>JASDDO010000029.1:142855850-144149326 GCA_030015575.1 Agapanthus africanus | reverse complement strand
CCATGTACACCAACAAAGTATGGACTTTGGTTGCTATATCTGAAGGGTTAAATCCCCATCAGGAGCAAGTATATCTTGAGAAGATTACTTGGTGTACATGTAAAAGTTAAGACTTTCAAAGCTAGACTTGTTAAAGGTTTGCATCATTGACCAGGTATGGATTTTGTTGAAACCTTTTCTAAGTAGCTATGCTTAAGTCCATCCAGATCCTACTTGCCACGGCTACATACCATGACTATGATATCTGGTGGTTGGGTGTCATGACTGCTTTTCTAAATGATGTTTTAGAAGAGTGCGTCTATAAGTACACAGCCAGAGGGCTTCGTAGACAGTGGGAGCAGCGGAAACGTGAGCAAGATGCTTTATAGGATAAAGCAGGTATCGCGGAGATGGAACATCTGTTTTGATGTAGTAGTCAAATAGTTTGACATTATCAAAGTGGTAGATGAACCTAGTATATACAAAAAGGTAGTAGGGAGTATAGTGACGATCCTCGTAGAGTACGTGGATGACATGCTCTTGATAGGGAAGGAGTTTCCTATGCTACGCTCGATCAATCTCCGCTTATCACAATGATTCTCCACATAGGATCAAACTGATACCTTCTAAATCCTGGGTTTTGGATCTATGAGATAGATCTAAATGGATATTAGGACACCCACTAGTTGTAGTGAGATCGTATCAGTTGATCTTGGGGAGAATCACTGGAAGTGTTCCAGAGTGATAAGAACGACTGAATGTCAGTCACAGGCATTGTCTTTACCCTTAGCAAAGGGACGGTATGTTGGAAGAGTTCCAAGCTAAATACCGTGTCATACTAGACGATAAAGGCATGATACATCGCTACTTAAGATGCTACCAAAGAGGCTGTTTGGGTGTATATTGGTTCATGAGATGAACTACGTTCCTACCATTGTGAGACAATGGAGTTTTGGCTTATGCCAAGGAACGCCGGTCCCATCCGTGATCTAGACATATTCTAAGGCAGTATCACCTGATCATGGAGATGGTTGATCTCTAAGGGATCGAGGTAAGGAGAGTAGACTCAGAGGACAACACGGCGGATCCACTCGCGAAGGCCTATTCCCAGAGAGAGACTTTTATGGGATGGTTGAGTATGAGATACTGCAACCACTGCTATCAGATGGCCCTAGTGCAAGTGGGAGATTATTAGTTATATGTATGCCCTAGAGGCCATTACTGTACATTGGATGTATATTGTAGTGGATGCTTGGACATATATAGGGAGGACTTTCTTGCTCGACATGATAGTATGCTATCTGGTTGCTCTTTACCTTAACGTATACACTGATTGTCTCTCTGTTACATGTTGGTAAAGCCCTTAGGATGTGTACTTGACTACCTGGACTATGATGAGGATCATACTAGTGGGGACATAGTAGTCCATAAGTACATCCTTCAAGGTCCATAGTCGTGGGTGTATCGAGACGGGGCATCGATATACCTGAGTAGACTAGCGTATACCTTCTCGACCCATACAGATGGGCGATGGATGATCCCATATCCATTGGTGTTTGACATCAGAGATGATGTACGGGTGCTCAGTAGAGACTGGGTACACTGGACGGACTCGTCGAGAACTCCCAAATGGTATTATACCTTACGTCAGATGGGAGTTCTCTGGTGACACTGGTACAGAGTAGTCTGTTGACCCGAGATCGTCATAGTGTCTTGTGTGGTTCCCACTGTACTTTGATTTCCACCTTACCACGTCCAAGAGGGCGTGCAAAACGGTGATTTTTGGGTACAGTCCCGAGTCACATGGAGGCAATGAGCGATAGGAGGGGATTCGTCTCTCCCGGTATAGGGAGTTGATGTTGCGCTGTGTTCGATTGGCTATAACCGGAAATCCCTGGCCAGGGTTGCTGAGATTTACTGGTAAGTGTTACCAGTAGTTTCTCGAAAAGTTATAGACCTCATATCGACATGACTTATCGAGCTATTGGGGTCTGACGTTTACCACCCCTTGGCGAGATATGCGACATATCAGACGACGAGACCGGACTGTACGGTAAGTGTTACTGGTTGGATTCACAGGAGTGTGAGCGGGCTTGCTCGTCGATCTTCTGATCGCTCAATACCCGGGTGGCCGTTACGTTTAGCAGACCGCTTGCGTCTTGTGGGTGTTTGATATGATCATCACCTGCTGCCGGCGTATTGACGAGTCTTTAGAGTCCTACACAGAGGTTTCCTGGCTCAAGCGAAACGAAATAGGAGCGCATATGAGATATGTGCGGGACCGAGAATAATGCGTGTATGTGATATCGCATTTCATTCTCACGATGAATGTGTGTCGAATGGTTGTATTCGATATAACCTAGTTATCGAATCAAGGATTGATTCGATAAATCGATACATTATATACTAGTCGGTTGTGTGCGACATGACCGGATCATTGAATCAAGTGTTGATTTAATGATTTAATGCATAATTATATATTTGATATATTACTTTGCATTAACTAGTATTGGTTCAGTTTAAATGGATTTTCTCACTTAAAGTTCACAAGTTGTATATATGATATACTTTTTTGCACTTGATTGTATCATGTTTGATGATACATGCTTACTTGAGTTTGTGTAAAGTTTATGTTAGTTGTATGTATGCCCTAGAGGCCAGTATTGTACAGATTATGTATATTATATTGGATGCTTGGACATATATAGAGATGACTTTCTTGCTCGACATGATAGTATGCTATCTGGTTGCCATTTATCTTAACATGTACACTAGTCTCTTTATACTGTCTTATAGTTACATGTTGGTAAAGCCCTTAGGATTTGTACATGACTACCTGGACTATGATGCAGATCATACTAGTGGGGACATGGTAGTCCATAAGTACATCCTTCAAGGTCCCTAGTCGTGGGTGTATCGAGACGGGGCATCGATATACCAGAGTAGACTAGCGTATACGCTTCTCGACCCATGTGATGGGCGATGGATGATCCCATATCCATTGGTGTTTGACATCAGAGATGGTATACGGGTGCTCAGTGGAGACTGGGTACACTGGACGGACTCGCCGAGAACTCCCAGATGGTATTATACCTCACGTCAGATGGCAGTTCTCAGGTAACACTTGTACAGGTTAGTCTGTAGACCCGAGATCGTCATAGAGTCTTGTGTGATTCCCACTGTGCTTTGATCTCCACCTTACCACGTCCATGAGGGCGTGCAAAACGGTGGTCTTTGGGTACAGTCCCGAGTCACATGGAGGAAATGAGCGATAGGAGGGGTTTCGTCTCTCCCGGTATTGGGAGTTGATGTTGCGCTGTGCTCGATTGGCCGTAGCAGGGAAGTCCCTGGCCAGGGCTGATCAGAGATTTACACGTAAGTGTTACCAGTAGTTTCTCGACCCGTTACGAGCCTCACATCAGCACGACTTATCGGGTTATTGGGGTCTGACGTATACCACCCCTAGACTTGATATGCGACATATCAGACGAAGAGACCGGACTGTATGGTAAGTGTTACTGGTCGGATTCACAGGAGTGTGAGCGGGCTAGCTCGTCGATCTTCTGATCGCTCAATACCCGGGTGGCCGTTACGTTTAGCAGACCGCTTGCGGCTTGTGGGTGCTTGATATGATCATCATCTGCTACCGGCGTATTGACGAGTCTTTAGAGTCCTACACAGAGGTTTCCTGGCTCAAGCGAAACGAAATAGGAGCGCATATGAGATATGTGCAGGACCGAGAATGATGCATGTATGTGATACCGCATTTCATTCTCGCGATATATGTTTCGATTGGTTATATTCGATATGACCTAGTTATCGAATCATTGATTCGATAAATCGATACATTAGATTCTAGTCGGTTATGTGCGACATGACCGGATCATTGAATCAAATGTTGATTTAATGATTTAATGCATAATTATATATTTGATATATTGCATTGCATTAACTAGTATTGGTTCACTTTAAGCGGATTTTTCTCACTTGATGCACATTGTATATGTGATATGCTTTAGTGCACTACTTTGTATCATGTTTGATGATACTTGATAATGTGATTAAGTGTAAAGGGTTAAGCCATGGTTAAGTGATGATTAGGGTTTTGGTTTTTCATTTATTTATTTGTTTATTTATTTGAAAGGATTAAGTTAAGAATGGTGGCTTATTTTGGAGCTATGTTGAAGCTTCATGAAGCTTTGACAAAGTCCACCATCCTTATCCCATCCTTAACCCTCACCACACTTACAAACCTTGGTTTAATCTCTACACTTGACCATGGTCAAGATATGATAAGTATTCATATTAGTTTTATTTTAAAATATGAAGACTTATCTTTCTTTCTTCATCTTCATCTTCTTCTTCTTCTTCAAGCTCAAGGTCCATCAATGGCAACTTGAGTTAAAGTGAGATAAATCCAATTCTAAAGTGAACCCACCTCCTATTTCTTCACCCTCTACCTCTTGCCAAGTTGTTTTGGGTGTTTTCTTCACAAGTTTCACAACTTTGTGAAGTCGGAGCTTGAGTTTGTGCAACCTCGACGTAGATCGTCTTTGACACGAAGCCGACGACCTATTCCGCACGTTTCTCCGATGAAGCCGTCACGAGAGTCCAAGCTTCAAGATGGACAGCGAGAAGACTTCGTTGCGGAGCCGTGGAGGTGGATATCCGGATCTACAAAGGTTGTAATTTCCGTATCCTAGTAGTTAAGTGTTAACTAGCTTTTAGTTTCGCCTAGAATTCTAGCGACGATCCGTAGTCTAGGGTTTCTCGGCACCAATTTTTTTTAAAAATGGCATGTTCGATGCCTTGTGAGACCACTCTAGGGTTCCTAGGAACCTTTCACTGGTATCAGAGCTACTAGGCATTGGATGTCGACCTATGGGGGGTTCTCACTGTGTGACAGTGTGGCGAAGCATAGGCTCTTACCCCCAGGGTGTCCCGAGACCGGAAGGTGTTCCGGCGGGTTGTAGTCCTCGCGAGGGGGCATGCGTAAAAAGTAGCGGCTGAGGGACCCGTTGGTGCCACGGCGACCCCATTGGATGGGGTGGCTGCCTGACCTACAGTGGTATCAGAGCCTAGCTAGAGCCTTAGGCGAAGTCTAGACGCGATTTGAAGTCCGATCGACCCGAAACCCAAACCATTACCATGCTCTCTGGACATTTCTGTAATTTGTGGTTTTTTGTCAATTAAAAATGCCTAAAAAAATCAGCAATAAAATCTAAGAATTACTGTGCAAATCGTTTCCTATGAACAGTGTATCAAGGCGCGGATCCGCGGCATATCCCTCAGTTCTGCGGCGCTTCCGCGCCTAATTGATGACGTCATCCCCACTTATTTGCACAGTAATACCTGATTTATTCTGCTGAGTTTTCTGGGAATTTTTAATATTGATTCAAGAGTTGAATTTTCTGCAATTGTTTTGGGGATTCGGTGTTTCGATCGGGGTATCAAATTTTGTCTATTTGGCTTTCCGGATAAATTTTAGAATATGTTAAAAAGTTCGACCGGATATAAATACACAATTTTTCCCCTGTCGGGAAATTTCCAAGTGTTGGATTTTTCCGTAGTTTAACGACGTTCTAAGTAGTGCAAGTAACTCGATGGTCCCTCTAGAAGACAACAAACCTTAACTCGATTATGTGACCGTCTTGAACTGCCCTTTGAACCTTCGGGTTTGGGGCAGTACGGCGTGCCACATGTGAGGCGTTGGCTTGACCCTTCTACGGCTGGACCGTTGGTACTGAGGTACGAACTGAATGTTGTTAGACTTATTTCATGTGTTGATCTGTATTGGGAAAACTTGGGTGTTCGAATGTTCGATCGGAAAGTTTAACATTTTCTGTTTATCTGGAATGTGATACAATAATTGGAATTCACAAGTAGTTATGAGATAACTGAATGAATGTTATAAATCTAGAAATTTAGTCCCATATGATATTGAAAAGAGTTTTCGATAATGAGACTAAAATGCGGGATTTATATCTGATTAGGCATGTGATGTCTAAAGCCGTTGCGGATTCCAACTGTTGTAGTTTTACACTTTCTTTTCTGTGACCGTAAGTGTAGTATGTACATATCGCCGGTTTCGTTGCTATACGTCAACGACGATTGGGGTATGCATACTTACTTACGTTGATGACATGTGATGTTATGTGTTGCTGGATATGTTATATTGGATCGTCGTGTTCGAATAGCCGGGGTTTTTTTATGTGAGATGAGTGTTTTTCATTTTCATTCATGTAAAAACTTGTATGTAATATTCTTTTATTTGGGGCACTTCCAGGTAGCGGAAGCTGTCACCCTTTGTATATTATTTACTTTTCCGCATTAGGATAGACCCAAGGAGGGGAGCACAAGTAACCGGGTTCTGGGGTCCAGTGGGAGACCAACTCGAGGAGTCGAGTCCGGGTCTCCTAACCCTAGAATTGGCAGGGTTGCTTGCCGCTCTCGTAGGGGTCTAGGGGTGTGGGATTGGCTATTCATCACGACCGTGGAATCCGTGTTTTATACTGGCTCGTATTGAAAACACGGACCTCCTAGTATATCCAATATTTCATATGTTTATTCTGCTGCGATATCTGTGATGTTTCTGTGATGGATATAGTATATAGTATATATGATATATTATATAGACGTTACTTATGTTTTACACCCGCGCTAGCCCTGCCCTGCTCTGCGTTAGTTACCTAACCTAACGGTGCACGAGGGGACATCGAGGCGAATGCGGATGGCATAAGTGTACGTTATATCTATCTGTGATGTTTAGGTATTTAAATGATGGGACTTCATTAATGTGATTAATGAAAGATAAGAAACCTAAGATGTTGTGGAAACGAATTTTTAAATAAAACAGGTAGCTACAGTTCTTGCTTTGCATAGCGGTATATATGATATACCCTGCACCTTATTCGATGAGGAAAGGACCGAGATCCCTTCACCGGGAGTGACTCCTTTAGCAATAACTGGCAGATGCTACAGACTCGGTTTGCTTTTGACTGCTTTTGGGTTTTTGCTTTGCACAGCGATATATATGATATATCCCGCACCTCATTCGACGAGGAAAGGACCGAGATCCCTTCACCGGGAGTGACTCCTTTAGCAAAACCAGAAAAGCCTCAAAATCACTCCATTTTAAAACTTCATTTGATTCTACAACGATATCAAGTTCATTACGCAATAGGTTTTCAGAAAAACCTGTCGTAGCCCTCCGTCATTTCAGATAAGTACTAGTTAGTATTCGTGCTACGTTTGTTGACTATGTTAAGGCGTAGTGTGCGGTAGCTAATTAGTGCTTATCTGTATAAGCATATGATGCGATTGGATTAGGGTAGTCGTGCGACTTTGTTGACTATGTTAAGGGTCGTGCGGGTGGGTTTAATTCAATCGGGAAATGACGGGTTGAACTTGACTAGCACTTATGATTTGTTGACTATGTTAAGGTCATATAGCTGCTAGGGGCAAAAGATTATCGGGAATTTCAAGTGTTGAAATTTGCAATGAGATTGCATACCTTCTATGAGATAGTTGGATCCCGATACCCACTGCGAGTAAGAGTTACTCCTGGGAGAGTTTTATACATTACAATTAGCCGATCAAGTAGGTGTCTAGAAAGGTGTTAACGAGGTTATGCCTCTTGGAAAATGAGGTTTACAGTAATTAGGTTCGTGCGAAAGCACGGGGGACCTCCCTCAAAGTACCGACACTGGCCTGGCTGAAAGATTGGCGAACTTGTAGTGTGTAATTAATCCCGGCTAGTCTTTCCTTTTAGGGTTTGGAGGAAGATTTGATAAAAAGCTGTGGGAGCCATCCTGATTAGATAAGATAATAACCAATCTGATCTTGCACGAGCATACGCTAAAGTGTTTTCTTCTCTCTCTCTCCAGGTAGCGACCATTTCATGCCTTAATAAAGATAATAATATGGATGTATTGACCGAACCCGCATGTTATACTGTGCTGGGGAACGTTGGTTCCGTTCATTCTTATAAGAGTTATAGGAATGAACAGGATATAGGGGAATACCAGGATTCCCATGCCACCCGAATGAAGAAAGTACATGATGATGCATTTTCTTCGGGTGTGTTCGTTACTGAGAACTGTTTCTCCATTTGCTCTACGTCCTGGGTATTGGATACCGGGTCGGGATCCCATATATGTAATCAGTTACATGGGCTAAGGAGAGGTAGAGAACTTGGAGAAGGTGATAAAGACATTAGGGTTGGAAATGGTGCAATTGTTGCAGCTAAGACTGTCGGGGAATATCACCTTGTATTACCAACTGGTAATACATTGGTTCTGAACGAATGCTATTACATGCCGAACCTGATATGCAACATTATATCGGTTTCTTTGTTAAGTAAAGAAGGATATAATTTTGTATTACAGGACAATGTTATGAACATTTTCCATAACCAAAAGTTGGTTGGATCAGGCACGTTATGCAATGGCATTTATGTTCTAAATCAATCAACAGTTCTAAACATAACAAACACACACAAGAGGAAGAGTTCTGAACTCAACGAATCCTTCTTGTGGCATTGTAGACTGGGTCACATCAATGTGACACGACTGGCTAAGTTGCATAAAGATGGATATTTGAAACCTTTCGAATTTTCATCTTATGACACTTGCCAGTCATGTCTCAAAGGCAAGATGACCAAGACTCCGTTTACGGGACACGGAGAAAGAGTTACCGAACTCTTAGGACTGATACATAGTGATGTATGTGGTCCCATGTCTACACATGCCAGGGATGGTTCTTCGTACTTCATTACATTCACTGACGATCTCTCTAGATTCGGATATGTGTTCCTAATGAAACACAAATCAGAAGCTTTTGAGAAATTTAGAGTATATAAACAAGAAGTCGAGAACCAAACCGGAAAAAGTATTAAAATCCTTCGATCTGATCGAGGAGGTGAATACTTGAGCAATGAATTCCTGGACTTCCTAAAAGAGAATGGGATTCTCTCTCAGCTGACTCCTCCATATACACCACAGCACAACGGTGTATCTGAACGGAGGAACCGCACCCTATTAGATATGGTGCGCTCTATGATGAGCACAGCTGAGTTACCTATTTCCTTCTGGGGATATGCGCTGGAGACAGCATCATACCTATTGAATCAAGTTCCATCTAAATCTGTACCTACCACACCATATGAGATATGGAGTGGGAAGAGACCATATTTTAAACGAGTTAAAATATGGGGTTGTCCGGCCTATGTCAAAAGACAAAATCCAGACAAACTCGAGTCACGGTCAGTTCTTTGCAAGTTTGTGGGATATCCTAAGAATTCCCAAGGATATTTATTCTACCATACTGAAGAACAAAAAGTGTTTGTTTCTCAATATGCCACCTTTTTAGAAAAGGAATTTCTTGAAAAAGAAATTAGTGGCAAAGTGGTTGAGCTGGAAGAGGTTCCAGATACACAAACAGTAACTGAAGATTTAGTGGAACCAGAAGATTCAGTAGCTCCCAATGAACCTCAGCCTCTCCGCCGATCTAGCAGGGTTCCTCGCCAACCTGAGAGATACTACGGTTTTCTCATGGACGGTGGGAGCGAGGATTGCATCATGGAGGATGATGACCCAACTAGCTTCGAGCAGGCCATCACGAGTGGGGACTCAGTGAAATGGCTGGATGCTATGCGGTCCGAGATGGAATCCATGTACACCAACAAAGTATGGACTTTGGAAGTTGCTCCTGAAGGGGTAAAACCCATTGGGAGCAAGTGGATCTTCAAGAAGAAACTTGGTGTAGATGGGAAAGTGGAGACTTTCAAAGCTAGACTTGTAGCAAAGGGTTTTCGTCAAAGACCAGGTGTGGACTATGACGAGACCTTTTCTCCAGTGGCTATGCTTAAATCCATCCGAATCATGCTTGCCATTGCTGCCTTTCATGACTACGAAATCTGGCAAATGGATGTTAAGACCGCCTTTCTAAATGGTGATTTAGAAGAGTGCGTGTACATGACTCAGCCAGAGGGCTTCGTAGACAGTGGGAGCAGCGGGAAGGTGTGCAAGTTGCTTAAATCCATTTATGGATTAAAGCAAGCATCGCGGAGTTGGAACATCTGCTTTGACGTCGTTATCAAAGAGTTTGATTTCGTCAAAAATCCAGATGAACCGTGTATCTACAAGAAGGTGGCAGAGAGTAAAGTTGTCTTCCTCGTATTGTACGTGGACGACATACTCTTGATAGGAAATGATATTCCTATGCTGCAATCGGTCAAGCTCTTCTTATCACAAAGATTCTCAATGAAAGATCTTGGTGATGCCTCCTGCATAATGGGAATCAGGATCTATAGAGATAGATCCAAACGGATTTTGGGATTGTCCCAATCCAGGTACATTGACACCATACTAAAGAGGTTTAGTATGGAAGAGTCCAAGCATGGGAACATGCCCACGATCTCTGGAGTCACTCTCTCCAAAGAGATGTCTCCCAAGACTGATTTGGAGAGAGCTCGCATGCAAGGGATACCCTATGCTTCGGCAGTAGGCTCTATCATGTATGCGATGCTATGTACCAGACCCGATATAGCATACTCACTAAGTGTAGTGAGCAGGTATCAAGCTGATCCTGGAGAGAGTCACTGGACAGCTGTGAAGAGCATTCTCAAGTACTTGCGAAGGACTAGAGATATGTTCTTGGTGTATGGTAACGGAGAACTCCAAGTGGAGTCCTTTACCGATTCGAGCTTCTAGAGTGATAAGGAAGACTCTAAGTCGCAGTCGGGCTTTGTCTTTACCCTTTACGGAGGGGCGGTTAGCTGGAAGAGTTCCAAGCAGGAAACCGTGGCAGACTCGACGATGGAGGCTGAATACATCGCTGCCAACGATACTGCCAAAGAGGCTGTCTGGATCAAGAAGTTCATTACAGAACTTGGAGTGGTTCCATCCATTGAGCATCCAATACCTTTGTATTGCGATAACAATGGAGCGGTGGCTTTGGCCAAGGAACCCAGGTCCCATCAGCGATCCAGGCATATTCTGAGGCGGTATCACCTGATCCGGGAGATAGTTGATCGCCGGGAGATCGAGGTCAGGAGAGTTGACACGAAGAACAACACGGCGGATCCACTCACGAAGGCCATTCCCCAGATACAGTTTGAGAGACTCTTCGGGATGCTCGGTATGAGATACTACAGCAGCTGGCCCTAGTGCAAGTGGGAGATTGTTAGTTGTATGTATGCCCTAGAGGCCAGTATTGTACAGATTATGTATATTATATTGGATGCTTGGACATATATAGAGATGACTTTCTTGCTCGACATGATAGTATGCTATCTGGTTGCCATTTATCTTAACATGTACACTAGTCTCTTTATACTGTCTTATAGTTACATGTTGGTAAAGCCCTTAGGATTTGTACTTGACTACCTGGACTATGATGCAGATCATACTAGTGGGGACATGGTAGTCCATAAGTACATCCTTCAAGGTCCCTAGTCGTGGGTGTATCGAGACGGGGCATCGATATACCAGAGTAGACTAGCGTATACGCTTCTCGACCCATGTGATGGGCGATGGATGATCCCATATCCATTGGTGTTTGACATCAGAGATGGTATACGGGTGCTCAGTGGAGACTGGGTACACTGGACGGACTCGCCGAGAACTCCCAGATGGTATTATACCTCACGTCAGATGGCAGTTCTCAGGTGACACTTGTACAGGTTAGTCTGTAGACCCGAGATCGTCATAGAGTCTTGTGTGATTCCCACTGTGCTTTGATCTCCACCTTACCACGTCCATGAGGGCGTGCAAAACGGTGGTCTTTGGGTACAGTCCCGAGTCACATGGAGGCAATGAGCGATAGGAGGGGTTTCGTCTCTCCCGGTATTGGGAGTTGATGTTGCGCTGTGCTCGATTGGCCGTAGCAGGGAAGTCCCTGGCCAGGGCTGATCAGAGATTTACACGTAAGTGTTACCAGTAGTTTCTCGACCCGTTACGAACCTCACATCAGCACGACTTATCGGGTTATTGGGGTCTGACGTATACCACCCCTAGACTTGATATGCGACATATCAGACGAAGAGACCGGACTGTATGGTAAGTGTTACTGGTCGGATTCACAGGAGTGTGAGCGGGCTAGCTCGTCGATCTTCTGATCGCTCAATACCCGGGTGGCCGTTACGTTTAGCAGACCGCTTGCGGCTTGTGGGTGCTTGATATGATCATCATCTGCTACCGGCGTATTGACGAGTCTTTAGAGTCCTACACAGAGGTTTCCTGGCTCAAGCGAAACGAAATAGGAGCGCATATGAGATATGTGCAGGACCGAGAATGATGCGTGTATGTGATACCGCATTTCATTCTCGCGATATATGTTTCGATTAGTTATATTCGATATGACCTAGTTATCGAATCATTGATTCGATAAATCGATACATTAGATTCTAGTCGGTTATGTGCGACATGACCGGATCATTGAATCAAATGTTGATTTAATGATTTAATGCATAATTATATATTTGATATATTGCATTGCATTAACTAGTATTGGTTCACTTTAAGCGGATTTTTCTCACTTGATGCACATTGTATATGTGATATGCTTTAGTGCACTACTTTGTATCATGTTTGATGATACTTGATAATGTGATTAAGTGTAAAGGGTTAAACCATGGTTAAGTGATGATTAGGGTTTTTGTTTTTCATTTATTTATTTGTTTATTTATTTGAAAGGATTAAGTTAAGAATGGTGGCTTATTTTGGAGCTATGTTGAAGCTTCATGAAGCTTTGACAAAGTCCACCATCCTTATCTCATCCTTAACCCTAACCACACTTACTAACCTTGGTTTAATCTCTACACTTGACCATGGTCAAGATATGATAAGTATTCATATTAGTTTTATTTTAAAATATGAAGACTTATCTTTCTTTCTTCATCTTCATCTTCTTCTTCTTCTTCAAGCTCAAGGTCCATCAATGGCAACTTGAGTTAAAGTGAGATAAATCCAATTCTAAAGTGAACCCACCTCCTATTTCTTCACCCTCTACCTCTTGCCAAGTTGTTTTGGGTGTTTTCTTCACAAGTTTCACAACTTTGTGAAGTCGGAGCTTGAGTTTGTGCAACCTCGACGTAGATCGTCTTTGACACGAAGCCGACGACCTATTCCGCACGTTTCTCCGATGAAGCCGTCACGAGAGTCCAAGCTTCAAGATGGACAGCGAGAAGACTTCGTTGCGGAGCCGTGGAGGTGGATATCCGGATCTACAAAGGTTGTAATTTCCGTATCCTAGTAGTTAAGTGTTAACTAGCTTTTAGTTTCGCCTAGAATTCTAGCGACGATCCGTAGTCTAGGGTTTCTCGGCACCATTTTTTTTTAAAAATGACATGTTCGATGCCTTGTGAGACCACTCTAGGGTGCCTAGGAACCTTTCAGTTTAAACCTTGGTTAAGTAAATGGTTAGGGTTTTGTTTAATTTATTTATTCATTTATTGATTTGTTTATTTCATTTTGGCAAAAGGAAAATGGTGGCTAATTTTGTTTCTTTGTTGAAGTTTCATGAAGCTTTGAAAAAAGTCCACCATTTTTGTTTTATGCCTAACCTAACCATTCACCTAACTATAGTTTGCTCTCTACACATAACCATGGTTGGTTTATGATAAGTATTCTATGATTTTCTATTTTAAAGAATAACTTATCATAATATTCATCTTCTTCTTCTTCTTCACTTGAAGAAAGCATGCCTCCATCAATGGCAACTTGATGAAATGAGTGAGAAATCCAATTCTAAAGTGAACCCACCTCCTATTTCTTCATCTTCTATCTCTTGCCAAGTAGTAGAGTGTGTTTTCTTCACAAGTTTCATGACTTGGTGAAGTGGGAGCTTGATCTTGTGATACCTCGACGTAGATCATCTTCGGCACGAAGCCGACGACCTTGCCCGCCCATTTCTCCGATGAAGCCGACGCTAGAGCCCGGGATTTCATTTGGACAGCGGAGAGGACTTCATCACGGAGCCGTGGAGGTGGAGGACCGGATCTACAAAGGTTGTATTTCCGTTCTTTTAGTTAAGTTATTAACTAGCTCGAAGTTTCGCCTAAAATCTAGTTAACGATCCGTATTAGGGTTTCTCGGCACCCGTAAAATTTGAAATTGGCATGGTTGATGCCTTGTGAGACCTCCTTAGTGTGCCTAGGAACCCTACAGGTTCATCATCCAAAATACTCCCAGCATCGATATCCTTAATGAAGTGAAAATTAAATTTCTCAGACACCTCATCAAAATCATTGGTTTTAATCAGTTGTGGTTCTAAGATGGAGGTGTAGAGGTCAAAGGAATTGGGCGTGGTTTCACTTGACAGGGTCCCTTCACAATCCGGTAAATCAAACACTACAAAGTCGTGTAACTCAACGTTACACACCCCACGGGTTTGAGGGGAGGCGGAACAGGTAAAAAACGAATTTTTTCAAGTAAGGTAACATTGACTTTAACACCAAGATCTTTGCTAAACCATTACTAACAAACTAACTAGAGGTATTATCTACTCGGTAAGAAGATTATACCTAAAATTCCAAGTCCTTCTTTTCTTTCTGCTGTCCTCCTTCTCCTTGCAAGCTCCTTAGAGTGGAAATGGAAAATACCTCCCCGTCGGCTTCTCGAAGTAGTAGAAGATCCACCCGAGAGTTCCAACCTTGAGCTAAACCTCCAAAATGAGGCAACTAGATCACTTGGTATGCTAAACAAAGTAACCTAGAGTGTGTAGAGTGTGATTTTGAGTAGCTTAGCCTCACTAATCCCTTAATTCTCAACTCATGAGACACTAGGGTTTTGAGAGGAAGAAGGAGAAAGCAAGCTTGAGGAAAGAGAAATTTTTGGATAATAATAATTGATAAATGGCATGGCTCCTTGATATGACAATAAGCATGGCATGAAAATAATATTTTAACAAAAATATCTAGGTCTCAAAATATCTCAGCCAAAATATCGAGAGTCAACAAGTCAAGCCAAGTCAAAAGGTCAACCCAAGTAGCCATGCCATACAATAATCATTTACCAAAAAATAATAAATTCTTTTCTCCACCTCATTTTTGTTTTAACCAAGTCAATGGTCAAAACCCTAATCAGGTGTCCCCTTCTTTACCTCCTCTAATCCGTATATACATACCCGCATTCGTGTTCCGAAAAACACGAGTACAATGAGACAAAGCTAATCCAATAATCAAATACTAGGATCCGGCTTAAACCAAGGCCCACTAGTATTGTCCGCTCGAACACCACACGCATACAAGTACACATACGTGATCGAACCCTTTCGTAAAACCATACGACCTCTACATCGTTTCTCCCGAAGCTGCGAAACCCTCTGTGTGGGACTCTAAAGACTCAATAGTACTCTGGCAGTGGGTTTAACCACAAGCACGTTAGCGGCACTAGCTGTACGTAAGGAATAACCAGGTATCTGTCGATAAGAAGGTCGACGAGCAAGCTCATCCAAACTCTTACTGAGACTGTCTATGGCAATCTCCATACAGTCTGGTCTGTTCGTCTAAGAGTATCACATATCGGGCCTAGGGGGCGGTAAACGTCAGACCCCTAAAAGCCGTATAATTCGTGTCGGAGTACAGTCTAAAACATCATGAGAAACTACTAGAGTACCTACCAGTAAATCTCGCTTGCCCTGGCCAGGGACTTTGTGCAATGGCGTTCCGAACACAGCACGATATCAACCCCTAATACTGGGAAAGACGAATCCTATCTAACCGCCACTGCCTCCAAGTGCTTCGGGACTGCACCCAACTACTACCTGTTTGCATGACTCAATAGAGCTGTGGTAGGGTAGCAATCTAAGAACAGTGGGAACACACTTGAGGCGAAGTAGCAGTGTCAAGTAAACGGACTAAGCTATACTCATGTCACCAAGGAACTTCTAACTGAAGATAGGTATAATACCAACCAACAGTTCCCGACGAGTCCTGTCCAGTGTACTCGTAACCTAACGAGCATCTTCATACTATCTCCAATACGACGTACTAATGGCTGTGGAACAGACCATCTCCCCTGCTGGGATGAGAAGCATATACACTGATCTACTCCGGAGTATCGATGTCTCGTCTCGATAATCCTATGACTAGGGACCTGTATAAGGATGTGCTTATAGACTACCCAGCCCCCACTAGTGTGACTGCCATCACAACACTGGTAGTCAAGCAAAGATCCTAAGGGCTCTATCAATATGTTTTAGCGATACGTCAAAAGAAACATATACACATATTATGGTAGATACAAACCAAGTAGCATACTACTATATCGAGCAAGACTGTCATAAATCCGTTTATATATCCCAAGCATCCAAAATGTAATATGCAAACTAGTACTATACAATAATGGCCTTTAGGGCATATCACACTAACAATCTCCCACTTGCACTGAGGCCATATGCTGGCATATCGCAGACCTAACATCTCGAATAGCCTCTCAAACTGCGTCTGAGGGATGGCCTTTGTGAATGGATATGCAGTGTTTTTCTCAGTAGCAACTCTCCGAAGCACGATCTCCCGACGATCCACAATCTCCCTGATCAGATGATACCGCCTCAAGATGTGTCTGGACTTCTGATGGGACCTAGGTTCCTTTGCTAAAGCTATATCCCCGTTGTTATCAAAATACAGAGGTATTGGATCAACAATGGATGGAACCACCTGAAGTTCTGTTAAGAACTTTCTCATCCAGACTGCTTCTTTTGTGGCATCTGATGCTATGATATACTCTGCTTCCATCGTCGAGTCAGCAACGGTGTCCTGCTTGGAACTCTTCCAACAGACCGCCCTTCCATTGAGGGTGAAGACATAACCTGACATGGACTTGGATTCATCCTTGTCACTCTGGAAGCTGGAGTCAGCAAAGGACTCCATCTGGAGGTCTTTTTCGCCGTAAAACAAGAACATCTCCTTAGTCCTTCTCAGGTACTTGAGAATGTTTTTTACTTCTATCCAGTGCTTCTCCCAAGGGTTTGACTGATACCGGCTTACCACGCTCAGTGCATAAGCTACATCTGGTCTGGTACACAACATCGCATACATTATAGATCCTACCACAGAATCGTAAGGTATAATACACATGGGATCCCTTTCTAAATAAGTCTTGGGAGACATCTCTTTGGAGAGGGTGATTCTTTGATAAGCCGGTAAATTACCGTGCTTAGAATCATACATGCTGAATCTTTTCAGTATGGTGTCGACGTACCTTGACTGCGAAATTCCAAACATCCTCTTAGATTTGTCACGATAGATCTAGATCCCCAGAATGTAAGTGTCACGACCCGAAATATTAGCTCGTGACCAGCACTTAAATCACGCAACGTCTAGAGGCGTGACATAATTCAAGTAAGCTGAAACCTAGAAATCTAAACCTTTTTTAGAAAATAAAGGAGGTGAAGTTTTGAAATAAAGGTATAATGAAATCAAGTTTTCTTAAGGCATAGATAAGGAACATAAAAAAATGCAAGTGAAATTTACTAGTTCGAAAATGTGTTTCGTCTTTTTAAAAATTTGGGCAGCACCTCCTTTGTATATTTTGATCCAAAACCACAAATACATAACAAGAATAATGGCATCCCCAACCGAGAGCTAGCTCTTCGCCAAACAACGGATCACAACCACGCAAGACAGTATATGTAAGTATACGACGCCCAACGGCGAAGTTCACCACAAAAGATAAAGAAATAAGCAAGACATCAAAACCACAAGTAGCGGAAATACCCTCGCTCTAAGTCTCGCAACCACAAATCTCACTAAGTCTCATTACTTATACAAATACTAATTTTGATTGATGGAGTTGACTAGATACAATATGAAATATAAATACAAGAGTGGGTACGATACAAATGCCCCACCTACCAATGCAAAACACCCAAATGAACCTATGTGCCAGCGATGCCGCTACTAATTCATGCATTCAACCTGCAAGAACTGTGGCACAACTGGGGTGAGTTGCCAACTCATGAGTAAAAAACATCTACAACCAGAAATCGAATAAACAACGACTCCTAGGTCAACTATATCATAAAGGTAATACTATGATATCTAGGGTGACCGGGTCTGTATATGTGCCAACACTAATATCAATGTCAATCAGCTTGCGGATATCATCCAAATATAAAATCAATGTTTGTATGCATGTGGATCTCGTCCACCCATATAATCAATGTAGGTATGCATGTGGATCTCGTCCAACCATATAATCATTGTATGTATGCATCATCAAAAGCATATGCATGAAAATATGAGGATATAAATAAACGTGTGTCCCTCGCGACACATCAAAATCATGGAACCTGAGTGCCTAGCATCGACACTCGAAAACATCATGAAAATCGTGCCCAGCATCGGCACGTAAATCCTCATATATCGGGCTCTGTCGGTCTGGATCGGGCCACTGGCTCCGTCTGCGGAATCGGCCCTCGGCCCCGGCAGTACGGGTCGGCCCGTATCCATCTCTTGTCTCTGGTCAGTATCCTCCGGATAACCGCCAGGTCCAACCAATCACTGGTAGGTAATAGTCCCTCTGCCAGGCTCACCGTCTACTGCATAGCAATCCGTTCTCGCCCCGGGGTACTATACCGGATCCACCATATACCCGCAATCGGCCTCATCCAACTCCTCGAATCGGGTTTCATATGTCATACGTCTCAGAACCGAGAAAACGTATGGTGGACGCACTGAAATATCATATCAAGAGAAACCGGGTTTTTAAAACGGTACATGCTTTCTATCGAAATAGCCACGGTTCTCAAATCCAGAAATCTCATGGAAACAACATATCTCAATGCATGTAATCATAAAGCATGATGTATGCGATATATAACAGAAATGTAAGCATATCCGAATATCATGCAACATGGAAGAGTGATATGACATAATAAGGGAAAACCGCTCTTTTAAATGCATCCTGTATTTAAAATATTACACGCGGTCCCCAATTCTCCAAAATCAAAGCCAACATCATCTATGTATGTATAAATGTGTATGTACGTAGGCATGGATGCACAAGATATGTATGTGCGCCAATATGGATGTACAAGTGGGTATATAGGCAAGAATGAGTGTACAATATGTATATGCGCCAATATGGATGTACAAGTGGGTATATACGCAAGCATGAGTGTACAATATGTATGTGTGCCAATATGGATGTACAAGTGGCATATACGCAAGCATGAGTGTACAATATGTATATGCGCCAATATGGATGTACAAGTGGGTATATACGCAAGCATGAGTGTATAATATGTATATATGCCAATATGGATGTACAAGTACTATATACGCAAGCATGAGTGTACAATATGTATGTGTGCCAATATGGATGTACAAGTGGTATATACGCAAGCATGAGTGTAAACTATGTATGTGCGCAAGTATGAATGTACAAGTGGTATATCCTGATGCAGTGATTCTACTGTGTAGTGACATGGCAATTATCGATGATGAAGTGTGTGAACCGGAAAATCTGTGTAAGTGCAACATACACATCATCGATAATGGTGCAGGTGTACTAGCACAGATATAAGTAATGCAATGCGAATAACATGAATGCAGTATAAGGAAAATCGTCAGCTAAAAGCTATAAAGTATACATATCTAACAAGATCGAGTCTGTCACGACCCGAAATATTAGTTCGTGACCAGCACTTAAATCACGCAACGTCTAAAGGCGTAACGTACTTCAAGAAAGCTGAAACCCAGAAATCTAAACCTTTTTAAGAAAATAAAGGTGGTGAAGTTTTGAAAATAAAGGTATAATAAAATCAAGTTTTTTTAATGCATAGAAAAGGAACATGAAAATGCAAGTGGATTATACAAGTTTATAAACATGTTTCGTCTTTTTGAAAATTTGGGCAGCACCTCCTTTGTATATTTTGATCAAAAACCACATATACAAGATAAAGATAAAGGCATCCCCATGCGGGAGCTAGCACTTCGCCAAACGGCGGATCACAACCACGCAAGACAATATATATAAGTATACGACGCCCAACGGCGAAGATCACAACAAAGATAAAGAAAAGCAAGACATAAAAACCATAAGTAGCAGAAAACCCCTCGCTCTAAGTCTCGCAACCACAATCCCACTAAGTCTCATTACTTATACAATTTCCTAATTTTGATTGATGGAGTTGACTAAATACAATATGAAATACAAATACAAGAGTGGGTACGATAAAATGTCCCACCTACCAAAGAAAATTGCCCGAATGCAACTGTGTGCCAGCAACGCCGCTACTGATCCATGCGGTCAACCTGCAAGAACTGTGGTACAACGGGAGTGAGTTGCCAACTCGTGAGTAGAAAAATATCAACAGATAGAAATCGAATAAACAATGACTCCTAGGTCAACTATATCATAAAGGTAATACTATGATATCTAGGGTGACCAGGTCTGTATATATGCCAACAAGGTAGTCAATGCCTATAAGCATGTGGATAACATCCAACAGTATAATCAAGGTATGTATGCATGTAGATCTCGTCCAACCATATAATCAATGTCTATGTGCACGTAAATATCATAAAAGAGTGTGCATGAATGTATGAGGATATAAATCAACGGTGTCCCTTACGACACATCAAAATCATGGAACCTGGGTGTCCAACATCGACACCCGAAAACATCATGAAACCCGTATCCAGCATCGACATGTAAATCCTCATATCTCGGGCTCCGTAAGTCCGGATCGGCCCACGGGCTCCGTTAGTCTGGATCGGCCCATATCATCTCTCGACTCTAGTCGGTATCCTCCGGATATCCGCCGAGCCCAAATACTATCACCGGTAGGTAGTGGTCCCTCTTCCAGGTTCACCATCTACTGCATAGCAGATCCGTTCTCGCCGTGGGGTACCATACCGGGTCCACCATGTACCCGCAATCGGCCTCGTCCACTTCTCGAATTGGTTTTCACATGTCACACGTCTCAAAACCGAGAAAACACATGGTGAACGCACTGAAATATCATATCAAGAGAAACCGGGTTTTTTAAAATAGTACTTGCTTTCTTTTAAAATGGCCATGGTTCTCAAATCCAGAAATCTCATGAAAACAGCATGTCTCAATGCGTAAAATCATAAAGCATGATGTATGCAACATATGATAGAAATGTAAGCATATCCGTATATCATGCAACAAGGAACAACAATATGCACATATCGAAGGAAAACCGCACTTTTAAATGAATCCATTTTTTAAAAATATATCATGCAGTTCCCAAATCTCTAAAATCGAATGCAATACCGTATAAAGGTGCATAAGTGTATATATGTAAGTATGGAAGTACTAATGTGTATGTCAGCAAGTATGGTGTACAATATGTATGTGCGCAAGTATGGTGTATAATATGTATATCATGATGCAGCAACCCTACTGTGTAGTGACATGGCAATTATCGATGATGAAGTGTGTGAGCCGGCAAATCTGTGTATGTGTAACATACGCATCATCGATAATGGTGCAGGTGTACTAGCACAGGTTTAAACAATGCAACGAGAATAATATGAATGCAACATAAAGTAAATGATATGCAAATGCTGACGGGTATACGTATCTAATATGATCGAGTCGGTGAATCAATCAATCGGCATCCAGCCTCACAACATCCTGTACGGTATACTCCATCGTACAGCATCCTCTAGTCAAGGGTATGGATCAAACTTGAAGTCAACTCATCACGTACGGAAAATCATCGTACGGCGGCACTAAGCTATCAGGGATCCTATCATCCTATAAGATGAGGAGGGTACGAACCTAACGTCTCGTACGATTATCACTCACGATTCACAACATATATAAATATCTCTATATACCTATGTCCCAGGTCACATCCGCAACAATCTCATATCAGAGGACCGGCAGGGTATCAATCATCTCAATCGACTCGCATCCGTATACCAACATATCACCAAATCATCATATCGCGTCATAAATCCTTTTCGTTGCATTTATGTCTCTCATCAAGTCAATTTTACAAATACATTCTACCTTTACTAAAAGCGTAAGTATCTAATCTAACATACACACCCGAACCATACAAACAGGTTTTGAAAGATGCGAATCGTAATTTTGAGAGTAGGAGTTACGGTGTTTTTAAGGAAAAGATATCATTTGAAAATCCGTAACATCCCTCATGGTATATGGTTAAAATATGCATACGATTCTTTAGTTTGGAAATAGGTATGGTTCGGATGACACATCTACGTCGGCTATCTAGTCCTATAGTACCCTAAACGGCAATATCGTCAAACGTCATCCTCAAATCCCATCATCACATATTAGCCATGTTATACACTTCTAACTATCCTTTAGTTTCTAATGTGGTTTCGATATCTATCTATTAATTCTAACCCTAGTTCGCTACTCTAGGTTTTCTTAACCATATGCTACAAATCGGTTTCCATCAAGTTTGCGGGGGTGCTATACGCCATCCAC
Source organism: Agapanthus africanus (assembly GCA_030015575.1). Taxonomy (NCBI): domain Eukaryota; kingdom Viridiplantae; phylum Streptophyta; class Magnoliopsida; order Asparagales; family Amaryllidaceae; genus Agapanthus; species Agapanthus africanus. The sequence continues at coordinate 144,126,908 of JASDDO010000029.1, read as the reverse complement.
CCGACTTCCCCCGTAGATATAGATCTACTCACCTTGGTCTTCGCTTGCCGAAGTAGATGATACCATGCTCCGTCGCCTCGGAATCTACGCGGAGGTACCTACAATAATAACACATATTGCAACGCTATTAAAATCAAGTTCTGAAAACCGAAACGGCATACGGATCGCCTATAGGTTAGAACCTATAGCCCACGTATGCAAAAACGACTAAACAACCGTTGTTGATGTACAAACATGCAACAACCAATACAAATCCAAATATCAAAATCAAACATTGCAAAATACGGAAAACATAGCCAAAATCACACCAAAGTGCTTCAAGATTTTGACTCAGGCCAAAACAAGGTGCACAAACAAGTCTAGGGTGCTGTATATGATGTATATGAGCTACTGAATGAACTTGGACCAAATTGCCCAGCCCATGGCGGGCCACTACCCACCAAAATCCGGCCACCTCGGTTCCAGAGGCTTGGATGGGGTTCGTTTTGTCATGGTGGTCTCCTATGGTCTAAAATGTGTCTCTGGTATTGTTTGCTAAACTCAGAAAGACCCCGGGTTGCTCCAGATTTCCCTGCACACCCTATATCCTCAAAAAACAGACATGAACTAAATCCTAAATCCGTATTTTGGTTTCTAGGCTATAGTCCAGGCCAAGAATCACCTCAAAAGTCACATTGACAGCCACAAAACATCATCAATTTCCCAAACCCTTCTCTTGGGATTTCAAAGTTCACACACCCATCACTAAACAACATCTAAACTTAAACAAAAACCTAGGAAATCAAAACTACTCTAAATGAAAAGTGATATACCTCATGGTTACTCCCAAACAAAACTCTAGAAGTCCCAAAGTTGTCAAAATCCACTTTGCTTGGTCCAATACGTAGAGGAAGAGATGGAGATTAATTTTTGTGAAGGGAGTATAAGATTTTGGGGATTATTTGGAGACGGATCTAGGGTTAGAAGTAGAGTGTAACGTTTTGAAAATCGTTTCGGTGAAATTTCGGAAAATCGGTAAAATAAGGGGGTTTTCTGTAAAAAGTCAAAATACAAATATTTTTATTTTAAAATTAAATATACATATTCTATCTATGTAATTGCTAGTATTTGGTGTTTATTGAGCCACTGGTGAAATTTCAAATTTTCTGAAAATTTTTCCGAAATTAATTATTTTAAGCCGTCACTAATACATTTAATTAGGGAAAATTACAAATTGGAATGGGTTGAAACAAATTTTGTGCATCATAACACATTAAAAAAAAATTTAACATGTTGTTTTTGAAATGAAATGAAACTGTCAAACGGTGTTAGAAATATCGACGAAAAAAGGCTTAAATAGTGATATTAGTGTAAATAGATATTGGGGTATAGCATTTATCATTTTTCCCTTACCCACACTCATCCACACCCTCTCTCCCCTCTCCAAATCAGCAGCCCAAGTGCCCCCTCATTTTCCCTACTTGAATTGTTAAAAGAAAAATCAAGAGAAGAGTAAAGAAAAAGGGGTTTAATAAAGAAAGAAGCTTGACTTTGTTGACTTTGACCATTCCTTATACCCACACCACACTCTCTCTCTCTCTCCCCCTCCCCATTTCCAGCCGACCACACCCTCTTACTGCAGCAGCCCTCTCCCCCCTCTTATTCTTCTCATTTCACCTCAAAAAAAATCCACAAAATGCTTAAAATTCCATCAAAAATCAAGCTAAAACTCAAATCCGAGTCCTACCCATTTCTCCTTAACCTATCAAGCATGGATCTTGGTGAAAAGTTTGCATTTTGGAGACAAGTTTCATGTTGATCTCAAGATGGTTATGAGGTATAAATCTTGTTCTTTTTTTTGAGTTGTTTGTTATTACTTCAAATTATGTTAATGAAGGGTTTAGTTTAGATTTTATATTTCAAGTCCAAATTCAAGATTAGGGTTTATGAAATTGAAGTGAGGTTTTGTTTTGGAGTTGAATGGTGATCAATTATGTATGGTTATGTGATGTATTTTTGTATCTTAGGGCATGCAAAATGTAATCTTGTTGCTTAGTGCTAATTGTAACATTAAAATATCCAATTTAGCTTTATTTAAGCAAACTAGTTTTTAGCTTTTGGTTCCAAATGGGTGATTTAAAATCTAATTAAGGTTTTGATGACTTTATTAACATTTTAATTTCTTGTTTAGCAATTTAGATCATGCAAAACCAAGCTTAATTGATGAATTGTGAATTTTGCTATAAAAGGTGTTAAAAATTTATATTTTTGCAAAATAGGATTTTGGAAATTATGCAAATTTATGAGAATAAATTATAGAAATGGTTTATATGACTTAGTTATGATATTTAGTGGATATTGTGGCCGCTAAATTTGTTTAAACATCGAGTTTTGTACTAAAACGGTTAATTTTGCTTGCTAGATTTTCAGAAAAATAGCTTTTAAAGTGAGTTTGAGGTTTTTGTGAATTGCAACCTATTTCATATTATAATTAGTGTTTTTGAATGTATAAATGGGTGTGTTTGGGTTTTTCTCGATGGTTTGACGTTTGTACGCCGACATCGAGAGTTTTTGGATTGATTTGTGAACATAGGTTTTGACCTATGTGGGATTCGTGCGTCGTTTTGGTCATGAGTCGGATTTTAATGCAATATGGTGCGTTATGATATGTAGGTACCCCATGTGGACTTCGAGACGACAAGCAAGCGCGTGGCGACGTCGGCACCGGCGAGCGAGGACCAGGTGAGTAGGTTTATATCTATGGGGAGAAGTCGGGTGGATGGCGTATAGCACCCCCGCAGTCCGTGGTGGTGTATACGGATGCGTATACACACCAACAATTATTATATGTTATTTGGGATTAATAACGATGTTTAGGATGGATATTGGTGTGTTGGATTATTTTAGTGTTGTGAACCCTAGGGTAGTGTTGCACTACACATACATACATACATACTTGCATACATTCCTATTTATATGTGCTCATGAGATTCTTTATTGTTATGTGTCACATGGGTATGGAACTATGTGTTCACATACGGATTTGAGGATGATACTTGGGATTGAGCTGAGTCGATGAGATTTGTTTTGTGGTTGTGATATCGGTGATATGGCAGGATTCGTACTTGAGGTACGTCCTGGTGTTATAGCGGATCTTGGAGCGGCGATACGGGTGAATAGTGCAATAAATAAAATGGTCGACATGTGATCGTGATATGAGCATGATATGCTAGGATATTGATATTAGGCCGTATCGGGCGATGTATACCCCTTGATGATGATATGTGCTGACGATATCGGTTTGTACGAGATTGTCGATCAGTAGTCAGATCATGAGTATATTGAGGATATTAGTATTGTACTAGACATAGGTCAGTACCCTAGACTATGATCTTGGATAAAGAGGATACCAGAGGAATAGTGTGAGGAATATGATATTGACCCGTACCAGATTTAGGGATGCCGTACGACGGATTTACGTATGAGCTATATCTTGATGATTGATCCGCACTCTTGACTTGGGATGTCTGATTATAGATATGGTATCGGATATGATATTATTGAGGCGGGATCACCGACTAATATATAGACAGGTATGTATATGTATCGATTCAGATGTTAGGCGGTTTCCTTACCTGTAGTCTAGCTTGTAGCTTAGCCCTTTAGTTTAGTTAGTTGTTAGATTAGATTCGGTTCCTACTTATTTCAAAGCATACGAATCGTTCGTATTTTAAAAGACAAGTCAAGGGATTCTACGGATATTTCAAAAAAACGTATCTTTTCTTAAAAAAACACCGTAGCTCCTATTTTCAAAACCCCACGATTCGTGTTATTTCAAAAGGCACCATTGTAGGACTTATATTAGGTTAATGCAGATTAGCTATCGTTGCGTCTAGTATTCAGCTCCCGCTCATTATTGTTGTTCGCTCCGCATCACATGCTTATATTATGCTTCATATTCTACTGTTGATATCTTGTGGTTAGGACACCAGCACCATTACCGATGATGCGTATGTACCACGTACACTTACTTGCCGGCTCACACACATCTTCATCGGTAATTGCCATGTCACGTACACCTTAGAAAATATTATTGCTTGACATAGCCTGTTAGCTAATAGTTTAGACATGATATTAGTGTACTTGCCTTATATGTTAGTTTAGACATTGTAGTTATTACCTGCTACTTCATGCATACTGTTATTCATTGTTATGCCGCATTCATGGATTCTCATGCATATATTCACTTTTTACGTGCTATTGAGGTTTTGGATTCGGATTTCCATGAGATTTTCTGGATTTGGGGAAAACCGCAAAACATATACAAACTTCTTCTTTCTCTTTTTAAATAAAAAGCGCGGTTTTTCCCATGATGTATGAGTCGTCCACCATGAGTTTGCTGATGGATTTCGAGACCCGATTCGAGGAGTTGGATGAACCGTTTCGGGTACATGGTGGACCCGGTAAGGTGCCCCGGGGCAAGAAGCTCGTGGTGATGACGATGAGCCTGGCAGGGGGAGACTACCTACCGGTGATTTTACCCGACGTGTTGGATATCCGGAGGATACCGTCGTGGTCTTGAGATGGATGGTAGGGGCCGGTCTGGACTGACGGCGCCCTAGATATTGAGATTGAGACATTGAGATTTCGAGATATTGAGGTACTGAGATTTGATGATACAGGCCAGTCCGGATAGCCGGAGCCTGAGGTTTTGAGACATTGAGATTTATGTTTTGTGTCGATGCTAGACACTGTTGATGCTGATTTCATTTATGATACCTCATTTTAAAAATACAAAGGAAATCTCACTAATTTATGAAAACAGTTTCTTCATTTACATGTATTCTGTTTTCATGCATTCATACCTCATTCATATGATATATTGCTACCTGAGGCACTGACACGGGCACATTAGATCACACTCGGGTTAGATATTACCCTAGCCATTGTTATAGGCTGCATGTTATTCATATATTTGAGGATATATTATGATCATTGACCTAGGTTGCATTATTTATGCGATTTATGTGCGTAGATGTTTTTCTATTCACGAGTTGGCAACTCACCCCCGTTGTGCCACAGTTCTTGCAGGTTTCGCCGTACATGTTTCTTTACGGCTTTGCTGGCACTATTTCCATTTCCGGGTGACTTGCTAGTAGGTAGGTGTATTTGTATCACCCTCATCATTATATCTTGTATATCATTATTCTGTTGTATCTAGAAGTTCCATCAACCAAACATGTATTTACTTTTGAGATAGAGACCAGTGAGGTTATTCTTTCGACCTTAGAGTCGCGCGTTGTATTTCTGTGGATTTCTTGTTGTTTTGAGTTCCTTTTTAGTTTTGATCCTCGCCCTTGGCGTTGCATAGTATATTGCTTGTGTGGTTGTGACCGTCGATTAACGAAGAGCTAGCTCCCGCTTGGGGATGCCTTTTTATTGATTTCGTATACTATTCATGTTGTATCCCGTTTGGGGGCCAGTATTTACAAAGGAGACTCTGCCGAAATTTTCAGGAAATATTTGATGTTTTTTAAAAACGCATAATTCGGCTTATGCTATTAAAACTACTTGATTTAAATTGGTTTTCCTTCACTCTACTACTTTTCTTGGTTTGGATTTCTGGGTTTTCGGCTTACTTAGATTATGTACGCCTCGAGACGTTTCGTAGTTTAAGTGTCGGTCATGTTCCATCTTTTCGGGACGTGACATGGAGGGATGTAAGGTTGGAGGAAGATGAAGAAGGAGAAGAAAATGAATAATGGTGGATGGAATTTGTGGCTGCTCTCTCTCTCTCTTTCTCTCTCTCTCCTTTATTCTCACCCCCTCACTTTCCAAGTCATCATTATATCCCTTTCTCTCTCCAACTCATCATTACACCTTTTTCTTTTCTTTTCCCTTCTCACCATAATAAAAATCATAACATAATACAACACAAATGAAATAACATGTAACATTGTCACGACCCGAAAGTAGGAACATGACCGGCACTTAAACTACGAACGTCTCGAGGCGTACGTAATCTAAGTAAACCGAAAACCCAGAAATCCAAACCAAGAAAAGATGTAGAGTGCAGGAAAAACCAACTTAAAGCAAGTAGTTTCAATAGCATAAACCGAATTATGCGGTTTTTAAAAACATCAAAAATTTCCTGAAAATTTCGGCAGAGTCTCCTTTGTAAATGCCGGCCCCCAAACGGGATAAAACATGAATAGTATACGAAATAAAAAAAAAAGGCATCCCCAAGCGGGAGCTAGCTCTTCGTCAATCGACGGCCACAACCGCACAAGCAATATAATATACAACACCAATGGCGGGGATCAAAACTCAAAAGGAAACTCAAAACCACAAGAAAACCACACAAAAATAACCCGCGACTCTAAGGTCGAAGGAATAACATCACTAGTCTCTATCTCAAAGTAAATACATGTTTGGTTGATGGAACTTCTAGATACAACTGAATAATAATATACAATGTATAATGATGGGTACGATACAAATAAACCCACCTACTAGCAAGTCACCCGAACGAAACTGTACCCGCAAAGCCGTAAAGAAACCTGTACGGCAAAACCTGCAAGAAACTGGGGCACAACGGGGGTGAGTTGCCAACTCGTGAATAGAAAAACATCTACGAATAGAAATCGCATGTATGACGCAATCCTAGGTCATACAATCAATATATATAATCCTCAAATAAAACCAGCAGTCTATAACAATGACTAGGGTAAATATCTAATCCAAGTGTAATTCAATGTGCCCGTGCCAGTGCCTCAGGTAGCAATGTATCATATGAATGAGGTATGAATGCATGAAAACAGAATACATGTAAATGAAGAAACTTTTTTCATAAATTAGTGAGATTTCCTTTGTATTTTTAAAATGAGGTATCATAAATGAAATCAGCATCAACAGTGTCTAGCATCGACACAAAACATAAATCTCAATGTCTCAAAGCCTCAGGCTCCGGCTATCCGGACCGGCCTGTATCATTAAATCTCAGTACCTCAATATCTCAAAATCTCAATGTCTCAATCTCAATATCTAGGGCGCCGTCAGTCCATACCGGCCCCTACCACCCATCTCAAGACCACGACGGTATCCTCCGGATATCCGACGCGTCGGGTAAAATCACCGGTAGGTAGTCTCCCCCTGCCAGGCTCATCGTCATCACCACGAGCTTCTTGCCCCGGGGTACCTTACCGGGTCCACCATGCACCCAAAACGGTTCATCCAACTCCTCGAATCGGGTCTCGAAATCCATCAGCAAACTCATGGTGGACGACTCATACATCATGGGAAAACCGCACTTTTTATTTTAAAAGAGAGAAAAGGTTTATTTATGTTTTTGCGGTTTTCCTCCAAATCCAAGAAATCTCATGAAATCCGAATCCAAGTCATCAATAGCATGTAAACAGTGAATATAGGCATGAGAATCCATGAATGCGACACAACGGTGAATAATAACATGCATGAAGTAGTAGACAATAACTACAATGTCTAACTAGCATATAAGGTAAGTACACTAATATCATGTCTAAACTATTTGCTAACAACCTATGTCAAATGAAATAGTATTTTCTAAAGTGTTCGTGACATGGCAATTACCGATGAAGATGTGTGTGAGCCGGCAAGTAAGTGTACGTGGTACATACGCGTCATCGATAATGGTGCTGGTGTCCTAACAACATGATATTAATAATAGGAGTATGAAACATAATATAAGCATGCGATGCGAAGCGAACCACAATAATGAGCGGGAGCTGAATACTAGACGCAACTATAACTAATCTGCATTAATTTAATATAAGTCCTACAAATGGTGCCCTTTGAAATAACACGAATCATGGGGTTTTGAAAATAGGGGCTACGGTGTTTTTATGAAAAGATACGTCTTTTGAAATATCCGTAGGATCCCTTGGGCTGTCTTTTAAAATACCCACGATTCGTTAGTTTTTGAAATAGGTAAGAATCGAATCTATTCTAACAACTAAACTAAACTAAATGGCTAAGCTAACAAGCTGGACTACAGGTAAGGAAACCGCCTAACATCTGAGTCGATACATATGCATACCTGTATATATATTAGTCGGTGATCCCGCCTCAATAATATCATATCCGACACCATATCTATAATCAGACATCCCAAGTCAAGAGTGCGGATCAATCATCAAAATATAGCTCGTACGTAAATCTGTCGTACAGCATCCCCAAATCTGGGTACGGGTTAATATCACATTCATCATACTATTCACCTGGTATCCTCTTTATCAAATATCATGATCGGGGTACTGATCTACGTCTAGTACAATACTGATACCGCCTAAGTATGCATGCACGTGTGTGAAACACTACGTCAAGGACCCGCTACAACGTCATGTCGTATCTCAAATACGAACCCTGCTATATCACCGATCTCACGGCCTCAAATCAAATCTCATCGACTCATCATAAATCCCAAGTACTATCATCATTATCCATGCATGCGTATATGAATGTACATATGCATAGTCCCATACCCACGCATATATACATGTATACACATCCCAATCTGCGCACAAGAAAGTAAAGTATGCAAGTCTGTGTGTGCGTATGTGGGTATAACAACTACTCTAGGGTTTCGCAACTAACCCAAAGCTAATCCATGAACACATAATCATAACATGAATACACATTCTCGTATCATAAAACACCTATATAAACATATATATATAAGCTACACTACGGACTGCGGGGGTGCTATACGCCATCCACCCGACTTCTCCCCGTAGATATAAATCTACTCACTTGGTCCTCGCTTGCCGGTGCCGACGTCGCCACGCGCTTGCTTGTCGTCTCGAAGTCCATATGGGGGTACCTACATATCACAATGCATCGTACCGTATTAAAATCCGACTCATGACCAAAACGACACACGAATCCCACATAGGTCAAAACCTATGGTTGCTTTCACAAATCAACCCAAAAACTCTCGACGTCGGTGTACAAACGCCAGACCATTGAGAAAAACCTAAATACACTCATTTTCACATTCACGAACACTAATTTTAATATAAAATAGGTTAAAACTCACAAAAACCCCAATTTCACTTAAAAAGTCATTTTTCCGAAAATCTAGCAAGCACAATTCGCCGTTTTAGTACAAAACTCGATGTATAAACGAATCTAGCGGCCACAATATTCACTAAATATCTTAATTAAGTCATAAAAATAATTCCCATAATTTAATCTCATTAATTTCCATAAACGTTAAAATTCTAGTTTACAAAATACCTAAATTTTAACAATTTTATAGCAAAAATGCACAAACTACAATCTAGCTTGGATTTTCATGAACTAAAAGCATTAAACCACTCAATATAATCTTTATAATGACATGAAACCTAAATTTGAATTTTATCTCATAAGAATATAATTATTTAAAAAACCTAGTTTACCAATTATATAATTATCACTTTTAAATCAACAAATATGCAAACTAGCAACTTAAATTAGATTTAGCATAACATTAATATGTCAATTATATCACATAAACTAAATCTCACACTAAATCTCACAACACAAAATACCAATTTGAAATCAAACCCATCTCTTGAATTTTAAATCATGCACCTAGAACTAATTAAAAACCTAATTAAACAATTAATTAAGCTAACCTAAGCAATTAACAACACATTAAGCAAAAAGGTTAGAATTTATACCCAAAAATTTGAAGATCACACAAGCACACTTAGCCTCCCAAATTGAAATCTAAATCCCTAGATCCATGCTATGGTAGCCAAGGGAAAATAGGTAGGAGGTGGATTTTGATTTGGATTTTTGCTTGATTTTTTGTGGATTTTTCAAGCATTTTGATGAACTTTTTTAAAGAGAAGGAGATGAAGAATGAAGGGGCTGTTGTGGGTTCAGATTTTGGCTAGAATTGGTGGGGATTGGGTGAGGGAGGAGAGAGAGCGAGGTGGGGAAAGTCCACTCTAATTCTATCATTTTCTACTCTTTTCTTTTTCTTTTCTTTTGAAAAAAAGAAGTGATTGGAGAGAGGGAGAGGGGGAGGGCTGTCATGGTGGGGCCGGCCACATGGGGAGAGGGTGAGGTGTGGGTGTGTGGGTTAGGAAAAAGATAAATGCTAAACCCCAATTCCCATTAACACTAATTTCACCGAAAAAAGCCTTTTTCTTCGATATTTTCTAAACCGTTTTGGCAAACGATTTCGTTTCAAAAACCATATGATAAAATTTTATTTAATGTTTTATGATGCACAAAATTTGTTTCAACTCATTCCAATTTGTAATTTTCCCTAATTAAATGTATTAGTGACGGCTTAAAATAATAATAAAATAATTTTTTTTCAGAAAATTTGAAATTTCACCAGTGGCTCAATAAACACCAAATACTAGCAATTACATAGCTAGAATATGTATATTTAATTTTTATAATAAGATATTTGTATTTTGACTTTTTACAGAAAACCCCCTTATTTTACCGATTTTTCGAAATTTCACCGAAACGATTTTCAAAACGTTACAAACATGTCATGGTACACTAACCATGAAAACTATAGAAACACGGATTTGGTCTCATCACGATTAGCAGTGCACTAATCGGGTTTTTATCAAAACTGCATATAATAAATTTTAAACATGCCAAATCCTTTTAAATATATTTTAAAATGAATAAATCATTTTAATTTCCAATTATTTCACAATTATTGGTATATATTTATACCCTTTTTCGAAAACCCTAATTTCGCAAATCGGGCAGTTTTTCGGGAAATATATTATTTTAATATTAAATTCCAAAAATAATATTTTATATTTTCTAAAATATTACAATCTTCCCCCCTTAAATAAATTCGGTCCCCGAATTTAAATTTAAACCCCCAAAATCTAAAACATTTAAATAATCATTTCAAATCAACGGGGCTCCGAAATCACGGAAGATGCAGAAACAATACATGGCGTCAAGTGCGCATGAAAACGAGTACAAAACTCAAAATCGAACTCCGTCAAGCGTCACGCAAATCATCGGATTTGCACGCATATTCTCGGAGTTACAATAGAGATACAGATCTCGAAATCCACTACTGAAATCCAATATACACTAGTCCAATGCCATAATACGTGTATAGTACGCACCTTCGGAAAACTTTCAAGAACTGAATAATAATCATGCAAAAATGCTTTCTAAATTGCCGCGTGAACGCGTAACTCACGGCATAAGTGACGGACTCTCATTTTAAAATAATAATATATGTCCATATATGTTTTCCTAAATACACGTTCCGTCGTTTTCAAAATATCCCAAAAAGGTTTTCGTTTAAAAACGTTCGTGTCGCTCACGGACACGTAGGAAAATAGCGAGACTATAGCTCCTTTTTCAGAAACCTCTTGGTAAACTTTTAATGCATGAAAAGTACTCAGGTACTGTCTTCAGATCAGTCATGTTTGGCCATTATATAATATGGTGCCCAAAACGAAAATAAAGTGCTCAAAAGCAAAATCAGCCTCAAAAAGCGTATCCAATAATCGCGTGCGTCTGGTACGCACGGAAATCAAATCCAAATACAGGTGCCACAATATGCACAAAAGCAAACTAAGTGCAACAGGTGTGCACGATAGCATCTGTCCAGTGCAACGGGTGTGCATGATAACAATATCTGGTGCATCTATTGTGCACGAAAATCTCAAATCTGGTGCATCAAATGCGCGAAATACAAGTACGGTGCAACCAAGCACGAAAATCTCATAAATAACTCAAATGCGTATAAAAACGACACCGAGTGTACCAAGGTGTATAAATAAAAAAACGTGTGCAACTACGAGCACAAATCCGTATCAATGCGCTGCAAGCATATGTGAGCTCTACCGAGTGCAAAAATCACATCAATCGTATGAAATCCACGAAACCAGAAACACATGCTATGAAGGCACAAAATCGACATCAAATGCAATGGATATGCACAAATCGCAAATCAACACAACGGTGTATTAAAATATATATCCAGTGCAATAACTATGGCCAAAAATGTAAATACCCAGCAGTTGCAGCTATGGTGCACGAAAACAATATCATGAAACTCATTCATAAAAACTCAAATCCAAGCGATATAAGCGTGATACTCGGATCAAAACGCAAATCACAGTAAATGACATTGAGGTACACCTTCTACAATCTCGAAAAATAAATTGGTGCGCCTAAAACCGGCAGAACAAGAACATCCGCTTGCCCTGCTCACGGTCTGGCGTCCTTTGTCTATGGGTCCTCCTTTCTCTGTGGATTCACCAATCTCGCAATCCATCGGCTCATCGGCCCAGTCAGGTGTGCTAACGGGGACAATTCAGCTCTAGCACTTCTCTGGTCATCTCTCGGCCAATCATCACGACCACTCGTAAAGCAGCACGTTTACTGGCATCGGCCTCTGACTCTCTGAATACATGTGACACATCTAATCCTGGGTGAAAATCTCATTGCAGCAGTGTCCTGGAAAGAATCCTGCTCAAGGTCTCTTCTGATCTCGCCTATGCTGAACTTTACGGAGGCTGGTACTCTTGCATAATCTTTTTTCGCTTTCTAGACATCTGCGTGTTCTGCACACATTTCCTCAAGAACTGGCCGCATCCCAACGCCTCTGTATGTATATCAGATCTCTAATCTTGACGGGGAGTAACAACATCTCGTCAGTGTCTCGCACGAACCTCTGTTCTACTCATCTGTATCATCGTCCACTATGACGCTACGCCATGCTATCTGCGCACTGCAACTGTTCTCGGCCACGGTCAATCCGAAGTCTCTCACACGGACTCGAAATCACGTACTCAGTATCTTCATCACTCTGTAGAAGATATCTGGCCGAACACGTTCTCGGAAACTCGTCCCAACCATCGGAGGAATACTCAATACTCGTCCGTTCTCGATGAACTCACATCGCATCTGGGTGAGGTACATTATCCGGAGCTGGTCAGCTTACTGGTCTCTTATCACATGATATCTGGACGACGTCAAACTTTTCGATCGAGTCATCAAAGTCCCGAAAGCTCAACACCTGAGCACAGTCTAAAATATTTGGTACATACCACAGTACCTCTGGACCAGCCGTAGAAGGGCAAACCCAAGCCTCACTGATGGCACCGCTAAACTGCCGCAAACCCTAAGGTTCAAAAGCCGTTCCATGGTCATCACGTCGAGTTAGGGTTTCATTCTTCTAGAGGGTCCACAGAATTACCTGCATGTTCTTCCGAATACTTAAACTGGGAAAAATGGGTTCTTGACATTCGTTCGAACTTTTTAACTTCGCCTAGGCGACATGCGAATACCCTCCGTCCGCACGCTAAATAATGCCTCAATCCTCCAGGAAAGACGGTACATCAACAGTCATCTCGGGATCGGTCTGCTCTAGATCTGAGTAAGACTCTCCACATTGAAAATCTTTAACTCAACCGGGCCTGCGTCAGCGCATCAATCTGATGAATCACCTTCGTCTCTCAACTCGGGGTAGACTAGCTATCATCTGTCACATTTCTGCCTGGAAGCTCCGGTAATCTTAGCTCATAAGCTCTGAAAGCGATATCCTATCAATCTCAGCAACAGCTGGGTCATCTGTCTGCACGCTAGACGATATCACAACTCTGAGGTATGTTGTACATCAACAGTCCTCTAGCAACTGGCAGCTCTATCAATGGCCCGATCATCCGGTGCAACGCCAAACACTCGCCTCATCTGAAAGGTCAAAATATAAATAGTAACTCGAGACGTTCCCATGTCACCAGAAAACACGATGGTCAGTCCTCGTCCATGATGAGCTCGCCCTGACCGCATCACTCATAGCAGCTCAATCTGCGCTCGAACCATGGTGATAGGAACCTCTATCGAGTATCGAAGAAAACAGATCAACGGGATGAAAGGAACGACAGATCCAGAATGGATACATGATCATAAGAAGGAACAGTATCAATGAGAGTATGATCATAGAAACGAATAGAATCAAGGATCTCAAATGGATGTATAATCATGGGTATGAAGAGAATCATAGATCTCAAAATATGTACATCCAAAGGTTTCTTAAGTGGAGTATCGTATCGTAAATATGCCGCGGAACATACGTACGGTACGTCACACTACTCAAGCTACCTACTCCATCAATCAGGGTCAACCTATGAAACGAAAGTTTGGGTCTAATACCCCCCTCCCCCCGTTCAAGTCTAAGTTCCGTAAGGTCAAGCCTAGGTTCCGAAATACATACCTGTCCTAGACTCCGTATAGTCAAACATAGACTCGAACCAAGGTTAAACCTAGCGCTCTGATACCAACTTTGTTACAACCCGAAATATTAGTTCATGACCAGCACTTAAATCACGCAACGTCTAAAGGCATAACGTACTTCAAGTAAGCTGAAACCCAGAAATCTAAACCTTTTTAAGAAAATAAATGAGGTGAAGTTTTGAAAATAAATGAGGTGAAGTTTTGAAAATAAAGGTATAATGAAATCAGGTTTTCTCAATGCATAGAAAAGGAACATGAAAATACAAATGGATTATGCAAGTTTAAAAACATATTTCGTCATTTTGAAAATTTGGGCAGCACCTCCTTTGTATATTTTGATCAAAAACCACATATACAAGATAAAGATAAAGGCATCCCCAAACGGGAGCTAGCTCTTCGCCAAACGGCGGATTACAACCACACAAGACAATATATATAAGTATACAACGCCCAACGACGAAGATCGCCATAAAGATAAAGAAAAGCAAGACATAAAAACCACAAGTAGCGGAAAACCCCTCGCTCTAAGCCTCGCAACCACAATCCCACTAAGTCTCATTACTTATAGAATTTACTAACTTTGATTGATGGAGTTGACTAGATACAATATGAAATACAAATACAAGAGTGGGTACGATACAAATGTCCCACCTGCCAAAGCAAAACACCCGAATGCAACCGTGTGCCAGCGATGCTGCTACTGATCCATGCGGTCAACCTGCAAAAACCGTGGCACAACGGAGGTGAATTGCCAACTTGTGAGTAGAAAAATATCAACAGATAGAAATCGAATAAACAACGACTTCTTGGTCAACTTTATCATAAAGGTAATACTATGATATCTAGGGTGACTGGGTCTGTATATGAGCATGTGGATAACATCCAACAGTATAATCAAGGTATGTTTGCATGTGGATCTCGTCCAACATATAATCAATGTCTATATGCACGTAAATATCATAAAAGAGTGTGCATGAATGTATGAGGATATAAATCAACGGTGTCCCTTGCGACACATCAAAATCATGGAACCTAGGTGTCCAACATCGACACCCGAAAATATCATGAAACCCGTATCCAGCATCGACACGTAAATCCTTATATCTGGGGCTCCGTATTCCGGATCGGCCCACGGGCTCCGTCAGTCCGGATCGGCCCATATCATCTCTCCACTCCGGTCGGTATCCTCCGGATATCCGCCGAGCCCAAATACTATCACCGGTAGGTAGTAGTCCCTCTGCCAGGCTCACCGTCTACTACACAGCAGATCCGTTCTCACCCTGGTGTACCATACCGGGTCCACCATGTACCCGCAATCGGCCTCGTCCATTCTTCGAATCGGGTTTCATATGTCACACGTCTCAGAACCGAGAAAATGCATGGTGGACGCACTGAAATATCATATTAAGAGAAACCGGGTTTTTTAAAACAGTACATGCTTTCTTTTAAAATGGCCATGGTTCTCCAATCCAGAAATCTCATGAAAACAGCATATCTCAATGCGTAAAATCATAAAGCATGATGTATGCGACATATGATAGAAATGTAAGCATATTTGTATATCATGCAACATGGAACAATAATATTCACATATCGAGGGAAAACCGCTCTTTTAAATGAATCCAGTGTTTTTTAAAATATATCATGCGGTTCTCAAATCTCCAAAATCGAATGCATTACCGTATTAAGGTGCATATGTGTATATACGCAAGTATGGAAGTACTAATGTGTTTGTCCGCAAGTATGTTATACAATATGTATGTGCGTAAGTAAGGTGTACAATATGTATATCATGATGCAGCAACCCTACTGTGTAGTGACATGGCAATTATCGATGATGAAGTGTGTGAGCCGACAAATCTGTGTACGTGTAACATACGCATCATCGATAATAGTGCAGGTGTACTAGTACAGGTATAAGCAATGCAATGAGAATAATATGAATGCAGCATAAGGTAAATCATATGCAAATGCTGACGAGTATACGTATCTAACATGATCGAGTCGGTGAATCAATCAATCGGCATCCAGCCTCACAACATCCCATACGGTATACTCCATCATACAGCATCTTCTAGTCAAGGGTATGGATCAAAGCTCAAGTCAACCCATCACGTACGGAAAATCATCGTACGAAGTCACTATGCTATCAAGGATCCTATCATCCTATAAGACGAGGAGGGTATGGACCTAACGTCTCGTACGATTATCACTCACGATTAACAACATATATAATTATCTTTATATACCTATTTCCCAGGTCATATCCGCAACAATCTCATATCAGGGGACCGGCAGGGTATCAATCATCTCAATCTACTCGCATCCGTATACCAACATATCACCAAATCATCATATCGCGTCATATATCCTTTTTATCACATTTATGCCCTCATCAAGTCAATTTTACAAATACATTCTACCTTTACTAAAAGCTTAAGTATCTAATCTAACATACACACCCGAACCATACAAACAGTTTTTGAAAGATGCAAATCGTAGTTTTGAAAGTAGGGGTTATGGTGTTTTTAAGAAAAAGATATCATTTGAAAATCCATAACATCTCTCACGGTATATAGTTAAAAGATGCATACGATTCTTTAGTTTGAAAATAGGTATGGTTCGGATGACACATCTACGTCGGCTATCTAGTCCTATAGTACCCTAAACGGCAATATCGTCAAACGTCATCCTCAAATCCCATCATCACATATTAGCCGTGTCATACACTTCTAACAATCTTTTAGTTTCTAATATGGTTTCGATAGCTATCTATTAATTCTAACCCTAGTTCGCTACTCTAGGTTTTCTTAACCATATGCTACGAATCGGTTTCCATCAAGTTTGCTAGGGTGCTATACGCCATCCACCCGACTTCCCCCGTAGATAAAGATCTACTCACCTTGGTCTTCGCTTGCCGAAGTCGATGACGCCATGCTCCGTCGCCTCGGAATCCACATGAAGGTACCAACAAGAATAACACATATCGCAACGCTATTAAAATCAAGTTCTGAAAACCGTAACGGCACACGGATCGCCTATAGGTTAGAACCTATAGCCCACGTATACAAAAACGACTAAACAACCCTTGTTGTTGATGTACAAACATGCAAAAACCAAATACAAATCCAAATATCAAAATCAAACATTCCAAAATACGGAAAACATAGCCAAAATCACACCAAAGTGCTTCCAGATTTTGACTCGGGCCAAAACAAGGTGCATAAACAAGTCTAGGGTGCTGTATATGATGTATATGAGCTACTGAAAGAACCTGGACCCAATTGCCCACCCCATGGCCGGCCACTACCCACCAAAATCTGTCCACCTTGGTTCCAGAGGCTCGGATGGGGTTCGTTTTGTCATGGTGGTCTCTTATGGTCTAAAATGGGTCTATGGTATTGTTTGCTAAACTCAGAAAGTCCCCGGGTTGCTCCAGATTTCCATGCACACTCTATATCTTCAAAAAACCGACATGAACTAAATCCTAAATCCGTAATTTGGTTTCTAGGCTATGGTCCAGGCTAAGAATCACCTCAAAAGTCTCATTGACAGCCACAAAATATCAACAATTTCCCAAACCCTTCTCTTGGGATTTCAAAATTCACACACCCATCACTAAACGACATCTAAACTTAAACAAAAATCAAGGAAATCAAAAATACTCTAAATGAAAAGAGATATACCTCATGGTTACTCCCAAACAAAATCCTAGAAGTCCCAAAGTTGTCAAAATCCCACTTTGCTTTGTCCAATGTGTAAAGGAAGAGATGTGGATTAATTTTTGTGAAGGGAGTATAAGGTTTTGGAGATTATTTGGAGATGGATCTAGGGTTAGAAGTGGAGGGATCTGAGGTTGGAGGAAGATGAAGAAGGAGAAGGAAATGAATAATTGTGGTGGGAATATGTGGCCGCCCGCTCTTTCTCTCTCCTTCATTCTCACCCCCTCACTTTCCAAGTCATCATTATGTCCCTTCTCTCTCTCCAACTCATCATTACACCTTTTTCCTATCTTTTCTCTTCTCACCACAATAAAAATCATAACATAACACAACACAAATGAAATAACAAGTAACATGTCATGGTGCACTAACCATGAAAACTGTAGAAACACGAATTTGGCCTAATCGCGATTAGCAGTGCACTAATCGGGTTTTTATCAAAACTGCATATAATAAATTTTTTAAATGCCAAATCCTTTTAAATATATTTTAAAATGAATAAATCATTTTAATTTCCAATTATTTCATAATTATTGGTATATATTTATACCCTTTTTCGAAAACCCCAATTTCACAAATCGGGCAGTTTTTCGGGAAATATATTATTTTAATATTAAATTCTAAAAATAATATTTTATATTTTCTGAAATGTTACAGAGTCGGTGAATGTATCAATCGGCATCCATCCTAACAACATCGCATACGGTATAATCCATCGTACGGCAAGCTCTAGTCATGGGTGTGGATAAATCATCATGTCAAACTTAAAACGCACGGAAAATTATCGCACGGCGGCATCAAGCTATCAGGGATCCTATCAACCTATAAGACGAGGAGGGTACGGACCTAACGTCACGTACGGCTAACACTCACGATTCACAAAACATATAAATATCTCTATATACCTATGTCCCAGGTCACATCCGCAATAATCTCATATCAGGGGACCGGCAGGGTATAAATCATCTCAATCGACTTGCATCCGTATACCAACATATCATCAAATCACATATTAAATCGTATTCACTTTTTATCGCATTTGTATCCCTCATCAAGTCAATTTTACAAATACATTCTACCTTTACTATAAACATAAGTATCTAATCTAATATACACACCCGAACCATATAAACAGTTTTTGAAAGATGCGATTAGTAGTTTTGAAAGTAGGGGCTACGGTGTTTTTAAAGAAACGATATCATTTGAAAATCCATAACATCCCTCAAGGTATCTGTTTAAAAGATGTATACGATCATTCAGTTTGGAAATAGGTATGGTTCGGATGACACACCTACATCGATTATCTATCCCTGTAGTACACTAAACGATAATGTCATCAAATATCATCCTCAAGTTCCGTCATCACATACTAGTCGTATCATATCATTTCTAACTATCCTTAGTTTCTAATATGGTTCTCTAACTACCTTTTAACTCTATCTATAGTATCCTATTAAAGGTTTCATTAATCATAATCTATATATTTAAATCGGTTTCCATCAAAGTTTGCGGGGGTGCTATACGCCATCCACACGACTTCCCCCGCAGATATAGATCTACTGACCGTGGTCTTCGCTTGCCGAAGTTGATGACGCCACGCTCCGTCGCCTCGGAATACACGTGAAGGTACCTACAATAACAAAACATATCGCCATGCTATTAAAATCAAGTTCTGAAATCCAATACGGCACGCGCATTGCTCATAGGTTAGAACCTATAGCTTATGCGTACAAAATCAACCAAACAACCCTTGTTGTTGATGTACAAATATCCAACAACCAAATACGAATTAAAATATCAAAAATTAGCATTTCAAAATACGGAAAATATGCCAAAATCACACCAAAATGTTCCAAGAATTTGACTTGGGTCAAAAGGAGTTACACAAACAAGTCTAGGGTGTAGTACAAGGTGGATATGACTTACTGAACCAACCTAGACCCCTACCCTCACCAAGTGGCCGGCCCCAAGGCCCTAATATCCAGCGAGCTCGTCCCCTAAGGCTCCTCTGGTCTTCGTCTTGTCAAGGTGGTCTCCTAGTACTCTAATTTGGTCCCTGGAGTTGTTTGCTTTCCTCAAAAATTCCCCGGGTTGCTCCAGGTTTCCCGACACACCCTATAAACTCACAAAACTGACATGAACAAAATCCTAAATCCGTATTTTGGTTTCTATACTAAATTCCAGGTCTTAAACAGCGACTCAATAGCCACTCAATCATCACCAATCCACAATTTCACTCAAACCCTCACAAGGATTTCTAAGTATCACCAATCCATCACTAAACGAACTCTAAACATAAACAAAAAGCTAGGAAAACTTGAAACTAAACTAATGGAAGAAATTATACCTCATGGATGTCACTTCAGCAAACCCTAGAAGTCCCAAAGTTGACAAAATCCCATTTTTCTTGGTCCATTGCAATGAGGGTGAGGAGGTGATCATTTTTTGTGAAAGGGGTATAGGGTTTGACAAGGTTTTGGAGGTAATTTTTTTTTGGTTGTAGGTGGAGGGAAGGGAGCTTGAGGAAGAGGAAGAAGGAGACGAAAATAGTGGGGGAAAGAATAATGAGGCGCCCCCCCCTCTCTCTTAATTATTCTCACTCTCTCTCTCTCCAAGCATGCTTATTTTCATCATTGTGTCCCCTCTCTCTCTCTCCAAATCATCATTACACCTTTTTCCCTTTCTTTTCTTACCAAAAACACATACACCCAAATAAAACAACACAAATGAAATAACATGTAACACGTCTTGGTGCACTAACCATGAAAACAGTAGAAACACGGATTTGGCCTAATCGCGATTAGCAGTATACTAATCGGGTTTTTATCGAAACTGCATATAATAAATTTTAAAAATGCCAAATCCTTTAAATATATTATTAAATGAATAAATCATTTTAATTTCCATTTATTTCACAATTATTGGTATATATTTATACATTTTTTCAAAAACCCCAATTTCGCAAATCGGGCAGTTTTCGGGAAATATATTGTTTTAATATTAAAATCCAAAAATAATATTTTATATTTTCTGAAATGTTACAATCTTCCCCCCTTAAAGAAATTCATTCCCCGAATTTAAATTTAAACCCCCAAAATCTAAAACATTTCAATAATCAGCTCAAATCAACGGGGCTCCGAAATCACGAAAGATGTAGAAACAACGCACCGTGTCAAGTGCGCATGAAAACGAGTACAAAACTCAAAATTGAACTCCGTCAAGCGTCACGCAAATCGTCGGATTTGCACTCATATCCTCGGAGTTACAATAGAGATACAGATCTCGAAATCTATTACTGATATCCAATATACACTAGTCAAATACTATAATACGTGTATAGTACGCATCTTTGGAAAACTTTCAAGAAATAAATAAAACTCAAGCAAAAATCTTTTCTAAATCGCCGCGTGAATGCGTAACTCACGGCATAAGTGACGGACGCTCATTTTAAAATAATAATATATGTCCATATATGTTTTCCTAAATACACGTTCCGTCATTTTCAAAATATCCCAAAAGGTTTTCCTTTATAAACGTTCGTGTCGCTCATGGACAAGTAGGAAATAGCGAGACTATAGCACTTTTTCAGAAACCTCTCGGTAAACTTTTAATGCAAGCAAAGTACTCAGGTACTGTCCTCATATCAGTCCTGTTTGGCCACTATATAATATGGTGCCCATCAAGGAAACAAAGTGCTCAAAATCAAAATCAGCCTCAAAAGGCGTATCCAACAATCACATGCGTCTCATGCGCATGAAAATCAAATCCAAACATAGGTGCCAGTATATGCACAAAGCAAAACTAAGTGCAACAGGTGTGCACAAAAGCATCTGTCTATTGCAACGGGTATGTACGATAACAATACCTGGTGCATCTATTGTGCACGAAAATCTCAAATCTGGTGCATCAAATGCGCGAAATACAAGTATGGTGCAACCAATGCATGAAAATCACATTAATAACTCAAATGCGTATAAGAACGACACCGAGTGTACCAAGGTGTATAAATCAAAAACGTGTGCAACTATGAGCACAAATCTATATCAATGCACTACAAGCACATGTGAGTTATACCGAGTGCAAAAATCACATCATCCGTATGAAATCCACGAAATCATAAACACATGCTATGAAGGTACAAAATCAACATCAAATGCAATGGATATGCAAAAATCGCAAATCAACACAACGGTGTATAAATTATATATCAGGTGCGATTACTATGAGCAAAAATGTAAATACCCAATAGGTGCAGCCATGGTGCACGAAAAAGATATCATGAAACTCAATCCTCAAAACTCAAATCCAAGAAATATAAGCTTGATACTCGGATCACAAACACAAATCGCAAAAAATGACATTGAGGTACACCTCCTACATTGTCGAAAAATAAATCGGTGCGCCTAAAACCGGCAGAACAAGAACATCCGCTTGCCTCTTGCTCACGGTCTGGCATCCTCGGTCTCTGGGTCCTTATCTTCTTTGCAGATTCACCAATCTCGCAATCCATCGGCACATCGGACCAGTCAGGTGTGCTAATGGGAATGATTCTGCTCTAGCACTTCTCTGGTCGTCTCTTGGCCAATTATCACGACCACTCATAAAGCAGCACGTCACGGGCGTTGGCCTCTAGCCCTCTGAATACTCATAATACATCTGATCCTCGGTGCGAATCTCATTGCAGCAGTGTCGTGGAAGAAATCCTGCTCAAGGTCTCTTCCGATCTTGCCTATGCCGAACTTTACGGAGGCTGGTACTCTTACATAATCTTTTTTCATTTTCTGGACACATGCGTTCTCAGCACAACATTTCCTCGGGAATTGGCCGCTCCCAACGCCACTGTATGCATATCAGATCCTTATCTCGACAGGGAGTAGCAACAGCTCATTAGCATCTCGCATGAACCTCTGGCTCCACTCGTCTGTATCATCGTCCAATTTGACGTTACGTCGTGCTATCTACGTACAGCAATGGTCCTCGGCTACAGTCAATCCAGAGTCTCTCACACAGACTCAAAATTACGAACTCGGTATTTTCATCACTCTGTAGAAGATATCTGGCCGAACACGTCCTCGGGAACTTGTCCCAACCATCGGAGGAATACTAAATACTCGTCCGTTCTCTATCAACTCAAAACGAATCTTCTATTCTAAACTGGTCAGCTTGCTGATCTCTTATCATATGATATCCAGACGATGTTAAACCTTTCGATCGAGTCATCAAAGTCCCAAAATCTTCTGAAGGCTCAACACCTGAGCACAGTCTAAAAATATCTGGTACATACCACAGTACCTCTGGACAGCCGTAGAAGGGCAAACCCAGGCCTCACTAATGGCACCGCTAAACTGCCGCAAACCCTAAGGTTCAAAAGCGGTTCCATGGTCATCATGTCGAGTCAGGGTTTCATTCTTCTAGAGGGTCCACAGAATCACTTGCATGTTCCTCCGAACACATTAAACTTGGGAAAAAATGGGTTTCTGACACTCGTTCGAACATTTTAGCTTTTCCTATACAACATGTGAATACCCTTCGTCCGCATGCTAAACAATGCCTCAATTTTCCAGGAAAGACGATACATCAATGGTCATCTCTGGATTGGTCTGCTCTAGATTTGAGTAAGACTCTTCACACTGAAAATCTTCAATTTAACTAGTCCTGCATCAGCGCATCAATCTAACGAATCACCTTCGTCTCTATAATCAGGATAGACTAGCTATCATCTGTCGCATCTCTACGTGGGAGCTCCAGCGATCTCAGCTCGTAAGCTCTGGAAGCGACATCCTATCAATCTCAGCAACAGCTGGGTCATCTGTCTGCATGGTAGGCGACATCACAATCTCCAGGGCAGGCAGTACATCAACAGTCCTCTAGCAACTGGCAGCTTCTAAAAGTGCCCGATCATCCGGTGCAAAATCAAACACTCGCCTCAACAGGAGGTCACAACACAATACTACCTCGAGACATTCCCGTGTCACCAGAAAACATAATGGTCAGCCCTCGTACCAGACGAGCTTGCTCTGACCGCAACACTAGCAGCAGCTCAATCCGCGCTCAAACCATGGTGACAGGAACCTCAATCGAGTATCGAAGAAAGCAGATCAACAGCATGAGAGGAAACGACAGATCAAGAATGGATACATGATCATAAGAAGGAACGGCATCAATGAGAGTATGATCATGGAAATGAATAGAAACAAGGATCTCAAATGGATGTATAGTCATGGGTATGAAGAGAATCATAGATCTCAAAATATGTACATCCTAAGGTTTCTTAAGTGGGGTATCGTATCGTAAATATGCTACGGAACATACGTACGGTACGTCACTCTACTCAAGCTACCTACTCCATCAATCAGGGTTAACCTATGTGTAAGTGCACGGCGGTGCCCCGGCCGTCAATCCGACGGCGGAATGCGGAAGCGGTGAAAAACTTAAATTTTGCGGACTTAGCAAACCGGCACCACCGCGCACTAAACACCCGGATCGTAACCATTAACTAGTCTAAGCTAACTATAAGATGAGAAAGAGATATACCGACGATCCAAGTCCTCCGGTCTTCTCATCATCGTCCGGATCTCCTGCGGAAAAGTCCCGTCTCCTCCTCGTCGCCGGAAGTGCACCACATCGCCTACTTTGTTTACGGGCTCCCACCTCAATGCCGAGGCAACTCGGGCACGAAGCCGGCTACTCGACGTGCCCAAGATTTGTTGTAGAATGTTTGGTAGAGCTTGTGTCTCACTTTTGGGGTTGTGGAATTGCCATTGGAGGAGGGATTGAACTTGGAGCTTTTTAGATGGAACTTGTGGGATTTTTGCAACATCAAATGAAGCCAAATCCCACCTCAAAATATTTGGACAGCCCCTTCAAGGGGGAGGCCGGCCATGCTCTAGTGAGGGAGGGAGAGAATGAGAGGTCTTCCCAAAAGAATGAGAAGCCACCATGACAATAATGCAAAGAGGGCATCATGAAAGAATATGATGACAATACCAAAACCACACTCAACACCATCATCATCACCTCACAAAGTCCAACCATGATGAGAAAGGAAAAGTCAAGCCATCATGATAGCTAGAAGTCAAGGTCAAGGAGAGACTATCATGATACAAATATATGCAAAGACCCCCCTCCACAATTGCCTATTTGCAACAATGCAAATAAGCCCTCCTCCACCAATCTTCGGCCAATGAACGGAACAATGGAAATTGGCCGAAACGGAAAGCAAACTGGCAACTCCATAAAACTGGTCCCGTAATAAATTACAGGAAAACCCCGATACTGTGCATACACACCCGCATTTGTATTCCGACCGAAATACAAATGCAATGAGACAAAATCTACACTGTACTATACTAGGATCCGGCTTATACCAAAGCCGTCTAGTAATATCCGTTCGATCCTGATCCGTGCAATACCGCACGTATCTGATCGAACCCTGCCATATAACCATACGGCCTATAGTACAGACTGTCCGATCCTGATCCGTGCAATACCGCACGTATCTGATCGGACCCTGCCATATCTCCATACGGCCTCTACAACCTTTCGCCCGAAAGCTGAGTAACAGAATGTGGGGGACTCTAAAGACTCGTCAACACCTCGGTTGTGGATTTAACCACTAGCACGTTAGAGGTATAAGCCAATACATAACGGGTCACCAGGTATTGACCAAAAGGGACGTCTGTGAGCGAGCTCAGCCTGACAACCCTACTGAGCCTGTCAGTGACAATATCCGTGCAGTCCGGTCCGTTCTTCTATGAGTATCGCATGGCGGGCCTAGGGGGTTGGTAAAAGTCAGACCCCCAAAAGCGGTACAAGTCGTGTCGGAGTGTAGCCCAGAACACCCTGAGATACTACTGGAATACCTACCAGTAAATCTCCTTGCCTTGGCCAAGGACTTTGTGTAATGGCTCTCCTAGACACAGCACGACCTCACCCCCAATACCGGGAGAGACGAACCCCTGAAGATACGCTCACTGCCTCCATGTGGCTCGGGACTGTACCCAACTAAAACCTGTTTGCACGACTCCTTTGAGCCGTGGTAGGGTAGTAATCAAAGTACAGTGGGAACTCACACGAGACAAATGACGATCCCCAGGTCGATGAACTAACCTGCACACATGTCACCAGGGAACTGCCATCTGACGTCTGGTATATGACCAACTAGCATGTTCCCGGCGAGTCCTGTCCGGTGTACTCATAACCCAATGAGCACCTGTATACATCTTAGGTGATCCAACTGACACCAGTGGCTTGTGAGACCAGCCACCGCCCCTCGTCGGGATCTCGACTGTATACACTAGTCTACTAATGGAGTATCGATGCCCAGTCTCGAAACTCCCACGACTAGGGACCTTTTAAGGATAAGCTTATAGACCCCCAGCTCCCACTTATATGATCGCCCTCATACTGCTGGTGGTCAAGCAAGAATCCTAGGGGCTCTATCAACGTGTAATAGCGACGTGTCAGGTCACCTAAAGCAGTACACGATGATAAAGGTAAACCAGATAGCATACTATCATCTCGAGTAAGACTGTCCTACCGGGATAGGTCCTCCCTCAATCATTACAATCACGTACCTGTGACCTAATAATTGACTCTGAGGGCACTATCTCCAACAATCTCCCACTTGCACTCAAGGCTAATTATTGCGATGTCGCATACTCACAGCCCGTGTGATACCGAACATCCAACTCCTCTACTAGTCAGTCTCACAAAGCTCGTTTGCGAAACTTTTGCGTTCGAGGAATAGCCTCCGTGAGTGGATCCGCTTAGTTGTTTCTTTCTATGTCTCTCTATATCTCAAGTTCGCGGAGAAAGCCATCTCCCGAAATGAGCAATACCTGTCTCAGAATATGTCTGGATGTCTGATGGGACCTAGCTCATAAATGAACTCCAAATCCAAACTTCTTAGACTGTATCGTCAACTGAACTTAATCGGTATCCTGCGCGCCATGCCTCCCTCAGTATTGCCTTGGACCATCTGTCCAAAATACTGCCCCTCATCAGAAGGAAAACTATAACTCTGACAACCTCCTTGTCGTCTATGTCACCTTGGAAGCCTGGAATGATAACTGTCTCCTGAATGAGGCTGTTGTTATCATATTCCTAGAACATCTACTTATGTTCTAAAACTGCTTCCGACTGTTTCTCCAGGATTGGATTAATGTCAACTTATTGCATCTAGTGCAAGAACAACATCTGGTGTGGTACTTGACATCTCACGATTGACTCAATTGCCTGAGCAAGTGATCTGCCAATCATGCCCGTCCCTCTCCCCTTTAGTCTGTAAGACACCTTTGGAGAGGGTGACTCCATTACCTGCAGGTACACTACCGTGCCAGGAGTCGTCCATCCTAAATACTCTTAGAATGCTGTCAAGTACCCTGATTGGGAAACCACCCAAATCTAGATCTAAAACCATAGATCTAGTAACCAGTATGTCTGATATAAAATCCATTTCCTTTGTGGAGAAACAACTGTGTGATAAACAAGGTATAACCGATCGTAGTGTAGGAGTTTCTTTTCCTATTCTGTGTATATCATCCAAACACCAGGATATCACACCCTACTACCTTCTCAACAGATCCATCCCCTATTCTGATGAAGTCAAACCCATGACTGTCACGTCAGAAATAGATGATCTATCTCCGCTACATCTGCTCTAGTCTATAAATAGACATAAGCAACCTTTCTACCAATGCTTCCGCTGCTCCCACTGACTACGACAACCCTCTGGCAGAGTCATATAGACGTACACTTCTAAAACTGGTTTAGAACGACGCTATACTCATCCTCCCGCCGGGTCTCGTAACCTGGAACAACAGCAATGGCAATTGTGGGTAAACAAGAACTTCCCTGTCACCGTCCTTGAGGCTACCGTAGTACCTCTCGGGTGCCTGAAGTTACCCACCTTATCTGCGGAGTGGCCAATGGAATGTCAATTCAGATTGAATCTTTAGGTTCCTTATCAAATCTTCAGTAATCGTTTGTGGTTCTGGAATCACTTCCAGTTCTACTATACTCCCACTACTGTTTTTCTGAAAAAATCCATTTTTAATAAAACTGTGGCGAGTCTAGAACAATATCGCTATTGTTCATCCAGATGGTAGAAAGTCAACCCTCGTCATGCCCTGGGTCAACCCACAAACAGCCATTACAGAAACGTGCCTTGAGTTGTCCAGTGTCTGGTTTTAATCATAAACCGGACAACTCCCCGTACCTTAACATCGTTAAGATATGAACTGTTCTATATCCAATATAGAAACAGAGGCACAGATTTAATTGAACCAGATTCAAATCATGCAGTTGTCCCCAGCGCATGTCAACTAAATGGAAGGAGGCCGATCAGCGTTACTCAACTTAGGAATACTTCCAATTATGAGTAACCTGAAAGAGAAGCAAGATCTCTTTATCATTACTATCAACTGAATACCATACACAAGTATCTACATCTTCGATCTCTTTGAAGAATCCCGATACTTACTATACCTGGTTCTCTACTCTATTCAAATACCTATAACTTCTCCAAATTCGGACCCTGTGTTTCCTCGAAACACCTGTCTAAAAACTAGAGAAGTCATAAGTAAACCGAATATAGTATGAGGACCAACCCCTCTGTCCTAATGGACACTGGACAACATACAATACTTTGTATAAGTCCGCTGAGTCTAACAACTCTTTCACTGTGTGTCGTAGGTTGAAAACTGTACTTATGGTTAAGAAGAATTACACCGCTGTTTAATGCTCCTTACCTAACCATCAACTGATATAGGTAAATGTCATCGACATAATATCAAAAGGTATATCTCACTCTATGAAAATAGACGTACAGATATATCAATTTGAAATTGGTGCACAACAGCGGATATTCAAAACCAAATATTTGCCGACCGGCAAACAGCCCAGGTGATCTCCTCAAATATCACCGATTACAACGAATCCCGATATAATGAGGATGATCACCCAATTCCCAATAACTTACTCCCACTCATCATCTGTAAAACTATACAGATGTGAGAATCATACCTGGTAAATACATACCCTGGAGTAAGTATCTAATCGGGAAATCAGTTTTCCTTTAGCATTACACAGTGAAACTGAAACATTGAAATGTTCCGATGGGGTATTCTGGTATTCCTAGTAATGCCTCTTCCAGATTCACGACTGTAACCGTATAGTTCTTTGCCACCTCTCCAAATCCCTTCATATGTCTTTAGTCTTTACCTTCTGCACACCCTTTTAGGCCAAATGGTTTTCTTCCTTCCCTACCGTTCGGCACCAGCCTATGGTTTGGAAGAAGACTATCCAATAAGCATAATGGGTGTACTGTCCCAATCCTAGGAACACTCGCAATGAGAGAGGGTGAAGATAAAAGACAACCGAATAAACCTTATTCCTATTTCTCCTGAACCAGAATCCATCCCCGAACTGGAACAAGTTCCATTCGAGTTCGTATATAACCATACGATGGAGTATCCAAATAAACTGTGGATCTTCGTAGTGATACGGAGTGTCCTGGAGAAATACAAAGGTGATGTGGGAGTGGTAACGAAATATTTGGTTTGGTCGTGAATATCTGTTGCAATTTACTTTGCCCTCTTACTAATCCCTTGCTTTGTCTGAACTTAATACCTTCTGCACACCATCGTTATGCTAATTGGTTTTCTTCATTCCCTACCGGTCGGCACCAGCCTAAGGTTTGGAAGAAGACTATCCAATTTGCGTAATAGGTGTACTACCCCTAAACCAAGGAGTACTCGTAACCTGAGAGAGGGTAAAAGGAAAAGACAACTGAATAATCCTATCCGTTTTCTCCAGAACCGGAAACCATCCTCGAATAAATTCTTTCGAGTTCGTATCTAACCATACGATGGTTTTGTCCAATGGAAGTGGACGTTCGTAGTAAAACGGGGTGTCCTGGAGAAAAGGGTAAAAGTAGGAGTGGCAATGAGGTTTGCAACTCTGACAATCCAAAAGCCGGTGTTTAAGAAGGTTCGGTCAACTTGGTCACCGAGTCAAAATCTTAGGGTCGGGTCAAATGGTCGCTGCCAGAGAGAGAGAGAAAAGAAACACTCAGCGTGCACTCTAACCTAGATCAGAATGGTCACCAATTTATCTAATCTGGAATCCTCCCACTGTACCTCAAATTCTCCTCCAAACCTGAAAGAAGAATTAGTCGGGGTTACCCGAGGAGTAAACTAACTCATCAGTGGGAATCGGGATCCAACTCTCATCGCATGACAACATGACGGAATCCGCTCACGGTATCACACTCCAGAAGGTATGCGCATATCTGGCAAGTTTCAGTTCTTTTGAAACTCCCGATGTGATTTCTGCCCCATGCTCTTATGACCTTGACTTTGGCCAACAAATCATAAGTCACATGTCAAGTTCTACCCGTCATTCTCCAGGTTGATTCGAATCCACCCGCACAAGCCCTTGACTTTGGCCAACAAGGCTATACGACTGTTCCAAACCAACGCATCTATCTATGCTGCATATGAATAACCAACAGCTACCAAACACTGTGCCTTGACTTTGGCCAACAAACACAGCTTGAATACTATTGACTACCCATATGAAACGACGGAGGGCTACGAATGGTTTCTGGCGAAAACCTTTAACGTAATGAACTTGATATCGTCGAAGGAACGGATAGCTTTTTAGAAATATAGTGACGACAACTTCCGCCAAAGAGGTCACTCCCGGTGAAGGGATCTCGGCTCTTTCCCCGTAGAATGGGGTGCAGGATATTCCAACTGAATACCACGGTGCAAAGCAAAAGTAATCGGCTATAGTGAAGTTAATGCCCTGACGCAAACTTTTGTCCAAGAGGTCACTCCCGGTGAAGGGATCTCGGCCCTTGCCTCGTCGACTGAGGAGCAGGATATTCTAAATGAATACCGCGATGCAAAACAAAAGTGAACGTCCTTGCAATAACAGCTTTTTGAAAAGTGTTCCAACAACATCAGATTAGGTTTGTTTTTAACTTGCATTGATCCGAATCAACGCAGTCCCATCAATTGATCACACCAAAAAGAACGAAAATATACTGATGTACGTATATGCCATCCGCATTCGCCACTGGGTCCCGTCATTACCCGTTAGGTTAGCTTACTAACGACAGAGCGGGGACTGGACTAGCGCGGATGTAAAACATATACAACATCTACTAATATATATACTGATATATTATATTTCGCTCAAGGCGTGAATAAAATGCAACATCACAGAAATGTACAGCATCACAGAAACAATACAGATATCTGGGATCCCCGGGTTTCACAGAGCCACTGCTGAAACCCGACGTTCCCCTGGTCGTGTGGATAGCCTGTGCAATGAAATCCTAGACCCCTACGGGCGCGGCAAGTTACCCGCCAAAACCTGAAGCGAGGCAGCCCCCTTCAGCGCCGTGAATGGACCACCCAGCACTTCACGGAATCCGGTAACTTGGGCACCCCTCCTGGGTCAACCTGTACCCCCTACGAGTGCGGCGAATAGCCCGCCAATCCTAGAGTGAAGCCCCCTCCGTCTCAATGCCATGAGATGCGGGCCCGTTGCCCTCTAGAACCCGGCTATCCGTGCACCCCTCCGCGGGGTATCCTAGTACAGAAAGTAAAATATACATACAACGGGTACATCGACCGCAACCAGGTCGTGCCCCAAAATAATAATACAAACAGGCAGTGACGGCAGTCCACATGTCGGACGCTCGCCCCGCAATATCAAATGTACATAATACAACAGAACTGTACTAGCATTGCATCCAGGCTATCCCCCACGACCGATCCGCAACATCACAGCAAAAACAAAACATCAACGTGAAAGTCACGTTCGCAAATCCGTCTAACCGGGCTATAGCAGTTAGATCGGATTTACCGATCAAGTGACATTCACGGTCGCAGATATAATGTAAATACTGTGAAAAATGTGTTTAAAATATCCGACCGATCGAATATTAACAAGTGGGCCCCAAAACAATACTGTAGCAGATACAGAAAATATGGGCCCAAAATTAATGTTCCAGAAACCCAAATTTAACCCCAGAGGCCCACTGGAAAATTTCCACACACTGATCAATGACTACGGCGGCGCAACCGCGGCACCAAGTGGGTACTTGCCGCGGTTCCGCGCTCCAGTTGGAGAATCAGTGTCTCGAATTTTTCCACTGGTCTTAGATCATCGAGCACAGTACTTTTATGCAACCTGAAAAATTTTTGGAGACTGGAAAAATTCAACAGAAACTGTCGTGGGTGTATTTGGGTTTTCGGACATTTCGATCGATCGGAACTGAAAAACACATTACACAAAGCTAGACTAAGTTAATGGGGAGGCTCTGATACCACTGTAAGTGGACGGCGGCGCCCCGGCCGTCAATCCGACGGCGGAATGCGGAAGCGGTGAAAAACTTAAATTTTGCGGACTTAGCAAACCGGCACCACCGCGCACTAAACACCCGGATCGTAACCATTAACTAGTCTAAGCTAACTATAAGATGAGAAAGAGATATACCGACGATCCAAGTCCTCCGGTCTTCTCATCATCGTCCGGATCTCCAGCGGAAAAGTCCCGTCTCCTCCTCGTCGCCGGAAGTGCACCACATCGCCTACTTTGTTTACGGGCTCCCACCTCAATGCCGAGGCAACTCGGGCACGAAGCCGGCTACTCGACGTGCCCAAGATTTGTTGTAGAATGTTTGGTAGAGCTTGTGTCTCACTTTTGGGGTTGTGGAATTGCCATTGGAGGAGGGATTGAACTTGGAGCTTTTTAGATGGAACTTGTGGGATTTTTGCAACATCAAATGAAGCCAAATCCCACCTCAAAATATTTGGACAGCCCCTTCAAGGGGGAGGCCGGCCATGCTCTAGTGAGGGAGGGAGAGAATGAGAGGTCTTCCCAAAAGAATGAGAAGCCACCATGACAATAATGCAAAGAGGGCATCATGAAAGAATATGATGACAATACCAAAACCACACTCAACACCATCATCATCACCTCACAAAGTCCAACCATGATGAGAAAGGAAAAGTCAAGCCATCATGATAGCTAGAAGTCAAGGTCAAGGAGAGACTATCATGATACAAATATATGCAAAGACCCCCCTCCACAATTGCCTATTTGCAACAATGCAAATAAGCCCTCCTCCACCAATCTTCGGCCAATGAACGGAACAATGGAAATTGGCCGAAACGGAAAGCAAACTGGCAACTCCATAAAACTGGTCCCGTAATAAATTACAGGAAAACCCCGATACTGTGCATACACACCCGCATTTGTGTTCCGACCGAAATACAAATGCAATGAGACAAAATCTACACTGTACTATACTAGGATCCGGCTTATACCAAAGCCGGCTAGTAATATCCGTTCGATCCTGATCCGTGCAATACCGCACGTATCTGATCGAACCCTGCCATATAACCATACGGCCTATAGTACAGACTGTCCGATCCTGATCCGTGCAATACCGCACGTATCTGATCGGACCCTGCCATATCTCCATACGGCCTCTACAACCTTTCGCCCGAAAGCTGAGTAACAGAATGTGGGGGACTCTAAAGACTCGTCAACACCTCGGTTGTGGATTTAACCACTAGCACGTTAGAGGTATAAGCCAATACAAAACGGGCCACCAGGTATTGACCAAAAGGGACGTCTGTGAGCGAGCTCAGCCTGACAACCCTACTGAGCCTGTCAGTGACAATATCCGTGCAGTCCGGTCCGTTCGTCTATGAGTATCGCATGGCGGGCCTAGGGGGTTGGTAAAAGTCAGACCCCCAAAAGCGGTACAAGTCGTGTCGGAGTGTAGCCCAGAACACCCTGAGATACTACTGGAATACCTACCAGTAAATCTCCTTGCCTTGGCCAAGGACTTTATGTAATGGCTCTCCTAGACACAGCACGACCTCACCCCCAATACCGGGAGAGACGAACCCCTGAAGATACGCTCACTGCCTCCATGTGGCTCGGGACTGTACCCAACTAAAACCTGTTTGCACGACTCCTTTGAGCCGTGGTAGGGTAGTAATCAAAGTACAGTGGGAACTCACACGAGACAAATGACGATCCCCAGGTCGATGAACTAACCTGCACATATGTCACCAGGGAACTGCCATCTGACGTCTGGTATATGACCAACTAGCATGTTCCCGGCGAGTCCTGTCCGGTGTACTCATAACCCAATGAGCACCTGTATACATCTTAGGTGATCCAACTGACACCAGTGGCTTGTGAGACCGGCCACCGCCCCTCGTCGGGATCTCGACTGTATACACTAGTCTACTAATGGAGTATCGATGCCCAGTCTCGAAACTCCCACGACTAGGGACCTTTTAAGGATAAGCTTATAGACCCCCAGCTCCCACTTATATGATCGCCCTCATACTGCTGGTGGTCAAGCAAGAATCCTAGGGGCTCTATCAACGTGTAATAGCGACGTGTCAGGTCACCTAAAGCAGTACACGATGATAAAGGTAAACCAGATAGCATACTATCATCTCGAGTAAGACTGTCCTACCGGGATAGGTCCTCCCTCAATCATTACAATCACGTACCTGTGACCTAATAATTGACTCTGAGGGCACTATCTCCAACACTATGAAACGAATGTTCGGGTCTAATACCCCCCCTCCCGTTCAAGTCTGAGTTCCGTAAGGTCAAGCCTGGGTTTCGAAATACGTACCCGCCCTAGACTCCGCATAGTCAAACATAGGCTCAAACGAAGGTTAAATCTAGTACTCTGATACCAACTTTTTCACGACCCGAAATATTAGCTCGTGACCAGCACTTAAATCACGCAACGTCTAGAGGCATAACGTAATTCAAGTAAGCTGAAACCCAGAAATCTAAATCTTTTTAAGAAAATAAAGGAGGTGAAGTTTTGAAATAATGGTATAATGAAATCAAGTTTTCTTAATGCATAGAAAAGGAACATAAAAAATGCAAGTGAAATTTACTAGTTTGAAAACGTGTTTCGTCTTTTTAAAAATTTGTGCAGCACCTCCTTTGTATATTTTGATCCAAAACCATAAATATATAACAAGAATAATGGCATCCCCAAGCGGGAGCTAGCACTTCGCCAAACGGCGGATCACAATCACGCAAGACAGTATATGTAAGTATACGAAGCCCAACGGCGAAGATCACCACAAAAGATAAAGAAATAAGCAAGACATCAAAAGCACAAGTAGCGGAAATACCTTCGCTCTAAGTCTCGCAACCACAAATCTCACTAAGCCTCATTACTTATACAAATACTAATTTTGATTGATGGAGTTGACTAGATAAAATAAGAAATATAAATACAAGAGTGGGTACGATACAAATGCCCCACCTACCAATGCAAAACACCCAAATGAAGATATGTGCCAGCGATACCGCTATTGATCCGTGCGGTCAACCTACAAGAACTGTGGCACAACGGGGGTGAGTTGCCAACTCGAGAGTAGAAAAACATCTACAAGAAAAAATCGAATAAACAACGACTCCTAGGTCAACTATATCTTAAAGGTAATACTATGATATCTAAGGTGACCGGGTCTGTATATGTGCCAACACTAATATCAATGTCAATCAGTATGCGGATATCATCCAACAATAAGTAAGAATAGGAAGCACTTCATTCATCGAATCAGATGAGGGACTAGTTAGCCAAATCAATATATGTATGCATGTGGATCTCGTCTACCCATATAATCAATGTAGGTATGCATGTGGATCTCATCCAACCATATAATCATTGTATGTATGCATCATCAAAAGCATATGCATGAAAATATAAGGATATAAATAAACGTGTGTCCCTCGCGACACATCAAAATCATGGAACCTGAGTGCCTAGCATCGACACTCGAAAACATCATGAAAACCGTGCCCAGCATCGGCACGTAAATCCTCATATATCGGGCTTCGTCAGTCCGGATCGGCCCACGGGCTCCGTCTGCGGAATTGGCCCCCAGCCCCGGCAGTACGGGTCGGCCCGTATCCATCTCTCGTCTCTGGTCAGTATCCTCCGGATAACCGCCAGGTCCAACCAATCACCGGTAGGTAGTGGTCCCTCATCCAGGCTCACCGTCTACTGTATAGCAATTCGTTCTCGTCCTGGGTACCATACCGGGTCCACCATGTACCCGCAATCGGCCTCATCCAACTCCTCGAATCGGGTTTCACATGTCATACATCTCAGAACCAAGAAAACGCATGGTGGACGCACTGAAATATCATATCAAGAGAAACCGGGTTTTTAAAACAGTACATGCTTTCTTTTGAAATAGCCACGGTTCTCAAATCCAGAAATCTCATAGAAACAACATATCTCAATGCGTGTAATCATAAAGCATGTTGTATGCGATATATAACAGAAATGTAAGCATATCCGAATATCATGCAACATGGACAGTGATATGACATAATAAGGGAAAACCGCTCTTTTAAATGGATCCAGTTTTTAAAATAGTACATGCGGTCCCCAATTCTACAAAATCAAAGCCAACATCATCTATGTATGTACAAATGTGTATGTACGTAGGCATGGATGCACAAGATATGTATGTGCGCCAATATGGATGTACAAGTGGGTATATACGCAAGTATGAGTGTACAATATGTATGTGCGCCAATATGGATGTACAAGTGGGTATATACACAAGGACGAGTGTACAATATGTATGTGTGCAAATATGGATGTACAAGTGGTATATACGGAAGCATGAGTGTACAATATGTATGTGCGCCAATATGGATGTACAAGTGGGTATATACGCAAGCTTGAGTGTACAATATGTACGTGTGCCAATATGGGTGTACAAGTGGTATATACGCAAGCATGAGTGTACAATATGTATGTGTGCCAATATGGATGTACAAGTGGTATATACACAAGCATGAGTGTACAATATATATGTGCGCAAGTATGAATGTACAAGTGGCATATCCTGATGCAGTGATTCTACTGTGTAGTGACATGGCAATTATCGATGATGAAGTGTGTGAACCGGCAAATCTGTGTAAGTGCAACATACACATCATTGATAATGGTGCAGGTGTACTAGCACAGGTATAAGTAATGCAATGCGAATAACATGAATGCAGTATAAGGCAAATCGTCAGCTAAAAGCTATAAGGTATACATATCTAACATGATCGAGTCGGTGAATCTATTAATCGGCATCCAACCTAACAACATCGCGTACGGTATAATCCATCGTACAGCAACCTCTAGTCAAGGGTATGGATCAATCATCAAGTCAAACTCATCACGCACGGAAAATCATCGTACGGCGGCATCAAGCTATCAGGGATCCTATCTACCTATAAGACGAGGAGGTTACGGACCTAATGTCATGTACGGCTAATACTCACGATTCACAACACATATAAATATCTCTGTATACCTATGTCCTAGGTCACATCCGCAATAATCTCATATCAGGGGATTGGCTGGGTATAAATCATCTCAATCGACTTGCATCCGTATACCAACATATCATCAAATAACATATTAAATCGTATTCTCTTTTTATCGCATTTGTATCCCTCATCAAGTCAATTTTACAAATACATTCTACCTTTACTATAAGCATAAGTATCTAATCTAACATACACACCCGAACCATACAAAAAGTTTTTGAAAGATGCGAATCGTAGTTTTGAAAGTAGGGGCTACGGTGTTTTTAAAGAAAGTATATCATTTGAAAATCCTAACATACCTCAAGGTATCTGTTTAAAAGATGCATACGATCCTTCAGTTTGGAAATAGGTATGTTTCGGATGACACACCTACATCGACTATCTAGTCCTATAGTACCCTAAACGGCAATGTCGTCAAATATCATCCTCAAGTTCCGTCATCACATACTAATCGTATCATATCACATCTAACTACCCTAAGTTTCTAATATGGTTCTCTAACTACCTTTTAACTCTATCTATAGTATCCTATTAAAGGTTTCATTAATCATAATCTATATATATAAATTGGTTTCCATCAAAGTTTGCGGGGGTGCTATACGCCATCCACCCGACTTCCTCCGTAGATATAGATCTACTCACTGTGGTCTTCGCTTGCTGAAGTTGATGACGCCACGCTCCGTAGCCTCGGAATCCACATGAAAGTATCTACAATTACAACACATATCACCACACTATTAAAATCATGTTCTGAATTCCAATACGGCACGCGCATTGCTCATAAGCTAGAACCTACAGCTTATGCATACAAAATCAACCAAACAACCCTTGTTGTTGATGTACAAACATCCAACAACCAAAAACGAATTCAAATATCAAAAATTAGCATTTCAAAATACAGAAAACATAGTAAAAATCACACAAAAATGCTCCCAGATTTTGACTCAGGTCAAAAGGAGTTGCACAAACAAGTCTAGGGTGTAGTACAAGGTGGATATGACCTACTGAACCAACCTAGACCCCTACCCTCACCAAGTGGCCGGCCCTAAGGCCCTAAAATCCGGCAAGCTCGGTTCCCAAGGCTCCTCTGGGCTTTGTCTCGTCAAGGTGGTCTCCTAGTACTCTAATTTGGTCCGTGGAGTGTTTTGCTTTCCTAAAAAATTCCCCGGGTTGCTTCAGATTTCCCTGCACACCCTATAAACTCACAAAACCGACATGAACAAAATCCTAAATCCGGATTTTGGTTTCTATAATAAATTTCAGGTCTTAAACAACTACTCAACAGCCATTCAATCATCACCAATCAACAATTTCACTCAAACCGTCACTAGGATTTCTAAGTATCACCAATCCATCACTAAACGAACTCTAAAAGCTAGGAAAACTTGAAACTAAACTAATGGAAGAAATTATACCTCATGGATGTCACTTAAGCAAACCCTAGAAGTCCTAAAGTTGACAAAATCCCACTTTTCTTGGTCCATTGCAATGAGGGTGAGGAGGTGATCATTTTTTGTGAAAGGGGTATAGGGTTTTGACAAGGTTTTGGGGGGGATTTTTTTTGGTGGTTGTAGGTGGAGGGAAGGGAACTTGAGAAAGAGGAAGAAGGAGATGAAAATGGTGGAGAAAATAATAATGAGGCAGCCCCCCCCCCCCTCTCTCTCAATTATTCTCACTCTCTCTCTCCAAGCATGCCTATTTTCATCATTGTGTCCCCTCTCTCTCTCCAAATCATCATTACACCTTTTTCCCTTTCTTTTCTCACCAAAAACACATACACCCAAATAAAACAACACAAATGAAATAACATGTGACATGTCATGGTGCACTAACCATGAAAACTGTAGAAACACGGATTTGGCCTAATCGCGATTAGCAGTGCACTAATCGGGTTTTTATCAAAACTGCATATAATAAATTTTAAAAATGCCAAATCCTTTAAATATATTATTAAATGAATAAATCATTTTAATTTCCATTTATTTCACAATTATTGGTATATATTTATACTTTTTTTCGAAAACCCCAATTTCGCAAATCGGGCAGTTTTCGGGAAATATATTATTTTAATATTAAATTCCAAAAATAATATTTTATATTTTCTGAAATGTTACAGTAAGAGGCATCACCCAGGTCTTTCATGGAGAACCTATGTGACAAGAACCCTTTTACAGATTGTATCATAGGAATGTCATTTCCTACCAAGAGAATGTCATCCACGTACAAGACTAGGAATACAACAGTACGTGCTACAATCTTACTATAAATGCACGGCTCATCTGGATTTTTGATAAAGTCAAATTCTTTGACCGTCTCATCAAAACAGATGTTCCAACTCCGCGATGCCTGCTTTAGTCCATAAATAGACTTAAGCAACATGCAAACTTTCCCGCTGCTCCCACTCTGAATGAAACCCCTTGGCTGGTCCATATAGACGCACTCTTCCAAATGTCTATTTAGAAAAGCGGTTTTAACGTCCATTTGCAAAATCTCATAATCGTGGAAGGCAGCAATGGCAAGAAGGAACCGAATGGATTTGAGCATAGCCACTGGAGAAAAGGTTTCATCATAGTACAAAACAGGTCTTTGACGAAATCCTTTTGTAATAAGTCTAGCCTTATAGGTTTCAACATGTCCATCTACACCAATCTTCTTTCTGAAGATTCATTTGCAGCCTACGGGTTTTACCCCTTCTGGAGCAATGTCCAAAGTCCTTACTTTGTTGGTGTACACGGACTCCATCTCGGTCCGCATTGCATCCAGCCATTTTACCGAGTTGGTGCTCTGAATGGCTTGTTGGAAGTTTGTCGGCTCATCATTATCAAAGATGCAATCCTCTCTATCCTTGTCTACGATAAAACCGCAGTATCTCTCGGGCGGATGAGACATCCTACTACTCCTGCGGAGTGGTGCAGGAATGTCCTGTTCTTTTGGAACTTCTGGTTCCACCGAGCTTTCAGTAATAGCTTGTGATTCTGGAATTTCTTCCAGTTCTATTGCGATCCCACTTGTTTCTTTTTCTAAAAACTGATGTTCCAGAAAGTAGGCATGACGAGAAACAAAAACCTTTTGTTCCTCGGTGTAATAGAAAAGATACCCCCTGGAGTTCTTTGGGTATCCCACAAACTTACACAGTTCTGAGCGTGCCTCGAGTTTGTCCGCATGCTGCTTTTTAACAAAAGCTGAACATCCCCATATCTTCAGGTATTGAAGATAGGGTTTCTTCGCACTCTACTTCTAATATGGAGTAGTAGGCACAGTCTTGGTAGGAACCTTATTCAAAAGATATGCAGCTGATTCTAGTGCATAGCCCCAGAAAGATCGCGGTAACTCAGCGTTACTCATCATGGAATGTACCATATCAAATAGGGTTTGGTTCCATCTCTCCAATAAACCATTGTGCTGTGGTGTGTATGGAGGAGTAAGCTGAGAGAGAATTCCATTCTCTTTTAGGTAATCCAGGAACTCGACACTCAAGTATTCACCACCTCGATCAGATCTCAGTGTCTTGATACTTTTGCCGGTTTGTTTTTCCACTTCATTCTTATATTCTCGGAATTTCTCAAATGCCTCGGATTTATGTTAATCAAGAAAATATGTCCATACCTAGAGAAATCATCCGTAAAAGTAATGAAATAGGAATAACCACTTTTTGCATGTGTAGACACTGGACCACACACGTCGCTATGTATGAGTCCCAAGAACTCGCTCGCTCTTACTCCGTGTCCAGTGAACGAAGTCTTTGTCATCTTTCCTTTGAGACGTGATTGAACAGTTGCATAAGATTGATATTCGAACGGATCCAAATATCTTTCTTTATGTAACTTGGTTAACCTTGTCTCATTGATGTGACCTAGTCTATAATGCCATAAGAAAGCATGATTTAATTCTGGAGTCTTTCTTTTAAGTGTGTTTTGGACATTGAAAACTTGTAGTTGGTTTAATACGTATATACCGTTGTTTAGAGTACCTGAACCAATCAAACCATGATTAAGGTGGATGTTTACAACATCGCTTACAAATGTAAAATCATAACCTTCTTTTGATAACAAAGATACATAAATGATATTACAAGTCAAACTAGGTACACAAAAATAGTTGCGCAAAACCAAAATATATCAACTCGTCAATCCAAGGTGATATTCCCCTACGGACACAGTATCCACGCTCGCTAAGTTAGCAACCCTGAGGGTCATATCTGTAGGGTTCCTAGGAACGCTAATGAGGTCTCACAAGGCACCAACTATGCCAATTTCAAAAAATCTAGGTGCCGAGAAACCCGACTACGGATCGTTGGCTAGAAATCTAGGCGAAAAGATAACTAGTTAATACTTAACTAAGAGATACGGAAATACATCCTTTGTAGATCTGGTTCTCCACCTCCATAGCTCCGCAACGAAGTCCTCTCCGCTGTCCAAAAAGAATCTGGGCTCTAGCGTCGGCTTCATCGGAGAATGGACGGGCTAGGTCATCGATGTCCATGCCGAAGATGATCTACGTCGAGGCATCGCTAAATCAAGCTCCGACTTCACCAAGTCAAGAAACTTGTGAAGAAAACACACTCTACTACTTGGCAAGAGATAGAGGATGAAGAAATAGGAAGTGGGTAGACTTTAGATTTGGATTTCTCACTCTTAATCATCAATCACCATTGATGGACCTTAGGTTTTCTTCTTGAGTTGAAGGAAGAAGAAGAAGAATATTATGATAAGAATTATGTTATATAAGAAAATAAAAACCATCCTTATCATAATAGTAACCATGGTTTAATGTAGAGAATTGATCATGGTTAGTGAATGGTTAGGTTTTTACAAGATGACAAAATGGTTGCAATGGTCAAAGTATTCAAGAAGCTTCATGAATGAAACAAAAATGCCACCATTTTATCATGCAATTTTTTTTTCTTTTCCAAAAATAAATAAACAAATGAATAAAATGAATAATCAAATAGTAAACCCTAACCATTCCATTAACCAAGGTTTAATTCTATACACTTAACAAAAAGGGCATACACCATCAAACATGATACAAGCAAGTGCACAAATCATATCGCATATGAAATGTGCACACCCGAGTGAGAAAATCCTTTTAAAGTGAACCGATACTAGTTAATGCAAAGTAATATATCAAATATATAATTATGCATTAAATCATTAAATCAACACTTGATTTAATGATCCGGTCATATCGCATATAACCGACTAATATCAACAGTAACAACTTATCGAATCAACACTTGATCCGATAACCCGGCTATATCGCATATAACCGATCAATGTCACAAATCGCGAGAATCGAATACAGTATCACATACTGGTATCATTCTCGGTCCCGTACATATCTCATATGCGCTCCTATTTCGTTTCGCTTGAGCCAGGAAACCTCTGTGTAGGACTCTAAAGACTCGTCAATACGCCGGCAGCGGATGATGATCATATCAAACATCCACAAGCCGCAAGCGGTCTGCTAAACGTAACGGCCACCCGGGTATTGAGCGATCTGAAGATCGAAGAGTAAGCCCGCTCACACTCCAGTGAATCCAACCAGTAACACTACCGTACAGTCCGGTCTGATCGTCTGATCTGTCGCATATCTCACCTAAGGGTGGTAAACGTCAGACCCCAATAGCTTGATAAGTCGTGTCGATATGAGGTCTATAACAATTCGAGAAACTACTGGTAACACTTACCAGTAAATCTCAGCAACCCTGGCCAGGGATTTCCTGTTATAGCCAATCGAACACAGCGCAACATCAACCCCCTATACCGGGAGAGACGAATCCCCTCCTATCGCTCATTGCCTCCATGTGACTCGGGACTGTACCCAAAAACCACCGTTTTGCACGCCCTCTTGGACATGGTAAGATGGAAATCAAAGCACAGTGGGAACCACACAAGACTCTATGACGATCTCGGGTCAACAGACTACTCTGTACCAGTGTCACCAGAGAACTGCCATCTGACGTGAGGTATAATACCATCTGGGAGTTCTCGGCGAGTCCGTCCAGTGTACCCAGTCTCTACTGAGCACCCGTATATCATCTCTGATGTCAAACACCAATGGATATGGGATCATCCATCGCCCATCTGTATGGGTCGAGAAGGTACACGCTAGTCTACTCTGGTATATCGATGCCCCATCTCGATACACCCACGACTAGGGACTTTGAAGGATGTACTTATGGACTACCATGTCCCCACTAGTATGATCCGCATCACAGTCCAGGTAGTCAAGTACACATCCTAAGGGCTTTACCAACATGTAACAGAGAGACAATCAGTGTACACGTTAAGGTAAGGATCAACCAGATAGCATACTATCATGTCGAGCAAGAAAGTCCTCCCTATATATGTCCCAGCATCCACTACAATATACATCCAATGTACAGTAATGGCCTCTAGGGCATACATATAACTAACAATCTCCCACTTGCACTAGGGCCATCTGTAGCAGTGGTTGCGGTATCTCATACTCAACCATCCCATAAAAGTCTCTCTCTGGGAACAGGCCTTTGTGAGTGGATCCGCTGTGTTGTCCTCTGAGTCTACTCTCCAAACCTCGATCACCCTGGAGATTAACCATCTCCATGATCAGGTGATACTGCCTTAGAATATGTCTGGATCACTGATGGGACCGGCATTCCTTGGCATAAGCCACAACTCCTTTGTCACACAATGGGAGGAACATAGTTCATCTCATGAACCAATATACACCCAAACAGCCTCTTTGGTAGCATCTTAAGTAGCGATGTATCCCGCCTTTATCTTCTAGTATGCCACGGTATCTAGCTTGGAACTCTTCCAACATACCGTCCCTCCACTGAGGGTAAAGACAATGCCTGTGACTGACATTCAGTCGTCTTTATCACTATGGAACACTTCTAGTGCTTCTCCCCAGGGTCGATTGATACCTTCTCACTACAACTAGTGAGTATCCTAATTTCCAACTAGATCTATCTCATAGATCCAAAATCCAGGATTTAGGAGGT
Organism: Agapanthus africanus; assembly: GCA_030015575.1. Taxonomy (NCBI): domain Eukaryota; kingdom Viridiplantae; phylum Streptophyta; class Magnoliopsida; order Asparagales; family Amaryllidaceae; genus Agapanthus; species Agapanthus africanus. Next base: position 144,082,553 of record JASDDO010000029.1, on the reverse strand, counting down.
ATCATTTTGATCCTTGATGGAGAATCATTGTGATAAGCGGAGATTGATCGAGCGTAGCATAGGAAACTCTTTCCCTATCAAGAGTATGTCATCCACGTACTCTACGAGGATCACCACCATACTCCCTACTACCTTTTTGTATATACAAGGTTCATCTACCATTTTGATGATGTCAAACTCTTTGACTATTTCATCAAAACAGACGTTCCAACTCCGCGATACCTGCTTTATCCTATAAAACATCTTGCACACGTTTCCGCTGCTCCCACTGTCTACGAAGCCTTCTGGCTGTGTACTTATAGACGCTCTCTTCCAAATCATCATTTAGAAAATCAGTCAAGACACCCAACCACCAGATATCGTAGTCATGGTATATAGCCGTGGTAAGTAGGATCTGGATGGACTTAAGCATAGATCCTTAAAAAAGGTTTCATCATAATCCACGCCTGGTCGATGATGAAAACCTTTAACAAGTCAAGCTTTGAAAGTCTCAACTTTTCGATGTACACCAAGTAATCTTCTCAAGATTTACTTGCTCCTGATGGGGATTTAACCCTTCAGATATAGCAACCAAAGTCCATACTTTGTTGGTGTATAAGGATTCCATCTCAGATCACTAAGCATCCAGCCATTCTTACAGAGTCTTACTCTCGATGGCCTGCTCGAAACTAGTTGGGTCATCATCTCATGATGCAATCCTTGCTCCCACTGTCATAGAGAAACAGAAGTATCTCTCAGGTGGGTGAGGAACCCTACTAGATCGGCGGAGAGGCTGAGGTTCGTTGGAATCTACTGAATCCCTTGGTTCTATCAAATCATCTGCTGTAGTTCGTATAGCTGGAACTTTTTCAGTTCTACATAATAGACCTTGCCTCGAGCTTGTCCGGATTTTACTTTTATACATAGGCCAGACAACCCCAAATCTTAACCAACTTAAGATATGGGCTCTTCCCTTTCCATATCACATATGAAGCGGTAGGCAACTGATTTGATTGGAACCCTATTCAATAGGTATGCAACTTCGTAAGTGCATAACTCCCAAAAGCAAAAAGGTAACTCAGTATTACTCATCATAGAGCACACCATATCAAATAGGGTGTATCTGCTCCGCCCCGATATACCATCGTGCTATGGTGTATACGGAGGAGTAATGCTGAGAGAGAATCTCATTCTCCTTTAGAATAGTCCTGGAATTCCGTGCTCAAGTATTCTCCTCCTTGATCTCATCAAAGGACATAATACTTATACCCGTATTTTGGTTCTCTACTTCTAACTTATATTCTGTGAATATCTCATAAGGTTCGGACTTGTGTTTCAACAGGAACATAGGTCTGAAACTCGAAAGAGATCATCAGAGAATGTAATGAAGTACAAAGAACCAATCTTGGCATGTGTAGACAGGGGAGCTTACATACATCAACATGTATCATATCCCAAGAGTACACTAACTCTTTCTCTGTTTCCAGTAAACGGAGCTATGGTCATCTTATCTCTGTGACATGACTGGCAAGTTTCACAAGATGTAAATTCAAACTAATTTAAATATACATCTAAATGTAACTTCAGCTAGTCGGGTCACATTGATCTGACCTAGTCTACAATACCTCAAGAAGAATCCGTTCATTTCTGAACTCTTCCTCTTGTGTGTGTTCCATATACTAAGAACTGTAGTTTGATTTAGAACATCAATGCTTTTAGATAACGTGCCTGAACCGATCAACTTTTGATATAGGAAATGTTCAAAACATTATCCAACAATACAAAATTTTATCATTTCTTTACTGATAAAGAGACTGATATGATTTTGTATATCAGGTTCGGTATCTAATAACATTCGTTCAGAATCAATGTATTTGTAATACAGGGTGACAGTGACCAACAGACTTGGCTGCAACACTTGCCCCGTTTTCTGCCTCATGAAACTTATCACCCGTTCTCAGTTCTTTACCTATCTGTAGCCCATGTAACATATTACATATGCGGGATCCTGATCCGGTATCATATACCCAGGACGTAAAGAATAGAGAAACAGTTCTGTATAAAGAACACACCCGAAGATGATGCATCAGCATGCACTCTCTTCGTTTGGGCGGCACGAGAATTCTGGTAATCCCCAATTTCCTGCTTTGTCTTATAATAATTATAAGTTAGAGCGGGACCAACGTTCCCCAGCTCAGTATAACAAGCGGGTTCGGTCAATAATCCGTATTATTATCTTGATTAAGGCGTGATATGGTCGCTACCAGGAGAGAGAGAGAAGAAAACACTCAGCGTGCGCTCTTGCAAGAATAGATTGGTTATTATTTTATCTAATCAGGATGGCTCCCACTGCTTTTTATCAAATCTTCCTTCAAACCCTAAAAGGAAAGACTAGCCGGGATTAATTACACACTACAAGTTCGCCAATCTTTCAGCCAGGCCAGTGTCGGTACTTTGAGGGAGGTCCCCCGTGCTTTCGCACGAACCTAATTAATGTAAACCTCGTTTTCCCAGAGGCGTAACCCCGTTGACACCTTTCTAGACACCTACTTGATCGGCTAATTGTAATGTATAAAACTCTCCCAAGAGTAACTCTTACTCGCAGCGGGTATCGGGATCCAACTATCTCATAGAAGGTATGCAATCTTATTGCAAATTTCAACACTTGAAATTCCCGATAATATTTTGCCCCTAGCACCCTATGACCTTGACGGAGGTCAACAAACCATAGGCTACTAGTCAAGTTCAACCCGTCATTTCTTGATCGAATTAAACCCACCCGCACGACCCTTGACGGAGGTCAACAAGGCCGCACGACTACCCTAACTCAATCTGCATCATATGCATAAACAGATAAATACTAGTTAGCTACCGCACACTACGCCTTGACGGAGGTCAACAAACGTAGCACGAATACTAAATAGGACTTATCTGAAATGACGGAGGGCTACGACAGGTTTTTCTGAAAACCTATTGCGTAATGAACTTGATATCGTTGTAGGATCGAATGAATTTTGAAATGGAGTGTATTTGAGGCTTTTCTAGTTTTGCTAAAGGAGTCACTCCCGGTGAAGGGATCGTCGGTCCTTTCCTCGTCGAATGAGGTGCGGGATATATCATATATATCACTGTGCAAAGCAAAAACTCTTAAAAGCTATCAAAAGACAAACCGAGTGTGTAGCATCTGCCAATTATTGCTAAAGGAGTCACTCCCGGTGAAGGGATCTCGGTCCTTTCCTTATCGAATAAGGTGCAGGATATATCATATATACCGCTGTGCAAAGCAAGAACTGTAGCTACCTGTTTTATTTTGAAATTCGATTCTACAACATCTTAGGTTTCTTTTATTTCATTAATCTCATTAATGAAGTCCCATCATTTAAGTACCTAAACATCACAGATAGATATGACGTACACTTATGCCATCCGCATTCGCCTCGATGTCCCCTCGTGCACCGTTAGGTTAGGTAACTAACAACAGAGCAGGGCAGGGCTAGCGCGGGTGTAAAACATAAGCAACGTCTATATAATATATCATATATACTATATACTATATCCATCACAGAAACACATCAGAGATATTGCAGCAGAAGAATCATATGAAATATTGGATATACTAGGACGTCCGTGTTTTCAATACGAGCCAGTATAAAACACGGATTCCACGGTCGTGATGAATAGCCAAACCCACACCCCTAGGCCCCTACGAGAGCGGCAAGCAACCCTACCAATTCTATAGTTAGGAGACCCGGACTCGACTCCTCGAGTTGGTCTCCCACTGGACTCCAGAACCCGGTTACTTGTGCCCTCCTCCTTGGGTCTATCCTAATGCAGAATAGTAAATAATATACATCAACGGTGACAACTTCCGCAACCTGGAAGCGCCCCAAATAAAAGAATATTACATACAAGTTTTTACATGAATGAAAATGAAAAACACTCATCTTACATAAAAACCCCCGGCTATTCAAACACGACGATCCAATATAACATATCCAGCAACACATAACATCACATGTCATCAACGTAAGTAAACATGCGTATCCCAATTGTCGTTGACATATAGCAACGAAACCGGAGATATCACATATTACACTTACGGTCACAGAAAAGAAAGTGTAAAACTACAACAGTTGGAATCCGCAACCATCTCAGACATCGCATGCCTGACCAAATGAATTACTTAGACATCGCATGAAACAATTATAAACCCCGCATTTTAGTCTCATTATCGAAAACACTTTTCAATATCAACTCGGGCAATTCAACAAGATTCCCGAAAAACTGATCGAATGCTCGTCGCAAACTTTAGTAGGCGGCCGCACCCCTGATACCGTCGATGAAGTGCACCAAGGCGGAACACCGCTACCGCGAGCACCCGAACGGATGCTTTCGGCGACGGGGTTCTCCTATAGTCACTTGGTCAGGGCTATTGAGTGAGGCTGTCTATTAAGTTTATCCGGCGAGTATCCGCGTACGCTACGTGATTGCGACGGACTTTTGATCACATCAAAATTCCGTGGCAACCGATCAAGTGAGACTAAACTGCTACGTTTATAACATTCATTCAGTTATCTCATAACTTATTGTGAATTCCAATTATTGTATCCCATTCCGGATAAATAGAAAATGTCAAACTTTCCGATCAAACAATCGAATGCCCAAGTTTTCCCGATACAGATCAACACATGAAATATGAGTCTAACAACATTCAGTTCGTGCCTCAGTACCAACGGTCCAGCCGTAGAAGGGTCAAGCCAACGCCTCACATGTGGCACGCCGTACTGCCCCAAACCCGAAGGTTCAAAGGGCAGTTCAAGACGGTCACATAATCGAGTTAAGGTTTGTTGTCTTCTAGAGGGTCCATCGCGTTACTTGCACTACTTAGAACGTCGTTAAACTACGGAAAAATCCAACACTTGGAAATTTCCCGACAGGGGAAAAATTGGGTATTTATATCCGGTCGAACTTTTTAACATATTCTAAAATTTATCCGGAAAGCCACACAGACAAAATTTGATAATCCGATCGAGTCCATGAAATCCCAAAACAACCCAGAAAAATTCAACTCTTGAATAATATTTAAAAATACCCAGGAAAACAAGCAATATCAATTAGGAGTTACTGTGTAACATTGACTGAAGAATGAGTCCGTACAGCCGCGGATCCGCCGCACGAGCCATGCTCGTGCCGCGGAACCGCGGCAGTTTGATGGAATTACGCACTCGTATTTCACAGTTACTCTTAAAATAACCTGCTGATATTTCTGCATATTTTTAATACTGAAAAATCCCTGTTTTTGAAAATTGGACAGAGAGCATGGGTGTGTTAGGATTTCGGGTTCGTTCGGAGTTCAAAATCCGTCTAGACTTCGCCTAAGGCTCTAGCTAGGCTCTGATACCACTGTAGGGTTCCTAGGCACGCTAATGAGGTCTCACAAGGCACCAACCATGCCAATTTCAAAAAATCTAGGTGCCGAGAAACCCGACTACGGATCGTTGGCTAGAAATCTAGGCGAAAAGATAACTAGTTAATACTTAACTAAGAGATACGGAAATACAACCTTTGTAGATCCGGTTCTCCACCTCCATAGCTCCGCAACGAAGTCCTCTCCGCTGTCCAAAAAGAATCCGGGCTCTAGCATCGGCTTCATCGGAGAATGGACGGGCTAGGTCATCGATGTCCATGCCGAAGATGATCTACGTCGAGGCATCGCTAAATCAAGCTCCGACTTCACCAAGTCAAGAAACTTGTGAAGAAAACACACTCTACTACTTGGCAAGAGGTAGAGGATGAAGAAATAGGAAGTGGGTAGACTTTAGATTTGGATTTCTCACTCTTAATCATCAATCACCATTGATGGACCTTAGGTTTTCTTCTTGAGTTGAAGGAAGAAGAAGAAGAATATTATGATAAGAATTATGTTATATAAGAAAAGAAAAAACATCCTTATCATAATAGTAACCATGGTTTAATGTAGAGAATTGATCATGGTTAGTGAATGGTTAGGTTTTTACAAGATGACAAAATGGTTGCAATGGTCAAAGTATTCATGAAGCTTCATAAATGAAACATAAATGCCACCATTTTATCATGCAATTTTTTTTTCTTTTCCAAAAAGAAATAAACAAATGAATAAAATGAATAATCAAATAGTAAACCCTAACCATTCCATTAACCAAGGTTTAATTCTATACACTTAACAAAAAGGGCATGCACCATCAAACATGATACAAGCAAGTGCACAAATCATATCGCATATGAAATGTGCACACCCGAGTGAGAAAATCCATTTAAAGTGAACCGATACTAGTTAATGCAAAGTAATATATCAAATATATAATTATGCATTAAATCATTAAATCAACACTTGATTTAATGATCCGGTCATATCGCATATAACCGACTAATATCAACAGTAACAACTTATCGAATCAACACTTGATCCGATAACCCGGCTACATCGCATATAACCGATCAATTTCACAAATCGCGAGAATCGAATACAGTATCACATACTGGTATCATTCTCGGTCCCGCACATATCTCATATGCGCTCCTATTTCGTTTCACTTGAGCCAGGAAACCTCTGTGTAGGACTCTAAAGACTCGTCAATACGCCGGCAGCGGATGATGATCATATCAAACATCCACAAGCCGCAAGCGGTCTGCTAAACGTAACGGCCACCCGGGTATTGAGCGATCTGAAGATCGACGAGCAAGCCCGCTCACACTCCAGTGAATCCAACCAGTAACACTACCGTACAGTCCGGTCTGATCGTCTGATCTGTTGCATATCTCACCTAAGGGTGGTAAACGTCATACCCCAATAGCTTGATAAGTCGTGTCGATATGAGGTCTATAACAATTCGAGAAACTACTGGTAACACTTACCAGTAAATCTCAGCAACCCTGGCTAGGGATTTCCTGTTATAGCCAATCGAACACAGCGCAACATCAACCCCCTATACCGGGAGAGACGAATCCCCTCCTATCGCTTATTGCCTCCATGTGACTCGGGTCTGTACCCAAAAACCACCGTTTTGCACGCCCTCTTGGACGTGGTAAGATGGAAATCGAAGCACAGTGGGAACCACACAAGACTCTATGACGATCTCGGGTCAACAGACTACTCTGTACCAGTGTCACCAGAGAACTGCCATCTGACGTGAGGTATAATACCATCTGGGAGTTCTCAGCGAGTCCGTCCAGTGTACCCAGTCTCTACTGAGCACCCGTATATCATCTCTGATGTCAAACACCAATGGATATGGGATCATCCATCGCCCATCTGTATGGGTCGAGAAGGTACACGCTAGTCTACTCTGGTATATCGATGCCCCGTCTCGATACACCCACGACTAGGGACTTTGAAGGATGTACTTATGGACTACCATGTCCCCACTAGTATGATCCGCATCACAGTCCAGGTAGTCAAGTACACATCCTAAGGGCTTTACCAACATGTAACAGAGAGACAATCAGTGTACACGTTAAGGTAAAGATCAACCAGATAGCATACTATCATGTCGAGCAAGAAAGTCCTCCCTATATATGTCCCAGCATCCACTACAATATACATCCAATGTACAGTAATGGCCTCTAGGGCATACATATAACTAACAATATCACCGGTCTTCAGAACCCTACGGCTTCTCAGTGTCTGCAAAGAATTGCAGATATGAGATCCTGATCCGGTATCCAATACCCACGAAGTAGAGTTGATTGACAGACAGTTTTCAATTACAAACACACCTGAAGCCGAAGCCACAACTTGCTTCGGGTCCTGGTTCTTGGCAATCCAATCCCTGCAATCTTTCTTCCAATGTCCCTTCTTATGACAGTAGAAGCATTCTTCCTTCCTACTGTCTGCCCTGCCACTTTTTCTTTTCCCTTGGCTTCCACCTTACTAACACCGCCTCTCGGCTTGGTGGGGGCCTTCTTCTTCTTTCCATTTTCTTTCGCCTTGGACCTAGAAGAGGAAGCTCCACTAATAAGCAGAGCGAGTGCTTTCTTGGATTTCTTCAGGGTGCCCTCAACACTCCTTAACATGTTGAGGAGTTATGGAAGTTCAACTTCTTTACCTTGAATATTAAAATTCATGATAAACTGGGCGTAGGTGGAAGGAAGGGACTGGAGAATCAATTCTGTATACAGCTCGTTCTCTAACGTGTTCCCGAGGTCCGCGAGCTCCTCAATGTAGCCAATCATATTAAGGACGTGTTCCCCTACAGATGATCCGATGGCCAACCTCGCCTGAAAAAGTTTCTTCGAGGTCTCGTATCTTGCGATACGAAATTGCTCTCCATATAATTCCTTGGTATGGAGGAATATGGATTCAAGGTCCATATTCTCGTACCGCTTCTGGTGTTCATTATCTATGGAGGCCAGCACGAGGCACTTGGCCTTCGCGCATGTTAGTAGATGTTGCACACCCTCACAATACTTATGAGGAGGCGGAAGTGGTAAACAATAATTTTTCTTGCATACAACACCCACATAACCTAAGATTAGTGCTTAAACCCTAACTAGCAAAAACCATCAAAAGATCTAATCTACTATGATAGTATTTATACTTAATGGAACCGGTCCTTCGGGTCTTCACTTGAATGTGACTCCTAGGCTCTTTGTGGTTGCAATGAGCTCGATCTCTGGCCACCTCAAGATCCAAGACGATCTACCCAAGAGCTATCGAACAAGCTACAAACTCTTTACAAGGGTTCAACTTAGAGATCAAGTTTGCTAGAAGAGATCACTAAGATGATGTAGAAATTAAGTATTAGATTATGATTTTGCTCTAAGCATTTGATCCACAACTCATGTGAGGGTAAAGCAAAGAGGAGGAAGAAGGAGAGAAATGAAGAGAGAGAATGTGAGAGTGATAATGAAAAGTTCAAGCATGGAAAAATATCATACGGCTCAAAATGAAATAATTGAAGCATGTAATAAAAAATTGCACCATGCTTCAATAGTAACTCCAAATGAATAAAATAATTAAACAAGCCATTCCTTCATCCATGCTTAAACTTTTTCAATGCCACCTCATTTATTTATTTTCACAAAATAAATATCCATTTATAAGGTGTCTCCTTCTAGAAGGTATTCTTGTAACAATTACAATAATACCCGTCCACCGTATACCGTATAAGTATACCCGTATCCGAATTCCGAAAAATACGAAAACAAATAATCCAATAATATAATACCGGCATACGGCTTAAACCAAAGCCTACCGGTATTACCATTCCGATCATTATTCCTGTAACGATTACACGAACATGATCGAAACCCTGCCGTAACAACATACGGCCTCTACATCTTTCACCTGAACCAGGGAACTCTCTATGTGGGACTTTAAAGACTCGACAGTACGCTGGCAGTGGATTTAACCACAAGCACGTCAGCGGCACTAGCTGTGCATAACGGCTACCCAGGTACATGACGAAAAAGTGATGGCCGACGAGCGAACGCATCCCAACCCTAACAAGCCTGTAAGCAACACTTACCGTACAGTCCGGTCTCTTCGTCTGATACGTCGCATATGAAGTCTAGGGGTGGTAAATGTCAGACCCCGGTAACTTTATAAGTCATGCTGATTTATGGCCCATAACGGTTCGAGAAACTACCGATAACACTTATCGGTAAATCTCGAGAACCCTCGCCAGGGATTTGCTGTTATGGCCGATCAAGCATAGCGCGACATCAACTCCCTATACCGGGAGAGATGAAACTTTCCTATCGCTCACTGCCTCCATGCGATTCGGGACTGTACCCAAAATCCACCTGTTTGCATGACTCAGTAGAGCCGTGGTAGGGAGGAAATCATAGCACAGTGGGAATCACATAAAGCACTATGACGATCTCGGGTCTACAGACTAACCTGTACAAGTGTCACTAGAGAATTGCTATCTGACAATAGGTATATATACCATCTAGGAGTTCTCGGCGAGTCCTGTTCGGTGTACCCATTCTCCAATGAGCACCTGTGTACAACCTTTGATGTCAAACACCAATGCTTGTGGGATCAACCATCGCCCCCAGGGTCAAGAAACGTACACACTAGTCTACTCTGGTAATATCGATGCCCTGTCTCGATATACCCTCGACTAGGAACTATTAAAGGATATGCTTATAGACTGCCCAGGCCCCACTAATATGATCTCCATCATAATTCCGATAGTCAAGCATAATCCTAAGGGCTTCATCAACATATATATAAAGATATGAAATACAACACATCACACATCAAGATGAAGATAAACCAGATAGCACGCTATCATTTCGAGCAAAGATTGTTTCTGTACATATACATGCCTAGCATCCTAAACAATACAAGCCTCTTGGGCATACATATCTAACAATCTCCCACTTGCTCTAAGGCCTGTAGTTGGTGCAATAAGTACCCACTGTCTACACTAGAACCAGTTGCTGGCATACCGCATGCCCAACTTCTCGAACAGTCTCTCAAACTAGACTTGAAGGATGGCCTTGGTGAATGGATCTACCTTATTGTCTTTCGTGTCTACTTTCCGTACCTCGATGTCCTGGCGATCCACTATCTCCAGGATGAGGTGATACCACCTCAAGATATGTCTTGATATCTGATGGGACCTCGGTTCCTTTGCCAAAGCCATGGCTCCATTGCTATCACAATACATAGGTATTGGATTAGCAATAGATGGAACCACCTGAAATTCAGAAATGAACTTCCTCATCCAGACTACCTCTTTTGCGGCATCATTAGCAGCAATATATTCAGCTTCCATCGTGGAGTCAGCGATGGTATCTTTTTTGGAACTCTTCCAACATACAGCCCCTCCTTTTAGGGTAAATACAAACGCTGCGATAAGAATAATTTGACCGATTGTAGCATAGGATCATCATTTCCTATCAAGAGAATGTCGTCCATATACAATACGAGGAATGTAACAGTACTCTCTACAATCCTTTTATAAATACATGGTTCATCTACAGTTTTGATAAAACCAAACTCTTTGATTGTATTATCAAAGCAGATGTTCCATCTCCGTGATGCCTGCTTTAATCCATAGATGGATTTAAGCAACCTGCATGCTTTTCCGCTGCTACCACTATCATTGAAGCCTTCTGGCTAATCCATAAAAATGCATTCTTCTAATCCACCATTTAGAAATGTCGTTTTAACATTCATCTGCCGGATCTTATAATCATAGTGAGCAGCTATAGCAAGCAAGATCCGAATGGATTTGAGCATTGCGACTGGTGAAAAGGTTTCATCATAGTCCAAGCCTGGTCTTTCACGAAATCCTTTTGCTACCAGTCTAGCTTTATAGGTCTCCACCTGACCATCCACACCGATCTTTCTCTTAAAGATCTATTTTGCACCTTATGGGTTTTACTCCAGAAGGTGCAACCTCCAAAGTCCATACTTTGTTGGTGTGCATGGATTCCATTTCGGATCTCATGGCATCCAGCCACTTCACTGAGTCACCACTCATGATAGCATGTTGAAAACTAGTAGGATCATCATCATCCATGATGCAATCTTCTCTATCACCGTCAATTAGAAAACCGTAGTATTTATCAGGTGGGCGAGAAGTCCTACTAGATCTACGGAGTGGCTGAGGTTCGTCAGGTTCTACTGAAACCTCAGTTTCAACCAAATCATCGGTAATTGTTTGTGTATCCGGAATTTCTTCCAGTTCTACCGCATTTCAAACAGTATTATTTATAAAAAATTCATTTTCTAAAAAATGTGGCATACTGAGAAACAAACACCCTTTGTTCCTCCTAGTGGTAGAAAAGATATCCATACGAGTGTTTTATCCCACAAATTTACATAAAACCGATCGTGTCTCGAGTTTGTCCGGATTCAGCTTTTTCAGAAAAACCGGACAACCCCATATCCTAACTCTTTTAAGAGATGGCCTCTTCCCATAACATATCTCATATGGAGTGGTAGACACGGTTTTTGTCGGAACCCTGTTCAGTAGATAAACCGCAGTCACCAATGTGTGCCCCAGAATGATATTAGTAACTCAGCATCACTCATCATAGATCGTACCATATGTAACATTTCAGAAAAATAAAATATTATTTTTGGGAATTTTTATAATTAAATAATAAATATATTGAATATTTTAATATTGCGGTATAATTAAATACTGATAAATTGGGAAAAAATTGGAAAATTATGGAAATTACTGAAACGAGGGTGCTTCAAGTGATTTAAGCAAATTATGAATTTTTATAATTAATTATACCCTATTTTGATGCTAATCGCGATTAAATATCGCTAATCGCGCATTAAGCATGTTTTGTGCACATGACATGCACCATATCATTTTTACGCTTGTGTTATATTTTATCATGACTTTTCCATATATTTCTTTCATGGTTTTATTTTTGAGTGATAAGAAAAGAAAAGAAAAGAAAAGAAAAAGAAAATGATAAAAAAATGAAGCATGGGCAAGTGAGAGAGTGTGAGGGGTCAAGAGAGAACCATACCCATTTGTCCCCCTCATTTTTCTTCATCTCTTTCTCTCTCCCTTAACTCCATGGCTGCCTCTCCCTCTCCCCCTTCCTCTTCATCCTCAAAACACCTCATTTTCCACCTTAAAACACCTCAATCACTTCATTAAAAGTGTGCACAAGCCCTCTAGCTTCACTTTGGACCAAGAAAGCAAGGATTTTGGACACATGGGGCAACTCAAGAATTTTCTTGAGTTGCCAAGTGAGGTAATTTCTGAACCATTAGCATAGTATTTCCATTGCTTTTACATCCATGTTTGATTAGAACCGATTTAGTGTCGTTTATTGAGGTTTGGAAATTTCTAGTTAGGGTTTGAGGAATTCTTAAGTTGTGAGGTGTAATTGAGGCTTATAGTGACCTTAAACCCCTGTAATGATTGTATTTTGGACCTAAAACAGAGACTTAAACCCCGGAATACGAACTTAGAAACCCGATATCGGAGAATTATGGATTCTGTGAGGGTATAATGAAATCTGCTAACACCCGGGTGACCTGAAAATTATTTAGCAAAGACAGTGATACATGCAAGAAACCTAGGACCCCCCACTGAAACCCTAGCGCTTAAGCCCTCACCATGGCCGCAGAAATAATCCTTCTGGCCGCAATTTGCGGCCAGACCTGGGGCATTTTGGCTCATGTTTGTTTCATGGCTCCAGTATCTGTAATCTAGACCCTCCACATATGCGAAATTGGCTGATTTGACCAAGGGTAAAATCTGGGACTAAATTCATGAGTTGCTGTTTTGATTCGGGATTATATTTTCCGTATTTTGGATTCTGGATTTTAGTATTTGTGTTTTACCTCGAATACTTGACGTTTGTACGACGATATCGAGGGTTGTTTGGTGGTTTTGAATGGCGTAGTCCGTAGGTTCTAACCTATAGGCTTTTAGCGTGTCGTTTTGGTTTTGATTTGGATTTTAATGCTATACGATACGTTGTGACATGTAGGTACCCCCATGTAGACTTCTGGATGACAAGCAAGCGCGTGGCGACGTCGGCAACGGCAAGCGAATAGCAATGTGAGTAAATATATATTTACGGGGGAAGTCGGGTGGATGGCGTATTGCACCCCGCAGTTCGTAGTGTAGTGTATGGATATATATTATATGAGATTATGATTATCTAGATAGATTTTGGGAGTCATGGATAATTTTAGTATAATTGGATGATAGCGTCATTAGTTAGTTAGTCACGGATTTTAGAATAAGGTTTACACCCACACGCGCACACACAAATGTTTACATTGTTTTACTTGTGCGGTTTTAGGGAGATGTATATATATATATATACGTATACGTATACATGGATGATGAGGATTTTACATGGTATTTGGAGATGAGTCGATAAGATTGGGCATGGAGCCATGAGATCGATAATATGGTGTGGTTCGTATTATGAGATACGACATGAGATTTTAGCAGAACTTTAGGCGTGTATTTTCATGCACGTACATATATGCAGATGGTATCAGTTTGTACTAGACTTAGATCAGTATCCCTAGTTCATGAGATATGATGATAAGGATACCAGATAAAAAGTGAGATGAATGTGATATTTGACCCGTACCCAGATTTTTGATGCCGTACGATGGATTTACGTACGAGCTTTATATTGATGATAGATTTGCACACTTGACTCGAGGATGTCATGTTATATATTGTATCGTATGTGATACTATTGAGGCGGGATCACCGACTATTATATTTATATGTATCGACTAAGATTTAGGTGGTTTCCTTACTTTTCGATTAGTCCTGTAGTTTACTTATAGATGTTAGACTAGACTCGAGTCATACCTATTTCAAAACTAACGAATTATGAGTATTTTAAAGACAGGCCAAGGGATTCTACGGATATTTTCAAAAGACGCATCTTTTCTTAAAACAACGCAGCACTTATTTTTCTAAACACCACGATTCGTGTTATTTCAAATGGCAAAACTGTATAACATATATATATATATATTGATGTAGATTCTTCACTGTTGTGTTTATTATTCAATTTCCGCATATTCTTGCTATTCGCATCGCATTGCATGTTTAAATGTGTTTATTGTTATATTAAACCCATGCTGTCAGGACACCAGCACCATTATCAGTGATGCGTATGTTCCACGTACACCTGCTTGCCGGCTCACACACTTCATCATCGATAATTGCCATGTCACTACACGGTAGGATTGTCGCATCAGGATATGACTCCTTGTATGACATACTGGCACACATGCATATTGTACACTCATACCTGCGTATATACCTACTTGTACATCCATATTGGCGCACATGGACATTGTACACTCATACTTGCGTATATACCTACTTGTACATCCATTTTGGCGCACAGGCACATTGTACACTCATACTTGCGTATACACCGACTTGTACATCCATATTGGCGCACAGGCATATTGTACACTCATACTTGCGTATATACCTACTTGTATATCCATATTGGCGCACAGGCACATTGTACACTCATACTTGCGTATATACCTACTTGTACATCCATATTGGCGTACAGGCACATTTTACACTCATACTTGCGTATATACCTACTTGTACATCCATATTGGCGCACAGGCACATTGTACACTCATACTTGCGTATGAACCTACTTGTACATCCATATTGGCGCACAAGCATATTGTACACTCATACTTGCGTATACACCTACTTGTACATCCATATTGGCTCACAGGCACATTGTACACTCATACTTACGTATATACCTACTTGTGCATACATATTGGCGCACAGGCACATTGTACACTCATACTTGCGTATAGACCTACTTGTGCATCCATATTGGCGCACATGCATATTGTACACTCATACTTGCGTATACACCTACTTGTACATCCATATTGGCGCACAGCCATATTGTACACTCATACTTGTGTAAAAACCTACTTGTACATCCATATTGGCGCACAGGCACATTGTACACTCATACTTGCATATATACCTACTGTACATCCATATTGGCGCACAGGCACATTGTACACTTATACTTGTGTATATACCTACTGTACATCCATTTTGGCGCGCAGGCACATTGTACACTCATACTTGCATACACACATATTGTACACCCATACTTGAATACATACGTATTTGCAAATACATAGATGATTCTGGCTTGATTTTGGAGATTTGGGAACCGCAAGATATATTTTAAAATTGGATTCATTTAAAAGAGCAGTTTTCCCTCGATGTATGCATATTACTGTTCCATGTTGCATGATATACGGATATGCTTACGTTTCTGTTATATGTCGCATACATCATGCTTTACGCTTTTACGTATTGAGATATGCTGTTTTCATGAGATTTCTGGATTTGAGAACCGTGGTGATTTCAAAAGAAAGCATGTACAGTTTTAAAAACCCGGTTTCTCTTGATATGATATTTCAGTTCGTCCACCATGTGTTTTCTCAGTTCGGAGAGTGACATGTGAAACCCGATTCGAGGAGACGGATGATTCCGTTTGTGGGTATATGGTGGACCCGGTATGGTACCCCGGGGCGAGAGAGAGATTTCGTGTGGATGACGATGAGCCTGACAGAGGGACCACTACCTACCGGTGATAGTATTTGGACTCGGCGGATATCCGGAGAATACCGACTGGAGTCGAGAGACGATATGGGCCGATCCAGACAGACGGAGCCCGTGGGCCGATCCGGATTGACGGAGCCCGTTATATGAGGATTTACGTGCCGATGCTGAGCACGGGTTTCAAGATGTTTTCGAGTGTCGATGCTCGACACTCAGGTTCCATGATTTTGATGTGTCGCAAGGGACACACGTTGATTTATATTCTCATACCTTCATGCATATGCTTTATGATATTTATATGCAGTATGTTTTGTGTCATTAGTTGACCCGTGGACGAGATCCACACGCATACAGGCATTAATTATATAGTTGGATGATATCCACATACTTATAGATTTCATGATATAGTTGACACTGATTTCATGTTGATTACATTGAACATACCTCATATTTGTGATATGTTGCTACCTGAGGCACTGACACGAGCACTTGGTATTACACTTATGTATAGATGTTTACCCTTGCCACCTTATCATGCTTCAGACTTTATCATATTGAGGATATTATTACTGATCATTTGATCTAGGATTGAGTCATACATACGATTTCTGCTCTGTGATATTTTCTACTCACGAATTGGCAACTCACCCCAGTTGTGCCACAGTTTCTTGCAGGTTTTGCCGTACAGGTTCGTTGCGGCTTTGCTGGCACACTGTCCTTTTTTCGGGTGATTGCTTGGTAGGTGGGTTCACTTGTATCGTGACCACCATTGTACTCCATTTATTTCAGTTGTATCTAGAAACTCCATCAACCAGACTTGTATATTGTTTCAGACTTAGAAAACCAATTGTATATTCTTTCAACCATAGAGTCGCGCGTTGTATTATTATGGTTTTCTTGATATTTTGAGTTTCCTTTTGAGTTTTGATCCTCGCCCTTCGGCGTTGTATATTATATTGCTTGCGTGGTTATGACCGTCGATTGACGAAGGGCTAGCTCCCGCTTGGGGATACCTTTTATCATTGTGCATATATTATTCATGTTGTACCCTTTTTGGGCCTAGTATTTACAAAGGAAACTCTGCCAAAATTTTCAGAAAAGACTTGAGATTTAAAAATGCAGATTCGGCTTATGTTATTTAAAAACCCCTTGTTTTAAAACAGGTTTTCTTCTCTTCTTTCTTTAAATGGTTTAGATTTCTGGGTTTTCTTGGCTTACTTGAATTAGATGGGGTCCTATAGACTTCATATGATTCAAGTGCCAGTCGTGTGCTATTTCGGGTCGTGACAAAGTTGGCATCAGAGCGCTAGGTTAACCTTGGTTCGAGTCTAAGTTTGACTATGTGGAGCCTAGAGCGTTTGTATATATTCGGAACTTAGGCTTGACCTTACGGAACTTAGACTTAGTCGATGGGGTATTAGACTCGAACTTTCGTCGAATAGGTCGACCTTGGTTGATGGAGTAAGTGGCTTAAGAAGAGTGACGTACCGTGTGTATGTTCCGCGACATACTTGCGATACGCTACTCCACTTAGGGAGCCTTAGGATGTACATTTTCTTACACAGTATTATATTCATTCCTATGATCTATCCTCATCGATATTGGTTTATGGTTCTGCTGCCACGATTACACAGGCAGAGAGAGCTACGGCTAGTGTTGCGTCAGCATGAGCTCGTCACGGACGAGGACTGACCAGGGCTTGATTCCAGGGATACACGATTTCATAGAGGTGTCATTTTATTGTGTCTTCACGCCATGAGCGTTTGATGGATCTCTTTTATGAGATTTCTCGGACGTGCAGATCAGCACCAGAGGATCAGGTTACTGCTAGAGACCAGCCAGAATGCGATGGCCTTCGATGCGCCGATTATTTGATGATTGAGGCACTGTTAAGCGTGCGGACAATGAGCCAGTCGTTGCTGCGAATGAAGAGATATCGCCCCAGATGTTTGTAGCTATTGTTGCACGAGTTGTACTTAGAGATATAATAGAAGATCGCTAGTCACCGATGGAGGAAGGACTAGGACATGTGATTCGTTGCCTACCCCGATGCGAGGTCATCAGATTGATTGATTTCAGCTAGAGACGACTTCACGCGGATACGTTGGGAGTCGATAGAGGATGATCGAATGTTAGAAGCCTATTTTCCAAGTTTAGAGTATTCAAAGACAAATGCAAGTAATGCTATGGACCCTCTAGAAGAATGAAACCCTAACTCGACATAATGACCATGAGAACGCTTTGAAACCTTAGGGTTTGCAGGAGTTCAGCGGTGCCATTAGTGAGGCTTGGGTTTGTCCTTCTACAGTTGGTCCATAGGTATTGTGGCATGTAGTGGAATACTATTAAACTGTTCCCAAGATGCTGAGCTCATAGAGGATTATGGAACTTTGATGAATCGATCGAAAAGTTCGACATCATTCAGATATCATGTGATGGGATACATTGCTTAGGAGACTCCAGATACGAGTATAGCCATTGGAGCGCAGTCCATGCAGCCACGAAGAGACGAGTCCGAAGCAGTCGACATTAGAGAAAAGTGGAGTAAGAGGTTCGTACGAGATCTTGATAAGATGACGTTCCACTCCGCCGACATCAGAAATGTGATACGCATGCAGAGGCGTTGTATATGGATATATCTTCCAGAAGGAGTCGCGATGAGTATGCAGCCGTTCCGGAACAAGATATTGATTTGGTAAAGGATGATGACTTCCGGGCAGTCCGGCAGAAGCGAGATTTGGGAGAGACTTCGACAGAACCATTCTAGAATACTACGAGAAGACTTAGACCCAGGAGCGGTCATTTTACGCACACCCAGCAGGCCAGAGTTCGGCATCGTCGACAAGATAGTTGGCCAGAGATCTTTAGAGGATGTCCCAGAGCAGGACTATTTCCGTCGTCATTCCATATTGGGCCGTTGAGCCGATGAGCTATATATCTAGCAATTCGCAGTGAGAGACAAGAGCCTAAAAGCACCAGGCTCTAGACCATGAATAGGAGGCAAGTAGATATCTTGCTCTGCTAGTTTTGGATGCACCGATACCTTCTCGACTGCGAAGGAAGGACATATCGACGACGGTATTTATGATTTGTGATTTGGTGATTCGATTATCATGTATCTGTCACCTTGGATTTCGGTATTTTGGGTGATCTATTCACATGATTTAGTCTTGATTTCATGATATTTGTATTCGTGCACCATGGTTGCACCTACTGGGTATTCATATTTTGTGCATAGTTATTACCCTTGAGATATGCTTTATACACCGTTGTGTTGATTTATGATTTGCGCACAGTTATTGCACTTAATATCGTTTTGTGCCTTGGTCGCACGTGTTTATGATTTCATGGATTTTATACAGTTGAGTTCATTTTGTGCATATGGTACGCACAAGATTTGGTTGTTGCACTCGGTATAGTTCATATATGCTTGCAGTGCATTGATATGTATTTTGTGCACCACGGTTGCACCTGACTTCGGTTTGATGTCATTCGATATGTTGATTTTGATTTCATGCCTATGTTATGCATGTGATTTGACTTATGCTTTCGGCATAATTTTCATGCACTTTTAGTGTTTTGATTTGATTTGTGCACGCTGATGCATATGGTTGTGAGATTATATACTGCGGTATACCTAATTTGGATTAAGGTTTATTGTATACCATCGATTTCGATTATGATATTGATGTTGATTTCGTGCACTCTGTGCATTTGATTTGGATTCTTACGCATATTTGGCGCGTTTGGATTGGATTTTGCACATGTTCGGCGCTTGATATTGGATTTCGTGATTTCGTGCAAGCTAGATGCACATAATTTAGATTTTATTCATGCATGGTGGATGCACCTGATTTGGATTTTCGCGCATGTTATGAAATGCGATTTTGGTGCACACCAGATGCACTAAATAGGGATTCTTCGTGCATATCAGATGCATCTGATATTGTTGTCAGGCACACCCGTTGCCTTTGACAGGTGTTTCGTGCTCACCCATTGCACTTAGATTTTGTTTCTCTGCATACATTCATGGATTTTGATTTCTGTGCGCACCAGACGCACGTAGCATTCATATGCACATTTTGGGATTGATTTCTTATGGAGCAGTACGTTTTTATGATATTTGCTATTTGTTTTCGGACTGAGAATGACTAGTCAGAGGACAGTACCTGGGTATATTTGCATGCATTGATAGTTATCGAAGGGATTTCCAAAAAGGGGAGCTATAGTCTCAGTATTTACCTATGTGTCTGATATGACACGAAACGTTTAAAACAAGGAAAACCCTTCTAAATTGTTTTCAAAAACGGCGGGACGTACATATTAAACAAAGGATAAGTATATATATATAGTTATTTTCTTACATTAGAAGTCCGCCACTGTGCCGCGATACACGCATCGCACAGCAACATGAAAGGTTTGGCTTGCATTTCCTTCAGATGTTTACATGTATAGTTTTGATTTATATCATATTGGTTTTCGTATTGGATTTGACATTTGTGTCTTCACCATGACTCCGATGATTGCGAGATGCTTGACGGAGTTTTGATTTGGACATATCTGCTCATTGTTCATGCGCATGCATAGCGCTATGATGCCTCTTATATATTGATGATTTCGGAGCCCCGACGACTTGGACTTTTTACTCAAATGTTTTAGTATTTGAGGGTTTTAAATTTAAAATCGGGGACCAAATTTCTTTAAGGGGGGAAGATTGTAATATTTCAGAAAAATAAAATATTATTTTTCGGTATTTTTATAAGTAAATAATAAATATATTGAATATTTTAATATTGCGTTTTAATAAAATACCACTAAATTGGGAAAAATTTGGAAAATTATGGAAATTACTGAAATTGGGGTGCTTTATGTCATTTAACCAAATTATGAATTTTATAATTAATTATACCCTATTTTGATGCTAATCACGATTAAATATCGCTAATCGTGCATTATGCCGGTTTTGTGCACATGACATGCACCATATCATTTTTACACCTGTGTTACATTTTATCATGGCTTTTCCTTATATTTATCTCATGGTTTTATTTTTGAGTGAAAAGAAATGAAAAGAAAAGAAAAAGAAAATGATAAAAAAAATGAAGTATGGGCAAGTGAGAGAGTGTGAGGGGTCAAGAGAGAACCATACTCATTTGTCCCACTCATTTTTCTTCATCTTTTTCTCTCTCCCTTAACTCCATGGCAGCCTCTCCCTCTCCCCCTTCCTCTTCATCCTCAAAACACCTCATTTCCCACCTCAAAACACATCAATCACTTCATTAAAAGTATGCACAAGCCCTCTAGCATCATTTTGGGCAAAGAAAGCAAGGATTTTGGACACATGGAGCAACTCAAGAATTTTCTTGAGTTGCCAAGTGAGGTAATTTCTGAACCATTAGCATAGTATTTCCATTGCTTTTACATACATGTTTGATTAGAACCGATTTTGTGTCGTTTAGTGAGGTTTGGAAATTTCTAGTTATGGTTTGAGGAAATCTTGAGTTGTGAGGTGTAATTGAGGCTTATTGTAACGTTTTGAAAATCGTTTCGGTGAAATTTCGAAAAAATCGGTAAAATAAGGGGGTTTTCTGTAAAAAGTCAAAATACAAATATATTATTATAAAAATTAAATATACATATTCTAGCTAGGTAATTGCTATTATTTGGTGTTTATTGAGCCGCTGGTGAAATTTCAAATTTTCTGAAAAAAATATTATTTTATTATTATTTTATGCCGTCACTAATACATTTAATTAGGGAAAATTACAAATTAGAATGAGTTGAAACAAATTTTGTGCATCATAAAACATTAAATAAAATTTTATCATGTGGTTTTTGGAACGAAATCATTTGCCAAAACGGTTTAGAAATTATTGAAGAAAAAAGGCTTTTTTTAGCGTAAATAGATGTTTGGGGTATTGTATTTATCATTTTTCATCACCCCACACCCGTACCCACACCCACACACACCCATTTACTTCTCCCCTTGGCTGAATTCAGCAGCCACCATCTTTTTCCCCACTTGAATTTCAAAGGAAAAGAAATGAAAGAAAAGAAAAGAAAATGGAGAAATGAGGTGGACCTTTAACCTTGAATTGACTTTGACCTCTCCCCCCACTTTCTCTACCTCCCTCTCTCTCCTCTCCCACTCCCATTCCAGCCGACCCCCCCTCCTACAGCAGCAGCAGCCCCCTCCCCCATTTCCCTTCTCTTTTCTCTTCAAACTTCATCAAAAATTGCCTCAAATCCATCAAAAAAAAATCCCAAAACCCAAATCCGACTCCTACCCATTTTAGCTTAGCCCGTATAGCATGGATCTTTGTGAAAAGAGAGCATTTTGGGAGGCCATGGATGCTTGTGGATCTTCAAATGTTTTGGGGTATAATTCTAAAACATTTTTGCTTAATTTGTTACTAATTTCTTAAAGCTAATTTAATTAAGTGTTAATTTGGTTTATGTGAGTTTAATTGCATGATTAAAGATTTCAAGTTAGGGTTTGTTGTGGAAATGAGTTGTGTTTGATTGTGCATGGTTTAGTGATGTGGATTAACATATTTAGTTTTGTAGAAAACTAATCTAGTTGTTAATTACAAGTTGTTACTTGAAAAATGTCCAAATTAAGCTTTTGTTGCAAACTAGGTTTTTTAGATTTAATTCGAAAATATGAGATTAAAATATGGTTAGAGTTTTTATCACATTATTAGCTATATAATGTGTAGATCAACATATTAGAGCATGCAAAACCTAGTCTAGTTATGGATTTGTGGATTGTTGCGTCGAAATGGTTAAAATTGGGTTATTGTGCTAACTAAAAATTTTGGTTTAATACAGTTTAGTGTGATAAAATCTAGTTAAAGTTTATGTAGCCTAATTAAGCTAATTAGTGAACATTGCGGCCGCTAGATTTGTTTAAATAGCAAGTTTTGTACTAAAACGGTTAAATTTTGCTTGCTAGTTTTTCGGAAAAACGGCTTTTAAAGTGAATTTGGGGGTTTTTGTGAGTTTTAACCTATTATATATATATATTAGTGTTCGTGAATGTGAAAATGAGTGTATTAGGGTTTTTCTCAATGGTCTGGCGTTTGTACGCCGATGTCGAGGGTTTTTTGGTTGATTTGTGGAAGCAACCATAGGTTTTCACCTATGTGGGATTCGTGTGTCGTTTTGGTCATGAGTCGGATTTTAATGCGATATTGTGCGTTTTGATATGTAGGTACCCCATGTAACTTCGAGACGACAAGCAAGCGCGTGGCGACGTCGGCACCGGCGAGCGAGGACTAGGTAAGTAGATTTTTATCTACGGGGAGAAGTCGGGTGGATGGCGTATAGCACCCCCGCAGTCCGTGGTGGTGTATACGGATGCGTATACACACCAACAATTATTATATGTTATTTGGGATTAATAACGATGCTTAGGATGGATATTGGTGTGTTGGATTACTTTAGCGTTGCGAACCCTAGGGTAGTGTTGCACTACACATACACACATACATACTTGCATACATTCCTATTTATATGTGCTCATGGGATTCTTTATAGTTATGTGTTCACATGGGTATGGGACTATGTGTTCACATACGGACTTGAGGATGGTACTTGGGATTGAGCTGAGTCGATGAGATTTGTTTTGTGGTTGTGATATCGGTGTTATGGCAGGATTCGTACTTGAGGTACGTCCTGGGGTTATAGCGGATCTTGGGGCGGCGATACGGGTGAATAGTGTTATAAATAAAATGGTCGACATGTGGTCGTGATATAAGATATGATATGCTAGGATATTGATATTAGGCCGTATCGGGCGACGTATACCCCTTGATGATGATATGTGCTGACGGTATCGGGTTATACGAGATTGTCGATCAGTAGTCAGATCATGAGTATATTGAGGATATTAGTATTGTACTAGACATAGGTCAGTACCCTAGACTATGATTTTGGATGAAAAGGATACCTGAGGAATAGTGTGAGGAATATGATATTGACCCGTACCCAGATTTGGGGATGCCGTACGACGGATTTACGTACGAGCTATATTTTGATGATTGATCCGCACTCTTGACTTGGGATGTCTGATTATAGATATGGTATCGGATATGATATTATTGAGGCGGGATCACCGACTATACATATACAGGTAGGTATATGTATCGACTCAGACGATAAGTGGTTTCCTTACCTGTAGTTCAGCTTGTTAGTTCAGCCGTATAGTTTAGTGTGTTTGTTAGATTAGATTAGACTCCTACCTATTTCAAAAACTAACAAATCATGGGTATTTTAAAAGACAGCCCAAGGGATCCTACGGATATTTCAAAAGACTTATCTTTTCATAAAAACACCGTAGCCCCTATTTTCAAAACCCCATGATTCGTGTTATTTCAAAAGGCACCATTTGTAGGACTTATATTAGATTAATGCAGATTAGTTATAGTTGCGTCTAGTTTTCAGCTCCCGCTCTTCTTTTGTGGTCCGCTTCGCATCGCATGCTTATTTTATGTTTCATACTCCATTATTGATATCATGCTGTTAGGACACCAGCAACATTACCGATGATGCGTATGTACAACGTACACTTATTTGCCGGCTCACACACATCTTCATCGGTAATTGCCATGTCACGTACACCTTAGAAAATATTATTGCTTGACATAGCCTGTTAACTAATAGTTAGAAATGATATTAGTGTACTTGCCTTATATGTTAGTTTAGACATTGTAGTTATTACCTGCTACTTCATGCATACTGTTATTCATTGTTATGCCGCATTCATTGATTCTCATGCATATATTCACCATTTTACGTGTTATTGAGGTTTTGGATTCGGATTTCCATGAGATTTTCTGGATTTGGAGGAAAACCGCAAAAACATAAATAAACCTTTTTCCTCTTTTAAAATAAAAAAGTGCGGTTTTCCCATGATGTATGAGTCGTCCACCATGAGTTTGCTGATGGATTTCAAGACCCGATTCGAGGAGACGGATGAACCGTTTCGGGTACATGGTGGACCCGGTAAGGTACCCCGGGGCAAGAAGGGCGTGATGATGACGATGTGAGCCTGGCAGGGGAGCACTACCTACCGGTGATTTTACCCGAAGCGTCGGATATCCGGAGGATACCATCGTGGTCTTGAGATGGATGGTAGGGGCCGGTCTGGACTGACGGCGCCCTAGATATTGTGATTTGAGATATTGAGATACAGCGATTGTGATACAGAGATATCGAGATATTTGAACACTTGTTTGGTGTCGATGCTGGGCACTGTTTTATGCTGATTTCATTTATGGTACCACACTTTTAAAATACAGAAATCTCACTGATTTATGAAAGCTGTTTTCGTCAGTACAAGCATTCTGTTCCATGCATTCATACCTCATTCATATGATATATTGCTACCTGAGGCACTGACACGGGCACATGAGTTTACACTCGGGTTAGATATTTACCCTAGACATTGTTATAGGCTGCATGTTATATACATTTTTGAGGATATATTATGATCATTGACCTAGGATTGCGATTTCTGTGCGTAGATGTTTTTCTATTCACGAGTTGGCAACTCAACCCCGTTGTGCCCCAGTTTCTTGCAGGTTTGCCGTACAGGTTTCATTACGGCATTGCGGGCTCAGTTTCATTCGGGTGACTTGCTAGTAGGTGGGTTGTTCTTGTATCGTACCCATCATATTACCTTGTATAATATTATTCCGTTGTATCTAGTAAATTCCATCAACCAAATATGTATTTATTTTGAGGTAGAGACCAGTGATGTTATTCTTTCGACCTTAGAGTCGCTCGTTATATTTCTGGTGGTTTTGAGTTTCCTTTTGAGTTTTTGATCCTCGCCGTTGGCGTTGTATATTATATTGCTTGTGTGGTTATGACCGTCGATTGACGAGGAGCTAGCTCCCGCTTAGGGATGCCTTTTTATTGATTTCGTATACTATTCATGTTGTATCCCGTTTGGGAGTCAGTATTTTCAAAGGAGACTCTGCCGAAATTTTCAGTAAATTTTTGATGTTTTTAGAAACCCGCATAATTCGGCTTATGCTATTAAAATTACTTATTTAAATTGGTTTTCCTTCACTCTACTACTTTTCTTGGTTTGCATTTCTGGGTTTTCGGCTTACTTGGATTACGTACGCCTCGAGACGTTTCGTAGTTTAAGTGCCGGTCATGTTCCGTACTTTCAGGACGTGACAAAGTTGGTATCAGAGCGTTAGGTTTTAACCTTCGGAGCGTAGGATGACCCTTGGTTGATGGAATAGGTGACTAAAGTAGAGTGACGTACCGTTGATATGTTCCGCGGCATATTTACGACACAGCACTCCACTTATGAATCCTTAGGATGTACATTTCCTTGTTCAGTATTATATTCATTCCTGATCTAGCCTTATCGGTACCAGTTTGGTTTTGCTGCTACGGTTACGGCAGGGACAGCTACGGCTAGAGTTGCGGTCAGCACAAGCTCGTCACGAACGAGGACTGACCAGGGCGAAATTCCGGCGACACACGATTGCAGAGATGTATCTTTTTACTGTGTTTCCGCGCCACGAGTGTTTGGCGGATCGCTTTTATGAGGTTACTCGGAGGCGCTGATTGACACTAAAGAATTGAGCCCAACGATAGCGGCCAGCCTGATTTTGATGACCGTTGGTGTGTTGCTTACTCCTGATGATTGAGGCACTGTTCAGCATGCAGACGAGCGAGCCAGTTGTTCCTGCGAGCGACGAGATATCGCCCCATATGTTGGAGCTATTGCGGGGCGAGTTGTACGAATAGATGATAGAAGGTCGCTAGTCACCCGATGATGAATGACTAGGACAGGTGGTTCGTTCGCTTACCCCGATTCGAGGTCATCAGATAGATTGATTCCAGCTAGAGACGACTTCACGCAGAGACGTGAGGGTCGACAGAGACGATCGAATGTCGGAAACCTATTATTCCAAGTTTAAAGTAGTCGGAAAGACATGCAGGCAATTCTATGGTCCCTCTAGAAGAATGAAACCCTAACTCGACTTAATGACCGTGTGAAAGCCTTTGAACCTTCGGGTTTGCGGCTGTTCTACGGCGCCATTAGTGAGGCTTGGGTTTGCCCTTCTACGGCAGGACCACCGATGCTGTGGTATGTACTCGATACTATTAAACTGTGCCCAAGAGGTTGAGCTCTTGGGGGATTATGAGGTTTTGACGACTCGATCGGATGGCTCGACTTAATTCGGATGCTAGGTGGTGAGATGCATTTCTTGGGAGACTCCCGATACGAGGATAGCCGTTGGAGCTCAGTCCATGTAGCCACGATGAGACGAGTCCGAAGCAATCGACATTTGAGAAAGTGGTGTAAAGAGGTCCGTACAAAATCTGGATAAGACGACGTTCCGCTCCGCCGACATTAGAGATGCGATACGCATGCCGAGGCAGAGTACTGGATATACCTTCCAGAAGGAGTCGCGATGGGTATGCAGCCGTTCCGGAGCAAGATGCAGATATAGGAAAGGACGATGACTTCCGGACAGTTGGCAGAGACGAGACATGGAAGAGACCGTGAGCAGGATTCCTTCCAGGACACTGCTGCAATGATACTTGCACCCAGGATCAGATGTGTCACGTACATTCAGAGAGCCAGAGGCCGACGCCAGTGATATGCTGTCTCACGAGTGGTCGCGATGATTGACCGGGAGATGACAAGAGGCGTGCCAGAACGGGATCATCCCCGTTAGCACACCTGACAAGGCCGATGAGCCGAGGGACTAAGAGATTTGTAATTCCCAATGAAGACCTTGACCCAGGAGTGGTCATTGTTACGCACACCAGCAGGCCATGGTTCATGATCATCGACGAGACGTCCCATTAGTGACCGCGCCAGTTGGCCCGAGATTCTTAGAGGATGCGCTTGAGCGGTACTATGCCGCCATTATTGATTTTGATATTTTGGGTGATTTATTCGAATGATCTGATTTTGATGATTGAGGATTTATGATCTTTGCACAGTGTTGCGCTTGATATCGTTTTCGTGCTTGGGTTTCACATGTTTGTGATTTTACGGTTTTAGACATTTGAGTTGATTTTGTGCGTATGTACGCATACGAATTGGTTTTTGCACTCAGTATAGTTCACATATGCTTGCAGTGCAGTGATACGCATTTTGTGCACTTAGATGCACTGGACTTCGATTTCGATTGTGATACTCGATGTTTGTTTTATGCACCTTGTGCACCTGATTTGATTTTACGCATGTTCGGCGCTTGATATTGGATTTCATGATTTCGTGCATGATGGATGCCCCTGGTTTTGGGTTTTCGCGCATGATTGAGCGCAGGTTTTGAGATACGATGTTGGTGCACACCAGATGCACTAAATCGAGATTCTTCGTGCATGTCAGATGCACCTGTTTTGCTGTCAGGCACACCTGTTGCCATTGACAGATGCTTTGTGCACACCCGATGCACTTAGATGTTGTTTCTGTGCATATGTATGGCACATATTTGGATTTTGATTTCCGTGCGCACAAGACGCACGTAGTATGCATACGCGTATTTTGGGATTGATTTTCCTTATAGAGCAGTACGTTTTTATGATATTGCTATGTATTTTCGTACTGAGCAGGACTAGTCAGAGGACAGTACCTGAATATATTTTACATGTATAGTTTCGAGTTATATCATATTGATTTTCATTTTGGGTTTGGACATTGTGTATTCACCATGACTCCGATGATTGCGGGATGCTGAATGGAGTTTTGATTCGAGTTATATGCTTATTTTTCATGCGCATGCGCTGCGCTACGATTTGTTTTATATATTTATGATTTCGGAGCCCCGACGACTTGATGGTTTTGCTAAGATGTTTTAGTATTTGGGGGGGGGAGTTTTAATTTAAATTCGGGGACCGAATTTCTTTAAGCGGGAAGATTGTAATGTTTTGAAAATCGTTTCAGTGAAATTTCGAAAAAATCGGTAAAATAAGGGGGTTTTCTGTAAAAAGTCAAAATACAAATATCTTATTATAAAAATTAAATATACATATTCTAGCTATGTAATTGCTATTATTTGGTGTTTATTGAGCCGCTGGTGAAATTTCAAATTTTCTGAAAAAAATATTATTTTATTATTATTTTAAGCCGTCACTAATACATTTAATTAGGGAAAATTACAAATTGGAATGAGTTGAAACAAATTTTGTGCATCATAAAACATTAAATAAAATTTTATCATGTGGTTTTTGGAACGAAATCATTTGCCAAAACGGTTTAGAAATTATTGAAGAAAAAAAGGCTTTTTTTAGCATAAATGGATGTTTAGGGTATTGTATTTATCATTTTTCATCACCCCACACCCGTACCCACACCCACACACCCCCATTTACTTCTCCCCTTGGCTGAATTCAGTAGCCACCATCTTTTTCCCCACTTGAATTTCAAAGGAAAAGAAATGAAAGAAAAGAAAAGAAAATGGAGAAATGAGGTGGACCTTTGACCTTGAATTAACTTTGACCTCTCCCCCCACTTTCTCTACCTCCCACTCTCTCCTCTCCCACTCCCATTCCAGCCGACCCCCCTCCTAGAGCAGCAGCATCCCCCCCCCATTTCCCTTCTCTTTTCTCTTCAAACTTCATCAAAAATTGCCTCAAATCCATCAAAAAAAAATCCCAAAACCCAAATCCGACTCCTACCCATTTTAGCTTAGCCCGTATAGCATGGATCTTTGTAAAAAGAGAGCATTTTGGGAGGCCATGGATGCTTGTGGATCTTCAAATGTTTTGGGGTATAATTTTAAAACATTTTTGCTTTATTTGTTACTAATTTCTTAAAGCTAATTTAATTAAGTGTTAATTTGGTTTATGTGAGTTTAATTGCATGATTAAAGATTTCAAGTTAGGGTTTGTTGTGGAAATGAGTTGTGTTTGATTGTGCATGGTTTAGTGATGTGGATTAACATATTTAGTTTTGTAGAAAACTAATCTAGTTGTTAATTACAAGTTGTTACTTGAAAAATGTCCAAATTAAGCTTTTGTTGCAAACTAGGTTTTTTAGATTTAATTCGAAAATATGAGATTAAAATATGGTTAGAGTTTTTATCACATTATTAGCTATATAATGTGTAGATCAACATATTAGAGCATGCAAAACCTAGTCTAGTTATGGATTTGTGGATTGTTGCGTCGAAATGGTTAAAATTGGGTTATTGTGCTAACTAAAATTTTTGGTTTAATACAGTTTAGTGTGATAAAATCTAGTTAATGTTTATGTAGCCTAATTAAGCTAATTAGTGAACATTGCGGCCGCTAGATTTGTTTAAATAGCAAGTTTTGTACTAAAACGGTTAAATTTTGCTTGCTAGTTTCTCGGAAAAACGGCTTTTAAAGTGAATTTGGGGTTTTTGTGAGTTTTAACCTATTATATATATATATTAGTGTTCGTGAATGTGCAAATGAGTGTATTTGGGTTTTTCTCGATGGTTTGGCGTTTGTACGCCGATGTCGAGGGTTTTGGGTTGATTTGTGGAAGCAACCATAGGTTTTCACCTATGTGGGATTCGTGTGTCGTTTTGGTCATGAGTCGGATTTTAATGCGATATGGTGCGTTTTGATGTATAGGTACCCCATGTGGACTTCGAGACGACAAGCAAGCGCGTGGCGACGTCGGCACCGGCGAGCGAAGACCAGGTAAGTAGATTTTTATCTACGGGGAGAAGTCGGGTGGATGGCGTATAGCACCCCCGCAGTCCGTGGTGGTGTATACGGATGCGTATACACAACAACAATTATTATATGTTATTTGGGATTAATAACGATGCTTAGGATGGATATTGGTGTGTTGGATTACTTTAGTGTTGCGAACCCTAGGGTAGTGTTGCACTACACATACACACATACATACTTGCATACATTCCTATTTATATGTGCTCATGGGATTCTTTATAGTTATGTGTTCACATGGGTATGGGACTATGTGTTCACATACGGACTTGAGGATGATACTTGGGATTGAGCTGAGTCGATGAGATTTGTTTTGTGGTTGTGATATCGGTGTTATGGCAGGATTCGTACTTGAGGTACGTCTTGGGGTTATAGCGGATCTTGGGGCGGCGATACGGGTGAATAGTGTTATAAATAAAATGGTCGACATGTGGTCGTGATATAAGATATGATATGCTAGGATATTGATATTAGGCCGTATCGGGCGATGTATACCCCTTGATGATGATATGTGCTGACGGTATCGGGTTATACGAGATTGTCGATCAGTAGTCAGATCATGAGTATATTGAGGATATTAGTATTGTACTAGACATAGGTCAGTACCCTAGACTATGATCTTGGATGAAAAGGATACCTGAGGAATAGTGTGAGGAATATGATATTGACCCGTACCCAGATTTAGGGATGCCGTACGACGGATTTACGTACGAGCTATATTTTGATGATTTATCGGCACTCTTGACTTGGGATGTCTGATTATAGATATGGTATCGTATATGATATTATTGAGGCGGGATCACCGACTATACATATACAGGTAGGTATATGTATCGACTCAAACGATAGGCGGTTTCCTTACCTGTAGTTCAGCTTGTTAGTTCAGCCGTATAGTTTAGTGTAGTTGTTAGATTAGATTAGACTCCTACCTATTTCAAAAACTAACAAATCGTGGGTATTTTAAAAGACAGCCCAAGGGATCCTACGGATATTTCAAAAGACTTATCTTTTCATAAAAACACCGTAGCCCCTATTTTCAAAACCCCATGATTCGTGTTATTTCAAAAGGCACCATTTGTAGGACTTATATTAGATTAATGCAGATTAGTTATAGTTGCGTCTAGTTTTCAGCTCCCGCTCTTCTTTTGTGGTTCGCTTCGCAACGCATGCTTATTTTATGTTTCATACTCCATTATTGATATCATGCTGTTAGGACACCAGCAACATTACCGATGATGCGTATGTACCACGTACACTTATTTGCCGGCTCACACACATCTTCATCGGTAATTGCCATGTCACGTACACTTTAGAAAATATTATTGCTTGACATAGCCTGTTAGCTAATAGTTAGACATGATATTAGTGTACTTGCCTTATATGTTAGTTTAGACATTGTAGTTATTACCTGCTACTTCATGCATACTGTTATTCATTGTTATGCCGCATTCATGGATTCTCATGCATATATTCACCATTTTACGTGTTATTGAGGTTTTGGATTCGGATTTCCATGAGATTTTCTGGATTTGGAGGAAAACCGCAAAAACATAAATAAACCTTTTTCCTCTTTTAAAATAAAAAGTGCGGTTTTCCCATGATGTATGAGTCGTCCACCATGAGTTTGCTGATGGATTTCGAGACCCGATTTGAGAAGACGGATGAACCGTTTCGGGTACATGGTGGACCCGGTAAGGTACCCCGGGGCAAGAAGGGCGTGATGATGACGATGTGAGCCTGCCAGGGGAGCACTACCTACCGGTGATTTTACCCGACGCGTCGGATATCCGGAGGATACCGTCGTGGTCTTGAGATGGATGGTAGGGGCCGGTCTGGACTGACGGCGCCCTAGATATTGTGATTTGAGATATTGAGATACAGCGATTGTGATACAGAGATATCGAGATATTTGGACACTTGTTTGGTGTCGATGCTGGGCACTGTTTTTTGCTGATTTCATTTATGGTACCACACTTTTAAAATACAGAAATCTCACTGATTTATGAAAGCATTTTTCGTCAGTACAAGCATTCTGTTCCATGCATTCATATCTCATTCATATGATATATTGCTACCTAAGGCACTGACACGGGCACATGAGTTTACACTCGGGTTAGATATTTACCCTAGCCATTGTTATAGACTGCATGTTATATACATTTTTGAGGATATATTATGATCATTGACCTAGGATTGTGTTATTTATGCGATTTCTGTGCGTAGATGTTTTTCTATTCACGAGTTGGCAACTCACCCCCGTTGTGCCCCAGTTTCTTGCAGGTTTGCCGTACAGGTTTCATTACGGCTTTGCGGGCTCAGTTTCATTCGGGTGACTTGCTAGTAGGTGGGTTGTTCTTGTATCGTACCCATCATATTACCTTGTATAATATTATTCCGTTGTATCTAGTAAATTCCATCAACCAAACATGTATTTATTTTGAGATAGAGACCAGTGATGTTATTCTTTCGACCATAGAGTCGCTCGTTATATTTCTGGTGGTTTTGAGTTTCCTTTTGAATTTTTGATCCTCGCCGTTGGCGTTGTATATTATATTGCTTGTGTGGTTGTGACCGTCGATTGACGAAAAGCTAGCTCCCGCTTGGGGATGACTTTTTATTGATTTCGTATACTATTCATGTTGTATCCCGTTTGGGAGTCAGTATTTTCAAAGAAGACTCTGCCGAAATTTTCAGTAAATTTTTGATGTTTTTAGAAACCCGCATAATTCGGCTTATGCTATTAAAATTACTTATTTAAATTGGTTTTCCTTCACTCTACTACTTTTCTTGGTTTGCATTTCTGGGTTTTCGGCTTACTTGGATTACGTACGCTTCGAGACGCTTCGTAGTTTAAGTGCCGGTCATGTTCCGTACTTTCGGGACGTGACACTTATAGTGACCTTAAACCCCTGTAATGATTGTATTTTGGACCTAAAACAGAGTCTTAAACCCCGAAATACGATCTTTGAAACCCGATATCAGAGAATTATGGATTTTGTGAGGGTATTAAGAAATCTGCTAACACCCGGGTGACCTGAAAATTATTTAGCAAAGAATGTGATACATGCTGGCAACCTAGGACCCCCCACTGAAACTAGCCCCTGAGCCCTCACCATGGCCGCAGAAATAATCCTTCTGGCCACAATTTGTGGCCAGACCTGGGGCATTTTGGCTCGTGTTTGTTTCATGGCTCCAGTATCTGTAATCTAAACCCTCCACATATGGAAAATTGGCTGATTTGACCTAGGGTAAAATCTGGGACTAAATTCATGAGTTGTTGTTTTGATTCGGGATTATATTTTCCATATTTTGGATTCTGGATTTTAGTATTTGTGTTTTACCTCGAATACATGACGTTTGTACGACGATATCGAGGGTTGTTTGGTGGTTTTGAAAGGCGTAGTCCGTTGGTTTTAATATATAGGCTTTTAGCGTGTCGTTTTGGTTTTGATTTGGATTTTAATGCGATACGATACGTTGTGACATGTAGGTACCCCCATGTGGACTTCGGGACGGCAAACAAGCGCGTGGCGACGTCGGCAACGGCAAGCGAAGAGCAAAGTGAGTAGATATATATCTACGGGGGAAGTCGGGTTGATGGCGTATAGCCCCCCTCCCCCCCCGCAGTTCGTAGTGTAGTATATGGATATATTATATGAGATTATGATTATCTAGATAGACTTTGGGAGTCATGGATAATTTT
Organism: Agapanthus africanus; assembly: GCA_030015575.1. Taxonomy (NCBI): domain Eukaryota; kingdom Viridiplantae; phylum Streptophyta; class Magnoliopsida; order Asparagales; family Amaryllidaceae; genus Agapanthus; species Agapanthus africanus. Next base: position 144,048,116 of record JASDDO010000029.1, on the reverse strand, counting down.
AGTATAATTGGATGATAGCTTTATTAGTTAGTTAGTCGCGGACCATAGAATAAGGTTTACACCCACACGCACACGCACATGTTTACATTGTTTAACTTGTGAGGTTATGGGGAGATGTGTGTGTGTGTGTGTATATATATATATATATATATACACTTATACATGGATGATGAGGATTTTACATGGTATTTGGAGATGAGTCGTTGAGATTGGGCATGGTGCCATGAGATCGGTGATATGGTGTGGTTCGTATTATGAGATACGATATAAGATTTTAGCGGGCCTTTAGGCGTGTGTTTTCATACGCGCACATATATGCAGATGCTATCAGTTTGTACTAGACTTAGATCAGTACCCCGAAATCATGAGATATGATGATAAGGATACCAGATAAATGGTGAGATGAATGTGACATTTGAACTGTACCCAGATTTGGAATGCCGTACGACGGATTTACGTACGATCTTTATATTGATGATAGATCCGCACTCTTGACTCGAGATTGTCATGTTATATATTGTATCGTATGTGATACTATTGAGGCGGGATCACCGACTTTAATATTTATATGTATCAACTCAGATTTAGATGGTTTCCTCACCTTCGATTAGTCCTGTAGTATACTTATAGATGTTAGACTAGACTCGAGTCATACCTATTTCAAAACTAACGAATCGTGAGTATTTTAAAGACAGGCCAAGAGATTCTACGGATATTTTCAAAAGACGCATCTTTTCTTACAAACACCATAGCCCTTATTTTTCTAAACACCACGATTCATGTTATTTCAAATGGAAAAACTGTATGACATATATATATAGTGATGTAGATTCTTCACTCTTGCGTTTATTATTCAATTTCCGCGTATTCTTGCTATTCGCATCGCATTGAATGCTCAAATGTGTTTATTGTTATATTAAACCCATGCTGTCAGGACACCAGCACCATTATCGAAGATGCGTATGTTCCTACACCTGCTTACCGGCTCACACACTTCATCATCGATAATTGCCATGTAACTACACAGTAGGACTGTTGCATCAGGATATGACTCCTTGTATGACATAATGGCACACTTGCATATTGTACACTCATACTTGCGTATATACCTAATTGTACATCCATAATGGCGCACAGGCACATTGTACACTCATACTTGCATATATACCTACTTGTACATCCATAATGGCGCACAGGCACATTGTACACTCATACTTGCGTATAGACCTACTTGTACATCCATATTGGCGCACAGGCACATTGTACACTCATACTTGGGTATACACCTACTTGTACATCCATATTGGAGCACAGGCACATTGTACACTCATACTTGCGTATACACCTACTTGTACATCCATATTAGCGCACAGGTACATTCTACACTCATACTTGCGTATATACCTACTTGTACATCCATATTGGCGCACTGGCACATTGTACACTCATACTTGCGTATATACCTATTTGTACATCCATATTGGCGCACAGGCACATTGTACAGTCATACATGCGTATATACCTACTTGTACATCCATATTGGTGTACAGGCACATTGTAAACTCATACTTGCGTATATACCTACTTGTACATCCATATTGGCGCACAGGCAAATTGTACACTGATACTTGCGTATATACCTATTTGTACATCCATATTGGCGCACAGGCACATTGTACACTCATACTTGCGTATATACCTACTTGTTCATCCATATTGGCGCACAGGCACATTGTACACTCATACTTGCGTATACACCTACTTGTACATCCATATTGGCTCACAGGCATATTGTACACTCATACTTGTGTATATACTTACTTGTACATCCATATTGGCGCACAGGCACATTGTACACTCATACTTGCGTATATACCTACTGTACATCCAAATTGGGCGCACAGGCACATTGTACACTCATACTTGCGTATATACCTACTGTACATCCACATTGGCGCAGAGGCACATTGTACACCCATACTTGCGTACACACATATTGTACACCCATACTTGCATACATACGTATTTGCACATACATAGATGATTCTGGCTTGATTTTGGAGATTTGGAAACCGCAAGATATATTTTAAAACTGGATTCATTTAAATGAGCGGTTTCCCTCGATGTGTGCATATTACTGTTCCATATTGCATGATATACGGATATACTTACGTTTCTGTTATATGTCGTAGACATCATGCTTTACGCTTTTACGCATTAAGATATGATGTTTTGATGAGATTTCTGCATTTGAGAACCATGGCGATTTCAAAAGAAAGCATGTACTGTTTTAAAAACCCGGTTTCTCTTGATATGATATTTCAGTGCGTCCACCATGTGTTTTCTCTGTTCGGAGAGTGATATGTGAAACCCGATTCGAGGAGGCGAATGATTCCGTTTGCGGGTACATGGTTGACCTTGTATAGTACCCCGGGGCGAGAGAGAGATTTCGTGTGGATGACGATGAGCCTAGAAGAGGGGCCACTACCTACTGGTGATAGTATTTGGGCTTGGCGGATATCCGGAGGATACAAACCGGAGTCGAGAGACGATATGGGCCGATCCGGACTGACGGATCCCGTGGGCCGATCCGGACTGACGGAGCCAGATATATAAGGATTTACGTGCCGATGCTGGGCACAGGTTTCATTATGTTTTTGAGTGTCGATCTAGATACTTAGGTTCCATGATTATGATGTGTCGTGAGGGACACACGTTGATTTATATCCTCATACCTTCATGCATATGCTTTATGATATTTACATGCAGGATGTTCTGTGTCATTGGTTGACCCGTGGACGAGATCCACACGCATACAGGCATTGATTACATAGTTGGATGATATCCACATACTTATAGACTTCATGATATAGTTGACATCAATTTCATGTTGATTACATTGACCATACCTCATAATTGTGATATGTTGCTACCTAAGGCCCTGACACGAGCACTTGGTATTACACTTATGTATAGATGTTTACCCTCGCCACCTTATCATGCTTCAGAATTTATCATATTTATGATATCTATTACTGATCGTTTGACCTAGGATTGAGTTATACATACGATTTCTTCTCTATAATGTTTTCTACTCACGTGTTGGCAACTCACCCCCGTTGTGCCACAGTTTCTTACAGGTTTTATCGTACAGGTTCGTTGCAGCTTTGCTGGCACACTGTCCTTTTTTCGGGTGATTGCTTCGTAGGTGGGTTCATTTGTATCGTGACCACCATTGTACTCCATTTATTTCGGTTGTATCTAGAAACTCAATCAACCAGACTTGTATATTGTTTCAGACTTAGAAAACCAATTGTATATTCTTTCGACCTTAGAGGCGCGCATTGTATTATTATGGTTTTCTTGATATTTTGAGTTTCCTTTTGAGTTTTGATCCTCGACCTTCGGCGTTGTATATTATATTGCTTGCGTGGTTGTGAACGTCCATTGATGAAGAGCTAGCTCCCGCTTAGGGATGCCTTTTATCATTGTGCATATATTATTCATGTTGTACACCTTTTATGGCCAGTATTTACAAAGGAAACTCTGCCGAAATTTTTAGAAAAGACTTGAGATTTAAAAATGCATATTCGGCTTATGTTATTTAAAAGCCCCTTGTTTTAAAACAGGTTTTCTTCACTTTTTTCTTTAAATGGTTTAGATTTCTGGGTTTTCTTGGCATACTTGAATTAGATGGGGTCCTATAGACTTCATATGAATCAAGTGCCAGTCGCGTGCCATTTCGGGTCGTGACACCATATCTAATAAGGTACAATTTCTGCGTTCTGACACACCGTTGTGCTATGGTGTGTACGGAGGAGTGAGCTGAGAGAGAATCACATTCTCTTTTAGGAAATCTAGAAACTCTAAGCTTAGATACTCACCTCCCCGATCCGATCGAAGTTTATTGATACTCAAGCCTGTTTGTTTTTCTACTTCAGATTTATACTCCTTGAATTTTTCGAAGGATTCGGACTTATGTTTCAACAAGAACACATGCCTGAATCTAGAGAAATCATCAGTGAAATTTATGAAGTACGAAAAATCACCTCTCGCATGTGTAGACATTGGTCCACATACATCACTATGTATGAGACCTAAGAGTTCAGTAGCTCTTTCTCCATATCCAGTAAACGGAGTTTTGGTCATTTTACCTTTGATACAAGAGTGGCAAGTCGCATAAGATTTATATTCAAACGGGTTTAAATATCCATCTTTATGTAACTTGGTTAGTCTTATCTCGTTAATATGACCAAGTCTACAATGCCAAATGAAAGCTTCATTTATGTCTGAAACCTTTCTTTTGTTTGTGTGTTGTATATGGAAAACTGTGTGCTGGTTTAGGACGTATATCCTGTTATTTAATGTACCATACCCAATCAACTCTTGATTAAGATTAATGTTCATAACATTAGTGTCACGACCCGAAATAGCACGTGACTGGCCCTTGAATCATATGAAGTCTATAGGACCTCATCTAATTCAAGTAAGCCAAATGCCCAGAAATCTAAAACCATTTTAAATAATAAATGAAGGAAAACTAGTTTTAAAGAAGTGAAGAAAACATGTTTTAAAAAAATGGTTTTTAAATAAGTAAGCCGAATATGCATTTTTAAATTCTCAAGTCTTTTCTGAAAATTTCGGCAGAGTTTCCTTTGTAAATACTGGCCCCGAACGGGGTACAACATGAATAAATATATGCACAATGAAAAAAGGCATCCCGAAGCGGGAGCTAGCTCTTCGTCAATCAACGGTCACAACCACGCAAGCAATATAATATACAACGCCGAAAAGCGAGGATCAAAACTCAAAAGGAAACTCAAAATCATTAAGAAAACCATAATAGTACAACGCGCGACTCTAAAGTCGAAATAATACACAACTGGTTTTCTAAGTCTGAATAAATATACAAGTTTGGTTGATAGAATTTACTAGATATAACTGAAAATACATGAGTACAATGGCGGTCACGATGCGAGGGAACCCACCTACCAAGGCAATCACCCAAAAAGGAAGTAGTGTGCTAGAAAAGCCGCAATGAACCCTGTACGGCAAAAACTTGCAAGAACTGTGGCACAACAGGGGTGAGTTGCCAACTCGTGAATAGAAAATATCACAGCGCAGAAATCGTATGTATGACTTAATCCTAGGTCAATACGATGAGTAATAATATATTCTCAATATGAATAAGTCTGAAGCATGATAAAGTGGCAAGGGTAAATATCTATACATAAGTGTAGTACCAAGTGCTCATGCCAGTGCCTCTGGTAGCAACATGAATCAATGTCGACTATGTCATGAAGTCTAAAAGTATGTAGATCCCGTCCACGTGTCACCCAATGACACAAAACATCATGCAGGTAAATATCATAAAGCATATGCATGGAAGTATGAGGATGTAAATCAACGTGTGTCCCTCGCGACAGATCAAAATCATGGAACCTGAGTGTCCAGCATTGACACTCGAAAACATCATAAAACCCGTGCCCAGCATCGGTACGTAAATCCTCATATATCGGGCTTCGTCAGTCCGGATCGGCCTACGGGCTCCGTCAGTCCAAATCGGCCCATATCATCTCTCGACTCCAGTCGGTATCCTCCGGATATCCGCCGAGCCCAAATACTATCACCGGTAGGTAGTGGTCCCTCTGCCAGGCACACCGTCTACTGCACAGCGAATCCGTTCTCGCCCCGGGGTACCATACCGGGTCCACCATGTACCCGCAATCGGCTTCTTCCGCCTCCTCGAATCGGGTTTCACATGTCACACTCAGAACAGAGAAAACACATGGTGGACGCACTGAAATATCATATCAAGAGAAACCGGGTTTTTAAAACAGTACTTACTTTCTTTTGAAATAGCCACGGTTCTCAAATCCAGAAATCCCATAAAAACAACATATCTCAATGCGTATAATCATAAAGAATTTTGTAAGCTACATATAACGAAATGTAAGCATATCCGTATGTCATATAACATTGAATAATACTATGCACGTATCAAGGGAAAACCGCTCTTTTAAATGAATCCCGTTTTGAAATATATCCTGCGGTTCCCAATTTACTCTAAGTCAAAAGCAATATCATATAAGGGTGCATGCAACTATAGCAGACAATTCATGCTAGGTATCATATCAAAATGCAGCAATTCTACAGTGTAGTGACATGGCATTTATCGATGATGAAGTGTGTGAGCCAGCAAGTAAGTGTACGTGGAACATACGCATCATCGATAATGGTGCTGGTGTCCTGACCGCATGGGTTTAGTGTAGCAATAAACACATTTACACATGCAATGCGATGAAAATAGCAAGAAATGCGGAAATCGAGCAACAAACGCAACAGTGAAGAATCTACATCAATATGTAAATGTCATACAGTTATGCCATTTGAAATAAGACGAATCAGGGTATTTAGAAAAATAAGGGCTACGGTGTTTTTAAGAAAAGATGCGTCTTTTGAAAATATCCGTAGAATCCCTTGAACTGTCTTTTAAAATACTCACGATTCGTTAGTTTTGAAATAGGTAAGACTCGGGACTAGTCTAACATCTAGTAAGTAAACTACAGATCTAAGTTACAAGCTAATCGAAAGGGTACGGAAACCACCTAAATCTGAGTCGATATATATATAAATATAATAGTCGGTGATCCCGCCTCAATAGTATCACATACGATACGGTATACAATATGACATCCTCGAGTCAAGAGTACGGATCAATCATCAATATATAGCTCGTACGTAAATCCGTCGTACGGCATCCCCAAATCTGGGTACGGGTCAAATATCATATTTATCTCATCAATTATCTGGTATCCTTATCATCATATCTCATGAACTGGGTACTGACCTAAGTCTAGTACAAACCGATACCATATATATATATATATATATAAATGCGTGTGTAAAACACACGTCCAAAGGCCCGCTAAATCTCATGTCGTATCTCATAATACGAACCACATCATATCACCGATCTCATGGCACCATGCCCAATCTTATTGACTCATATCTAAATATCAACCACAAACCTCATCATCCAAGTGTAGGTATATGTGTATATATATACATAGTCCCATACCTATGTGTGTGTATATATACGTATCTCCATATACGCACAAGTATAACAGTAAGCATGTGTGTGCGTGTGAGTGTAAACCTGTTCTAGGGTTAGCAAATAAGAAGCTATACTAGTTCACTTCTAATAACCCTAATCTAACCATTTAACACCTAATCATATCCTGAATATCCATGTCACATATAAAGCTATCATATATATAGTATATATATAGTATACTAAACATCGAACTGCGGGGGTGTTATACGCCATCCACCCGACTTCCCCCGTAGATATAATCTACTCACCTTGACCTTCGCTTGCCGATGTCGACGTCGCCATGCGCTTGCTTGTCGTCTCGAAGTCTTCGCGAGGGTACCTACACATCATAACGTATCGTATCGCATTAAAACCCAAGTTGAAACCAAAACGACACGCGGAACTCATATAGGTCAAAACCTATGGTTTGCCCTCACAAAACAACCCGATATCACCCGATATAGACGTACAAACGTCACGTGATCGAGATAAAGCACAAATACAAAAATCCAAAATTTAAAATATGAAAAACCATAACTCGAATCAAAATAGCAAATCAAGTTTTTTGTCCCAGAATTTGTATAAGGTGAAAACAATGTGGGCAAACAAGACTAGAGTGATATATATGGTATATGTGAGCTACTGAAGCAACCTGGGCCCTAACCCCTACCCCATGGCCGGCCACATGCCAAGAGAAACCGGCCTCCTCCGTTTTGGCATGGAGGAAATGTCTCGTATTGGTAGGGTGTCTTCCTATGGGTCCTACTAGGTCTCTGGTATTGTTTACATTTTTAGTATTGGTCTCGGGTCACTCCATATTTCCCTGCACGCCTTATACATTCACAAAACCGACATGCAAAGTTTCTATTTTTCATTTCAGGTTTGGTATTGTGTTTGGTTCGGGGTTTCTAACATCTAAGGGGGTCTAAGGTCATCTCAAAAGCCCAATTACACCATCTCCACTCAAATCAAACCCTAATTCCCAACTTGAGATTTCAAACTTCGCTAAACTTCGCCAAATCACTTTTAAACTTGAAAAGAGGCTTTAGCAAAGGAAATACTACACTAATTGTGAAGGGATTACCTCATTTGACACTCATGAATCCTCTATAGCGCCAAAATACAAACTTTCTTGGTCGAAGGTGTAGCTTGTGAGCTTGTGTACAATTTTTGTGAAGTGGAGAAGAAGTTTTGATGGATTTTTAATGGTTTTAAGAGGTGTTTTGTTGAAAGGGGAGATGAGGGCAGCAGCTGAACTTGAAGAGGGAGGGAAATAATGAAGAAGATGAAGATGAAGACAATGGGCTATGGTCAAAGGAACCCCTATCCTTCTCTCTCTTGTCCATACCTCTTTAGTTTAATGTTTTCTTCTTCTTTTTCTTTTCTTTTCTTTTCTTATCTCCTCAATAGTAAACACAAAAGAAAAGAATGAAAAAAGGATGATAAAGCCATGTAAGAAAATGTAACACATGTGTGAAATGATATGGTGCATGTTTTGCACAAAACACGCTTAAAGCCCGATTGGCGATTTTTAATCGCGATTAGCACTAAAATAATGTCAAATAAATCATAAACTCTCATAATTTGCTTAAATCACATAAAGTACCCTCTTTTTAGTAATTTCCATAATTTTACAAATTTCCCCCTAATTTATCGGTATTTAATTATACCGCCTTATTAAAATATTCAATATAATATTATTTAATTATAAAAATTCCAAAAAATAATATTTTATTTTTTTTGAAATGTTACAATCTTCCCCCCTTAAAAAAATTCGGTCTCCGAATTTAAATTTAAACCCCTCAAATAATAAGATATTTCAGTATAAAGTCCAAGTCGTCGGGGCTCCGAAATCATCAATACATAAAACGCATCATAGCGCAATGCATGCGCATGAACAAAGAGCAGATAACTCAAAATCAAAACTCCGTCAAGCATCCCGCAATAATCGGAGTCATGGTGAAGACACCAATATCAAATCCAATACGAAACCCAACATGCTATACATCAAAACTATACATGTAAACACCAAATTTATACATGTAGATATCTGAAGGAAATGCATTCTAAACCTTTTTAAGTCGTTGTGCGATGCACAAAACACTGCACATTGGTGGACATCTCGAGTGAGAAAACAACTCTCTCTATATATATCCTTTGTTTAAATGCGCGTAACGCCGATTTGAAAATAATTTAGAAGGGTTTCATTGTTTTACACGTTTCGTGTCATATGAGACACGTAGGTAAATACTGAGACTATAGCTCCCTTTTTGGAAATCCCTTCGATAACTATCAATGCATGCAAAATATATCCAGGTACTGTCCTCTGACTAGTCCTGCTCAGTACGAAAACAAATAGCAAATATCATAAAAACGTACTGCTCCATAAGAAATCAATCCAAAAATGTGCATATGAATGCTATCTGCGTCTGGTGCGCACGGAAATCAAAATCCATATATGTGCCATACATGTGCACAGAATAACATCTAAGTGCAACGAGTGTGCACAAAACATCTGCCAAGGGCAACGGGTGTGCCTGACAGCAACATCAGGTCCATCTGATATGCATGAAGAATCCCGATTTAGTGCATCGGGTGTGCACCAAAATAGCATCTTAAAACATGCGCTCAACATGCGCGAAAATCAAAATCAGGTGCATCCATCATACACGAATAAAATCTAAATCATGTGTATCCAACATGCACGAAATCATGAAATCCAATATCGAGCGCCGAACATGTGCAAAATCCAATCCAAACGCGCCAAATATGCGCTAGAATCCAAATCAAATGCACAGAGTGCGTGAAATCATTATCAACATATCGAATGACATAAGTCAAATCACAAATACGTATCAATACACTGCAAGCATATGTGAACTATACCGAGTGCAAAAACCAAACCGTGTGCGTATCATATGTACAAAATATGAATACCCAGTAGGTGCAACCATGGTGCACAAAAACAAATATCATGAAACTCGGTCATGAACACTCAATCATGCGAATAGATCGCCCAAAATACCGAAATCCAAGGTGACGGATGCGTGATAATAGAATCACTAAATCACAAATCACAAATATCGTCGTTGATAATTCCTCCTTCAAGGTCGAGAAGGTGTCGGTGCACCCAATGCTAGCAGAGCAAGATATCTACTTGCCTCCTGTTCGTGGTCTGGCGCCTGGTGCTTTTAGGCTCTTGTCTCTCATTATGCATTGCTAGATATATAGCTCATCGGCTCAACGGCCCAACATGGAATGACGACGGAACAGTCCCGCTCTGGCACATCCTCTACAGATCTCTGGCCAACTATCTCGTCGACGATGCCGAACTCTGGCCTGCTGGGTGTGCGTAATATGACTGCTCTTGGGTTCAAGTCTTCTCGTATAGTATTCCAGAAAGGTCCTGTCGAGGTCTCTCTCAAATCTCGTTTCTGCCGAACTGCCCGGAAGTTCTCACCCCTTTACTATATCACTTCTGGTTCCGGAACGGCTGCATACTCATCGCGACTCCTTCTGGAAGATATATCCATATACAACGCCTCTGTATGTGTATCACATCTCTGATGTCAGCGGAGTGGAACGTCATCTTATCAAGATCTCGTACGAACCACTTACACCCTTTTTCTCTGCTGTCGACTACTTCGGACTCGTCTCATCGTAGCTGCATGGACTGTGCTCCAACGGCTATACTCGTATCTGGAGTCTCCCAAGCAATGCATCCCATCACATGATATTCGAAAGATGTCGAACCATTCGATCGATTCGTCAAAACCTCATAATCCCTCAAGAGCTCAATATCTTAGGTACAGTTTAATGGTATCGAGTACATACCACAGCATCGGTGTGTGAGTGCACGGAGGCGCCCCGGCCGTCAATCCGACGCCGGAATGCGGAAGCGATGCTTAACTTTAACTTTTCAAACCGGCACCATCGTGCACTATAAACCCGGATCGTTCCATTAACTAGTCCTAGCTAACTACAAGATGGGAAGAGAGATATACCGAGTGATCTGTGTCCTCCGGTCTTCTCGTCGTCGTCCCGATCTCCCGCGGAATCTCCGGTCTCCACCTCGTCGCCGGAAGGGAACCACGTCGCCGGCTTCTTTACGGGCTCCCACCTCTATACCGAGGCAACTCGGGCACGAAGTTGGCGAGTCGACGTGCCCAAGGTTTGCTGTAGAATGTGTAGTGCTCTTTTCTCATTTGGGGTAGTCGATGTTGCATTTGTGGTGGAGGAAATGATATATGTTTATGGAGATGGAGTTGTGGGGATTTTTTTTCAAGCCAAAGATAAAAAATCCCACACCAAATAAAATGGGCAGCCCCCCTCCTCAAAATGGCCGGCCATGCCTCATGTAGGAATGAGAAAGGAAAGGAAAGTGAGGCAATAATGCAAGAGGGAAAAAACTTATGTGATCATGAAAAGAAATTATTATAAACAAATTCCAACACTCAACAACCATCATCAACAACCATGATCACACAAAAGTCAAGCAATGATGGATAAATCAAGTCAATGGATGGTGCATCATCATGATCCAACAATATGCAAAGACCCCCTTCCAAATTGCTTATTTGCACAAATGCAAATAAGCCCTCCTCCACCAAACTTCGGCCAATGAAAGATACAAAGAAATATGGCCGAAATGGAAAACAAACTGGCAACACCCAAAAACTGATCCCGTAATAAATTACAGGAAAACCCCGCTACTGTGTATACACACCCGCATCTGTATTCCGACCGAATACAAATGCAATGAGACAAAATGTACATTGTACTATATTAGGATCCGGCTTAAACCAAAGCCCGCTAGTATTATCCGTCCGATCCTGATCCGTGCAATACCGCACGTATCTTATCGAACCCTGCCATATCTCCATACGGCCTCTACAGTATTTCGCCCGAAACTTGAGCAACTGAATGTGGGGGACTCAAAAGACTCGTCAACACCTTGGTTGTGGATTTAACCACTAGCACGTCAGATGTTTAAGCCAATGCGTGACGGGCTACCAAGTATTGACCAAAAGGGACGTCAATGAGCGAACTCATCCTGACACCCTACTGAGCCTGTCAGTGACAATATCCGTACAATCCGGTCCGTTCGTCAATGAGCATCGCATGGTGAGCCTAGGGGGTTGGTAAAAGTCAGACCCCCAAAAGTGGTAAAAGTCGTGTCGGAGTGTAGCCCAGAACACCCTGAGATACTACTGGAATACCTACCAGTAAATCTCCTGCTTCGGCCGAGGGCTTTGTATAATGGCTCTCCTAGACACAGCGCGACCTCACCCCCAATACCGGGAGAGACGAACCCCTGAAGATCCGCTCACTGCCTCCATGTGGCTCGGGACTGTACCCAACTAAAACCTGTTTGCACTTCTCCTTTGAGCGTGTAGGGTAGTAATCAAAGTACAGTGGGAACTCACACGAGACAAATGACGATCCTCAGGTCGATGAACTAACCTGTACACATGTCACCAGGGAACTTCTATCTGACGTCAGGTATAAGACCAACTAGCATGTTCCCGGCGAGTCCTGTCCGGTGTACTCATAACCCAATGAGCACCTGTATACGTCTTAGGTGAACCAACTGACACCAGTGGCTTGTGAGACCGGCCACCGCTCCTCGTCGGGGTCTCGACTGTATACACTAGTCTACTCTGGAGTATCGATGCCCTGTCTCGAAACTCCCACGACTAGGGACCTTTTAAGGATGTGCTTATAGACTACAAGTTCTCACGTATATGATCTCCCTCATACTGCTGGCTGTCAAGCATGAATCCTAGGTGCTCTATCAACGTGTAATAGCGACCTGTCTGGTCACCTAAAGCAGTACACGATGATAAAGATAAACCAGATAGCATACTATCATCTTGAGTAAGACTGTCCTACCGGGATAGGTCCTCCCTCAATCATTGCAATCACGTGCCTGTGATCCAATAATTGACTCTGAGGGCACTATCTCCAACAATCTCCCACTTGCACTCAAGGCTAATTATTGCGATGTCTCATACTCACAGCCCGTGTGATATCGAACACCCAACTCCACTACTAGTCAGTTTCACAAAGCTCGTTTGCGAAACTATTGCGTTCGAGGAATAGCCTCAGTGAGTGGATCCGCTTTGATGTTTCTTTCTATGTCTCTCTATATCTCAAGTTCGCGGCGAAAGCAATCCCACGAAATGAGCAATACTTGTCTTAGAATGTGTCTGGATGTCTGATGGGACCTAGCTCATAACTGAACTCCAAATCCAAACTTCTTAAACTGTATCGTCAACTGAACTTAATCAGTATCCTGCACCATGCCTCCCTCAGTATTGCCTTGGACCACCTGTCCAAAATACTGCGCCTCGTCAGAGGGAAAACTATAACTCTGACAACCTCCTTGTCGTCCAGGTCACCTTGGAAACCTGGAATGATAACTGTCTCTCGAATGAGGCTGTCGTTATCATATCCTTAGAACATCCACTTATGTTCTAAAACTGCTTCCGACTGTTTCTCCAGGATTGGATTAATATCAACTTATTGCATATACTGCAAGAACAACATCTGGTGTGGTACTTGACATCTCATGATTGATTCAATTGCCTAAGCAAGTGATCTGCCAATCATGCACATCCCTCTCCCCTTTAGTCTGTAAGACACCTTTAGAGAGGGTGACTCCATCACCTGCAGGTACACTACCGTGCCAGGAGTCGACCATTCTAAATACTCATAGAATGCTGTCTAAGTACCCAGATTGGGATACTTCCCAAATCTAGATCTAAAACCATAGATCCAGTAATCAGAATGTCAGATATTATATCCAAGTCCCATGTGGAGAAACCACTGTGTGACAACCAAAGTTTAACCGATCGTAGTATAGGAGTTTCCTTTCCTACTCTGTATATGTCATCCAAATACCAGGACATCACACACTACTACCTTCTCAACAGATCCATCCCCTATTCTGATGAAGTCAAACCTATGACTGTCACATCAGAAATTGATGATCTATCTCCGCTATATCTGCTTTAGTCTATAAATAGACATAAGCCACATGTCCACCATGCTTCCGTTGCTCCCACTGACCACGACAACCCTCTGGCAAAGTCATATAGACGAACACTTCTAAAGCTAGTTTAGAACGACGCTATATTCATCCTCCTTCCGGGTCTCACAGTCTGGAACAACAGCAATGGCAAATCTGGGTAAACAAGAACCTCCCTGCCACCGTCCTTGAGCATACCGAAGTATCTCTCGAGTGCCTGAGGTTACCCACCATATCTGCGGAGTGGCTAATAGAATGTCAAACAAGATTGAATCTTTAGGTTCTTTATTAAATCTTCAGTAATCGTTTGCGGTTCTGGAATCACTTCCAGTTCTACCATACTCCCACTACTGTTTTCTGAAAAATCCATTTTTTTATTTAAAACTGTGGCGAGTTAAGAACAATATCAATATTGATCTTCTAGATGGTAGAAAGTCAACCCTCGTCATAGCCTGGGTCAACCCACAAACAGGTATTACAGAAACGTGCCTTGAGTTATCCAGAGTCTGGTTTTAAGCATATGCCAGACAACTCCCCATACCTTAACATCGTTAAGATACAAACTGTTCTATATCCAATATAGGATCAGAGGCACTGATTTAATTGAACCAGATTCAAATCATGCAGCTGTTTCCAGTGCATGTCTAGTAAATGGAAGGAGGCCGATCAGCGTTACTCAACTTAGGAATGCTTCCAATTATGAGTAACCTGAAAGAGAAGCAAGTTCTCTTAATCATTACTATCAACTAAATACCCTACACAAGTATCTACATCTTCGATCACCTTGAAGAATCCCGATACTTGCAACACCTGGTTCTCTACTTTATTCAAATACCTATAACTTCTCAAAATTCGGACCTTGCGTTTCTACGAAACACCTGTCTAAAAACTAGAGAAGTGATAAGTAAACCGAATATAGTACGAGAACCAACCCCTCTGTCCTGATGGACACTGGACAATATACAATACTCTGTACAAGTCCCTTGAGTCTAATAACTCACTCCCTGTATGTCGTAGGTTGAAAAACTGTACTTATGATTAAGAAGAATTACACCGTTGTTTAATGCTCCTTACCTAACCATCCACTGATATAGGTAAATGTCATCGACATAATTTCAAAAAGTTACATCTCACTCTATAAAAATAGACCTACAGATATATCAATTTGAAATTGGTGCATTATAACGGATATTCAAAACCAAATATTCGCCGTCCGGCAAACAACCCAGGTGACTTCCTCAAATATCACTAATTACAACGAATTCCGATATAATGAGGATGATCACCTAATTCCCAATAACTTACTCCCACTCATCATCTGTAAAACCATACAGATGTGAGAATCATACCTGGTAAATACATACCCTGGAGCAAGTGTCTTAATTGGGAAATCGGTTTTCTTTTAACAGTACACAGTGAAACTGAAACATTGAAATGTTTCGATGGGGTATCCTGGTATTCCCAGTAATGCCTCTTCCATTATCCAGATTCACGACTATAACCGTGTAATTCTTTGCCACCTCCCAAATCCCTTGATATGTCTTTAGTCATTACCTTCTGCACACCCCTTTAGGCCAAATGGTTTTCTTCCTTCCCTACCGTTCGGCATCAGCCTATGGTTTGGAAGAAGACTATCCATTAAGCATAATGGGTGTACTGTCCTAATCCTAGGAGCACTCGCATTGGGAGAGAAGGTGAAGATAAAACACAACCGAATAAACCTTATTCCTATTTCTCCTGAACCAGAATCCATCCCCGAACTGGAACAAGTTCCATTCGAGTTCGTATATAACCATACGATGGAGTATCCAATAAACTGTGGATCTTCGTAGTGATACGGAGTGTCCTGGAGAAATACAAAGGTGATGTGGGAGTGGTAATGAAATACTTGGTTTGGTCGTGAATATCAGTCGCAATTTACTTTGCCCTCCTTCTAATCCCTTTCTTTGTCTTTACATAATACCTTCTGTACACCATCGTTAGGCTAATTAGTTTTCTTCATTCCTTACCGTTCGGCACCTGCCTATGGTTTGGAAGAAGACTATCCAATTTGCGTAATAGGTGTACTATCTCCTAAACTAAGGAGTACTCGAAACTTGAGAGAAGGTAAAAAGGAAAAGACAACTGAATAGTCCTATTCGTTTTCTCCAGAACCGAAAACCATCCTTAAATAAATCCTTTCGAGTTCGTATATAACCATACGATAGTTTTGTCCAATGAAAGTGGACGTTCGTAGTAATACGGGGTGTCCTGGAGAAAAAGGGTAAAAGTAGGAGTTGCAATGAGGTCTGCAACTCTGACAATCCAAAAGCCTGTGTTAAGAAGGTTCGGTTAATTTTGGTCTCTGAGTCATAGTCTTAGGGTTGGGTCAATGGTCGCTGCCAAGGAGAGAGAGAAAAGAAACACTCAGCGTGCACTCTAACCTAGATCAGAATGGTTACCAATTTATCTAATCTGGAAACCTCCCACTGTAACCTCAAATTCTTCTCCAAACCCGAAAAAAGAATTAGTCGGGATCACCCGAGGAGTAAACCAACTCATCAGTGGGAATCGGGATCCAACTATCATCGCATGATAACGTGACGGAATCCGCTCACGTAATCACACTCCAGAAGGTATGCGCATATCTGGCAAGTTTCAGTTTCTTTAGAAACTCCCGATGTGATTTTTGCCCCATGCTCTTATGACCTTGGCGTGAGGTCAAAATATCATATGTCACATGTCAAGTTCTACCCATCATTGTCCAGGTTAATTTGAACCCACCCGTACATACCCTTGACGTAGGCTAAAATAGTAGTACGACTGTCCCAAACCAACGCATCTATCTATGCAACAGCTAAATATCCGGCAGCTACCAATCACTATGCCTTGGCGTGAGGTCAAATACATAGCTTGAATACTACCGAATATTTAACCGAAATGATGGAGGGCTACGAATGGTTTCTGGCGAAAACCTTTAACGTAATGAACTTGATATCGTTGAAGGAACGGATAGCTTTTAGAAATATAGTAACGAAAACCTTTGCTAAAGAGGTCACTCCCGGTGAAGGGATCTCGGCTCTTTCCCCGTAGAATGAGGTGCACGATATTCCAACTGAATACCACGATGCAAAGCAAAAGTAAACGGCTATAATGAAGTTATTGCCCTGACGCAAACTTTTTGTCCAAGGGGTCACTCCCGGTGAAGGGATCTCGGCCCTTGCCTCGTCGACTGAGGAGCAGGATATTCTAACTGAATACCACTGTGCAAAAAAAAAGAGAACGTCCTTGCAATAACAGCTTTTTGAAAAAAGTTCCAACAACATCAGATTAGGTTTGTTTTTAACTTGCACTGATCCGAATCAACGCAGTCCCATCAATTGATCACACCACAAAGAACGAAAATATACTGATGTACGTATATGCCATCCGCATTCGCCACTGGGTCCCGTCATTACCCGTTAGGTTAGCTAACTAACGACAGAGCGGGGACTGGACTAGCACGGTGTAAGTGCACGGCGGCGCCCCGGCCGTCAATCCGACGGCCAAACGCGGAAACGATGGTAAACTTTAATTTTGCGGACTTAGCAAACCGGCACCACCGCGCACTAAACAACCGGATCGTAACCATTAAACTAGTCTAAGCTACTAACAAGAAAGGGAAGAGATGTACCGACTGATCCGAGTCCTCCGGTCTTCATCTCCACTCCGATCTCCTCGCGGGATCTCCGGTTGTCGCCTCCTCGCCGGAAGGGCACCACATCGCCTGTAGCTTTTACGGGCTCCCACCTCAATACCGAGGCAACTCGGGCGCGAAGCTGGCGAATCGACGCGTCCAAGATTTGCTGTAGGAATATAGTGTAGAGTGTATGTCTCACTTTGGGGTTGGTTGCCATAGATGGAGGAATGGTGTATAGAAAATTGGTGCTTTCAATTTTCTAGCAATGGAATGAGATGAAGAATGATATACTCTCTCAAAGATGAAGATGAAGCTCTCTCCTTCTTCTCTCTTTTTCTTCTCTCTTTTTCTTCTCACTTTTCTTAATGAAAACTCTCATACTAAGAAAATGGTGGAGCAAGGATTATCAAGCATCAAGGGAGGTGAGTGTAGGAGAAAAGAAAAGGTGACCACAACCATAAACATAATCATCACAAAACTTTCCATCAACCTCAAATCCATCCTAATCACATAAATACATGAAAAGCAAAGATGCTTATCATATCAAACCTTATGCAATAAAACCCTCCACAATGTGTTATTTGCAAACTTGCAAATAACACCCTCCATCGGAAAAGTCCGGCCGGGAAAGAACAAAGGAAAACCGGCCGGAACGGAATGCAAACTGGCAACTCCAGAAAACTGGTCCCGTAATAAATTACAGGAAAACCCCGATACTGTGCATACGCACCCGCATCTGTATTCCGTCCGGATACAAATGCAAAGAGACAAAATCTATACTGTACTAAACTAGGACCGGCTTAAACCAAAGCCGGCCAGTAATATCCGTCCGATCCTGATCCGTGCAATACCGCACGTATCTGATCGAACGCTGCCATATAACTATACGGCCACTAGTACAAAACCGTCCGATCCTGATCCGTGCAATACCGCACGTATCTGATCGGACCCTGCCATATCTCTATACGGCCTCTACAGCGTTTCACCCGAAAGCTTGAGTAACTGTAAGTGTGGTGGACTCTAAAGACTCGTCAATACTATGGCTGTGGATTTAACCACTAGCACGTCGGAGGTATAAGCCAATACGTGACGGGCCACCAGCTATTGACCAAAAGGGACGTCGATGAACGAACTCATCCTGACACCCTACTGAGCCTGTCAGTGACAATATCCGTACAGTCCGGTCCGTTCGTCTATGAGCATCGCATGTCGGGCCTAGGGGGTGGGTAAAAGTCAGACCCCCAAAAGCGGTACAAGTCGTGTCGGAGTGTAGCCCAGAACACCCTGAGATACTACTGGAATACCTACCAGTAAATCTCCTGCCTTGGCCAAGGACTTCGTGTAATGGCTGTCCTAGACACAGCGCGACCTCACCCCCAATACCGGGAGAGACAAACCCCCGAAGATCCGCTCACTGCCTCCATGTGGCTCGGGACTGTACCCAACTAAAACCTGTTTGCACGACTCCTTTGAGCCGTGGTAGGGTAGTAATCAAAGCACAGTGGGAACTCACACGAGACAAATGACGATCCCCAGGTCGATGAACTAACCTGTACACATGTGACCTGGGAACTGCTATCTGACGTCAGGTATAAGACCAACTAGCATGTTCCCGGCGAGTCCTGTCCGGTGTACTCATAACCCAATGAGCACCTGTATACATCTTAGGTGATCCAACTGACACCAATGGCTTGTGAGACCGGCCACCGCCCCTCGTCGTGGTCTCGACTGTATACACTAGTCTACTCTGGAGAATCGATGCCCTGTCTCGAAACTCCCACGACTAGGGACCTTTTAAGGATATGCTTGTAGACCCCAGCTCTCACGTATATGATCGCCCTCATACTGCTGGTCGTCAAGCAAGAATCCTAGGGGCTCTATCAACGTGCAATAGCGACCTGTCAGGTCACCTAAAGCAGTACACGATGATAAAGGTAAACCAGATAGCAAACTATCATCTCGAGTAAGACTGTCGTACCGGGATAGGTCCTCCCTCAATCATTGCAATCACGTGCCTGTGATCCAATAATTGACTCTGAGGGCACTATCTCCAACAATCTCCCACTTGCACTCAAGGCTAATTATTGCGATGTCGCATACTCACAGCCCGTGTGATACCGAACACCCAACTCCTCTACTAGTCAGTCTCACAAAGCTCGTTTGCGAGACTATTGCGTTCGAGGAATAGCCTTAGTGAGTGGATCCGCTCTGATGTTTCTTTCTATGTCTCTCTCTAAATCTCAAGTTCGCGGAGAATGCCATCTCCCGAAATGAGCAATACCTGTCTTAGAATGTCTGGATATCTGATGGGACCTAGCTCATAAATGAACTCCAAATCCAAACTTCTTAGACTGTATCGTCAACTGAACTTAATCAGTATCCTGCGCCATGCCTCCCTCAGTATTGCCCTAGATCACCTGTCCAAAATACTGTCCCTCGTCAGAAGGAAAACTATAACTCTGACAACCTCCTTGTCGTCCATGTCACCTTGGAAGCCTGGAATGATAACTGTCCCCCAAAGGAGGCAGCCGTTATCATATCCCTAGAACATTCACTTATGTTCTAAAACTGCTTCCGACTGTTTCTCCAGGATTGGATCAATGTCAACTTATTGCATCTAGTGCAAGAACAACATCTGGTGTGTACTTGACCTCTCATGATTGACTCAATTGCCTAAGCAAGTGATCTGCCAATCATGCGCATCCCTCTCTACTTTAGTCTATAAGACACCTTTAGAGAGGGTGACTCCATTACCTGCAGGTACACTACCGTGCCAGGAGTCGTCCATTCTAAATACTCTTAGAATGCTGTCAAATTACCCTGATTGGGAAACCACCCAAATCTAGATCTAAAACCATAGATCCAGTAACCAGTATGTCTGATATAATGTCCAAGTCCCATGTGGAGAAACCACTGTGTGACGACCAAAGTATAACCGATCGTAGTATAGGAATGTCACTTCCTATCTTGTGTATGTCATCCAAAACCAGGATATCACACCCTACTACCTTCTCAACAGATCCATCCCCTATTCTGATGACATCAAACCTATGACTGTCACATCAGAAATAGATGATCTATCTCTGCTATATCTGCTTTAGTCTATGAATAGACATAAGCCTGATGTCCACCAATGCTTCCGCTGCTCCCACTGACTACGACAGCCCTCTGGCAGAGTCATATAGACGTGCACTTCTAAAGCTAGTTTAGAACGACGCTATACTCATCCTCCTGCCGGGTCTCGCAGTCTAGAACAACAACAATGGCAAGTGTGGGTAAACAAGAACTTCCCTGTCACCGTCCTTGAGGCTACCGGAGTACCTCTCGGGTGACTGAAGTTACCCACCTTATCTGCGGAGTGGCCAATGGAATGTCAAATCAGATTGAATCTTTAGGTTCCTTATCAAATCTTCAGTAATCGTTTGCGGTTCTGGAATCACTTCCAGTTCTACCATACTCCCACTACTGTTTTTGAAAAATAACCATTTCTTTTAAAATGTGGCGAGTTAAGAACAATATCACTATTGATCTTCCAGATGGTAGAAAGTCAACCCTCGTCATAGCCTGGGTCAACCCACAAACAGCCATTACAGAAACGTGCCTTGAGCTGTCCAGTGTCTGGTTTTAATCATAAGCCGGACAACTCCCCGTACCTTAACAACGTTAAGATATGAACTGTTCTATATCCAATATAGAACCAGAGGCACTGAATTAATTGAACCAGATTCAAATCATGCAGCTGTCTCCAGTGCATGTCAACTAAATGGAGAGAGGCCGATCAGCGTTACTCAACTTAGGAATGCTTCCAATTATGAGTAACCTGAAAGTGAAGCAATTTCTCTTTATCATTACTATCAACTGAATACCATACACAAGTATCTATATCTTCGATCACTTTGAAGAATCCTGATACTTGCTACACCTGGTTCTCTACTTTATTCAAATACCTATAACTCCTCAAAACATAGACCCTGTGTTTCTACGAAACACATGTCTAAGAATTAGAGAAGTTAAAAGTAAACAGAATATAGTATGAGGGCCAACCCCTCTGTCCTAATGGACACTGGACAACATACAATACTCTGTATAAGTCCGCTGAGTCTAACAACTCTTTCACTGTGCGTCGTAGGTTGAAAACTGTACTTATGGTTAAGAAGAATTACACCGCTGTTTAATGCTCCTTACCTAACCATCCACTGATATAGGTAAATGTCATCGACATAATATCAAAAGGTATATCTCACTCTATGAAAATAGACGTACAGATATATTAATTTGAAATTGGTGCACAACAGCGGATATTCAAAACCAAACATTTGCCGACCGGCAAACAGCCCAGATGATCTCCTCAAATATCACCGATTGCAACGAATCCCGATATAATGAGGATGATCACCCAATTCCCAATAACTGACTCCCACTCATCATCTATAAAGCCATACAGATGTGAGAATCATACCTGGTAAATACATACACTGGAGTAAGTGTCTAATCGGGAAATCAGTTTTCTTTTAACAGTACACAGTGAACTGAAACATTGAAATGTTTCGATGGGGTATCCTGGTATTCCTAGTAATGCCTCTACCATTATCCAGATTCACAATTATAACCGTATAATTCTTTGCCACCTCTCCAAATCCCTTTATATGTCTTTAGTCGTTACCTTCTGCACACCCCTTAGGCCAAATGGTTTTCTTCCTTCCCTACCGTTCGGCTCCAGCCTATGGTTTAGAAGAAGACTATCCAATAAGCATAATGGGTGTACTGTCCTAATCCTAGGAGCACTCGCAAAGCGAGAGAAGGTGAAGATAAAAGACACCTGAATAAACCTTATTCCTATTTCTCCTGAACCAGAATCCATCCCCGAACTGGAACAAGTTCCTTTCGAGTTCGTATATAACCATACGATGGAGTATCCAATAAACTGTGGATCTTCGTAGTCATACGGAGTGTCCTGGAGAAATACAAAGGTGATTTAGGATTGGCGAAGAAATACTTGGTTTGGTCGTGAATATTAGTCGCAATTTACTTTGCCCTCTTACTAATCCCTTGCTTTGTCTTAATCTTAATACCTTCTGCACACCATTTAGGCTAATTGGTTTTCTTCATTCCCTACCGGTCGGCACCAGCCTATGGTTTGGAAGAAGACTATCCAATTTGCGTAATAGGTGTACTACTCCTAAACCAAGGAGTACTCGCAACCTGAGAAAAGGTAAAAGGGAAAAGACAACTGAATAATCCTATCCGTTTTCTCCAGAACCAGAAACCATCCTCGAAAAAATTCCTTCGAGTTCGTATCTAACCATACGATGGTTTTGTCCAATGGAAGTGGACGTTCGTAGTAATACGGGGTGTCCTGGAGAAAAGGGTAAAAGTAGGAGTGGCAATGAGGTCTGCAACTCTGACAATCCAAAAGCCAGTGTAAAGAAGGTTCGGTCAACTTGGTCACTGAGTCATAGTCTTGGGTCGGGTCAATGGTCGCTGCCAGAGAGAGAGAGAGAAAAGAAACACTCAGCGTGCACTCTAACCAAGATCAGAATGGTTATCACTTTATCTAATCTGGAAACCTCCCACTGTACCTCAAATCCTCCTCCAAACCTGAAAGAAGAATTAGTCGGGGTCACCCGA
The DNA here is from genome assembly GCA_030015575.1 of Agapanthus africanus. Lineage (NCBI taxonomy): Eukaryota > Viridiplantae > Streptophyta > Magnoliopsida > Asparagales > Amaryllidaceae > Agapanthus > Agapanthus africanus. The sequence goes on along the minus strand of JASDDO010000029.1, from coordinate 144,024,704 downwards.
GGAGTAAACCAACTCATCAGTGGGAATCAGGATCCAACTCTCATCGCATGATAACGTGACGGAATCCGCTCACGCTATCACACTCCAGAAGGTATGCGCATATCTGGCAAGTTTCAGTTCTTTTGAAACTCCCGATGTGATTTTTACCCCATGCTCTTATGACCTTGACTAAGGCCAACAAATCATAAGTCACATGTCAAGTTCTACCCGTCATTGTCCAGGTTGATTTGAACCCACCCGTACAAGCCCTTGACTAAGGCCAACAAGGCTATACGACTGTCCCAAAACAACGCATCTATCTATGCAGCATATGAATACCCAATAGCTACCAAACACTGTGCCTTGACTAAGGCCAACAAACACAGCTTGAATACTATTGACTACCCATATGAAACGACGGAGGGCTACGAATGGTTTCTGGCGAAATCCTTTAACGTAACGAACTTGATATCGTTGAAGGAACTGATAGCTTTTTAGAAAATATAGTGACGAAAACCTTTACTAAAGAGGTCACTCCCGGTGAAGGGATCTCGGCTCTTTCCCCGTAGAATGGGGTGCAGGATATTCCAACTGAATACCACGGTGCAAAGCAAAAGTAATCGGCTATAGTGAAGTTAATGCCCTGACGCAAACTTCTGTCCAAGGGGTCACTCCCGGTGAAGGGATCTCGGCCCTTGCCTCGTCGACTGAGGAGCAGGATATTCCAAATGAATACCACGATGCAAAACAAAAGTGAACGTCCTTGCAATAACAGCTTTTTGAAAAGTGTTCCAACAACATCAGAATAGGTTTGTTTAACTTGCATTGATCCGAATCAACGCAGTCCCATCAATTAATCACACCACAAAGAACGAAAATATACCGACGTACGTATATGCTATCCGCATTCGCCACTGGGTCCCGTCATCACTCGTTAGGTTAGCTTACTAACGACAGAGCGGGGACTGGACTAGCGCGGATGAAAAACATATACAACATCTACTAATATATATACCAATATATTATATTTCGCTCAAGGCGTGAATAAAATGCAACATCACAGAAATGTACAGTATCACAGAACAATACAGATATCTGGGATCCCCGGGTTTCACAGAGCCACTACTGAAACCCGACGTTCCCCTGGTCGTGTGGATAGCCTGTGCAATGAAAACCTAGACCCCTACGGGCGCGGCAAGTCACCCGCCAAAACCTGAAGCGAGGCAGCCCCTTTCATCTCCGTGAATGGACCACCCAGCACTCCATGGAATCCGGCAACTTGGGCACCCCTCCTGGGTCAACCTGTACCCCCTACGAGTGCGGCGAATAGCCCGCCAATCCCAGAGTGAAGCCCCCTCCGTCTCAATACCATGAGATGCGGGCTTGTTGCCCTCCAGAACCCGGCTATCCGTGCACCCCCACCGCGGGGTAATCCTAGTACAGAAAGTAAAATATACATACACCGGGTACATCGACCGCAACCAGGTCGTGCCCTAAAAGAATAATACAAACAGGCAGTGACGGCAGTCCACATGTCGGACGCTCGCCCCGCAATATCAAATGTACATAATACAACAGCACTGTACTAGCATTGCATCCAGGCTATCCCCCACGACCGATCCGCAACATCACAGCATAAACATAGAACATCAACGTGAAAGTCACGTTTGCAAATCCGTCTAACCGGGCTATAGCAGTTAGACGGGATTTACCGATCGAGTGACATTCACGGTCGCAGATATAATGTAAATACTGTGAAAGATGTGTTTAAAATTTTCCGATTGACCAAAAATTAACAAGTGGGCCCCCAATCAAAACTGTAGCACTCACAGAAAACCTGGGCCCAATTTTAATATTCCAAAACCCATATTTTAATCCCAGAAAGCCTCTGTAAAAAATTGGTGCAGTGATCTCTACAGTTCGCGGCGGAAGGGCGGCGGAATGGGGGTTTATGCAGCGGTTCCGCGCTCCCACTGTAGAATCACTTCATCGAAATTTTACAGAGTTCTTAGATTTTCCAGTACATCAATAATTTACAACCTGAAAAAATTTTAGACTTCAAAAAATTTCAAGAGAAACTGATGTGAACAAAAAATGCAAGTTTTGGAATTTTGGTCGATCGGAAATACAAAACACATCAAACGAAGCTAGAAGAAGTTAATGGCGAGGCTCTGATACCACTGTAAGTGCACGGCGGCGCCCCGGCCGTCAATCCGACGGCCAAACGCGGAAACGATGGTAAACTTTAATTTTGCGGACTTAGCAAACCGGCACCACCGCGCACTAAACAACCGGATCGTAACCATTAAACTAGTCTAAGCTACTAACAAGAAAGGGAAGAGATGTACCGACTGATCCGAGTCCTCCGGTCTTCATCTCCACTCCGATCTCCTCGCGGGATCTCCGGTTGTCGCCTCCTCGCCGGAAGGGCACCACATCGCCTGTAGCTTTTACGGGCTCCCACCTCAATACCGAGGCAACTCGGGCGCGAAGCTGGCGAATCGACGCGTCCAAGATTTGCTGTAGGAATATAGTGTAGAGTGTATGTCTCACTTTGGGGTTGGTTACCATAGATGGAGGAATGGTGTATAGAAAATTGGTGCTTTCAATTTTCTAGCAATGGAATGAGATGAAGAATGATATACTCTCTCAAAGATGAAGATGAAGCTCTCTCCTTCTTCTCTCTTTTTCTTCTCTCTTTTTCTTCTCACTTTTCTTAATGAAAACTCTCATACTAAGAAAATGGTGGAGCAAGGATTATCAAGCATCAAGGGAGGTGAGTGTAGGAGAAAAGAAAAGGTGACCACAACCATAAACATAATCATCACAAAACTTTCCATCAACCTCAAATCCATCCTAATCACATAAATACATGAAAAGCAAAGATGCTTATCATATCAAACCTTATGCAATAAAACCCTCCACAATGTGTTATTTGCAAACTTGCAAATAACACCCTCCATCGGAAAAGTCCGGCCGGGAAAGAACAAAGGAAAACCGGCCGGAACGGAATGCAAACTGGCAACTCCAGAAAACTGGTCCCGTAATAAATTACAGGAAAACCCCGATACTGTGCATACGCACCCGCATCTGTATTCCGTCCGGATACAAATGCAAAGAGACAAAATCTACATTGTACTAAACTAGGACCGGCTTAAACCAAAGCCGGCCAGTAATATCCTTCCGATCCTGATCCGTGCAATACCGCACGTATCTGATCGAACGCTGCCATATAACTATACGGCCACTAGTACAAAACCGTCCGATCCTGATCCGTGCAATACCGCACGTATCTGATCGGACCCTGCCATATCTCTATACGGCCTCTACAGCGTTTCGCCCGAAAGCTTGAGTAACTGTAAGTGTGGTGGACTCTAAAGACTCGTCAATACTATGGCTGTGGATTTAACCACTAGCACGTCGGAGGTATAAGCCAATACGTGACGGGCCACCAGCTATTGACCAAAAGGGACGTCGATGAGCGAACTCATCCTGACACCCTACTGAGCCTGTCAGTGACAATATCCGTACAGTCCGGTCCGTTCGTCTATGAGCATCGCATGTCGGGCCTAGGGGGTGGGTAAAAGTCAGACCCCCAAAAGCGGTACAAGTCGTGTCGGAGTGTAGCCCAGAACACCCTGAGATACTACTGGAATACCTACCAGTAAATCTCCTGCCTTGGCCAAGGACTTCGTGTAATGGCTCTCCTAGACACAGCGCGACCTCACCCCCAATACCGGGAGAGACAAACCCCCGAAGATCCGCTCACTGCCTCCATGTGGCTCGGGACTGTACCCAACTAAAACCTGTTTGCACGACTCCTTTGAGCCGTGGTAGGGTAGTAATCAAAGCACAGTGGGAACTCACACGAGACAAATGACGATCCCCAGGTCGATGAACTAACCTGTACACATGTGACCTGGGAACTGCTATCTGACGTCAGTTATAAGACCAACTAGCATGTTCCCGGCGAGTCCTGTCCGGTGTACTCATAACCCAATGAGCACCTGTATACATCTTAGGTGATCCAACTGACACCAATGGCTTGTGAGACCGGCCACCGCCCCTCGTCGGGGTCTCGACTGTATACACTAGTCTACTCTGGAGAATCGATGCCCTGTCTCGAAACTCCCACGACTAGGGACCTTTTAAGGATATGCTTGTAGACCCCAGCTCTCACGTATATGATCGCCCTCATACTGCTGGTCGTCAAGCTAGAATCCTAAGGGCTCTATCAACGTGCAATAGCGACCTGTCAGGTCACCTAAAGCAGTAAACGATGATAAAGGTAAACCAGATAGCAAACTATCATCTCGAGTAAGACGGTCGTACCGGGATAGGTCCTCCCTCAATCATTGCAATCACGTGCCTGTGATCCAATAATTGACTCTGAGGGCACTATCTCCAACACACGGATGCAAAACATATACAACATCTACTAGTATATATATCAATATATAATATTTCGCTCAAGGCGTGATAAAATGCAACATCACAGAAATGTACAGCATCACAGAACAATACAGATATCTGGGATCCCTGGGTTTCACAGAGCCGCTGAAACCCGACGTTCCCCTGGTCGTGTGGATAGCCTGTGCAATGAAATCCTAGACCCCTACGGGCGCGGCAAGTTACCCGCCAAAACCTGAAGCGAGGCAGCCCCCTTCAGCACCGTGAATGGACCACCCTGCACTTCACGGAATCCGGTAACTTGGGCACCCCTCCTGGGTCAACCTGTACCCCTTACGAGTGCGGCGAATAGCCGGCCAATTCTAGAGTGAAGCCCCCTCCGTCTCAATTCCATGAGATGCGAGCTTGTTGCCCTCTAGAATCCGGCTATCCGTGCACCCCTCCGCGGGGTAATCCTAGTACAGAAAATAAAATATACATACAACTGGTACATCGACCGCAACCTGGTCGTGCCCCAAAATAATAATACAAACAAGCAGTGACGGCAGTCCACATGTCGGACGCTCACCATGCAATATCAAATGTACATAATACAACAAAAACTGTACTAGCATTGCATCCAGGCTATCCCCCACGACCGATCCGCAACACCACAGCAAAATCACAGAGCATCAACGTGAATGTCACGTTCGCAAATCCGTCTAACCGGGCTATAGCAGTTAGACAGGATTTACCGATCATGTGACATTCACGGTCGCAGATATAATGTAAATACTGTGAACCAATGTGTTTAAAATATCTGATCGATCAAATTTACCCAAGTGGGCCCCAAGCACTACTGTAGCACATCAAGAAATTCTAAGCCCAAAATTAATATTCCAAAACCCCTATTTTCATCACAGGAGCTCTCTGTAAAAATTTGGCACACTGATCTGCAAATACTGCGGCAGAACCGCGGCCTAAGCATGGGTTTGGCCGCAGTTCCGCGGTCGTATAGAGCGATCACGTGATCAAATTTCTACAGAATTCTTATAATTCCCTGCACATCACTCTGCAACATAGTGAAAAATTTTTGGAGCCAAAAAAATTTCGACAGAAAACTGATATGCATGAAAACGCGGTTTTAGGATATTTGTTCGATCGGAAATGTAAAACACATTAGACAAAGCTAGACTATGTTAATGGCGAGGCTCTGATACCACTGTGAGTGCACGGCGGCGCCCCGGCCGTCAATCCGACGCCGGAATGCGGAAGCGATGCTTAACTTTAACTTTTCAAACCGGTACCACCGCGCACTATAAACCCGGATCGTGCCATTAACTAGTCCTAGCTAACTACAAGATGGGAAGAGAGATATACCGAGTGATCCGTGTCCTCCGATCTTCTCGTCGTCGTCCCGATCTCCCGCGGAATATCCGGTCTCCACCTCGTCGCCGGAAGGGCACCACGTCGCCGGCTTCTTTTACGGGCTCCCACCTCTATACCGAGGCAACTCGGGCATGAAGTTGGCGAGTCAACGTGCCCAAGGTTTGCTGTAGAATGTGTAGTACTCTTTTCTCATTTGGGGTAGTCGATGTTGCGTTTGTGGTGGAGGAAATGATATATGTTTATGGAGATGGAGCTGTGGGGATTTTTTTTCAAACCAAAGATAAAAAATCCCACACCAAATAAAATGGGCAGCCCCCATCCTCAAAATGGCCGGCCATGCCTCATGTAGGAATGAGAAAGGAAAGTCAAGTGAGGCAATAATGCAAGAGGGAAAAAACTTATGTGATCATGAAAAGAAATTATTATAAACAAAGTCCAACACTCAACAACCATCATCAACAACCATGATCACACAAAAGTCAAGTCATGATGGATAAATCAAGTCAATGGATGGTGCATCATCATGATCCAACAATATGTAAAGACCCCCTTCCAAATTGCTTATTTGCACAAATGCAAATAAGCCCTCCTCCACCAAACTTCGGCCAATGAAAGATACAAAGAAATATGGCCGAAACGGAAAAAAAACTGGCAACTCCCAAAAACTGATCCCGTAATAAATTACAGGAAAACCCCGCTACTGTGTATACACACCCGCATCTGTATTCCGACCGAATACAAATGCAATGAGACAATATCTACACTGTACTATACTAGGATCCGGCTTAAACCAAAGCCTGCTAGTATTATCCGTCCGATCCTGATCCGTGCAATACCGCACGTATCTGATCGAACCCTGCCATATCTCCATACGGCCTCTACAGCGTTTCGCCCGAAACTGGAGCAACTGAATGTGGGGGACTCTAAAGACTCGTCAACACCTTGGTTGTGGATTTAACCACTAGCACGTCAGAGGTATAAGCCAATACGTGATGGGCTATCAGGTATTGACCAAAAGGGACGTCGATGAGCGAACTCATCCTGACACCCTACTGAGCCTGTCAGTGACAATATCCGTACAGTCCGGTCCGTTCGTCTATGAGCATCGCATGGCGGGCCTAGGGGGTTGGTAAAAGTCAGACCCCCAAAAGCGGTACAAGTCGTGTCGGAGTGTAGCCCAGAACACCCTGAGATACTACTGGAATACCTACCAGTAAATCTCCAGCCTCGGCCGAGGGCTTTGTGTAATGGCTCTTCTAGACACAGCGCGACCTCACCCCCAATACCGGGAGAGACGAACCCCTAAAGATCCGCTCACTGCCTCCATGTGGCTCGGGACTGTACCCAACTAAAACCTGTTTGCATGTCTCCTTTGAGCGTGGTAGGGTAGTAATCAAAGTACATTGGGAACTCACACGAGACAAATGACGATCCTCAGGTCGATGAACTAACCTGTACACATGTCACCAGGGAACTGCTATCTGACGTCAGGTATAAGACCAACTAGCATGTTCCCGGCGAGTCCTGTCCGGTGTACTCATAACCCAATGAGCACCTGTATACGTCTTAGGTGAACCAACTGACACCAGTGGCTTGTGAGACCGGCCACTGCCCCTCGTCGGGGTCTCGACTGTATACACTAGTCTACTCTGGAGTATCGATGCCCTGTCTCGAAACTCCAACGACTAGGGACCTTTTAAGGATGTGCTTATAGACTACCAGCTCTCACGTATATGATCGCCCTCATACTGCTGGCAGTCAAGCATGAATCCTAGGGGCTCTATCAACGTGTAATAGCGACCTGTTTGGTCACCTAAAGCAGTACACGATGATAAAGGTATACCAGATAGCATACTATCATCTTGAGTAAGACTGTCCTACCGGGATAGGTCCTCCCTCAATCATTGCAATCACGTGCCTGTGATCCAATAATTGACTCTGAGGGCACTATCTCCAACACGGTGGACCAGCCGTAGAAGGGCAAACCCAAGCCTCACTAATGGCACCGCGGAACTGCCGCAAACCCTAAGGTTCAAAGGCTCTCACACGGTCATTATGTCGTGTTAGGATTTCATTCTTCTAGAGGGTCCATAGAATCGCTTGCATGTCTTTCCGAATACTTTAAACCTGAAAAATGGGCTCCTGACATTCGATCGTCTCCATCGACTCTCCACGTACCTGCGTGAAGTCGTCTCTAGCTGGAATCGATCTATCCGATGACCTCGCGTCGGGGTAAGCGAACGAACCACCTGTCCTAGTCATTCATCCTCGGTAACTAGCGACCTTCTTTCATACCTCTAAGTATATACTCATGCTGCAGTAGCTCCAACATCTGAGGTGATATCTCGTCGTTCGCAGCAACAACTGGCTCATTCGTCTGCACGCTGAACAGTGCCTCAATCATCATGAATTAGCGATACATCATTGGTCATCACCTCCTGGATGGCCTCTATCAGTGGCTCAATCCTATGGTGCTGATCTGCACGTCCGAGAAATCTCGTGGAAACGATCCATCAAACGCTCTTGGCGCGAAAACACAATAAAACGACGCCTCTCTATGCAATCGTATGTCCCTGGAATCACGCCCAGGTCAGTCCTCGTCCGTGACGAGCTCGTGCTGACCGCAACTCTAGCCGTAGCTCTCTCTGCCCGTGTAATCGTGGCAGCAAAATCATAACCAATATCGATGAGGATAGATCATATGAATGAATATAATATTGTGCAAGGAAATGTACATCCTAAGGCTTCTTAAGCGGAGTGGCGTATCGTAAGTATGCCGCGGAACATACACACGGTACGTCACTCTCTTCAAGTCACCTACTCCATCAACCTACGCGATGAAAGTTCGGGTCTAATACCCCCTCGACTAAGTCTAAGTTCCGTAAGGTCAAGCCTAAGTTCCGAATATATACAAACGCTCTAGGCTCCGCATAGTCAAACTTAGACTCGAACCAATGTTAACCTAGCGCTCTGATACCAACTTTGTCACGACCCAAAATAGCACGTGACTGGCCCTTGAATCAAATGAAGTCTATAGGACCTCATCTAATTCAAGTAAGCCAAAAGCCCAGAAATCTAAAACCATTTTAAATAATAAATTAAGGAAAACTAGTTTTAAAGAAGTGAAGAAAACATGTTTTAAAAACAAGGTTTTTAAATAAGTAAGCCGAATATGCATTTTTAAATCCTCAAGTCTTTTCTGAAAATTTCGGCAGAGTTTCCTTTGTAAATACTGGCCCCGAACGGGGTACAACATGAATAAATATATGCACAATGATAAAAGGCATCCCCAAGCGGGAGCTAGCTCTTCGTCAATTGAAGGTCAAGACCACGCAAGCAATATAATATACAACACCGAAAGGCGAGGATCAAAACTCAAAAGGAAACTCAAAATCATTAAGAAAACCATAATAGTACAACGCGCGACTCTAAGGTCGAAATAATACACAACTGGTTTTCTAAGTCTGAATAAATATACAAGTTTGGTTGATGGAATTTACTCGATACAACTGAAAATACATGAGTACAATGGCGGTCACGATGCGAGTGAACCCACGTACCAAGGCAATCACCCAAAAAGGAAGCAGTGTGCTAGAAAAGCCGCAATGAAACCTGTACGGCAAAAACCTGCAAGAACTGTAGCACAACGGGGGTGAGTTGCCAACTCGTGAATAGAAAACTTCACAGAGCAGAAATCGTATGTATGACTCAATCCTAGGTCAATACGATCAGTAATAATATATTCTCAATATGAATAAGTCTGAAGCATAATAAGGTGGCAAGGGTAAACATCTATACAAAAGTGTAGTACCAAGTGCTCATGCCAGTGCCTCTGGTAGCAACATGAATCAATGTCGACTATGTCATGAAGTCTAAAAGTATGTGGATCTCGTCCATGTATCACCCAATGACACAAAACATCATGCAGGTAAATATCATAAAGCATATGCATGGAAGTATGAGGATGTAAATCAACGTGTGTCCCTCGCGACACATCAAAATCAAGGAACTTTAGTCTCCAGCATCGACACTCGAAAACATCACGAAACCCGTGCCCAGCATCGGCACGTAAATCCTCATATATCGGGCTCCGTCAGTCCGGATAGGCCCACGGGCTCCGTCAGTCCGTATCGGCTCATATCATCTCTCGACTCCGGTCGGTATCCTCCGGATATCCGCCGAGCCCAAATACTATCACCGGTAGGTAGTGGTCCCTCTACCAGGCTCACTGTCCACTGCAAAACAAATCCGTTCTCGCCCCAGGGTTCCATACTGGGTCCACCATGCACCCGCAATGGTCCTCATCCGCCTCCTCGAATCAGGTTTCACATGTCACACTCAGAACCGAGAAAACACATGGTGGACGCACTGAAATATCATATCAAGAGAAACCAGGTTTTTAAAACAGTACTTACTTTCTTTTGAAATAGCCAAGGTTCTCAAATCCAGAAATCCCATGAAAACAGCATATCTCAATGCGTATAATCATAAAGAATGATGTAGGCTACATATAACAGAATGTAAGCATATCCGTATGTCATATAACATGGAACAATACTATGCACGTATCAAGGGAAAACCGCTCTTTTAAATGAATCCCGTTTTGAAATATATCCTGCAGTTCCCAATTTACTCCAAGTCAAAAGCAATATCATATAAGGGTGCATGCAAATATAGCAGACAATTCATGCTAGGTATCATATTAAAATGCAGCAATTCTACAGTATAGTGACATGGCAATTATCGATGATCAAGTGTGTGAGCCGGCAAGTAAGTCTACGTGGAACATACGCATCATCGATAATGGTGCTGGTGTCCTGATCGCATGGGTTTAGTGTAACAATAAACACATTTACACATGCAATGCGATGCAAATAGCAAGAAATGCGGATATCGTGCAACAAACGCAATAGTGAAGAATCTATATCAATATGTAAATGTTATACAATTATGCCATTTGAAATAAGACGAATCGGGGTTTTAGAAAAATAAGGGCTACGGTGTTTTTAAGAAAAGACGCGTCTTTTAAAAATATCCGTAGAATCCCTTGAACTGTCTTTTAAAATACTCACGATTCGTTAATTTTGAAATAGGTAGACTCTGGACTAGTCTAACATCTACTAAGTAAACTACAGATCTAACTAACAAGCTAATCGAAAGGGTACGGAAACCACCTAAATCTGAGTCGATATATATATATATATATATATATATATATAAATATAATAGTCGGTGATCCCGCCTCAATAGTATCGCATACGATACGGTATACAATTTGATATCCTCGAGTCAAGAGTGCGGATCAATCATCAATATATAGATCATACATAAATCTGTCATACGGCATCACCAAATCTGGGTACGGGACAAATATCACATTTATCTCATCAATTATCTGGTATCCTTATCATCATATCTCATGAACTGGGTACTGACCTAAGTCTAGTACAAACCGATACCAAATATATATATATATATATATAAATGCGTGTGTAAAATACATGTCCAAAGGCCCGCTAAATCTCATGTCGTATCTCATAATACGAACCACATCATATCTGTTAGTTGTATGTATGCCCTAGAGGCCAGTATTGTACAGATGATGTATATTATATTGGATGCTTGGACATATATAGAGATGACTTTCTTGCTCGATATGATAGTATGCTATTTGGTTGCTCTTTATCTTAACATGTACACTAATCTCTTTAACCTGTCTTATAGTTACATGTTGGTAAAGCCCTTAGGATGTGTACTTGACTACCTGGACTATGATGCAGATCATACTAGTGGGGACATGGTAGTCCATAAGTACATCCTTCAAGGTCCCTAGTCGTGGGTGTATCGAGACAGGGCATCGATATACCAGTGTAGACTAGCGTATACGCTTCTCGACCCATGAGATGGGCGATGGATGATCCCATATCCATTGGTGTTTGACATCAAAGATGGTATACGAGTGCTCAGTGGAGACTGGGTACACTGGACGGACTCGCCGAGAACTCCCAGATGGTATTATACCTCACGTCAGATGGCAGTTCTCAGGTGACACTTGTACAGGTTAGTCTATAGACCCGAGATCGTCATAGAGTCTTGTGTGATTCCCACTGTGCTTTGATCTCCACCTTACCATGTCCATGAGGGCGTGCAAAACGGTGGTCTTTGGGTACAGTCCCGAGTCACGTGGAGGCAATGAGCGATAGGAGGGGTTTCGTCTCTCCCGGTATTGGGGGTTGATGTTGCGCAGTGCTCGATTGGCCGTAACAGGGAAGTCCCTGGCCAGGGCTGATCAGAGATTTGCTGGTAAGTGTTACCAGTAGTTTCTCGACCCGTTATGAGCCTCACATCGGCACGACTTATCGGTTATTGGGGTCTGACGTATACCATGTAAGTGCACGGCGGCGCCCCGGCCGTCAATCCGACGCCGGAATGCGGAAGCGGTGAATAACTTAAATTTTGCGGACTTTGCAAACCGGCACCACCGCGCACTATCACCCGGGATCGTTACCATTAACTAGTCTAGGCTAACAAGAAGATGGGTTAGAGATATACCGACGATCCAAGTCCTCCGGTCTTCTCGTCATGGTCCCGATCTCCTGCGGAATAGTCCCGTCTCCTCCTCGTCGCTGGAAGTGCACCACATCGCCTACTTCTTTTACGGGCTCCCACCTCAATGCCGAGGCAACTCGGGCACGAAGCCGGCTACTCGACGTGCCCAAGATTTGCTGTAGAATGTTTGGTAGAGCTTGTGTCTCACTTTTGGGGTTGTGGAATTGCCATTTGAGGAGGGATTGAACTTGGAGCTTTTTAGATGGAACTTGTGGGATTTTTGCAACATGAAATGAAGCAAAATCCCACCTCAAAATATTTGGACAGCCCCTTCAAGAGGGAGGCCGGCCATGCTCTAGTGAGTGAGGGAGAGAATGAGATGGATCACCATAAGAGAGTGAGAGGCCTGAACAATAATGCAAGGCATCAAAAAACAATTATGAAAGAATATGATCACAACACCAAAACCACACTCAAACCACAACCATCACTAAACAAAGTCAAGCCATCATGATAGCTAGAAGTCAAGGTCAAGCAAGTCAATGGAAGGTGCACCATCATGAAGACTATCATGATGCTACAAAAAGCAAAGACCCCCTTCCACAAATGCCTATTTGCAACAATGCAAATAAGCCCTCCTCCACCAATCTTCGGCCAATGAACGGAACAATGGAAATCGGCCGAAACGGAAAGCAAACTGGCAACTCCAGAAAACTGGTCCCGTAATAAATTACAGGAAAACCCCGATACTGTGCATACACACCCGCATTTGTATTCCGACCGAAATACAAATGCAATGAGACAAACTCTACACTGTACAATACTAGGATCCGGCTTATACCAAAGCCGGCCAGTAATATCCGTTCGATCCTGATCCGTGCAATACCGCACGTATCTGATCGAACCCTGCCATATAACCATACGGCCTATAGTACAGACTGTCCGATCCTGATCCGTGCAATACCGCACGTATCTGATCCGACCTTGCCATATCTCCATACGGCCTCTACAACCTTTCGCCCGAAAGCTTGAGTAACTGTAAATGTGGTGGACTCTAAAGACTCGTCAATACTATGGCTGTGGATTTAACCACTAGCACGTCAGAGGTATATGCCAATACGTGACGGGCCACCAGCTATTGACCAAAAGGGACGTCGATGAGGAAGCTCACCCCGACACCCAACTGAGCCTGTCAGTGACAATATCCGTGCAGTCCGGTCCGTTCGTCTATGAGCATCGCATGGCGGGCCTAGGGGGTTGGTAAAAGTCAGACCCCCAAAAGCGGTACAAGTCGTGTCGGAGTGTAGCCCAGAACACCATGAGATACTACTGGAATACCTACCAGTAAATCTCCTTGCCTTGGCCAAGGACTTTGTGTAATGGCTCTCCTAGACACAGCACGACCTCACCCCCAATACCGGGAGAGACGAACCCCTGAAGATACGCTCACTGCCTCCATGTGGCTCGGGACTGTACCCAACTAAAACCTGTTTGCACGACTCCTTTGAGCCGTGGTAGGGTAGTAATCAAAGTACAGTGGGAACTCACACGAGACAAATGACGATCCCCAGGTCGATGAACTAACCTGCACACATGTCACCAGGGAACTGCCATCTGACGTCTGGTATATGACCAACTAGCAGGTTCCCGGCGAGTCCTGTCCGGTGTACTCATAACCCAATGAGCACCTGTATACATCTTAGGTGATCCAACTGACACCAGTGGCTTGTGAGACCGGCCACCGCCCCTCGTCGGGGTCTCGACTGTATACACTAGTCTACTAATGGAGTATCGATGCCCGGTCTCGAAACTCCCACGACTAGGGACCTTTTAAGGATATGCTTGTAGACCCCCAGCTCCCACTTATATGATCGCCCTCATACTGCTGGTGGTCAAGCAAGAATCCTAGGGGCTCTATCAACGTGTAATAGCGACGTGTCAGGTCACCTAAAGCAGTACACGATGATAAAGGTAAACCAGATAGCATACTATCATCTCGAGTAAGACTGTCCTACCGGGATAGGTCCTCCCTCAATCATTACAATCACGTACCTGTGACCTAATAATTGACTCTGAGGGCACTATCTCCAACATACCACCCCTAGACTTGATATGCGACATATCAGACGAACAGACCGGACTGTACGGTAAGTGTTACTGGTTGGATTCACAGGAGTGTGAGCGGGCTAGCTCGTCGATCTTCTGATCGCTCAATACCCGGGTGGCCGTTACGTTTAGCAGACCGCTTGCGGCTTGTGGGTGCTTGATATGATCATCATCTGCTACCGGCATATTGACGAGTCTTTAGAGTCCTACACAGAGGTTTCCTGGCTCAAGCGAAACGAAATAGGAGCGCATATGAGATATGTGCAGGAGCGAGAATAATGTGTGTATGTGATACCGTATTTCATTCTCGCGATGAATGTGTCGATTGGTTATATGCGATATAACCTAGATATCGAATCAAGGATTGATTCGATAAGCCGATACATAGGATACTAGTCGGTTATATGCGATATGACCGGATCGTTAAATCAAGTGTTGATTTAATGATTTAATGTATAATTATATATTTGATATATTACTTTGCATTAACTAGTATTGGTTCATTTTAAAAGGATTTTCTCACTTGGTGCACATTGTATATGTGATATATTTTTGTGCACTTGTTTGTATCATGTTAGATGATACTTCCTCACTTGGGTTTGTGTAAAGATTAAACCATGGTTACATGTATAATGGTTAGGGTTTTGATTATTTACTTAGTTATTTATTTATTTATTCATTTTGGATATTATTAAGAATGGTGGCTTATTTTGTTTTCATGTTGAAGCTTCTTGAAGCTTTGACAAAGTCCACCATCCTTATCTCATCCTTAACCCTAACCATTCCTACTAACCTTAGTTTAATCTCTACACTTGACCATGGTCAAGATATGATAAGTATTCATATTAGTTTCATTTTTAAAAGAATATAGATGATATTCTTTCTTCTTGATCATCTTCTTCTTCAAGAAAAGCTTAAGGTCCATCAATGGCAACTTGAGCTAAAGTGAGAGAAATCCAATTCTAAAGTGAACCCACCTCCTATTTCTTCACCCTCTACCTCTTGCCAAGTTGTTTTGGGTGTTTTCTTCACAAGTTTCACAACTTGGTGAAGTCGGAGCTTGAACTTGTGAAACCTCGACGTTGATCATCTTCGGCACGAAGCCGACGACCTAGTCCGCCCAATTCTCCGATGAAGCCGACGTTTGAGTTCGGGATTCGAGATGGACAGCGAGAGGACGCCTACGTGGAGCTAAGGAAGTGGAGAACCGGATCTATAAAGGTTGTAGCTTCTTATCTTTAGTTAAGTTGTTAACTAGTTTAGTTTTTCGCCTAGATTTCTAGTCAACGATCCGTATTAGGGTTTCTCGGCACCCGTAAAATTTGAAATTGGCATGGTTGATGCCTTGTGAGACCTCTTGAGAGTGACTAGAAACCCTACAGTGGTATCAGAGCCTAGCTAGAGCCTTAGGCGAAGTCCAGACGGAGTTTGAAGTCCGATCGAACCGAAACCCTAAAATCAATATTGCTCTCTGGACTTTTTCTAAAAACAGGGATTTTTCAGAATTAAAAATTCGCAGAAAATAGAGCAGGAAATTATAAGGGTTACTGCAGAAAAAGAAACCCTAAATCCACTGTAGCGCCGCGGAACCGCGGCAATAGCCTCCTATTGCGGCGGTTCCGCGGCCATTTGTACTGGTTAGGGATTCGTTTTGATGCAGTAATGCCCGTATCTGTTTCCTCTGTTCTCTGGGAAGTTTTAATCTGCTTTCAAGAGTTGAATTTTCTGGGGTTGTTTTGGGGATTCGATGAATCGATCGGATTATTTAACTTTGTCTATTTGGGTTTCCGGATAAATTTGGAATATGTTAAAAGTTTCGACCGGATACAAATACCCAATCTTTCCCCTGCCGGGAAATTTCCAATTGTTGGACTTTTCCGTAGTTTAATGACGTTCTGAGTAGTGCAAGTAACGCGATGGTCCCTCTAGAAGACAACAAACCTTAACTCGATTATGTGACCGTCTTGAACTGCCCTTTGAACCTTCGGGTTTAGGGCAGTACGGCGTGCCACATGTGAGGCGTTGGCTTGACCCTTCTACGGCTGGACCGTTGGTACTGAGGCATGAAGTGAATGTCTTTGAACCTATTTCATGTGTTGGACGGTTTCGGAAAAACTTGGGTATTCGACTGTTCGATCGGAAAGTTTAACATTTTCTGTTTATCTGGAATGTGATACAATAATTGGAATTCACAAACAGTTATGAGATAACTGAATGAATGTTATAAATCTAGCAGTTTAGTCCCACATGATATTGAAAAGAGTTTTCGATAATGAGACTAAAATGCGGGATTTATATCTGTTAGGCATGTGATGTCTAAGAATTTCATTTAATTAGGCATGTGATGTCTAAAGAGGTTGCGGATTCCAACTGTTGTAGTTTTACACTTTCTTTTCTGTGACCGTAAGTTTAGTATGTTCATATCGCCGGTTTCGTTGCTATACGTCAACGACAATTGGGGTATGCATACTTACTTACGTTGATGACATGTGATGTTATGTGTTGCTGGATATGTTATATTGGATTGTCGTGTTTGAATAGCCGGGGTTTTTTATGTGAGATGAGTGTTTTTCATTTTCATTCATGTAAAAACTTGTATGTAATATTCTTTTATTGGGGCACTTCCAGGTTGCGGAAGTCGTCACCTTTTGTATATTATTTACTTTTCCGCATTAGGATAGACCCAAGGAGGGGAGCATAAGTAACCGGGTTCTGGGGTTCAGTGGGAGACCAACTCGAGGAGTCGAGTCCGGGTCTCCTAACTCCAGAATTGGCAGGGTTGCTTGCCGCTCTCGTAGGGGTCTAGGGGTGTGGGATTGGCTATTCATCACGACCGTGGAATCCGTGTTTTATACTGGCTCGTATTGAAAACATGGACGTCCTAGTATATCCAATATTTCATATGTTTCTTCTGCTGCGATATCTGTGATGTGATCATGTGATGTTCTGTGATGGATACAGTATATAGTATATATGATATATTATATAGACGTTACTTATGTTTTGCACCCGCACTAGCCCTGCCCTGCTCTGTCGTTAGTTACCTAACCTAACGGTGCACGAGGGGACATCGAGGCGAATGCGGATGGCATAAGTGTACGTCGTATTTATCTGTGATGTTTAGGTATTTAAATGATGGGACTTCATTAATGTGATTAATGAAAGAAAAGAAACCTAAGATGTTGTAGAATCAAATTTTTAACAAAACAGGTAGCTACAGTTCTTGCTCTGCATAGCGGTATATGTGATATATCCTGCACCTTATTCGATGAGGAAAGGACCGAGATCCCTTCACCGGGAGTGACTCCTTTAGCAATAACTGGCAGATGCTACACACTCGGTTTGCTTTTGACTGCTTCTATAGTTTCTGCTTTGCATAGTGATATATATGATATATCCTGTACCTCATTCGACGAGGAAAGGGCCGACGATCCCTTCACCGGGAGTGACCCCTTTAGCAAAACTAGAAAAGCCACAAAATCACTCCATTTCAAAACTTCATTTGATTCTACAACGATATCAAGTTCATTACGCTCATGGTTTTTTCTGAAAGAACCCGCGTAGCCCTCCGTCATTTCAGATAGATATTATTTAGTATTCGTGCTATGTTTGTTGATTTAGTCAAGGCAAGTGTATGGTAGCTAAATTATGTTTATCTGTAACAACATGAGATGTGATTGGATTAGAGCATTCGCACGGCCTTGTTGACTCAGTCAAGGGTCGTACGGGTGGGTTTAATTCAATCGGGAAATATACGGGTTGAACTTGACTTGCGATTTATGGTTTGTTGACTTAGTCAAGGTCATAGATCGCTAGGGGCAAAAGCATTATCGGGAATTTCAAGTGTTGAAATTTGCAATGAGATTGCATACCTTCTATGAGATAGTTGGATCCCGATACCCACTGTGAGTAAGAGTTACTCCTGGGAGAGTTTTACACATTACAATTAGCCGATCAAGTAGGTGTCTAGAAAGGTGTTAACGAGGTTACGCCTCTGGGAAAACGAGGTTTACATTAATTAGGTTCGTGCGAAAGCACGGGGGACCTCCCTCAAAGTACCGACACTGCCCTGGCTGAAAGATCGCCGAAGTTGTAGGGTGTAATTAATCCCGGCTAGTCTTTCCTTTTAGGGTTTGAAGGAAGATTTGATAAAAAGCAGTGGGAGCCATCCTGATTAGATAAGATAATAACCAATCTGATCTTGTAAGAGCATACGCTAAAGTGTTTTCTTCTCTCTCTCTCCAGGTAGAGACCATTTCATGCCTTAATCAAGATAATAATATGGATGTATTGACCGAACCCGCATGTTATACTGTGCAGGGGAACGTTGGACCCGTTCTATCTTATAAATGTTATAAGACTGAACAGGAAACAGGAGAATATCTAGATTCTCACGCCGCCCAAACGGAGAACGTGCATGATAATGCACCTTCTTCGGGTGTGTTTGTTATTGAGAACTGTTTCTCAGTTCACCCTACGTCCTGGGTATTAGATACCGGATCAGGATCCCATATATGTAAGCAGTTACATGGGCTACGAAAAGGTAGAGAACTGGGAAAAGGTGATCATTCCGTTCAAGTAGGGAATGGGGCAAATGTTGCAGCCAAAGCAGTTGGCATATATCACCTGGTATTACCAAATGGTGATACACTAGTCCTGAATGAGTGCTATTATATACCGAACATGATGTGCAACATTATATCAGTTTCTTTATTAAGTAAAGAAGGATATAATTTTGTAGTAAAGGATAATGTTATGAACATATTCCTAGATCAAAAGTTGATTGCATCAGGCTCGCTACATAATGGCATATTCATTCTCAATCAAAATACAGTCTTCAATATACAAAACACACACAAGAGGAAAAGCTCAGAAATGAACGAATCCTTCTTGTGGCACTGTAGACTTGGCCATATCAATGCGACACGACTGGCTAAGTTGCATAAGGATGGATATTTGAATCCGTTTGAATTTTCATCCTATAACACTTGCCAGTCATGTCTCAAAGGCGAGATGACCAAAGCTCCGTTTACGAGACACGGAGAAAGAGTTACCGAACTCTTGGGACTGATACATAGTGATGTATGCGGTCCCATGTCTACACATGCCAGGGATGGTTCTTCGTACTTCATTACATTCACTGACGATCTCTCTAGATTCGGATATGTGTTCCTGATGAAACACAAATCAGAAGCTTTTGAGAAATTTAGAGAATATAAACAAGAAGTCGAGAACCAAACCGGAAAAAGTATTAAAATCCTTCGATCTGATCGAGGAGGAGAATACTTAAGCAATGAATTCCTGGACTTCCTAAAAGAGAATGGGATTCTCTCTCAGCTGACTCCTCCATATACACCACAGCACAACGGTGTATCAGAACGGAGGAACCGCACCCTATTGGATATGGTGCGCTTTATGATGAGCACAGCTGAGTTACCTATTTCCTTCTGGGGATATGCACTGGAAACAGCTGCAGATCTATTGAATATGGTTCCCACCAAAACCGTGCCAACCACTCCATATAAGATATGGAAAGGAAAGAGACCATGTCTTAATTATGTTAAGATATGGGGTTGTCCGGCATATGTAAAAACGCAAAATCCGGACAAACTCATGGCAAGGTCCATTCTGTGTAAGTTTATTGGATATCCCAAACATTCGCGCGGGTATATCTTCTACCACACCGAGGAACAAAATGTGTTTGTTTCTCGACATGCCACCTTTTTAGAAAAGGAATTTCTTGAAAAAGAGATTAGTGGCAAGGAGGTAGAACTGGAAGAGGTTCCAGCAATACAGACTACAACAGAAGATTTGGTTGAACCAGAGGATTCAGTAGTTCCCAATGAACCTCAGCCTCTCCGCCGATCTAGTAGGGTTCCTTGCCCACCTGAGAGATACTACGGTTTTCTCATGGATGGTGGGAGCGAGGATTGCATCATGGAGGATGATGACCCAACTAGCTTCGAGCAGGCCATCACGAGTAAGGACTCAGTGAAATGGCTGGATGCTATGCGATCCGAGATGGAATCCATGTACACCAACAAAGTATGGACTTTGGAAGTCGCTCCTGAAGGGGTAAAACCAATCGGGAGCAAGTGGATCTTCAAGAAGAAACTTGGTGTAGATGGCAAAGTGGAGACTTTCAAAGCTAGACTTGTAGCAAAGGGTTTTCGTCAAAGACCAGGTGTGGACTATGACGAGACCTTTTCTCCAGTGGCTATGCTTAAATCCATCCGGATCATGCTTTCCATCGCTGCATATCATGATTACGAAATCTGGCAAATGGATGTTAAGACCGCCTTTCTAAATGGTGATTTAGAAGAGTGCGTGTACATGACTCAGCCAGAGGGCTTCGTAGACAGTGGGAGCAGCGGCAAGGTGTGCAAGCTGCTTAAATCCATTTATGGATTAAAGCAAGCATCGCGGAGTTGGAACATCTGCTTTGATGTCGTTATCAAAGAGTTTGATTTCGTCAAAAACCCAGATGAACCTTGTATTTACAAGAAGGTGGCAGGGAGTAAGGTTGTCTTCCTCGTATTGTACGTGGACGACATACTCTTGATAGGAAATGATATTCCTATGCTGCAATCGGTCAAGCTCTTCTTATCACAAAGATTCTCAATGAAAGATCTTGGTGATGCCTCCTGCATATTGGGAATCAGGATCTATAGAGATAGATCCAAACGGATATTGGGATTGTCCCAATCCAGGTACATTGACACCATACTAAAGAGGTTTAGTATGGAAGAATCCAAGCGTGGGAACTTGCCCACGATCTCTGGAGTCACTCTCTCCAAAGAGGTGTCTCCCAAGACTGATTTGGTGAGAGCTCGCATGCAAGGGATACCCTATGCTTCGGCTGTAGGCTCTATCATGTACGCGATGCTATGTACCAGACCCGATGTTGCATACTCACTAAGTATAGTGAGCAGGTATCAAGCTGATCCTGGAGAGAGTCACTAGACAGCTGTGAAGAGCATTCTCAAGTACTTACGAAGGACTAAAGAGATGCTCTTGGTGTATGGTAACGGAGAACTCCAAGTGGAGTCCTTTACCGATTCGAGCTTCCAGAGTGATAAGGACGACTCTAAGTCGCAGTCGGGCTTTGTCTTTACCCTTTACGGAGGGGCGGTTAGCTGGAAGAGTTCCAAGCAGGAAACCGTGGGAGACTCGACGATGGAGGCTGAATACATCGCTGCCAACAATGCTGCCAAAGAGGTTGTCTGGATCAAGAAGTTCATTACTGAACTTGGAGTGGTTCCATCCATTGAGCATCCAATACCTTTGTATTGCGATAACAATGGAGCGGTGACTTTGGCCAAGGAACCTAGGTCCCATCAGCGATCCAGGCATATTCTGAGGCGGTATCACCTGATCCGGGAGATAGTTGACCGCCGGGAGATCGAGGTCAGGAGGGTTGACACGAAGGACAACACGGCGGATCCACTCACGAAGGCCATTCCCGAGATACAGTTTGAGAGACTCTTCGGGATGCTCGGTATGCGATACTACAGCAGCTGGCCCTAGTGCAAGTGGGAGATTGTTAGTTGTATGTATGCCCTAGAGGCCAGTATTGTACAGATGATGTATATTATATTGGATGCTTGGACATATATAGAGATGACTTTCTTGCTCGATATGATAGTATGCTATTTGGTTGCTCTTTATCTTAACATGTACACTAATCTCTTTAACCTGTCTTATAGTTACATGTTGGTAAAGCCCTTAGGATGTGTACTTGACTACCTGGACTATGATGCAGATCATACTAGTGGGGGCATGGTAGTCCATAAGTACATCCATCAAGGTCCCTAGTCGTGGGTGTATCGAGACAGGGCATCGATATACCAGTGTAGACTAGCGTATACGCTTCTCGACCCATGAGATGGGCGATGGATGATCCCATATCCATTGGTGTTTGACATCAGAGATGGTATACGGGTGCTCAGTGGAGACTGGGTATACTGGACGGACTCGCTGAGAACTCCCAGATGGTATTATACCTCACGTCAGATGGCAGTTCTCAGGTGACACTTGTACAGGTTAGTCTGTAGACCCGAGATCGTCATAGAGTCTTGTGTGATTCCCACTGTGCTTTGATCTCCACCTTACCACGTCCATGAGGGCGTGCAAAACGGTGGTCTTTGGGTACAGTCCCGAGTCACATGGAGGCAATGAGCGATAGGAGGGGTTTCGTCTCTCCCGGTATTGGGGGTTGATGTTGCGCAGTGCTCGATTGGCCGTAACAGGGAAGTCCCTGGCCGGGGCTGATCAGAGATTTGCTGGTAAGTGTTACCAGTAGTTTCTCGACCCGTTATGAGCCTCACATCGGCATGACTTATCGGTTATTGGGGTCTGACGTATACCACCCCTAGACTTGATATGCGACATATCAGACGAACAGACCGGACTGTACGGTAAGTGTTACTGGTTGGATTCACAGGAATGTGAGCGGGCTAGCTCGTCGATCTTCTGATCGCTCAATACCCGGGTGGCCGTTACGTTTAGCAGACCGCTTGCGGCTTGTGGGTGCTTGATATGATCATCATCTGCTACCGGCGTATTGACGAGTCTTTAGAGTCCTACACAGAGGTTTTCTGGCTCAAGCGAAACGAAATAGGAGCGCATATGAGATATGTGCAGGAGCGAGAATAATGTGTGTATGTGATACCGTATTTCATTCTCGCGATGAATGTGTTGATTGGTTATATGCGATATAACCTAGATATCGAATCAAGGATTGATTCGATAAGCCGATACATAGGATACTAGTCGGTTATATGCGATATGACCGGATCTTTAAATCAAGTGTTGATTTAATGATTTAATGTATAATTATATATTTGATATATTACATTGCATTAACTAGTATTGGTTCATTTTAAAAGGATTTTCTCACTTGGTGCACATTGTATATGTGATATATTTTTGTGCACTTGTTTGTATCATGTTTGATGATACTTCCTCACTTGGGTTTGTGTAAAGATTAAACCATGGTTACATGTATAATGGTTAGGGTTTTGATTATTTACTTAGTTATTTATTTATTTATTCATTTTGGATATTATTAAGAATGGTGGCTTATTTTGTTTCCATGTTGAAGCTTCTTGAAGCTTTGACAAAGTCTACCATCCTTATCTCATCCTTAACCCTAACCATTCCTACTAACCTTAGTTTAATTTCTACACTTGACCATGGTCAAGATATGATAAGTATTCATATTAGTTTCATTTTTAAAAGAATATAGATGATATTCTTTCTTCTTGATCATCTTCTTCTTCAAGAAAAGCTTAAGGTCCATCAATGGCAACTTAAGCTAAAGTGAGAGAAATCCAATTCTAAAGTGAACCCACCTCCTATTTCTTCACCCTCTACCTCTTGCCAAGTTGTTTTGGGTGTTTTCTTCACAAGTTTCACAACTTGGTGAAGTCAGAGCTTGAACATGTGAAACCTCGATATAGATCATCTTCGGCACGAAGCCGACGACCTAGTCCGCCTAATCTCCGATGAAGCCGACGTTTGAGTTCGGGATTCGAGATGGACAGCGAGAGGACGCCTACGTGGAGCTAAGGAAGTGGAGAACCGGATCTACAAAGGTTGTAGCTTCTTATCTTTAGTTAAGTTGTTAACTAGTTTAGTTTTTCGCCTAGATTTCTAGTCAACGATCCGTATTAGGGTTTCTCGGCACCCGTAAAATTTGAAATTGGCATGGTTGATGCCTTGTGAGACCTCTTGAGAGTGCCTAGGAGCCCTACAATATCACCGATCTCATGGCACCATGCCCAATCTCATCGACTCATATCTAAATATCAACCACTATCCTCATCATCCAAGTGTAGGTATACGTGTATATATATACATAGTCCCATACCTATGTGTGCGTGTATATATATACGTATCTCCATATACGCATAAGTATAACAGTAAGCATGTGTGTGCGTGTGAGTGTAAACCTGTTCTAGGGTTCGCAACTAAAAAGCTATACTTGTTCACTTCTAATAATCCTAATCTAACCATTTAACACCTAATCATATCTTGAATATCCATGTCACTTATAAGTCTATCATATATATAGTATATATATAGTATACTAAATATCGAACTGCGGGGGGGCTATACGCCATCCACCCGACTTCCCCCGTAGATATAATCTACTCACCTTGACCTTCGCTTGCTAATGTCGACGTCGCCACACGCTTGCTTGTCGTCTCGAAGTCTTCACGAGGGTACCTACACATCATAACGTATCGTATCGCATTAAAACCCAAGTTGAAACCAAAACGACACGCGGAACTCACATTGGTCAAAACCTATGGTTTGCCCTCGCAAACAACCCGATATCAGCCGATATAGACGTACAAACGTCACGTGATCGAGATAAAGCACAAATACAAAAATCCAGAATTTAAAATACGCAAAACCATAACTCGAATCAAAACAGCAAATCATGTTTTTAGTCCCAGATTTTGTATTTGGTGAAAACAATGTGGGCAAACAACACTAGAGTGATATATATGGTATATGTGAGCTAATGAAGCAACCTGGGCCCTAACCCCTACCCCATGGCCGGCCACATGCCAAGAGAAACAGGCCTCCTCGGTTTTGGCATGGAGGAAATGTCTCGTATTGGTAGGGTGTCTTCCTATGGGTCCCACTAGGTCTCTGGTATTGTTTACTTTTCTATTATTGTTCTCGTGTCACTCCAGATTTCCCTGCATGCCTTATACACTCACAAAACTGACAAGCAAAGTTTTTGTTTTTCATTTCAGGTTTGGTATTGTGTTTGGTTCGGGGTTTCTATCATCTAAGGGGGTCTAAGGTCATCTATAAAGCCCAATTACACCATCTCCACTCAAATCAAACCCTAATTCCCAACTTGAGATTTCAAACTTCGCTAAACTTCGCCAAATCACTTTTAAACTTGAAAAGAGGCTTTAACAAATGAAATACTACACTAATTGTGAAGGGATTACCTCATTTGACACTTATGAATCCTCTACAGCGCCAAAATGCAAACTTTCTTGGTCCAAGGTATAGCTTGTGAGCTTGTGTACAATTTTTGTAAAGTGGAGAAGAACTTTTGATGGATTTTTAATGGTGTTAAGAGGTGTTTTGTTGAAGGGGGAGATGAGGGCAACAGCTGAACTTGAAGAGGGAGGGAAATAATGAAGAAGATGAAGATGAAGACAATGGTCTGTGGTCAAAGGAACACCTCTCCTTCTCTCTCTTACCCATACCTCTTTAGTTTAATGTTTTCTTTTTCTTTATCCTTTCTTTTCTTTTCTTCTCTCCTCAATAGTAAACACAAAAGAAAAGAATTGAAAAAATATAATAAAGCCTTGTAAGAAAATGTAACACAAGCGTGAAATGATATGTTGCATGTTCTGCACAAAACACGCTTAAAGCCCGATTAGCGATTTTTAATCGCGATTAGCACTAAAATAGTGTCAAATAAATCATAAACTCTCATAATTTGCTTAAATCAAATAAAGTACCCTCTTTTTAGTAATTTCCATAATTTTCCAAATTTTTCCCCAATTTATCGGTATTTAATTATACCGCCTTATTAAAATATTCAATATAATATAATTTAATTATAAAAATTCCCAAAAATAATATTTTATTTTTTTGAAATGTTACAATTAGATTGTAATGCAAAATTATATCTAGCATTGTCCAACAACAACACAGATATAATATTACAAAACATCGAAGGTACAAAATAACATGGGTTCAAAACCAATATACAACCCGATGGCAAACCAAGATGATTCTCTCCCACTGCTGTAGCATGTACTGAGGAACCATTCCCAACCCGGAGAGTGTGATCACCTTTCTTCAAAAACCTGCTATTTCTCTGCCCCTGCACACAATTGCAGATGTGAGATCCTGACTCGGTATCTAATACCCAGGAAGCAGAGTTAATTGAAAAATTGTTTTCTGTTACAAACACACCTGAAGTAGAAGTATCACCATGCTTCTTTTTCTTGAAGATGGCCAGGTATCCAGCGCAATTTCTCTTCCAGTGACCAGTCTGGTGGCAGTGGAAGCATTCCCCTCGTCCTGTCCCAGCAGCCCCTATCTTGTCCTTTCCCGGTGCCTTTTTCACTCCGCCTCTCGGCTTGATAGGATTCTTCTTCTTCTTTCCCTTGGCCTTGGCTTTCGGGACGGAGGAGGAAGATTGCCCAGCAATTAGAGTGGGAGTTTTTGCTACCTTTAGCATGATCTCTGCACTCCTCAACATATCGAGGAGTTCAGGTAATGACTTCTCCAAGTTGTGCATGTTGAAATTTATAATGAACTGAGCAAAGGCAAGGGGAAGGGACTATAGAACAATATCAATATACTATTCGTTCTCCATGGTCCAACCCAGGTCCTCAAGTTCTTCGATAAGTCCAATCATCTTCAATACATGGTCACGTACAAACGTGCCAGCAGCCATCCGCATCTGAAACAACTTTCGAGATGCCTCGTATCGGAGAGTACGAGATTGCTCTCCATATAACTCCTTTGTATGGAGAAAGATGGATTGTACATCCATCTTCTCGTGATGTTTCTGATGTTCATTGTTCATAGAAGAAAGGGCGAGGCACTTGGCTGTTGCACAATCTATATCCCATGCCCTGCGGATTTCTTTATCCGCAATTGAAGAATCATGGCCTGGGCTAGGAGGGGCTGGAGTAGTCAGGACGTATTCGACCTTATCATAGGTCAGGGCAATATTTACATTCCTTAGCCAATCTTTGTAATTCGGTCCCGTGATTTTATTCTTGTCTAATAAAAGCTTAAGTCCCGTCATAGGTATCTGCAATTAGGAGAGAGAAAAGAAGACACTCAGTGGTTGCTCTTGCATGATTAGATTGGTTATTAATCTTATCTAATCGATGTCTCCCACTGCTTTTTATCAAATTTTCCTTCAAACCTTAAAAAGAAAATTAGCTAGGATTAATTACAATCTACAAGTTCACTAACCGGTCAACCAGGCTAGTGTCGGTACTCCGAGGGAGGTTCACCGTACTTTCGCACGGACCTAATTAAAATAAACCTCGTTTTCCTAGAGGCGTAACCCCGTTGACACCTTTCTAGACACAAACTGGATCAGCTAATTGTAAAGCGCAAAACTCTCCCGGGAGTAACTTTTACTCACAGTGGGATCAGGATCCAACTATCAAATAGAAGGTATGTAATCTCATTGCAAATTTCAACTCTTGAAATTCCCGATATAATTTTTACCCATAGTGTCTTATGGCCTTAACTATGGTCAACAAATCATAAGCACTAGTCAAGTTCTACCCGCCATTTCGTGATCGATTTAGACCCACCCGCATGACCCTTAACTATGGTCAACAAAGTGATACGAATGTCCTAATCAATCGCATCAAATGCTTTGTAGGAAGACATTACATAGCTACCATACACCATGACTTAACTATTGTCAACAAACGTGGCACGAATACTAAGTACTCTGCTTCCTAAAATTCCGGAGGGCAACGGATGTTTTTATTAAAACCCTTAACGTTTTGAACTTGATATCATTGTAGAATCTAGTGAAAGAAGTGGTTTAAGCTCCAATTTTAAAAGTCGAATGGTTTTTTAGTATCTTTCTAATTTCGGTAAAGAAGTCACTCCGAGTGAAGGGATCTCGGCTCTTTCCTCATTGAATGAGGTGCTGGATATTCATGAATACCATGATGCAAAGCAAAATTTAGATCAACTATAAAATTGTAACATTTCAACAAAAAAAAATTATTATTTTTGAGAATTTTTATAATTTAGTAATAAAATATTGAATATTTTAAATAAAGCGGTATAATTAAATAACGATAAATTGGGAAATTTTTTGAAAATTATAGAAATTACTTAAAAGAGGGTGTTTTATGTTAATTATGCAAATTTTAAGTTTTTATGATTAATTATAAGCTAATTTAGTGCTAATCGCGATTAAAAATCGCTATTCGGATTTTTAGCATATTTTGTGCAAAACATGCACCATATCATTTTACACTTATTACATATGTTTTCCATAGCTTTCCTTCATGTTTTAAAGCAAGGTTGTTGATTTATAGGAAAATAGAAGAGGAAAAGAAAAGAAAATAAAAGAAAAAGATGAATAGAATATTAGGTATGGGTGAGAGAGAGAAGGTGAGGGAGATATCTTTGACTTGCATCTCACCATTTCCATCATTTTCCTCTCCCCACTCTTTACTTGCTGCTGCTGCTACTGCCTCCTCCTCCACCTTCTTCAACCCTCTCAAATCATCACAATAAACGCCTCAAAACCCATTACCCTTTTCATTAAAAAGATGCACAAGCTCAAGGGAAACACATTGGACCAAGAAAGAAAGGATTTTGGCCACTTGGGGCAACTCAAGAATTTTATTGAGTTGCCAAATGAGGTATTTTCTGAACCTTTAACTTAGTTTTTCCATTACTTTTACCCCCATATTAAATTAGAACCGATATCGGGTGGTTTGGGTGATGCTTGAAAACTCTAGTTAGGGTTATTGGAAATTGAAAGTTGTGTTGGGCAATTGAGCTCAGTAGAGGCCTCACAAACCCCCTAGTGCTAGAATTAAGACCTAAACCAGAGAATAGAACCCCGGAATACTGATTTTGAAAAGCCGATATCGGGAAATTGTGAATTCTGTGGATGTAAAATGGAATCTGCTATCATCCCGAGACTCTGAAAATTATTTTGCAAACACAGAGAGTTGTGCTGGCACCCAGGAAACTAACCCCAAGACCCCAGCCCCTGGTTCCATTCCTTAGCCGCAGATTTATTCTGCCTGGCCGCAAATTGCGGCCAGACCTAGGCCCTTTGGCCTCGTGTTTGTTCTGTGGTCCCCTAGTCAGTTAAATAAACCCCTGGCATATACAAAATTGTCTGATTTGACCTAGGGTAGAATCTGGGACCTTTTTCCTAAGTTGTTGTTTTGATTCGGAGTCTCGTTTTACGTATTTTAAATTATGGATTTGCGTATTTGTGTTTTACCTCGATCACTTGACGTTTGTACGACGACATCGAGGGTTGTTTGATGGTTTTGAAAGCGTAGTCCAAAGGTTCTAACCTATAGGCCTTAACACGTCGTTTGGTTTTCTCGATGTGATTTTAAGGTGCATTTGCGATTGTGTTATCTTGTAGGTACTTTCTCGAGGGATTCATACGAAGAAGAAGATGAAGGCGACATCGACACCGGCACGCAGGATGCAAAGTGAGTAGATTATATCTACGGGGGAAGTCGGGTGGATGGCGTATAGCACCCCCGCAGTTCGATACTTAGTATACTGTATATACTATATCTATATATGATAGCGTTATACGTGACATGGATATTCTAGATGTGATTAGGTGTACTATGGATAAATTAGGGTTTTGGAGTAAACTAGTATTGTTTCTAGTTGCGAACCCAAGAATAGGTTTACACCCACACGCACAAACATGCTTTTGATGTGGTTATACCTGGATGATGAGGATAGTGTATGATATTTGGAGATGAGTCGATGAGATTGGGCATAGTGCCATGATGATCGGTGATATGATGTGATTCGTATTTGGGATATGACATGAGATTTTAGCGGGCCTTTGGACGTATGTTTCACACACGCATTTATATTTATATAGATGGTATCGATTTGTTCTACACTTAGATCAGTACCCCAGATCATGAGATATGATGATAAGGATACCGGATAATTGATGAGATGAATGTGATATTGACCCGTACCCAGCTTTTGGGATGTCGTACGATGATTTACCGTACGAGCTTTATATTGATGATAGATCCGCACTCATGACTCGAAGATGTCATATGATATTGTATCGTATGAGGTACCTCTGAGGCGGGATCACCGACTATTATATATATATATATATATATATATATATATATATATATATCGACACAGATTTAGGTGGTTTCCATACCCCTCCCGATTGTCTTGTTAGTCATTGCGGTAGTTTTGCTAGTAGATGTTAGGCTAGGCCGATGTCATACCTATTTCAAAAACTAATGAATCGGGAGTATTTTAAAGACAGGCAAAGGGATTCTACGGATATTTTCAAAAGACGCATCTTTTCATAAAAACACCGTAACCCTTATTTTCCTAAAAACCCCGATTCGTCTTCTTTCAAATGGCAAAACAATATGACATGGATATATTAATGTAGATTCTACACTTTTGTGTTATTATTCATTTGCCGCATATTCTTTCTGTTGCATTAAGGATATGATCCCTTGTATATTCATACCAGTGCACACATATATTGATATCTTCATACTTGCGCACATGCACACTGTATATTCATATCAGTGCACACATAAATTGATATCTTCATACTTGCGCACATGCACACTGTATATTCATACCAGTGCACACATATATTGATATCTTCATACTTATGCACATGCACACTGTATATTCATACCAGTGCACACATATATTGATATCTTCATACTTGCGCACATGCACAATGTATATTCATAACAGTGCACACATATATTGATATCTTCATACTTGCGCACATGCATACTGTATATTCATACCAGTGCACACATAAATTGATATCTTCATACTTGCGCACATGCACACTGTATATTCATACAAGTGCACACATATATTGATATCTTCATACTTACGCACATGCACACTGTATATTCATACCAGTGCACACATATATATTCATTTGCACATCCATACCTACATACATTCACATGTTATATACACGGATGATATTGACTTGATTTCAAGAGAATAAGGACCGTATGAGATATTTTCAAAACTGCATTCTTTTAATAGAGCGGTTTCCCCTTTTTTCTCTTAGTGTCATACGACACATTGCATGGATTAACGCATTGAGTATGGATTTATGGGATTTCTGGATTTGAAAACCGTGGTATTATTTTAAGAAAATACGCACTGTTTTAAAAACCCGGTTTCTCTTTATATGATATTTCAGTGCGTCCACCATGAGTTTTCTCGGTTCCTAAGAGCTTGTGTGAGTATACCCGATTCGAGAAGTGGTAGGCACCGATTGCGGGTATATGGTGGACCCTGTGAGGTAACCCGGTGCAAGAAAACTCGTATATGTTAGACGGTGAGCCCGGCAGGGGAGTACTACCTACCGGTGATTGTTTTGAGCTTGGCAGATATCTGGAGGATACCGACCGGAGTTCAGAGATGAGACGGGCCGATCCGGACAGACGGAGCCCTATTTATATGAGGATTTACGTGCCGATGCTAGGCACAGGTTTCATGATGTTTTCGAGTGTCGATGCTGGACACTCAGGTTCCATGATTTTGATATGTCCCGAGCGACACATGTTGAGTTACATCCTCATACTTCCATGCATATGTTAATGATATTTACATGCATGATGCTTATTGTCATTGGGTGACACGTGGACGATTTCCATATACATATAGCTGATATTAATGACATTGATCACATAGTTGGACCATATCCACATACTGTTAGACATCATGATATAGTTGACACTGATTACATTGATCATACCTCACATTATGATAGTTGTTACCTGAGGCACTGGCACAAGTACTTGGTACTACACTTATGTATAGATGTTACCTTTGCTACCTTATCATGCTTCAGACTTATTCATTTGAGGTTTATATACATATCTGATCGTATTGACCTAGGATTGTGTCATACATACGATTTCTGCTCTGTGTTGTTTTCTATTCACGAGTTGGCAACTCACCCCCGTTGTGCCACAGTTCTTGCAGGTTTTGCCGTACTGGTTCCATTGCGGCTTCTGGCACACTGCTTCCCTTACGGGTGATTCACTTTGGTGGGTGGGTTCTTTTGCATCAGAACCACCATTGTACATGTATTATTCAGTTGTATCTAGTAATTCCATCAACCAAACTTGTATATTGTTTCAGACTTAGAAAACCAGTTATGTATTATTTCGACCTTAGAGTCGCGCGTTGTTGTATTATGGTTTTCATGCTGATTTTGAGTTTTCCTTTGAGTTTTGATCCTCGCCATTCGGCATTGTATATTATACTGCTTGTGTTGTTGTGACCGTCGATTGACGAAGAGCTAGCTCCCGCTAGGGGATGCCTTTTATCACTGTATATATGTTATTCTTGTTGTACCCCGTTTGGGGCCAGTATTTACAATGGAAACTCTGCCGAAATTTTCAGAAAGGATTAGAGCTTTTAAAAATGCATATTCGGCTTACTTATTTAAAACCCTTGCTTTTAAAACATGTTTTATTCACTTCTTAAAACTAGTTTTCCTTATTTACTCCTTAAAAATGGTTTTAAAGGCTTACTTGAATTAGATGGGGTCCTATAGACTTCATATGATTCAAGGCCAGTCACGTGCTATTTCGGGTCATGACAAAGTAGGTATCAGAGCCCTAGGTTAATCTTGGTTCGAGTCTAAGTTTGACTATGCGGAGCCTAGAGCGTTTATATATATACGGAACTTAGGCTTGACCTTACGGAACTTACACTTAGTCGAGGGGGTATTATACCCGAACTTTCGTCGCATAGGATGACCCTTGGTTGATGGAGTAGGTAGCTTGAGTAGAGTGACGTAACGTACGTATGTTCCGCGGCACTTACGATACGCCACTCCGCTTAAGAAACCTTAGGATGTATATTTCCTTGAAGAGTATTATATTCATTTCTATGATCTATCCTCATCGATACTGGTTATGATTTGGCTGCCACGATCTCACGGGCAGAGAGAGCTACGGCTAGAGCTGCGTCAGCACGAGCACGTCATGGACGAGGACTGACCAGGGCGTGATTCCAGGGACGCACGATTGCATAGAGAGGCATTGTTTTATTGTGTTTTCGCTCCACGAGCGTTTGACAGATCGCTTTTACGAGATTTCTCGGACGTGCAGATCAGCACCAGAAGATCAGGCTACTGCTAGAAGACAGCCAGGATGTGATGACCATTGATATATCGCTTATTCATGATGATTGAGGCTCTGTTTAGCATACAGACGAATGAGCCCGTTGTTGCTGCAAATGACGAGATATCGCCCAGATGATTGGAGCTACTGCAGCTTGAGCATATACTTAGAGATATGATGGAAAGTCGATAGTCACCCAAGGATGAATGACTAGGACATGTGGTTCTTTCACTTACCCCGATGCGAGGTCATCAGACGGATTGATTCCAGCTACAGACGACTTCACGTAGATTCATTGAGAGTCGATAAAGACGATCGAATGTCAGGAAGCCATTTCCAAGTTTAAAGTATTCAGGAGACAATGCAAGTAATGCTATGGACCCTCTAGAAGAATGAAACCCTAACTCGACGTAATGACCATGGAACGCCTTCGAACCTTAGGGTTTGCGGCAGTTTAGCGGTGCCATTTGTGAGGATTGGGTTTGCCTTCTACGGTTGGTCCACAGGTGTTGTGGTATGTACTGGAATACTATTAAACTGCACTCAAGATGTTGATCTCTTAGGGGATTATGAGGTTTTGGACAAATCGATTAGATGATTCGACAACATTCGGATATCTTGTGATGGGACACATTGCTTGGGAGACTCCAGATACAAGTATAGCCATTAAAGCGCAGTCCATGCAGCCACGAGAAGACGAGTCCGAATCAGTCGACATTGGAGCAGAGTGGAGTAAAGAGTTCGCACGAGATTTCGACGAGATGATGTTCCACACCACTGACATCAGAGATGCGATACACATGCAGAGGCGTTGTAAATGGATATACCTTCCAGAAGGTGTCACGACGAGTATGCAGCCGTTCCGGAATAAGAGATAGATATAGTAAAGGATGGTAACTTCCAGGCATTTCGGCAGAAACGAGCTTTCAAAGAGACCTCGACAGGACCTTTCTGGAATACTATACGAGAAGACTTGGACCTAGGAGCGGTCATATTATGCACCCCCAGCAGGACATAGTTGAGCATCGTCGATGAGATAGTTGGCCAGAGATCTGTAGAGGATGTGCCAGAGCGGTACTGTTTCCGTCGTCATTCCATATTAGGCAGTTGAGCCGAGGAGCTATATATCTAGCAATACACAGTGAGAGACAAGAGCCTAAAAGCACCAGACGACAGGTCATGAACAGGAGGCAAGTAGATATCTTGCTCTGCTAGCATTGGATGCACCGACACCTTCCTAACTGTGAGGAGGATATATTATCGACGGTACTTATGATTTGTGATTTGATTATCACGTATCCGTCACCTTGGATTTTGGTATTTTGGGCGATCTATGTGCATGATTTTGTCTTGATGACTGAGTTTCATGATATTTGTTTTCATGCACCATGGTTGCACCTACTGGGTATTCATATTTTGTGCATAGTATTACGCTTGAGGTATTGATTGTGATTTCATGCCTATTTTATGCATGCGATTTGACTTATGCTTTCGGCATAGTTTCCATACACTTTTAGTGTTTTGATTTGATTTGTACACACTGATGCACATGGTTGTGAGATTATATACCGCGGTATACCTGATTTTGATTGAGCCGTATTGTATACCGTCGATTTTGATTCTGACATTGATGTTGATTTCTTGCACTCCATGCATTTGATTTGGATTTTTGCGCATGTTGAGCGCATGTTTTGAGATACGATTTTGGTGCACACCAGATGCGCTAAATCGAGATTTTTCGTGCATGACAGATGCACCTGATTTTGCTGTCAGGCACACACGTCGCCTATGACAGATGTTTCGTGCACACCCGTTGGACCATGATGTTGTTTCTGTGCACATCTACGGCACAGATAAAGATTTTGATTTCCGTGCGCACCAGACGCACATTATATACCTTTTGGGATTTATTTCTTATAGAGCAGTACATTTTTATGATATCTGCTATATGTTTTCGTATTGAGCAGGACTAGTCAGAGGACAGTACCTGGATATATTTTTCATGCATTGAAACTATCGAAGGGAATTCCAAAAGGGAGCTATAGTCTCAGTATTTACCTACGTGTCTGATATGACACGACACGTTTTAACATAAGGAAACCCTTCTAAATTGTTTTCAAAACGGCGGAACGTACCTATTAAACAAAAGATATATACATATATGGTTATTTTCTTACAATAGACGTCCGCCACTGTGCAGTGTTGTGTGCATCGCACAGCAACATGAAAAGGTTTAGCATGCATTTCTTTCAGATATTTATACGTATAGAATTGATGTCTATATGTATGGTTTTGATATATATCATATCGGTTTTGTTTTGGATTTGACCTTTGTGTCTTTACCATGACTCCGATGATTGCGGGATGCTTGACGAAGTTTTGATTTTGAGTTATCTGCCCATTGTTTTTGCGCATGCATTGCGCTATGATGCGTCTTATGTATTGATGATTTCGGAGCCCCGACGACTTGAACTTTTTATTGAAATGTTTTAGAATTTGGGGGTTTAAATTTAAATTCGAGGACCAAATTTCTTTAACGAGGGAAAATTGTAACATTTCAAAAAAAATATAATATTACTTTTGGGAATTTTTATAATTTAATAATAAAATATTGAATATTTTAAATAAAGCGGTAAAATTAAATACCGATAAATTGGGAAAAGTTTTGAAAATTATAGAAATTACTTTAAAAAGGGTGTTTTATGTGAATTATGCAAATTTTAAGATTTTATGATTAATTATATGCTAATTTAGTTCTAATCGCGATTAAAAATCGCTAATCGGATTTTTAGCATATTTTGTGCAAAACATGCACCATATCATTTTACACTTGTTACATATGTTTTCCATGGCTTTCCTTCATGTTTTAAAGCATGGTTGTTGATTTATATGAAAATAGAAAAGGAAAAGAAAAGAAAAGAAAAAGGTGAATAGAATATTAGGTATGGGTGAGAGAGAGAAGGTGTGGGGGGTTATCTTTGACTTGCATCTCACCATTTCCATCATTTTCCTCTCCCCTCTCTTTACTTGCTGCAGCTGCTGCTGCCTCCTTCTCCACCCTCTTCAACCCTTTCAATTCATCATAATAAACACCTCAAAACCTATTACCCTTTTCATTAAAAAGATGGACAAGCTCAAGGGAAGCACATTGGACCAAGAAAGTAAGGATTTTGGCCACTTGGGGCAACTCAAGAATTTTCTTGAGTTGCCAAATGAGGTATTTTCTGAACCTTTAGCTTTGTTTTTCCATTACTTTTACCCCCATGCTAGATTAGAACCGATATCGGGTGGTATGGGTGATGTTTGAAAACTCTAGTTAGGGTTATTGGAAATTGAAAGTTGTGTTGGGCAATTGAGCTCAGAAGTGGCCTCACAAACCCTCTAGTGCTAGAATTAAGACCTAAACCAGAGACTAGAACCCTGGAATACGGATTTAGAAAAGCCGATATTGGGAAATTGTGAATTCTATGGATGTAAAATGGAATCTGCTATCATCCCGAGACTCTGAAAATTATTTTGCAAACACAGAGAGATGTGCAGGCACCCAGGAAACTAACCCCAACACCCCAGCCCCAGGTTCCATTCCTTGGCCGCAGATTTATTCTGCCTGGCCGCAAATTATGGCCAGACCTAGGCCCTTTGGCCTCGTGTTGGTTCTGTGGTCCCCTAGTCAGTTAAATAGACCCTTGGTATATACAAAATTGTCTGATTTGACCTAGGGTAGAATCTGGGACCTTTTTCCTCAGTTGCTGTTTTGATTCGGAGTTTTGTTTTGCGTATTTTAAATTCTGGATTTGCATATTTGTGTTTTACCTCGATCACTTGACGTTTGCATGACGACATCGAGGGTTGTTTGATGGTTTTGAAAGCGTAGTCCATAGTTTCTAACCTATAGGCCTTAACGCGTCGTTTGGTTTTCTCGATGTGATTTTAAGGTGCATTTGCGATTGTGTTATCTTGTAGGTACCTTCTCGAGGGCTTCATACGATGAAGAAGATGAAAGCGACATCGACACCGACACGCAGGATGCAAAGTGAGTAGATTATATCTACGGGGGAAGTCGGGTGGATGGCGTATAGCACCCCCGCAGTTGGATACTTAGTATACTGTATATACTATATCTATATATGATAGCGTTATGCGTAACATAGATATTCTGATGTGATTAGGTGTACTATGGATAGATTAGGGTTTAGAAGTAAACTAGTATAGTTCCTAGTTGCGAACCGTAGAATAGCTTTACACCCACACGCACACATATGCTTTTGATGTGGTTATACCTGGATGATGAGGATAGTGTATGATATTTGCAGATGAGTCGATGAGATTGGGCATAGTGCCATGATGATCGGTGATATGATGTGAATCGTATTTGGGATACGGCACGAGATTTTAGCGGGTCTTTAGACGTGTGTTTCATACACGCATTTATATTTATATAGATGGTATCGATTTGTGCTAGACTTAGATCAGTACCCCAGATCATGAGATATGATGATAAGGATACCAGATAATTGATGAGATGAATGTGATATTGACCCGTACCAAGCTTTTGGGATGCCGTACGAAGATTTACCATACGAGCTTTATATTGATGATAGATCCGCACTCATGACTCGAGAATGTCATATGATATTGTATCGTACGCGGTACCTTTTAGGCGGGATCACCGACTATTATATATAAATATATACATATATATATATATATATCGACCCAGATTTAAGTAGTTTCCATACCCCTCCCGATTGTCCTGTTAGTCAGAGCGGTAGTTTTGCTAGTAGATGTTAGGCTAGGCCGATGTCATACCTATTTCAAAAACTAACGAATCGGGAGTATTTTAAAGACAGGCAAAGGGATTCTACGGATATTTTCAGAAGACGCATCTTTTCTTAAAAAAACCGTAGCCCTTATTTTCCTAAAACCCCGATTCGTCTTCTTTCAAATGGCAAAACAGTATGACATGTATATACTGATGTAGATTCTACACTGTTGTGTTATTATTCATTTGCCGCATATTCTTACTGTTGCATTCAGGATATGATCCCTTGTATATTCATACCAGTGCACCCATATATTGATATTTTCATACTTGCGCACATGCACACTGTATATTCATACCAGTGCACACATATATTGATATTTTCATACTTGCGCACATGCACACTGTATATTCATACCAGTGCACACATATATTGATATCTTCATACTTGCGCATATGCACACTGTATATTTATACCAGTAGACACATATATTGATATCTTCATACTTTCGCACATGCACACTGTATATTCATACCCGTGCACAGATATATTGATATCTTCATATTTGTGCACATGCACACTGTATATTCATACCAGTGCACATCTATATTGATATATCCCTACTTGTACACATGCACACTGTATTTTCATAGTAGTGCTACACTCATATTCGCGTATATATCCATTTGCACATCCATACCTACATACATACACATGTAACATACACGAATGATATTGACTTGATTTCAAGAGAATAGGGACCGTATGAGATATTTTCAAAACTGCATTCTTTTAAAAGAGTGGTTTCCCCTTTTTTCTCTTAGTGCCATACGACACATGGCATGGATTAACGCATTGAGTTTGGATTTATGGGATTTCTGGATTTGAGAACCGTGGTATTATTTTAAGAAAATACGCACTGTTTTAAGAACCCGGTTTCTCCTGATTGATATTTCAGTGCGTCCACCATGAGTTTTCTCGGTTCCTGAGAGCTTGTGTGAGTATACCCGATTCGAGGAGTGGTAGGCACCAATTACGGGTACATGGTGGACCCGGTGAGGTACCCCTGTGCAAGAAAACTCGTATATGTTAGACGGTGAGCCCGGTAAGGGAGTACTACCTACCGGTGGTTGTTTTGAGCTCGGTGGATATCTGGGGGATACCGACCGGAGTTGAAAGATGAGACGGGCCGATCCGGACCGACGGAGCCCTATGTATATGAGGATTTACGTGCCGATGCTAGGCACTGGTTTCATGATGTTTTCGAGTGTCGATGCTTGACACTAAGGTTCCATGATTTTGATATGTCGTGAGCGACACATGTTGAGTTACTGTTGGAGATAGTGCCCTCAGAGTCAATTATTAGGTCACAGGTACGTGATTGTAATGATTGAGGGAGGACCTATCCCGGTAGGACAGTCTTACTCGAGATGATAGTATGCTATCTGGTTTACCTTTATCATCGTGTACTGCTTTAGGTGACCTGACACGTCGCTATTACACGTTGATAGAGCCCCTAGGATTCTTGCTTGACCACCAGCAGTATGAGGGCGATCATATAAGTGGGAGCTGGGGTCTATAAGCTTATCCTTAAAAGGTCCCTAGTCGTGGGAGTTTCGAGACTGGGCATCGATACTCCATTAGTAGACTAGTGTATACAGTCGAGACCCCGACGAGGGGCGGTGGCCGGTCTCACAAGCCACTGGTGTCAGTTGGATCACCTAAGATGTATACAGGTGCTCATTGGGTTATGAGTACACCGGACAGGACTCGCCGGGAACATGCTAGTTGGTCATATACCAGACGTCAGATGGCAGTTCCCTGGTGACATGTGTGCAGGTTAGTTCATCGACCTGGGGATCGTCATTTGTCTCGTGTGAGTTCCCACTGTACTTTGATTACTACCCTACCACGGCTCAAAGGAGTCGTGCAAACAGGTTTTAGTTGGGTACAGTCCCGAGCCACATGGAGGCAGTGAGCGTATCTTCAGGGGTTCGTCTCTCTCGGTATTGGGGGTGAGGTCGTGCTGTGTCTAGGAGAGCCATTACACAAAGTCCTTGGCCAAGGCAAGGAGATTTACTGGTAGGTATTCCAGTAGTATCTCAGGGTGTTCTGGGCTACACTCCGACACGACTTGTACCGCTTTTGGGGGTCTGACTTTTACCAACCCCCTAGGCCCGCCATGCGATGCTCATAGACGAACGGACCGGACTGCACGGATATTGTCACTGACAGGCTCAGTAGGGTTGTCAGGCTGAGTTCACTCACAGACGTCCCTTTTAGTCAGTACCTGGTGGCCCGTTACGTATTGGCTTATACCTCTGACGTGCTAGTGGTTAAATCCACAACCAAGGTGTTGACGAGTCTTTAGAGTCCCCCACATTCAGTTACTCAGCTTTCGGGCGAAAAGTTGTAGAGGCCGTATGGAGATATGGCAGGGTCCGGTCAGATACGTGCGGTATTGCACGGATCAGGATCGGACAGTTTGTACTATAGGACGTATGGGTATATGGCAGGGTTCGATCAGATACGTGCGGTATTGCACGGATCAGGATCGAACAGATATTACTAGCCGGCTTTGGTTTAAGCCGGATCTTAGTATAGTACAGTGTAGAGTTTGTCTCATTGCATTTGTATTTCGGTCGAAATACAGATGCGGGTGTGTATGCACAGTATTGGGGTTTTCCTGTAATTTATTACGGGACCAGTCTTCTGGAGTTGCCAGTTTGCTTTCCGTTTCGGCCGATTTCCATTGTTCCGTTCATTGGCCGAAGATTGGTGGAGGAGGGTTTATTTGCATTGTTGCAAATAGGCATTTGTGGAGGGGGTCTTTGCATTTTATCTTATCATGATGGTTTTCATGATGAGCACCATCACTTGACTTCTTCTTCTCATGATGGCTTGACTTTTTGAAGCCATCATGCATGAGATGATGGTTGCCTTTGTGTGTTGGATTTGTGGTGATCATTTGATTTCTCCTCATCATTTTTTTGCTTTCCAACCACCCCCCTTGTCTTGGTTTTTCTCTCTCCAATCACACTTGGAAATGGGGGGCCGGCCACTTTAGGTGGGATGAGAAAATTGCTTCTTTTTGAGTGAAAAAAAAAATATGATACATTCATTCTTTAGTATGCTACATTTTCCCCACCTCTCTCCAAGCTCTCTTTTCCTTCACCAATGGCAATTCCACAATCCCCAAAAATGAGACATGGTTCTTCACACATTCTACAGCGAATCTTGGGCACGTCGAGTAGCCGGCTTCGTGCCCGAGTTGCCTCGGCATTGAGGTGGGAGCCCGTAAACAAAGTAGGCGATGTGGTGCACTTCCGGCGACGAGGAGGAGACGGGACTTTTCCGCAGGAGATCGGGACCATGACGAGAAGACCGGAGGACTTGGATCGTCGGTATATCTCTAACCCATCTTCTAGTTAGCTTAGACTAGTTAATGGTAACGATCCGGGTGATAGTGCGCGGTGGTGCCGGTTTGCTAAGTCCGCAAATTTCAAGTTATTCACCGCTTCCGCATTCCGGCGTCGGATTGACGGCCGGGGCGCCGCCGTGCACTTACAGTTACATCCTCATACTTCCATGCATATGT
Organism: Agapanthus africanus; assembly: GCA_030015575.1. Taxonomy (NCBI): domain Eukaryota; kingdom Viridiplantae; phylum Streptophyta; class Magnoliopsida; order Asparagales; family Amaryllidaceae; genus Agapanthus; species Agapanthus africanus. The sequence continues at coordinate 143,983,038 of JASDDO010000029.1, read as the reverse complement.
TTATGATATTTACATGCATGATGCTTATTGTCATTGGGTGACACGTGGACGGTTTCCATATACATATAGCTGATATTGATCACATAGTTGGACGATATCCACATACTGTTAGACATCATGATATAGTTGACACTGATTGCATTGATCATACCTCACATTATGATAGTTGTTACCTGAGGCTCTGGCACGAGTACCTGGTACTATACTTATGTATGATGTTACTTTTGCCACCTTATCATGCTTCAGACTTATTCATCCGAGGTTTATATACATATCTGATTGTATTGAACTAGGATTGTGTCATACTTACGATTTATGCTCTGTGTTGTTTTCTATTCACGAGTGGGCAACTCACCCCCGTTGTGCCACAGTTCTTGCAGGTTTTGCCGTACAGGTTCCATTGCGGCTTCCGGCACACTGCTTCCCTTACGGTTGATTTTCTTTGGTAGGTGGGTTCTTTTGCATCAGAACCACCATTGTACATGTATTATTCAGTTGTATCTAGTAATTCCATCAACCAAACATGTATATTGTTTCAGACTTAGGAAACCAGTTATGTATTATTTCGACCATAGAGTCGCGCGTTGTAGTATTATGGTTTTCATGTTGATTTTGAGTTTTACTTTGAGTTTTGATTCTCGCCATTCGGCGTTGTATCTTATACTGCTTGTGTTGTTGTGACCGTCGATTGATGAAGAGCTAGCTCCTGCTTGGGGATGCCTTTTATCATTGTATATATGTTATTCTTGTTGTACCCCGTTTGGGGCCAGAATTTACAATGGAAACTCTGCCGAACTTTTCAGAAAGGATTAGAGATTTTAAAAATGCAAATTCGGCTTACTTATTTAAAAACCTTGCTTTTAAAACATGTTTTCTTCACTTCTTAAAACTAGTTTTCCTTATTTACTCCTTAAAAATGTTTTAGATTTCTGGGCTTTTGGCTTACTTGAATTAGATGGGGTCCTATAGACTTCATATGATTCAAGGCCAGTCACGTGCTATTTCGGGTCGTGACAAAAAACAATCGAGTGTTTTGTAACATTTGCTAGTTTCACTAAAGGGGTCACTCCCGGTGAAGAGATCTTGGCCCTTTCCTCATCGAATGAGGTGCTGGATATTCATCAAGGAATACCACTATGCAAAGAAAAAACTAGAGTTACCCATTTTAAAAAGTTTGATTCTACAACATCTTTAGGTTTTTTTTCTTAACATTAATCACATTAATATTGTCCCGTCATTTACGTTTCCTAAACATCACAGAAAAGAAACGAAAGTAGAACGTAAGCTTATGCCATCTGCATTCGCCACGGGCCCCGTCATGCACCGTTAGGTTACTTAACTAATGGCAGAGCAGGGGCTAGACTAGCGCGGGTGAAAAACATAAGCAACGTTTATTATATATCTCATATATATATAGCCATTCGTTGCACGCATTTATAAACATTTCAGATCACAGATGAATATATTGGATATACTAGGAATTCCGTACTTCTTTTAAGCCCTTAATGAAAGACGGTTTCCACGGTCGTGATGAATAGCTAAACCCCACCCTACATCCCTACGGGTGCGGCAAACTACCCGCCAATTTCCCGAAATGAATCAACCTTTATTATATATCTCATATATAAATAGCCATTCGTCACTTTGAGAACCCCGTAATTTGTGTACCCCACCTTGGGTCTATCCTAGGAGCAATAACAGTAAAAAGAAAATATACAACGGTGGCTACAAGCTCAACCCGGATGTGCCCCGAAAAATAATATTAAATTGATTTTTACATATTACATGAATGAAAGAAAAGAAAAACGCCCTTCTCACATCCCCCCCGGCCATTCATCACGACGATCTAACATATTCATATACGCATACCATCTTATGATATCAATACCGATGTGAGCAACCCCGACTAATCGACTTAGAGCAATTAGTCGACGTTTCCAAACACACATCCACATCACAAAGCAGTTAGTTATATGTATGCCCTAGAGGCCATTACTGTACATAGGATGTATATTGTAGTGGATGCTGGGACATATATAGGGAGGACTTTCTTGCTCAACATGATAGTACGCTATCTGGTTGATCTTTACCTTAACGTGTATACTGTTTGTCTCTCTGTTGCATGTTGGTAAAGCCCTTAGGATGTGTACTTGACTACCTGGACTATGATGCGGATCATACTAGTGGGGACATGGTAGTCCATAAGTACATCCTTCAAAGTCCCTAGTAGTGGGTGTATCGAGATGGGGCATCGATATACCAGAGTAGACTAGCGTGTACCTTCTCGACCCATACAGATGGGCGATGGATGATCCCATATCCATCGGTGTTTGACATCAGAGATGATATACGGGTGCTCAGTAGAGACTGGGTACACTGGACGGACTCGCCGAGAACTCCCAGATGGTATTATACCTCACGTCAGATGGCAGTTCTCTGGTGACACTGGTACAGAGTAGTCTGTTGACCCGAGATCGTCATAGAGTCTTGTGTGGTTCCCACTGTGCTTTGATTTCCATCTTACCACGTCCAAGAGGGCGTGCAAAACGGTGGTTTTTGGGTACAGTCCCGAGTCACATGGAGGCAATGAGCGATAGGAGGGGATTCGTCTCTCCCGGTATAGGGAGTTGATGTTGCACTGTGTTCGATTGGCTATAACAGGAAGTCCCTGGCCAGGGCTGATCAGAGAATTGCTGGTAAGTGTTACCAGCAGTTTCTCGACCCGTTATGAGCCTCATATCGACACGACTTATCGAGCTATTGGGGTCTGACGTTTACCACCCCTAGGCAAGATATGCGACATATCAGACGATCAGACCGGACTGTACGGTAGTGTTACTGGTTGGATTCACTGGAGTGTGAGCGGGCTTGCTCGTCGATCTTCAGATCGTTCAATACCCGGGTGGCCGTTACGTTTAGCAGACCGCTTGCGGCTTGTGGGTGTTTGATATGATCATCATCTGCTACCGGCATATTGACGAGTCTTTAGAGTCCTACACAGAGGTTTCCTGGCTCAAGCGAAACGAAATAGGAGCGCATATGAGATATGTGCGGGACCGAGAATAATACGGTATGTGATACTGTATTCGATTCTCGCGATGTGACATTGATCGGTTATATGCGATATAGCCGGGTTATCGGATCAAGTGTTGATTCGATAAGTTGTTACTGATGATACCAGTCGGTTATGTGCGACATGACCGGATCGTTAAATCAAGTGTTGATTTAATGATTTAATGCATAATTGTATATTTGATATATTACTTTGCATTAACTAGTATCGGTTCACTTTAAAATGGATTTTCTCACTCGGGTGTGCGCATTGCATATGCGATATGATTTTGTGCACTTGCTTGTATCATGTTTGATGATGCATGCCAAACTTGGTTAAGTGTAAAGAATGAACCATGGTAATGAATGGGTTAGGGTTTTGATTTTTATTTATTCATTTATCTTTCTTATTTATTCTTTTTGGAAAAAGGAAAAAGGAAGATAAATGGTGGCATATTTTGGATTTAGTTGAAGTTTCTTGAAACTTTGACTAAGTCTTCATTCTTGTCCAATACTTAACCCTAACCATTTTAACTAACCTAAGTTAATTCTCTACACTTAACTAGAGTTAAAAGTATGATAAGTATTGTTTTATTTTCTATTTTTAAATCAAGACTTATCATATCATCTTCATCTTCTTCCATTCTTCAAGTGAAGAAAGCTTCATTTTCATCAATGGTGATTGATGATTAAGAGTGAGAAATCCATTTCTAAAGTCTACCCACTTCCTATTTCTTCATCCTCTACCTCTTTCCAAGTAGTAGAGTGTGTTTACTTCACAAGTTTCATGACTTGGTGAAGTTGTGAGCTTGATCTAGCGATGCCTCGACGTAGATCATCTTCGGCGTGGACATCGACGACCTAGCTTGCCCATTCTCCGACGAAGCCGACGCTAGAGCCCGGGAACTCATTAGGACAGCGAGGAGACTTCATTGCGGAGCTATGGAGGTGGAGAACCGGATCTACAAAGGTTGTATTTCCGTATATCTTAGTTAAGTGTTAACTAGTTAGCTTTTTCGCCTAGAAATCTAGCAAACGATCCGTAGTCGGGTCTCTCGGCACCCGTAAAATTTTATAATGGCATGTTCGATGCCTTGTGAGACCTCATTAGGGTGCCTAGGAACCCTACAGTGGTATCAGAGCCTAGCTAGAGCCTTAGGCGAAGTCCAGACGGAGTTTGAAGTCCGAACGAACCCGAAAACCCAATTCAAACATGCTCTCTGTCCTTTTTTGAAAATTGTGGATTTTTCGAAATTAAAAATATGCAGAAAAATAAGAAGGGTGTTATTTGAATTACTGTGAAATACGAGGGCCTGAATCAACTTTTCCAGCGCGGAACCGCGGCACGTGCTATGCATGGTGCGGCGGTTCCGCGGCCTTACTGTTCCATTGTTTAATAATTTCTGCACAGTAACTCATATAATATAATGCTGTATTTTCTGGGGTATTTTTATTGTGACTCTACAGAAGAGTTTTCCTGGGTTGTTTTGGGGATTCGGTGTTTCGATCGGAGTATCAAATTTCGTCTATGTGGCTTTCCGGATAAATTTTAGAATATGTTAAAAAGTTCGACCGGATATAAATACCCAATTTTTCCCCTGTCGGGAAATTTCCAAGTGTTGGATTTTTCCGTAGTTTAACGACGTTCTAAGTAGTGCAAGTAACTCGATGGACCCTCTAGAAGACAACAAACCTTAACTCGATTATGTGACCGTCTTGAACTGCCCTTTGAACCTTCGGGTTTGGGGCAGTACGGCGTGCCACATGTGAGGCGTTGGCTTGACCCTTCTACGGCTGGACCGTCGGTACTGAGGCACGAACTGAATGTTGTTAGACTTATTTCATGTGTTGATCTGTATCGGGAAAACTTGGGTGTTCGAATGTTCAATCGGAAAGTTTAACATTTTCTAATTATCCGGAATGGGATACAATAATTGGAATTCACAAGAAGTTATGTGATAACTGAATGAATGTTATAAACATAGCACTTTAGTCTCACTTGATCGGTTGCCACGGAATTTTGATGTGATCAAAAGTCCGTCGCAATCACGTAGCGTACGCGGATACTCGCCGGGTAAACTTAATAGACAGCCTCACTCCATAGCCCCGACCAAGTGACTGTAGGAGAACCCCGTCGCCGAAAGCATCCGTTCGGGTGCTCGCGGTAGCGGTGTTCCGCCTTGGTGCACTTCATCGACGGTATCGGGGGTGCGGCCGCCTACTGAAGTTTGCGACGAGTATTCGATCAGGATGTCGGGAATCTTGTTGAATTACCCGACTTGATATTGAAAAGAGTTTTCGATAATGAGACTAAAATGCGGGGTTTATAATTGTTAGGCATGCGATGTCTAAGGAATTAATTTGGTCAGGCATGTGATGTCTGAGGTGGTTGCGGATTCCAACTGTTGTAGTTTTACACTTTCTTTTCTGTGACCGTAAGTGTAATATGTGATATCGCCGGTTTCGTTGCTATATGTCAACGACAATTGGGATGCGCATATTTACTTACGTTGATGACATGTGATGTTATGTGTTGCTGGATATGTTATATTGGATCGTCGTGTTTGAATAGCCGAGGGTTTTTATGTGAGATGAGTGTTTTTCATTTTCATTCATGTAAAAACTTGTATGTAATATTCTTTTATTGGGGCGCTTCCAGGTTGCGGAAGTTGTCACCGTTTGTATATTATTTACTTTTCCGCACTAGGATAGACCCAAGGAGGGGAGCACAAGTAACCGGGTTCTGGGGTCCAGTGGGAGACCAACTCGAGGAGTCGAGTCCGGGTCTCCTAACTCTAGAATTGGTAGGGTTGCTTGCCGCTCTCGTAGGGGTCTAGGGGTGTGGGTTTGGCTATTCATCACGACCGTGGAATCCGTGTTTTATACTGGCTCGTATTGAAAACACGGACGTCCTAGTATATCCAATATTTCATATGTTTCTTCTGCTGCGATATCTGTGATGTGATCATGTGATGTTCTGTGATAGATACAGTATATAGTATATATGATATATTATATAGACGTTACTTATGTTTTACACCCGCGCTAGCCCTGCCCTGCTCTGCCGTTAGTTACCTAACCTAACGGTGCACGAGGGGACATCGAGGCGAATGCGGATGGCATAAGTGTACGTCGTATTTATCTGTGATGTTTAGGTACTTAAATGATGGGACTTCATTAATGTGATTAATGAAATAAAAGAAACCTAAGATGTTGTAGAATCGAATTTCAAAATAAAACAGGTAGCTACAGTTCTTGCTTTGCACAGCGGTATATGTGATATATCCTGCACCTTATTCGATGAGGAAAGGACCGAGATCCCTTCACCGGGAGTGACTCCTTTAGCAATAACTGGCAGATGCTACACACTCGGTTTGTCTTTTGATTGCTTTTAAGAGTTCTGCTTTGCACAGTGATATATATGATATATCCCGCACCTCATTCGACGAGGAAAGGACCGACGATCCCTTCACCGGGAGTGACTCCTTTAGCAAAACTAGAAAAGCCTCAAAAACACTCCATTTCAAAATTCATTTGATTCTACAACGATATCAAGTTCACTACGCAATAGGTTTTCAGAAAAACCTGTCGTAGCCCTCCGTCATTTCAGATAAGTAGTAGTTAGTATTCGTGCTACGTTTGTTGGCCTGCGTCAAGGCGTAGTGTGCGGTAGCTAACTGGTGCTTATCTGTATAAGCATATGATGTGATTGGATTAGGGTAGTCGTGCGACTTTGTTGGCCTGCGTCAAGGGTCGTGCGGGTGGGTTTAATTCAATCAGGAAATATCGGGTTGAACTTGACTAGCGGACTATGGTTTGTTGGCCTGCGTCAAGGTCATAGGACGCTAGGGGCAAAATATTATCGGGAATTTCAAGTGTTGAAATTTGCAATGAGATTGCATACCTTCTATGAGATAGTTGGATCCCGATACCCGCTGCGAGTAAGAGTTACTCCTGGGAGAGTTTTATACATTACAATTGGCCGATCAAGTAGGTGTCTAGAAAGGTGTCAACGGGGTTATGCCTCTGGGAAAATGAGGTTTACATTAATTAGGTTCGTGCGAAAGCACAGGGGACCTCCCTCAAAGTACCGACACTGGCCTGGCTGAAAGATTGGAGAACTTGTAGTGTGTAATTAATCCCGGCTAGTCTTTCCTTTTAGGGTTTGAAGGAAGATTTGATAAAAAGCAGTGGGAGCCATCCTGATTAGATAAAATAATAACCAATCTATTCTTGAAAGAGCGCACGCTGAGTGTTTTCTTTTCTCTCTCTCCAGGTAGCGACCATATCACGCCTTAATCATGATAATAATACGGATTATTGACCGAACCCGCTTGTTATACTGAGCTGGGGAACGTTGGTCCCGCTCCAACTTATAATTGTTATAAGACAGAGCAGGAAATTGGGGATTACCAGAATTCCCTTGCCGCCCAAACGAAGAGAGTGCATGCTGATGCATCATCTTCGGGTGTGTTCATTATACAGAACTGTTTCTCAGTATCCTTTATGTCCTGGGTATGTGATACCAGATCAGGATCCCAGATATGTAATCTGTTACATAGGGCTACAGAATGGTAGAGAACTGAGAACGGGTGATAAGTTTCATGAGGCAGAAAACGGGGCAAGTGTTGCAGCCAAGTCTGTCGGTCACTGTCACCCTGTATTACCAATACATTGATTCTGAACGAATGTTGTTAGATACCGAACCTGATATACCAAATCATATCACTCTCTTTGTTAGAAAAGAAAGGATATAATTTTGTATTGTTGGATAATGTTTTGAACATTTCCTTTATCAAAAGTTGATCGATTCAGGCACGTTATCTAAAAGCATTAATGTTCTAAATCAAACCACAGTTCTTTGTATACAGAACACACACAAGAGGAAGAGTTCAGAAATGAACGAATCCTTCTTGAGGCATTGTAGACTAGGTCATATCAATGCGACCCGACTAGCTGAAGTTACATGTAGATGCATATTTAAATCAGTTTAAATCTACATCTTGTGAAACTTGCCAGTCATGTCACAAAGATAAGATGACCATAGCTCTGTTTATTGGAAACAGAGAAAGAGTTAGTGAACTCTTGGGATGATACATGTTGATGTATGTAGGTCCCCTGTCTACACATGCCAAGACCGGTTCTTTATACTTCATTATATTCTCTGATAATCTCTCAAGATTCAGACATATGTTCCTGTTGAAACACAAGTCCGAACCTTTTGAGATATTCACAGAATATAAGTTAGAAGTAGAGAACCGATACGGGTATAAGTATTATGTCCTATGATGAGATCAAGGAGGAGAATACTTGAGAACAGAATTCCTGGACTATTCTAAAGGGGAATGAGATTCTCTCTCAGCATTACTCCTCTGTATACACCATAGCACGATGGTATATCGGGGCGGAGCAATCACACCCTATATGATAAGGTGTGCTCTATGATGAGTACTACTGAGTTACCTATTTCCTTTTTGGGGGTTATGCACTTGAGAAGCTGCATACCTATTGAATAAGGGTTCCAATCAAATCAGTTGCCTACCGCTTCATATGTGATATGGTAAGGGAAGAGCCCATCTCTCAAGTTAGTTGAGATTTGGGGTTGTCCAGCCTATGTCTGAAAAGCAAAATCTGGACAAGCTCGAGGCAAGATCTGTTATGTAGAACTGGAAAGGTTCCAGCTATACAAACTGCAGCTGATGATTTGATAGAACCAAATGATTCAATAGTTACCAATGAACCTCAGCCTCTCCGCCGATCTAGTAGGGTTCCTCACCCACCTGAGAGATACTTCGGTTTCTTTATGACAGTGGGACCGAGGACTGCATCATGAGATGATGACCCAACTAGTTTCGAGCTGGCCATCAGGAGTGAGACTCTGTAAGAATGGCTGGATGCTTAGCGATCTGAGATGGAATCCTTATGCACCAACAAAGTATGGACTTTTGTTGCTATATCTGAAGGGTTAAATCCCCATCAGGAGCAAGTATATCTTGAGAAGATTACTTGGTGTAGATGGAAAAGTTGAGACTTTCAAAGCTAGACTTGTTAAAAGTTTGCATCATTGACCAGGTGTGGATAATGATGAAACCTTTTCAAGTAGCTATGCTTAAGTCCATCCAGATCCTACTTGTCACGGCTACAAACCATGACTACGATATCTGGTGGTTGGGTGTCATGACTGCTTTTCTAAATGATGTTTTAGAAGAGTGCGTCTATAAGTACACAGCCAGAGGGCCTCGTAGACAGTGGGAGCAGCGGAAATGTGTGCAAGATGCTTTATAGGATAAAGCAGGCATCGCGGAGTTGGAACATCTGTTTTGATGAATTAGTCAAAGAAGTTGACATCATCAAAATGGTAGATGAACCTTGTATAAACAAAAAGGTAGTAGGGAGTATGGTGATGATCCTCGTAGAGTACGTGGATGACATACTCTTGATAGGGAAGCAGTTTCCTATGCTACGCTCGATCAATCTCCGCTTATCACAATGATTCTCCATATAGGATCAAAGTGATACCTCCTAAATCCTGGGTTTTGGATCTATGAGATAGATCTAATTGGATGTTAGGATTCTCACTAGTTGTAGTGAGATGGTATCAATCGATCCTGGGGAGAATCACTGGAAGTGTTCCAGGGTGATAAAGACGACTGAGTGTTAGTCACAGGCATTGTCTTTACCCTAAGTAAAGGGACGGTATGTTGGAAGAGTACCAAACTAGATACCGTGACATACTAGACGATAAAGGCAGGATACATCGCTACTAAAGATGCTACCAAAGAGGCAGTCTGGGAGTATATTAGTTCATGAGATGAACTATGTTCCTACCATTGTGAGACAATGGAGTTGTGGCTTATGCCGAGGAACGCCGGTCCCATCAGTGATCCAGACAAATTCTAAGGCAGTATCACCTGATCATGGAGATGGTTGATCTCCAGGGGATCGAGGTCAGGAGAGTAGACTCAGAGGACAACACAGCGGATCCACTCACAAAGGCCTGTTCCCAGAGAGAGACTTTTATGGGATGGTTGAGTATGAGATACTACAACCACTGCTACAGATGGCCCTAGTGCAAGTGGGAGATTGTTAGTTATATGTATGCCCTAGAGGCCATTACTGTACATAGGATGTATATTGTAGTGGATGCTGGGACATATATAGGGAGGACTTTCTTGCTCGACATGATAGTACGCTATCTGGTTGATCTTTACCTTAACGTGTATACTGTTTGTCTCTCTGTTGCATGTTGGTAAAGCCCTTAGGATGTGTACTTGACTACCTGGACTATGATGCGGATCATACTAGTGGGGACATGGTAGTCCATAAGTACATCCTTCAAAGTCCCTAGTCGTGGGTGTATCGAGACGGGGCATCGATATACCAGAGTAGACTAGCGTGTACCTTCTCGACCTATACAGATGGGCGATGGATGATCCCATATCCATCGGTGTTTGACATCAGAGATGATATACGGGTGCTCAGTAGAGACTGGGTACACTGGACGGACTCGCCGAGAACTCCCAGATGGTATTATACCTCACGTCAGATGGCAGTTCTCTGGTGACACTGGTACAGAGTAGTCTGTTGACCCGAGATCGTCATAGAGTCTTGTGTGGTTCCCACTGTGCTTTGATTTCCATCTTACCACGTCCAAGAGGGCGTGCAAAACGGTGGTTTTTGGGTACAGTCCCGAGTCACATGGAGGCAATGAGCGATAGGAGGGGATTCGTCTCTCCCGGTATAGGGAGTTGATGTTGCACTGTGTTCGATTGGCTATAACAGGAAGTCCCTGGCCAGGGCTGATCAGAGAATTGCTGGTAAGTGTTACCAGTAGTTTCTTGACCCGTTATGAGCCTCATATCGACACGACTTATCGAGCTATTGGGGTCTGACGTTTACCACCCCTAGGCAAGATATGCGACATATCAGACGATCAGACCGGACTGTACGGTAGTGTTACTGGTTGGATTCACTGGAGTGTGAGCGGGCTTGCTCGTCGATCTTCAGATCGTTCAATACCCGGGTGGCCGTTACGTTTAGCAGACCGCTTGCGGCTTGTGGGTGTTTGATATGATCATCATCTGCTACCGGCGTATTGACGAGTCTTTAGAGTCCTACACAGAGGTTTCCTGGCTCAAGCGAAACGAAATAGGAGCGCATATGAGATATGTGCGGGACCGAGAATAATACGGTATGTGATACTGTATTCGATTCTCGCGATGTGACATTGATCGGTTATATGCGATATAGCCGGGTTATCGGATCAAGTGTTGATTCGATAAGTTGTTACTGATGATACCAGTCGGTTATGTGCGACATGACCGGATCGTTAAATCAAGTGTTGATTTAATGATTTAATGCATAATTGTATATTTGATATATTACTTTGCATTAACTAGTATCGGTTCACTTTAAAATGGATTTTCTCACTCGGGTGTGCGCATTGCATATGCGATATGATTTTGTGCACTTGCTTGTATCATGTTTGATGATGCATGCCAAACTTGGTTAAGTGTAAAGAATGAACCATGGTAATGAATGGGTTAGGGTTTTGATTTTTATTTATTCATTTATCTTTCTTATTTATTCTTTTTGGAAAAAGGAAAAAGGAAGATAAATGGTGGCATATTTTGGATTTAGTTGAAGTTTCTTGAAACTTTGACTAAGTCTTCATTCTTGTCCTATACTTAACCCTAACCATTTTAACTAACCTAAGTTAATTCTCTACACTTAACTAGAGTTAAAAGTATGATAAGTATTGTTTTATTTTCTATTTTTAAATCAATACTTATCATATCATCTTCATCTTCTTCCATTCTTCAAGTGAAGAAAGCTTCATTTTCATCAATGGTGATTGATGATTAAGAGTGAGAAATCCATTTCTAAAGTCTACCCACTTCCTATTTCTTCATCCTCTACCTCTTGCCAAGTAGTAGAGTGTGTTTACTTCACAAGTTTCATGACTTTGTGAAGTTGTGAGCTTGATCTAGCGATGCCTCGACGTAGATCATCTTCGGCGTGGACATCGACGACCTAGCTTGCCCATTCTCCGACGAAGCCGACGCTAGAGCCTGGGAACTCATTAGGACAGCGAGGAGACTTCATTGCGGAGCTATGGAGGTGGAGAACCGGATCTACAAAGGTTGTATTTCCGTATATCTTAGTTAAGTGTTAACTAGTTAGCTTTTTCGCCTAGAAATCTAGCAAACGATCCGTAGTCGGGTCTCTCGACACCCGTAAAATTTTATAATGGCATGTTCGATGCCTTGTGAGACCTCATTAGGGTGCCTAGGAACCCTACAAAAGCAAGAAAAGAAGTTGCAACATTAGAATTCCGCACGAGATTTGCAAACTAAACCATTTTCCAACTCTTGAAAAAATCCAGTGAGCAACCTTTTAAAAACCGATCTTTTGAGCCAATCCGGGAGTCGAAACGAACTCGAAACCCGCTCGAACTTCACGGAGGCGAAGACCAACATATTAACGCATGAATGGAAGGCTTAGAAGGGTTACCCTGCCCCCAAAGCCACCATGAGGTGGCCAGGAGATGAGGCAGACCCGAAAGTGCCTATGGTGGGGCAGTTTCGGGTCCTCACCACCAAGACCACCTTGTGGTGGTCTTGGGGAGTGGGCCTAGCCGTTCGGTCCACCAGGGGTGTCCCTGGGGTGTGAGTGCTCCACCCCGCGGCTTCTCGGTTCAAACCGTGAGCCCGCGGGGTATGCAAACATCTCAAAACTTCGATTTTCAAAACTGTTTTCCGACAGTTTTTGCACGACGAAAAACGGAGGAATTCTAACGTTGCTACAATCTATTTAAGGTTTAAAATAGGCTCTGATACCATGTTAGTAGATGTTGTACACCATCGCAACACTTGTGAGGAGACGGAAGTGGTAATCAATAATTTTTCTTGCATGCAACACCCACATAACCCATGATTAGTGCTTAAACCCTAACTGGAAAAAACCATCAAGAGATCTAATCTACTATCATAGTATTTATACCTAATGGAACCGGTCCTTCGGGTCTTCACTTGAATGTGACTCCTAGGCACCTTGTGGTTGCAATGAGCTCGATCTCCGGCCATCTCAAGATCCAAGACGATCCACCCGAGAGCTATCGAACAAGCTACAAACTATTCATAAGAGTTCAACTTAGAGATCAAGTTTGCTACAAGAGATCACTAAGATGATATAGAGATTAAGTATTGGATTATGATTTTGCTCTAAACTTTTGATTCACAACTCATGTGAGGTTAAAGCAAAAAGGATGAAGAAGGTGAGAAATGAAGAGAGAAAACGTGAGAGTGATAATGAAAAGTTGAAGCATAGAAAAATATCATATAGCTGAAAAAAGTAATTAAACAAGCAATTCCTTCATCCATGCTTAGACTTTTCTAAATGCCACCTCATTTATTTATTTTCACAAAATAAATATCCATTTATGAGGTGTCTCCTTCTAGAAGGTATTCTTGTAACAATTACAATAATACCCCTCCACCGTATGCCGTATAAGTATACCCGTATCCGAATTCCAAAAAATACGAATACAAGTAATCCAATAATATAATACCGGTATGCGGCTTAAACCAATGCCTACCGGTATTAACATTCAGATCATTATTCCTGTAACGATTACACGAACATGATCGAAACCCTGCCGTAACAACTTATGGCATCTACATCTTTCGCCTGAACCAGGGAACTCTCTGTGTAGGACTCTAAAGACTCGACAGTACGCTGGCAATAAGTTTAACCATAAGCACATCAGCGGCACTAGCTGTGCGTAACGGCTACCTAGGTACATGAGTAAAAAGATATGGACGACGAGCGAACTCATCCCAACCCTAACGAGCCTGTAAGCAACACTTACCGTACAGTCCGGTCTCTTCGTCTGATACGTCAAATATGAAGTCTAGGGGTGGTAAATGTCAGACCCCAGTAACTTTATAAGTCATGCTGATTTACGGCCCATAACGGTTCGAGAAACTACTGATAACATTTATCAGTAAATCTCGAGAACCCTGGCCAGGGATTTTCTATTATGGCCGATCAAGCATAGCGCGACATCAACTCCTTATACCGGGAGAGACGAAACCCCTCCTATCGCTCACTGCCTCCATGCGATTCGGGACAGTACCCAAAATCCACCTATTTGCACGACTTAGTAAAGCTGTGGTAGAGAGGAAATCAAAGCATAGTGGGAATCACACAAGACACTATGACGATCTCGGGTCTACAGACTAACCTGTAAAAGTGTCACCAGAGAACTGCTATTTGACAATAGGTATATATATACTATCTAGGAGTTCTCGGTGAGTCCTGTTCAGTGTACCCATTCTCCAATGAGCACCTGTGTATAATCTTTGATATAAAACACCAATGGTTGTGGGATCAACCATCGCCCCCAGGGTCAAGAAACGTACACACTAGTCTACTTGGTAATATCGATGCCCTGTCTCGATATACTCTCGACTAGGAACTATTAAAGGATATGCTGATAGACTGCCCATGCCCCACTAGTATGATCTCCATCATAATCCCGATAGTCAAGCATAATCCTAAGGGCTTCATCAACATGTATATAAAGATATGAAATACAACACATCACACGTCAAGATGAAGATAAACCAGATAGCATACTAACATTTCGAGCAAAGATTGTTTCTGTACATATACATGCCTAGCATTCTATACAATACAGGCCTCTAGGGCATACATATCTAACATCACAGTCAATCTCCCAGGTCTTGCGGATTTCCTTATTTGCGACACTAGATTCTGGACCTGGGACGGCAGGGGCTTTAGTAGTAAGGACACACCCTAACTTGTCATAAGTGATTGCTATCTTGATATTCCTGAACCAATCTTTATAGTTTGGCCATGTCAATATATTTTTATCTAATAGTAACTTAAGGCCTGTCATGTTTGGTCGCTGCAATTAGGAGAGAGAGAAGAAACACTTTAGCATGATGCTCTTGCAAGTTTAGAATGGTTTTTAGTTTATCTAAACAGGATGGCTCCCACTGTTTCTCGAATCCTTTCTCAAACCATAAAAGAAGGATTTATCAGGATTAATCTCACCGTACAATTCTTGCTTAACCGTTCAGCCAGGCCAGTGTCAGTACTTCGAGGGAGGTTTTACGACACTTTCGCGAAGTTCCTTAATTAAATAACCTCTTTTCTCTGGGGGCGTAGCCCCGCTAACACCTTTCTAGACACCTATTTGGTTTAGAGCATTGATCGTTAAGTGAAAAATATCTCCCGAGGAGTAGCATATACTCACAATAGGATCGAGATCCAAATATCATCGTGTGATAAAGTCGAAGGAATCCTACCAAAATTATCACACTCCAAATGGTATCAACACTAGCAAGTTTCAGTTTCTTTAGAAACTTCCGATGTAGATTTTTCCCCCGTGCTCTTATGACCTTGACGAAGGCCAACATATCATAAGTCACATGTCAAGTTCTACCCGTCATTATCCAGGTTAATTTGAACCCACCCGTACATACCCTTGACGAAGGCCAAAATAGCAGTACGACTGTCCCAAACCAACGCATCTATCTAAGCTATGGATAAATATTCAGCAACTACCAATACATAGCTTGAATACTATTGAATATCTTGTAGGGTTCCTAGGCACACTCAAGAGGTCTCACAAGGCATCAACCATGCCAAAATCAAAAATTTCATGTGCCGAGAAAACTCAATACGGATCGTTAACTAGAAATTTGGCGAAACAAGAAGCTAGTTAACAACATAACTAAGAGTAAATGGAAAATACAACCTTTGTAGATCCGGTCCTCCACTTCCTTAGATCCGTCATGATGTCCCTCCGCTGAGATCATCGGATCCCGGACTCTCGCGGTGGTTTCATCGGAGAAAAGATCGGGCTAGGTCGTTGACTTCGATGCCGAAGATGATCTACGTCGAGGCAACTCAAGATCAAGCTCCAACTTCACCAAGTCATGAAACTTGTGAAGAAAACACCCTATACTATATGGCAAGTGGTAGAGGATGAAAAAATAGGAAGTAGGTTCACTTTGGATTTGGATTTCTCACTTGAAATCATCACTTAGAATTTTCAAGCTAGCTTTCATCAACTCATGAAGAAGATGAAGAAGCATAGAAAAGAAAAATGAATTATCTAATTAGAAAATTCAAGTGATGCTTATCATATTGCAACCATGGGTGAGTTAACAAGTGTAGAGAATAAACTAGGGTTAAGTAAATGGTTAGGGTTAAGGAAAGAAACAAAATGGTCATGACTTTTTCAAAGCTTCATGAAGCTTCAAGTGTAAAACAAAATAGCCACCATTTTATTTTCTTTTGCCAAATAAAAGAATAAAGTAAATAAATAAGTAAAACAAACCCTAACCATTAACCTAATCATAGTTTAAAGTAAACACACACCCAAGTTTGCATGTATCATCAAGCATGATACAAACTAGTGCACAAACATGTATCATATACACAATGTGCACAATCAAGTGAGAAAATAATCCCAAGTGAACCAATACTAGTTAATGTAAAGTAATATATCAAATATAAAATTATACATTAAATCATTAAATCAACACTTGATTTAACGATCCGGTCATATCGCATATGACCGACTAATATCCAATGTATCGACTTATCGAATCAATCCTCGATTCGATAACCAGGTTATATCTCATACAACCAATCGATACATTCATCGTGAGAATAGAATACGGTATCACATACACGCATTATTCTCGATCCCGCACATATCTCATATGCGCTCCTATTTCGTTTCGCTTGAGCCAGGAAAGCTCTGTGTAGGACTCTAAAGACTCGTTAATACGCCGGCAGCAGGTGATGATCATATCAAATACCCACAAGCCGCAAGCGGTCTGCTAAACGTAACGGCCACCCGGGTATTGAGCGATCAGAAGATTGACGAGCAAGCCCGCTCACACTCCTGTGAATCAAACCAGTAACACTTACCGTACAGTCCAGTCTGTTCGTCTGATATGTCACACATCTCGCCTAGGGGTGGTAAACGTCAAACCCCAGTAGCTCGATAAGTCATGTCGATATGAGGTCTATAACAGTTCGAGAAACTACTGGTAACACTTACCAGTAAATCTCAGTAACCCTGGCCAGGGATTTCCGCTTATAGCCAGTCGAACACAGCGCAACATCAACTCCCAATACCGGGAGAGACGAATCCCCTCCTATCGCTCATTGCCTCCATGTGACTCGGGACTGTACCCAAAAACCACCGTTTTGCACGCCCTCTTGGACGTGGTAAGGTGGAAATCAAAGCACAGTGGGAATCACACAAGACTCTATGACGATCTCCGGTCTACAGACTAACCTGTACCAGTGTCACCAGAGAACTGCCATCTGACGTAAGGTACAATACCATCTGGGAGTTCTCGGCGAGTCCGTCCAGTGTACCCAGTCTCCACTGAGCACCCGTATATCATCTCTGATGTCAAACACCAATGGATATGGGATAATCCATCGCCCATCTGTATGGGTCGAGAGGGTATATGCTAGTCTACTCTGGTATATCGATGCCCCGTCTCGATACACCCAAGACTAGGGACCTTGAACGATGTACTTATGGACTACCATGTTCCTACTAGTATGATCTGCATGTTAGTTGTATGTATGCCCTAGAGGCCAGTATTGTACAGATTATGTATATTATATTGGATGCTTGGACATATATAGAGATGACTTTCTTGCTCGACATGATAGTATGCTATCTGGTTGCCATTTATCTTAACATGTACACTAGTCTCTTTATACTGTCTTATAGTTACATGTTCGTAAAGCCCTTAGGATTTGTACTTGACTACCTAGACTATGATGCAGATCATACTAGTGGGGACATGGTAGTCCATAAGTACATCCTTCAAGGTCCCTAGTCGTAGGTGTATCGAGACGGGGCATCGATATACCAGAGTAGACTAGCGTATACGCTTCTCGACCCATGTGATGGGCGATGGATGATCCCATATCCATTGGTGTTTGACATCAGAGATGGTGTACGGGTGCTCAGTGGAGACTGGGTACACTGGACGGACTCGCCGAGAACTCCCAGATGGTATTATACCTCACGCCAGATGGCAGTTCTCAGGTGACACTTGTACAGACTAGTCTGTAGACCCGAGATCGTCATAGAGTCTTGTGTGATTCCCACTGTGCTTTGATCTCCACCTTACCACGTCCATGAGGGCGTGCAAAACGGTGGTCTTTGGGTACAGTCCCGAATCACATGGAGGCAATGAGCGATAGGAGGGGTTTCGTCTCTCCCGGTATTGGGAGTTGATGTTGCGCAGTGCTCGATTGGCCGTAACAGGGAAGTCCCTGGCCAGGGATGATCAGAGATTTGCTGGTAAGTGTTACCAGTAGTTTCTCGACCCGTTACGAGCCTCACATCAGCACGACTTATCGGGTTATTGGGGTCTGACGTATACCACCCCTAGACTTGATATGTGACGTATCAGACGAAGAGACCGGACTGTATGGTAAGTGTTACTGGTCGGATTCGCAGGAGTGTGAGCGGGCTAGCTCGTCGATCTTCTGATCGCTCAATACCCGGGTGGCCGTTACGTTTAGCAGACCGCTTGCGGCTTGTGGGTGCTTGATATGATCATCATCTGCTACCGGCGTATTGACGAGTCTTTAGAGTCCTACACAGAGGTTTCCTGGCTCAAGCGAAACGAAATAGGAGCGCATATGAGATATGTGCAGGACCGAGAATAATGCGTGTATGTGATACCACATTTCATTCTCGCGATATATGTTTCGAATGGTTATATTCGATATGACCTAGTTATCGAATCATTGATTCGATAAATCGATACATTGGATTCTAGTCGGTTATGTGCGACATGACCGGATCATTGAATCAAATGTTGATTTAATGATTTAATGCATAATTATATATTTGATATATTGCATTGCATTATCTAGTATTGGTTCACTTTAAACGGATTTTTCTCACTTGATTTGCACATTGTATATGTGATATACTATTGTGCACTTTTATGTATCATGTTTGATGATACTTGACCATATTATTAAGTGTATGGAATTAAACCATAGTTAACTTGAGATTAGGGTTTTATTTATTCCTTTATTCATTTAATTGTTTATTCATTTATTTGGATAAAGATTTAGAGGAGAATGGTGGCATTTCTTGTTTTATGTTGAAGCTTCAAGAAGCTTTGACTTTGCTAACCATCCTTATCTTCATGCTTAACCCTAACCCTCTAAAGTGACCATGGTTTATTCTCTACACTTAACCCTAGTTTAGTTATGATAAGTATTTGATTTTCTATTTTCTTTTTATGATAACTTATCATAACTAGCTCATCTTCTTCTTCTTCTTCAAGCTTGCTACAAAAATGGCAACTTGAGTTAAAGTGAGATAAATCCAATTCTAAAGTGAACCCACCTCCTATTTCTTCACCCTCTACCTCTTGCCAAGTTGTTTTGGGTGTTTACTTCACAAGTTTCACAAGTTCGTGAAGTCGGAGCTTGAGTTTGTGCAACCTCGACGTAGATCGTCTTTGACACAAAGCCGACGACCTATTCCGCTTGCTTTCCCGATGAAGCCGATGATCGAGTCGAGGATTCATGATGGACAGCGAGGGCATGACCACGTGGAGCTAAGGAGGCGGAAATCCGGATCTACAAAGGTTGTAGCATCTCAACTTTAGTTAAATAGTTAACTAGTTTTCCGTTTCGCCTAAACATCTAGTTTAAGATCCGTAGTTTAGGGTTTCTCGGCACCAAAAAATTTTAAATTGGCATGTTCGATGCTTTGTGAGACCACTATAGGGTGCCTAGGAACCTTTCACTGGTATCAGAGCCTAGCTAGAGCCTTAGGCGAAGTCTAGACGCGATTTGAAGTCCGAACGAACCCGAAACACCAAATCTATGATGCTCTCTGTCCTTTTTCCAATTTCTGGGATTTTTCAAGATTAAAAATTCCCAAAAAATTCAGCAGGGAATTTAATAAGTTACTGTGAAGCACGATTTTTTAAGTCAACGACTGGAGCGCGGAAACGCGGCCCCCATCAGAGGAGGCGCGGCGGTTCCGCGGCTACTCTAAAGATTTACAGAAAGTGGTTTGCACAGTAATTCATTTCATGTAGTGCTGAGTCTTCTGGAAATTTTTAATAATTTTTCAAGAGTTGAATTTTCTGGATTTGTTTTGGGGATTCGGTATTTCGATCGGGGTATCAAATTTCGTCTTTGTGTTTTTCCGGATAATTTTCAGAATATGTTAAAAAGTTCGACCGGATATAAATACCCAATTTTTCCCCTGTCGGGAAATTTCCAAGTGTTGGATTTTTCCGTAGTTTAACGACGTTCTAAGTAGTGCAAGTAACTCGATGGTCCCTCTAGAAGACAACAAACCTTAACTTGATTATGTGACCGTCTTGAACTGCCCTTTGAACCTTCGGGTTTGGGGCAGTACGGCGTGCCACATGTGAGGCGTTGGCTTGACCCTTCTACGGCTGGACCGTTGGTACTGAGGTACGAACTGAATGTTGTTAGACTTATTTCATGTGTTGATCTGTATTGGGAAAACTTGGGTGTTCGATTGTTCGATCGGAAAGTTTAACATTTTCTGCTTATCTGGAATGTGATACAATAATTGGAATTCACAAACAGTTATGTGATAACTGAATGAATGTTATAAATCTAGCAGTTTAGTTTCACTTTATATTGAAAAGTGTTTTCGATAATGAGACTAAAATGCGGGGTTTATAACTGTTAGGCATGTGATGTCTAAAGTAGTTGCGGATTCCAATTGTTGTAGTTTTACACTTTCTTTTCTGTGACCGTAAGTGTAGTATGTTCATATCGCCGGTTTCGTTGCTATACGTCAACGACAATTGGGGTATGCATACTTACTTACGTTGATGACATGTGATGTTATGTGTTGCTGGATATGTTATATTGGATCGTCGTGTTCGAATAGCCGGGGGGTTTTATGTGAGATGAGTGTTTTTCATTTTCATTCATGTAAAAACTTGTATGTAATATTCTTTTATTTGGGGCACTTCCAGGTAGCGGAAGTAGTCACCGTTTGTATATTATTTATTTTTCTGCACTAGGATAGATCCAAGGAGGGGAGCACAAGTAACCGGGTTCTGGGGTCCAGTGGGAGACCAACTCGAGGAGTCGAGTCCGGGTCTCCTAACCCTAGAATTGGCAGGGTTGCTTGCCGCTCTCGTAGGGGTCTAGGGGTGTGGGATTGGCTATTCATCACGACCGTGGAATCCGTGTTTTATACTGGCTCGTATTGAAAACACGGACGTCCTAGTATATCCAATATTTCATATGTTTATTCTGCTGCGATATCTGTGATGAGATCATGTGATGTTTCTATGATGGATATAGATATAGTATATATGATATATTATATAGACGTTACTTATGTTTTACACCCGCGCTAGCCCTGCCCTGCTCTGTCGTTAGTTACCTAACCTAACGGTGCACGAGGGGACATCGAGGCGAATGCGGATGGCATAAGTGTACGTTATATCTATCTGTGATGTTTAGGTATTTAAATGATGGGACTTCATTAATGTGATTAATGAAAGATAAGAAACCTAAGATGTTGTAGAATCGAATTTTAAAATAAAACAGGTAGCTACAGTTCTTGCTTTGCATAGCGGTATATATGATATACCCTGCACCTTATTCGATGAGGAAAGGACCGAGATCCCTTCACCGGGAGTGACTCCTTTAGCAATAACTGGCATATGCTACACACTCGGTTTGGCTTTGATTGCTTTTAAGAGTTTTTTGCTTTGCACAGCGATATATATGATATATCCCGCACCTCATTTGACGAGGAAAGGACCGAGATCCCTTCACCGGGAGTGACTCCTTTAGCAAAACTGGAAAAGCCTCAAAATCACTCCATTTTAAAACTTCATTTGATTCTACAACGATATCAAGTTCATTACGCTCATGGTTTTATGAAAACCTGCGTAGCCCTCCGTCATTTCAGATAAATCCTACTTAGTATTCGTGCTACGTTTGTTGACCTCCGTCAAGGCGTAGTGTGCGGTAGCTAACTAGTATTTGTCTGCTTATGCATATGATGCAGATTGGATTAGGGTAGTCGTACGACCTTGTTGACCTCCGTCAAGGGTCGTGCGGGTGGGTTTGATTCAATCAAGAAATGACGGGTTGAACTTGACTTGCACCCTGTAGTTTGTTGACCTCCGTCAAGGTCATAGGATGCTTGGGGCAAAATATTATCGGGAATTTCAAGTGTTGAAATTTGCAATGAGATTGCATACCTTCTATGAGATAGTTGGATCCTGATACCCACTGCGAGTAAGAGTTACTCCTGGGAGAGTTTTACACAGTGCAATTAGCCGATCAGGTAGGTGTCTAGAAAGGTGTTAACGAGGTTACGCCTCTGGGAAAACGAGGTTTACATTAATTAGGTTCGTGCGAAAGCACGGGGGACCTCCCTCAAAGTACCGACACTGGCCTGGCTGAAAGATTGGCGAACTTGTAGTGTGTAATTAATCCCGGCTAGTCTTTCCTTTTAAGGTTTGAAGGAAGATTTGATAAAAAGCAGTGGGAGCCATCCTGATTAGATAAGATAAAAACCAATCTGATCTTGCACGAGCATACGCTAAAGTGTTTTCTTCTCTCTCTCTCCAGGTAGCGACCATTTCATGCCCTAATAAAGATAATAATATGGATGTATTGACCGAACCCGCATGTTATACTGTGCTGGGGAACGTTGGTTCCGTTATTTCTTATAAGAGTTATAGGAATGAACAGGATATAGGGGAATGCCAGGATTCCCATGCCACCCGAATGAAGAAAGTACATGATGATGCATTTTCTTCGGGTGTGTTCGTTACTGAGAACTGTTTCTCCATTTGCTCTACGTCCTGGGTATTGGATACCGGGTCGGGATCCCATATATGTAATCAGTTACATGGGCTAAGGAAAGGTAGAGAACTTGGAGAAGGTGATAAAGACATTAGAGTTGGAAATGGTGCAATTGTTGCAGCTAAGACTGTCGGGGAATATCACCTTGTATTACCAACGGGTAATACATTGGTTCTGAACGAATGCTATTACATGCCGAACCTGATATGCAACATTATATCGGTTTCTTTGCTAAGTAAAGAAGGATATAATTTTGTATTACAAGACAATGTTATGAACATTTTCCATAACCAAAAGTTGGTTGGATCAGGCACGTTGTGCAATGACATTTATGTTCTAAATCAATCAACAGTTCTGAGCATAACAAACACACACAAGAGGAAGAGTTCTGAACTCAACGAATCCTTCTTGTGGCATTGTAGACTGGGTCACATCAATGCGACACGACTAGCTAAGTTGCATAAGGATGGATATTTAAATCCGTTTGAATTTTCATCCTATGACACTTGCCAGTCATGTCTCAAAGGCAAGATGACCAAGACTCCGTTTACGGGACACGGAGAAAGAGTTACCGAACTCTTAGGACTAATACATAGTGATGTATGCGGTCCCATGTCTACACATGCCAGGGATGGTTCTTTATACTTCATTACATTCACTGACAATCTCTCTAGGTTCGGGTATGTGTTCCTGATGAAACACAAATCAGAAGCTTTTGAGAAATTTAGGGAATATAAACAAGAAGTTGAGAACCAAACCGGAAAAAGTATTAAAATCCTACGATCTGATCGAGGAGGAGAATACTTGAGCATTGAATTCCTGGACTTCCTAAAAGAGAATGGGATTCTCTCTCAGCTAACTCCTCCATATACACCACAGCACAACGGTGTATCGGAGCGGAGAAACCGCACCCTATTAAATATGGTGCGCTCTATGATGAGTGTAGCTGAGTTGCCTATTTCCTTCTGGGGATATGCACTGGAAACAGCAGCATACCTACTGAACAGGGTTCCCACCAAATCTGTGCCTACCACACCATATGAGATATGGGAAGGGAAGAGACCATATCTTAATTTTATAAAGATATGGGGTTGCCCGGCCTATGTCAAAAGACAAAAACCGGACAAACTCGAGGCAAGATCTGTTTTGTGTAAGTTTGTTGGATATCCCAAACATTCGTGAGGGTATATCTTCTACCACAGTGAGGAACAAAGAGTATTTGTTGCTCAACATGCCACCTTTTTAGAAAAGGAATTTCTTGCAAAAGAAATTAGTGGCTCTGAGGTAGAACTGGAAGAGGTTCCAGCTGAACAAAACACAACAGAAGATTTAGTGGAACCAGAGCATTCAGTAGCTTCCGACGAACCTCAGCCTCTCCGCCGATCTGGTAGGGTTTCTCGTCCACCTGAGAGATACTACGGTTTTCTCATTGATGGTGGAAGCGAGGATTGCATCATGGAGGATGATGACCCAACTAGCTTCGAGCAGGCCATCACGAGTGGGGACTCAGTGAAATGGCTGGATGCTATGCGGTCCGAGATGGATTCCATGTACACCAACAAAGTATGGACTTTGGAAGTTGCTCCTGAAGGGGTAAAACCCATTGGGAGCAAGTGGATCTTCAAGAAGAAACTTGGTGTAGATAGGAAAGTGGAGACTTTCAAAGCTAGACTTGTAGCAAAGGGTTTTCGTCAAAGACCAGGTGTGGACTATGACGAGACCTTTTCTCCAGTGGCTATGCTTAAATCCATCCGAATCATGCTTGCCATTGCTGCCTTTCATGACTACGAAATCTGGCAAATGGATGTTAAGACCGCCTTTCTAAATGGTGATTTAGAAGAGTGCGTGTACATGACTCAGCCAGAGGGCTTCGTAGACAGTGGGAGCAGCGGGAAGGTGTGCAAGCTGCTTAAATCCATTTATGGATTAAAGCAAGCATCGCGGAGTTGGAACATCTGCTTTGACGTCGTTATCAAAGAGTTTGATTTCGTCAAAAATCCAGATGAACCTTGTATCTACAAGAAGGTGGCAGAGAGTAAAGTTGTCTTCCTTGTATTGTACGTGGACGACATACTCTTGATAGGAAATGATATTCCTATGCTGCAATCGGTCAAGCTCTTCTTATCACAAAGATTCTCAATGAAAGATCTTGGTGATGCCTCCTGTATATTGGGAATCAGGATCTATAGAGATAGATCCAAACGGATTTTGGGATTGTCCCAATCCAGGTACATTGACACCATACTAAAGAGGTTTAGTATGGAAGAGTCCAAGCGTGGGAATATGCCCACGATCTCTGGAGTCACTCTCTCCAAAGAGATGTCTCCCAAGACTGATTTGGAGAGAGCTCGCATGCAAGGGATACCCTACGCTTCGGCGGTAGGCTCTATCATGTATGCGATGCTATGTACCAGACCCGATGTAGCATACTCACTAAGTGTAGTGAGCTGGTATCAAGCTGATCCTGGAGAGAGTCACTGGACAGCTGTGAAGAGCATTCTCAAGTACTTGCGAAGGACTAGAGATATGTTCTTGGTGTATGGTAACGGAGAACTCCAAGTGGAGTCCTTTACCGATTCCAGCTTCCAGAGTGATAAGGACGACTCTAAGTCGCAGTCGGGTTTTGTCTTTACCCTTTACGGAGGGGCGGTTAGCTGGAAGAGTTCCAAGCAGGAAACCGTGGCAGACTCGACGATGAAGGCTGAATACATCGCTGCCAACGATGCTGCTAAAGAAGCTGTCTGGGTCAAGAAGTTCATTACTGAACTTGGAGTGGTTCCATCCATTGAGCATCCAATACCTTTGTATTGCGATAACAATGGAGCGGTGGCTTTGGCCAAGGACCCAGGTCCCATCAGCGATCCAGGCATATTCTGAGGCGGTATCACCTGATCCGGGAGATAGTTGATCGCCGGGAGATCGAGGTCAGGAGAGTTGACACGAAGAACAACACGGCGGATCCACTCACGAAGGCCATTCCCCAGATACAGTTTGAGAGACTCATCGGGATGCTCGGTATGAGATACTACAGCAGCTGGCCCTAGTGCAAGTGGGAGATTGTTAGTTGTATGTATGCCCTAGAGGCCAGTATTGTACAGATTATGTATATTATATGGGATGCTTGGACATATATAGAGATGACTTTCTTGCTCGACATGATAGTATGCTATCTGGTTGCCATTTATCTTAACATGTACACTAGTCTCTTTATACTGTCTTATAGTTACATGTTGGTAAAGCCCTTAGGATTTGTACTTGACTACCTAGACTATGATGCAGATCATACTAGTGGGGATATGGTAGTCCATAAGTACATCCTTCAAGGTCCCTAGTAGTAGGTGTATCGAGACGGGACATCGATATACCAGAGTAGACTAGCGTATACGCTTCTCGACCCATGTGATGGGCGATGGATGATCCCATATCCATTGGTGTTTGACATCAGAGATGGTGTACGGGTCTCAGTGGAGACTGGGTACACTGGACGGACTCGCCGAGAACTCCCAGATGGTATTATACCTCACGCCAGATGGCAGTTCTCAGGTGACACTTGTACAGATTAGTCTGTAGACCCGAGATCGTCATAGAGTCTTGTGTGATTCCCACTGTGCTTTGATCTCCACCTTACCACGTCCATGAGGGCATGCAAAACGGTGGTCTTTGGGTACAGTCCCGAATCACATGGAGGCAATGAGCGATAGGAGGGGTTTCGTCTCTCCCGGTATTGGGAGTTGATGTTGCGCAGTGCTCGATTGGCCGTAACAGGGAAGTCCCTGGCCAGGGCTGATCAGAGATTTGCTGGTAAGTGTTACCAGTAGTTTCTCGACCCGTTACGAGCCTCACATCAGCACGACTTATCGGGTTATTGGGGTCTGACGTATACCACCCCTAGACTTGATATGCGACGTATCAGACGATAAGACCGGACTGTATGGTAAGTGTTACTGGTCGGATTCGCAGGAGTGTGAGCGGGCTAGCTCGTCGATCTTCTGATCGCTCAATACCCGGGTGGCCGTTACGTTTAGCAGACCGCTTGCGGCTTGTGGGTGCTTGATATGATCATCATCTGCTACCGGCGTATTGACGAGTCTTTAGAGTCCTACACAGAGGTTTCCTGGCTCAAGCGAAACGAAATAGGAGCGCATATGAGATATGTACAGGACCGAGAATAATGCGTATATGTGATACCGCATTTCATTCTCGCGATATATGTTTCGAATGGTTATATTCGATATGACCTAGTTATCGAATCATTGATTCGATAAATCGATACATTGGATTCTAGTCGGTTATGTGCGACATGACCGGATCATTGAATCAAATGTTGATTTAATGATTTAATGCATAATTATATATTTGATATATTGCATTGCATTAACTAGTATTGGTTCACTTTAAACGGATTTTTCTCACTTGATTTGCACATTGTATATGTGATATACTATTGTGCACTTTTATGTATCATGTTTGATGATACTTGACCATATTGTTAAGTGTATGGAATTAAACCATAGTTAACTTGAGATTAGGGTTTTATTTATGCCTTTATTCATTTAATTGTTTATTCATTTATTTGGATAAAGATTTAGAGGAGAATGGTGGCATTTCTTGTTTTATGTTGAAGCTTCAAGAAGCTTTGACTTTGCTAACCATCCTTATCTTCATGCTTAACCCTAACCCTCTAAAGTGACCATGGTTTATTCTCTACACTTAACCCTAGTTTAGTTATGATAAGTATTTGATTTTCTATTTTCTTTTTATGATAACTTATCATAACTAGCTCATCTTCTTCTTCTTCTTCAAGCTTGCTACAAAAATGGCAACTTGAGTTAAAGTGAGATAAATCCAATTCTAAAGTGAACACACCTCCTATTTCTTCACCCTCTACCTCTTGCCAAGTTGTTTTGGGTCTTTACTTCACAAGTTTCACAAGTTCGTGAAGTCGGAGCTTGAGTTTGTGCAACCTCGACGTAGATCGTCTTTGACACAAAGCCGACGACCTATTCCGCTTGCTTTCCCGATGAAGCCGATGATCGAGTCGAGGATTCATGATGGACAGCGAGGGCATGACCACGTGGAGCTAAGGAGGCGGAAATCCGGATCTACAAAGGTTGTAGCATCTCAACTTTAGTTAAATAGTTAACTAGTTTTCCGTTTCGCCTAAACATCTAGTTTAAGATCCGTAGTTTAGGGTTTCTCGGCACCAAAAAATTTTAAATTGGCATGTTCGATGCTTTGTGAGACCACTATAGGGTGCCTAGGAACCTTTCACTGCATCATAGTCCAGGTAGTCAAGTACACATCCTAAGGGCTTTACCAACATGTAACTGAGAGACAATAAGTGTACAGGTTAAGGTAAAGAGTAACCAGATAACATACTATCATGTCGTGCAAGAAAGTCCTCCCTATATATGTCTAAGCATCCACTACAATATACATCCTATGTATAGTAATGGCCTCTAGGGCATACATATAACTAACAATCTCCCACTTACACAAGGGCCATCTGATAGCAGTGGTTGTAGTATCTCATACTCAACCATCCCATAAAAGTCTCTCTCTGGAAAAAGGCCTTTGTGAGTGGATCCGCCGTGTTTTCCTCTGAGTCTACTCTCCTAACCTCGATCCCTTGGAGATCAAACATCTCCATGATCAGGTGACACTGCCTCAGAATGTGTCTGGATCACTGATGGGATGGACGTTCCTTGGCATAAGCCACAACTCCATTGTCACACAATGGGAGGAACTAAGTTCATCTCATGAACAAATATACACCCAGACAGCCTCTTTCGTAGCATCTTAAGTAGCGATGTATCTAGCCTTTATCGTCTAGTATGCCACGGTATCTAGCTTGGAACTCTTCCAATATATGGTCCCTTCACTGAAGGTAAAGACAATGCCTGTGACTGACATTCAGTCGCCCTTATCACCGTGGAACCTTTCCAGTGATTCTCCCCGGGATCGATTGATACCATCTCGCTACAACTAGTGAGAATCCTAACATCCATTTAGATCTATCTCATAGATCCAAAACCCAGGATTTAGTAGGTATCACCTTGATCCTTTGTGGAGAATCATTGTGATAAGCGGAGATTGATCGAGCGTAGCATAGGAAACTCCTTCCCTATCAAGAGTATGTCATCCACGTACTCTACGAGGATCACTACCATACTCCCTACTACCTTTTTGTATATACAAGGTTCATCTACCATTTTGATGATGTCAAACTGTTTGACTAACTCATCAAAACAGATGTTTTAACTCCGCGATGCCTGCTTTATCACATAAAACATCTTGCACACGTTTCCGCTGCTCCCACTGTCTACGAGGCCCTCTGGCTGTGTACTTATAGACGCACTCTTCTAAAACATCATTTAGAAAAGCAGTCATGGCACCCAACCGCCAGATATCGTAGTCATAGTATGTAGCCGTGGCAAGTAGGATCTGGATGGACTTAAGCATAGCTACTGGAAAAAGGTATCATCATTTTCCACGCCTGGTCGATGACGAAAACCTTTAACAAGTATAGCTTTGAAAGTCTCAACCTTTCCATCTACACCAAGTAATCTTCTCAAGATATACTTGCTCCTGATGGGGATTTAACCCTTCAGATATAGCAACCAAAGTACATACTTTGTTGGTGTACATGGATTCCATCTCAGATCGCTAAGCATCCAGCCATTCTTACAGAGTCCCTACTCTCGATGGCCTGCTCGAAACTAGTTGGGTCATCATCTCATGATGCAATCCTCGCTCCCACTGTCATCGAGAAACCGAAGTATCTCTCAGGCGGAAGAGGAACCCTACTAGATCGGCGGAGAGGCTGAGGTTCGTTGGAATCTACTGAATCCTTTGGTTCTACCAAATTATCTGCTGTAGTTTGTATAGCTGGAACCTTTCCAGTTCTACATAACTGACCTTGCCTCGAGCTTGTCCAGATTTTGCTTTTAGACATAGGCCGGACAACCCTAAATCTTTACTAGCTTAAGACATGGGCTCTTCCCATACCATATCTCATATGGAGTGGTAGGCTGTGATCTGATTCGAACCCTATTCAATAGGTATGCAGCTTCTCAAGCGCATAACTCCCAAAAGGAAACAGGTAACTCAGTAGTACTCATCATAGAGCGCACCATATCGAATAGGGTGCAATTGCTCCGCCCCGATATACCATCGTGCTATGGTGTATACGGAGGAGTAATGCTGAGAGAGAATCCCATTCTCCTTTAGAATAGTCCAGGAATTCCATGCTCAAGTATTCTCCTACGTGATCGCATCAAAGGACATAATACTTATACCCTCAATTCGGTTCTCTACTTCTAACTTATATTCTGTGAATATCTCAAAAGGTTCGGACTTATGTTTCAACAGGAACATATGTCTGAATCTTGAGAGATCATCAGAGAATGTAATGAAGTACAAAGAACCGGTCTTGGCATGTATAGACAGGGGACCTTTATACATCAAAAGCGGTAGAAATGATCGCTACCATCTTGCACTCAATCGAAAGGACCCGTGCATTAAAGATAGTTGGGATGAGGCTTTCGATCAAAAAAGCTGGGACTCCCGAAGTGCTAGCCGACACACTACTACATGTATCATCCCAAGAGTTCACTAACTCTTTCTCTGTTTCCAGTAAACGGAGCTATGGTCATCTTATCTTTGTGACATGACTGGCAAGTTTCACAAGATGTAAATTCAAACTTATTTAAATATGCATCTATATGCAACTTCAGCCTGTCGGGTCGCATTGATATGACCTAGTCTACAATACCTCAAGAAGAATTCATTCATTTCTGAACTCTTCCTCTTGTGTGTGTTCTGTATACTAAGAACTGTAGTTTGATTTAGAACATTAATGCTTTTAGATAACGTGCCTAAACCGATCAATTTTTGATATAGGAAATGTTCAAAACATTATCCAACAATACAAAATTTTATCATTTCTTTACTAATAAAGAGACTGATATGATTTTGTATATCAGGTTCGGTATTTAATAACATTCGTTTAGAATCAATGTATTTACAATACTGGGTGACAGTGACCAACAGACTTGGCTGCAACACTTGCCCCGTTTTCTGTCTCATGAAACTTATCACCCATTCTCAGTTCTCTACCTTTCTGTAGCCCTATGTAACAGATTACATATATGGGATCCTGATCCAGTATCAAATACCCAGGACGTAGAGGATACAGAGAAACAGTTCTTTGTAATGAACACACCCGAAGGAGATGCTTCATATGCACTTTCTTCGTTTGGGCGGCACGGGAATTCTGGTAATTCCCTAATTCCTGCTCGGTCTTATAACAATTATAAGTTGGAGCGGGACCAACGTTCCCCAGCTCAGTATAACAAGCGGGTTCGGTCAATAATCCGTATTGTTATCTTGATTAAGGCGTGATATGGTCGCTACCTGGAAAGAGAGAGAAGAAAACACTCCGCGTGCGCTCTTGCAAGATCAGATTGGTTAGTATTTTATCTAATCAGGATGGCTCCTA
The DNA here is from genome assembly GCA_030015575.1 of Agapanthus africanus. Classification (NCBI taxonomy): domain Eukaryota; kingdom Viridiplantae; phylum Streptophyta; class Magnoliopsida; order Asparagales; family Amaryllidaceae; genus Agapanthus; species Agapanthus africanus. The sequence goes on along the minus strand of JASDDO010000029.1, from coordinate 143,951,570 downwards.
CTGTTTTTATCAAATCTTCCTTCAAACCCTAAAAGGAAAGACTAGCCGGGATTAATTACACGCTACAAGTTCGCCAATCTTTCAGCCAGGCCAGTGTCGGTACTTTGAGGGAGGTCCCCCGTGCTTTCGCACGAACCTAATTAATGTAAACCTCGTTTTCCCAGAGGCGTAACCTCGTTAACACCTTTCCAGACACCTACTTGATCGGCTAATTGTAATGTGTAAAACTCTCTCAGGAGTAACTCTTACTCGCAGCGGGTATCGGGATCCAACTATCTTATAGAAGGTATGCAATCTCATTGCAAATTTCAACACTTGAAATTCCCGATAATTTTGCCCCTAACCTCCTATGACCTTGACAAAGGCCAACAAACCATAGGATGCTAGTCAAGTTCAACCCGTCATTTCCTGATTGAATTAAACCCACCCGCACGACCCTTGACAAAGGTCAACAAGGTCGCACGACTACCCTAACCCAATCTGCATCATATGCATAAGCAGATAAGCACTAGTCAGCTACCGCACACCACGCCTTGACAAAGGCCAACAAACGTAGCACGAATACTAACTACTACTTATCTGAAATGGCGGAGGGCTACGACAGGTTTTTCTGAAAACCTATTGTGTAATGAACTTGATATCGTTGTAGAATAAAATGATTTTAAAATGGAGTGTTTTTTAGGCTTTTCTAGTTTTGCTAAAGGGGTCACTCCCGGTGAAGGGATCGTCGGCCCTTTCCTCGTCGAATGAGGTGCGGGATATATCATATATATCGCTGTGCAAAGCAGAAACTATAGAAGCAATCAAAAGACAAACCGAGGGGTGTGGCATCTGCCAGTTATTGCTAAAGGGGTCACTCCCGGTGAAGGGATCGTCGGCCCTTTCCTCATCGAATAAGGTGCAGGATATATCATATATACCGCTGTGCAAAGCAAGAACTGTAGCTACCTGTTTTATGTTTGAAATTCGATTCTACAACATCTTTAGGTTTCTTTTATTTCATTAATCTCATTAATGAAGTCCCATCATTTAAGTACCTAAACATCACAGATAAATACGACGTACACTTATGTCATCCGCATTCGCCACGATGTCCCCTCGTGCACCGTTTGGTTAGGTAACTAACAGCAGAGCGGGGCAGGGCTAGCGCGGGTTTAAAATATAAGTAACGTCTATATAATATATCATATATACTATATACAGTATCCGTCACAACATATCACATGATCACATCACAGATATCGCAGCAGAAGAAACATATGAAATATTGGATGTACTAGGACGTCCGTGTTTTCAATACGAGCCAGTATAAAACACGGATTCCACGGTCGTGATGAATAGCCAAACCCACACCCTTAGCCCCTACGAGAGCGGCAAGCAACCCTACCAATTCTAGAGTTAGGAGACCCGGACTCGACTCCTCGAGTTGGTCTCCCACTGGACTCTAGAACCCGGTTACTTGTGCCCTCCTCCTTGGGTCTATCCTAGAGCGGAAAAATAAATAATATACAATGGGTGACATCTTCCGCAACCTGGAAGTGCCCCAATAAAAGAATATTACATACAAGTTTTTACATGAATGAAAAATGAAAAACACTCATCTCACATAAAAAAAACCCGGCTATTCAAACACGACGATCCAATATAACATATCCAACAACACATAACATCACATATCATCAACGTAACTAAATATGCGCATCCCAATTGTCGTTGACATATAACAACGAAACCGGCGATATCACATATTACACTTACGGTCACAGAAAAGAAAGTATAAAACTACAACAGTTGGAATCCGCAAACTCTTTAGACATCGCATGCCTAATCAAATGAATTCCTTATACATCGAATGCCTAACAATTATAAACCCCGCATTTTAGTCTCATTTATCGAAAACTCTTTGCAATATCTAGTCGGGCAATTCAACAAGATTCCCGGCATCCTGACCGAATGCTCGTCGCAAACTTTAGTAGACGGCCGCACCCCCGATACCGTCGACGAAGTGCAGCAAGGCGGAACACCGCTGCCACGAGCACCCATACGGATACTTTCGGCGATGGGATTCTCCTACAGTCACTTGGTTGGGGCTATGGGGCATGGCTATCTATTAAGTTTACCGGCGAGTATCCGCGTACGCTACATGATTGCGACGGACTTTTGATCGCATCAAAATTCCGTGGCAACCGATCAAGTGAGACTTAAAGTGCTGTGTTTATAACATTCATTCAGTTATCTCATAACTATTTGTGAATTCCAATTATTGTATCACATTTCAGATAAATAGAAAATGTTAAACTTTCCGATCGAACAATCAAACACCCAAGTTTTCCTGAAACAGCTCAACACTTGAAATAAGTTCAAAAACATCCACTTCATGCCTCAGTACCAACGGTCCAGCCGTAGAAGGGTCAAGCCAACGCCTTACATGTGGCACGCCGTACTGCCCCAAACCCTAAGGTTCAAAGGGCAGTTCAAGACGGTCACATAATCGAGTTAAGGTTTGTTGTCTTCTAGAAGGTCCATCGCGTTACTTGCACTACTTAGAACATTCTTAAACTACGGAAAAAACCAATACTTGGAAATTTCCCGGCAGGGGAAAAAGTGGGTATTTATATCCGATCGAACTTTTTAACAGTTTCTAAAATATCCGGAAAAACATAAACGAAGTTAAATTATCCGATCAAATTAACGAGTCCCCAATAAAACCCTAGAAAACTCAAAACTTTAGTGGAATTAAAAAATTCCCAAAAAAAATTGCCAAGAAAGGACCTAAGAATAAATATATGAAATTTCAGGGACTAAGTCAAAATTTTGGCCGCGGAACCGCCGCCAAACCAATGGTTTCGCTGCGGTTCTGCAGTCGAATTATTGACTTAGTGGACCATACTTCACATTAATTCTTATTTTTTCCTTCTTGTTTTTCTGAGAATTTTTAATTCACAAAAATCCACTGTTTTGAAAAATGTATAGAGAAGGGTTTTGTCGGGGTTTACAGGTTCGATCGGACTTCTAACTTCGTCTACACTTCGCCTAAAGCTCTAGCTAGGCTCTGATACCACTGTAGGGTTCCTAGACACACTCAAGAGGTCTTACAAGGCATCAACCATGCCAAAATCAAAAATTTCATGTGCCGAGAAAACCTAATACGGATCGTTAACTAGAAATTTGGCGAAATAAGAAGCTAGTTAACAACATAACTAAGAGTGAACGGAAAATACAACCTTTGTAGATCCGGTCCTCCACTTCCTTAGCTCCGTGATGATGTCCCTCCGCTGCGATCATCGGATCCCGGACTCTCGCTGTGGTTTCATCGGAGAAAAGATCGGGCTAGGTCATTGACTTCGATGCCGAAGATGATCTACGTCGAGGCAACTCAAGATCAAGCTCCAACTTCACCAAGTCATGAAACTTGTGAAGAAAACACCCTATACTACATAGCAAGTGGTAGAGGATGAAGAAATAGGAAGTGGGTTCACTTTGGATTTGGATTTCTCACTTGAAATCATCTCTTAGAATTTTCTAGCTAGCTTTCTTCAACTCATGAAGAAGATGAAGAAGCATAGAAAAGAAAAATGAATTATCTGATTAGAAAATTCAAGTGATGCTTATCATATTGCAACCATGGGTGAGTTAACAAATGTAGACAATAAACTAGGGTTAAGTAAATGGTTAGGGTTAAGGAAAGAAACAAAATGGTCATGACTTTTTCAAAGCTTCATGAAGCTTCAAGTGTAAAACAAAAAGGCCACCATTTTATTTTCTTTTGCCAAATAAAAGAATAAAGTAAATAAATAAGTAAAACAAACCCTAACCATTAACCTAATCATAGTTTTAAGTAAACACACACCCAAGTTTGCATGTATCATCAAGCATGATACAAACTAGTGCACAAACATGTATCATATACACAATGTGCACAATCAAGTGAGAAAATAATCCCAAGTGAACCAATACTAGTTAATGTAAAGTAATATATCAAATATATAATTATACATTAAATCATTTAATCAACACTTGATTTAACGATCCGGTCATATCGCATATGACCGACTAATATCCAATGTATCGACTTATCGAATCAATCCTCGATTCGATAACCAGGTTATATCTCATACAACCAATCGATACATTCATCGCGAGAATAGAATACGGTATCACATACACGCATTATTCTCGGTCCCGCACATATCTCATATGCGCTCCTATTTCGTTTCGCTTGAGCCAGGTAACCTCTGTGTAGGACTCTAAAGACTCGTCAATACGCCGGCAGCAGGTGATAATCATATCAAACACCCACAAGCCGCAAGCGGTATGCTAAACGTAACGGCCACCCGGGTATTGAGCGATCAGAATATCGACGAGCAAGCCCGCTCACACTCCTGTGAATCCAACCAGTAACACTTACCGTACAGTCCGGTCTGTTCGTCTGATATGTCGCATATCTCGCCTAGTGGTGGTAAACGTCAGACCCCAGTAGCTCGATAAGTCGTGTCGATATGAGGTCTATAACAGTTCGAGAAACTACTGGTAACACTTACCAGTAAATCTCAACAACCCTGGCCAGGGATTTCCGGTTATAGCCAATTGAACACAGCGCAACATCAACTCCCTATACCGAGAGAGACGAATCCCCTCCTATCGCTCATTGCCTCCAAGTGACTCGGGACTGTACCCAAAAACCACCGTTTTGCATGCCCTCTTGGACGTGGTAAGGTGGAAATCAAAGCACAGTGGGAATCACACAAGACTCTATGACGATCTCGGGTCTACAGACTAACCTGTACCAGTGTCACCAGAGAACTGCCATCTGACGTAAGGTACAATACCATCTGGGAGTTCTCGGCGAGTCCGTCCAGTGTACCCAGTCTCCACTGAGCACCCGTATATCATCTCTGATGTCAAACACCAAAGGATATGGGATCATCCATCGCCCATCTGTATGGGTCGAGAAGGTATACGCTAGTCTACTCTGGTATATCGATGCCCCGTCTCAATACACCCACGACTAGGGACCTTGAAGGATGTACTTATGGACTACCATGTTCCCACTAGTATGATCTGCATCATAGTCCAGGTATTCAAGTACACATCCTAAGGGCTTTACCAACTTGTAACTGAGAGACAATCAGTGTACACGTTAACGTAAAGAGTAACCAGATAGCATACTATCTGTCGAGCAAGAAAGTCCTCCCTATATATGTCCAAGCATCCACTACAATATACATCATATGTATAGTAATGGCCTCTAGGGCATACATATAACTAACATATCAAACTAAAATAACATAGGGCTACGAATGGTTTTGGTGAAACCGTGAACGTAGTGAACTTGAAGGAACCTGATAGCTTTTAAAAGGAGTGGTTTAAGTTCAGCATTTTAAAAGTTTTGCTATTTTGAAAAAACGGAGTGGTTTTGAAATTGTTCCAAAGATTCAACTTTGGTTTGTTTGCTTAGCATTAATTTAATGCAGTCCCATCAATTAATCCCACCATTACAGAAAACAACAAATAAAAAAACCGTACGCTTATGCCATCCGCATTTGCCATGGGGCCCCGTCATCACCCGTTAGGTAACTTAACTAACGACAGAGCGGGGACTGGAATAGCGCGGATGAAAAACATAAGCAACTGTAGGGTTCCTAGGCACTCTCAAGAGGTCTCACAAGGCATCAACCATGCCAATTTCAAAAATTATGGTGCCGAGAAACCCTAGTGTACGGATCGTTGGCTAGAAATCTAGGCGAAAAGTAAACTAGTTAACACTTAACTAAGAGATACGGAAATACAACCTTTGTTGATCCGGTTCTCCACCTCCATAGCTCCGCGATGAAGTCTCCTCGCTGTCCATAACAAGTCCCGGGCTCTAGCGTCGGCTTCATCGGAGAATGGACGGGCTAGGTCATCGATGTCCATGCCGAAGATGATCTACGTCGAGGCATCGCTAAATCAAGCTCCGACTTCACCAAGTGATGAAACTTGTGAAGAAAACACACTCTACTACTTGGCAAGAGGTAGAGGATGAAGAAATAGGAAGTGGGTAGACTTTAGATTTGGATTTCTCACTCATATTCATCAATCACCATTGATGTAGTCAAGCTTTTCTTCTTGAAGAATGAAGAAGAAGAAGAGCAAGAAGATGATGAGTGTTATGATAAGAATTAAAGAATAAATAAAAATCCATTCTTATCATAATTCTCACCATGGTTAGGTTTAGAGAATTAACTTGAGTTAATTGAATTGGTTAGGGTTAAGCATGAGACAAAATGGTGACTAAGTCAAAAGTTCATGAAGCTTCATGAAAGAAAACAAAAGAAAGCCACCATTCTATTTTATGCAATTTATTTTCCAAAAATAAAAACAAATGAATAAATGAATAATAAAATAAAAACCCTAACCATTTCTTTAACCAAGGTTTAATTCTTTACACAAACCCTAATTTGCATGTATCATCAAATATGATATAAACAAGTGCACAAAATCATATCGCATATGCAATGCGCACAACCGAGCGAGAAAATCCATTTAAAGTGAACCGATACTAGTTAATGCAAAGTAATATATCAAATATATAATTATACATTAAATCATTAAATCAACACTTGATTTAACGATCCGGTCATGACGCACATAACCGACTGGTATCATTAGTAACATCTTATCGAATCAACACTTGATCCGATAACCCGGCTATATCGCATATAACCGATCAATGTCACATCACGAGAATCGAATACAGTATCACATACTCGTATTATTCTCGGTCCCGCACATATCTCATATGCGCTCCTATTTCGTTTTGCTTGAGCCAGGAAACCTCTGTGTAGGACTCTAAAGACTCGTCAATACGCCGGCAGCAGGTGATGATCATATCAAACACCCACAAGCCGCAAGCGGTCTGCTAAACGTAACGGCCACCCGGGCATTGAGCGATCTGAAGATCGACGAGCAAGCCCGCTCACACTCCAGTGAATCCAACCAGAAACACTACCGTACAGTCCGGTCTGATCGTCTGATATATCGCATATCTCGCCTAGGGGTGGTAAACGTCAGACCCCAATAGCTCGATAATTCGTGTCAATATGAGGTCTATAACAATTCGAGAAACTACTGGTAACACTTACCAGTAAATCTCAGCAACCCTGGCCAGGGATTTCCTGTTATAGCCAATCGAACACAGCGCAACATCAACCCCATATACCGGGAGAGACGAATCCCCTCCTATCGCTCATTGCCTCCATGTGACTCGGGACTGTACCCAAAAACCACCGTTTTGCATGCCCTCTTGGATGTGGTAAGATGGAAATCAAAGCACAGTGGGAACCATACAAGACTCTATGACGATCTCGGGTCAACAGACTACTCTGTACCAGTGTCACCAGAGAACTGCCATCTGACGTGAGGTATAATACCATCTGGGAGTTCTCGGCGAGTCCGTCCAGTGTACCCAGTCTCTACTAAGCACCCGTATATCATCTCTGATGTCAAACACCAATGGATATGGGATCATCCATCGCCCATCTGTATGGGTCGAGAAGGTACACGCTTGTCTACTCTGGTATATCGATGCCCCGTCTCGATACACCCTCGACTAGGGACTTTGAAGGATGTACTTATGGACTACCATGTCCCTACTAGTATGATCCGCATCATAGTCCAGGTAGTTAAGTACACATCCTAAGGGCTTTACCAACATGTAATAAAGAGACAATCAGTGTACACGTTAAGGTAAAGATCAACCAGATAGCATACTATCATGTCGAGCAAGAAAGTCCTCCCTATATATGTCCCAGCATCCACTACAATATACATCCTATGTATAGTAATGGCCTCTAGGGCATACATATAACTAACAATCTCCCACTTGCACTAGGGCCATCTGATAGCAGTGGTTGCAGTATCTCATACTCAACCATCCCATAATAGTCTCTCTCTGGGAACAGGCCTTTGTGAGTGGATCCACTGTGTTGTCCTCTGAGTCTACTCTCCTAACCTCGATCTCCCTGGAGATCAACCATCTCCATGATCAGGTGATACTGCCTTAGAATATGTCTGGATCACTGATAGGACGGACGTTCCTTGGCATAAGCCACAACTCCATTGTCTCACAATGGTTGGAACGTAGTTCATTTCATGAACCAATATACACCCAAACATCCTCCTTGGTAGCATCTTAAGTAGCGATGTATCCAGCCTTTATCGTCTAGTGTGTCATGGTATCTTGTTTGGAACTCTTCCAACATACCGTCCCTTTACTGAGGGTAAAGACAATGCCTGTGACTGACATTCAGTCGTCTTTATCACCCTGGAACCATTCCAGTGATTCTCCCCAGGGTCGATTGATACCGTCTCACTACAACTAGTGAGAGTCCTAACATCCAATTAGATCTATCTCGTAGATCCAAAAACCCAGGATTTAGGAGGTATCACTTTGATCCTATATGGAGAATCATTGTGATAAGCGGAGATTGATCGAGCGTAGCATAGGAAACTCCTTCCCTATCAAGAGTATGTCATCCACGTACTCTACGAGGATCGTCACCATACTCCCTACTACCTTCTTGTTTATACAAGGTTCATCTACTATTTTGATGATGTCAACTTCTTTGACTAATCCATCAAAACAGATGTTCCAACTCCGCGATGCCTGCTTTATCCTATAAAGCATCTTACACACGTTTCCGCTGCTCCCACTGTCTACGAGGCCCTCTGGCTGTGTACTTATAGACGTACTCTTCTAAAACATCATTTAGAAAAGCAGTCATGACACCCAACCACCAGATATCGTAGTCATGGTATGTAGCCGTGACAAGTAGGATCTGGATGGACTTAAGCATAGTTGCTTGAAAAAGTTTCATCATTATCCACGCTTGGTTGATGACGAAAACCTTTAACAAGTCTAGCTTTGAAAGTCTCAACCTTTCATATACACCAAGTAATCTTCTCAAGATATACTTGCTCCTGATGGGGATTTAACCCTTCAGATATAGCAACCAAAGTCCATACTTTGTTGGTGTATATGGATTCCATCTCAGATCGCTAAGCATCCAGCCATTCTTACAGAGTCTTACTCCTGATGGCCAGCTCGAAGCTAGTTGGGTCATCATCTCATGATGCAATCCTCGCTCCCACTGTCATAGAGAAACCGAAGTAACTCTCAGGTGGGTGAGGAACCCTACTAGATCGGCGGAGAGGCTGAGGTTCGTTGGAATCTACTGAATCCTTTGGTTCTACCAAATCATCAGCTGCAGTTTGTATAGCTGGAACATTTCCAGTTCTACATTACAGACCTTGGCTCGAGCTTGTCCGGATTTTGCTTTTAGACATAGGCCGGACAACCCCAAATCTTAACTAGCTTAAGACATGGGCTCTTCCCTTTCCATATCTCATATGGAGTGGTAGGCAACTGATTTGATTCGAACCTATTCAATAGGTATGCAGCTTCTCAAGTGCATAACCCCTAAAAGGAAATAGGTAACTCAGTAATACTCATCATAGAGCACACCATATCATATAGGGTGTGATTGCTCCGCCCCGATATACCATCGTGCTATGGTGTATTCGGAGGAGTAATGCCGAGAGAGAATCTCATTCTCCTTTAGAATAGTCCAGGAATTCTATGCACAAGTATTCTCCTCCTTGATCTCATCATAGGACATAATACTTATACCCGTATTCTGGTTCTCTACTTCTGTCTTATATTCTATGAATATCTCAAAAGGTTCAGACTTGTGTTTCAATAGGAACATAGGTCTGAATCTCGAAAGATTATCAGAGAATGTAATGAAGTACAAAGAACCGGTGTTGGCATGTGTAGACAGGGGACCTACATACATCAACATGTATCATCCCAAGAGTTCACTAACTCTTTCTCTGCTTCCAGTAAACAGAGCTATGGTCATTTTATCTTTGTGACATGACTGGCAAGTTTCATAAGATGTAAATTCAAACAGATTTAAATATGCATCTAAATGTAACTTCTAGCTAGTCGGGTCGCATTGATATGACCTAGTCTACAATACCTCAAGAAGAATTCGTTCATTTCTGAACTCTTCCTCTTATGTGTATTCCATATACTAAGAACTGTAGTTTGATTTAGAACATCAACGCTTTTAGATAACGTGCCTGAACCGATCAACTTTTGATATAGGAAATGTTCAAAACATTATCCAACTATACAAAATTTTATCATTTCTTTACTAATAAAGAGATAGATATGATTTTGTATATCAGGTTCGGTATCTAATAACATTCGTTCAGAATCAATGTATTTAGAATACAGGGTGACAGTGACCAACAGACTTGGCTGCAACACTTGCCCCGTTTTCTGCCTCATGAAACTTATCACCCGTTCTCAGTTCTCTACCTAGCTGTAGCCCTATGCAACAGATTACATATCTGGGATCCTGATCTGGTATCACATACCCAGGACGTAGAGGATACAGAGAAACAGTTCTTTGTAACGAACACACCCGAAGATGATGCATCAGCATGCACTCTCTTCGTTTGGGTGGCACGGGAATTCTGGTAATCCCCAATTTCCTGCTCTGTCTTATAACAATTATAAGTTGGAGCGGGACCAACGTTTCCCAGCTCAGTATAACAAGCGGGTTCGGTCAATATTCCGTATTATTATCTTGATTAAGGCGTGATATGGTCGCTACCTGGAGAGAGAGAGAAGAAAACACTCAGCGTGCGCTCTGTCAAGAATAGATTGGTTATTATTTTATCTAATCAGGATGGCTCCCACTGCTTTTTATCAAATCTTCCTTCAAACCCTAAAAGGAAAGACTAGCCGGGATTAATTACACACTACAAGTTCGCCAATCTTTCAGCCAGGCCAGTGTCGGTACTTTGAGGGAGGTCCCCCGTGCTTTCGCACGAACCTAATTAATGTAAACCTCGTTTTCCCAGAGGCGTAACCCCGTTGACACCTTTCTAGACACCTACTTGATCGGCTAATTGTAATGTATAAAACTCTCCCAGGAGTAACTCTTACTCGCAGCGGGTATCGGGATCCAACTATCTCATAGAAGGTATGCAATCTCATTGCAAATTTCAACACTTGAAATTCCCGATAATATTTTGCCCCTAGCTCTCTATGACCTTGACGAATGCCAAACAACCCATAGTCCACTAGTCAAGTTCAACCCGCACATTTCTTGATCGAATTAAACCCACCCGCACGACCCTTGACGAATGCCAAACAACGCCGTACGAATACCCTAATCCAATCGCATCATATGCTCAAGCAGATAAATACTAGTTAGCTACCGTACACTACGCCTTGACGAATGCCAAACTACCGCAGCATGAATACTAACTAGTACATATCTGAAATGACGGAGGGCTACGACAGGTTTTTCTGAAAAGCTATTGCGTAATGAACTTGATATCGTTGTAGAATCAAATGATTTTAAAATGGAGTGCTTTTGAGGCTTTTCTAGCTTTGCTAAAGGAGTCACTCCCGGTGAAGGGATCGTCGGTCCTTTCCTCGTCGAATGAGGTGCGGGATATATCGTATATATCACTGTGCAAAGCAAAAACACTTAAAAGCAATCAAAAAACAAACCGAAGGTGTAGCATCTGCCAGTTATTGCTAAAGGAGTCACTCCCGGTGAAGGGATCTCGGTCCTTTCCTCATCGAATAAGGTGCAGGATATATCACATATACCGCTGTGCAAAGCAAGAACTGTAGCTACCTGTTTTATTTTGAAATTCGATTCTACAACATTTTAGGTTTCTTTTAATTCATTAATCACATTAATGAAGTCCCATCATTTAAGTACCTAAACAACACAGATAAATACGACGTACACTTATGCCATCCGCATTCGCCTCGATGTCCCCTCGTGCACCGTTAGGTTAGGTAACTAACGGCAGAGCGGGGCAGGGCTAGCGCGGGTGTAAAACATAAGTAACGCCTATATAATATATCATATATACTATATACTGTATCTATCAAAGAACATCACATGATCACATCACAGATATCGCAGCAGAAGAAACATATGAAATATTGGATATACTAGGACGTCCGTGTTTTGAATACGAGCCAGTATAAAACACGGATTCCACGGTCGTGATGAATAGCCAAACCCACACCCCTAGACCCCTACGAGAGCGGCAAGCAACCCTACCAATTCTTGAGTTAGGAGACCCGGACTCGACTCCTCGAGTTGGTCTCCCACTGGACTCCAGAACCCGGTTGCTTGTGCCCTCCTCCTTGGGTCTATCCTAGTGCGGAAAAGAAAATAATATACAAAGGGTGACAACTTCCGCAACCTGGAAGCGTCCCAATAAAAGAATATTACATACAAGTTTTTACATGAATGAAAATGAAAAACACTCATCTCACATAAAAAACCCCGGCTATTCAAACACGACGATCCAATATAACATATCCAGCAACACATAACATCACATGTCATCAACGTAAGTAAATATGTCCATCCCAATTGTCGTTGACATATAGCAACGAAACCGGCGATATCACATATTACACTTACAGTCACAGAAAAGAAAGTGAAAAACTACAACAGTTGGAATCCGCAACCACCTCAGACATCGCATGCCTGACCAAATGAATTCCTTAGACATCGCATGCCTAACAATTATAAACCCCGCATTTTAGTCTCAAAATCGAAAACTCTTTTCAATATCAAGTCGGGCAATTCAACAAGATTCTCGACATCCTGATCGAATACTCGTCGCAAACTTCAGCAGGCGGCCGCACCCCCGATACCGTCGACGAAGTGCACCAAGGCGGAACACCGCTACCGTGAGCACCCGGACGGATGCTTTCGGCGACGGGGTTCTCCTACAGTCACTTGGTCGGGGCTATGGGATGCAGCTGTCTATTAAGTTTGTCCGGCGAATATCCGCGTACGCTACGTGATTGCGACGGACTTTTGATCGCATCAAAATTCCGTGGCAACCGATCAAGTGAGACTAAACTGCTATGTTTATAACATTCATTCAGTTATCACATAACTTTTGTGAGTTCCAATTATTGTATCCCATTCCAGATAAACAGAAAATGTTAAACTTTTCGATCGAACAGTCAATAACCCAAGTTTTCCCGATACTGCTCAACACATGAAATAAGTCTAACAACATTCAGTTCGTGCCTCAGTACCAACGGTCCTGCCGTAGAAGGGTCAAGCCAACGCCTCACATGTGGCACGCCGTACTACCCCAAACCCTAAGGTTCAAAGGGCAGTTCAAGACGGTCACATAATCGAGTTAAGGTTTGTTGTCTTCTAGAGGGTCCATCGCGTTACTTGCACTACTTAGAACGTCGTTAAACTACGGAAAAATCCAACACTTGGAAATTTCCCGATAGGGGAAAAATTGGGTATTTATATCCGGTCGAACCTTTTAACATATTCTAAAAATTATCCGGAAATACACAAAGACGAAATTTGATACCCCGATCGAAACACCGAATCCCCAAAACAACTCCAGAAAAATTCAACTCTTGAAAAAATATTAAAAATACCCAGGAAAACCAGCACTGTTAAATAGGAGTTACTGTGCAAACTTCGCTGAACAATGATGACGTAAGGCCATGGAACAGCCGCACGAGCCATGCTCGTGGCGCGGAACCGCGGCAGGTTGATGGAATTAGACAGTCGAACTTCACAGTATCTCTTAAAATTGCCTGCTGGTTTTTCTGCATATTTTTAATTTGGAAAAATCCACGTTTTTCAAAAAAGGACAGAGAGCAAGTTTGTGATCGGGTTTCGGGTTCGTTCGGACTTCAAATTCCGTCTGGACTTCGCCTAAGGCTCTAGCTAGGCTCTGATACCACTGTAGGGTTCCTAGGCACTCTCAAGAGGTCTCACAAGGCATCAACCATGCCAATTTCAAAATTTATGGTGCCGAGAAACCCTAGTGTACGGATCGTTGGCTAGAAATCTAGGCGAAAAGTAAACTAGTTAACATTTAACTAAGAGATACGGAAATACAACCTTTGTAGATCCGGTTCTCCACCTCCATAGCTCCGCAATGAAGTCTCCTCGCTGTCCATAACAAGTCCCGGGCTCTAGCGTCGGCTTCATCGGAGAATGGACGGGCTAGGTCATCGATGTCCATGCCGAAGATGATCTACGTCGAGGCATCGCTAAATCAAGCTCCGACTTCACCAAGTGATGAAACATGTGAAGAAAACACACTCTACTACTTGGCAAGAGGTAGAGGATGAAGAAATAGGAAGTGGGTAGACTTTAGATTTGGATTTCTCACTCATATTCATCAATCACCATTGATGTAGTCAAGCTTTTCTTCTTGAAGAATGAAGAAGAAGAAGAGCAAGAAGATGATGAGTGTTATGATAAGAATTAAAGAATAAATAAAAATCCATTCTTATCATAATTCTCACCATGGTTAGGTGTAGAGAATTAGCTTGAGTTAATTGAATTGGTTAGGGTTAAGCATGAGACAAAATGGTGACTAAGTCAAAAGTTCATGAAGCTTCATGAAAGAAAACAAAAGAAAGCCACCATTCTATTTTATGCAATTTATTTTCCAAAAATAAAAACAAATGAATAAATGAATAATCAAATAAAAACCCTAACCATTTCTTTAACCAAGGTTTAATTCTTTACACAAACCCTAATTTGCATGTATCATCAAATATGATACAAACAAGTGCACAAAATCATATCGCATATGCAATGCGCACAACCGAGCGAGAAAATCGATTTAAAGTGAACTGATACTAGTTAATGCAAAGTAATATATCAAATATATAATTGTGCATTAAATCATTAAATCAACACTTGATTTAACGATCCGGTCATGACGCACATAACCGACTGGTATCATTAGTAACATCTTATCGAATCAACACTTGATCCGATAACCCGGCTATATCGCATATAACCGATCAATGTCACATCGCGAGAATCGAATACAGTATCACATACTCGTATTATTCTCGGTCCCGCACATATCTCATATGCGCACCTATTTCGTTTCGCTTGAGCCAGGAAACCTCTGTGTAGGACTCTAAAGACTCGTCAATACGCCGGCAGCAGGTGATGATCATATCAAACACCCACAAGCCGCAAGCGGTCTGCTAAACGTAACGGCCACCCGGGTATTGAGCGATCTGAAGATCGACGAGCAAGCCCGCTCACACTCCAGTGAATCCAACCAGTAACACTACCGTACAGTCCGGTCTGATCGTCTGATATGTCGCATATCTCGCCTAGGGGTGGTAAACGTCAGACCCCAATAGCTCGATAAGTCGTGTCAATATGAGGTCTATAACAATTCGAGAAACTACTGGTAACACTTACCAGTAAATCTCAGCAACCCTGGCCAGGGATTTCCTGTTATAGCCAATCGAACACAGCGCAACATCAACCCCCTATACCGGGAGAGACGAATCCCCTCCTATCGCTCATTGCCTCCATGTGACTCGGGACTGTACGCAAAAACCACCGTTTTGCACGCCCTCTTGGACGTGGTAAGATGGAAATCAAAGCACAGTGGGAACCACACATGACTTTATGACGTCTCGGGTCAACAGACTACTCTGTACCAGTGTCACCAGAGAACTGCCATCTGACGTGAGGTATAATACCATCTGGGAGTTCTCGGCGAGTCCGTCCAGTGTACCCAGTCTCTACTGAGCACCCGTATATCATCTCTGATATCAAACACCAATGGATATGGGATCATCCATCGCCCATCTGTATGGGTCGAGAAGGTACACGCTAGTCTACTCTGGTATATCGATGCCCCGTCTCGATACACCCTCGACTAGGGACTTTGAAGGATGTACTTATGGATTACCATGTCCCCACTAGTATGATCCACATCATAGTCCAGGTAGTTAAGTACACATCCTAAGGGCTTTACCAACATGTAATAGAGAGACAATCAGTGTACACGTTAAGGTAAAGATCAATCAGATAGCATACTATCATGTCGAGCAAGAAAGTCCTCCCTATATATGTCCCAGCATCCACTACAATATACATCCTATGTATAGTAATGGCCTCTAGGGCATACATATAACTAACAGCAACATATACTAGATATCATATATAGATATATACATTCGTCAAACGCGATGATAGGCATTCCAGATCACAGATGAACACATTGGATATACTAGGAGTTCGCGTTTCGTTTGAGCCTATAACGAAAGACGGATTCCACAGTCGTGACGAATAGCGAAACCCCACCATAGACCCCTACGGCTGCGGCAAACTAACCGCCAAATACCCGAAGTGAAGAAACCTCCCTCAACAAAGTAAGTAGCCACTCGACACTTCAAAGTACCCGGTAGTTTGTGCACCCCACCTTGGGTCTATCATAGGAGCAAAAACAGTAAAAGAAATAATACAATGGTGGCTACAAGCTCAACCCAGATGTGCCCCGCAAAAATAATATTACGTCACTTTACAAATTTACATCGAATGAAATAATGAAAACCCTCATCTCACATCCCCGACTATTCATCACGATGATCCAACAATGTTCATATACACAAACCAATATAATCATCACAGAAATGTGCAACCCCCAACTAACTGACATATAGCAATTAGCGAAAGTTTACAAACACATTTAACAGAACTTGAAAGATTTAATAACATTAAATTGCGGCTTCGAAACACCCGGTATTTGCCACAGTAATGAATTTACAGTAAAATCAAAATTGACAAAAACAACAACTCCTGAAGCCCTAGATCCAAGTCACAAAGCCACACACCAAAATACGAAGCATTTCCCTCAAATTGGACCGAGCTCGCTGGTTTTTTGGGCATTGTGGCCGGCCACTTTTGGGTGGAAATGTCTCGTTTTTGGTGAGTGGTATTTTTACATTTCAAAGAGTACTCTGCAGTTGTTAAACTAATTTTTAGAGTCTCATTAAAAACCGACAGAAACTTGAATCTTGGCTTCGATGTTTTCGGGTTATTTCAGTTTCGTAGTTTTACTTGTCGTTTAAACTGCTAGCTATGATTTAGTCATCACTGATACCACTGTAAGTCAACGTTACATACCCCACGGGTTTGCGGGGAGGCGGAACGGGTAAAAAAGATTTTTTCAAGTAAGGTAACATTGACTTTAACACCAAGATCTTTGCTAAACCATAACTAACAAACTAACTAAAGGTATTATCTACTCGGTAAGAAGATTATACCTAAAGTTCCAAGTCCTTCTCTTCTTTCCCCTGTCCTCCTTCTCCTTGCATGCTCCTTGGAGTGGAAATGGAAAGAACCTCCTCGTCAGCTTCTCGAAGTCGTAGAAGATCCACCCGAGAGTTCCAACCTTGAGCTAAACCTCCGAGATGAGGCAACTAGATCACGTTGTGTTCTAAACAAAGTAACCTAGAGTGTGTAGAGTGTGATTTTGAGTAGCTTAGCCTCACTAATCCCTTGATTCTCAACTCTGAGACACTAGGGTTTTGCGAGGAAGAAGGAGAGAGCAAGCTTGAGAAAAGAGAATTGTTTTTGGATAATGATAATTGATAAATGGCATGGCTCCTTGATATGACAATAAGCATGGCATGAAAATAATATTTTAACAAAAATATCTAGGTCTCAAAATATCTCATCCAAAATATCTAGAGTCAACAAGTCAAGCCAAGTCAAAAGGTCAACCCAAGTAGCCATGCCATAAAAAATTCTTTTCTCCACCTCATTTTTGTTTTGACCAAGTCAATGGTCAAAACCCTAATGAGGTGTCTCCTTCTTTACCTCCTCTCATCCCTATATACATACTCGCATTCGTGTTACGAAAAACACGAATAAAATGAGACAAAGCTAATCCAATAATCAAATACTAGGATCCGGCTTAAACCAAGGCACTCTAGTATTGTCCGCTCGAACACCACACGCGTACAAGTACACATATGTGATCGAACCCTGTCATAAAACCATACGACCTCTACATCGTTTCTCCCGAAGCTGGGAAACCCTCTGTGTGGGACTCTAAAGACTCGACAGTACTCTGGCAGTGAGTTTAACCAGAAGCACGTCAGCGGCACTAGCTGTACATAACGGCTACCCATGTATCTGTCGATAAGAAGGTTGACGAGCAAGCTCATCCAAACTCCTACTGAGCCTGTCTGTGGCAATCACCGTACAGTCCGGTCTGTTCGTCTAAGAGTATCGCATATCGGGCCTAGGGGGTCGGTAAATGCCAGACCCCTAATAGCGGTATAAGTCATGTCGAAGTACAGTCCAAAACACCCTGAGAAACTATTGGAGTACCTACCAGTAAATCTCGCTTGCCCTAGCCAGGGACTTTGTGTAATGGCGTTCCGAACACAGCGCGATATCAACCCCCAATACCAGGAGAGACGAATCCTATCTAACTGCCACTGCCCCCAAGTGCTTCGGGACTGCACCCAACTACTACCTATTTGCATGACTCAATAGAGCCATGGTGGGGTAGCAATCTGAGAACAGTGGGAACACACTTGAGGTGAAGTGGCAGTGTCAAGTCAACGGACTAAGCTGTACTCATGTCGCCTGGGAACTGCTAACTGACGATAGGTATAATACCTGATGGATATAGTGCCCTCAAAGTCAATTATTGGATCGCAGGTAGTGTTGGAGATAGTGCCCTCAGAGTCAATTATTGGATCACAAGCACGTGATTGCAATGATTGAGGGAGGACCTATCCCGCTAGGACAGTCTTACTCGAGATGATAGTATGCTATCTGGTTTACCTTTATCATCGTGTACTGTTTTAGGTGACCTGACAAGTCGCTATTACACGTTGGTAGAGCCCCTAGGATTCTTGCTCGACCACCAGCAGTATGAGGGCGATCATATAAGTGGGAGCTGGGGTTTATAAGCATATCCTTAAATGGTCCCTAGTCGTGTGAGTTTCGAGAAAGGGCATCGATACTCCAGAGTAGACTAGTGTATACAGTCGAGACCCCGACGAGGGGCGGTGGCCGGTCTCACAAGCCATTGGTGTCAGTTGGATCACCTAAGATGTATACAGGTGCTCATTGGGTTATGAGTACACCGGACAGGACTCGCCAGGAACATGCTAGTTGGTCATATACCAGACGTCAGATGGCAGTTCCCTGGTGACATGTGTGCAGGTTAGTTCATCGACCTGGGGATCGTCATTTGTCTCGTGTGAGTTCCCACTGTACTTTGATTACTACCCTACCACGGCTCAAAGGAGTCGTGCAAACAGGTTTTAGTTGGGTGCAGTCCCGAGCCACATGGAGGTAGTGAGCGTATCTTCAGGGGTTCGTCTCTCCCGGTATTGGGGGTGAGGTCGCGCTGTGTCTAGGAGAGCCATTACACGAAGTCTTTGGCCAAGGCAGGAGATTTACTGGTAGGTATTCCAGTAGTATCTCAGGTGTTCTGGGCTACACTCCGACATGACTTGTACCGCTTTTAGGGGTCTGACTTTTACCAACCCCCTAGGCCCGCCATGCGATACTCATAGACGAACGGACCGGACTGTACGGATATTGTCACTGACAGGCTCAGTAGGGAGTCAGGCTGAGTTCGCTCACAGACGTCCCTTTTGGTCAATACCTGGTGGCCCGTTATGTATTGGCTTATACCTCTAACGTGCTAGTGGTTAAATCCACAACCAAGGTGTTGACGAGTCTTTAGAGTCCCCCACATTCAGTTACTCAGCTTTCGGGCGAAAGGTTGTAGAGGCCGTATGGAGATATGGCAAGGTCCGACCAGATACGTGCGGTATTGCACGGATCGGGATCGGACAGTTTGTACTATAGGCCGTATGGATATATGGCAGGGTTCGATCAGATACGTGCGGTATTGCACGGATCAGGATCGAACGGATAATACTAGCCAGCTTTGGTTTAAGCCGGATCCTAGTATAGTACAGTGTAGATTTTGTCTCATTGCATTTGTATTTCGATTGGAATACAAATGCGGGTGTGTATGCACAGTATCGGGGTTTTCCTGTAATTTATTACGGAACCAGTTTTCTGGAGTTGCCAGTTTGCTTTTCGTTTCGGCCGATTTCCTTTGTATCGTTCATTGGCCGAAGATTGGTGGAGGAGGGCTTATTTGCATTGTTGCAAATAAGTGGTTGTGGAGGGGGTCTTTGCATTTTTGTTGTATCATGATGGTTTCATGATGGAGCCCATCCCTTGACCTTCCATGCTTCATGATGGCTTGACTTTTGCTTTCATGGTTGTTGATTGAGTGTTGGGTTTTGTGGTGATCATTTGACTTTTCATCATCACTCACTTTCCACCCACCCCCTTGTCTTTGTTCTCTCTCTCTCCAATCACACATGGGGGGGGGCCGGCCATTCCTAGAGCATGGAGGGGATTCATTTCATTTGGTGTGGAATTTTGGTTTCTTGAGTTGAGAAAAATCCCTACAACTCCCTCTCCAAAAAGGTTCACTTCAATTCCTCCAAAAAGGGCAACTCCATAATCCCAAAAGAGACATAAGTTCTACACAACATTCTACAGCAAATCTTGGGCACGTCGACTAACCAGCTTCGTGCCCGAGTTGCCTCGGTATTGAGGTGGGAGCCCGTAAAAGACGTAGGCGATGTGGTGCACTTCCGGCGACGAGGTGGAGACCGGAGCTTCCGCAGGAGATCGGGACGACGACGAGAAGACCGGAGGACTCGGATCTGTCGGTATATCTCTCTTCCCCTTCTTGTAGATAGCTAGGACTAATTAATGGTTCGATCCGGGTATTAGTGCGCGGCGGTTTGCCAGTTCAAGAAAAATTAAAGTTTATCACCGCTTCCGCATTTGGCCGTCGGATTGACGGCCGGGGCTCCGCCGTGCACTTACAGTGGTATCAGAGCCTCGCCATTAACTTAGTCTAGCTTGGTTTAATGTGTTTTGCATTTCCGATCGACCAAAATTCCAAAATCCACATTTTTGCTTGCATCAGTTTTCTGTTAAAATTTTCTGGTGTCCAAAAATTTTTCAGGTTGCATAAAACTAGTGTACTGGAAGATCTAAGAGTGCTGGAAAAATTCGAGACACTAATCTCTTCAGGGGAGCGCGGAACCGCGGCAAAACCCTACTTGTTGCCGCGGTTCCGCCGCAGTATGAAGGATTCAGTGGGTCGGGGTTTTACAGTGGGCTTCTAGGGTGAAAATTGGGGTTTTGGAATATTAATATTGGGCCCAGAATTTCCTGATCTGCTACAGTAGTACTTGGGGCCCACTTATTATAATTTTGATTGATCGGATATTTTAAACACATTATTTCACAGTATTTACATTATATCTGCGACCGTGAATGTCACTTGATCGGTAAATCCGGTCTAACCGCTATAGCCCAGTTAGACGGATTTGCGAACGTGACTTTCACGTTGATGTTCTGTTTTTGCTGTGATGTTGCGGATCGGTCGTGGGGGATAGCCTGGATGCAATGCTAGTACAGTTGTGGTTGTATTATGTACATTTGATATTGCGGGGCGAGCGTCCGACATGTGGACTACCGTCACTGCCTGATTGTATTATTATTTTGGGGCACGACCAGGTTGCGGTCGATGTACCCGTTGTATGTATATTTTACTTTCTGTACTTGGATTGCCCCGCGGAGGGGTGCACGGATAGCCGGGTTCTAGAGGGCAACAAGCCCGCATCTCATGGCATTGAGACGGAGGGGGCTTCACTCTAGGATTGACAGGCTATTCGCCGCACTCGTAGGGGGTACAGGTTGACCCAGGAGGGGTGCCCAAGTTACCGGATTCCGTGAAGTGCTGGGTGGTCCATTCACGTCGCTGAAGGGGGCTGCCTCGCTTCAGGTTTTGGCGGGTGACTTGCCGCGCCCGTAGAGGTCTAGGTTCTCATTGCACAGGCTATCCACACGACCAGGGGAACGTCGGGTTTCAGCGGCTCTGTGAAACCCGGGGATCCCAGATATCTGTATTGTTTCTGTGATGTTGTACATTTTCTGTGATGTTGCATTTTATCACGCCTTGAGCGAATATAATATATTGGTATATATATTAGTAGATGTTGTATATGTTTTGCATCCGCGCTAGTCCAGTCCCCGCTCTGTCGTTAGTTAGCTAACCTAACGGGTAATGACGGGACCCAGTGGCGAATGCGGATGGCATATACCTACATCAGTATATTTTCGTTCTTTTTTGTGTGATCAATTGGTGGGACTGCGTTGATTTGGATCAATGCAAGTTAAAAACAAACCTAATCTGATGTTGTTGGAACACTTTTCAAAAAGCTGTTATTGCAAGGACGTTCACTTTTGTTTTGCATCGTGGTATTCAGTTGGAATATCCTGCTCCTCAGTCGACGAGGCAAGGGCCGAGATCCCTTCACCGGGAGTGACCCCTTGGACAAAAAGTTTGCGTCAGGGCAATGACTTCACTATAGCCGATTACTTTTGCTTTGCACCGTGGTATTCAGTTGGAATATCCTGCACCCCATTCTACGGGGAAAGAGCCGAGATCCCTTCACCGGGTGACACCTCTTTAGCAACAGTTTTCGTCACTATATTTTTAAAAGCTATCCGTTCCTTCAACGATATCAAGTTCATTACGTTAAAGGTTTTTGCCAGAAACCATTCGTAGCCCTCCGTCGTTTCAGACGGGTAGCACGTAGTATTCATGCTGTGTTTGTTGACCTTCGTCAAGGCATAGTGTATGGTAGCTGCTTGTTACCTTTCTGCTGCATAGATAGATGCGTTGGTTTGGGATAGTCGTATAGCCTTGTTGACCTTCGTCAAGGGCTTGTACGGGTGGATTCAAATTAACCTGGATAATGACGGGTAGAACTTGACATGTGACTTATGATTTGTTGACCTTCGCCAAGGTCATAAGAGCATGGGGCAGAAATCACATCGGGAGTTTCAAAAGAACTGAAACTTGCCAGATATGCGCATACCTTCTGGAGTGTGATAACGTGAGCGGATTCCGTCACGTTATCATGCGATGATAGTTGGATCCCGATTCCCACTGATGAGTTAGTATACTCCTCGGGTGATCCCGACTAATTCTTCTTTCAGGTTTGGAGGAGAATTTGAGGTTCAGTGGGAGGTTTCCAGATTAGATAAATTGGTAACCATTCTGATCTAGGTTAGAGTGCACGCTGAGTGTTTCTTTTCTCTCTCTCTTTGGCAGCGACCATTGACCCGACCCTTAGACTATGACTCAGTGACCAAGTTGACCGAACCTTCTATAACACTGGCTTTTGGATTGTCAGAGTTGCGAACCTCATTGCCACTCCTACTTTTACCTATTTCTCCAGGACACCCCGTATTACTACGAACGTCCATTTCCATTGGACAAAACCATCGTATGGTTAGATACGAACTCGAAAGAATTTATTCGAGGATGGTTTCAGGTTCTGGAGAAAACGGATAGGATTATTCAGTTGTCTTTTCCTTTTACCATCTCTCAGGTTGCGAGTACTCCTTGGTTTAGGAGATAGTACACCTATTACGCAAATTGGATAGTCTTCTTCCAAACCTTAGGCCGGTGCCGACCAGTAGGGAATGAAGAAAACCAATTAGCCTAACGATGGTGTACAGAAGGTATTAAGTTAAGACAAAGCAAGGGATTAGTAAGAGGGCAAAGTAAATTGCGACTGCTATTCACGACCAAACCAAGTATTCCTTCGCCAATCCTAAATCACCTTTGTATTTCTCCAGGACACTCCGTATCACTACGAAGATCCACAGTTTATTGGATACTCCATCGTATGGTTATATACGAACTCGAAAGGAACTTGTTCCAGTTCGGGGATGGATTCTGGTTCAGGAGAAATAAGAATAAGATTTATTCAGGTGTCTTTTATCTTCACCCTCTCTCATTGCGAGTGTTCCTAGGATTGGGACAGTACACCCATTATGCTTATTGGATAGTCTTCTTCCAAACCATAGGCTGGTGCCGAACGGTAGGGAAGGAAGAAAACCATTTGGCCTAAAGGGGTGTGCAGAAGGTAAAGACTAAAGACATATGAAGGGATTTGGAGAGGTGGCAAAGAATTATACGGTTACAGTCGTGAATCTGGAAGAGGCATTACTATGAATACCAGGATACCCTATCGAAATATTTCAATGTTTCAGTTTCACTGTGTAATGTTAAAAGAAAACTGATTTCCCGATTAGACACTTACTCCAGGGTATGTATTTGCCAGGTATGATTCTCACATCTGTATGGTTTTAAAGATGATGAGTGGGAGTAGGTTATTGGGAATTGGGTGATCGTCCTCATTATATCGGGATTCGTTGTAATCAGTGATATTTGAGGAAGTCACCTGGGTCGTTTGCCGGTCGGCAAATATTTGGTTTTGAATATCCGCTGTTATGCACCAATTTCAAATTGATATATCTGTACGTCTATTTTTATAGAGTGAGATATACCTTTTTGATATTATGTCGATGACATTTACCTATATCAGTGGATGGTTAGGTAAGGAGCATTAAACAGCGGTGTAATTCTTCTTAACCATAAGTACAGTTTTCAACCTACGACACACAGTGAATGAGTTATCAGACTCAAGGGACTTATACAGAGTATTGTATGTTGTCCAGGGTCCATCAGGACAGAGGGGTTGGTCCTTGTACTATATTCGGTTTACTTATGACTTCTCTAGTTTATAGACAAGTGTTTCGTGGAAACACAGGGTCCGAATTTGGAGAAGTTATAGGTATTTGAATAGAGTAGAGAACCAGGTGTAGCAAGTATCGGGATTCTTCAAAGTGATCGAAGATGTAGATACTTGTATATGGTATTCAGTTAACAGTAATGATTAAGAGATCTTGCTTCTCTTTCAGGTTACTCATAATTGGAAGCATTCCTAAGTTGAGTAACGCTGATCCGCCTCCTTCCATTTAGTTGACATGCACTGGAGATAGTTGCATGATTTGGATCTGGTTCAGTTAAATCAGTGCCTCTGGTCCTATATGGGATATAGAACAGTTCGTATCTTAACGGTGTTAAGGTACGGGGAGTTGCCCGGCTTATGATTAAAACCAGACACTGGACAACTCAAGGCATGATTCTGTAATGGCTGTTTGTGGGTTGACCCAGGCTATGACGAGGGTTGACTTTCTACCATCTGGATGAACAATAGCAATATTGTTCAAGACTCGCCACAGTTTTATTAAAAATGGATTTTTTCAGAAAAACAGTAGTGGGAGTATGGTAGAACTGGAGGTGATTCCAGAACCACGAACGATTACTGAAGATTTGACAAGGAACCTAAAGATTCAATCTGGATTGACATTCCATTGGCCACTCCGCAGATAAGGTGGGTAACTTCAGGCACCCGAGAGGTACTCCGGTAGCCTCAAGGACGGTGACAGGGAAGTTCTTGTTTACCCACAATTACCATTGCTGTTGTTCCAGGTTGCGAGACCCGGCGGGAGGATGAGTATAGCGTCGTTCTAAACTAGTTTTAGAAGTGTACGTGTATATGACTCTGCCAGAGGGTTGTCGTAGTCAGTGGGAGCAGCGGAAGCATTGGTGGACAGGTAGCTTATGTCTATTTATAGACTGAAGCACCAGTAGCGGAGATAGATCATCTATTTCTGACGTGACAGTCATGGGTTTGACTTCATCAGAATAGGGGATGGATCTGTTGAGAAGGTAGTAGGGTGTGATGTCATGGTATTTGGATGACATACACAGAGTAGGAAAGAAAACTCCTATACTACAATCGGTTATACTTTGGTCGTCACACAGTGTTTTCTCCACACAGGACTTGGATATTATATCAGACATACTGGTTACTAGATCTATGGTTTCAGATCTAGATTTGGGTGGTTTCCCAATCAGGGTACTTTGACAGCATTCTAAGAGTATTTAGAATGGTTGACTCCTGGCACGGTATTATACCTGCAGGTAATGGAGTCACCCTCTCTAAAGGTGTCTTACAGACTAAAGGGGAGAGGGATGTGCATGATTGGCAGATCACTTGCTTAGGCAATTGAGTCAATCGTGAGATGTCAAGTACCACACCAGATGTTGTTCTTGCACTAGATGCAATAAGTTGATATTGATCCAATCCTGGAGAAACAGTTGGAAGCAGTTTTAGAACATAAGTGGATGTTCTAGGGATATGATAACGACAGCCTCATTCGGGAGACAGTTATCATTCCAGGCTTCCAAGGTGAGATGGACGACAAGGAGGTTGTCAGAGTTATAGTTCTCCTTCTGACGAAGGGCAGTATTTTAGACAGGTGGTCCAAGGCAATACTGAGGGTGGCATGGCGCAGGATACTGATTAAGTTCAGTTAAAGATACAGTCTAAGAAGTTTGGATTTGGAGTTCATTTATGAGCTAAGTCCCATCAGACATCCAGACATATTCTAAGACAGGTATTGCTCATTTCGGGAGATGGCTTTCTCCGCGAACTTGAGATATAGAGAGACATAGAAAGGAACATCAAGGCGGATCCACTCACTGAGGCTATTCCTCGAACGCAATAGTTTCGCAAACGAGCTTTGTGAGACTGACTGGTAGAGGAGTTGGGTGTTCGGTATCACACGGGCTGTGAGTATGCGACATCGCAATAATTAGCCTTGAGTGCAAATGGGAGATTGTTGGAGATAGTGCCCTCAGAGTCAATTATTGGATCACAAGCACGTGATTGCAATGATTGAGGGAGGACCTATCCCGCTAGGACAGTCTTACTCGAGATGATAGTATGCTATCTGGTTTACCTTTATCATCGTGTACTGTTTTAGGTGACCTGACAAGTCGCTATTACACGTTGGTAGAGCCCCTAGGATTCTTGCTTGACCACCAGCAGTATGAGGGCGATCATATAAGTGGGAGCTGGGGTCTATAAGCATATCCTTAAATGGTCCCTAGTCGTGTGAGTTTCGAGACAGGGCATCGATACTCCAGAGTAGACTAGTGTATACAGTCGAGACCCCGACGAGGGGCGGTGGCCGGTCTCACAAGCCATTGGTGTCAGTTGGATCACCTAATATGTATACAGGTGCTCATTGGGTTATGAGTACACCGGACAGGACTCGCCGGGAACATGCTAGTTGGTCATATACCAGACGTCAGATGGCAGTTCCCTGGTGACATGTGTGCAGGTTAGTTCATCGACCTGGGGATCGTCATTTGTCTCGTGTGAGTTCCTACTGTACTTTGATTACTACCCTACCACGGCTCAAAGGAGTCGTGCAAACAGGTTTTAGTTGGGTGCAGTCCCGAGCCACATGGAGGCAGTGAGCGTATCTTCAGGGGTTCGTCTCTCCCGGTATTGGGGGTGAGGTCGCGCTGTGTCTAGGAGAGCCATTACACGAAGTCCTTGGCCAAGGCAGGAGATTTACTGGTAGGTATTCCAGTAGTATCTCAGGTGTTCTGGGCTACACTCCGATATGACTTGTACCGCTTTTGGGGGTCTGACTTTTACCAACCCCCTAGGCCCGCCATGCGATACTCATAGACGAACGGACCGGACTGTACAGATATTGTCACTGACAGGCTCAGTAGGGAGTCAGGCTGAGTTCGCTTACAGACGTCCCTTTTGGTCAATACCTGGTGGCCCGTTATGTATTGGCTTATACCTCTAACGTGCTAGTGGTTAAATCCACAACCAAGGTGTTGACGAGTCTTTAGAGTCCCCCACATTCAGTTACTCAGCTTTCGGGCGAAAGGTTGTAGAGGCCGTATGGAGATATGGCAAGGTCCGACCAGATACGTGCGGTATTGCACGGATCGGGATCAGACAGTTTGTACTATAGGTCGTATGTATATATGGCAGGGTTCGATCAGATACGTGCGGTATTGCACGGATCAGGATCGAACGGATAATACTAGCCAGCTTTGGTTTAAGCCGGATCCTAGTATAGTACAGTGTAGATTTTGTCTCATTGCATTTGTATTTCGATCGGAGTACAAATGCGGGTGTGTATGCACAGTATCGGGGTTTTCCTGTAATTTATTACGGGACCATTTTTCTGGAGTTGCCAGTTTGCTCTTCGTTTCGGCCGATTTCCTTTGTATCGTTCATTGGCCGAAGATTGGTGGAGGAGGGCTTATTTGCATTGTTGCAAATAAGTGGTTGTGGAGGGGGTCTTTGCATTTTTGTTGTATCATGATGGTTTCATGATGGAGCCCATCCCTTGACCTTCCATGCTTCATGATGGCTTGACTTTTGCTTTCATGGTTGTTGATTGAGTGTTGGGTTTTGTGGTGATCATTTGACTTTTCATCATCACTCACTTTCCACCCACCCCCTTGTCTTTGTTCTCTCTTTCTCCAATCACACATGGGGGGGCCGGCCATTCCTAGAGCATGGAGGGGATTCATTTCATTTGGTGTGGAATTTTGGTTTCTTGAGTTGAGAAAAATCCCTACAACTCCCTCTCCAAAAAGGTTCACTTCAATTCCTCCAAAAAGGGCAACTCCATAATCCCAAAAGAGACACAAGTTCTACACAACATTCTACAGCAAATCTTGGGCACGTTGACTAGCCAGCTTCGTGCCCGAGCTGCCTCGGCATTGAGGTGGGAGCCCGTAAAAGACGTAGGCGATGTGGTGCACTTCCGGCGACGAGGTGGAGACCGGAGCTTCCGCAGGAGATCGGGACGACGACGAGAAGACCGGAGGACTCGGATCTGTCGGTATATCTCTCTTCCCCTTCTTGTAGATAGCTAGGACTAATTAATGGTTCGATCCGGGTATTAGTGCGCGGCGGTTTGCCAGTTCAAGAAAAATTAAAGTTTATCACCGCTTCCGTATTTGGCCGTCGGATTGACGGCCGGGGCGCCGCCGTGCACTTACAGGTACGTGATTGCAATGATTGAGGAGGACCTATACCGGTAGGACAGTCTTATTCGAGATGATAGTATTCTATCTGGTTTGCCTTTATCAGTCGTGTATAGGTTCAGGTGACTGATCACTATTACACTTTGATAGAGCCTTTAGGATCTTGCTTGACTACCAACAGTATGATGGCGATCATATACGTGAGAGTTGGGTAGTCTATAAGCACATCCTTAATTGTGGTCCCTAGTCGTGGGAGTTTCGAGACAGGGCATCGATACTCCGGAGTAGAGTAGTGTATACAGTCGAGACCCCGACGAGAGGCGGTGGCCGGTCTCACAAGCCACTGGTGTCAGTTGGATCACCTAAGATGTATACAGGCACTCATTGGGTTATGAGTACAGTGGACAGGACTCGCCGGGAACCTGCTAGTTGGTATTATGCCTATCGTCAGATAGCAGTTCCCTGCTGACATGTATACGGTTAGTTCATCGACCTGAGGTCGTCATTTGTCTCGTGTGAGTTCCCACTGTGCTTTGATTTCTACCCTACCACGGCTCAAAGGAGCCGTGCAAACAGGTAGTTTTTGGGTACAGTCCCGAGCCACATGGAGCCAAGTGAGCGGATCGGCAGGGGATTCGTCTCTCCCGGTATTGGGGGTGAGATCGCGCTGTGTCTAGGAAAGCCATTACACCAAGTCCTTGGCCAAGGCAGGTGAGATTTACTGGTAGGTACTCCAGTAGTATCCCAGGGTGTTCAGGGCTTGTCTCCGACATGACTTATACCGCTATTGGCGGTCTGACGTTACCAGCCCCCAAGGCCGGATATGCGATACTCCTAGACGAACGGACCGGACTGTATGTATATTCTCACTGTTAGGCTCAGTAGGGTTTCACGATGAGTTCGCTCATCGGCTTCCCTTGAGGTCAGTACATGGGCAGCCGTTACGCACAGCTAGTGCCGCTGACGGCTTGTGGTTAAACCCACTGCCAGGGTACTGACGAGTCATTAGAGTCCCTCATAGATTGTTTCCTAAGTTCGGGAGAAACGTTGTAGAGGCCGTATGGTTTTATGGCAGGGTTCAAAAAATGCAAGTGCGTTTTCGCACGTGTCATATTTCGGACAGATAATACTGGTGGATTTTGGTTTAAGCCGGATCCGAGTATTATACTGTGTTGATATAATATCTTTGTCTCAGTTGCATTTGTATTCGTTCGTAATACAAATGCGGGTATGTTTATACTGTTACGGGGTTATCCTAAAATTCGTTTCGGGATCGCTTTTTGGAAGTTGCCAGTTTCCAGTTTTCTATCACCCGTATTTAACATTCGGTTAAATACGGATTTATCTTTTCTTCATGAGGGTGAGTCATTTGGTGAGTCATATGATGAGTCGTGATTCTAGAAGGTTCTAGAATTGATGATTCATTGTTAGCATTAAATGAATGGTGACTAAGGTTAATGATTCATTTATGCATTAAATGATAAATGCAAGGTGTATTATTGACTCATCATCCTCATTTAAAGCTTGGGTTCATCCCCCCCACCTCATCAAGTGGCTGGCCATTATATGGTGCCCTCTTAATTGTTTTTTCTACTCACTCTCATTTGGAAATATGATATGAAATATTTGCTAAGTTTCCAAGCTCAGTTTTCATCACCCGATTCCAAAAGGCAACTTCATTAACCGTTCGTCCATGGCTTTGGACGAAGTGAGACAAAGTGTTCTACTCATTCTCTACATCAATCTTGGTCATCTACTTTAGCAAACTTGATGACCGAGTTGCCTCGGGTCAGAGGCAGAAGCCCGTTTAAAGATCCGTAGATGTGGTGCCACCTCGACGAGGAGCCAGGAGATCGGAGCAGCCGCAACGGAGCATGGGATGATGGTTAAAGAACGAAGGACTCGGATTGTTCGGTATAACCTTTCTACCCACTTTGCAGTTTGTTAGTTTAGCGTTAATGGCAGATCCGGGTTATAGTATGCCATAGCGAGGGTTATAAAAGTTTTTGTTCCGCATTTGGCGTCTGAAAGACGGCCGGGGCGCTACCGTAGACTTACATGGTATCAGAGCCTCGCCATTAAGCTTTACTAACTTGTGCTAACGCGTTTAAATCATCGATCGAGCGGAATTTTCGAAATCGCAATTTCCAAGTCTAAAGTTTCTGTCGATTTTAAAACAGGCCTAAAAATCATTTTGACTATACCAGAAAATTAAGCAGGCTTTTTAAAGAACACTGGAGAAAAACGACCAAATGATTCGACCATACGGCCGCGGAAATGCGGTCAAAGCCTAGCTTTGAACGCGGAACCGCCGCTGTCTTGGTGAATCAGTGGGTAGTTTTTCTTCCGGGGCTTCTACTTGGAAAATTGTGGTTTCTGGAATGGTTCTTTTGGGCCCAGTGTTTTTTACTGTACAGCAGATGTATGTGGGGCCCACTTCGGGAAGTTTTGTCGATCGAAATTTAAACGTGTTAGTTTACAGTACTTACATTATATCTCCGACCGTAAATGTCATTCGAGCGGTAAACCGCGTCTGATTGCTATAGTTCTTTTAGACGGGTTTGCGAACGTGACATTCGCGTTGATATTCTGTGTTGTGCTATGATGTTGCGGATTTGTTGTGGTGGATAGCAGTGTGCAATGATAGTGCTGTTTGGATTTATTTGTACATTTGATATTGCTGGACGAGCGTCCAACATGTGGACTGCCGTCACTGCCTGTTTGATAATATTCTTTTGGGGCACGACCGGGCTGAGGACGATGTACCCGTTGTACATATTTTTCATTTCTGTACTAGGTTTACCCCGTGACGGAATGCACGGATAGCCGGGTTCTGGAAGGCAATGGGTCCGTATCTCATGGCTTTGAGAGGCAGAGAGGCCTCACTCTAGAATTGGCAGACTATTCGCCGCACTGGTAGGGGGTACAGGTTGACCTAAGGAGGGATGCTCAACCTACCGGATTCCGTGAAGTGCAGGGTGATCCATTCACTATGCTGTAGGGGGCTGCCTCGCTTCAGGTTTTGGCGGGAAACTTGCCGCACCCATAGGGGTCTAGGTTTCATTGCACAGGCTATCCACACGACCAGGGGAACGTCGGGTTTCAGCAGCGGCTCTGCGAAACCCGGGGATCCCAGATTATCTGTATTGTTCTGTGATGCTTATTACTTTTCTGTAATGTTGCATATTATCACGCCTGGAGCGATTATTGTATATTGGTATATATACTAGTAGATGTTGTATATGTTTTGCACCCGCGCTAGTTCAGTCCCCGCTCTGTCATTAGTTAAGTAACCTAACGGGTGATGACGGGACCCAGTGACGAATGCGGATGGCATATACGTACATTATATTTTCGTTCTTTTCTGGTGTGATTAATTGATGGGACTGCGTTGATTCTGATCAGTGCAAAGTAAAACAAACCTGTTTGGATGTTGTTGGAAAAGTTTTAAAAAGTGTTATTGCAAAGACGTTTTCTTTTGTTTTGCACAGTGGTATTCGGTTGGAATATCCCGCACCTCATTCGACGAGGAAAGGGCCGAGATCCCTTCACCGGGAGTGACCCCTTGGGCAGAAGTTTACATCAGGGTAATAACTTCACTATAGTCGATTACATGTTGCTATGCATCACAGTATTCAGTGGAATATCCTGCACCTCATTCTACGAGGAAAGAGCCGAGATCCCTTCACCGGGAGTGACCTCTTTAGCAAAGGTTTTCGCCACTATATTTTTATAAAAGGCTATCAAGTTCCTTCAACGAGATCAAGTTCATTACGTCAAAGGTTTTTCGCCAAAAACCAGCCGTAGCCCTCCGTCATGTCCTATAGATAGTCAGTAGTATTCAAGCTATGTTTGTTGGCTTTCGTCAAGGCATAGTGTTTGGTAGCTGCTGGGGTATTCATTTGTTGCATAGATAGAAGTGTTGGTTTGGGACAGTCGTATTACCTTTTTGGCTTTCGTCAAGGATATGTACGGGTGGGTTCAAATTGACAAGAATATGACGGGTAGAACTTGACATGTGACTTATGATTTGTTGGCTTTCATCAAGGTCATAAGAACATGGGGTAAAAATCATATCGGGGGTTTCTAAAGAAACTGAAACTTGCCAGGCATGCGCATACCTTCTGGAGTGTGATAACGTGAGTGGATTCCGTCACGTTATCATGCGATGAGAGTTGGATCCCGATTCCTACTGATGAGTTGGTTTACTCTTCGGGTGATCCCGATTGATTCTTCTTTCAGGTTTGGAGGAGAATTTGACAGTACAGTGGGAGGTTTCCGGATTAGATAAAGTGATAACCATTCTGATCTAGGTTAGAGTGCACGCAGAGTGTTTCTTTTCTCTCTCTCTTTGGCAGCGACCTTTGACCGACCCTAGACTATGACTCAGTAACCAAGTTGACTGAACCTTCTTAAAATACTGGCTTTTGGATAGTCTGAGTTTCATAAGTCATTGCCACTCCTTCTTTTACCCTTTGCATTTCTCAGAACACCTCGTATCACTACGAGTATCCACTTCCATTGGATAGATCCATCATATGGTTATATACGAACTCGAAGGGACTTCTTCGAGGATGGATCCAGGTTTAGGAGAAATAGAATTGGTTTATTCAGTTGTCTTTTATTATCACCTTCTCTCAGGTTGCGAGGGCTCCTTGGTTTAGGAGAGTACACCCATTACGCTTATTGGATAGTCTTCTTCCAAACCATAGGCAGGTGCCGAAAGGTAGGGAATGAAGAAAACCAATTAGCCTAAGTAGGGTGTACAGAAGGTAATATGTAAAGACAAAATAAAGGGATTAGAAAGAGGGCAAAGTAAATTACGACTGCTATCATTCACGACCAAACCGCGTACTTCATCGCCACTCCTATTTCACCTTTGCTTTTTTCTCCAGTTCGGGAGAAATAGAATAAGGTATTATTCAGTTGTCTTTTTTCATCACCTTCTCTCAGGATACGTGTACTCCTTGGTTTAGGAGGGTACACCTATTACGCTTATTAGATAGTCTTCTTCCAAACCATAGGCTGGTGCCGAACGGTAGGGAAGGAAGAAAACCACTTAGCCTAAAGGGGGTGTACAGAAGGAAATGAATAAAGAAAAATAAAGGGATTTGGAGAGATGGCAATGAAATATACGGTTATAGTCATGAATTGGATTATGGAAGAGGCATTACTAGGAATACCAGGATACCCCTACGAAACATTTTCATGTTTCAGTGCATTGTTAAAGGAAAACTGATTTCCCAATTAGATACTTACTCAAGGGTATGTATTTACCAGGTATGATTCTCACAT
Source organism: Agapanthus africanus (assembly GCA_030015575.1). Taxonomy (NCBI): domain Eukaryota; kingdom Viridiplantae; phylum Streptophyta; class Magnoliopsida; order Asparagales; family Amaryllidaceae; genus Agapanthus; species Agapanthus africanus. The sequence continues at coordinate 143,917,583 of JASDDO010000029.1, read as the reverse complement.
CCGTATGGTTTTATAGATAATGAGTGGGAGTAAGTTATTGGGAATATGGTGATCATCCTTATTATATCAGAATTCGTTGTAATTAGTGATATTAGAGGAAATCGCCTGGGTTATTGCCGGACGGCATGTATTTGGTTTTGAGTATCCGTTGTTATGCACCAATTTCAAAATGATATATCTGTATGTTTATTTTTATAAAGTGAGATATAACTTTTTGATATTATGTCGATGACATTTACCTATATCAGTTGACGATTGGGTAAGGAGTATTGAACAACGAAGTAGTTCTTAACCATAAGTACAGTTTTCAACCTACGATGCACTGGTTTTGAGTTATTCAACTCAGCAGACTTATACAGAGTATTGTATGTTGTCTAGTGTCCATCAGGACAAAGGGGTTGGTCATCGTACTATGTTCTGTTTACTTATGGCTTCTCTAGTTTTTAGACAAGTGTTTCGTAGAAATACAAGGTCTAAGTTTTGAGAAGTTATGGGTATAGGAATAAAGTAGAGAACCCGATGTCGCAAGTATCAGGATTCTTCGAAGAGATCGAAGATGTAGATACTTGTGATTGGTATTCAGTTGATCGTAATGGTTTTTGAGAAACTTGTTTCTCTTTCATATTACTCATAATTGGATGTATTCCTAAGTTGAGTAATGCTGATTAGCCTCTTTCCATTAAGTTGATATGCACTGGAAACAGCTGCATGATTTGAATCTGGTTCCAATTAAATAAGTGCCAAAGTTTCTATATTGGATATAGAATGGTTCATACCTTAACGATGTTTAGGTACGGGGAGTTGTCCGGCTTATGCTTAAAACCAGATTCTGGATAACTCAGGGCACGTTTCTGTAATGGCAGTTTGTGGGTTGACCTGGGCTATGTCGAGGGTTGACTTTCTACCATCTGGAAGATCAATAGTGATATTGTTCTTGACTCGCCACAGTTTTAGTAAAATGGATTTTTTCAGAAAACAGTAGTGGGAGTATGGTAGAACTGGAAGTGATTCCAGAACCGCAAATGATTACGGAAAATATAATAGGACCTAAAGATTCAATCAGGTTTGACATTCCATTAGCCACTCCGTAGATATGGTGGGTAACCTCAGACACCCGAGAGGTACTACGGTAGCCTCAAGGACGGTGACAGGGAGGTTCTTGCTTACCCAGACTTGACACTACTGTTGTTCCAGACTATGAGACCTGGCAGGAGGTTAAGTATAGCGTCGTTCTAAACTAGCTTTAGAAGTGCACGTATATATTATTCTGCCTGAGAGTTGTTGTGGTCAGTGGGAGCAGCGAAAGCATAGTGGGCAAGAAGCTTATATCTATTTATAGACTCAAGCAGATATAGCGGAGATAGATCATCTAATTTTGATGTGACAGTCATAGGTTTGACTTCATCAGAATAGGGGATGGATCTGTTAAGAAGGTAGTAGGGTGTGATGTCCTGGTATTTGGATGACATACACAGAGTAGGAAGTAAAATTCCTATACTACGATCGGTTGTACTGTGGTCATCACACAGTTGTTTCTCCAGACAGGATATGGATATAATATCTGACATTCTGGTTTCTAGATCTATGGTTTTAGATCTGGATTTAGGTAGTTTCCCAATGTGGGTACTTTGACAGTATTCTAATAGTTTTTAGAATAGGTGACTCCTGGCATGGTGGTGTACTTGCAGGTGATGGAGTCACCCTCTCTAAAGGTGTCTTACAGACTAAAGGGGAGAGGGATGTGCATGATTGGAAAATCTCTTACGTAGGCAATTGAGTCAATCATGAGATGTCAAGTACCACACCAGATGTTGCTTTTGCACTAGATGCAATAAGTTTGTATTAATCCAATCCTGGAGAAACATAAGGAAGCAGTTTTAGAACATAAGTGCATGTTCTACGGATTTTATGACGGCAGCCTCCTTCGGGAGACGGTTATCATTCCAGGCTTCAAAGGTGACATGGATGACAGGGTGATTGTCAGAGTTATAGTTTTCCCTCTGACGAAAGGGGCAGTATTATGGAAAGGTGGTCCAAGAGGATACTGTGGGAGGCATGGTGCAGGATACTGATTTCGTTCAGTTATCGATACAGTCTAAGAAGTTTGGATTTGGAGTTCATTTATGACTAGGTCCCATCAGATATCCAGACATATTCTAAGATAGGTATTACTCAATTCGGGAGATGGCTTTCTCTGCGAACTTGAGATTAAGAGAGACATAGAAAGAGACATCGGGGCGGATCCACTCATTGAGGATATTTCTCGAACACAAGAGTTTTACAAACGGGCTTTGTGAAACTGATTAGTAGAGGAGTTGGGTGCTCGGTATCACACAGGCTGTGAGTATGCGACATCGCAATAATTAGCCTTAAGTACAAGTGGGAGATTGTTCGATATAGTGCCCTCAAAGTCAATTATTGGATCGCAGATACGTGATTGCAATGATTGAGGAGGACCTATACCGGTAGGACAGTCTTACTCGAGATGATAGTATGCTATCTGGTTTGCCTTTATCAGTCGTGTATAGGTTCAGGTGACTGATCACTATTACACTTTGATAGAGCCCTTAGGATCTTGCTTGACTACCACTAGTATGATGGCGATCACATACGTCAGAGTTGGGTAGTCTATAAGCACATCCTTAATTGTGGTCCCTAGTCGTGGGAGTTTCGAGACAGGGCATCGATACTCCGGAGTAGACTAGTGTATACAGTCGAGACCCCGACGAGGGGCGGTGGCCGGTCTCACAAGCCACTGGTGTCAGTTGGATCATCTAAGATGTATACAGGTGCTCATTTGGTTATGAGTACATTGGACAGGACTCGCCGGGAACCTGCTAGTTGGTATTATACCTATCGTCAGATAGCAGTTCCCTGCTGACATGTGTATAGGTTAGTTCATCGACCTGAGGTCGTCATTTGTCTCGTGTGAGTTCCCACTGTGCTTTGATTTCTACCTTACCACGGCTCAAAGGAGTCGTGCAACCAGGTAGTTTTTGGGTACAGTCCCGAGCCACATGGAGCCAAGTGAGCGGATCGGCAGGGGATTCGTCTCTCCCTGTATTGGGGGTGAGATCGCGCTGTGTCTAGAAAAGCCATTACACCAAGTCCTTGGCCAAGGCAGGTGAGATTTACTGGTAGGTACTCCAGTAGTATCTCAGGGTATTCAGGGCTTGTCTCCGACACGACTTATACCGCTATTGGGGGTCTGACGTTACCAGCCCCCTGGGCCGGATATGCGATACTCATAGACGAACGGACCGGACTGTATGTATATTGTCACTGTTAGGCTCAGTAGGGTTTCAGGATGAGTTCGCTCATCAGCTTCCCTTGAGGTCAGTACATGGGCAGCCGTTACGCACAGCTAGTGCCGCTGACGGCTTGTGGTTAAACCCACTGCCAGGGTATTGACGAGTCATTAGAGTCCCCCACAGATTGTTTCCCAAGTTCGGGCGAAACGTTGTATAGGCCGTATGGTTTTATGGCAGGGTTCGGAAAATGCACCTGCGTTTTCGCACGTGTCATATTTCGGGCAGATAATACTGGTGGGCTTTGGTTTAAGCCGGATGCGAGTATAATACTGTGTAGATATAATATCTTTGTCTCAGTTGCATTTGTATTCGGTCGTAATACAAATGCGGTTATCTTTATACTGTTACGGGGTTATCCTGAAATTCGTTTCGGGATCGCTTTTTGGAAGTTGCCAGTTTCCAGTTTTCTATCACCCGTATTTAACATTCGGTTAAATAGGGATTTATCTTTTCTTCATGAGGGTGAGTCATTTGGTGAGTCATGTGATGAGTCGTGATTCTAGAAGGTTCTAGAATTGATGATTCATTGTTAGCATTAAATGAATGGTGACTAAGGTTAATGATTCATGTATGCATTAAATGATAAATGCAAGGTGTATTATTGACTCGTCATCCTCATTTAATGCTTGGGTTCATCCCCCCTACCTCATCAAGTGGCTGGCCATTATATGGTGCCCTCTTGATTGTTTTTTCTACTCACTCTCATTTGGAAATATGATATGAAATATTTGCTAAGTTTCCAAGCTCATTTTTCATCACCCGATTCCAAAAGGCAACTTCATTAACCATTCGTCCATGGCTTTGGACGAAGTGAGACAAAGTGTTCTACTCATTCTCTACATCAATCTTAGTCATCTCTTTTAGCAAACTTGATGACCGAGTTGCCTCGGGTCAGAGGCGGGAGCCCGTTTAAAGATCCATAGATGTGGTGCCACCTCGACGAGGAGCCAGGAGATCGGAGCAGCCGCAACGGAGCGTGGGATGATGGTTAAAGAACGAAGGACCCGGATCGTTCGGTATAACATTTCTACCCACTTTGTACTTTGTTAGTTTAGCGTTAATGGAAGATCCGGGTTATAGTATGCGATAGCGCCAGTTATAAAAGTTTTTGTTCCGCATTTGGCGTCTGAAAGACGGTCGTAGCGCTACCGTAGAATTACAATACCAACCAACAGTTCTTGATGAGTCCTGTCCAGTGTACTCGTAACCTAACGAGCACCTACATACTATCTCCAGTACGACGTACTAATGGCTGTGGGACAGACCATCTCCCCTGCTGGGATGAGAAGCGAATACACTAGTCTACTCCGGAGTATCGATGCCCCGTCTCGATAATCCTACGACTAGAGACCTGTACAAGGATGCACTTGTAAACTACACAGCCCCCAATGATGTTACTACCATTACAACACTGGTAGTCAAGCAAAGGTCCTAAGGGTTCTATCAATATGTTTTAGCGATACGTCAAAAGAAACATATATACATATTAAGATAGATACAAACCAAGTGCCATACTACTATATTGAGCAAGACTGTCATAAATCCGTGTATATATCCCAAGCTTCCAAAATGTAATATACAAACTTGTACTATACAATAATGGCCTCTAGGGCATATCACACTAACAAGTCGCACAACTCATTAAACGTTCTATCTTCAATTGGTGAATCATTTGGAACACTTGATAGACTTTCAAAACCGAAGTTGTGGGATTCAATTTGCAATGGGTAGGTTTGATTTGGAATGTTGTACGGCTCACTCTCACCACTCAAATTCTCAATCTGTCCTATCGCTTCATCATAGATTGGAAAATTTGGAGCTAGTGGGAAACTAGCTGCCAGTTCATTAGGTTGTATGAGGGCGGCCATAGACGCATTCAATTCCATCATCTGTTGGCATGATGCTATCCGAAAGTCTTCTAATGACTGTTCCAGACTAGACATCGGTTGTGGAGGGGTTTCAGTAAAAGATTCAAAATTGTTTGAATACGTGAAACTCCTAAATGGTTGTTCAGAAGCAATGTCTAGGGAAGGTGTAAAAGTCGGGTAGGATTGATAAGAATTGAATGGTTGGGCAAGAGTAGGATCAACATTATGATAAGAAGGTCAATGGAATTGTTGATAAAAAGAATTGACAGTGGTGAAAGGAGTGAAAGATCAGCTACGGGATTGTTCAATTCTGTCGGCAATGGACATGGGCCGACTCGCAAAAGGGGTATCAACGTAAGAAGTTGGGGAAGGTTGAAATGGTTGATACAAGGTGGATTGCGGAGTCCAATTGTTTGTCCTAGACGCGTCTATCCGATCTTTAAAAGAAATTTTGGGCATGGATGGATCGTTTGAGGTTCGTCCAAAGCAAGAACCGTATGAAGTAATATCTGGTTGTGGGTACCAAAGTTCGGCAAGTGTTTTTCGAGGTGGGGTTCCCATGATATGAAGAGAAGAAGAAGAAGAAGAGAAAATGAGGGGAAAAAGAATGTGATTTTTTTTGGTTAAGTAAAAAAATGAAATATACACACCAAAAGACAAAAACAATCACGACATAAATACCACACACCTAATCAGTCTAGGGTTCACCCAGGTCAACTAGACCTGCTCAAGAACTTGATTGTCGAAGTAAAACTGTGTCGAGAAACGAGCTCAAGATATACTGATCACGAGGCCAGGTATGTGCAGAGATAAGGGGAGGTTTTCGGATGCTTTCGCGAAGGTCCTTAATTAGATAACCCTTTCTCTTTTGGCGGTTTCGCCATAAACACATTCCTAGACCCCCCGTAAACGATATACCGTTAAGTGGTGTTCTAAACACAATTAACCTCTCCTAGTGAGTGCGAAGTCCTTAAAGGCATAAAGTCTAGTTTCTTTTAAAATTTGTACGGATAAACGTTATACTCAATTTCGTGATTTGTGGGCCACGGAAAGGTGATGAAATCCATTACCGTATGTGTGGGGTCCGCTTGCCCTTATGTCCGTATCAATGGATGCAATGCGCAAATCAATGAAAAAAATTATTCAAAGAACCAAACAATCATTTTTTATGTTAAGTACGGCACTGCAAAAAATATGGGTTAGTCAATTTTGGCGTTTGAAAGCTAACTTGCAAAGAATCCTGCAAAGATAATGTATTGGATGCGTCCGATTTGAGAAGAAGGTGTTAGTAAATTACGTACCGATAAGTTTGCGGGTTAATAAATCCTCGTTGATTGGAATCCGGTAAGCTTGAAACATTTACTTGCGCGGGTCAAACTACCCGGAGTTTTGGCATTGTACTTCGCAATCACCTTAGCCTTGAATGTACACTTTGCTCCACATGATCGTAGTTTGCAAATCCGCAAAAATCTGAAAATATCGGAAAAACAGATTATTAGTGCGAAAAAACAATATGAATGCCCAAATACCTGCACACTAAAAATTAAAAAAAAACAAACAATAAAATTAGGACAAAATTAGAACACTGGAGCACAGAGAAAAATTTTGGAGCTAAAGTGGGTGAAAGGGCAGGCGGCGCCGGAATTTTTGGGAATGTCGCTGGGCTAAGTTTTGAGTTTGGACTCCAAAATTCATCTGTGTTCTAATTGCTCTACTAGTGTCTCAATGTTATTGTTTAATTTTTCTATTTAGTTCTAGAGTGCTTGCAGGTCAAAAATCCAGAGAACAAAAAAGTTAGTTTGTTAATTTTTGTTTTGGTTTTGAAATTTTCTGATTTTTAGTTTGTTTTTAAGAATATGGTTAAATGTATAAACAGAGATTAACCCGAAATAACAATATTTAAAATGTTACCGTCTCCCCGGCAACGGCGCTATTTGATCGATACGCTTTTCGCGCGTCGTATTTTAAGTTCTAAAGTTTTAACCGCGATCAAGGACGACGTCGCGTGTAGCTATCCGCGGTGAGCACGGGTCGTCGGTAGGGAGACAGTGCGTTTAGTTTTCTTGTTATGACGAGTTAAAGTGAGGGCGAGAGTTGTTTGTATCTAACCTATGTGTTATATGCAAAGAATAAGTTGTTAGGAGAAGATAGGTTAGTGAAAGTTAAGGAAATCCGTACTCAATCCTTTGTGCCGAACTTAACCAATTGAAGCTAGAGAAATCGGCAACAACGTGGATTAGGGTGCTTAAGAACGGTATTTATGAAATCTGGCTTATTGACCCTTGTCCGTCCGTTCTTGTCGCTTGACTTTCGCCCCCGGCGAAACCGAACGCATCCTGTCGCAGTTAGGAATCACTGATACCTTGGTAGGGTAAGGTGCCTAACAGAGCGCTTGCATAAGGTTTGGGTGGAGTTCAATGTAAAATATTCGGCAAAGGAAATGAGAAACAAAAACCCTAACTTACAATATCGTTTTCTTTCCTAACAACACCAATATTTACAAACCATCAAAACCACAAAAAGAGAGCAAATGAAAAAGAAAGAAAGGAAAAGAACAAGCATGCAAGTAAGTAAATGGCAAGGTAATAAAATTCAAGTAAGTAAATGGCATAGAAATAAAGGCAAGTAATGAAATGTAAGTAAGAAAATACTAAGAACCAAAGAACACATGACAAACCATGGGTTCAGTAGCCTAAACTTAAACTTGCAAGCTCAATGAAGAGGTTGCAAGATCAAGAGAATGCTAACAACTCAAGGCAAATGAAGGCAAAAAGAAAGCTTTATTGATTCCAAATGAAGATACAACCCTTGAGTTCAATAACCAAAACTTAAACTTGCAAGCTCAATGAAGAGGTTGCAAGATCAAGAGAAGGCAAAGAACTCAAGGGGGACTAGCTATATAAAAGAACAAAAAGAAAACAAAAGAGACTTTTGTGAAAAGAATGAGACAATGTATGACCCCCTCTACCCTGCTCACTTGTCACGACCAGAAATGTTATCTCGTGACCAACACTTAAATCACGCAACGTCTAGAGTCTTAACGTAATTCAAGTAAGCTGAAACCTAGAAATCTAAACCTTTTTAAGAAAATAAATGAGGTGAAGTTTTGAAATAAAGGTATAATGAAATTAAGTTTTCTTAATGCATAAAAAAGGATCATGAATGATGCAAGTAAAATTTACTAGTTTGAAAACAAGTTTCGTCCTTTAAAAATTTGGGCCGCACCTCCTTTATATATTTTGATCCAAAACCACAAATACATAACAAGAATAATGGCATCCCCAAGCGGGAGCTAGCTCTTCGCCAACCGGCGGATCATAACCACGCAAAGCAGTATAAGTATGTATACGATGCCCAACGACGAAGTTCACCACAAAAGATAAAGAAAAAAGCAAGACATCAAACCACAACTAGCGGAAAACCCCTCGCTCTAAGTCTCGCAACCACAATCTCACTAAGTCTCATTACTTATACAAATACTAATTTTGATTGATGGAGTTGACTAGATACAATGTGAAATATAAATACAAGAGTGGATATGATACAAATGCCCCACCTACCAATGCAAAACACCCAAATGAAGCTATGTGCCAGTGATGCCGCTACGGATCCATGCAGGCAACCTGCATGAACTGTGGCACAATGGAGGTGAGTTACCAACTCGTGAGTAGAAAAACATCTACAAGTAGAAATCGAATAAACAACGTCTCCTAGGTCAACTATATCATAAAGGTGATACTATGATATCTAGGGTGACCGGGTCTGTATATGTGCCAACAAGGTAGTCAATGCCTATAAGCATGTGGATAACATCCAACAGTATAATCAATGCATGTATTAATGTGGATCTCGTTCACCCATATAATCAATGTATGTATGCATATGGATCTCATCCACGTGTCAACCACTGACACAACAACATCATGCATGGAAATATCAAAACAGCATATGCATGGAAATATGATGATATAAATCAACATGTGTCCCTCGCGACGCCTCAAAATCATGGGACCTGAGTGTCCAGCATCGACACTTGAAACATCATGAAACCCGTGTCCAGCATCGACACGCAAATCCTCATATCTCTCGGGTTCCGTCAGTCCGGATCGGCCCACGGGCTCCGTCAGTCCAGACCAGCCCATATCATCTCTCGACTCCGGTCGGTATCTTCCGGATATCAGCCGAGCCCTAATACTATCACCGATGGGTAGTGCTCCCTGCCAGGCTCACCATGTAACAATATGAGTCTTCTCGGCATGGGGTACCTCACCGGGTCCACCAAGTACCCGCAGACGGTGCCTACCGCTCCTCGAATCGGGTTTCACAAGCCACTCTCAGAACCGGGAAAACACATGGTGGACGCACTGAAATATCATATCAAGAGAAACCGGGTTTTTTAAACAATACATACGTTCTTTTGAAATAACCACGGTTCTCAAATCCAGAAATCTCATGAAAACGGGATATCTCAATGCGTATGAACATAAAGCATGATGTATGCGACATATAAAAGTACGTAAGCATATCCGTATATCATGCAGCACGGAACAATGATCCGACAATATCAGGGAAAACCGCTCTTTTAAAATGAATCACGTTTTTAAATATGTACCGTGGTTCCCAATTTCTCCCAAGTCAAATGCAACATCGTATAAGGTGCATATGCAACTATAGCAAGTAAACTATGCAAGGGGTCATATCATGATGCAGCAATCCTACTGTGTAGTGACATGGCAATTATCGATGATGAAGTGTGTGAGCCGGCAAATCTGTGTAAGTGTAATATACGCATCATCGATAATGGTGTAAGTGTACTAGCACAGGTATAAGCAATGCCATGAGAATAATATGACTGCAGCATAATGTAAATCATCGGCTAAAAGCTATAACGTATACGTATCTACATGATCGAGTCGGTGAATAAATCAATCGGCACCCAGCCACAACACCACGTACGGTATAATCCATCGTACGGCAACCCCTAGACAAGGGTAAGGATCAATCGTCATAAAACTCATCATGTACGGAAAATCATCGTACGGCATCACTAAACCGTCGGGGATCCTATCATCCTATATGACAAGGAGGGGTACGGACCTAACTTCTCGTACGACATATCACACATGATTCACAACATTTATATATCTATATACCTACGTCCCAGTTCACATCCAAAACAAACTCATATCAAGGGACCGGTAAAAGTATCAATCATCTCAGTCAACTCTGCATCCGTATACCAACATATCATCATAGCACATGCCAAATCGTATTCTCTTTTCATCGCATCTAAATCTCACATACACACCCGAACCAAACAACCAGTTTTTAAAAGATGCGAATCGTAGTTTTGAAAGTCGGGGCTATGGTGTTTTTAAGGAAAAGATATCATTTGCAAATCCATAACGTCCCTTAAGGTATCTGTTTAAAAGATGCATATGATTCTTCTGTTTGGAAATAGGTATGGTTCGGATGACACATTTATGTCGGCTATCTAGTCTTATAGTACCCTAAACGGAAATATCATGAAACATCATCCTCAAATTCCATCATCACATATTAGCCGTATCATATCACTTCTAACTATCCATTAATTTCTAATATAGTTTCTCTAACTATCATTTAAGTCTATCTATAGTTTTCTATTAAAGGTTTCCTTGACCATTTAATATGAATCGGTTTCCTTCAAAAACTTGTGGGGGCGCTATACGCCATCCACCCGACTTCCCCCGTGGATATAGATCCACTCACCTTGGTCTTCGCTTGCCGAAATCGATGACGCCACGCTCCGTCGCCTCGGAATCCACGCGCAGGTACCTACAATAATACACAGTCGCAATCATTTATTAAAATTGAATCCGGAACCAAAACCGCACACGCCTATAGGTTAGAACATATAGCCTACGCGTGCAAAACAATCAAACAACCCTTGTTGTCGATGTACAAACATCCAACAACCCAATATAAATCCAAATAGCAAAACTAAACATTTCAAAATACGGAAAACATAGCCAAAAATCATATCAAAGTGCTCCCAGATTTTACCCTAAGTCAAATTAGCCAATTTTGCATATGCAATAGGTGTATTTTACTGCAGATAAAGCCCTGGAACAAACATGGACCAAACCAACCCTACTCTGGCCGCAAATTGCGTCCAGAATGATTAAATCTGTAGCCTATAGGTGGAGTTGGGGTCTTGGGTCTCAGTGGTTGCTTCCTGGGTGCCTGCATGTGTCACTGTGTTCGCTAAATAATTTTCCAGGTCCCCGAGTGTTAGCAAATTCCAAAATACCCTCACAATTCACACAATTATCCGATGTCGGGGTTTCTAAGATTGGGGTTTGGATTCTATATCTGGTTTCAATCCATGAAACTAACTCTAGAGGGTTTATAAGGTCTCTATTAAGCTCAATTTCATCTTTGGATTCAATTCCAACCTTAACCTCTTCTAGAAATTTCCATAGTTCACATATCCCCACTAAATCGATTCTAAACATAAACCAGAATATAAAAAACCAAAAACTAAACTAATTGGTAGAGATTATACCTCAATGATGTCACCAAGTAAAACCCTAAAAGTCCCAAGTCATCAAAATCCCACTTTTCTTGGTCCAATGTGATGAAGGTGAGGAGGTGATCATTTTTTGTAAAAGGGGTATAGGGTTTTGGTGAGGGAATTGAGATGGGTCATGGGGGTAGAATGAGGGAGCTTGAGGTGAAGAGGAGAAGAAAATGGCGGGGGAAAATGAAAAGGGCAGCACTGTCCCACTCTCTCTCTTTCTCACTCTCATTCTCTCTCCTAGCATGGTCTCATCTCATCATTATGTCCCCCCCTCTCTCTCCTCAATCATTCCTCAATTCTTTTCTTTTCTTTTCTCACCCAAAATTCCAACCATAACATAAATAACACATGAAATAACATGTAACATGTCATGGTGCACTAACCTTGAAAAATGTAGAAACACGGATTTGGCCTAATCGCGATTAGCAGTGCACTAATCGGGTTTTTTTCGAAACTGCATATAAAATTTTTAAAAATTCCAAATCCTTTAAATATATTATTAAATGAATAAATCATTTTAATTTCCATTTATTTCATAATTATTGGTATATATTTATACCCTTTTTCGAAAACCCCAATTTCGCAAATTGGGCAGTTTTCGGGTAAATATATTATTTTAATATTAAATTCCAAAAATAATATTTTATATTTTTTGAAATGTTACAATCTTTCCCCCTTAAATATATTCGGTCCCCGAATTTAAATTTAAACCCCCAAATTCTAAAACATTTCAATAATCAAATTAAATCGACGGGGCTCCTAAATCACGGAAGATACAGAAATAGAACCGCGCATCATGTGCGCCTGAAAACAAATACGAAACTCAAAATCGAACTCCGTCAAGCGTCACGCAAATAATCATATTTGCACGCATATCCTCGGAGTTACAGTGGAGATACAGATCTCGAAATCGACTACTGAAATACAGTATACACTAGTCAAATACTATAATGCGTGTATAGTACACATCCTTGAAAAACTTTCAAGAACTAAATAAAATTCATGCAAAAATATTTCTAAATCGCAGCGTTAATGCGTAATTCATGGCATAAATGGATGTTCATTTTAAAATAATAATATATGTCCATATATGTTTTCCTAAATACATGTTCCGTCGTTTTCATAATATCCTAAAAGGTTTTCCTTTATAAACGTTCGTGTCGCTCACAGACACGTAGAAAATAACGAGACTATAGCCCTTTTTCAAAAACCTCTTGGTAAACTTTTAATGCATGCAAAGTACTCAGGTACTGTCCTCGGATCAGTCCTATTTGGCTACTTCATAATATAATGCCTATCATGAAAACAAGGTGCTCAAAAGCAAAATCAGCCTCAAAAGACGTATCCAATAATCGCGTGCGTCTGGTGCGCACGGAAATCAAATCCAAATACAGGTGCCACAATATGCACAAAAGCAAAACTAAGTGCAACGGGTGTGCACGAAAGCATCTGTCCAGTGCAACGGGTGTGCACGACAATAATATCAAGTGCATCTAGAGTGCATCCGGTGCAACTAACATGCACGAATGAAAATCCCAATTGAGTGCATCCGGTGTGCACAAAACCACATCTCATATCATGCGCATAATATGCGCAAAAACCCAACCAAAGCGCGTCGATCCGTAAAAGCATATAGTGGAGTAGAATGCACGTAAACGAACGGCCAGTGCCAACGCGCACGAAAACACAAATCCGGCAACACAAACGCTCGAAGACCTAAATCGGGTGCAACCAAGGTACGGAGTATAATCCAGTGCGACAAATGCACAAATACCCGTCCGGTGCAACAAATGCAGGAAATGCAAATCTAGTGCAACTAATGTACGAAATACGAATCTGGTGCAGCAAATGCACAAAAATATAAATCTGGTGTGACAATCGCAAGAAATGAAAATCTAGTGCCACAAATGCACGAAGTGCAAATCTGGTGCATCCAGTGCACGAAATACAAATACAGTGCATCCAGTGCACGAAATACGAATACAGTGCATCCATTGCACGAAATACGAATACAGTGCATCCAGTGCACGAAATACAAATACTGTGCATCCAGTGCACGAAATACAAATACAGTTCATGCAGTGCACGAAATACAAATCCATAACTCAAATGCATATAAAAGCAACACCGAGTGTACCAGGGTGTTTAAAATCATAAACGTGTGCAACTGCGTGCACAAAATACATATCAATGCACTGCTAGCGCATATATGCTATATAGAGTGCAAAAATCAAATCGAGTGCGTACCACACGCAAAAAATCAATCAACTGTATAAAATCCACGAAATCATAAACATGTGCAGTCATGGCACAAAATCCAATATCAAGTGCAATAGATATGCACAAATCGTGAATCAACACAACGGTGTAATAAATATATATCAAGTGCAATAACTAGGTACAAAAATGTAAATACCCAGTAGATGCAGCCATGGTGCACAAAAACCAATATCATAAAACTCAAATCCAAGCGATATAAGCGTGATACTCAGATAACAACGCAAATCGCAGCAAATGACATTGAGGAACACCTCCTACAATATCGAAAAAATATCGCTGTGCCTAAAATCGGCAGAACAAGAACATCCGCTTGCCTCCTACTCACGGTCTGGCGTCCTCAGTCTCTGGGTCCTCAATTTTCTCTGTGGATCACCAATCTCGCAATCCATCGGCTCGTCGGCCCGATCTGGTGTGCTAACGAAAATGATTCCGCCCTGGCACTCCTCTGGTCATCTCTCGGCCAATTATCATGACCACTCGTAAAGCATCACGTCACTAGGGTCGGACTCTGGCCCTCTGAGTACACGTCACACATCTGATCCTTGGTGCAAATCCTATTGCAGCAGTGTCCTGGAAGGAATCCTGCTTAAGGTCTCTTCCGATCTCGCCTATGCCGAACTGTACGGAGGCTGGTACTCTTACATAATATTTTCTCATTTTCTGGACATCTGCGTGTTCCGCACACATTTCCTCGGGAACTGGCCGTATCCCAACACCTCTGTATGCATATCAGATCTCTAATCTCGACGGGGAGTAGCAACAGCTCGTCAGCATCGCGCATGAACCTCTGGATCCACGCGTCTTTATCATCATCCGCTTCGACGTCACGTCTTGTTGGCTGCGTACTGCAACTGTTCCCGGCCACAGTCAATCCGGAGTCTCTCATACGGACACGAAATCACGAACTCGGTATCTTCATCACTCTGTAGAAGATATCTAGACGAACACGCCCTCGGGAACTCGTCCCAACCATCGGAGAAATACTCAATACTCGCCCGTCCTCGATCAACTCACAACGCATCTGGGTGAGGTCCTCTATCCGAAGCTGGTCAGCTTGTTGATCTTTTATCACATGATATCTGGACGTCGTCAAAATTTTCGATCGAGTCATCAATGTCCCATAATTTCTCGAAAGCTCAACACCTGAGCACGGTCTACAAATATCTGGTACATACCACAGTACCTCTGGACCAGCCGTAGAAGAGAAAAGCCAAGCTTCACTGATGGCACTGCTAAACTGCCGCAAACCCTAAGGTTCAAAGCGGTTCCATGGTCATCATGTCGAGTTAGGGTTTCATTCTTCTAGAGGGTCCATATAATCACTTGCATATTCCTTCGAACACTTTAAACTTGGAAAAAATGGGTTTCTGACACTCGCTCGAACTTTTTAGCTCGCCTAGGCGATATGCGAATACCCTTCATCCGCATGCTAAATAATGCATCAATCCTCTAGGAAAGACGATACATCATCGGTCATCTTTGGATCGGTCTGCTCTAGATCTGAGTAAGACTCTCCATACAGGAAATCTTCAACTCAACTGGGCCTGCGTCGGTGCATCAACCTGACGAATCATCCTCGTCTCTCAAGTCGGGATAGACTAGCTATCAGCTGTCGCATCTCTGCCTGGAAGCTCCAACGATCTATGCTCGTAAGCTCTGGAAGCGATATCTTATCAATCTCAGCAACAGCTGGGTCATCTGTCTGCACGGTAGACGACATCAAAGTCTCTGAGGTAGGCTGTACATTAACAGTCCTCTTGCAACTGACAGCTCTAACAATGGCCCGATCATCCGGTGCAAAACCAAACACTCGCCTCAACAGGAGGTCACAACAAAACACTACATCGAGACGTTCCCATGTCACCAGAAACACAATGGTCAGCCCTCGTACCGGACAAGCTCTCCCTGACCATACACTAGTGGCAGCTCAATCTGCGCTCAAACATGGTGACAAGAACCTCAATCGAGTATCGAAGAAAGCAGATCAACGGCATGAAAGGAAATGACCGATCCAGCATGGATACATGATCATAAGAAGGAACAGCATCAATGAGAGTATGATCATGGAAACAAATAGAATCGAAGATCTAAAATGGATGTATAATCATGGGTATTAAGAGAATCATAAGTCTCAAAAAAAATGTACACCCTAAGGTTTCTTAAGTGGAGTATCGTATTGTAAATATGCCGCGGAATATACATACGGTACGTCACTCTACTCAAGCTACCTACTCCATCAATCAGGGTCAGCCTATGAAATGAATGTTCGGGTCTAAAACCCCCCACCCACCCACCCACCTATCCCCCCGTTCAAGTCTAAGTTCCGTAAGGTCAAGCATAGGTTCCGAAATTCATACCCGCCCTAGACTCCGCATAGTCAAACCTAGACTCGAACAAAGGTTAAACCCAGTGCTCTGATACCAATTTTGTAATTACCCGAAATATTAGCTCTTGACCACCACTTAAATCACGCAACGTCTAGAGGCGTAACGTAATTCAAGTAAGATGAAACCCAGAAATCTAAACCTTTTTAAGAAAATAAAGGAGGTGAAGTTTTGAAATAAAGGTATAATGAAATCAAGTTTTCTTAATGCATAGAAAAGGAACATGAATGATGCAAGTAAAATTTACTAGTTTGAAAACATGTTTCGTCTTTTAAAAATTTGGGCAGCACCTCCTTTGTATATTTTGATCCAAAACCACAAATACAAAACAAGAATAATGGCATCCCCAAGCGGGAGCTAGCACTTCGCCAAACGGCGGATCACAGCCACGCGAAGCAGTATAAGTATGTATACGATGCCCAAAGGCGAAGTTCACCACAAAAGATAAAGAAATAAGCAAGACATCAAACCACAAGTAGCGGAAAACCCCTCGCTCAAAGTCTCGCAACCACAATCTCACTAAGTCTCATTACTTATACAAATAGTAATTTTGATTGATGGAGTTGACTAGATACAATGTGAAATATAAATACATGAGTGGGTACGATACAAATTCCCCACCTACCACTGCAAAACACCCAAATGAAGCTATGTACCCGCAATGCCGCTACGGATCCATGCTGGCAACCTGCAAGAACTGTGGCACAACGGGGGTGAGTTGCCAAATCGTGAGTAGAAAAACATCTAAAAGTAGAAATCAAATAAACAACGACACCTAGGTCAACTATATCATAAAGGTAATACTATGATATCTAGGGTGACCGGGCCTGTATATGTGCCAACAAGGTAGTCAATGCCTATAAGCATGTGGATAACATCCAACAGTATAATCAATGCATGTATGCATGTGGATCTCGTCCACCCATATAATCAATGTATGTATGCATATGGATCTCATCCACGTGTCAACCACTGACACAACAATATCGTGCATGTAAATTTCATAAAAGCATATGCATGAAAATATAAGGATATAAATCAATATGTGTCCCTCGCAACACCTCAAAATCATGGAACCTGAGTGTCCAGCATCGACACTTGAAACATCATGAAACCTGTGTCCAGTATCGACACACAAATCCTCATATCTCTCGGGCACCGTCAGTCCGGATCGGCCCATATCATCTTTCGATTCCCGTCGGTATCCGCCGGATATCCGCCTAGTCCAAATACTATCACCGATGGGTAGTTCTCCCCTGCCAGGCTCACCGTCTAACAATACGAGTCTTCTCGCCCTGGGGTACCACATCGGGTCCACCATGTACCCGCAGACGGTGTCTACCGCTGCTCGAATCGGGTTGCACATGCCACTTTCAGAACCGAGAAAACACATAGTGGGCGCACTGAAATATCATATCAAGAGAAACCGGGTTTTTAAAACAAAACATACTTTCTTTTGAAATAACCACGGTTTTCAAATCCAGAAATCTCATGAAAACAGCATATCTCAATGCGTATGAATATAAAGCATGATGTATGCGACATAGAAAAGAATGTAAGCATATCCGTATATCATGCAGCATGGACAGTGATGCGACAATATCAGGAAAACCCGCTCTTTTAAAATGAATCACGTTTTTAAATATATACTGCGTTTCCCAATTTCTCCCAAGTCAAATGCAACATCGTATAAGGTGCATATTTAACTATAGCAAGTAAATTATGTAGGGGGTCATATCATGATACAGCAATCCTACTGTGTAGTTTTTGGAGATAGTGCCTTCAGAGTCAATTATTGGATCACAGGCACGTGATTGCAATGATTGAGGGAGGACCTATCCCGGTAGGACAGTCTTACTCGAGATGATAGTATGCTATCCGGTTTATCTTTATCATCGTGTATTGTTTTAGGTGACCTGACATGTCGCTATTACACGTTGATAGAGCCCCTAGGATTCTTGCTTGACTACCAGCAGTATGATGGCGATCATATACGTGAGAGCTGGCGGTCTATAAGCACATCCTTAAAAGGTCCCTAGTCGTAGGAGTTTCGAGACAGGGCATCGATACTCCATTAGTAGACTAGTGTATACAGTCGAGACCCCGACGAGGGGCGGTGGCCGGTCTCACAAGCCACTGGTGTCAGTTGGTTCACCTAAGATGTATACAGGTGCTCATTGGGTTATGAGTACACCGAACAGGACTCGCCGGGAACCTGCTAGTTGGTCTTATACCAGACGTCAGATAGCAGTTCCCTGGTGACATGTGTACAGGTTAGTTCATCGACCTGAGATCGTCATTTGTCTCGTGTGAGTTCCCACTGTGCTTTGATTACTACCCTACCACGGCTCAAAGGAGTCGTGCAAACAGGTTTTAGTTGGGTACAGTCCCGAGCCACATGGAGGCAGTGAGCGGATCTTCAGGGGTTCGTCTCTCCCGGTATTGGGGGTGAGGTCGCGCTGTGTCTAGGAGAGCCATTACACAAAGCCCTCGGCCGAGGCAGGAGATTTACTGGTAGGTATTCCAGTAGTATCTCAGGGTGTTCTGGGCTACGCTCCGACACGACTTGTACCGCTTTTGGGGGTCTGACTTTTACCAACCCCCTAGGCCCGCCATGCGATACTCATAGACGAACGGACCGGACTGTACGGATATTGTCTCTGACAGGCTCAGTAGGGTGTCAGGATGAGTTCGCTCATCGACGTCCCTTTTGGTCAATAGCTGGTGGCCCGTCACGTATTGGCTTATACCTCTGACGTGCTAGTGGTTAAATCCACAGCCATAGTATTGACGAGTCTTTAGAGTCCACCACACTTTCAGTTACTCAAGCTTTCGGGCGAAACACTGTAGAGGCCGTATGGAGATATGGCAGGGTCCGATCAGATACGTGCGGTATTGCACGGATCAGGATCGGACGGTTTGTACTAGTGGTCGTATAGTTATATGGCAGGGTTCGATCTGATACGTGCGGTATTGCACGGATCAGGATCGGACGGATATTACTAGCCGGCTTTGGTTTAAGCCGGTCCTAGTATAGTACAGTGTAGATTTTGTCTCATTGCATTTGTATCCGGTCGGAATACAGATGCGGGTGTGTATGCACAGTATTGGGGTTTTCCTGTAATTTATTACGGGACCAGTTTTCTGGAGTTGCCAGTTTGCATTCCGTTCCGGCCGGTTTTCCTTTGTTCTTTCCCGGCCGGACTTTTCTGATGGAGGGTGTTATTTGCAAGTTTGCAAATAACACATTGTGGAGGGGTTTCATGCAAATGGTTTGATTATGAAAGCATCTTTTGATACCATTCTTATCTATCATCATCACTTGCTTTTTATTGATTTGAGGTGATTAGTAGTTGATGTGAGTTAGTTATGATGATGTTTGGATATGGTCACCCTCTCTCTTTTTCCTACACTCACCTCCCTCTTGCTTATATTTTCTTCCCTCCACCATTCTAGTATAATAAGGTTTCATTTTGAGAAAAGAGAAGAAGAGCTTTTCATTCTTGAGAGTGTGGCATTCTTGATCTCATTTTCATGCTAGAAAAATGCAAGCACCATTTTTCTCATCTTGATTCCTCCATCATCTTCAAAGGCAACAAAATCCCAAATGAGACATAGCCTCTACACTACACATTCTACAGCAAATCTTGGACGCGTCGGCCAGCCAACTTCACGCCCGAGTTGCCTCGGTATTGTGGTGGGAGCCCATAAAAGATACAGGCGATGTGGTGCCCTTTTCGGCAAGGAGGCGATAATATGGAGACAGGACTTTCCGTGGGAGATCGGGACGATGACGAGAAGACCGGAGGACTCGGATCACTTTGTAAACTTCTCTTCCCATCTCTTGTTTGCTAGTATAGGTTAATGGTTAACGATCCGGTTTTATATTGTCCGCGGTAGCGCCAGTTCCCAAGTAAGGAAAATTTTTGATTCCGCATTTTGGCCTCGGTAAGACGGCCGGGGCGCTGCCGTGGCGCAACATGGTATCAGAGCCACCCCATTAACCTTGCCTAGCTTGTTCTAATGCGTTTTACTTATCCGATCGTCCAAAATTCCAAAATCCGCGTTTTGCATGCATCAGTTTTCTGTCGATTTTTTCTGGGCTCTAAAAATTTTTCAGGTTATAGAAAACTGATGTACAAGAAGTTCTAAGAGTTCTGGGAAAATTCGAGACATTGATCTCTCAGGTAGAGCGCGGAACCGCGGCAAAACCCCCCTTGTTGCCTCGGTTCCGCCGCCGTCTTGAGGGATCAATGCGTCAAAATTTTCCCATGGGCTGGTCAGCTGAAAGTAGGGGTTTTGGAATATTAAAATTGGGCCCAGAATTTCTGTGAGTGCTACAGTATTGCTTAGGGGCCCACTTGTTAATTTTTGATCGATCGGATATTTTAAGCACATTATTTCACAGTATTTACATTATATCTGCGACAGTGAATGTCACTCGATCGGTAAATCCTGTCAAACTGCTATAGCCCGGTTAGACGGATTTGCGAACGTGACATTCACGTTGATGTTCTATGTTTATGCTGTGTTGTTGCGGATCGGTCGTAGGGATAGCCTGGATGCAATGTTAGTACAGTTTTGTTTTATATGTACATTTGATATTGCGGGGCGAGCGTCCGACATGTGGACTGCCGTCACTGCCAGTTTGTATTATTCTTTTGGGGCACGACCTGGTTGCGGTCGATGTACCCGTTGTATGTATATTTTACTTTCTGTACTAGGATTACCCCGCGGAGGGGTGCACGGATAGCCGGGTTCTAGAGGGCAACGGGCCCACATCTCATGGCATTGAGACGGAGGGGGCTTCACTCTAGGATTGGCGGGCTATTCGCCGCACTCGTACGGGGTACAGGTTGACCCAGGAGGGGTGCCCAAGTTACCGGATTCCATGAAGTGCTGGGTGGTCCATTCACGGTGCTGAAGGGGGCTGCCTCGCTTCAGGTTTTGGCGGGTGACTTGCCGCGCCCGTAGGGGTCTAGAATTTCATTGCACAGGCTATCCACACGACCAGGGGAACGTCGGGTTTCAGCAGCGGCTCTGTGAAACCCGGGGCTTCCAGATATCTGAATTATTCTGTGATGCTGTACATTTCTGAGATGTTGCATTTTATCATGCCTTGAGCGAATATAATATATTGGTATATATATTAGTAGATGTTGTATATGTTTTACATCCGCGCTAGTCCAGTCCCCGCTCTGTCGTTAATTAGCTAACCTAACGGGTAATGACGGGACCCAGTGGCGATTGCGGATGGCATATACGTACATCAGTATATTTTCGTTCTTTGTGGTGTGATCAATTGATGGGACTGCGTTGATTCGGATCAATGCAAGTTAAAAACAAACCTATTCTGATGTTGTTGGAACACTTTTCAAAAAGCTGTTATTGCAAGGACGTTCACTTTTGTTTTGCATCGTGGTATTCATTTGGAATATCCTGCTCCTCAGTCGACGAGGCAAGGGCCGAGATCCCTTCACCGGGAGTGACCCCTTGGACAGAATTTTGCGTCAGGGCATTAACTTCACTATAGCCGATTACTTTTGCTTTGCATCGTGGTATTCAGTTGGAATATCCTGCACCTCATTCTAAGGGGAAAGAGCCGAGATCCCTTCACCGGGAGTGACCTCTTTAGCAAAGTTTTTCGTCACTATATTTTTTATAAAAGGCTATGCAGTTCCTTCAACGATATCAAGTTCATTACGTTGAAAGTTTTTCGCCAAAAACTAGACGTAGCCCTCCGTCATTTCTTACAAGTATTACTTAGTATTCGTACTGCGTTTGTTGACTGTGTCAAGGCGTAGTGTGCGGTAGCTAAGTAGTGTTTGTTTGTAGCATATTAAAGGGATTGGTTAGGACAGTCGTGCGGCCTTATTGACTGTGTCAAGGGCTCGTACGGGTGGGTTTAATGCAATCCAGGATAATGACGGGTTGAACTTGACTAGGGCTCTTTGATTTGTTGACTGTGTCAAGGTCACTTGGGTCCTAGGGGTAAAAATCACATCGGGAGTTTCAAAAGAACTGAAACTTGCCAGATATGCGCATACCTTCTGGAGTGTGGTGACTTGAGTGGATTCCGTCAAGTTATCATGCGATGATAGTTGGATCCCGATTCCCACTGATGAGTTGGTTTACTCCTCGGGTGATCCCGACTAATTCTTCTTTCAGGTTTGGGGAAGAATTTGAGGTTACAGTGGGGGGTTTCCTGATTAGATAAAGTGATAACCATTCTGATCTAGGTTAGAGTGCACGCTGAGTGTTTCTTTTCTCTCTCTCTTTGGCAGCGACCATTGACCCGACCCTGGACTATGACTCAGTGACCAAGTTGACCGAACCTTCTTAACACTGGCTTTTGGATTGTCAGAGTTGCAAACCTCATTGCCACTCCTACTTTTACCCTTTTCTCCAGGACACCCCGTATTACTACGAACGTCCACTTCCATTGGACAAAACCATCGTATGGTTATATACAAACTCGAAGGACTTCGAGGATGGTTTCTGGTTCTGGAGAAAACGAATAGGATTATTCAGTTGTCTTTTCTTTTCACCTTCTCTCATTGCGAGTACTCCTTGGTTTAGGAGATAGTACACCTATTACGCAAATTGGATAGTCTTCTTCCAAACCTTAGGCAGGTGCCGAACGGTGGGGAATGAAGAAAACCAATTAGCATAACGATGGTGTACAAAAGGTATTAAGTTAAGACAAAGCAAGGGATTAGTAAGAGGGCAAAGTAAATTGCGACTGCTATTCACGACCGAACCAAGTATTTCTTCGCCAATCCTATATCACCTTTGTATTTCTTCAGGACACTCCGTATCACTACGAAGATCCCAAGTTTATTGGATAATCCATCGTATGGTTATATACGAACTCGAAAGGAACTTGTTCCAGTTCGGGGATGGATTCTGGTTCAGGAGAAATAGGAATAAGGTTTATTCGGTTGTCTTTTATCTTCACCTTCTCTCGCATTGCGAGTGCTCCTAGGATTAGGACAGTACACCCATTATGCTTATTGGATAGTCTTCTTCCAAACCATAGGCTGGTGCCGAACGGTAAGGAAGGAAGAAAACCAATTGGCCTAAAGGGGTGTGCAGAAGGTAATGACTAAAGACATATAAAGGGATTTGGAGAGGTGGCAAAGAATTATACGGTTATAGTTGTGAATTTGGATAATGGTAGAGGCATTACTAGGAATACCAGGATACCCCATCGAAACGTTTCAATGTTTCAGTTCAACTGTGTACTGTTAAAAGAAAACTGATTTCCCGATTGGACACTTGCTCCAGGGTATGTATTTACCAAGTTTGATTCTCACATCTGTATGGTTTTACAGATGATGAGTGGGAGTAAGTTATTGGGAATAGGGTGATCATCCTCATTATATCGGGATTCGTTGTAATCGGTGATATTTGAGGAGATCATCTGGGCTGTTTGCCGCTCGGCAAATATTTGGTTTTGAATATCCGCTGTTGTGCACCAATTTCAAATTGATATATCTGTACGTCTATTTTCATAGAGTGAGATATACCTTTTGATATTATGTCGATGACATTTACCTATATCAGTGGATGGTTAGGTAAGGAGCATTAAACAGCGGTGTAATTCTTCTTAACCATAAGTACAGTTTTCAACCTACGACACACATTGAAGGAGTTGTTAGACTCAGCGGACTTATACAGAGTATTGTATGTTGTCCGGTGTCCATTAGGACAGAGGGGTTGGTCCTCATACTATATTCTGTTTACTTTTAACTTCTCTAATTCTTAGACATGTGTTTTGTAGAAACACAGAGTCTAAGTTTTGAGGAGTTATAGGTATTTGAATAGAGTAGAGAACCAGGTGTAGCAAGTATCGGGATTCTTCAAAGTGATCGAAGATGTAGATACTTGTGTATGGTATTCAGTTGATAGTAATGATAAAGAGAAATTGCTTCTCTTTCAGGTTACTCATAATTGGAAGCATTCCTAAGTTGAGCAACGCTGATTGGCCTCCTTCCATTTAGTTGACATGCACTGGAGATAGCTGCATGATTTGAATCTGGTTCAATTAAATCAGTGCCTCTGGTTCTATATTGGATATAGAACAGTTCATATCTTAACGATGTTAAGGTGCGGGGAGTTGTCCGGCTTATGATTAAAACCAGACACTGGGCAACTCAAGGCACGTTTCTGTAATGCTGTTTGTGGGTTGACCCAGGCTATGACGAGGGTTGATTTTCTACCATCTGGGAGATCAATAGTAATATTGTTCTGGACTCGCCACAGTTTTAATAAAAATGGATTTTTTCAAAACAGTAGTGGGAGTATGGTAGAACTGGAAGTGATTCCAGAACCGCAAACGATTACTGAAGATTTGATAAAGAACCTAAAGATTCAATCTGGCTTGACACTCCATTGGCCACTCCGCAGATAAGGTGGGTAACTTCAGGCACCCGAGAGGTGCTCCGGTAGCCTCAAGGACGGTGACAGGGAAGTTCTTGTTTACCCACACTTGCCATTGCTGTTGTTCCAGGCTGCGAGACCCGGCAGGAGGATGAGTATAGCGTCGTTCTGAACTAGCTTCAGAAGTGCACGTCTATATGACTCTGCCAGAGGGTTGTCGTAGTCAGTGGGAGCAGCGGAAGCATTGGTGGACATCAGGCTTATGACTATTTATAGACTAAAGCAGATATAGCGGAGATAGATCATCTATTTCTGATGTGACAGTCATAGTTTTGACTTCATCAGAATAGGGGATGGATCTGTTAAGAAGGTAGTAGGGTGTGATGTCCTGGTATTTGATGACATACACAGAGTAGGAAGTGATTTTCCTATACTACGATCGGTTATACTTTGGTTGTCACACAGTAGTTTCTCCACACAGGACTTGGATATTATATCAGACATTCTGGTTACTAGATCTATGGTTTTAGATCTAAATTTGGGTGGTTTCCTAATCTGGGTACCTTGACAGCATTCTATGAGTATTTAGAATGGACGACTCCTGGCACGGTAGTACACCTGCAGGTAATGGAGTCACCCTCTCTAAAGGTGTCTTACAGACTAAAGGGGAGAGGGATACGCATGATTGACAGATCACTTGCTTAGGCAATTGAGTCAATCATGAGATGTCAAGTACCACACCAGATGTTGTTCTTGCAGTAGATGCAATAAGTTGATATTAATCCAATCCTGGAGAAACAATCGGAAGCAGTTTTAGGACATAAGTGCGTATTCTAGGGATGTGATAACGACAGCCTCTTTTAGGAGACGGTTATCATTCCAGGCTTCCAAGGTGACATGGATGGCAGAGTGGCTGTCAGAGTTATAGTTTCTCCTTCTGACGAGGGGCAGTATTTTGGACAGGTGGTCCAAGGCAATACTGAGGGAGGCATGGCGCTGGGTACTGATTAAGTTCAGTTATCGATACAGTCTAAGAAGTTTGGATTTGGAGTTCATTTATGAGCTAGGTCCCATCAGATATCCAGACATACTCTAAGACAGGTATTGCTCGTTTCGGGAGATGGCTTTCTCTGCGAACTTGAGATATAGAGAGACATAGAAAGAAACTTCACAGCGGATCCACTCACTGAGGCGATTCCTCGAACGCAATAGTTTGGCAAACGAGCTTTGTGAGACAGACTAGTAGAGGAGTTGGGTGTTCGGTATCACACGGGCTGTGAGTATGCGACATCGCAATAATTAGCCTTGAGTGCAAGTGGGAGATTGTTGGAGATAGTGCCCTCATAGTCAATTATTGGATCACAGGCATGTGATTGCAATGATTGAGGGAGGACATATCCCGGTAGGACAGTCTTACTCGAGATGATAGTATGCTATCCGGTTTATCTTTATCATCGTGTATTGCTTTAGGTGACCTGACATGTCGCTATTACACGTTGATAGAGCCCCTAAGATTCTTGCTTGACTACCAGCAGTATGATGGCGATCATATACGTGAGAGCTGGCGGTCTATAAGCACATCCTTAAAAGGTCCCTAGTCGTAGGAGTTTCGAGACAGGGCATCGATACTCCATTAGTAAACTAGTGTATACAGTCGAGACCCCGACGAGGGGCGGTGGCCGGTCTCACAAGCCACTGGTGTCAGTTGGTTTACCTAAGATGTATACAGGTGCTCATTGGGTTATGAGTACACCGGACAGGACTCGCTGGGAACCTGCTAGTTGGTCTTATACCAGACGTCAGATAGCAGTTCCCTGGTGACATGTGTACAGGTTAGTTCATCGACCTGAGATCGTCATTTGTCTCGTGTGAGTTCCCACTGTGCTTTGATTACTACCCTACCACGGCTCAAAGGAGTCGTGAAAACAGGTTTTAGTTGGGTACAGTCCCGAGCCACATGGAGGCAGTGAGCGGATCTTCAGGGGTTCGTCTCTCCCGGTATTGGGGGTGAGGTCGCGCTGTGTCTAGGAGAGCCATTACACAAAGCCCTCGGCCGAGGCAGGAGATTTACTAGTAGGTATTCCAGTAGTATCTCAGGCTGTTCTGGGCTACGCTCCGACACGACTTGTACCGCTTTTGGGGGTCTGACTTTTACCAACCCCCTAGGCCCGCCATGCGATACTCATAGACGAACGGACCGGACTGTACGGATATTGTCTCTGACAGGCTCAATAGGGTGTCAGGATGAGTTCGCTCATCGACGTCCCTTTTGGTCAATAGCTGGTGGCCCGTCACGTATTGGCTTATACCTCTGACGTGCTAGTGGTTAAATCCACAGCCATAGTATTGACGAGTCTTTAGAGTCCACCACACTTTCAGTTACTCAAGCTTTCGGGCGAAACACTGTAGAGGCCGTATGGAGATATGGCAGGGTCCGATCAGATACGTGCGGTATTGCACGGATCAGGATCGGACGGTTTGTACTAGTGGTCGTATAGTTATATGGCAGGGTTCGATCTGATACGTGCGGTATTGCACGGATCAGGATCGGACGGATATTACTAGCCGGCTTTGGTTTATGCCGGTCCTAGTATAGTACAGTGTAGATTTTGTCTCATTGCATTTGTATCCGGTCGGAATACAGATGCGGGTGTGTATGAACAGTATTGGGGTTTTCCTGTAATTTATTACGGGACCAGTTTTCTGGAGTTGCCAGTTTGCATTCCGTTCCGGCCGGTTTTCCTTTGTTCTTTCCCGGCCGGACTTTTCTGATGGAGGGTGTTATTTGCAAGTTTGCAAATAACACATTGTGGAGGGGTTTCATGCAAATGGTTTGATTATGAAAGCATCTTTTGATACCATTCTTATCTATCATCATCACTTGCTTTTTATTGATTTGAGGTGATTAGTAGTTGATGTGAGTTAGTTATGATGATGTTTGGATATGGTCACCCTCTCTCTTTTTCCTACACTCACCTCCCTCTTGCTTATATTTTCTTCCCTCCACCATTCTAGTATAATAAGGTTTCATTTTGAGAAAAGAGAAGAAGAGGTTTTCATTCTTGAGAGTGTGACATTCTTGATCTCATTTTCATGCTAGAAAAATGCAAGCACCATTTTTCTCATCTTGATTCCTCCATCATCTTCAAAGGCAACAAAATCCCAACTGAGACATAGCCTCTACACTACACATTCTACAGCAAATCTTGGACGCGTCGGCCAGCCAACTTCGCGCCCGAGTTGCCTCGGTATTGAGGTGGGAGCCCGTAAAAGATACAGGCGATGTGGTGCCCTTTTCGGCAAGGAGGCGATGATATGGAAACAGGACTTTCCGCGGGAGATCGAGACGATGACGAGAAGACCGGAGGACTCGGATCACTTGGTATACTTCCCTTCCTATCTCTTGTTTGCTAGTATAGGTTAATGGTTAACGATCCGGTTTTATATTGTCCGCGGTAGCGCCAGTTCCCAAGTAAGGAAAAATTTTGATTCCGCATTTTGGCCTCGGTAAGACGGCCGGGGCGCTGCCGTGGCGCAACAGTAGTGACATGGCAATTATCGATGTTGAAGTGTGTGAGCCGGCAAATCTGTGTAAGTGTAACATACGCATCATCGATAATGGTGTAAGTGTACTAGAACTGGTATAAGCAATGCCATGAGAATAACATGAATGCAGCATAATGTAAATAATCGGCTAAAAGCTATAAGGTATACGTATCTACATTATCGAGTCGGTGAATCAATCGATCGGCACCCAGCCACAACACCACGTACAGTATAATCCATCATACGGCAACCCCTAATCAAAGGTAAGGATCAATCGTCATAAAACTCATCACGTATGGAAAATCATCGTACGGCATCACTAAACCATCGAGGATCCTATCATCCTATATGACAAGGAGGGGTACGGACCTAACGTCTCGTACGACATATCACATATGATTCACAAGATTTATATATCTATATACCTACGTCCCAGGTGACATCAAAAACAAACTCATATCAAGGGACCGGTAAAGGTATCAATCATTTCAGTCAACTCGCATCCGTATACCAATATATCATCATATCACATGCCAAATCGTATTCTCTTTTCATCGCATCTAAATCTCACATACACACCCGAACCATACAATCAGTTTTTAAAAGATGTGAATCGTAGTTTTGAATGTCGGGGCTACGGTGTTTTTAAGGAATAGATATCATTTGCAAATCCGTAACGTCCCTCAAGGTATCTGTTTAAAAGTTGCATACGATTCTTCAGTTTGGAAATAGGTATGGTTCGGATGACACATTTACGTCGGCTATCTAGTCTTATAGTACCCTAAACGGCAATATCGTCAAACATCATCCTCAAATTCCGTCATCACATATTAGCCGTATCATATCACTTCTAACTATCCTTTAGTTTCTAATATAGTTTCTCTAACTATCATTTAAGTCTATCTATAGTTTTCTATTAAAGGTTTCCTTGACCATTTACTATGAATCGGTTTCCATCAAAAACTTGCGGGGGTGTTATACGCGATCTACCCGACTTCCCCCGTGGATATAGATCCACGCACCTTGGTCTTCGCTTGGCGAAATCGATGACGCCATGCTCTGTCATCTCGGAATCCACACGAAAGTACCAACAAGAATACACTGCCGCAATCGTTTATTAAAATCGAATCCGGAAACAAAAACGGCACACGGATCGCCTATAGGTTAGAACCTATAGCCTAAGCATGCAAAACAATCAAACAACCCTTGTTGTCGATGTACAAACATCCAACAACCCAATATAAATCCAAATAGCAAAACCAAACATTTCAAAATACGGAAAACATAGCCAAAATCACATCAAAATGCTCCCAGATTTTACCCTAGGTCAAATTAGCCAATTTTCCTGGAGATAAAGCCCTGGAACAAACATGGACCATACCAATCCTATTCTGGCCACAAATTGTGGCCAGAATGAATAAATCTATGGCCTATAGGTGGAGTTGGGGTCTCGGGTCTCAGTGGTAGCTTCCTGGGTGCCTGCATGTGTCACTGTGTTCGCTAAATAATTTTTCAGGTCCCCGAGTGTTAGCAGATTCCAAAATACCCTCACAATTCACACAATTATCCGATGTCGGGGTTTCTAAGTTTGGGGTTTGGGGTTCTATATCTGGTTTCAGTCTATGAAACTAACTCTAGAGGGTTTATAAGGTATCTACTAAAGCTCAATTTCATCTTTGGATTCAGTTCCAACCCTAACCTCTTCTAGAAATTTCCAAAGTTCACATATCCTCACTAAATCGATTCTAAACTTAAACTAGAATATAACAAACCAAAAACTAAACTAATTGGTAGAGATTTTACCTCAATGATGTCACCAAGTAAAACCCTAGAAGTCCCAAGTCATCAAAATCCCACTTTTCTTGGTCCAATGTGATGAGGGTGAGGAGGTGATCATTTTTTGTAAAAAGGGTATAGGGTTTTGGTGAGGGAATTGAGATGGGTCATGAGGGTAGAATGAGGGAGCTTAAGGTGAAGAAGGAGAAGAAAATGGTGGGGGAAAATGAAAGGGGCAGCACTCTCCCTCTCTCTTTCTCACTCTCATTCTCTCTCCTAGCATGGTCTCATCTCATCATTATGTCCCTTCTCTCTCTCCTCATTCATTCCTCTTTTCTTTTCTCACCCAAAATCCCAACCATAACATAAAACAACACAAATGAAATAACATGTAACATATCATGGTGCACTAACCATGAAAACTGTAGAAACACGGATTTGGCCTAATCGCGATTAGCAATGCACTAATCGGGTTTTTATCGAAACTGCATATAAAAATTTTAAAAATGCCAAATTCTTTAAAAATATTACTAAATGAATAAATAATTTTAATTTCCATTTATTTCACAATTATTGGTATATATTTATACCCTTTTTCGAAAACCCCAATTTCGCAAATCGCGCAGTTTTCGGGAAAATATATTATTTTAATATTAAATTCCAAAAATAATGTTTTATATTTTATGAAATGTTACATCACCGATCTGTATTTATAGGCTCAAAATAAAATTAAACAATTAATAAAAATGAGATGATGTGACTGCAAGGGGAGACAGAAGAAATATAGGGACAATTGGACACAGTAGGACCGGCGAGATCGGATTTATGGGGCATGTCGCCGGCCCAAATCCGAGCAACTTGGCTCGTGTTGGTGCTGTGGTTGTAAGTGCACGGCGGCGTCCCGGCCGTCGATCCGACGCCGGAGTGCGGAAGCGATGATTTACTTTAACTTTTTGAAACCGGCACCACCGCGCACTAAAATCCCGGATCGTGCCATTAATCCAGTCCTAGCTAACAAGAGAAAGGGGTAAAGAGATATACCGAGCGATCCATGTCCTTCGGTCTTCTCGTCGTCGTCCCGATCTTCCCGCGGAATCTCCGATCTCCACCACGTCGCCGGAAGGGCACCACGTCGCCGGCTTCTTTTACGGGCTCCCGCCTCTGGTCCGAGGCAACTCGGGCACGAAGTTGGCGAGTCGACGTGCCCAAGATTTGCTGTAGAATGTAGTATGGAACTTGTGTCTCATTTGGGATATTGGAAGTTGCCTTTGGTGGAGGAAATGATATGAGCTTATGGAGATGGATCTTGTGGGATTTTATAAAGCCAAAAGAGCAAAAATCCCACACCAAAAATATGGGACAGCCCCCTCCTTTCTTTGGCCGGCCATATCAAGGAGAGAATAGAGTGGAGAGTGTGTGGCCAAATGAATATGGGTGTCTCCAATAATCAAGAGAGAGAAAAGGTGATCATTGACAAATGAAAATGATCACAAACTAATCCAAACACTCCATGAATCATAACCCTCCATCATCACCAAACATCATCATCAAGTATGATGATTCCAAAAGTGAACCATGATGAATAAGAAAGTCAAGCTATGATGACTAGAAGAAGTCAAATGGTGGAGGAATTATCATGAAGCAAGAATATGCAAAGGCCACCCACCACAATGCTTATTTGCACAAAAGCAAATAAGCCCTCCTCCACCAACCTTCGGCCAATGAAAGATACAAATGAAAATGGCCGAAACGAAAAGCAAATTGGCAACTCCAAAAGACTGATCCCGTAATAAATTACAGGAAAACCCCGCTACTGTATATACATACCCGCATTTGTATTCCGACCGAAATACAAATGCAATGAGACAAAATCTACACTGTACAATACTTGGATCCGGCTTAAACCAAAGCCTGGTAGTATTAACCGTCCGATCCTGATCCATGCAATGCCGCACGTATCTGATCGAACCCTGCCATATCTCCATACGGCCTCTACAGCGTTTCGCCCGAAACTTGAGAAACTGGTCTGTGGGGGACTCTAAAGACTCGTCAATACATTGGTTGTGGATTTAACCACTAGCACGTCAGAGGTATTAGCCTATACGTAACGGGCTACCAGGTATTGACCAAAAGGGACGTCTGTGAGCGAACTCAGCCTGACACCCTACTGAGCCTGTCAGTGACAATATCCGTACAGTCCGGTCCGTTCGTCTATGAGCATCGCATGGCGGGCCTAGGGGGTTGGTGAAAGTCAGACCCCCAAAAGCGGTACAAGTCGTGTCGGAGTGTAGCCCAGAACACCCTGAGATACTACTGGAATACCTACCAGTAAATCTCCTGCCTTGGCCAAGGACTTCGTGTAATGGCTCTCCTAGACATAGCGCGACCTCACCCCCAATACCGGGAGAGACGAACCCCCGAAGATCCGCTTACTGCCTCCATGTGGCTCGGGACTGTACCCAACTAAAACCTGTTTGCACGTCTCCTTTGAGCGTGGTAGGGTAGTAATCAAAGTACAGTGGGAACTCACACGAGACAAATGACGATCCTCAGGTCGATGAACTAACCTGTACACATATCACCAGGGAACTGCTATCTGACGTCAGGTATAAGACCAACTAGCATGTTCCCGGCGAGTCCTGTCCGGTGTACTCATAACCCAATGAGCACCTGTATACATCTTAGGTGAACCTACTGACACCAGTGGCTTGTGAGACCGGCCACCGCCTCTCGTCGGGGTCTCGACTGTATACACTAGTCTACTCTAGAGTATCGATGCCCTGTCTCGAAACTCCCACGACTAGGGACCGTTTAAGGATGTGCTTATAGACTACCAGCTCCCACGTATATGATCGCCCTCATACTGCTGGCAGTCAAGCAAGAATCCTAGGTGCTCTATCAACGTGTAATAGCGACCTGTCAGGTCACCTAAAGCAGTACACGATGATAAAGATAAACCAGATAGCATACTATCATGTCGAGTAAGACTGTCCTACTAGGATAAGTCCTCCCTCAATCATTGCAGTCACGTGCCTGTGATCCAATAATTGACTCTGAGGGCACTATCTCCAACAATCTCCCACTTGCACTCAAGGCTAATTATTGCGATGTCGCATACTCACAGCCCGTGTGATACCGAACACCCAACTCCTCTACTAGTCAGTCTCACAAATCCCGTTTGCGAAACTATTGCGTTCGAGGAATAGCCTCAGCGAGTGGATCCGCTTTGATGTTTCTTTCTATGTCTCTCTATATCTCAAGTTCGCGGAGAAACCTATATCCCGAAATGAGCAATACCTGTCTTAGAATGTGTCCGGATGTCTGATGGGACCTAGTTCATAAATGAACTCCAAATCCAAACTTCTTAGACTGTATCGACAACTGAAATTAATCAGTATCCCGCGTAATACCTCCCTCAGTGTCTGCTTGGATCACCTGTCCAAAACACTGCCCCTCGTCAGAGGGAAAACTATAACTCTGACGGCCACCCTATCGTCCAGGTCACCTTGGAAGCCTGGAATGATAACTGTCTCCTGAATGAGGCTGTCGTTATCATATCCCTAGAACATCCACTTATGTTCTAAAACTGCTTCCGATTGTTTCTCCAGGATAGGATCAATATCAACTTATTGCATCTACCGCAAAAACAACATCTGGTGTGGTACTTGATATCTCATGATTGACTCAATTTCCTAAGCAAGTGATCTGCCAATCATGCACATCTCTCCTCCTTTTAGTCTGTAAGACACCTTTAGAGAGGGTGACTCCACCACCTGCAGGTACACTACCGTGCCTAGAGTCTTCCATTCTAAAAACTCTTAGAATGCTGTCTAAGTACCCTGATTTGGAAACCACCCAAATTTAGATCTATAGATCTAGTAACCAGAATGTCTGATATAATATCCAAGTCCTATGTGAAGAAACCACTGTGTGACAACCAAAGAATATAACCAATCGTAGTATAGGAATTTTACTTCCTACTCTGTGTATGTCATCCAAATACCAGGACATCACACCCTACAACATCCTTAACAGATCCATCCCCTATTCTGATGAAGTCAAACCTATGACTGTCACATCAGAAATAGATGATCTATCTCCGCTATATCTGCTTTAGTCTATAAATAGACATAAGCCACCAATACTTCCGCTGCTCCCACTGACTACGACAACCCTCTGGCAGAGTCATATAGACGTACATTTCTAAAGCTAGTTTAGAACGACGCTATACTCATCCTCCTGCCGGGTCTCGCAGCCTGGAACAACAACAATGGCAAGTCTGGGTAAACAAGAACCTCCCTGTCACCGTCCTTGAGGTTACCGGAGTACCTCTCGGGTGCCTGAGTGTCACGAGCCGAAAGTACGGAACATGACCGGCACTTAAACTACGAACGTCTCGAGGCGTACGTAATCTAAGTAAACCGAAAACCCAGAAATCCAAACCAAGAAAATAGTAGAGTGCAGGAAAAACCAACTTAAAGCAAGTAGTTTCAATAGCATAAGCCGAATTATACGGTTTTTTAAAAACATCAAAATTTTACTGAAAATTTCGGCAGAGTCTCCTTTGTAAATACTGGCCCCCAAACGGGATACAACATGAATAGTATACGAAATCAAGAAAAAGGCATCCCCAAGCGGGAGCTAGCTCTTCGTCAAACGACGGTCACAACCACACAAGCAATATAATATACAACGCTAACGGCGAGGATCAAAACTCAAAAGGAAACTCAAAACCACCAGAAATCCACAGAAATAAAACGCGCGACTCTAAGGTCGAAAGAATAACATCACGGGTCTCTATCTCAAAAATAAATACATGTTTGGTTGATGGAACTTCTAGATACAACAGAATAATGATATACAAGATATAATGATGGGTAAGATACAAATAACCCACCTACTAGCAAGTCACCCGGAAATGGAAAGAGTGCCAGCAAGCCGTAATTAAACCTGTACGGCGAAACCTGCAAGAACTGTGGCACAACGGGGGTGAGTTGCCAACTCGTGAGTAGAAAAACATCTACGCACAGAAATCGCATAAATAACGCAACCTAGGTCAATGATCATAATATATCCTCAAATATATGAATAACACGTAGCCTATAACAAGGCTAGGGTAAATATCTAACCCGAGTGTAATCTCATGTACCCGTGTCAGTGCCTCAGGTAGCAATATATCATATGGATGATGTATGAATGCATAAAACAGAATGCATGTACTGAATAAAACTGGTTTCATAAATCAGTGAGATTTCTGTATTTTAAAAGAAATGAGGTACCATATATGAAATCAGCATAAAACAGTGCCCAGCATCGACACAAAACAAGTGTCCAAATACCTCGATATCTCTGTGTCACAATTTATGTACCTCAAGTCTTAATCTCAATGTCTCAATCACAATATCTAGGGCGCCGTCAGTCCAGACCGGCCCCTACCATCCATCTCAAGACCACGACGGTATCCTCCGGATATCCGACGCGTCGGGTAATATCACCGGTAGGTAGTGCTCCCCTG
The DNA here is from genome assembly GCA_030015575.1 of Agapanthus africanus. NCBI lineage: Eukaryota > Viridiplantae > Streptophyta > Magnoliopsida > Asparagales > Amaryllidaceae > Agapanthus > Agapanthus africanus. The sequence continues at coordinate 143,881,959 of JASDDO010000029.1, read as the reverse complement.
CCAGGCTCACATCGTCATCATCACGCGCTTCTTTCCCCGGGGTACCTTACCGGGTCCACCATGTACCCGAAATAGTTCATCCGTCTCCTCGAATCGGGTCTCGAAATCCATCAGCAAACTCATGGTGGACGACTCATACATCATGGGAAAACCGCACTTTTTATTTTAAAAAGAGAGAAATCAGTTCATATAAGTTTTTGCGGTTTTCCTCCAAATCCAGAAAATCTCATGGAAATCCAAATCCAAAACCTCAATAACACGTAAAATAGTGAATATATGATGAGAATCCAGGAATGCGGCATAACAATGAATAACAATATGCATGAAGTAGCTGGTAATAACTACAATGTCTAAACTAACATATAAGGCAAGTACACTAATATCATGTCTAACTATCAGCTAACAGGCTACGTCAAGCAATAATATTTTCTAAGGTGTACGTGACATGGCAATTACCGATGAAGATGTGTGTGAGCCGGCAATTAAGTGTACGTGGTACATACGCATCATCGGTAATGGTGCTGGTGTCCTAACAGCATGATATGAATAATGGAGTATGAAACATAAAATAAGCATGCGATGCGAAGCAGACCACAAAAATGAGCGGGAGCTGAGAACTAGACGCAACTAAAACTAATCTGCATTAATCTAATATCAGTCCTACAAATTGTGCCTTTTGAAATAACACGAATCATGGGTTTTGAAAATAGGGGCTACGGTGTTTTTATGAAAAGATAAGTCTTTTGAAATATCCGTAGGATCCCTTGGGCTGTCTTTTAAAATACCCACGATTCGTTAGTTTTTGAAATAGGTAAGAATCGAATCTAATCTAACTAAACTAAACTAAAGGGCTAAGCTAACCAGCTGGACTACAGGTAAGGAAACCGCCTAACATCTGAGTCGATGTATATACATACCTGTATATATATTAGTCGGTGATCCCGCCTCAATAATATCATATCCGATACCATATCTATAATCAGACATCCCAAGTCAAGAGTGCGGATCAATCATCAATATATAGCTCGTACGTAAATCCGTCGTACGACATCCACAAATCTGGGTACGGGTCAAAGTCACATCAATCACACTATTCATTTGGTATCTTCTTTATCAAACATCATGATCCGGAATAATGTCCTACGTCTAGTACAATATTGATGCCATCTATGTATGCATGCGGGTGTAAGAATTACTACGTCAGAAGACCCGCTAAAACATCATGTCGTATCTCAATACGAACCAAATCACGTCACCGATCTCCTGGCCTCAAGCCCAATCTCATCGACTCATCTCAAATTCCAAATACTATCCTCAAATCCAGTATATGAACACATAGTCCCATACCCATGTGAACACATAAATAAATATTCCCATACACGCACATATGAAATAAGGAATGTATGCAAGTATGTATGTGTGTATGTGTAGTGCAACACTACCCTAGGATTCGCAACACTAAAGTAATCCAACACACCAATATCCATCATAAGCATCGTTATTAATCCCAAATAACATATAATAATTGTTGGTGTGTATACGCATCCGTATACACCACCACGGACTGCGGGGGTGCTATACGCCATCCACCCGACTTCTCCCCGTAGATATAAATCTACTCACCTGGTCCTCGCTAGCCAGTACCGACGTCGCCACGCGCTTGCTTGTCGTCTCGAAGTCCGCATGGGGTACCTAGATATCATAACGCACCGTATCGCATTAAAACTAAATTCGAAATCGAAACGGCATACGAAAATCAAATCGGCACGCGTATCACGCATAGGTCCAAACCTATCGCCTACGCATGCAAGAATAGTCAAACCAACTCTCGATGTTGATGTACAAACGTCAAACCATCGAGAAAAATCCAATCACACTCATTTGCACAATTACAAGCACTAATTATAATATAAAATAGCTTACAATTCCCCAAAAGCCCAATTTCACTTAAAAAGTCGTTTTTCCGAAAATCTAGCAAGCACAATTCGCCGTTTTTGTACAAAACATGATGTTTAAATGAATGTAGCGGCCAATATACTTATTAAATATCTTAAATAAGTCATAGAAACAATTTCCGGAATTTAATCTCATTAAATTCCAAAAACCCTAATATTCTAGTTTACAAAATACCCTTTTTAACAATTTCATAGCAAAAATGCACAAACTACAATTTAGGTTGGATTTCCATGAACTAAAGTGTTAAACTACACTTAATAAAGTTAATAATATGAAAAAACCCTAACCATATTTTAATTCTCAATTTAACACAATATTTACAAAAACTAGTTTGCAACAAAAAGCTTAATTTGGACATTTTTCAAGCAACAACTTGTAATTAACAACTAGATTAGTTTTCTACAAAACTAAATATGTTAATCCACCTCACTAAACCATACACAATCAAACACAACTCATTTCCACAACAAACCCTAACTTAGTAATCAAAACCCTTTCTTTAAATTTCAAAACTTGAAATTTAAAACCCTAATTTAACACCTAATAGCTAGATTCAAGTAATTTAACAACAAATTAAGCATAAGGTTATGATTATACCTCACAAGCTTGAGATCAAACTTGCAAAAATCTTAGCCTCCAACAATGATTTCATGCTCCAAGATCCATGCTTGAATAGCTAAAGAATAATGGGTAAAGCTTGGATTTAGAATTAGCTTTGAATTTTTGAGAAAAAATGGTGGATTTTTGATAGAAATTTTGGGGATTTTGATGGAAAAATGAGATGAAGTATTTGGGGCTGTTGTGGTTCAGGTTTCGGCCAGAAATCTTGGGGGATTGGGTGAGGGAGGAGAGAGAGTGAGGTGGGGAAAGTTAGTTCAAGTCAAAGTCAACTCAAATTATACCATTTTCTACTCTTTTCTTTTCTTTTCTTTCATTTCTTTTCTTTAAAATCCAAGTGGGGACAAAAGAGGGGGCTGCTGAATTCTTCAAGGGGATAAGTGAATGGGGGTGTGTGGGTGTGGGTACGGGTGTGGGGTGATGAAAAATGATAAATACAATACCCCAAACATCCATTTACGCTAAAAAAAGCCTTTTTTCTTCAATAATTTCTAAACCGTTTTGGCAAATGATTTCGTTCCAAAAACCACATGATAAAATTTTATTTAATGTTTTATGATGCACAAAATTTGTTTCAACTCATTCCAATTTGTAATTTTCCCTAATTAAATGTATTAGTGACGGCTTAAAATAATAATAAAATAATATTTTTTCAGAAAATTTGAAATTTCACCAGCGGCTCAATAAACACCAAATAATAGCAATTACATAGCTAGAATATATATATTTAATTTTTATAATAAGATATTTGTATTTTGAGTTTTTGCAGAAAACCCCCTTATTTTACCGATTTTTCGAAATTTCACCGAAACGATTTTCAAAACGTTACAATCTTCCCCCCTTAAAGAAATTCGGTCCCCGAATTTAAATTAAAACTCTCCCCAAATACTAAAATATCTAAACCAAAACCATCAAGTCGTCGGGGCTCCGAAATTGTAAATACCTAAAACAATCGTAGCGCAGCGCATGCGCATGAAAAATGAGCATATAACTCAAATCACAACTCCGTCAAGCATCCCGCAATCATCGGAGTCATGGGGAAGACATCAATGCCAAATCCAAGGCAAAACCAATATGATATAACTCGAAACTATACATGTAAATATCGAATCTATATATGTAAGTATCTGAAGGAAATGCATGCCAAATCTCTTTAAGTCGCTGTGCAACGCGTATAACACTGCACAGTGGCGGACGTCTATCATAAGAAAATAACTATATACATATATACCTTTGTTTGAAATGTACGTTCCGCCGTTTTGGAAACAATTTAGAAGGGTCTCCTTGTTTTAAACATTTCGTGTCATATCAGACACGTAGGTAAATACTGAGGCTATAGCTCGCTTTTTGGAAATTCCTTCAATAACTATCAATGCATGCAAAATATATTCAGGTACTGTCCTCTGACTAGTCCTGCTCAGTACGAAAATACATAGCAATATCATAAAAACGTACTGCTCTATACGAAATCAATCCCAAAATATGCACATGAATGCTACGTGCGTCTGGTGTGCACGGAAATCAAAATCCATGAATGTGCCATACATGCGCACAGAAACAACATCTAAGTGCATCGGGTGTGCACGAAACATCTGTCGTAGGCAACGTATGTGCCTGACAGCAAAATCAGGTGCATCTGACATGCACGAAAAATCTCGAATTAGTGCATCTGGTGTGCACCAAATCGCATCTCGTAACAGGCGCCCAACAGGCGCTAACAATCCAATCCGGTGCATAAAATGCACAAAACAAATGTCGAGCATCACCCTCGAAATCGAAATCCAGTGTATCCAAGTGCATAAAATATATGTCACTGCACTGCCAGCATATATAAACTATACAGAGTGCAGGAACCAAATCGCGTGCGTGCATACGCACAAAATCAACTCAACTGTTTAAAACCGTAAAATCACAAACATGTGAAACTAAAGCATGAAAACGATATCAAGTGCAACACTGTGCAAAGATCGTAAATCCTCAATCATCAAAATCAAATCATACGAATAAATCACCCAAAACATCGAAATCAATAATGGCGGAATAGTATCGCTCAAGTGCATCCTCTAAGAATCTCGGGCCAACTGTCGCGGTCACTAATGGGACGTCTCGTCGATGATCATGAAATCTGGCCTGCTGGTGTGCGTAACCATGACCACTCCTGTGTAGGGTTCCTAGGCACCCTAATTAGGTCTCACAAGGCATCAACCATGCCAATTTCAAAAAATCTAGTTGCCGAGAAACCCGACTACGGATCGTTTGCTAGAAAACTAGGCGAAAAACAATCTAGTTAACACTTAACTATAAGAATCGGAAATACAACCTTTGTAGATCCGGTGTTCCACCTCCATAGCTCCGCAACGAAGTCGTCTCCGCTGTCCAAAAGGAATCTGGGCTCTAGAGTCGGCTTCGTCGGAGAAAAAGCGAGCTAGGTCGTCGATGTCCATGCCGAAGATGATCTACGTCGAAGCATCGCTAGATCAAGCTCCACCTTCACCAAGTCTTGAAAACTTGTGAAGGAAACACACTCTACTACTTGGCAAGAGGTAGAGGATGAAGAAATAGGAAGTGGGTAGACTTTAGAATTGGATTTCTCACACTTATGCTCAAATTGCCATTGTTGAAGCAAGCTTTCTTCTTGAAGAAGAAGAAGAAGAAGAAGCTGATAAATCTTATGATAAGTTAATTCAAAATAGAAAATAAATTGAACACTTATCATGTGTCAACCATGGTCAAGTGTAGAGAATAAATCATGGTTAGAAGGAGTGGTTAGGGTTAAGCATGAAGACAAAATGGTCACTTAGTCAAAGCTTCATGAACTTTCAATGTAAAACAAAACTAGCAACCATTTTCTTTTCTTTTGCCATTTCTTTTCCAAAATAAAATAAATGCAATAAATAAATAAATGAAAAAGAAAACCCTAACCAATATACAACCATGGTTTAATCTTTACACAAACCCTAAAGAGCATGTATCATCAAACATGATACAATCAAGTGCACAAAAAGTATATCACATATACAATGTGCACATCCGAGCGAGAAAATCCATCTTAAGTAAACCGATACTAGTTGATGCAAAGTAATATATCAAATATATAAATATGCATCAAATCATTAAATCAACACTTGATTCAATGATCCGGTCATGTCGCACACAACCGACTAGTATACAATGTATCGGCTTATCGGATCAACGCTTGAATCGATAACTAGGTTATATCGCATACAACCATTCGATACATTCATCGCGAGAATGAAATACGGTATCACATACACGCATTATTCTCGGTCCCGCACATATCTCATATGCGCTCCTATTTCGTTTCGCTTGAGCCAGGAAACCTCTGTGTAGGACTCTAAAGACTCGTCAATACGCCGGCAGCCGGTGATGATCATATCAAACACCCACAAGCCACAAGCGGTCTGCTAAACGTAACGGCCACCCGGGTATTGAGCGATCTGAAGATCGACGAGCAAGCCCGCTCACACTCCAGTGTATCCAACCAGTAACACTACCGTACAGTCCGGTCTGATCGTCTGATATGTCGCATATCTTGCCTAGGGGTGGTAAACGTCAGACCCCAATAGCTCGATAAGTCGTGTCGATATGAGGCTCATAACGGGTCGAGAAACTACTGGTAACACTTATCAGCAATTCTCTGAGCAGCCCTGGCCAGGGACTTCCTATTATAGCCAATCGAACACAGCGCAACATCAACCCCCTATACCGGGAGAGACGAATCCCCTCCTATCGCTCATTGCCTCCATGTGACTCGGGACTGTACCCAAAAACCACCGTTTTGCACGCCCTCTTGGACGTGGTAAGATGGAAATCAAAGCACAGTGGGAACCACACAAGACTCTATGACAATCTCGGGTCAACAGACTACTCTGTCCAGTGTCACCAGAGAACTGCCATCTGACGTGAGGTATAATACCATCTGGGAGTTCTCGGCGAGTCCGTCCAGTGTACCCAGTCTCTACTGAGCACCCGTATATCATCTCCGATGTCAAACACCAATGGATATGGGATCATCCATCGCCCATCTGTATGGGTCGAGAAGCTACACGCTAGTCTACTCTGGTATATCGATGCCCCGTCTCGATACACCCACGACTAGGGACTTTGAAGGATGTACTTATGGACTACCATGTCCCCACTAGTATGATCCGCATCACAGTCCAGGTAGTCAAGTACACATCCTAAGGGCTTTACCAACATGTAATAGAGAGACAATCTGTGTACACGTTAAGGTAAAGAGCAACCAGATAGCATACTATCATGTCGAGCAAGAAAGTCCTCTCTATATATGTCCCAGCATCCACTACAATATACATCCTATGTACAGTAATGGCCTCTAGGGCATACATATAACTAACAATCTCCCACTTGCACTAGGGCCATCTGTAGCAGTGGTTGTAGTATCTCATACTCAACCATCCCATAATAGTCTCTCTCTGGGAATAGGCCTTCGTGAGTGAATCCACCGTGTTGTCCTCTGAGTCTGCTCTCCTAACCTCGATCTCCCTGGAGATCAACCATCTCCACGATCAGGTGATACTGCCTTAGAATATATCTGGATCACTGATGGGACCTGCGTTCCTTGGCATAAGCCACAACTCCATTGTCACACAATGGGAGGAACATAGTTCATCTCATGAACCAATATACATCCAAACAGCCTCTTTGGTAGCATCTTAAGTAGCGATGTATGCTGCCTTTATCGTCTAGTATGTCACGGTATCTAGCTTGGAACTCTTCCAACATACCGTCCCTTTACTGAGGGTAAAGACAATGCCTGCGACTGACATTAAGTCGTCTTTATCACCCTGGAACCCTTCCAGTGATTCTCCCCAGGATCATGTGATACCATCTCACTTCGACAAGTGAGAATCCTAACATCCATTTAGATCTAACTCATAGATCCAAAATCGAGGATTTAGGAGGTATCACTTTGATCCTATATGGAGAATCATTGTGATAAGCGGAGATTGACTGAGCGTAGCATAGGAAACTCCTTCCCTATCATGAGCATGACATCCACGTACTCTACGAGGATCACCACCATACTCCCTACTACCTTTTTGTTTATACAAGGTTCATCTACCATTTTGATGATGTCAAACTCTTTGACTTATCCATCAAAACAGATGTTCCAACTCCGCGATACCTGCTTTATCCTATAAAGCATCTTGCACACGTTTCCGCTGCTCCCACTGTCTACGAAGCCCTCTGGCTGTGTACTTATAGACGCACTCTTCTAAAACATCATTTAGAAAAGCAGTCATGACACCCAACCACCAGATATCGTAGTCATGGTATGTAGCCGTGACAAGTAGGATCTGGATGGACTTAAGCATAGCTCCTTAGAAAAGGTTTCGTCATGATCCATACCTGGTCAATGATGCAGACCTTTAACAAGTCTAGCTTTGAAAGTCTCAACTTTTCCATGTACACCAAGTAATCTTCTCAAGATATACTTGCTCCTGATGGGGATTTAACCCTTCAGATATAGCAACCAAAGTCCATACTTTGTTGGTGTATAAGGATTCCATCTCAGATCACTAAGCATCCAGCCATTCTTACAGAGTCTTACTCCTGATGGCCAGCTCGAAACTAGTTGGGTCATCATCTCATGATGTAATCCTCGCTCCCACTGTCATAGAGAAACCGAAGTATCTCTCAGGTGGGTGAGGAACCCTACTAGATCGGCGGAGAGGCTGAGGTTCGTTGGTAACTATCAAATCCTTTGGTTCTTTTAAATCATCAGCTGCAGTTTGTATAGCTGGAACCTTTCCAGTTCTACATTACTGACCTTGCCTCGAGCTTGTCCGGATTTTGCTTTTCAGACATAGGCCGGACAACCCCAAATCTTAACTAGCTTAAGACATGGGCTCTTCCCTTTCCATATCACATATGAAATGGTAGGCAACTAATTTGATTCGAACCCTATTCAATAGGTATGCAGCTTCTCAAGTGCATAACTCCCAAAAAGGAAATAGGTAACTCAGTAGTACTCATCATAGAGCACACCTTATCATATAGGGTGTTATTGCTCCGCCCCGATATACCATCGTGCTATGGTGTATACGAAGGAGTAATGCTGAGAGAGAATCTCATTCTCCTTTAGAATAGTCCAGGAATTCCGTGCTCAAGTATTCTCCTCCCTGATCACATCAAAGGACATAATACTTTTACCCGTATTTTGGTTCTCTACTTCTCGCTTATATTCTGTGAATATCTCAAAAGGTTCGGACTTGTGTTTCAACAGGAACATAGGTCTGAATCTTGAGAGATTATCAGAGAATGTAATGAAGTACAAAGAACCGGTCTTGGCATGTGTAGACAGGGGACCTACATACATCAGCATGTATCATTCCAAGAGTTTACTAACTCTTTCTCTGTTTCCAATAAACAGAGCTGTGGTCATCTTATCTTTGTGACATGACTGGCGAGTTTCACAAGATGTAAATTCAAACTAATTTAAATATGCATCTAAATGTAACTTCAGCCAGTCGGGTCGCATTGATATGACCTAGTCTACAATGCCTCAAGAAGGATTCGTTCAGTTCTGAACTCTTCCTCTTGTGTGTGTTCTGTATACAAAGAACTGTGGTTTGATTTAGAACATTAATGCTTTTAGATAACGTGCCTGAACCGATCAACTTTTGATAAAGGAAATGTTCAAAACATTATCCAACAATACAAAATTATATCCTTTCTTTTCTAACAAAGAGAGTGATATGATTTGGTATATCAGGTTCGGTATCTAACAACATTCGTTCAGAATCAATGTATTGGTAATACAGGGTGACAGTGACCGACAGACTTGGCTGCAACACTTGCCCCGTTTTCTGCCTCATGAAACTTATCACCCGTTCTCAGTTCTCTACCTTTCTGTAGCCCTATGTAACAGATTACATATCTGGGATCCTGATCTGGTATCACATACCCAGGACGTAAAGGATACTGAGAAACAGTTCTGTATAATGAACACACCCGAAGATGATGCATCAGCATGCACTCTCTTCGTTTGGGCGGCAAAGGAATTCTGGTAATCCCCAATTTCCTGCTCTGTCTTATAACAATTATAAGTTGGAGCGGGACCAACGTTCCCCAGCTCAGTATAACAAGCGGGTTCGGTCAATATTCCGTATTATTATCTTGATTAAGGCGTGATATGGTCGCTACCTGGAGAGAGAGAGAAGAAAACACTCAGCGTGCGCTCTTGCAAGAATAGATTGGTTATTATTTTATCTAATCAGCATGGCTCCCACTGCTTTTTATCAAATCTTCCTTCAAACCCTAAAAGGAAAGACTAGCCGGGATTAATTACACACTACAAGTTCGCCAATCTTTCAGCCAGGCCAGTGTCGGTACTTTGAGGGAGGTGCCCCGTGCTTTCGCACGGACCTAATTAATGTAAACCTCGTTTTCCCAGAGGCGTAACCTCGTTGACACCTTTCTAGACACCTACTTGATCGACTAATTGTAATGAACAAAACTCTCTCAGGAGTAACTCTTACTCGCAGCGGGTATCGGGATCCAACTATCTCATAGAAGGTATGCAATCTCATTGCAAATTTTAACACTTGAAATTCCCGATAATATTTTGCCCCTAGCGTCCTATGACCTTGACGCAGGCCAACAAACCATAGTCCGCTAGTCAAGTTCAACCCGTCATTTCCTGATTGAATTAAACCCACCCGCAAGACCCTTGACGCAGGCCAACAGAGTCGCACGACTACCCTAATCCAATCACATCATATGCTTATGCAGATAAGCACCAGTTAGCTACCGCACACTACGCCTTGACGCAGGCCAACAAACGTAGCACGAATACTAACTACTACTTATCTGAAATGACGGAGGGCTACGACAGGTTTTTCTGAAAACCTATTGCGTAATGAACTTGATATCGTTGTAGAATCAAATGATTTTAAAATGGAGTGCTTTTGAGGCTTTTCTAGTTTTACTAAAGGAGTCACTCCCGGTGAAGGGATCGTCGGTCCTTTCCTCGTCGAATGAGGTGCAGGATATATCATATATATCACTGTGCAAAGCAAAAACACTTAAAAGCAATCAAAAGACAAACCGAGTTTGTAGTATCTGCCAGTTATTGCTAAAGGAGTCACTCCCGGTGAAGGGATCTCGGTCCTTTCCTTATCGAATAAGGTGCAGGATATATCTCATATACCGCTGTGCATAGCAAAAACTGTAGCTACCTGTTTTATTTTGAAATTCGATTCTACAACATCTTAGGTTTCTTTTATTTCATTAATCATATTAATGAAGTCCCATCATTTAAGTACCTAAACATCACAGATAGATATGACGTACACTTATGCCATCCGCATTCGCCTCGATGTCCCCTCGTGCACCGTTAGGTTAGGTAACTAACGACAGAGCAGGGCAGGGCTAGCGCGGGTGTAAAACATAAGTAACGTCTATATAATATATCATATATACTATATACTATATCCATCACAGAAACACATGATCACATCACAGATATCGCAGCAGAAGAATCATATGAAATATTGGATATACTAGGACGTCCGTGTTTTCAATACGAGCCAGTATAAAACACGGATTCCACGGTCGTGATGAATAGCCAAACCCACACCCCTAGACCCCTACGAGAGCGGCAAGCAACCCTACCAATTCTAGAGTTAGGAGACCCGGACTCGACTCCTCGAGTTGGTCTCCCACTGGACTCTGATTGTTAGGTTACGAGCGTGTTCAAGTTCTAGTTTAAATACCGCAATCAAGACGGTTTCGCACGTAGCTAGCCGGTTGAGTACGGGTCGTCCGCAGGGAGATGGGAATCTTTTTCTATGTGTTTTTCGACGAGTTAAGTCCGGTTGTTCAGATTTTGTTGTGGTTATCTAAGTGTAAGTTGATATTTAAAGAGAGCTTGTTAGGGTGAGGATTAGGTTAGTTTGAGTTAGGAGTCTCCACATCTTTCGTTGCCCCACTTAATATCGGTGTTACGGTAATCGGCAACAACGGGGATTAGCACGACTAGGAAGGAACTTGCGAGTATAAGCTAGGCTTTCCAACGCATAGTCCTTCCTTTTGGTGCTTGTCCGTCCGTTCTTGGCTCTTATCCATAACCTCCGGTTAATTCAACCACAACCGGTCTCACTACGGAATCACCGCTATCATGTAGGATAGGGTGCCATAAGGAGCGGATTGTGGTTCAATTAACGGGAGTCGATTCAAGTTGTTGGGCAAGGAAAGAGAGAGAGAGATTTCCTTCTCTCAAACTTCCCTTATCCAACCCTAACAAGTATAAAACTACTCACACTTCATGATAAGGAAAAACAAAACAAAACAAAAGAGGAAGATAGAAAGAGGGAGATTAGAAGAATACGACTAACTATTTGCGACCTCACCTTGGCGAGGATCTAGCGTAAGTATCATTGTCGTATGTAAGGATAAAGAAAAAGAGAGAAGAAAGAAACAACTAAAATAACAACAACTACTTAACAAATTAAAATTACAACAAGTAAAATTGCAACAAATAAAATTATAATAAGCATACAAATAAAGAGACAAGCATGATAACAAATTGTTCTTCTTTATTCATCACTCTTCACTCAAAAGCTCACTTACAAGTTTAATGGAGAAGAGGTGAGAAGAGGAAGAAGAAACACATTACAACTAGGCAAAATGAGATTACAAGAATGGATCCTCTCTTCACAGAATTCTGGGGTATTTATAGGGTGAGAAATGAGAATCTAGGGCAACCATACGGGCACATGTGAAAAGACCAGAGAGCCCCTGAAATTTCTGCGCAATTGGCTCCAGAACTGCCGCGGAAGGGCGGCCAAATCCCACCTTTGGCCGCGCTTCCGCGGCCGTTTAGAGGAGTTGGGTGCCCAAATTTCTGGTGGTGGCCTGGTTTGGTGTGTACGTTATTCTGGTATATGTATTTTATCATAATTCCTTCACGAATTTTCCAGAATTTCTGTTGAGGGAAAGGTGGACTTTTTTTTCAAGATTTTGTCATGATTGCCTCGAGCTCCGCGTAGATCTCTTGGATTTTGTGCTACCATTGAGCCTTGTGCATGAGAATGACATTGATTTGATCTTTTGTCTTCCTATTGATATCTGGCAACATACGGATGAAGAGCAGAGACCGAGTTTTTATCTGTGGTTGGCAGGAACCGGATTTTGTCGTGTTTTTCATGAGTTTCTCCGTTTGAGAACCGGGAACCTGTATCCTGCAATTGACTAGCAAACACGGCTCAAGAGTATCTACGGATATGCAATGTGATAAAAATTGGGCGGTATGAAAATGCAAAAATCTGATATGAACAAATACCCCCAAACTTATCATTTGCTCGTCCCGAGCAAAGCCCATTTATTCACAAAAAATTTCCTAACCTCACTTTCGCAGGGAACGCGATTGCACTGAGCATGTGCAACAAGCCGTTAAACCTCGAGGTGTCCCTAGTAGGAGGAGTGTTGTCTCCTGAGGGTTTTCAGCGGATACTACCCACAATATCCGGTCAAGTTGGTTTTGTAAAATAACTAAGCTTCAAACCCTAAAGTTTTGTTTTTAGAAAATAACAATTCTATAATCCTAAGTCTAGACTATCGAACCTTTATTTTTCACACCTCACATCTTATTTAACTACAGATTTTATATGTCTTTACGTGCAGTGCGGATAGTGTCGTTAAGTTCCAGAAGGATCGATTAGAGTCATCATGTCGCACAATAAAGCCCAGATAATAATTTTAAAAGGATCACATAAGTTTTATAACGAGTTAAGCATTTTTCAAGTTTCGTTTTCCAGTAAGGTTTCAACTTCAGAATTTCTATCTTCCTTAACAGGAAACTAAGTCGTATTTTTCACTCCACCTTTTTCTTGTTTTCATTTCATACACACCTCTGTGAACGTGCGATAGTCTTTATCAAAGAGTAAAACCTTCATATCTCCGTTAAATTTTTTTTTTTATAAAAGCCTGTCTTTTATCAAGATTATTCTCACACAAAGAACCGTTAGGAATTTTAACTCGGAGAGAACACTTGCTTGATTTTGTTTTAAACTGGACTTTCTAGGCTTCTTAGCGAGCTTTGGGCCAATGCACCCAAACCAGTTGGTTTTAGGGCATTAGGTGTAGAAACACCCCAGCGGACTTAATTACTCAAGTTACCTAGGTCAAAAAACAAAAGATAGTTTGGCGTGAAAATCAGATGATTTAATACGAACGGAGATATAACCGGCAGTTCAAATATTTTTTTGGATAAAAGATGTGTCTAGTGGGTTTGGTGTGTAATCATTCCAATCAAGTTTCAGATGGGTTATTTTTCAGACTTAGCTCCAATTATGGCATCAATAACATTCCTTCATATTCGCTTTACTTCATAAACTATTCTTGACATTACTTATTTCAGAACAAACCTATTTGATCCTCAGAAAATCATTTATCTGTTTAAAAGTTTAAACATGAAAGACTTGTCATCTATTTCCCAAAATCTTACGACACGTGTAGTGTGATGTAAAGACTTATATCAGCTATAGTTAACTTCAAAGGAGAGTTATCTTTCAGGTTTTCAAAATCCAAACATAAGATCTAGTTATTCCTATTTTTTCAAACAAAAACCGTCGAATGTTGAATCAGAGTTCTTCCACAAGCTAACTTGACAAAAAAGTTTTTATATTTTTTAGAAAATTTTCAAATTTTTATGGATTTTATGAATTTAAATATGCAGATGCAAAATATACATATGAATGCGAAGGTAAGAAATGCGTACCGAGCGTACCCCCAAACTTAAACTGGACAGTGTCCTCACTGTCGTTGCATGAAGAGATCAGTTTGAAGGTTCAAAATTGTCGGTTAGCGATACACAAGTTTTATTTGTTTTTGAAAGAAAAGAAAAAGAATATACACAAATATAAACAAAATGGTTTATACATACCCCCAAACTTATTTGGAACAGTGTCCACTGTGCTTGGCTGGATAACCGAAGTTTGGAGGTAGGCAGAGGAAGATCAAGCAAGGTAAACCGGCTCCTGTAAGAACAGGAGCTCCTCTGTTGGTTCGGCGCTAAGGTACGGTTTGCATCGGTGTCCGTTCACTTTGAAGAGTGAACCGTCCTTTGGATTTTCCAAATCCACAGCGCCCTGCGGATACACAGTCCGCACAAAATACGGCCCTTTCCAGCGAGATCGGAGCTTTCCAGGATGGAAATGAAGTCGGGTGTCGTAAAGAAGTACCTGTTGACCAGGTACGAAGGTTTTGCGCACAAGGTGCTTATCATGAAACACCTTCGTTCGATTCTTAACGACAACCGCGTTGTCGTAAGCCTCATCCCTAAGCTCGCTCAGTTCGTTCAGCTGCAGCTTCCGATGGCTGCCCGCGTCCTCCAGAGACAGATACAGCTCCTTTATCGCCCAAAACGCGCGATGCTCGATTTCGACAGGAAGGTGGCAGGCTTTTCCGTACACAAGCCGATAGGGAGACATGCCAAGGTCGGTCTTATAAGCGGTTCTAAATGCCCAAAGGGCATCAGTGAGTTTCAAATACCAATCCTTACGGTTCTTGGAAACCGTTTTCTCCAGTATCTGCTTGATTTGCCGATTTGAAACTTCGGCCTGCCCGCAGGTTTGGGGGTGGTAGGGCGTAGAAAGCTTATGATTAATGGAGTATTTCCGCATCAAGGCCTCGAAAGTCCTATTGCAGAAATGACTTCCATTGTCGCTAATGATCGCTCGGGGGTGCCCAAACCGTGAGAAAATGTTTTCTTTAAGGAACCTAACGACAACCTTGTTGTCGTTAGTTCGGCTGGGCACAGCCTCGACCCATTTAGAGACGTAATCAACAGCTAGAAGAATGTACAAGTTCCCAAAAGAGCTGGGAAACGGCCCCATGAAGTCTATCCCCCAAACATCGAAAATCTCCACAACCAAGATCGGTTGGAGCGGCATCTCATTCCTCCGGGATATCCGGCCCATGTGTTGGCACCGGGAGCAAGTCTTGCAATAGTCGTGAGCGTCTTTGAAAAGTTGTGGCCAGTAGAAACCACATTGCAAGATCTTCTCAGCTTTCTTTCTGGGCCCAAAATGCCCGCCACATGCTTGGTCGTGGCAAAATGACAGCACACTCTTGAATTCCTCATCAGGGACACACCGACGAATAATCTGGTCGGGACAGTACTTGAACAAGTAGGGTTCGTCCCAGTAAAAATGTTTTACTTGGGATAAGAAGCGAAGTCTGTCCTGACTCGACCATTCGGTCGGTAGCAATCCTGTGGCCAAATAGTTCACAATATCTGCGAACCAGGGTTCGCAAGATACTGTCAAGAGTTGTTCATCCGGGAAAACGTCGTTTATCGGAATTGGAAGCGAAGGCGAAGAAGGAAGTCGCGAGAGATGGTCGGCAACCACGTTTTCACATCCTCGTTTGTCCTTAATGACAAGGTCAAACTCTTGAAGCAAGAGGATCCAACGGATTAACCGAGATTTGGCATCTTTCTTTGCAAAAAGATGGCGCAGAGCTGAGTGGTCAGTGTAGACAATGACTGGAGAGCCGATGAGGTAGGGCCTGAACTTTTCTAAGGCAAATACAACAGCTAAGAATTCCTTCTCAGTTGTTGTATAATTGAGTTGTGCGTCGTTCAGGGTTCGGCTTGCGTAATAGATTACATGCGGCATCTTGTTGATGTGCTGTCCAAGGACAGCACCGATGGCAAAGTCGGATGCATCGCACATAATCTCGAATGGGTGCGTCCAGTCAGGAGAAGAGAGAACGGGAGCAGAAGTGAGTGGGAGTTTCAGTGACTCGAATGCAGTCACACAGCTCGAGTCGAAGGTGAAAGGCGTGTCCTTGGCCAGCAAAAGCGTCAAGGGCCTAGCAATCTTGCTAAAGTCCTTGATAAACCGTCTATAAAAACCGGCATGGCCAAGGAAGGCTCGGATATCTCTGACGCATCGGGGAGGAGGCAGATTGGAAATGACCTCAATCTTTGCTTTGTCAACCTCTATGCCATTTTGCGAGATGATATGTCCTAAGACAATACCTTCACGCACCATGAAGTGGCATTTCTCCCAGTTCAAAGTGAGATTCTTGTCCTTACATCGTGTAAGGACAGCGTCAAGATGCAGCAAACACTCGTCAAAGGAGTCGCCGAAAATGGAGAAGTCATCCATGAAAATCTCCAGAAATTTCTCCACCATGTCTGAGAAAATCCCCATCATACACCGCTGGAAGGTAGCGGGCGCATTGCATAACCCAAAGGGCATGCGTCGATATGCAAACGTGCCGAAAGGACAAGTGAAAGTGGTTTTGTCCTGGTCTTTTTCGGCGATGGGAATTTGATTGTAGCCAGAGTAGCCATCAAGAAAGCAATAGTACTCATGTCCGGCCAATCGTTCGAGCATCTGGTCAATAAAAGGTAGCGGAAAGTGGTCTTTCCGCGTTGCGGCGTTGAGTTTTCTGTAATCAATGCAAACTCGCCACCCAGTTTGGGTGCGAGTAGGGATTAACTCATTCGCCTCGTTGGTTATGACCGTGATGCCCGACTTCTTGGGGACAACGTGAATGGGGCTAACCCACTGGCTATCAGAGATAGGGTAAATGATACCACTATCTAGACATTTGACGATCTCCTTCTTCACAGCCTCCTTCATGACTGGATTAAGACGTCTTGGTGGATCCCGGGATGGTTTGGCATCATCCATCAGATGAATGTGATGCTCAACGATGAGGGGACTAATCCCCTTGATGTCCGCCATGGACCAGCCAAAAGCTTGCCTGTTGCCGTGCAAGACCGTGAGAAGGGCTTTCTCTTGCTCGGGAGCTAGAGAAGCCGAGATGATGACAGGGAGGGTCTCGTTCTCACCTAAGTAAGCATACTTAAGGTGAGACGGCAACGGCTTGAGTTCGAGCGTTGGAGGTGAAATGATGGAAGGCAAGACTGGTGCAAAGGTCTCGAACTCAAAGGACTCCAGCAAAGGTTCAAAACGAGTGTAGGCAACCGAGTCGGATGGTTCAGGTAACTCATCCGAAAAGTCGAAAGATTCAAACTCGGGTTGTGCGCGGCTAAGATCGTTCGTGAACGTGAAACACTCGTAGTCATTATCGGGCGCAGAAACAGCAGCAGGTTCGAAGAGACACGCACTAGTGGCGTCAAGATTATCGTATTCAAACAAAAACTCCTCGAATTCACACTCTTCGGGGGTGATCTCCTGGATCGAGCAAACATCCAGTATATGAGCATTAGGTTCGGCGGGCTGATTCCCCAGCCTAAAAATGTTGAGTTCAATTGTCATATTTCCAAAAGAGAGGTTCATTGAACCATTGCGACAATTGATCACAGCATTTGAGGTTGCGAGAAATGGGCGACCGAGTATCACCGGAATTTGATTCCGGGGGTTAGCTACAGGCTGTGTATCTAAGACAATGAAGTCGACGGGGAATATGAAGTCCCCGACTTTGATTAACACATCCTCTAGCTCACCCCTAGGATGGGTGATCGATCGGTCGGCCATCTGGAGAGTGCAGTGTGTGGGTTTCAGCTCTCCGACGCCTAATTGCTCGTATACTGAATACGGAAGCAAGTTAACACTGGCACCAAGATCTAATAGTGCGCGGTTGATGTTCTTATCCCCAATAGTAATTGAAATCGTAGGACAGCCAGGGTCCTTCCGTTTTTGTGGTAAAGATTGGGTAAGGGCATCACTCACAGCACTAGCCAAGAAAACCTTCTTGGGTACCTGAGACTTCCTCTTTTTCGTGCACAAGTCCTTTAAGATTTTCGCGTAAGAAGGGACTTGTTGGATAGCATCTAAAAGAGGAATGTTAATGTTAACTTGCTTGAATAACTCCAAAATCTTCTCCATTTGTGGATTTTGTTTGTTAGACCTCAACCGGTTTGGAAATGGAACATTTTGAAAATTGGTTGAGTCTAATGCTGGAGGAGGAGATTTTGGAGTTGGAACGGATCCCAGAATAGGTGTTTTCGTGGAGTGAGAAGCGGGTCCGTTTAGAGAAGAAGTGGAAGGAGAGCCTTGTGAAGAACGGAGAATAGGCTCGGAAGACGAAGAAGAAGAAGCAGGAGAAGAAGAAGAAGAAGAAGCGGCCGGGGTGTCATCGTTGATTTGCTTGCCAATGTTGTTTTGCAGCACCCTCCCTGATCTCAGTGTGGTCACGGCACTCACATTATAGTTTTGTTGTTCAAGAGCAACATGTGCATTATGTGGGTGGCCGGGATTTGGAAGTGGCTGGGACGGGAGCTTCCCCTTCTCTCGCTCGCTCAAGGCCGCGTTCAGCTGTGCAATCTGGGCCTCGATGGTCTTGATGCTCTGCCCGTGTGCGGCGGTGTGTTGCACTAAAGATTGGATCGAAGACTGGATGTTGGCGGTGGATTGAGTCGATTGTTTAACAAACGCATCCAGACTTCGCTCGAGCGAGGAAACCTTATCGTTGTTTGACGGAACAAAGTTGTTTGGTGGAAAGGAATTGTTCGGTGCAAAGTTGTTCGTCTGGTTTTGGTAAGGCTGGGGTTGGAAGGGCTGCTGATACTGAGTTTGTTGTTGCGCTTGTTGTTGCGGTGGAGGGGCCCTTTGGAAATTGTTGCCCTGGAATTGATTCTGATTCTGATTCCAGGCGAAATTGGGGTGGTTCCTCCAACCGGGATTGAAGGTGGAAGAGTATGGATCATTCCGCGGTCTTTGCTGGAATGCATTAACCTGATCCTGTCCTTGCGAGGGTGGATTGTAAGGACACTCTTCGGTCAAGTGGGACGGATCGGAACAACAAGCGCAGATGGTACGAAGGGGGAGAACAGGTGTGGGGGCAGGAGCAGAAAATTTGCTCTCTATTGCTTCAAGCTTTCGTGTAATTGCAGCCATTTCAGCTTTCATCGCAATAGAGACATCGAGTTGGTGGATTCCTACCCTAGACTGACCGGTAGAAGTGGAGGTAGAAGAAGAAGAAGTCGGTCTGGTGCTCTCCCACTGTAGCGTTTGCTCCGCAAGATCGTCAAAGAACTGCCACGCTTCCTCGTCAGATTTGGATAGGAAGTGGCCCTGACAGATGGTTTCCAGCAACTGCTTCGTTGCTGGGTTCAGTCCCTCGTATAAGGTTTGGCAGAGTTGCCATTTCTCTATACCGTGGTGAGGACACTGAACAAGAAGGTCTTTGTATCGATCAAAGCACTTCCAAAAGGGTTCAGAAGGAAGCTGGGAGAATTGGTTGATCTCATTTCGAATTCTTGCGGTCTTATGATTTGGGTAGAATTTTTTCAGAAACGCTTTAACAAACTCGTCCCAGCTGGTGATTGAGTGGGAAGCGGTGCTATACAGCCATTTTTCTGCGAGATCGCATAAAGTGAACGGAATGACCCGTAGACGTATAGCATCGTCCGACAGCTGGGTTGTTTTCATCATGGCACAGACGTTTTGAAATTTGTTAATGAAGATATAGGCATCTTCAGATTCAAGCCCATGAAAACGTGGAAGCATGTTGATGAAATGGGGCTTAATTTCAAAGTTGTCCCCATTGGCCGGAGGAAGAGAAAGGCAGGTTGGAAGTGCAGAACGGGTAGGGTAGAAACGATCCTGGAGCGCAATTCGCTGCGGCGCTACAACAGGCGGAGGTGGTGGGAGATTGGTCTCCATAGGAGGTGGAGCCAATCCAGGGGTGGTCAACGAGATGTTTGGAATAAATCCCGACATCGCGGAAGAAGAGGTTGGTGAAGGTGAAGGTGAAGGTGAAGATGTATGAACAGAATTCCGGTCAACGTCGGAGTTGGCCGGCAAAGGAAGGGGAGAAAGAGGAGTGGACGGAGTATCGA
This sequence comes from Agapanthus africanus, assembly GCA_030015575.1. Taxonomy (NCBI): domain Eukaryota; kingdom Viridiplantae; phylum Streptophyta; class Magnoliopsida; order Asparagales; family Amaryllidaceae; genus Agapanthus; species Agapanthus africanus. The sequence goes on along the minus strand of JASDDO010000029.1, from coordinate 143,861,576 downwards.
CTTCGGAGTCGATCGCGTAGTCGGTCGCGACTAACGTAACGCGGACTAGACGGGCGCTAGTGTCCCGAGTCCAAGCGCACATACACTAAACGAGTTTAGTATAGTCAAAGCGGAGAAGGTGAGGGTAAGAAAACGTCAATGAAGAACGGCGATGGGTGTTGGGTGAAAATGGATTTGGCGACAAAAGGGCAAGTTTTTATAAAAGTTTTTGATTTTTTTTTCTTTTTTCTTTTGTTTTTAGAAAGAGATTTACAGAAGTATGTACGGGACTACGGCTTAAGCAATCACAAACAAGATATGCACAATCACACCTAGATCTAGGGTAACCTAGGTCTACTAGACCTGCTCCTGAACTTGATTGTCGAAGTTAAACAGTGTCGAGAAACAGGCTTAAAAATACACTGATCACGAGGCCAGGTAAGTGCAGAGATAAGGGGAGGTTGTCCAACGCTTTCGCGAAGTTCCTTAATTAAATAACCCTTTCTCTTTCGGCGGTTGCGCCTTTAACACTTTCCTAGACACCCCGTAAACAATATACGGTTAAGCAAGGTTCTAAACAAGGTTTATCTTCTCCTAATGAGCGCGAAGTCCTTAGGGCTGAAGTCTAGTATTTTTTTAATTACAATGGACAATGCATATGCTTTAGTGATTTCCGGGGTCCTGGGAAGGGTGATGAAATCCCCACCCAATCTGGATTGGTTTCAAGCCCCTTAAGTCCGTATTAAAGAATGCAAAACAGTAACAATATCAACAGCAAACAATTTTTATTTGCGGCGCAAAGAATCCTGCACAAGAACAGTTTATTGGAAGGGGGAGAAGAATTTGCGCAAAGAAGGCTGCAGAAAACACAATTCAGTGGAGCTTAGAGGAGTGGAGAGAGGCAGAGGAGCTTACAGAGAGAATTTGGGACCCTTAAGCCACTAAATGGCCGCGGAAGGGCGGCCAAACAGGTACTAAGGCCGCGGTTCCGCGGCTAGATGGTGGGATTGGGCTTTGGAATTTTGTGGAGATGCTGTTCTTTGTCCCATCTGGTTGTCTGGATGTTTGGAATTTTTACTTGCTCACTGTTTTTGCTCCAGATTTGTACAGTAGATCGGATGCTTCGTTTTTTGTCCGTCGCGGTGTAGCCGCGAAATGTGGGTCTATCTTCCCACGTCTTTGGCACTGTACTTGAACTCCGTATTTCCAATCTCTTAGGCGTCGATCTTGAGCTTCGTATTTCCTGCACACTTGCACAAAAACTAATCAAGAATAACAAGATGATTTTTACAAAGTATATTTTTTTTTGGTTTTTGGTTGTTTTTATATTCACAAATTAACCCGAAATTTCACTTAGAAATAGACTACCGTCTCCCCGGCAACGGTGCCATTTGATTGTTAGGTTACGAGCGTGTTCAAGTTCTAGTTTAAATACCGCAATCAAGACGGTTTCGCACGTAGCTAGCCGGTTGAGTACGGGTCGTCCGCAGGGAGATGGGAATCTTTTTCTATGTGTTTTTCGACGAGTTAAGTCCGGTTGTTCAGATTTTGTTGTGGTTATCTAAGTGTAAGTTGATATTTAAAGAGAGCTTGTTAGGGTGAGGATTAGGTTAGTTTGAGTTAGGAGTCTCCACATCTTTCGTTGCCCCACTTAATATCGGTGTTACGGTAATCGGCAACAACGGGGATTAGCACGACTAGGAAGGAACTTGCGAGTATAAGCTAGGCTTTCCAACGCATAGTCCTTCCTTTTGGTGCTTGTCCGTCCGTTCTTGGCTCTTATCCATAACCTCCGGTTAATTCAACCACAACCGGTCTCACTACGGAATCACCGCTATCATGTAGGATAGGGTGCCGTAAGGAGCGGATTGTGGTTCAATTAACGGGAGTCGATTCAAGTTGTTGGGCAAGGAAAGAGAGAGAGAGATTTCCTTCTCTCAAACTTCCCTTATCCAACCCTAACAAGTATAAAACTACTCACACTTCATGATAAGGAAAAACAAAACAAAACAAAAGAGGAAGATAGAAAGAGGGAGATTAGAAGAATACGACTAACTATTTGCGACCTCACCTTGGCGAGGATCTAGCGTAAGTATCATTGTCGTATGTAAGGATAAAGAAAAAGAGAGAAGAAAGAAACAACTAAAATAACAACAACTACTTAACAAATTAAAATTACAACAAGTAAAATTGCAACAAATAAAATTATAATAAGCATACAAATAAAGAGACAAGCATGATAACAAATTGTTCTTCTTTATTCATCACTCTTCACTCAAAAGCTCACTTACAAGTTTAATGGAGAAGAGGTGAGAAGAGGAAGAAGAAACACATTACAACTAGGCAAAATGAGATTACAAGAATGGATCCTCTCTTCACAGAATTCTGGGGTATTTATAGGGTGAGAAATGAGAATCTAGGGCAACCATACGGGCACATGTGAAAAGACCAGAGAGCCCCTGAAATTTCTGCGCAATTGGCTCCAGAACTGCCGCGGAAGGGCGGCCAAATCCCACCTTTGGCCGCGCTTCCGCGGCCGTTTAGAGGAGTTGGGTGCCCAAATTTCTGGTGGTGGCCTGGTTTGGTGTGTACGTTATTCTGGTATATGTATTTTATCATAATTCCTTCACGAATTTTCCAGAATTTCTGTTGAGGGAAAGGTGGACTTTTTTTTCAAGATTTTGTCATGATTGCCTCGAGCTCCGCGTAGATCTCTTGGATTTTGTGCTACCATTGAGCCTTGTGCATGAGAATGACATTGATTTGATCTTTTGTCTTCCTATTGATATCTGGCAACATACGGATGAAGAGCAGAGACCGAGTTTTTATCTGTGGTTGGCAGGAACCGGATTTTGTCGTGTTTTTCATGAGTTTCTCCGTTTGAGAACCGGGAACCTGTATCCTGCAATTGACTAGCAAACACGGCTCAAGAGTATCTACGGATATGCAATGTGATAAAAATTGGGCGGTATGAAAATGCAAAAATCTGATATGAACAGACTCCAGAACCCGGTTACTTGTGCCCTCCTCCTTGGGTCTATCCTAGTGCGGAAAAGCAAATAATATACAAAAGGTGACTACTTCCGATACCTGGAAGTGCCCCAATAAAAGAATATTACATACAAGTTTTTACATGAATGAAAATGAAAAACACTCATCTTACATAAAAACCCCCGGCTATTCAAACACGACGATCCAATATAACATATCCAGCAACACATAACATCACATGTCATCAACGTAAGTAAATATGTCCATCCCAATTGTCGTTGACATATAGCAACGAAACCGGCGATATCACATATTACACTTACGGTCACAGAAAAGAAAGTGTAAAACTACAACAGTTGGAATCCGCAATCACCTCAGACATCGCATGCCTGACCAAATGAATTACTTAGACATCACATGCCTAACAATTATAAACCCCGCATTTTAGTCTCATAATCGAAAACACTTTTCAATATCAAGTCGGGCAATTCAACAAGATTCCCGGCATCCTGATCGAATGCTCGTCGCAAACTTCAGTAGACGGCCGCACCCCTGATACCGTCGACGAAGTGCACCAAGGCGGAACACCGCTGCCGCGAGCACCCGAACGGATGCTTTCGGCGACGGGGTTCTCCTACAGTCACTTGGTCGGGGCTATGGAGTGAGGCTGTCTATTAAGTTTACCCGGCGAGTATCCGCGTACGCTACGTGATTGCGACGGACTTTTGATCACATCAAAATTCCGTGGCAAACGTTCAAGTGAGACTAAACTGCTATGTTTATAATATTCAATCAGTTATCTCATAACTTATTGTGAATTCCAATTATTGTATCCCATTCCGGATAAACAGAAAATGTTAAACTTTCCGATCGAACAATCGAACACCCAAGTTTTCCCGATACAGATCAACACATGAAACAAGTCTAACAACATTCCGTTCGTGCCTCAGTACCAACGGTCCAGCCGTAGAAGGGTCAAGCCAACGCCTCACATGTGGCACGCCGTACTGCCCCAAACCCGAAGGTTCAAAGGGCAGTTCAAGACGGTCACATAATCGAGTTAAGGTTTGTTGTCTTCTAGAGGGTCCATCGAGTTACTTGCACTACTTAGAACGTCGTTAAACTACGGAAAAATCCAACACTTGGAAATTTCCCGACAGGGGAAAAATTGGGTATTTATATCCGGTCGAACTTTTTAACATATTCTAAAATTATCTGGAAAGCCATACAGACAAAATTTGATACTCCGATCGATACACCGAATCCCAAAAACAACCCAGAACATTCAACTCTGGAATAAATTTTAAATATTCCCATAAAATCCAGAATAATTAAATAGGAATTACTGTGCAGAAAATATGTGATGACGTCACAACCTAGCCGCGGAACCGCCGCATAAGCAGGGCTTCTGCCGCGGTTCCGCGCTCTGTTGGATGAATCTTTCGCCTGAGTTTGCACAGTAATTCTTATAATTATTTATTGAATTTTTTAGGCATTTTTAATACACAAAAATCTGCATTTTCGGAAAAAATCCAGAGAGCATATTCCGGTTTGGGTTTTCGGGTCGTTCGGACTTCAAATTCCGTCTAGACTTCGCCTAAGGCACTAGCTAGGCTCTGATACCACTGTAGGGTTCCTAGGCACCCTAATGAGGTCTCACAAGGCATCAACCATGCCAATTTCAAAAAATCTAGGTGCCGAGAAACCCGACTACGGATCGTTTACTAGAAAACTAGGCGAAAAACAATCTAGTTAACACTTAACTATAAGAATCGGAAATACAACCTTTGTAGATCCGGTGCTCCACCTCCATAGCTCCGCAACGAAGTCGTCTCCGCTGTCCAAAAGGAATCCGGGCTCTAGAGTCGGCTTCGTCGGAGAAAAAGCGAGCTAGGTCGTCGATGTCCATGCCGAAGATGATCTACGTCGAAGCATCGCTAGATCAAGCTCCACCTTCACCAAGTCTTGAAAACTTGTGAAGGAAACACATTCTACTACTTGGCAAGAGGTAGAGGATGAAGAAATAGGAAGTGGGTAGACTTTAGAATTGGATTTCTCACACTTATGCTCAAATTGCCATTGTTGAAGCAAGCTTTCTTCTTGAAGAAGAAGAAGAAGATGATAAATCTTATGATAAGTTAATTCAAAATAGAAAATAAATTGAACACTTATCATGTGGCAACCATGGTCAAGTGTAGAGAATAAATCATGGTTAGAAGGAGTGGTTAGGGTTAAGCATGAAGACAAAATGGTCACTTAGTCAAAGCTTCATGAACTTTCAATGTAAAACAAAACTAGCAACCATTTTCTTTTCTTTTGCCATTTCTTTTCCAAAATAAAATAAATGCAATAAATAAATAAATGAAAAAGAAAACCCTAACCAATATACAACCATGGTTTAATCTTTACACAAACCCTAAAGAGCATGTATCATCAAACATGATACAATCAAGTGCACAAAAAGTATATCACATATACAATGTGCACATCCGAGCGAGAAAATCCATCTTAAGTAAACCGATACTAGTTGATGCAAAGTAATATATCAAATATATAAATATGCATCAAATCATTAAATCAACACTTGATTCAATGATCCGGTCATGTCGCACACAACCGACTAGTATACAATGTATCGGCTTATCGGATCAACGCTTGAATCGATAACTAGGTTATATCGCATACAACCATTCGATACATTCATCGCGAGAATGAAATACGGTATCACATACACGCATTATTCTCGGTCCCGCACATATCTCATATGCGCTCCTATTTCGTTTCGCTTGAGCCAGGAAACCTCTGTGTAGGACTCTAAAGACTCGTCAATACGCCGGCAGCAGGTGATGATCATATCAAACACCCACAAGCCGCAAGCGGTCTGCTAAACGTAACGGCCACCCGGGTATTGAGCGATCTGAAGATCGACGAGCAAGCCCACTCACCCTCCAGTGAATCCAACCAGTAACACTACCGTACAGTCCGGTCTGATCGTCTGATATGTCGCATATCTTGCCTAGGGGTGGTAAACGTCAGACCCAAATAGCTCGATAAGTCGTGTCGATATGAGGCTCATAACGGGTCGAGAAACTACTGGTAACACTTACCAGCAATTCTCTGAGCACCCCTGGCCAGGGACTTCCTGTTATAGCCAATCGAACACAGCGCAACATCAACCCCCTATACCGGGAGAGACGAATCCCCTCCTATCGCTCATTGCCTCCATGTGACTCGGGACTGTACCCAAAAACCACCGTTTTGCACGCCCTCTTGGACGTGGTAAGATGGAAATCAAAGCACAGTGGGAACCACACAAGACTCTATGACGATCTCGGGTCAACAGACTACTCTGTACCAGTGTCACCAGAGAACTGCCATCTGACGTGAGGTATAATACCATCTGGGAGTTCTCGGCGAGTCCGTCCAGTGTACCCAGTCTCTACTGAGCACCCGTATATCATCTCCGATGTCAAACACCAATGGATATGGGATCATCCATCGCCCATCTGTATGGGTCGAAAAGCTACAGGCTAGTCTACTCTGGTATATCGATGCCCCGTCTCGATACACCCACGACTAGGGACTTTGAAGGATGTACTTATGGACTACCATGTCCCCACTAGTATGATCCGCATCACAGTCCAGGTAGTCAAGTACACATCCTAAGGGCTTTACCAACATGTAATAGAGAGACAATCTGTGTACACGTTAATGTAAAGAGCAACCAGATAGCATATTATCATGTCGAGCAAGAAAGTCCTCTCTATATATGTCCCAGCATCCACTACAATATACATCCAATGTACAGTAATGACCTCTAGGGCATACATATAACTAACATCCTGGGTCAAGGTCTTCACTGTGAATTACCAATCTTTCTGTCCATCGGCTCATCGGCCCTGTCGGGTGTGCTAACGGGGATGATCCAGTTCTGGCACGTCTCTTGTCATCTCCCGGTCAATCATCACGACCACTCGTAAGACAGCATATCACTGGCGTCGGCCTTTGGCTCTCTGAATGTACTTGACACCTCTGATCCTGGGTGCAAGTATCATTGCAGCAGTGTCCTGGAACTGCTCACGGTCTCTTCCATATCTCGTCTCTGCCAACTGTCCGGAAGTCATTGTCCTTTCCTATATCTGCATCTTGCTCTGGAACGACTGCATACTCATCGCGACTCCTTCTGGAAGGTAAGTCCAAGTACCATGCCTCGGCATGCGCATTGCCTCTCTGATGTCGGCGGAGTGGAACGTCATCTCATCTAGATCTGGTGCGAACCTCTTACTCCACTTTTCTGTAATGTCGTCTGCTTTGGACTCGTCTCATCGCGGCTGCATGGACTGAGCTCCAACGACTATCCTCGTATCTGGAGTCTCCCAAGAATGCATCTCACCACCTAGCATCCGAATTAAGTCGAGCCATCCAATCGATTCGTCAAAACCTCATAATCCCCCAAGAGCTCAACATCTTGGGTACAGTTTAATAGTATCGAGTACATACCACAGCATCGGTGGTCCAGCCGTAGAAGGGCAAACCCAAGCCTCACTAATGGCGCCGCAGAACTGCCGCAAACCCTAAGGTTCAAAGGCTTTCACACGGTCATTAAGTCCAGTTAGGGTTTCATTCTTCTAGAGGGACCATAGAATTGCCTGCATGTCTTTCCGACTATCTTAAACTTGGAATAATAGGTTTCTGACATTCGATCGTCTCTGTCGACTCCCAACGTCTCCGCGTGAAGTCGTCTCTAGCTGGAATCAATCTATCTGATGACCTCGCATCGGGGTAGGCGAACGATCCACATGTCCTAGTCATTCATCCTCGATGACTAGCGACCTTCTATCATCTCTTAGTACAACTTATACTGCAATAGCTCCAACATCTGGGGCGATATCTCGTCGTTCGCAGCAATAACTGGCTCACTCGTCTGCATGCTGAACTGTGCCTCGATCATCAGGAGTAAGCAACACACCAACGGTCATCAAAATCTGGCTGGCCTCCATCATTGGCTCAATTCTCTAGTGTCGATCAGCACCTCCGAGTAACCTCATGAAGGCGATCCGCCAAACGCTCGTGGCGCGGAAACACAGTAAAAAGACACATCTCTACAATCGTGTGTCGCCGGAATTTCGCCCTGGTCAGTCCTGGTTCGTGACGAGCTTGTGCTGACCGCAACTCTAGCCGTAGCTCTCCCTGCCCATAACCGTAGCAGCAAAACCAAACTGGTACCGATGAGCCTAGATCATGAAGGAATATAATACTGAACAAGGAAATGTACATCCTAAGGCTTCTTAAGTGGAGTGGCGTGTCGTAAATATGCCGCGGAACATACCAACGGTACGTCACTCTACTTTAGTCACCTATTCCATCAACCAAGGGACATCCTACGCTCCGAAGGTAAAACCTAACGCTCTGATACCAACTTTGTCACGACCCGAAAGTACGGAACATGACCGGCACTTAAACTACGAACGTCTCGAGGCGTACGTAATCTAAGTAAACCGAAAACCCAGAAATCCAAACCAAGAAAATAGTAGAGTGCAGGAAAAACCAACTTAAAGCAAGTAGTTTCAATAGCATAAGCCGAATTATGCAGTTTTTTAAAAACATCAAAATTTTACTGAAAATTTCGGCAGAGTCTCCTTTGTAAATACTGGCCCCCAAACGTGATACAACATGAATAGTATACGAAATCAAGAAAAAGGCATCCCCAAGCGGGAGCTAGCTCTTCGTCAAGCGACGGTCACAACCACACAAGCAATATAATATACAACGCCAACGGCGAGGATCACAACTCAAAAGGAAACTCAAAACCACCAGAAATCCACAGAAATAAAACGCGCGACTCTAAGGTCGAAAGAATAACATCACTGGTCTCTATCTCAAAAATAAATACATGTTTGGTTGATGGAACTTCTAGATACAACAGAATAATGATATACAAGATATAATGATGGGTAAGATATAAATAACCCACCTACTAGCAAGTCACCCGGAAATGGAAAGAGTGCCAGCAAGCCGTAATTAAACCTGTACGGCGAAACCTGCAAGAACTGTGGCACAACGGGAGTGAGTTGCCAACTCGTGAGTAGAAAAACATCTACGCACAGAAATCGCATAAATAACGCAACCTAGGTCAATGATCATAATATATCCTCAAATATATGAATAACACGTAGCTTATAACAAGGCTAGGGTAAATATCTAACCCGAGTGTAATCTCATGTGCCCGTGTCAGTGCCTCAGGTAGCAATATATCATATGGATGATGTATGAATGCATAAAATAGAATGCATGTACTGAATAAAAATGGTTTCATAAATCAGTGAGATTTCTGTATTTTAAAAGAAATGAGGTACCATATATGAAATCAGCATAAAACAGTGCCCAGCATCGACACAAAACAAGTGTCCAAATACCTCGATATCTCTGTGTCATAATTTATGTACCTCAAGTCTTAATCTCAATGTCTCAATCACAATATCTAGGGCGCCGTCAGTCCAGACCGGCCCCTACCATCCATCTCAAGACCACGACGGTATCCTCCGGATATCCGACGCGTCGGGTAATATCACCGGTAGGTAGTGCTCCCCTGCTAGGCTCACATCGTCATCATCACGCGCTTCTTGCCCCGGGGTACCTTACCGGGTCCACCATGTACCCGAAACGATTCATCCGTCTCCTCGAATCGGGTCTCGAAATCCATCAGCAAACTCATGGTGGACGACTCATACATCATGGGAAAACCGCACTTTTTATTTTAAAAAGAGAGAAATCAGTTCATATAAGTTTTTGCGGTTTACCTCCAAATCCAGAAAATCTCATGGAAATCCGAATCCAAAACCTCAATAACAAGTAAAATAGTGAATATATGATGAGAATCCAGGAATGCGGCATAACAATGAATAACAATATGCATGAAGTGGCTGGTAATAACTACAATGTCTAAACTAACATATAAGGCAAGTACACTAATATCATGTCTAACTATCAGCTAACAGGCTACGTCAAGCAATAATATTTTCTAAGGTGTACGTGACATGGCAATTACCGATGAAGATGTGTGTGAGCCGGCAATTAAGTGTACGTGGTACATACGCATCATCGGTAATGGTGCTGGTGTCCTAACTGCATGATATCAATAATGGAGTATGAAACATAAAATAAGCATGCGATGCGAAGCAGACCACAAAAATGAGCGGGAGCTGAGAACTAGACACAACTAAAACTAATCTGCATTAATCTAATATCAGTCCTACAAATGGTGCCTTTTGAAATAACACGAATCATGGGTTTTGAAAATAGGGGCTACGGTGTTTTTATGAAAAGATACGTCTTTTGAAATATCCGTAGGATCCCTTGGGCTGTCTTTTAAAATACCCACGATTCGTTAGTTTTTGAAATAGGTAAGAATCGAATCTAATCTAACAACTAAACTAAACTAAAGGACTAAGCTAACCAGCTGGACTACAGGTAAGGAAACTGCCTAACATCTGAGTCGATGTATATACATACCTGTATATATATTAGTCGGTGATCCCGCCTCAATAATATCATATCCGATACCATATCTATAATCAGACATCCCAAGTCAAGAGTGCGGATCAATCATCAATATATAGCTCGTACGTAAATCCGTCGTACGACAACCACAAATCTGGGTACGGGTCAAAGTCACATCAATCACACTATTCATTTGGTATCTTCTTTATCAAATATCATGATCCGGAATAATGTCCTACGTCTAGTACAATATTGATGCCATCTATGTATGCATGCGGGTGTAAGAATTACTACGTCAGAAGACCCGCTAAAACATCATGTCGTATCTCAATACGAACCAAATCACGTCACCGATCTCCTGGCCTCAAGCCCAATCTCATCGACTCATCTCAAATTCCAAATACTATCCTCAAATCTAGTATATGAACACATAGTCCTATACCCATGTGAACACATAAATATATATTCCCATACACGCACATATGAAATAAGGAATGTATGCAAGTATGTATGTGTGTATGTGTAGTGCAACACTACCCTAGGGTTCGCAACACTAAAGTAATCCAACACACCAATATCCATCCTAAGCATCGTTATTAATCCCAAATAACATATAATAATTGTTGGTGTGTATACGCATCCGTATACACCACCACGGACTGCGGGGGTGCTATACGCCATCCATCCGACTTCTCCCCGTAGATATAAATCTACTTACCTGGTCCTCGCTAGCCGGTGCCGACGTCGCCACGTGCTTGCTTGTCGTCTCGAAGTCCGCATGGGGTACCTACATATCATAACGCACCGTATCGCATTAAAACTAAATTCAAAATCGAAACGGCATACGAAAATCAAATCGGCACGCGTATCACGCATAGGTCCAAACCTATCGCCTACGCATGCAAGAATAGTCAAACCAACTCTCGATGTCGATGTACAAACGTCAAACCATCGAGAAAAATCCAATCACATTCATTTGCACAATTACAAGCACTAATTATAATATAAAATAGCTTACAATTCCCCAAAAGCCCAATTTCACTTAAAAAGTCGTTTTTCCGAAAATCTAGCAAGCACAATTCGCCGTTTTTGTACAAAACATGATGTTTAAATGAATGTAGCGGCCAATATACTTATTAAATATCTTAAATAAGTCATAGAAACAATTTCCGGAATTTAATCTCATTAAATTCCAAAAACCCTAATATTCTAGTTTACAAAATACCCTTTTTAACAATTTCATAGCAAAAATGCACAAACTACAATTTAGGTTGCATTTCCATGAACTAAAGTGTTAAACTACACTTAATAAAGTTAATAATATGATAAAAACCCTAACCATATTTTAATTCTCAATTTAACACAATATTTACAAAAACTAGTTTGCAACAAAAAGCTTAATTTGGACATTTTTCAAGCAACAACTTGTAATTAACAACTAGATTAGTTTTCTACAAAACTAAATATGTTAATGCACCTCACTAAACCATACACAATCAAACACAACTCATTTTCACAACAAAGCCTAACTTAGTAATCAAAACCCTTTCTTTAAATTTCAAAACTTGAAATTTAAAACCCTAATTTAACACCTAATAGCTAGATTCAAGTAATTTAACAACAAATTAAGCATAAGGTTATGATTATACCTCACAAGCTTGAGATCAAACTTGCAAAAATCTTAGCCTCCAACAATGATTTCATGCTCCAAGATCCATGCTTGAATAGCTAAAGAATAATGGGTAAAGCTTGGATTTAGAATTAGCTTTGAATTTTTGAGAAAATGGGTGGATTTTTGATAGAAATTTTGGGGATTTTGATGGAAAAATGAGATGAAGTATTTGGGGCTGTTGTGGTTCAGGTTTCGGCCAGAAATCTTGGGGGATTGGGTGAGGGAGGAGAGAGAGTGAGATGGGGAAAGTTAGTTCAAGTCAAAGTCAACTCAAATTATACCATTTTCTACTCTTTTCTTTTCTTTTCTTTCATTTCTTTTCTTTAAAATCCAAGTGGGGACAAAAGAGGGGGCTGCTGAATTCTTCAAGGGGATAAGTGAATGGGGGTGTGTGGGTGTGGGTACGGGTGTGGGGTGATGAAAAATGATAAATACAATACCCCAAACATCCATTTACGCTAAAAAAAAGCCTTTTTTCTTCAATAATTTCTAAACCGTTTTGGCAAATGATTTCGTTCCAAAAACCACATGATAAAATTTTATTTAATGTTTTATGATGCACAAAATTTGTTTCAACTCATTCCAATTTGTAATTTTCCCTAATTAAATGTATTAGTGACGGCTTAAAATAATAATAAAATAATATTTTTTCAGAAAATTTGAAATTTCACCAGCGGCTCAATAAACACCAAATAATAGCAATTACATATCTAGAATATGTATATTTAATTTTTATAATAAGATATTTGTATTTTGACTTTTTGCAGAAAACCCCCTTATTTTACCGATTTTTCGAAATTTCACCGAAACGATTTTCAAAACGTTACACTGAGGTTACCCACCTTATCTGCGGAGTGGCCAATGGAATGTCAATCCAGATTGAATCTTTAGGTTCCTATCAAAATCTTCAGTAATCGTTTGTGGTTCTGGAATCACTTCCAGTTCTACCATACTCCCACTATTATTTTCTAAAAAAATACATTTTTTATTAAAACTGTGGCGAGTCTAGAACCATATCACTATTGATCTTCCAGATGGTAGAAAGTCAACCCTCGTCACAGTCTGGGTCAACCCACAAACAGCCATTACAGAACATGCCTTGAGTTATCCAGAGTCTAGTTTTAAGCATAGGCCGGACAACTCCCCGTACCTTAACATCGTTAAGATATGAACTGTTCTATATCCAATATAGAAACAGAGGCACTGATTTAATTGAACCAGATTCAAATCATGCAGCCGTCTCCAGTGCATGTCAAATAAATGGAAGGAGGACGATCAGCGTTACTCGACTTAGGAATGCTTCCAATTATGAGTAACCTGAAAGAGAAGCAAGTTCTCTTAATCATTACTATCAACTGAATACCCTACACAAGTATCTGCATCTTTGATCACCTTGAAGAATCCCGATACTTGCAACACCTGGTTCTCTACTTTATTCAAATACCTATAACTTCTCAAAATTCGGACCTTGCGTTTCTACGAAATACCTGTCTAAGAACTAGAGAAGTCATAAGTAAACCGAATATAGTACGAGGACCATCCCCTCTGTCCTAATGGACACTGGACAATGTACAATACTCTGTACAAGTCCCTTGAGTCTAAAAACTCACTCCCTGTGTGTTGTAGGTTGAAAAATGTACTTATGGTTAAGAAGAATTACACCGCTGTTTAATGCTCCTTACCTAACCATCCACTGATATAGGTAAATGTCATCGACATAATTTCAAAAAGGTATATCTCACTCTATAAAAATAGACGTACAAATATATCAATTTGAAATTGGTGCATAACAACGGATATTCAAAACCAAATATTCGCCGTCCGGCAAACAGCCCAGGTGACTTCCTCAAATATCACCGATTACAACGAATCTCTATATAATGAGGATGATCACCTAATTCCCAATAACTTACTCCCACTCATCATCTGTAAAAGCATACAGATGTGAGAATCATACCTGGTAAATACATACCCTGGAGACTAATTGGAAAATCAGTTTCCTTTTAACAGTATACAGTGAAACTGAAAATTGAAATGTTTCGTAGGGGTATATGGGTATTCCTAGTAATGCCTCTTCCATTATCCAGATTCATGACTGTAACCGTATAATTCTTTGCCACCTCTCCAAATCCCTTTATATGTCTTTAGTCGTTACCTTCTGTACACCCCTTTAGGCCAAATGGTTTTCTTCCTTCCCTACCATTCGGCACCAGCCTATGGTTTGGAAGAAGACTATCCAATAAGAATAATGGGTGTACTGTCCTAATCCTAGGAGCACTCGCAATGCGAGAGAAGGTGAGGATAAAAGACAACCTAATAAACCTTATTCCTATTTCTCCCGAACCAGAATCCATCCCCGAACTGGAACAAGTTCCTTTCGAGTTCGTATATAACCATACGATGGAGTATCCAATAAACTATGGATCTTCGTAATGATACGGAGTGTCGTGGAGAAATACAAAGGTGAAGTGGGAGTGGTAATGAAATACCTGGTTTGGTCGTGAATATCGATCGCAATTTACTTTGCCCTCCTTCTAATCCCTTTCTTTGTCTTTACATAATACCTTCTGTACACCATCGTTAGGCTAATTGGTTTTCTTCATTCCCTACCGGTCGGCACCTGCCTATGGTTTGGAAGAAGACTATCCAATTTGCGTAATAGGTGTACTATCTCCTAAACCAAAGAGTACTCGCAACCTGAGAGAAGGTAAAAGGAAAAGACAACTGAATAGTCCTATTCGTTTTCTCCAGAACCGGAAACCATCCTCGAATAAATCCCTTCGAGTTCGTATATAACCATACGATGGCTTTGTCCAATGGAAGTGGACGTTCATAGTAATACGGGGTGTCCTGGAGAAAAGGGTAAAAGTAGGAGTGGCAATGAGGTCCGCAACTCTGACAATCCAAAATCCAGTGTTAAGAAGGTTCGGTTAATTTTGGTCTCTGAGTCATAGTTTAGGGTCGGGTCAATGGTCGCTGCCAAAGAGAGAGAAAAGAAACACTCAGCGTGCACTCTAACCTAAATCAGAATGGTTACCAATTTATCTAATCTGGAAACCTCCCACTATACCGTCAAATTCTCCTCCAAACCTGAAAAAAGAATTAGTCGGGATCACCCGAGGAGTAAACCAACTCATCAGTGGGAATCAGGATCCAACTATCATCGCATGATAACGTGATGGAATCCGCTCACGTCATCACACTCCAGAAGGTATGCGCATATCTGGCAAGTTTCAGTTTCTTTAGAAACTCCCGATGTGATTTTTGCCCCATCCTCTTATGACCTTGACTTTGGCCAACAAATCATAAGTCACATGTCAAGTTCTACCCGTCATTCTCCAGGTTAATTTGAGCCCACCCGCACAAGCCCTTGACTTTGGCTAACAAGGCTATATGACTGCCCCAAACCAACGCATCTATCTATGCTACACATAAATACCCAATAGCTACCAATCACTATGCCTTGACTTTGGCCAACAAACATAGCTTGAATACTGATTGACTATCCATGTGAAACGACAGAGGGCTACGAATGGTTTCTGGCGAAAACCTTTAACGTAATGAACTTGATATCGTTGAAGGAACCGGATAGCTTTATAAAAATATAGTGACGAAAACCTTTGCTAAAGAGGTCACTCCCGGTGAAGGGATCTCGGCTCTTTCCTCGTAGAATGAGGTGCAGGATATTCCAACTGAATACCATGATGCAAAGCAAAAGTAATAGGCTATAGTGAAGTTATTGCCCTGACGCAAACTTTTGTCCGAAGGGTCACTCCCGGTGAAGGGATCTCGGCCCTTGCCTCGTCGACTGAGGAGCGGGATATTCCAACTGAATACCACTGTGCAAAACAAAAGTGAACGTCCTTGCAAATAACAGCTTTTTGAAAAATGTTCCAGCAACATCAGATTAGGTTTATTTAACTTGCATTGATCCGAATCAACGCAGTCCCATCAATTGATCACACCAATAAAGAACGAAAATAATGACGTACATATATGCCATCCGCATTCGCCACTGGGTCCCGTCATTACCCGTTAGGTTAGCTAACTAACGACAAAGCGGGGACTGGACTAGCGCGGATGCAAAACATAAACAACATCTACTAGTATATATATAATATATAATTTTCGCTCAAGGCGTGATAAAAAATGCAACATCACAGAAATGTACAGTATCACAGAACAATACAGATATCTGGGATCCCCGGGTTTCACAGAGCCGCTACTGAAACCCGACGTTCCCCTGGTCGTGTGGATAGCCTGTGCAATAAAATCCTAGACCCCTACGGGCGCGGCAAGTTACCCGCCAAAACCTGAAGCGAGACAGCCCCCTTCATCAACGTGAATGGACCACCCAGCACTTCACGGAATCCGGTAACTTAGGCACCCCTCCTGGGTCAACCTGTACCCCCTACGAGTGCGGCGAATAGCCCGCCAATTCTAGAGTGAAACCCCCTCCGTCTCAACGCCATGAGATGCGGGCTTGTTGCCCTCTAGAACCCGGCTATCTGTACACCCCTCCGCGGGGTAATCCTAGTACAGAAAGTAAAATATATATACAACGGGTACATCGACCGCAACCTGGTCGTGCCCCAAAAGAATAATACAAACAGGCAGTGACGGCAATCCACATGTCGGACGCTCGCCCCGCAATATCAAATGTACATAATACAACAAAAAACTGTACTAACATTGCATCCAGGCTATCCCCCACGACCAATCCGCAACATCACAACACAATCACAGAACATCAACGTGAATGTCACGTTCGCAAATCCGTCTAACCGGGCTATAGCAGTTAGACAGGATTTACCGATCGAGTGACATTCACGGTCGCAGATATAATGTAAATACTGTGAACTAATGTGTTTAAAATTCTCGATCGATCAAAATTATCGAAGTGGGCCCCAAGCACTACTGTAGCACTCACAGAAAATCTGGGCCCAAAAAGAATGTTCCAAAACCCCTATTTTAAACACAGAGACACTCTGTAGAAATTTGATACACTGAACAGTAAAGACTGCGGCGGAACGGCGGCCCAAGAATGGGTTTGGCCGCGGTCCCGCGGTCGTATAGTGTAATCACGTGATCAAATTTCCACAGAAGTCTTATAATTCCGTGCACATCATTCTGCAACAACCTGAAAAAATTTTGGAGCCAAAAAAATTTCGACAGAAACTGATGCACATGAAAACGCGGTTTTTGGAATTTTGTTCGATCGAAAATGTAAACACACTAGACAAAGCTAGACTAGGTTAATGGCGAGGCTCTGATACCACTGTAAGTGCACGGCGGCGCCCCGGCTGTCGATCCGACGCCGGAGTGCGGAAGCGATGATTTACTTTAACTTTTTGAAACCGGCACCACTGCGCACTAAAATCCCGGATCGTGCCATTAATCTAGTCCTAGCTAACAAGAGAAAGGGGTAAAGAGATATACCGAGCGATCCGTGTCCTTCGGTCTTCTCGTCGTCGTCCCGATCTCCCCGCGGAATCTCCGGTCTCCACTACGTCGCCGGAAGGGCACCACGTCGCCGGCTTCTTTTACGGGCTCCCGCCTCTGGTCCGAGGCAACTCGGGCACGAAGTTGGCGAGTCGACGTGCCCAAGATTTGCTGTAGAATGTAGCGTGGAACTTGTGTCTCATTTGGGGAATTGGAAGTTGCCTTTGATGGAGGAAATGATATGAGCTTATGGAGATGGATCTTGTGGGATTTAACAAAGCCAAAAGAGCAAAAATCCCACACTAAAAATATGGGACAGCCCCCTCCTTTCTTTGGCCGGCCATATCAAGGAGAGAATAGAGTGGAGAGTGTGTGGCCAAATGAATATGGGTGTCTCCAATAATCAAGAGAGAGAAAGGGTGATCATTGACAAAAGAAAATGATCACAAACTAATCCAAACACTCCATGAATCATAACCCTCCATCATCACCAAACATCATCATCAAGTATGATGATTCCAAAAGTGAACCATGATGAATAAGAAAGTCAAGCTATAATGACTAGAAGAAGTCAAATGGTGGAGAAATTATCATGAAGCAAGAATATGCAAAGGCCACACTCCACAATGCTTATTTGCACAAAAGCAAATAAGCCCTCCTCCACCAACCTATGGCCAATGAAAGATACAAATGAAAGTGGCCGAAATGGAAAGCAAACTGGCAACTCCAAAAGACTGATCCCGTAATAAATTACAGGAAAGCCCCGCTACTGTATATACATACCCGCATTTGTATTCCGACCGAAATACAAATGCAATGAGACAAAATCTACACTGTACAATACTAGGATCCGGCTTAAACCGAAGCCTGCTAGTATTAACCGTCTGATCCTGATCCGTACAATGCTGCACGTATCTGATCGAACCCTGCCATATCTCCATACGGCCTCTACAGCGTTTCGCCCGAAACTTGAGAAACTTGTCTGTGGGGGACTCTAAAGACTCGTCAATACATTGGTTGTGGATTTAACCACTAGCACGTCAGAGGTATTAGCCTATACGTAACGGGCTACCAGGTATTGACCAAAAGGGACGTCTGTGAGAGAACTCAGCCTGACACCCTACTGAGCCTGTCAGTGACAATATCCGTACAGTCCGGTCCGTTCGTCTATGAGCATCGCATGGCGGGCCTAGGGGGTTGGTGAAAGTCAGACCCCCAAAAGCGGTACAAGTCGTGTCGGAGTGTAGCCCAGAACACCCTGAGATACTACTGGAATACCTACCAGTAAATCTCCTGCCTTGGCCAAGGACTTCGTGTAATGGCTCTCATAGACACAGCGTGACCTCACCCCCAATACCGGGAGAGACGAACCCCCGAAGATCCGCTCACTGCCTCCATGTGGCTCGGGACTGTACCCAACTAAAACCTGTTTGCACGTCTCCTTTGAGCGTGGTAGGGTAGTAATCAAAGTACAGTGGGAACTCACACGAGACAAATGACGATCCTCAGGTCGATGAACTAACCTGTACACATGTCACCAGGGAACTGCTATCTGACGTCAGGTATAAGACCAACTAGCATGTTCCCGGCTAGTCCTGTCCGGTGTACTCATAACCCAATGAGCACCTGTATACATCTTAGGTGAACCTACTGACACCAGTGGCTTGTGAGACCGGCCACCGCCCCTCGTCGGGGTCTCGACTGTATACACTAGTCTACTCTAGAGTATCGATGCCCTGTCTCGAAACTCCCACGACTAGGGACCGTTTAAGGATGTGCTTATAGACTACCAGCTCCCACGTATATGATCGCCCTCATACTGCTGGCAGTCAAGCAAGAATCCTAGGAGCTCTATCAACATGTAATAGCGACCTGTCAGGTCACCTAAAGCAGTACACGATGATAAAGATAAACCAGATAGCATACTATCATCTCGTGTAAGACTGTCCTACTGGGATAGGTCCTCCCTCAATCATTGCAATCACGTGCCTGTGATCCAATAATTGACTCTGAGAGCACTATCTCCAACAGTAGTCTTGTGTTCTCTCGACAAGTCTACTGGTATTGCTTGATTTCTTTGTAGCAGCCTGGGTTGTACTCAGTAAATTGGAGGGAACTTGATGCTTTTTAAATCACATCACATCTTTTTGCATTAAACACACATCACCTCATATGTGCCCACTTGTGCCCCTCTTGCATCATGGCAGCACCTTCATGGTCCATGCCAAAGAGTTGTGTGTGCACTTGTATTGTGTTGGACCAAAATAGTGTGCACACATTTATTTGCTAAGGAACTCTTTGGGTATCGATCGGTTTGCAGTTCCGGTTGCAGTGTCGGCTCACAAACGTTATATCCGTGATTTTGAGTGTGTTTCCAGTATTGTGTCACGGATACCTGTAATCCGTATTTACTGAGCAGACATGGGTTAATAGTACCGATCTATAACAAAACAGATAATGAATGAGCGGTATTAAAATGCAGTTTTCTGTGATAAACAGCGGCATAGTGGCTGGAGTAAGAAACAGGATTGATAAGGACATTGCAATCGAATTAAGGATATGTGGAATCAAGGAAGGAAGTACAAGCAAATATATATCCTAAGGTCATTTAGGCGGAGTACTTTATCATAAGTATGCCGCTGTAGCGTCTTGAAAAGTCGTTTTGGAGTTTTCCTGAAAATCGGTGAAAATTCGGTATTTTTCCGTAAACCGTCTTTTTTGTTATTTTGCAGTTTAGGACTAGTTATACCTAAAATGGATAGGTTATTGCTTGTTCTTAGTAGCAAATGAGTTACTTATGAAATTTTGGTCATTTAAAAAAATTTCCCTATTTTTCAATTTTTTAATATTATTTTAAGCCGGTAAGAAAATACATTAAATTAGCGATAAATAAAAAATTTTCTGGGCCAATTTTAATCTTTAAAATCATGTTAATTAAAATCTAATTGTAACATAAATTTTTAGTAATTTATTTTAAGTTTTAACTAATTTTTATTATGGAAAACGAAATTTATTGAATTTTAAGCTAAAACTTCCAATTTTGGACTTGCAGGGGGTCTTTTTGCATAAACATTTTTTGTGCACTCTCTCTCACTCATTCCTCACCTCAAGGCCGGCCCCACCATCATCAGGTCCAGAAAAAATTCCATGCTCTTTGACTTGTTTTATTGTGTGGAAATGATGTTTGTTTTGAGAAAGGTTTGAATTTTTATTTGGGTATGGTCTTTTGTGGGTTGGTAGGAGTTGACCAAGACTTTTCCCACACACCCCACACCATCCCCTTCCTTTGTTCTGGCCGAAATTCCAGCAGCCCCCTTCATCTCTTTGTTCTTTTCATTTTCTTCAGAAAATTCTTCAAAGTTTGCTCCAAAAATTGCAATTTAAAGCTCACAATTTAAACCCCATCCTTCATCCCTTTTTCCTTCACCTCCCTTGCTTGGATCACGATTCTTGAGGCCATCAATTGAAGCAAATTTCTTCTTGCTAGATCCATAGATTTGAGGTATAATTTCTACTCTTTTAAGTTGCTATGGTTAGAATTCTTTAATCTAGTTGTTTAGTGTTAATTTTAGTGTTAATCCTAATCTAGTTTTCTTTTTAAAGTTAATGGTTGAAAATTAATCTAGGGTTTCTTGAAACCATGTTTTAGTTAATTAAAGCTAATTAGCTATCTAGTTGTTTACTTAACCAATCTATAAGGTTACTTTGCTTAAGTGGCTTGATGTTATGCTAATCTAAGTTAACTTGTGTGAAATTTTCATTGTTGTTGCTAATTACCAAAAATCAAGAGAAGGGTTTGTGTTGGAATTGTGGTTTGATGCATAGTTAATGGTTTAAAATTAGTGTAATGGCTAGGTAGTGGGTTAGTTTGGATTGTTGTGTTGGATTGTGTTAACTTTGTCGCTAATTTTCGATGTTTGCACTAAATTTGCAAACTTCTAGCTTACTAGGTTTTTATTTTATTATTGTGGCGAATTAATTGCGATATCTAGATTTTATTGTTGGCATATCCTATGACATTTAGGATGGGTGAGTGCGGATTTTTGAGTAATCGGGTTTTAGTTTTGCCGGGCGACCAAATCGACATTTTTGTAGATTTTTGCGATTTTCGCGTGTGTTCCGCGCACTTTGTGCACGTTGTACCTAGCTTGTGAACTATGGTATTTTCGTTAGGGAATTGCGTCGTTCTCGATATGTAACCTTATGTTTGTATTGATGTAAATTCCAGGTTCAGTCGCGGAGACGTCAGACGCGGCATGAAAGGAGAAAGCGGTGATTGGATGTGACTAGCTAGGGATTCCGGTGAGTAGATGTAACATATACGGTGGACTATCGTTGGATGGCGCAAGTCGCCCGATAGTTTTAGTAACTTAAAAAGATTCTTAGTAATGTTAGTAATTAGGGGTGTAATACTTGTATGATTATTTGCTACATTCATGCCTTATATTGACATACATATACGAACCCATTCTATAGGACACCTGCACCATTGCCAGGGTTTTTATATGCAGCACGAGCACCATTCATGCTTACACACACACCCTGGTAATTTCCATGCCACCACACTAGATAACCTTTAAATTGAAACCTTTTACTATAATTGATACTTAAACTTGCGCTATTGCTTTAATTCCTTAAAATGAAATCGTAGGATTGCTATTCATGTGCATGTACTTCACCATATTATTTATTCATGCCTAATCTATTAATCACACATCGCAACTTGATTATTGATACCATATGCATTCATTATCATTGACGTATGCACTTATGAGGATTTCTTGAGATTTTATGATATTTCTGGATTTCGGGGGAAAGCCGCAAAATTTCTAAACTTATTATGTTTTTAAAATATGTAATTGCGGTTTTCTAGTGATGTAAAGTGTCGTCCACCATGAGTTTGCTGTGGTTTTCGAGATCCGTGTCGAGGAGTGGAGGAACCGTCACGGGTACATGGTGGGCCCGGTATGGTACCCCGGGGCAAGATGAATGTGGTGTTGACGTTGAGCCTGGCAGGGGACGGATTACCTACCGGTGACTGTTTGGCATGGCGGATATCCAGAGGATACCGACCGTGGCCGCGAGATGATGAGATTTTGGTATTGAGCTGGGTCAGCCGGATGGCTGAGGCCAGAGATACTATGACATGGATATATGAGATTTGTGATAGTTTTGAGGTGTCGTTGCTGGACACAGGTTCTTGTTGATTCTATTGGTATTGTGCTGGTATTTCAAAAGAGATTCCTAAAGGAAAAACATGATTCTTATAATTACACATTCAGATCATGAGTTGATTCGCATTGCATTCATACCTGCTAGTATATTCATATTGCATATATACCTTCTATTATGTCCGGCCATACCTGTATTAGAGATGCTAGAATACTTGCGTGCATGCATACGATAGCCTGTGTAAATGTTATTTATTACTCACGAGTTGGCAACTCACCCCCGTTGTGCCATAGCCTTTTGCAGGTCCGCTCCGTCGGTACAGTAGCGGCAGGCGCTCTTGTTTCTTTTGCCTGGACTCGAGGTTTTGCTCTTAGGTGGGTTATATTATTTTTTTTGTACCACCTTGTATATTCCTTGTATCTAGTGCACTCCATTTACTGTATCTACCAGTATTGTTGTATATTGACCTAGAGATGAGACTGTGGGATTTGTGGACTTTTTATGCTGTATTTTGGGGTCGAGCTCACTTGAGTCGACATGCTGTTTTTCTCATGCTTCTTTATGATCATTTCGCATGTTGTTGTTTTATATTCCGTGGGATTTGTGACCGCCTTGTGGCGAAGAGCTAGCTCCCTCTTGGGGATGCCTTATTTGTTGGATTCATATATATTCTTGTTGTACCCATTTTGGGGGCCAGTATTTACAAAGGAGACTCTGCCGAAATTTTCGGAAAAATTTGTATTGTTTTTAAAAAGGTTTTTATATGACTTATTTGATAAACTCGCTTTCAATGGATTGGTTTTCCTTCATTCTTTTGCTTATTTGGTTTTGGTTTCTGGGCTTTGGCTTACTTATTTTACGGACGTCTTAAGACGTTTCGTAAACTTAAGTGCCAGTCACGTTCCGTACCCTGCGGGTCGTGACAAAGTTGGTATTAGAGCGATAGGTTTTTACCTTTTTGAGTGTAGGATGACCCTTGGTAGATGGAGTAAGTGACTTAAGTAGGGTAACGTAGCGTATGTATGTCCGCGGCATACTTGCTATACGGTACTCCGCCTAACTGACTTTAGGATATACTTGCTTGAAAATTTCTTCTTCAATTCCGTGTATCCTATGATCCTATTGCACTGTTCTTATTATCCATTTTCCTGTAACAGCTACTATGCCGCCGAAGGCTACGAGGGCACAGAGGGCTGCCGCCCGAGACGAGATTCGAGCTGGCTCGTCCGAGACTAGGACTGAGCATGGTGGTATGCCTACGCCGCAGGGACAGACCGATCCACCTTCCCCAGGCCGTATGGATAGGCTCGAGACTGGTATGGAGGAGTTGCGACAGATGATGAGGAGCATGCTGGAGCTACGTCAGATGGTAGGATCCCTAGTTGCAGTCAGTCGTACACCGAGGCCGGATGACGTACCTACTACATCACAGACGACCATGATACCTGCTCCTACAACTACCACCGTGGCCATCCCGGTTTCACTACAGGATTTCATGAGGCTGAGACCTCCAGTATTCACCGGCACCGAGGCAGCGGAGGACCCACAGACGTTCCTTGACTGTTTAGCCAGGATCTGCCGTTCGCTGAGATGTTCGGATGATCGATGGGTAGAGCTTGCGAGTTTCCGACTAGAGGGTCTCGCGCAGACATGGTGGGAGTCAGTCTTGAGGGGTCGAGCTGCAAGTCTACCGCCTATGACGTGGGCTGAGTTTACAGCAGTCTTTCTAGCTCGTTTCCTCCCAGAGAGTGTTCGTGACGCCAGAGCTCGTAGCTTCGAGGCCTTAGTCAAGACACCTGGGATGACAGTGTCTGAGTATGACATCCAGTTTACACAGTTATCCCGATATGCTCAGTATTTGGTGGATACCGAAGAGAAGATGGTGAAGAGGTTTGTACAGGGACTTGATGCCCAGCTATATCTTGCCATTGGCGCCCAGCACTACGACACTTATTCAGCTGCTATGGATACTGCATTACGGATGGAGGCACGCATATCACAGACTTCGGCCGTTTCTGGGCCGAAGAAGATTCGCACCGATGTACCGTATCAGAGGCAGCGCGCCAGATTCCTTCCGAGAGATAGGCCTGGCAGAGGATTTAGACGGGGACAGTTATATGGTTCTTATCCCCAGGGACAGCAGCCATCGCCAGGGTGTTTTGGGTGCAGGAGTCCGCACCATCTTGTCAGAGACTGTCCGGCGCGACGACAGGGAGCGGCGACCATTCCGCATG
Organism: Agapanthus africanus; assembly: GCA_030015575.1. NCBI lineage: Eukaryota > Viridiplantae > Streptophyta > Magnoliopsida > Asparagales > Amaryllidaceae > Agapanthus > Agapanthus africanus. The sequence continues at coordinate 143,836,586 of JASDDO010000029.1, read as the reverse complement.
TGACCCTACCACCATCACCACCCCCTCCTCAGAGAGCCCTACTTCCTGCCACAGGCGATGCTCCATGCCAGTTAGGTGCACACAGAGGCCGTGGACGCGGCGGTCCTGTTCAGAGAGGACGAGGAGGCAGAGGCCTAGGTCGAGGTCAGCCCGCTATCGGTGGAGGACAGGCCCGAGTATTTGCTTTGACACCGCAGGATGCGCAGGCATCCAATGCCGTTGTGACAGGTACCTTGCCAGTTTGCTCTTTCTACTCATGGGTATTATTCGACCCAGGTTCCACACATTCGTACGTATCTACACACTTTGCACAGATGTTGGGCCGTGAGTCGTCGTCGTTAGATCATCCGCTTGTTGTTGTTACTCCGGTAGGCGAGTCGTTTGTCGCTCGTTTTGTATTTCGATTGTGTTCCGTTCGTATCGGGGAGAGGGAGTCATCGGTTGATTTGATTCTCCTCGATATGTTGGACTTTGATGTGCTTCTGGGCATGGATTGGCTAGCCACTTGTTATGCTTCGGTGGACTGCCGTGAGAAGGCAGTCAGATTTAGCTTTCCGGGAGAGCCAGTCCTTGTTATTCAGGGAGACCGCAGCGTCACCCTTCCTAGCATGATTTCGTCTCTTCACGCTGGTCAGCTCTTGCGGAAGGGATGTCAGGGATTCTTAGCGTATATTTGTGATACTCGAGCTGCGGAGGTTCCATTAGACCGGGTCCCGGTTGTTTGTGAGTTCCCTGATGTTTTCCCTGATGAGCTATCTGGGCTACCGCCTGAGCGCGATGTTGAGTTCTGCATTGATTTGATTCCCGGCTCGGGGCCTATTTCTATACCGCCTTATCGGATGGCCCCGGCAGAGCTTCGAGAGCTGAAGGATCAGTTGCAGGAATTGTTAGATAAGGGGCTTATTCGACCTAGTGTTTCTCCGTGGGGTGCTCCAGTCCTGTTTGTCAAGAAGAAGGATGGAAGTTTGCGCTTATGCATCGACTACCGCCAGCTGAACAAAGTTGCCATTCGGAACAGATATCCGTTGCCACGCATTGATGATTTGTTCGACCAGCTCCAGGGCGTGGGTTATTTTTCGAGGATCGACTTACGATCAGGATACCACCAGCTGCGAGTCCGACAGGAGGATATACCGAAGACAGCCTTCCGTACACGCTATGGCCACTACAAGTTTTTGGTGATGTCGTTCGGACTCACCAACGCCCCAGCAGCATTCATGGATTTGATGAACCGTACATTCAGGCCGTATCTTGACTTGTTCATCATCGTGTTTATCGACGATATCTTGGTGTACTCCCGGAGCAGAGAGGAGCACAAGCAGCACTTGCGGATTACGTTATAGACTCTGAGGGAGCACCAGCTGTTCGCAAAGTTCTCCAAGTGTGCATTCTGGCTGGACAGCGTCGGATTCTTGGGTCACGTGGTTACGAGAGACGGCATATATATGGACCCGAAGAAGATTGAGGCTGTTCAGCAGTGGCCCCGACCTACATCGGTTACTGAGATCCGTAGTTTTCTAGGCCTGGCGGGCTACTACAGGCGTTTTGTTCAGGACTTCTCCCGTATAGCTGCACCTTTGACCGGTTTGACCCGGAAGGGAGTTCCTTTCATTTGGACAGAGGAGTGCGAGCGCAGTTTTCAGCAGCTACGGACTTGTTTGACTACGGCGCCGGTATTATCTTTGCCTTCGGGATCAGGCGGATTTGTGGTCTACTGTGATGCTTCGCGAGTGGGGTTAGGATGCGTATTGATGCAGCATGGCCGGGTGATCGCTTATGCTTCTCGGCAGTTGAAGAAGCATGAACAGAACTACCCCACTCATGATTTGGAGATGGCTGCAGTGGTCTTTGCACTGAAGATTTGGCGACATTACCTATACGGCGAGTCGTGTCAGATATTCACCGATCACAAGAGCTTAAAGTATATATTTCAGCAGCGGGACCTGAATCTCAGATAGCGTCGTTGGATGGAGTTGGTGAAAGACTACGACTGCGAGATCTTATATCACCCAGGTAAGGCGAATGTGGTGGCAGATGCGTTGAGTAGGAGGCCCGGGGGTAGTCTATCCTTTTTACGCGCAGTGCAGAGGCAGTCGTCAGCAGATTGGCAGATGTTATGCGACAGCCGAGTTGAGTTTGAGTTCACTCAGACAGGGGGACAGCTCACGCATGTTCGTGCACGCCCATAGTTGCTTGACCGTATATATGAGGCACAGCGCAGTGACGACCGTTGCTCAGAGATCATGGCACAGATGGGTCATGGCAGATTTTCCGAGTTTGTGATTGACGATCAGGGGATTTTACGCTATGGATCTAGACTGTGCATACCAGATGCTGATGGATTGCGGCGCGACATTCTTGAGGAGGCACACCGATCAGTGTATAGTGTCCACCCCGGTTCCACCAAGATGTACCATGATATGAGAGAGACCTACTGGTGGGACGGGATGAAGAGGGACATTGCGGAGTTTGTATTGAGATGCCTGACTTGTCAGCAAGTCTAGGCCGAGCACCAGAGGCCCGCAGGAGAGCTGCAGCCGTTACCCATTCCGAAGTGGAAATAGGAGCAGATTTCGATGGATTTCGTTGTGGGTCTACCAAGGACCAGTCGAGGGTATGACTCCATCTGGGTGATCGTAGATCGATGGACGAAAGCGGCTCACTTCCTACCAGTGAAGACCACTTTCAGCTTCGCTCAGTATGCTCAGCTCTACATTGACGAGATCGTGCGACTACATGGCATACCGAATTGTATTGTGTCAGATCGAGGCACCCAGTTCACCAGCCGACTATGGCAGAGACTTCAGGAGGCTTTGGGCACTCATTTGAGCTTCAGCACAGCGTTTCATCCGCAGACCGACGGACAGTCAGAGCGGACCATTCAGACTCTCGAGGACATGCTCAGAGCGTGCGTTTTAGACTTCGGCGGTAGCTGGGATCGTCATTTACCTCTAGTGGAGTTCTCCTACAACAACAGCTTCTAGGATACTATTCAGATGGCACCTTTCGAGGCATTGTATGGGAGGAGATGCAGATCGCCCGTCTGTTGGATAGAGCTCAGCGAGAGCAGTATTTTGGGGCCGCAGCTTGTTGAGGAGACGACAGCGAAGTTACAGTTGATCCCTGACCGGATGAGAGCAGCTCAGAGTAGACAGAAATCCTATGCATACAGGCGCCGTCGCAGATTAGAGTTCGCAGTTGGCGACCATGTTTTTCTGAAAGTCTCTCCGATGAAGGGCGTGATGCGTTTTGGGCGAAAGGGGAAGCTTAGCCCTAGATTCGTAGGTCCCTTCGAGATCCTCGAGCGTGTCGGCGCAGTTGCATATCGTTTGGCTATTCCACCCAGCTTTCCTGATGTTCACCCCGTCTTCCATGTTTCGATGCTCCGCAAGTACCTTCACGACCCTTCGCATGCGATTCAGCACCCGACAGTCCAGCTAGAGCACGACCTTTCTTTTGCAGAGCAGCCGGTGGCCATCCTGGATCGGCAGGTGAAGAAGTTGAGATCGAAAGTTATACCGACCGTCAAGGTCCTTTGGCGTGGCCCGAGCAGCGAGGAGGTTACCTAGGAGATCGAGGGCGAGATGAGGAAGAAATATCCCCATCTCTTTGAAGGTACGCGTAGTTATATTTTTAAATTCGGGGACCGAATTTCTTTAAGGTGGGAAGATTGTAGCGTCTTGAAAAGTCATTTTGGAGTTTTCCTGAAAATCGGTGAAAATTCGGTATTTTTCCGTAAACCGTCTTTTTTGTTATTTTGCAGTTTAGGACTAGTTATACCTAAAATGGATAGGTAATTGCTTGTTCTTAGTAGCAAATGAGTTACTTATGAAATTTTGGTCATTTAAAAAAATTTCCCTATTTTTCAATTTTTTAATATTATTTTAAGCCGGTAAGAAAATACATTAAATTAGCGATAAATACAAATTTTCCTGGGCTAATTTTAATCTTTAAAATCATGTTAATTAAAATCTAGTTGTAACATAAATTTTTAGTAATTTATTTTAAGTTTTAACTAATTTTTATTATGGAAAACGAAATTTATTGAATTTTAAGCTAAAACTTGCAATTTTGGACTTGTAGAGGGTCTTTTTGCATAAAAAATTTTTGTGCACTCTCTCTCACTCATTCCTCACCTCTAGGCCGGCCCCACCATCATCAGGTCCAGAAAAAATTCCATGCTCTTTGACTTGTTTTATTGTGTGGAAATGATGTTTGTTTTGAGAAAGGTTTGAATTTTTATTTGGGTATGGTCTTTTGTGGGTTGGTAGGAGTTGACCAAGACTTTTCCCACACACCCCCACACCATCCCCTTCCCTTGTTCTAGCCGAAATTCCAGCAGCCCCCTTCATCTCTTTGTTCTTTTCATTTTCTTCAAAAAATTCTTCAAAGTTTGCTCCAAAAATTGCAATTTAAAGCTCACAATTTAAACCCCATCCTTCATCCCTTTTTCCTTCACCTCCCTTGCTTGGATCACGATTCTTGAGGCCATCAATTGAAGCAAATTTCTTCTTGCTAGATCCATAGATTTGAGGTATAATTTCTACTCTTTTAAGTTGCTATGGTTAGAATTCTTTAATCTAGTTGTTTAGTGTTAATTTTAGTGTTAATCCTAATCTAGTTTTCTTTTTAAAGTTAATGGTTGAAAATTAATCTAGGGTTTCTTGAAACCATGTTTTAGTTAATTAAAGCTAATTAGCTATCTAGTTGTTTACTTAACCAATCTATAAGGTTACTTTGCTTAAGTGGCTTGATGTTATGCTAATCTAAGTTAACTTGTGTGAAATTTTCATTGTTGTTGCTAATTACCAAAAATCAAGATAAGGGTTTGTGTTGGAATTGTGGTTTGATGCATAGTTAATGGTTTAAAATTAGTGTAATGGCTAGCTAGTGGGTTAGTTTGGATTGTTGTGTTGGATTGTGTTAACTTTGTCGCTATTTTCGATGTTTGCACTAAATTTGCAAACTTCTAGCTTACTAGGTTTTTATTTTATTATTGTGGCGAATTAATTGCGATATCTAGATTTTATTGTTGGCATATCCTATGACATTTAGGATGCGTGAGTTCGGATTTTTGAGTAATCGGGTTTTAGTTTTGCCGGGCGACCAAATCGACATTTTTGTAGATTTTTGCGATTTTCGCGTGTGTTCCGCGCACTTTGTGCACGTTGTACCTAGCTTGTGAACTATGGTATTTTCGTTAGGGAATTGCGTCGTTCTCGATATGTAACCTTATGTTTGTATTGATGTAAATTCCAGGTTCAGTCGCGGAGACATCAGATACGGCACGAAAAGGGAAAGCGGTGATTGGACGTGACTAGCTAGGGATTCCGGTGAGTAGATGTAACATCTACGGGGGGCTATCGTTGGATGGCGCAAGTCGTCCGATAGTTTTAGTAACTTAAAAAGATTCTTAGTAATGTTAGTAATTAGGGGTGTAATACTTGTATGATTATTTGCTACATTCATGCCTTATATTGACATACATATACGAACCCATTCTATAGGACACCTGCACCATTGCCAGGGTTTTTATATGCAGCACGAGCACCATTCATGCTTACACACACACCCTGGTAATTGCCATGCCACCACACTAGATAACCTTTAAATTGAAACCTTTTACTATAATTGATACTTAAACTTGCGCTATTGCTTTAATTCCTTAAAATGAAATCGTAGGATTGCTATTCATGTGCATGTACTTCACCATATTATTTGTTCATGCCTAATCTATTAATCACACATCGCAACTTGATTATTGATACCATATGCAATCATTATCATTGACGTATGCACTTATGAGGATTTCTTGAGATTTTATGATATTTCTGGATTACGGGGGAAAGCCGCAAAATTTCTAAACTTATTATGTTTTTAAAATATGTAATTGCGGTTTTCTAGTGATGTAAAGTGTCGTCCACCATGAGTTTGCTGTGGTTTTCGAGATCCGTGTCGAGGAGTGGAGGAACCGTCACGGGTACATGGTGGGCCCGGTATGGTACCCAGGGGCAAGATAAATGTGGTGTTGACGTTGAGCCTGGCAGGGGACAGATTACCTACCGGTGACTGTTTGGCACGGCGGATATCCAGAGGATACCGACCGTGGCCGCGAGATGATAAGATTTTGATATTGAGCTGGGTCAGCCGGATGGCTGAGGCCAGAGATACTATGACATGGATATATGAGATTTGTGATAGTTTTGAGGTGTCGTTGCTGGACACAGGTTCTTGTTGATTCTATTGGTATTGTGCTGGTATTTCAAAAGAGATTCCTAAAGGAAAAACATGATTCTTATAATTACACATTCAGATCATGAGTTGATTCGCATTGCATTCATACCTGCTAGTATATTCATATTGCATACATACCTTCTATTATGTCCTGTCATACCTGTATTAGAGATGCTAGAATACTTGCGTGCATGCATACGATAGCCTGTGTAAATGTTATTTATTACTCACGAGTTGGAAACTCACCCCCATTGTGCCATAGCCTTTTGCTGGTCCGCTCCGTCGGTACAGTAGCGGCGGGCGCTCTTGTTTCTTTTGCCTGGACTCGAGGTTTTGCTCTTAGGTGGGTTATATTATTATTTTTGTACCACCTTGTATATTCCTTGTATCTAGTGCACTCCATCTACTGTATCTACCAGTATTGTTGTATATTGACCTAGAGATGAGACTGTGGGATTTGTGGACTTTTTATGCTGTATTTTGGGGTCGAGCTCACTTGAGTCGACATGCTGTTTTTCTCATGCTTCTTTATGATCATTTCGCATGTTGTTGTTTTATATTCCGTGAGATTTGTGACCGCCTTGTGGCGAAGAGCTAGCTCCCGCTTGGGGATGCCTTATTTGTTGGATTCATATATATTCTTGTTGTACCCATTTTGGGGGCCAGTATTTACAAAGGAGACTCTGCCGAAATTTTCGGAAAAATTTGTATTGTTTTTAAAAAGGTTTTTATATGACTTATTTGATAAACTCGCTTTCATGGATTGGTTTTCCTTCATTCTTTTGCTTATTTGGTTTTGGTTTCTGGGCTTTGGCTTACTTATTTTATGGACGTCTTGAGACGTTTCGTAAACTTAAGTGCCAGTCATGTTCCGTACCCTGCGGGTCGTGACAGCCGCGGAACATACACACGCTACGTCACTCTGCTTAAGTCACCTACTCCATCTACCAAGGGTCATCATACACTCAGAAAGGTAAAACCTATCGCTCTGATACCAACTTTGTCACGACCCGAATGTACGTAATGTGACTGGCACTTAAATTACGCAACGTCTAGAGGCGTAACGTAATCTATATAAGCCAAAGCCAAAAAATCTAAACCATTAAATAAATAAAGTGAAGGAAAAACTTGTTTTAAAGAAAGTGATTTTAACAAAATAAGGTCGCATTAAACATTTTAAAAACTTCAAGTTTTCCCAAAAATTTCGGCAGGGTCTTTTGTAAATACTGGCCCCAAACGGGTACAAAACAAGAATATACATAAGTAATAAAATAAGGCATCCCTAAGTAGGAGCTAGCTCTTCGCTAATGGCGGAATTACAACCACATGCAATATATATAATCGTAATATGAGATAAGCATCTGAAAACACGAAATAAGAAAACACCACGTCGGCTCAAGTGAGCATCGACACCAGAAATAGAATACATACAAATCTCACAAGCTCACCATCTAAATCCAATATACAACTAGGGGAAAGCGGTAGATAAGGTAGATGGAGTGTACTAGATACAATAATAATACACAACGTGGGAACAAAAATATCCTCGCAACCCACCAACGAGCAAAACGCAAGTCAATGCTAATGAAGCAAAATGAAGAAGTACGCCCGCCACTACTGTGCTAACGGGTTAGACCTGCAAAATACTGTGGCACAACGGGGGTGAGTTGCCAACTCGTGAGTAGTAAGTAACAACTAATAAGGCTATCGTAAGCATGCACGCAAATGCCTCACAACCTACATATACCAATATGATGCGATGCACAAGTATGAATGCAACATGAATGGATAATCAACACGAAATCCTGATATAACTAATATGAGAAGATCTGTATCCTTATCTTAGTAAAACTTTTATATAATAAAAACTGGAGTATCATCAGTGAAATCGACAGAAATTCCGTGTCGAGCATCGACACAATATCCTTAATAACTAGTGCTCCGTCGGTCCGGATCGGCCCATATCATCAAATCTCACGACTACGGTCGGTATCCTCCGGATATCCGCCGCACAAGACATCACCGGTAGGTCATGCCCCCCTGACAAGATCATCGTCATCCACACGAATTTCTCGCCCTGGGGTAACTTACCGGGTCTACCATGTACTCGAGACGGTTCATCCTACTCCTCGTATCGGGTTTCGAAAACCAACAGAAATCAGGAAAACTCATAGTGGACGACATATACATCATATCACGAGAAAACCGCAACTTGCATTTTTAAAATGATAATAGCTTTATAAATTCTTACGGCTTTCCCCCAAAATCCAGAAATCTCATAAATACTGAAATCTCTAAGAAAATCACAATATATGAACATGTCGGTAATAATGGATGTTTATGATATCGGTAATATGCAAAGCGATGTATGACTAGAAAACTATGTATGAATGAGGATCTCATGAGGTATATGACTAGCAAACCTAAATATCCAATCCTGATGAGATGAATATACAACTACAAGTCTACATATCATATATGATGCAAATGCACAGATACTGATTCTAAAAAAGTTCTATAGTGTATGTGACTTAGCAATTACCAATGGCATGTGTGTTTGCATAAAATAGTGCACGTGCGGCATGAACCTGTTGGGTTTTGCTGGCGCGCCGGCCATCAAACCGTGGCCAAATGTGGAACAAAAAATTTCAAAACTTTGGCGCAAACAAAACCCGCACAAGATCGAACACAAAACCCATACTAGCAAGCATATCAGGAGGAGTTTAGAATGGTTATACCGAATGAACCAAGTCTTTCGGGTCTTCAACCATCATCCTAAGCTCCTAGTTGTCGTGGATCGAGTTTGGTTGCCAGTCTTCCTCCATCTACGATGATCCTCCCGAGGGAAACGGCGTAAGCTTCCGCCTCGCCGAGCAAGGCAACCGACGCTCAAAGGTTGCTACCAATGGAGAGTGGAGGTGTTGGATTATCTCACTATTATTTTTCTCTCATCACAAATGCTCAAAGAGCAACTCAAGAAGATGAAGAGGAGGTGAGGAAACATGTGGCATGAGCAACCATAGAAAAATGGCTAAGTCTCACAAAGAGAGCATGAGAGTGAGAAAAAATGAACCAAGAAGCTCATGTCAAGAATAGAAATGAACGGATGGCATGCAAAGAATGGCTACTACAATTTTCAACCATGAAAATATCTCCTCATTTTACAATAAACAAATGTGTGTCATGCCTCTCTAGATGCCAATCCCTTGCTCATGCCAACTGACCCTCCACCTCATTTCCAAATTGATTTTCTAAAATGAAAATCAATTAATGAGGTAGCCATCTTCTATAAACTATTCCGTATAAATACGGAATACAACCTGGTATAAGTATCGAAATACATATACTCGTATTCATACAAAAATACGAATAGCCAAGAGAGAAACTGAACAGTGAACAATAATACTAGAATACATATATATTAATACATATATAAATTATTAAATCAAAACCTGATTTAATAATCCGGCTTAATCCTAAGCCGCTAGTATTATCAACCGTCCGATTAATGTCTGTGCAGACTGTACACATATTTAATCAGATACTTGTATGTACCAGCATACACCATATACACCATATCGCCTGAACCGTGAAAACCCTCTGTGTGGGACTCTAAAGACTCGTCAATACGCTGACAGTGGGTTTAACCATAAGCACATCAGCGGCACTAGCTGTACGTAACCGCTACCCAGATATTGAGCGAAAGGAAGGCCGATAAGTAAACTCATCCAAACCCCTACTGAGCCTGACAGTGACAATCTCCGTACAGTCCGATCTATTCGTCTAAGAGTATCGCATATCGAGTCTAGGGGATGGATAAAGTCAAACCCCTAATAACGCAATAATTAGAGTTGGTATGTAACCCATCACCACCTAAGAAACTATCGATACTGGATCGGTAATTCTCGTCTACCCCGGCCGAGGATTTCTGGTGATGTCCACCCGTGCAAAACGCGACATCAACCCCCAATACCGGGATAGGCGAATCCCCGATGATCTGCTCACTGCCTCCATGTGGCTCGGGATTGTACCCAACTAAAACCTGTTTACACGACTCCTTTGAGCCGTGGTAGGGTAGTAATCAAAGCACAGTGGGAAATCACACGAGACAAATGACGATCTCATGTCGAAAGACTAACCTGTACACATGTCACCTGAGAACTGCTATCTGACAATGGGTATAATACCATCTAGCTGGTTCCCGGCGAGTCCATCCAGTGTACTCATAACCCAATGAGCACCTGTATACTATCTTAGGTGAACAAACTGACACCAATGGCTTGTGTGACCGGCCACCGCCCCTCGTCGGGGTCTCGATAAGCATACACTAGTCTACTCTGGAGTACTGATGCCCAGGCTCGATACTCCCACGACTAGGGACATTTAAGGATGTGCTTATAGACCTCCGAGATCCCATGTATATGATCGCCATCATAATGCTGGTAGTCAAGCAAGAATCCTATGGGCTCTATCAACATGTAATAGTGATCTGTAACTCTAGCTATTGCTGTACATGATGATAAAGACAAACTAGATTGCATACGATCATCTCGAGTAAGACTGTTCTACCGGTATAGGTCCTCCCTCAATCATCACAATCGCGTGCCTGCGATTCAAAAATTGACTTGAGGACACTATAGCCAACAATCTCCCACTTTCACTTAAGGCTAATTATTGTGGTGTCGAATACTCACAGCCCGTGTGATACCGAACACCAAACTTCTCTACTAATCAGTCTCGCAAAGCCCGTTTGCGAAACTATTGCGTTCGAGAAATAGCCTCAGTGAGTGGATCCACTCCAGTGTTTTTATCTTTATCTCTTTATATCTCAACTTCGTGGAGAAAGCTATCTCCCGAAATGAGCAATACCTGTTTTAGAATTTGTCTTGATATCAGATGGGACCCAGTTCATAAATGAACCCCAAATCCAACAAACTTCATAGACTGTATCATCCACCGAATTTAATCAATATGTTGCGCCATGCCTTCCACAGTATCCTCTTGGACCACTTGTCCAACATACTGCCTATCAAAAGAGGGAAAAACAATAACCTTGACAGTCACTCTGTCATCCAGGTCACCTTGGAAGCCTAAAATGATAACCGCCTCCTGAAGGAGGCTGCCATTACCATATACCAAGAACATTCACTTATGTTCATAACTGCTTCCCATCGTTTCTCCAAGATTGGATTAATATATATGCTTATTGCAGCCAATTGTTCATACCATAATTTTGCATTATTTTATTCCCCATTCTTATTCAGTTTACAAATAAACAGGTGCTTTTGACCCATGTCTGCTACATAGTTGCAGGTTATAGGTTCTCAGAGCAAAAACTGTGAAATTGATGAAAAGACGATACGAAAGTGAGACTGCGACCAACAAATGGAAGAATCTTGATCAAGCCTACAGTTGAAGATTAAACGAAGATCAATGGAAAAAGGCAGGCAAGGTTAAATACTTCAACACGAAGCAAGTGGTAAAGTCCACGAAATTATTCACTGTGGAAATCTTGAAGAAAACTAGAAGACAATCTGAGAAACCAAGTGAAGAAACAAGTACCCAAATGCAACTAGACCAAACCCTAAAATTTCCAGCTCAAGAAGCAACTAGATGGCCGCGGATCCACGGCCAAACAGGGGTTTTGGCCGCGGTTCCGTGGCCGTGCGTCGCCCGTGTTGGTGCAAAAAGTTGTGGCGGTACGTCGGTGCTTTGACTAGTCTTCTTAGGGGGTAAAATTGTAGTTGCAGATATGACGCGATTGTAACCCTAGGGTTTCTATATTCTATAAATAGAAACCCTAAAATCTCTTTTAGGTTATGCCTCTTTTTATTTCATCTATTCAGAATTTAATTCCGGTGTAAATGTTTGGAGAGAGCCATCAATAAAGTAAGTAATTTTATTTCATTGCCCTAGTTAATTTTTATTCTGTCATAGTATAATTTTATTATCTGCCCTAGTTAGATAATTAGAAATGTTTTTCAATTCCCTAATGAGTGAGTAATCTCCTCACTTATTAGGGTTAGGAATAAGGAAGGTTTGAGAGATGAAGATCTCTCACCCCTTTCTTGTCCATCACACGTTTTTATAGGACTCCATGTATACATACACACACTGTTCCCTACGGCACCTTACCCCACGAGGTAACGGTGATACCGTAGTATAAACGACCGGTTGCGTATGTTTTTCATGGAGGTTAGGGTAAGAATTAAGAAAGGAAGGACAAAAACCTAGAGGAAGAAACATCGTTTCTTCCCGATGATACAAATCCACTTTATTAATTATTACCATAACACCTCATAGATCTTAATTAGGGCATAGAAAGCGGTGAGGAATATTGACTTTTCAAATATAACCTAAACCTAACCCTAGCAAGATTTTAATCCTAATCTAGATAAACTTTAGTTTTTAGATTTAATCAATCCGACAACAATCGGAATTAACTCGTTAGAACAATTAGGAAATACATAAAATCCCTGTGGACCGACCCGTACTCACCGGCTAGCTACCAAGCGACGCCGTTCCTTATTGCGGTTATAAATTCTTTGATCAATCAAATGGCACCGTTGCCAGGGATGGCGTGTTATTTTCTTTTTGTAATTTCGGGTTAATATAAAATTAAAAAAATCATAAAAACTGAAAAATAAAAAAATATAAAAAGTTTATCATCTTGTTATTTTATGAAGGGTATTTTCGTATGAATTTTGCAGAATCGACGAAAGAGTTCGGATCTGGAAAAATCCAGCAAGCAAAACCGAAAACGGCAGATCTGAACGACAGAGGAAAATCATAACAGAGGAGCAGAAGAATTTTCAGGAACCGAACCGTCGACACGACCGTGTTTCGGCCGCCGCAACCCACTTCTGGCCACGCTTCCACGGTCCTCTGGTGACGTCAGCGCTTGGAATCTCCACGGTAAATTTTTTCTCTCCTTCTCTGCAACCCCTGATATCTCCTCTGTAAATATTTGCCTGCTGGATTGTTTGCGCCAAAAATTTCTCCCGCTTCCAATAATTGATCTTGTGCAGGATTCTTTGCGCCACGCTATAAAATATTTTTTTTTGCAAGTGATTGTGTTTACTGCTTTGCATATTATAAATTGACTTTAAGGGCTTGAACACCAATCCAGATTGGGTGGGGATTTCATTACCCTTCCCAGGACCCCAAAAATCACATAAGGCATATTGTATTGACCATAAATTAATTAAAAAAGATTAGACTCGACCCTAAGGATTTCGAGCTCAATAGGAAAAAGGAATAGTTGTAGGCATCGACCGTTGATCCTAACCTGACTTTGTGGTGCCTAGGATAGACAGGTAGTGAAAGGTAACTTTAAAAGGCCCGTCTCACGGTGATTCGTGAGCGGATCCTTCCTTTCTCTACTTGTGCTTACCTGGCCACAATTGGCGGTGAAGAGGCGGTTTGAGGTCCTACTTCTTGCCCTTTGTAACAGTTAGGAGCTGTCTAGCTGACCTAGGTGACCCTAGATCTAAGCTTGATTGTGCATATGTGATTGATTGAACGTGTGTCTAAGCCTTTTATTGAAAATCTTTTTGCAAAAAGCTCCATAAAAAAAACACAAAAAGGAAAAAAAATTTACAAAAAAACTTGCAACTTGTCGCTAAGAAATCCGTGCACCACACATTCTTTTTCTTCTCCTTCTTACATCATGGGTACCCCACCTCCCAAAACTCTTGCCGAACTTTGGTATCCTGAACCAAACTTTGCTTCATACGCGAATTGTTTCGGTCGAATTACGGACGACCCCTCCATGCCCAAAAGTTCTTTGAAAGATCGAATAGAAGCGCCTAGGAGAAACAGTTCGACTCCACAATCCACTTTGTATCAACCATTTCAACTTTCACCATCCTCTTACGTTGATACCCTTTTTCGAGTCTTGTTGTAACTCCGAAACCCATGTCTATCGCTGAACATATTGAACAATCTCGTAACCGATCTTTCACTCCTTTCAACACTTCCAGTTCTTGGGATCAACAAGTCCATTCACCTTTTTATCCAAATGTTGATCCTACTCCTGTCCAACCATTCAATTCCTACCAGTCCTACCTGACTTCCGCACCTTCACTAGACCTTGATTCTACACAACCATTTGGGAGTTTCACGTATCCAAACAATTTTGAATTTTTTACTGAAACCCGTACACAACCCATGTCTAGTCTAGAACAGTCGTTGGAAGCTTATATTGCAGCGACAAACAAACAGATGGGGAATTTGGATGCGTCCATTGCCGCCCTTATGCAACCTAGTGACCCAGTAGCTAGTTTCCAACTAGCTCCAAATATTCCAATGTATGAGGAGGCGGTTGGAAAGAGTGAGAATTTGAGTGGTGAGAGTGAGCTGTACACACTTCCAAATCAAAGCTACCCATACCCAATTGAATCCCACAACTCCGGTTTTCAATCAAGTGTCCCAAATGATTCACCAGTTGAAAATAAAAATGAGTTGTGCGACTTTGCAGTGTTTGATTTGCCAGATTGTGAAGGGTCCCTTTCGAGTGAAACCATCACCAATCCTTTTGACCTCTACACCTCCACTCTAGAACCTAAATTGACTGATATTCATGCCTTTGATGAGGTGTCTAAAAAAATTGATTTTCACTTGATTGAGGATATTGACGCCGGGAATATTTTGGATGATGAACCCGTAGATTTGACTGAAATTTTATCCCCAATTCATCATCCCGAGTTATTAATTGTTTCTACCGAACTTCATATGCGTCTTGATTTTGATGATAATTGCATGGATGAGATAACTTTTGAGGAGAATTATGAGGATAGTATTGAGGATAGTATTGAGGATGAACCTGTTTTGTTTGATGTGTCGGATTTTCCAATTCATCCTCCTAAACCTTTAACTGTTGTACTTCCTAAATCACCCTCCCTCCTTTCCATCGTTCCGACCTCGCAGAAGATCATGCAGGAGGACTGTGAGCTTGAAAGATTTCTATTCGATCACAGCAGTTTGGACGCCACTAGTACGTACCTCTTTGAATCTGACAAAGTTCTCACAGCCGATAATGATTACGTGTGCTTCACTTTTTCGGACGATTTTGAAGACTCACCGCCCGAGTTTGAGTCCTTTGAATTTTCAGATGAGTTAGTTGAACCATCAGACTCAGTTGCTTACAGTCATTTCAACCCATTGATGGAATCCTTCGAGTTTGAGACAGTTTGCTTAGGTGAGAATAAGACTATCCCTAAATCACTCCCTTTCTTCCTTCCTATCGTTTCAACCGAGCAAGAATTCGTCATGCTTCCACTTTCAATGGATAGTTTACCAAGTTCAACGTACCCATGTTTTCTTGCGAATCTTGATGGATTTGACCCCATTTCTCGACAGGTTGATAGATTAGCACAATCGCTTTTAACACATCGGTCATCACAATTTGAGCTAATTTATTCACTCAATTTTAACCCTCAAGTTTGTACTACACTTCTTTCTCTTTTCCACCATTCTTCTCCTCCACCGAGACCATATTCCACCCTACTTCCCATATGGTCTCGTGTGTTTCTCAACTCCTTTCTCTACACTCCATTCTTCCACCAACCCTACCATTATCACGATAGAATTTTTGAATGGTTGGTGCTAACCTTTGGCCTGTGTAAGGCCTTATATAGTTTGATTTTTCTCCTCCCTAACTCTAAACTTTAACGTTTGAAACAGTGAAAACACTGTCTCACTTAAGTTTGGGGGGGACCTTGTTGTATGTTTTTTTTTTGTTTTTCTTTTGTTTTTCTTTTAACAATAAATAAAAAAAATTGTAAAAAAATAAACAGGGGAGTGCCGGCAATTTTGACCTTCTTGGTATGGCATAACAGTGAGGACACTGTCAAGTTTAAGTTTGGGGGTATGCTCGGTAAGACTTCTTCCTTCGCATTCATGTGTATATTTTTGCATTTGCATACTTATATTAAAACCCAAAAAAATTAAAAATTTTGAAAAATTATAAAAATTAAAACATTCAATTTTGGCCATAATTGACTTGAGTTTGACAAAACGGTTAACTAGCTAGGAATAACTAGATCTTAGACTTAGTAAATTAAAAAACCCGAAAAATAACCTTTCTTAAAAATTTAACGGTAGAAAGTATGTGTCTTTGTAGTTTATTTAGAAATAGGAAAATTTTGAGTTGACTTCTTGGGCTAAGTCAGAATAAAGGAAGAGTATGATATTTTTATTAAAGTATAAGTCTGAAAAATAATTCCTAAGCTTAAGTCTAAATTCTGAAAATATATACCCTACAAATTGCATAAACACGAACCTTGAAACTTGGAATAATAGAAGAGACCTTGAAATGCTCTTGTCTAAAGTCCTTAGTATGAAGGAAAATAAAATAAAAAGTGTGAATAAAGAAATGAACACTGGTTTTTGTAATTACATAAGCCTGTATAAATAGAAAAAATATTTAGCGAGCGTGCTTTATCACCTAGTGCCTTAGACCAACTGGTTTGCGAGTCACTGCTAAAAGCCTTAGGTGTTACAAGACTAGGAATTACGCTTTAATACGCAAACACATTTTGTAATCGGTCGTTGGTACCTCAAGAAGAATTAATGGTCGCATAAAGGATGTGTGAGCAATTTCATCTAAAAATTCACCAATTGAAAAGTACTTTGGACGATGGACAAAAGTATAATAGCTTGATTTGAATTTCCAAGTGTAGGGGTGATACATACACACACGTAGGGGTATGTGATTGGAGTTTAGATAGGAGATTGGAACGAAGAATAGGACTTATATCTTTAATAGAGATGATAAAAATTCCTAAGTTAAGATAGAACCATAGAAGGAAAACTTAAAAGTTGCTAAAAGCCAAGTAAGTCTACAGAACATATATAATCTTAAGTTAAATAATAAGGAAGCGTGAAAAATACGGGTGGATAATTTTTGAGTCAAAGATAATAGAGTTTCTTGTTAGAAAACCTAATTGGAGAATGAAAATTAATGGGCCGAATTGATAGGATTTTGTGGGTAGTATCCGGTGAAAACCCGCAGGAGACAACACTCCTCCTACTAGGGACACCTAGAGATTTAACAGCTTGTTGCACGGGCTCAGTGCAATCGCGTTTCCCTGCGAAAGTGAGGCTAGGTCTTTTTCGAAAATAAAATTAGGTTTGCACGAGGACGAGCAAAAGATAAGTTTGGGGGTATTTGTTCATACCATAATTTTGCATTATTTTATTCCCCATTCTTATTCAGTTTACAAATAAACAGGTGCTTTTGACCCATGTCTGCTACATAGTTGCAGGTTACAGGTTCTCGGAACAAAATAGTGAAATTGATGAAAAGACGATACAAAAGAGAGACTACGACCAACAAATGGAAGAATCTTGATCAAGCCTACAGTTGAAGATTAAACGAAGATCAATGGAAAAAGGCAGCACAAGGTTAAAGGCATCAACACGAAACAAGCGGTAAAATCCACGAAATTATTCACTGTAGAAATCTGGAAGAAAACTAGAAGACAATCTAAGAAACCAAGTGAAGAAACAAGTACCCAAATGCAACCAGACCAAACCATAAAAATTGCAGCTCAAGAAGCCACTAGATGGCCGCGGATCCGCGGCCAAACAGGGGTTTTGGCAGCGGTTCCGCGGCCTTGCGTCGCCCGTGTCGGTGCAAAAATTTGTGGCGGTGCGTCGATGCTTTGACTAGTCTTCTTAGGGGGTAAAATTGTAATTGCAGATATGACGCGATTGTAACCCTAGGGTTTCTATGTTCTATAAATAGAAACCCTAAAATCTCTTTTAGGTTATGCCTCTTTTTATTTCATCTATTCAGAATTTAATTCCTGTGTAAATGTTTGGAGAGAGCAATCAATAAAGTAAGTAATTTTATTTTATTGCCCTAATTAACTTTTATTCTGCCTTAGTATAATTTTATTATCTGCCCTAGTTAGATAGTTAGAAATGTTTTTCAATTCCCTAATGAGTGAGTAGTCTCCTCACTTGTTAGGGTTAGGAATAGGGAAGGTTTGAGAGATGAAAATATCTCATCCCTTTCTTGCCCATCACACGTTTTTATAGGACTCCATGCATACATACACACACCGTTCCCTGCGGCACCTTACCCCACGAGGTAACGGTGATACTGTAGTATAAACGACCGGTTGCGTATGTTTTCCATGGAGGTTAGGGTAAGAATTAAGAAAGGAAGGACAAGAACCTAGAGGAAGAAACATCGTTTCTTCCCGATGGTACAAATCCACTTTATTAATTATTACTGTTAGTTATATGTATGCCCTAGAGGCCATTACTGTACATATGATGTATATTGTAGTGGATGCTAGGACGTATATAGGGAGGACTTTCTTACTCGACATGATAGTATGCTATCTGGTTACTCTTTACCTTAACGTGTATACTGATTGTCTCTCTGTTACATGTTGGTAAAGCCCTTAGGATGTGTACTTGACTACCTGGACTATGATCGGATCATACTAGTAGGGACAAGGTAGTCCATAGGTACATCCTTCAAAGTCCCTAGTCGTGGGTGTATCGAGATGGGGCATCGATATACCAGAGTAGACTAGCGTATACCTTCTCGACTCATACAGATGGGCGATGGATGATCCCATATCCATTGGTGTTTGACATCAGAGTTGATATACGGGTGCTCAGTAGAGACTGGGTACACTGGACGGACTCGCCGAGAACTCCCAGATGGTATTATACCTTACGTCAGATGGCAGTTCTCTGGTGACACTTGTACAGAGTAGTCTGTTGACCCGAGATCGTCGTAGAGTCTTGTGTGGTTCCCACTGTGCTTTGATTTCCATCTTACCACGTCCAAGAGGGCGTGCAAAACGGTGGTTTTTGGGTACAGTCCCGAATCACATGGAGGCAATGAGCGATAGGAGGGGATTCGTCTCTCCCGGTATAGGGAGTTGATGTTGCGCTGTGTTCGATTGGCTATAACCGGAAATCCCTGGCCAGGGTTGCTGAGATTTACTGGTAAGTGTTACCAGTGGTTTCTCGAACTGTTATAGACCTCATATCGACATGACTTATCGAGCTATTGGGGTCTGACGTTTACCACCCCTAGGCGAGATATGCGACATATCAGACGATCAGACCGGACTGTACGGTAAGTGTTACTGGTTGGATTCACAGGAGTGTGAGCGGGCTTGCTCGTCGATCTTCTGATCGCTCAATACCCGGGTGGCCATTACGTTTAGCAGACCGCTTGCGGCTTGTCGGTGATTGATATGATCATCATCTTCTACCGGCGTATTGACGAGTCTTTAGAGTCCTACACAGAGGTTTCTTGGCTCAAGCGAAACGAAATAGGAGCGCATATGAGATATGTGCGGGACCGAGAATAATGCGTGTATGTGATACCGTATTCTATTCTCGCGATGAATGTATCGATTGGTTGTATGCGATATTACCTGGTTATCGAATCAAGCGTTGATTCGATAAGCCGATACGTTGGATATTAGTCGGTTGTATGCGATATGACCGGATCATTGAATCAAGTGTTGATTTAATGATTTAATGCATAATTATATATTTGATATATTACTTTGCATTAACTAATATCGGTTCACTTTAAATGGATTTTCTCACTCGGGTGTGCACATTGTATATGTGATATATTTTCGTGCACTTGATTGTATCATGTTTAATGATACATGTTTGCAAGGGTATGTGTAAAGAGTTAAACCTATGGTTAAGTAAATGGTTAGGGTTTTCTTTTATTTATTTCATTTATTTTATTTTGGAAAAGAAAAAGGGAAAATGGTTGCTAGTTTTGTTTTATCTTTGAAGCTTCATGAAGCTTTGACTAAAGTGACCATTTTGTCTCATGCTTAACCCTAACCATTCACTTGAACCTTAGTTAGTTCTCTACACTTGACCATGGTTCTTGATTATGATAAGAATGATTTTATTATTCTTATTATAATAATGATGAGAATATCATCTTCTTCTTCTTCATCTTCAAAGAAGAAAGCTTCACTTCATCAATGGTGATTGATGAAAATGAGTGAGAAATCAAATTCTAAAGTGAACCCACTTCCTATTTCTTCATCCTCTACCTCTTGCCAAGTAGTAGAGTGTGTTTCCTTCACAAGTTTCATGACTTGGTGAAGTGGGATCTTGATCTTGCGATGCCTCGACGTAGATCATCCTCGGCACGAAGCCGACGACCTTGCCCGCCCATTTCTCCGATGAAGCCGACGCTAGAGCCCGGATTTTGATTTGGACAGCGGAGAGGACTTCATCACGGAGCAGTAGAGGTGGAGGACCGGATCTACAAAGGTTGTATTTCCGTACTCTTAGTTAAAGTAGTTAACTAGTTACTTTGTCGCCTAAACATCTAGCCAACGATCCGTATTAGGGTTTCTCGGCACCGTTAAAATTTGAAATTGGCATGGTTGATGCCTTGTGAGACCTCTTGAGAGTGCCTAGGAATCCTACAGTGGTATCAGAGCCTAGCTAGAGCCTTAGGCGAAGTCTAGACGGAATTTGAAACCCGAACGAACCCGAAACCCAACTCAAAAATTGCTCTCTGTCCTTTTTTCAAAAACTGGGATTTTTCCAGATTAAAAATGCTTAAAAAATTCAGCAGGGAAATCTAAGAATCACGGTGCAAAATTTTACTCTTGAACAGTCAAAACTGTGGCGGAACCGCGGCAGAAGCCTAGCTTCTGCGGCGGTTCCGCGGCCCATTGATGACGTCAGCTTCCCTTGTTTGCACAGTAATTCCTATTTTCTGAAGTTGGATTTTCTGGGAATTTTTAATATTTATTTAAGAGTTGAAATTTCTGGGTTGTATTGGGGAATTCGTGGATTCGATCGGAGTATCAGATTTTGTCTATGTGGCTTTCCGGATATTTTAGAATATGTTAAAAGGTTCGACCGGATGTAAATACCCAATCTTTCCCCTGTCGGGAAATTTCCAAGTGTTGGATTTTTCCGTGGTTTAAAGACGTTCTAAGTAGTGCAAGTAACGCGATGGACCCTCTAGAAGACAACAAACCTTAACTCGATTATGTGACCGTCTTGAACTGCCCTTTGAACCTTCGGGTTTGGGGCAGTACGGCGTGCCACATGTGAGGCGTTGGCTTGACCCTTCTACGGCTGGACCGTTGGTACTGAGGCACGAACTGAATGTTTTTAGACTTGTTTCATGTGTTGATCTGTATCGGGAAAACTTGGGTGTTTGTATGTTCGATCGGAAAGTTTAACATTTTCTAATTATCTGGAATGGGATACAATAATTGGAATTCACAATAAGTTATGAAATAACTGAATGAATGTTATAAACATAGCAGTTTAGTCTCCATTGATCGGTTGCCACGGAATTTTGATGTGATCAAAAGTCCGTCGCAATCACGTAGCGTACGCGGATACTCGCCGGGTAAACTTAATAGACAGCCTCACTCCATAGCCCCGACCAAGTGACTGTAGGAGAACCCCGTCGCCGAAAGCATCCGTCCGGGTGCTCGCGGTAGCGGTGTTCCGCCTTGGTGCACTTCGTCGACGGTATTAGGGGTGGGACCGTCTACTAAAGTTTGCGACGAGCATTCGATCAGGATGTCGGGAATCTTGTTGAATTGCCTGACTTGACATTGAAAAGTGTTTTCGATTTTGAGACTAAAATGCGGGGTTTATAATTGTTAGGCATGCGATGTCTAAGGAATTCATTTGGTCAGGCATGTGATGTCTGAGGTGGTTGCGGATTCCAACTGTTGTAGTTTTACACTTTCTTTTCTGTGACCGTAAGTGTAATATGTGATATCGCCGGTTTCGTTGCTATATGTCAACGACAATTGGGATACGCATATTTACTTACGTTGATGACATGTGATGTTATGTGTTGCTGGATATGTTATATTGGATCGTCGTGTTTGAATAGCCGGGGGTTTTTATGTGAGATGGGTGTTTTTCATTTTCATTCATGTAAAAACTTGTATGTAATATTCTTTTATTGGGGCACTTCCAGGTTGCGGAAGTTGTCACCGTTTGTGTATTATTTACTTTTCCGCACTAGGATAGACCCAAGGAGGAGGGCACAAGTAACTGGGTTCTGGAGTCCAGTGGGAGACCAACTCGAGGAGTCGAGTCCGGGTCTCCTAACTCTAGAATTGGTAGGGTTGCTTGCCGCTCTCGTAGGGGTCTAGGGGTGTGGGTTTGGCTATTCATCGCGACCGTGGAATCCGTGTTTTATACTGGCTCGTATTGAAAACACGGACGTCCTAGTATATCCAATATTTCATATGATTCTTCTGCTGCGATATCTGTGATGTGATCATGTGATATGTTCTGTGATAGATACAGTATATAGTATATATGATATATTATATAGGCGTTACTTATGATTTACACCCGCGCTAGCCCTGCCCCGCTCTGCCGTTAGTTACCTAACCTAACGGTGCACGAGGGGATATCGAGGCGAATGCGGATGGCATAAGTGTACGTCATATTTATCTGTGATGTTTAGGTAATTTAAATGATGGGACTTCATTAATATGATTAATGAAATAAAAGAAACCTAAGATGTTGTAGAATCGAATTTCAAAATAAAACATGTAGCTACAGTTCTTGCTTTGCACAGAGGTAGATATGATATATCCTGCACCTTATTCGATGAGGAAAGGACCGAGATCCCTTCACCGGGAGTGACTCCTTTAGCAATAACTGGCAGATGCTACACACTCGGTTTGTCTTTTGATTGCTTTTAAGAGTTTTTTCTTTGCACAGTGATATATGTGATATATCCCGCACCACATTCGACGAGGAAAGGACCGACGATCCCTTCACCGGGAGTGACTCCTTTAGCAAAACTAGAAAAGCCTTAAAAGCACTCCATTTTAAAATCATTCGATTCTACAACGATATCAAGTTCATTACGCAATAGGTTTTCAGAAAAACCTGTCGTAGCCCTCCGTAATTTCAGATAAATCCTGTTTAGTATTCGTGCTGCATTTGTTGACCTTGTCAAGGCGCAGTGTGCGGTAGCTAACCAGTATTTATCTGCTTATGCATATGATGCAGATTGGGTTAGGGTAGTCGTGCGGCCTTGTTGACCTTGTCGACCTTGTCAAGGGTCGTGCGGGTGGGTTTGATTCAATCAAGAAATGACGGGTTGAACATGACTTGCGGTCTATGGTTTGTTGACCTTGTCAAGGTCATAGATTGTTCGGGGCAAAATATTATCGGGAATTTAAAGTGTTGAAATTTGCAATGAGATTGCATACCTTCTATGAGATAGTTGGATCCCGATACCCGCTGTGAGTAAGAGTTACTCCTGGGAGAGTTTTATACATTACAATTAGCCGATCAAGTAGGTGTCTAGAAAGGTGTTAACGAGGTTACGCCTCTGGGAAAACGAGGTTTACATTAATTAGGTCCGTGCGAAAGCACGGGGCACCTCCCTCAAAGTACCGACACTGGCCTGGCTGAAAGATTGGCGAACATGTAGTGTGTAATTAATCCCGGCTAGTCTTTCCTTTTAGGGTTTGAAGGAAGATTTGATAAAAAGCAGTGGGAGCCATCCTAATTAGATAAAATAAAAACCAATCTATTCTTGCAAGAGCGCACGCTGAGTGTTTTCTTCTCTCTCTCTCCAGGTAGCGACCATATCACGCCTTAATCAAGATAATAATACGGATTATTGACCGAACCCGCTTGTTATACTGAGCTGGGGAACGTTGGTCCCGCTCCAACTTATAATTGTTATAAGACAGAGCAGGAAATTGGGGAATACCAGATTTCCCGTGCCGTCCAAACGAAGAGAGTGCATGCTGATGCATCATCTTCGAGTGTGTTCGTTACAAAGAACTGTTTGTCAGTCTCCTCCGCATCCTGGGTATATGATACCGGATCAGGATCCCAGATATGTAATCTGTTACATAGGGCTACAGAAAGGTAGAGAACTGAGAACGGGTGATAAGTTTCATGAGGCAGAAAACGGGGCAAGAGTTGCAGCCAAGTCTGTTGGTCACTGTCACCCTGTATTACCAATACATTGATTCTGAACGAATGTTATTAGATACCGAACCTGATATGCAAAATCATATCTGTCTCTTTATTAGTAAAGAAACGATAAAATTTTGTATTGTTGGATAATGTTTTGAACATTTCCTATATCAAAAGTTGATCGGTTCAGGCACGTTATCTAAAAGCATTGATGTTCTAAATCAAACTATAGTTCTTTAGTATACGGAACACACACAAGAGGAAGAGTTCAGAAATGAACGAATCCTTCTTGAGGCATTGTAGACTAGGTCATATCAATGTTACCCGACTAGCTGAAGTTACATAAAGATGCATATTTAAATGAGTTTGAATTTACATCTTGTGAAACTTGCCAGTCATGTCACAGAGATAAGATGACCACAGCTCTGTTTATTGGAAACAGAGAAAGAGTTAGTGAACTCTTGGGACTGATACATGATGATGTATGTAAGGTCTCCTGTCTACACATGCCAGGACTGGTTCTTTATACTTCATTACATTCTCTGATGATCTTTCGAGATTCAGACCTATGTTCCTGTTGAAACACAAGTCCGAACCTTTTGAGATATTCACAGAATATAAGCGAGAAGTAGAGAACCAGAATACGGGTATAAGTATTATGTCCTATGATGAGATCAAGGAGGAGAATACTTGAGCACGGAAATACTGGACTATTCTAAAGGAGAATGAGATTCTCTCTCAGCATTACTCCTCTGAATACACCATAGCACGATGGTATATCAGGGCGGAGCAATCACACCCTATATGATAAGGTGTGCTCTATGATGAGTACTACTGAGTTACCCATTTCCTTTTGGGAGTAATGCACTTAAGAAGCTGCACACCTATTGAATAGGGTTCAAATCAAATCAGTTGCCTACCACTTCATATGTGATATGGAAAGGGAAGAGCCCATTTCTTAAGTTAGTTAAGATTTGGGGTTGTCCGGCCTATGTCTGAAAAGCAAAATCCGGACAAGCTCGAGGCAAGGTCAGTTATGTAGAACTGGAAATGTTCCAGCTATACAAAACTGCAGCTGAAGATTTGACAGAACCAAAGGTTTCAATAATTACCAACGAACCTCAGCCTCTCCGCCGATCTAGTAGGGTTCCTCACCCACCTGAGAGATACTTCGGTTTCTCTATGACAGTGGGAGCGAAGATTGCATCATGAGATGATGACCCAACTAGCTTCGATCTGGCTATTAGGAGTAAGACTCTGTAAGAATGGCTGGATGCTTACTGATCTGAGATGGAATCCATGTACACCAACAAAGTATGGACTTTGGTTGCTATATCTGAAGGGTTAAATCCCCATCAGGAGCAATTATATCTTGAGAAGATTACTTGGTGTAGATGGAAAAGTTGAGACTTTCAAAGCTAGACTTGTTAAAGGTTTTCGTCATCGACCAGGCGTGGATAATGATGAAACCTTTTCCAGTACCTATGCTTAAGTCCATCCAGATAATACTTGCCACGGCTACATACCATGACTACGATATCTGGTGGTTGGGTGTCATGACTGCTTTTCTAAATGATGTTTTAGAAGAGTGCGTCTATAAGTACACAGCCAGAGGGCTTCGTAGACAGTGGGAGCAGCGGAAACGTGTGCAAGATGCATAGGCCTAAAGCAGGCATCGCGGAGTTGGAACATCTGTTTTGATGGATTAGTCAAAGAGTTTGAGATCATCAAAATGGTAGATGAACCTTGTATAAACAAAAAGGTAGTAGGGAGTATGGTAGTGATCCTCGTAGAGTACGTGGATGACATACTCTTGATAAGAAAGGAGTTTCCTATGCTACGCTCGGTCAATCTCCGCTTATCACCATAATTCTCCATATAGGATCAAAGTGATACCTCCTAAATCCTGGATTTTGCATCTATGAGATAGATCAAAATGGATGTTAGGATTCTCACTAGTTGTAGTGAGATGGTATCAACCGATCCTGGGGAGAATCACTGGAAGGGTTCCAGGGTGATAATGACGACTGAATGTCAGTCGCAGGCATTGTCTTTACCCGAGTACAGGGACGGTATGTTGGAAGAGTTCCAAGCTAAATACCGTGATATACTAGACGATAAAGGCTGGATACATCGCTACTTAAGATGCTACCAAAGAGGATGTTTGGGTGTATATTGGTTCATGAGATGAACTACGTTCCTACCATTGTGAGACAATGGAGTTGTGGCTTATGCCAAGGAACGCCGGTCCCATCAGTGATCCAGACATATTCTAAGGCAGTATCACCTGATCATGGAGATGGTTGATCTCTAAGGGATCGAGGTTAGGAGAGTAGACGCAGAGGACAACACAGCGGATCCACTCACAAAGGCCTTTTCCCAGAAGAGAGACTTTTATGGGATAGTTGAGTATGAGATACTACAACCACTGCTACAGATGACCCTAGTGCAAGTGGGAGATTGTTAGTTATATGTATGCCCTAGAGGCCATTACTGTACATATGATGTATATTGTAGTGGATGCTAGGACGTATATAGGGAGGACTTTCTTGCTCGACATGATAGTATGCTATCTGGTTACTCTTTACCTTAACGTGTATACCGATTGTCTCTCTGTTACATGTTGGTAAAGCTCTTAGGATGTGTACTTGACTACCTGGACTATGATGCGGATCATACTAGTGGGGACAAGGTAGTCCATAGGTACATCCTTCAAAGTCCCTAGTCGTGGGTGTATCGAGACGGGGCATCGATATACCAGAGTAGACTAGCGTATACCTTCTCGACTCATACAGATAGGCGATGGATGATCCTATATCCATTGGTGTTTGACATCAGAGATGATATACGGGTGCTCAGTAGAGACTGGGTACACAGGACGGACTCGCCGAGAACTCCCAGATGGTATTATACCTTACGTCAGATGGCAGTTCTCTGGTGACACTGGTACAGAGTAGTCTGTTGACCCGAGATCGTCGTAGAGTCTTGTGTGGTTCCCACTGTGCTTTGATTTCCATCTTACCACGTCCAAGAGGGCGTGCAAAACGGTGGTTTTTGGGTACAGTCCCGAATCACATGGAGGCAATGAGCGATAGGAGGGGATTCGTCTCTCCCGGTATAGGGAGTTGATGTTGCGCTGTGTTCGATTGGCTATAACCGGAAATCCCTGGCCAGGGTTGCTGAGATTTACTGGTAAGTGTTACCAGTGGTTTCTCGAACTGTTATAGACCTCATATCGACACGACTTATCGAGCTATTGGGGTCTGACGTTTACCACCCCTAGGTGAGATATGCGACATATCAGACGATCAGACCGGACTGTACGGTAAGTGTTACTGGTTGGATTCACAGGAGTGTGAGCGGGCTTGCTCGTCGATCTTCTGATCGCTCAATACCTGGGTGGCCGTTACGTTTAGCAGACCGCTTGCGGCTTGTGGGTGATTGATATGATCATCATCTGCTACCGGCGTATTGACGAGTCTTTAGAGTCCTACACAGAGGTTTCCTGGCTCAAGCGAAACGAAATAGGAGCGCATATGAGATATGTGCGGGACCGAGAATAATGCGTGTATGTGATACCGTATTCTATTCTCGCGATGAATGTATCGATTGGTTGTATGCGATATAACCTGGTTATCGAATCAAGCGTTGATTCGATAAGCCGATACATTGGATATTAGTCGGTTGTATGCGATATGACCGGATCATTGAATCAAGTGTTGATTTAATGATTTAATGCATAATTATATATTTGATATATTACCTTGCATTAACTAATATCGGTTCACTTTAAATGGATTTTCTCACTCGGGTGTGCACATTGTATATGTGATATATTTTCGTACACTTGATTGTATCATGTTTGATGATACATGTTTGCAAGGGTATGTGTAAAGAGTTAAACCTATGGTTAAGTAAATGGTTAGGGTTTTCTTTTATTTATTTCATTTATTTTATTTTGGAAAAGAAAAAGGGAAAATGGTTGCTAGTTTTGTTTTATCTTTGAAGCTTCATGAAGCTTTGACTAAAGTGACCATTTTGTCTCATGTTTAACCCTAACCATTCACTTGAACCTTAGTTAGTTCTCTACACTTGACCATGGTTCATGATTATGATAAGAATGATTTTATTATTCTTATTATAATAATGATGAGAATATCATCTTCTTCTTCTTCATCTTCAAAGAAGAAAGCTTCACTTCATCAATGGTGATTGATGAAAATGAGTGAGAAATCCAATTCTAAAGTGAACCCACTTCCTATTTCTTCATCCTCTACCTCTTGCCAAGTAGTAGAGTGTGTTTCTTCACAAGTTTCATGACTTGGTGAAGTGGGAGCTTGATCTTGCGATGCCTCGACGTAGATCATCTTCGGCACGAAGCCGACGACTTTGCCCGCCCATTTCTCCGATGAAGCCGACGCTAGAGCCCGGATTTTGATTTGGACAGCGGAGAGGACTTCATCACGGAGCAGTGGAGGTGGAGGACCGGATCTACAAAGGTTGTATTTCCGTACTCTTAGTTAAAGTAGTTAACTAGTTACTTTGTCGCCTAAACATCTAGCCAACGATCCGTATTAGGGTTTCTCGGCACCGTTAAAATTTGAAATTGGCATGGTTGATGCCTTGTGAGACCTCTTGAGAGTGCCTAGGAACCATACAATTACCATAACACCTCATAGATCTTAATTAGGGCATACAAAGCGGTGAAGAATATTGACTTTCCAAATTTAACCTAAACCTAAACCTAGCAAGATTTTAATCCTAGTCTAGATAAACATTAGTTTTTAGATTTAATCAATCCGACAACAATCGGAATTAACTCGTTAAAACAATTAGGAAATACACAAAATCCTTGTGGACCGATCCGTACTCACCGGCTAGCTACCAAGCGATACCGTTCTTGATTGCGGTTATAAATTCTTTGATCAATCACCAATGCAAAAGCAATATCTAGTGTGGTACTTGACATTTCATGATTAACCCAATTGCCTAATCAAGTAATATGCTAATCATGCAGATCCCTCTCCCCATCATTCTGAAAGACATCTCTATAGAGAGGGTGACTCCATCACTTGCAGGTACACCACCACGCCAGGAGTCGTCTAATCTAAAACACTTTAAAATAGTGTCAAGTACCCAAATTTGGACACTTCCTAAATCTAAATCTAAAACCATAGATCTAATGACCAGAAACCCTGATATTTTATCCAGATCTTATATGGAGAAACACCTTGTGACCACCACAGTATAACCGATCTAGTATAGGAATATCACTTTCTATCAAGAGCATGTCATCCAAATACCAGGACATTACTCCATACTACCTTCGTAGCAGATCCATCTGCTATTCTGATGAAGTCAAACTCTATGATTGTCACATCAATAATAGACGATTGATCTCCGCTATATCTTCTTTAGTCTATAAATAGACATAAGATACTTGCCCGCTGCGCTTCCGCTGCTCCCACTGACTACAACCACCCTCTGGCAGAGTCACATACACGTGCACTACTAAAGCTTGTTCAGAACAATGTTATACTCATCCTCCTGCCAGGTCTCATAGTCTAGAACAGCAGTAGTGTCAAGTTTGGGTAATCAAGAACCTCCCTGTCACCGTCTTCGAGGATACCGAAGTACCTCTCGGGTGCCTAAGGTTACCCACCATATCTGCGGAGTGGCTAATAGAATGTCAAAATTAATTGAATCTTTAGGTTCTATTAAATTTTCAATAATCGTTCGTAGTTCAGGAATCACTTTCAGTTCTACCATACTCCCACTAATGTTTTCTGAAAAGAAACCATTTTATTAAAACTGTGGGGAGTGAAGAACAATATAACTATTGATCTTCCAGATGGTCGAACATTAACCCTCGTCAAAATCCGGGATAACCCATAAACTGCCATTACTAAAATGTGCCTTGAGTTTGTCCAGAGTCTAGTTTTAAGCATAAGCCGGACAACTCCATATACCTTTACATCGTTAAAATACGAACCATTCTATATACAATATAGAAACAGAGGCACTAATTTAATTTGAACAAGATTCAAATCATGAATCTATCTCCAGTGCATGTCAACTAAGTGGAAGGAGGCCAAAACAGCATTACTCATCTAGGAGCGCATGTACATATGAGTAATATGAATGAGAAGTAATTTCCCAAAACTATTACTTACAACGAAATACCTAACATAAGTATCTACATATTCGATCACCATGAAGAATCCTGATACTTGCAATAAATGGTTCTCTACTTTATTCTTATACCTATAATTTCTCAAAACTTGGACCTTGTATTTCAACGAAATACATGTCTAAAACTGGAGACGTCATGAGTAAACAGAATAGAGTACGAGTACCAACCCATTTGTCCTTATGGACACTGGACAACATACAATATTTTGTATAAGTCCCCTGAGTTCAATAACTCAAACCCTGTGCGTCGTAGGTTGAAAACTGTACTATGGTTAAGAAAAATTACACTGTTGTTGAATGCTCCTTACCTAACCATCAACTGATATAGGTAAATGTCATAGACATAATTTCTAAAAGTTTTAACTCACTTTATAAAATAAACGTACAGATATATCAGTTTGAAAATGGTGCATAAATACGGATACTCAAAACCAAATATTTGCCATCAGGCAAAAACCCAGGTGATTTCCTCAAATATCACCAATTGCAACGAATTCTGATATATAGAGGATCTAATCACCCAATTCCCAATATCTTACTTCTACTCATCATCTGTAACGTTATACAGATGTGAGAAACGAATATGGTAAATACATACCCTAGAGTTAGAATCCAATTGGGAAAACAGTTTTCAATTAACATTGCACAGTAAATCTGAAACATGAAAATGTTTCGAAGGAGTATCCAGGTATTCCTAGTAATGCCTCTTCCACTATCCAGATTCATGACTGTAACCGTATAGTTCCATGCCCTCATTCCAATCCCTTTATTTTGTCTTTACTTATTACCTTCTGTACACCACCTTTAGGCTAATTGGTTTTCTTCATTCCCTACTCTTCGGCACCAGCCTAAGGTTTGAATGAAGACTATCCAATAAGCGTAATAGGTGTACACTCCTAACCAGGAGCCCTCGCAACCTGAGAAAAGGTAAAGAAAAAAGACAACTGAATAAACTTATTCTATTTCTCCTGAACCAGAAACCATCCTCGAACAGGAACAAGTTCCTTCGAGTTCGTATGTAACTATA
Source organism: Agapanthus africanus (assembly GCA_030015575.1). NCBI lineage: Eukaryota > Viridiplantae > Streptophyta > Magnoliopsida > Asparagales > Amaryllidaceae > Agapanthus > Agapanthus africanus. Next base: position 143,805,190 of record JASDDO010000029.1, on the reverse strand, counting down.
CGATGGCGTATCCAATAAATGTGGATCTTCGTAGGGATACATAATGTTCCGGAGAAATGCAAAGGTGAAGTAGGAGTGGCGATGATATACGCGGTTTCGTCTTGAATGATAGCAGTCGCAATTTACTTTGCCCTCTTTCTAATCCCTTTATTTGTCTTTACTTATTACCTTTTGTACACCACACTTAGGCTAATTGGTTTTCTTCCTTCAGTACCTTTTGACACCTGCCTATGGTTTGAAAGAAGACTATCCAATAAGCGTAATAGGTGTACTCTCCTAACATTAGGAGCTCTTGCAACCTGAGAGAAGGTAAAGAGAAAAGACAACTGAATAACCCTATTCGATTTCTCCAGAACCGGAAACCATCCTCGAACTGGAACAAGTTCCATAGAGTTCGTATGTAACTATATGATGGCATATCCTATAAATTTGGGTCTTCATAGTGATACAGGGTGTTCTGGAGAAACACAAAGGTGATGTACAAGTGGCAATGATTTATGCGACTAAATGACAATCCAAAAGCCAAAGTGTTTTAAGAATGTTCGATTAACTAGGTTCATGAGTTTTAGTTTATGGTCAGGCCATGGTCGCTGCGAAAGAGAGATAGAAAAGAAACACTCGGTGTGCACTCTAACCTAGATCAGAATGGTTAATCACTTTATCTAATCAAGATGGCTCCCACCGTTTCCTCGAATTCTCATCCAAAACGAAAAGAAGAATTAGTCGGGATCATCTAAAATCATCCGAGGAGTAAACCAACTCATATCATCGCATGATAACTTGATAGAAGCCGCTCAAGTCACTACACTCCAGAAGGTATGCGCATGCCTGGCAAGTTTCCTGTATATTTGAAACTCCCGATGTGAATTTTACCACTGGGACCCAAGTTACCTTGACAAAGTCAACAAATCAAAGAGTCCTAGTCAAGTTCAACCCGTCATTATCCAGGATTACATTAAACCCACCCGTACGAGCGCTTGACACAGTCAACAAAGCCGCACGATTATCCTAACTAATCACATTACTATGCTGAACTGCTTGGCTACTGCACACTACGCCGTGACACAGCCAATAAACGCAGCACGAGTACTAAGAAATACTTGTAAGAAATGATAGAGGACTACGGCTGGTTTTTGGCGAAAAACCTTTAACGTAATGAACTTGATATCTTTGAAGGAATCCATATGGTTTTACAAATATATAGTGGCGAAAACTTTTGCTAAAGAGGTCACTCCTGGTGAAGGGATCTCGGCTCATTCCTCATCGAATGAGGTACAGGATATTCCAAACTGAATACCAGGATACAAAGAAAAAAATAATCGACTATAGTAAAGTTATTACGTTGACGCAAGCTTCTGCTCAAGGGGTCAATCCCGATGAAGGGATCTCGGCTCTTGCCTCGTGGAATGAGGTGCTGGATATTCATAACCGAATACCACTGTGCAAAACAAAACCAAACGTCTGTAATGTCTGCTTTTTAAAAAACTTTGTTCCACCAACATCATATATAGGTTTTTTTCCCTTACATTGATCAGAATCAACGCAGTCCGTTCAATTAATCACACCAGAAAAGAACGAAAATATATGATGTACATATATGCCATCCGCATTCGCCACTGGGTCCCGTCATCACCCGTTAGGTTACTTAACTAACGACAGAGCGGGGGCTGGACTAGCGTGGGTGCAAAACATATACAACATCTACTAGTATATATAAATATATATATATAACATTCGTCCCAGGTATGATATAAAGCAACATCACAGACGCAACACAGAATGGTGGATAATCTCGGAGCCCCGGGTTTCCTTTGAGCCGCAAGTGAAACCCAACGTTCCCCTGGTCGTGTGGATAGCCTGTGCAATGAAAACCTAGACCCCTACGAGCGCGGCAAGTTACCCTCCAAAACCAGAAGTGAGGCATCCCCCTTCATCAAAGTGAATGGACCACCCGGCACTTCATGGAATCCGGGAACTTGAGCGCCCCTCCGTGGGCCATACCTATACCCCCTATGAGTGCGACGAATAGCTCGCCAATTATAGAGTGAGGCCCCCTTCGTCTCAACGCCATGAGATGCGGGCCTGTTTCCCTCTAGAACTTGGCTATTCGTGCACTCCACTGCGGGGTAATCCTAGTACAGAAAAGAAAATAATATGTACAAGGGTGACATCGACCTCAACTCGGTCGTGCCCCAAACAAATAATATACAAACTGGCAGTGACGGTAGTCCACATGTCGGATGCTCGTCCTGCAATATCAAATGTACAAATAAAACTAAACTGCACTACCATTGCACCCAAGGCTATCCATCACGACAATCCGCACAAACCATAACCAGATATGTATATCCACAGAAACAAGTAACCGAATCAAGTGTGTAACCCCGTCTAATTGAGCATATAGCAATTAGACAACGTTACCAACACATCCATGCATGCAAACGAAGTCACAAAATTAGAATTCCAAAACACAATTAGTGCGCATCCCAAATATACCGAGGATCAAAAACAAGTGCACTAAACATCCAAAAAAGTCGAGTTTTGAGCCAATTCGGAGGTTCGAATCAAAACGAAACACACCCAAACCATCGCTGGGAGTTAGAGCATGAAATTAACTTTAATTCGGGAGGCCTATAGGGGGTACCCCATCCCCGAGGCAACCACGAGGTGGCCAGAGAGTGAGGCAGACCCGAAACTGCCCATGCAGGCACAGTTTCGGGTCCCCACCTCCAAGACCACCTTGTGGTGGTCTTGGGGAGTGGGCCCAGCCGTTCGGTCCCCCTCGGGTCTCCCCGGGGTGCCCACGGACCACCCTGCGGCTTCTCGGTTCAAACCGAGAGCCCGCGGGGTGTGCAAACATCTCAAAACTAAAAAATTCGGAACTGTTTTTTCGACAGTTTTCGATGCTCGAAACAACGTGAATTCTAACGTCGTAACAAGCTAGTTTAAGGTGTTTGGGTAGCTCTGATACCATGTTGGGTTTTTCCGGCGTGTAACGTTTTAGAAATCGTTATGAGAATTTTTCCGTTTTAGGGTTAAATTGTCGGTATTTTCCATTTTGACCCGACTGTGATCAAACGACCATATAGACTTGCTAGCACCTAGTTTAGCTAAAATAAAGCTAGTGCGCAAGCTTTGGGGGGTATATAGGACGTTTTGGTTCAATTTGTATTTTTTTCCAATTTTAATTTTATTTTAATGCGGTATTCGCATTTTGGGAAATTTTTCTTTTGTGATCTTTTTTTCAATTATTCTTGAGTTAATCCAAACCTTCTCACATATCTAGATATTTGTTGTGAATTTGGAATAAAGATAAAGAAAAGAAAAGAAATAGATTTGTAGATGCATGCATGTGTGCATGTTTGAGTATGAATGCATTTAATGGCATTTAAGGTTGGTAATTTCTAGGAAACCCTCACCAAACTCCCACCTCACTCCCTTGGCCGAGATCCCCTCTCCCTCTACTGCCTCTTGCTCATTTCTTTTCCATTCTTGCATCATTCTAGCACACTAAATCCTCAAAATCCCAAACATATCACAAAACTTACCAAAAATCCTTGTTCTTGCTTCTTGGATCACTTGGAGTAAGGGAAAGCTTGAATCTTGTGAGCAAGATTGTTAGGTATAACCCCTACACTATTAATTAGGAGTTTGTATGTTGTTTTGCTCATTGGTTATAGCGTAGCACGCTTTTTATATCGATTAGTGTGATATCGGGTTTTTAAAGTCTTTTTAGAACTTCTATACCTGCTGTGACCTGGAGTTTTTAGTGTTTGTCAAAACAAAATTTTAGAGATGTACTAGTGAACCTGAGACACCACCTGAGACACGGGGGCCACCTCATCGGCCGGGGCCGGCGACCCTTAAGGTGAGCTCCGGCGACGCCGGCTAGGTAGGAGATGGATGGGGTTGGTCTTCTGTTGGATAGGGGTGTTTGGTACTGTTTACTTCTTTAGTAAAATCTGGGATCGATTACCTATAATTTAGTGTTTTGAGTCCGCGTGATACGTATTGCGACACGAGTCATGAGCTTATGCTGCTGCTGTACTCCGTTGGGTTTTATGGTATCATGACGCACGTTAGCCACTAGACGTACACCCGCGAGTTAGTTTAGTGTGTTGGTGCGTTTTTGAATACGTAGTTTAGCGTTATATTGATCGATTCTGAGATGTTCGCATTATTTCTTGTGTTTGTGAAATTATAGCGTCGCAAGCGGGGACTTCGGACGCTGCGAACAAGGGGAAGCAGGTGGTTGGATTTTCATAGCTGGAGACCATTTGTGAGTAGATTTAACATCTGTGGGGAAATCGCCCGTATAACGTTATGCGTCGGGGAGAATATGATATGTTAGCTGCATAGTATTTGCATATTAGTTACTTTCATATGAATGTCATTGCATAGCATTATCTGTTGTACTTGACTCGTACCTTTAGATATGACACATTACTGACGGTTCATGTTGCACAAGCACTAAATATTATGCTACACCCACATCGTCAGTAATTGCCATGACACGCACATACCACCTACATACGTGATACGGTAGTAGATAGGGATAGTTGAGGTAGTAACCCTTATCCCATTGTGCATATGATATATTGTCGACACCTACATACGTGATATGGTAGTAGATAGGAATGATTGGATGTAGTAACTCTTATTCCATTGTGCATATGAAATATTGTGGGCACATACATACGTGATATTGCATTGGGCAGGAATAGTTGAGGTAGTGACCCTTATTCCACTTCACGTATGTCTTACTATAGCTACTTGTACATTATGCATACATATTGACATGTACACCACATACTCGATTTCAGTTACTTGTACATCATGTATACATATTGACATGTACACCACATACTCGAATTCAGTTACTAGTACATCATGCATACATATTGACATGTACACCCACATAGTCCATTACAGCTACATGTACATCATGCACATATACTGAAATGTATACCGCATATGCTTGCTATAGTTGTATAAACCCTCAGGGGTATCGTTTTTATATGCGATATTGAGCTGTTGATCTTTGCGCTTATGAAATGCATCATACCCACTTGCTTACACGTAGATACTTAAACCTTGCTACACTTATATGTACACCTCATATGATGCTGTATTTGTTTTCGGAGGATTTTGGGAACCGCAAGATATATTTTTAAAGCTGGATTCATTTAAAGAGCGGTTTTCCCTTGATATGCTCATATTAATGTTTTATGTTGCATATATCAGTTTTATATGGATTTTACGCATTGAGATATGGCTTTCATATGATTTATGGATTTGAGAACAGTGGGGTATTTCAAGAAAACTATGTATTGTTTGAAAACTCGGTTTTTCTTGATATGATATTTCAGTGCGTCCACCATGTGATTTCTCGGTTCTGAGATTTGGCTTGTGATACCCGATTCGAGGAGCGGGAGGCACCGTCTGCGGGTACATGGTGGACCCGGTATGGTACCCTGGGGCGAGTGGTGATTTCGTGGTGTAGACGATAAGCCTGGCGGTGGGACCACTACCTACCGGTGATTGTATTTGGACTCGGCGGTTATCGTGGGGATACCGACCGGAGTGATGTACGACACATCGTTAGGGCCAATCGTAGTGACAACGCCTGAGTTATGAGAATTTACGTGTCGATGTTAGACACGGGTTTCATGGTGTTTCGAGTGTCGGTGTTAGACACTCAGGTTTCCATGATTTTTACGTATCGTCCGTGGACATACGTGGTTGATATCATTATGTATATATACTTACAGGTATATGCTTTCATGATGTTTCAGGTGTCGATGATAGACACTCAGGTTCCATAAGACTTACAGGATGTGAGGGCCGATCTGTGGATGCGGTGCCTGAGGATTTGGGATTTGATGTGTCGGTGAGGGACACTGGTGTTTTTCCATGCTGATGATTTTGCATGAGATTTTATTGTATCGTCCCACACATTCAGGATTATGTTGATATGCATTGCTTCATGTAGTTGTAGTACCCTGATGATGTACCTTTACATGATTGTTGCATATTCACTTATCATACTTATGTTATCGGATTACATGTGATAGATAAATCGTTGTTCGTGCATACCTGCGATTACAGTATGATGTTATTTACTATTCACGAGTTGGCAACTCACCCCCGTTGTGCCACAGTGTTTTGCAGGACTTTCCCTCTGAGTAGTCACGGCAGGGCGTCTTATCATCATTACTTTTGCAGATACCCCTACGTTAGGCAGTGAGGCCTTTGTTTTTAGGTGGGTTTGCGGTTATCTGTCTGTACTTTATATATCTTTTTGTTGGATCTAGTATTCTCCATCTACCGCTGTTTGTATATGACTTAGAGACGACTTGTGAGGATTCGGTGTTTTATTATATTGGTGACTTTGGATGCCGTGCTCGTGGGAGCCGGTTATGTTGGAAAGTTTACTTCTTATTGCAGTCTTTCCTTTGTTATTTCTTCGCTTCGGCGCCGTATACTTGTTGTGGTGATTGTCTCCGCCGTTGGGCGTGATTTTGCTCCCATTTGGGATGCTTTATATATTATCTGTGTTGTACCCGTTTTCGGGGCTAGTTTTTATAAAAGAGGTGCTGCCAAAATTTTCAAGAAGGAAAACTAGAGTTAGAGATTTTACTTGTGATTTTCTACATGTTTTAAACTATGTTTTCTCCGTTGATACAGTCATGGGTGGTTTAGATTTCTGGGTTTTCGGCTTACTTGAGTTGCGTACGCCTGTTGACGTTACGTAGCTTATGTGCCGGTTACGGGACAAACTTGGGTCGTGACACGGCGTCCCGGCCATCAAACTATGGCCAAATGCGAAACAAAAAATTTCAAAACTTTGGCGCAAACAAAACCCGCACAAGATCGAACTAAAAACCTATACTATCAAGCATATCAAGAGGAGTTTAGAATGGTTATACCGAATGAACCAAGTCTTTGAGGTCTTCAACCATCATCCTAAGCTCCTAGTTGTCGCGGATCGAGTTTGGTTTCCGGTCTTCCTCCATCTACAATGATCCATCTGAGGGAAACGACACAAGCTTCAGTCTCGCCAAGCGAGGCAACCAACGCTCCAAGGTTGCTAGCAATAGAGAGTGGAGGTGTAGTATTATCTCACTATTCTTTTTCTCTCATCACAAATGCTCAAAGAGCAACTCAAGAGGATGAAGAGGAGGTGAGGAAACATGTGGCATGAGCAACCATGGAATAATGGCTATGTCTCACAAAGAGAGCATGAGAGTGAGAAAAAATGAACCAAGAAGCTCAAGCCAACAATAGAAATGAATGGATGGCATGCAAAGAATGGCTACTACAATTTTCAACCATGAAAATATCTCCTCATTTTACAATAAACAAATGTGTGCCATGCCTCTCCACATGGCAAGCCCATGCTCATGCTAATTCACCCACCACCTCATTTCCAAAATGATTTTCTAAAATGAAAATCAATTAATGTGGTGGCCATCTTCCAGAAATTATTCCGTATAAATACGGAATACAACCTGGTATACGTATCGAAATACATATACGCGTATTCATACAAAAATATGAATAGCCAAGACAGAAAATGAATAGTGAATATTAATACTAGAATACATATGTATAAATACATATATAAATTATTAAATCAAAACCTGATTTAATAATCCGGCTTAATCCTAAGCGGCTAGTATCATCAACCGTCCGATTAAATTCTGTGCAACATGTACACATATTTAATCGGATAGTTGTATGTACCAACATATACATTTACACCTTATCGCCTGAACAGTGAAAACCCTCTGTGTGGGACTCTAAAGACTCGTCAATACGCTGGCAGTGGGTTTAACAAAAAGCACGTCAGCGGCACTAGTTGTACGTAACGGCTACCCAGGTATTGAGCGAAAGGAGGGCCGACGAGCAAACTCATCCAAATCCCTACTGAGCCTGACAGTGACAATCTCCGTACAGTCCGGTCTGTTCGTCTAAGAGTATGGCATATCGAGTCTAGGGGGGTGGATAAAGTCAGACCCCTAAGAACGTGATAATTAGTGTCGGTATGTAACCCATCACTACTTGAGAAACTATCGATCCTGGATTGGTAATTCTCGTCTACCCCGGCTGAGGATTTCTGGTGATGGCCACCCATGCACAACGCGACATCAACCCCCAATACCGGGAGAGGCGAATCCCCACGATCCACTCACTGCCTCCATGTGGCTCGGGACTGTACCCAACTAAAACCTGTTTTCACAACTCCTTTGATCCGTGGTAGGGCAGTAATCAAACCACAGTGGGAACTCACACGAGACAAATGATGATCTCAGGTCGACAAACTAACCTGTACACATGTTACCTGGGAACTAATATCCGACAATAGGTATAATACCATCTAGCAGGTTCCCGGCGAGTCCGTCCAGTGTACTCATAACCCAATGATCACCAGTATACTATCATAGGTGAACAAACTGACACCAATAGCTTGTGAGACCCGCCACCGCCCCTCATCGGGGTCTCGATAAGCATACACTAGTCTTCTCTGGAGTACTGATGCCCAGTCTCGATACTCCCACGACTAGGGACATTTAAAGATGTGCTTATGGACCATCTAGCTCCTACATATATGATCGCCATCATAATGCTGGTAGTCAAGCAAGAATCCTATAGGCTCTATCAACATGTAATAGTGATATGTAACTCCAGCTAATGCTGTACATGATGATAAAGACAAACCAGATAGCATACTATCATCTAGAGTAAGTCTATTCTACCGATATAAGTCCTCCCTCAATTATCATAATTGCGTGCCTGCGATTCAATAATTGACTTGTGGGCACTATAGCCAACAGAACCAATGGTAATGGTGCAAGTGTCCTATGTAATAACATCATGAGTAAGAAGATGCAATGCCATGCTATGAAATGCGTTGTGACTAAGCATATAGGTGCAAGAACTACTAAAAATCCTAACTATCGGGCGCTTTGCGCCATCCAGACGATCCCCCCATAAATGTGTACATCTACTCACCAGGACACTCGGCTAAACTAATCCAATCATGGCCTTTCCTTTTCTTGCCGCTGTAACGTTTCAGAAATCGTTTTGCGAATTTTTCCGTTTTAGGGCAAAATTGTCGGTTTTTCCCGTTTTAACCCGATTTCGATCAAACGTCCGTATAAGTTTACCGGCACCTAGTTTAGCTAAAATAAAGCTTGTGCGCAAACTTTAGGGGTATTTGGGAGGTTTTGGTTCAGATAGAATTTTTCCCAAATAAAATATTATTTTAGCCGGTAAAATATGCGCGTAAATCGGGAAAATTTTTCTAAATGAAAATTTTTGGGAATCATCACTAATATTATTTTAGAACCTTCTTTTTAAATATCTAGATATTTTTTGGTCAAAGGGAATAATTTTTTTAAAAAAGAAAAGAAAATGAATAAAAGGTGGCATTTTTGCATTAAATGTGCATTAATTGTTTTCTTTTCCTAGAAAATTCCACACACTTCACCAAAAATCCCCCCATTCTTCCCTTGGCCAGCCCTTACCTTCCCCTTGCTGCCCTCCATCATTTCCACCCATTTTCAACTCATTTTTCATCAAATAAATCATGAAAAATCCAATTTAATTCATACAAATTCAAATATAATCATTTTTCCTTCATTTCCTTCACTAATCCTTCATGGATCTTCATTAAAGCTTGGTTTTTGATGCTAAGATGTTGGATTAAGTTTCATTTTGTGTTCTTGGGGAGGTATAATTCTTACCTTAATCCTTTTATATTTGTTTTAATCTTATTCTAGCTAGTTTAGTTAGCTAATTTTGTGTTTAGTTTAGTTTTTATATTATGATTAATTCATTTATTTTTGGTTTAAGAAATTCATGTTAGGGTTAAATTTTGTTTATGTGTTTAGTGTTCTTTTGAAGTGTTAATTTGTGTTTTGGAGAAGATTAACCGAGTAGAAAATGTTAATTTTTGTTAATGATCACTTTGTTTAATTATGCAATTAGCTTACTAGGTTTTTGCTAAAACATAATTAGCGAGTGTTAAAAATATAGGAATGGTTTAGGTAGCTTAGTTAAGCTATTTTAAGGTGTTTGTAATCGCTAGATATGCATTAGCTTGAAACAAGTGCGGAATTTTGCGATAGGTTGCCTACTAGATTTCGGGATTTTTCCGACGTGGGTTCGATTGGTCGTTGCGAGGTTATATCTATTGTATTCCTCGTAATTCTTGTGTTGTGTTGCGCGATCGGGACGATCGGGGTCCAGTCTTGGTGTTTTGTAGTTTAGCGACCCAAATTAGGGTTTTTGGCCGGTATCGTGCGCGATAGATGCGCTAAGCGCGCAGTGTAATTTTCCGGGCGTTCATCGCGTTTCGTTGTCTTTTCGTCGATGAAGGATATTTGCTTATGTGTTGTGTTTGTGAAATTTTAGGTTCGTAAGCGGGGACTTCGGACGCTACGACAAGGGGAAAATAGGTGGTAGGTTTCACCTAGCTTGGAGCGTTGGTGAGTAGATTTAACATCTACAGGGGAATCGCCCGCATGGCGTTATGCGTCAGGGCTAGAGATTTTATTACTTGTCGCATATTCTACGTTATTATTAGAATTGCGCCTTTACCCTATTACTTAGATGTAGTTGTTCCTGGACTAGTAGTAGTTGGACACTGCACATATTATTGACGATTCATGTTGCACGAGCACTGATTATATGCTACACACACCGTCAATTATTGCCATGTCACACACAAACCACTTATAGATGTTATATTGCTTGGTTAGGGACATTGTGACATTGATTCATACTGCTTATCATATATGGCATTTAGCATACCTGTATTCCTATAGAATATTGTACCATTAGTGATAGGTACATACACCCTCCCTGTCATAGCTACAGGTATACCTTGCACATACTGTTCTTATACCCAGGGGGTATACTATATCATTGCTTATAGGTAGACACATTATCTTGCTATACCTTATTGATTTCACATACATCTGGTTTTAGCTACATGTTTACCTTCACTTGATGTTATTTAGAAGTGGATAAATAGGAACCGCATGATATTTGTATTAACTTGATACAGATAATTAGCGGTTTTTCCTTTATATGCTTGCATTTCAGATATGGCGCACATATTATATTCATGGATTTTCGCATTGTTATATGGATTTTTCATGATGTTTTCTGGATTTGGGGACCGTGGTAGTACATGAAATTATGCATTATTTGAAGGACCCGGTTTCCTTGATATTGATATTTCCGCAGCCACCATGTGATTTATCGGTTCTGATATATGCCCGATTCGAGGAGTGAGGAGGCACCGTCTGTGGGTACATGGTAGGGCCTGGGGGTACCCCGAAGCAAGAACGATTTCGCGGTGCTAGGCGATGAGGCTTAGGGGAACCATACTATCCGGTGACAGGACCAATGACTCATCGGCTATCGAGTAGATAGCGACGGGAGTCATGTGCGTATGGATACGTCGAGAGGCGAGGGTCAGAGATAGGCACTCGAGCTCTCGGGATAGCGTATGATACGTACCCATCAGGGGGCCAGTCATGGAGACAGCACCTGATGGATCAGCATTTCTGTGTCGATGCTTGGCACATTGGTTTCATGATATTTCCAATTACTCATTTGTATATATAATAGGGGATTGAGCCGCTGTTATATATACCCTTACACCAATATTAGGGGAATGAGACGCTAATATATGTGTATTGACCTCATCATATTTATTATGCCATTATATTTAGGATGTTAGAATTTTGCTGGAGATTTGATTCGGGATATAAGAGATTCATTTGAGATTGGATACTGGAGATATATGTGAGATATACCTGATATGGTACATACGAGATATGTGAGATCCACTTGCTGTTGTACATTCGAGATATGTGGGATATACTTGATATGGTACATACGAGATATGTGACATCCACTTGCTGTTGTACATTCGAGATATGTGAGATATACTTGATATGGTACAAACGAGATATGTGAGATCCACTTGATGTTGTACATTCGATATATGTGATTTATACTTGATGTTGTACATTTGATATATGTGATACATACATGATGTTGTACATTCGATATATGTGAGATATACTTGATGTTGTACATTCGGGATATACGAGATATACTTAATATTATGAAATTGAGGAGAATGTGATACTTAGATGATATGAGAGCCAATTTGGGGGCTGATTTGAGAAATTGGGATTTGATTCGTCTTGATGGATTGTGATCTTACCACGATGTCAGGATTCCGTGGAAATTACATATTTCACTCCATACCTCACCTTTATCTATTTGTGCACTGTTTCATGTATTAGGAGTAACTGTTAGTGTACCTTTCTTGAGTGTTGCACATTTACATTCTCATACCCCCATTGCATGATTATTGCATACTGTGTCATATCATTATTGCTTTATATATATTGGTTGTACTTGTTAGTGTACTTTCCATTATTCTACATTCATATGACCTGTTATTACTGTAAATTGCATATCTTAGATTCATGCTGTACGTACATTCCTGCGATTACCTGCATATGTTATTTACTATTCACGAGTTGGAAACTCACCCCCGTTGTGCCACAGGTGTTACAGAGTGTTCCTCAGAGTAGTCGAGGCTGGCTATTCATCTATCATCTTTTGCTACAGATACCGCATCGGCTCATAATGTGCTGTTTTGTTCAGGTGGGTTTTGGTGGTTATCTGTATTTGTATTGTATATTCGTTGTATCTTGTACTCTCCATCTACTATTATGTTGTTGACTTAGAGACTTGGTGAGGACGATATTGTATAAATTGTGGATTTGTTGTCTTTTATACAGTTTCCTTTCTATCGTCTTCTTTTTCTTCGCTACGACGTCGTATATTTGTTGTGGTGGTTGTTTTCTGTCTTTGGGCATGGATTTGCTCCCGTTGGGGATGCTTTACATTATATTTATGTTGTACCCATTTTAGGGGTTGGTTTTTATAAAGGAGGTGCTGCCGAAATTTTCAAGAAAGAAAATTGGACTTAAATAATTTATACTTGAGATTTTTTTTTAAAGGTTTAAACAATGTTTCTTATCTTTTCTTGTCTTTTAATGGTTTAGATTTCTGGATTTTGGCTTTCTTTTACTACGTTACGCCTGTAGACGTTGCGTAGTATTAGGGCCGTCACGTGCCAATTTCGGGTCGTGACAAAGTTGGTATCAGAGTGCTAGTTTTTTACCTTACGGAGTGTAGGATGACCTTTATATGATGGAGTAGGTAGCTTAAGCAGAGTAACGTAGTGTGTGTATGTCTGCAGCATACTCACGATGCAGTACTCCGTCTAAAGTGACTTAAGTACAATTACTTGAAATTCCTTCCTTGATGAGTCATATCCTTGTGATTCGATTTCCGTGTTCATATCGAATCCTATTCCTATTTATAGCCTTTGCCGACGACGACTATGGGGACTCAGTGAGGTGCAGCGAGGGCCTAGGTCAGTATTGACTCAGGGAAAGCGAGGACTGACCAGGATGGCACGCTCGTTGCACAGGTGCAGACGGATCCGCCTTCGACAGATAGTATCGCTAGGCTTGGGGCAGAGATGCAGGACTTGCGCCAGACGATGAGTTCTTTGGTGGAGACCATTCGAGCGCAGCGACAGGAGGTTGTCACCCCTGTTACCCAGTTGTTCCTTGCAATCGGTACACAGCTTTCCGTCAGTTACATAGCACCAGTGGATGCAACACTAGTTGACGAGACACGTATTCCAGAGACTTTGCGAGTTCCAGGACAGTGGAGGACCAGTACCGGTGTGCCAGTCCAGGGACAGAGGTCTAGTCATCGAGACAGATTTTGTGACCGTCGTGGGAGTGGCAGAGGCTTAGGACGAGGTCAGTCGTTCAGCTCTCATCTTTTGGAGGGCGAGCAGCTGTCGTATGGATGTTTTCAATGCGAGAGCCTTCATCATTTCATCAGGGACTGTTCCTTAGCACCGCATCAGAGTCGTGTTATAAGAGGTCGTGGGCGCGGAAGGTTTGCTCTGAGGGGTCAGTCTGGCAGAGGAAGGGTTCTGACAGCTGCGGGTAGGAGGCAGACACAGGAGTTCGCTTCTACTCATCGGGACGCTCAGGCGTCCAATGCAGAGTTTTCAGGTATCCTTTATTCACATGTTCATTTGATGTACTTGTTGGTTTTCACACTTTGTGCCGTGGTTGTGACGGGGATCGAGTTAGCTAGATCAGTCGTTTGTTGTGTTAACTTCTGTCAGCGATTCTTTTATTGCGCAGCACGTATTTCAGTCGTATGCCAATCGGTTAGGAGATTCATCCGTCACTTGATCCTTCTAGAGAGGTTGGATTTGACGTTCTCCTGGGCATGGATTGGTTAGCTACGTGTTAGGCGTCTATGGACTACCGTGAGGAAACAGTCAGAAATTGTTTTCCCGGCGAGTCAGTTCTTGTTGTGCAGGTGGATAGTTGTGCCGCCTCTTACAGCTTGAATTCAGCCTTTTTCGCTATTCATCTTTTGGAGGAGATGTCGTGAATTCTTGGCGTTTATTCGAGATACCGGAGCCACAATGGGATTGTTGGACCGGGTTCCTTTCGTACAAGAGTTTTCCGACGTTCCAGATAAGCTGGCGAAGCTTAGGGAGCTTAAGGATCTGCTGCAGAGTTGTTGTTAGGGAGGTTTGTGTGTCCGAGTGTTTCGGTTTTGGGAGCTCCTATTTTTTTTTGTTCGTCAAGGGGAAAGACGACAGAGTGCAGTTGTGGATTGATGGATCGTCAATTAAACCGGCTTACGGTGCGGATAGGTATCATTTACCTCGCTTTGACTATTTCTTTGATCGGCTCCTAAGTGCGAGACTTTTTCTAAGTTGTTGGGGATCAGGTCACATCGTTACGGGTTTGGAGTGATGGCATTCCGAATACTGCTTTTGTGCGTGCTACGGGCAGTTTGTGTCTTGGTGGTGTCGTTGGACTCGCCAATGCCCTAGTAGCATTCGTAGATATGATGAACCAGATTTCTTCAGGCCGTTCCTCGACCAGCTATTGTTGTGTTATTGACAACATTCTGGTCTATACTTTGTGTCTTGAGGAACAGGAGCAGCACTTGAGGATTTGTTTTGCAGACATTGGGAGAGTCCCAGCTGTTTGCTAGATTCTTGGAGTGTTCCTTTAGGCTTTTTTATGTTGACTCCTAGGTCTTGTAGTTACGGGAGACGGTTTCGTATGGTTCCGAGGGAGGTCGTGACCGTACAGCTTAGGCCCAGACTTGTGTGCAGGACGGAGGTCCGCTGATTTTGGGCTTAGCAGGTTTTTGCCGCCGTTTCGTGCAGTATTATTAGCGTATTGCTGCACCGTTGACTAGAATGACCGAAACGGATGTTTCTTTACTTTGGACTGAGGCATGTGTACGGAGTTTTCGGCAGTTAGAGATTTAGTTAGCAACTGCATCAGTTCTTGCTTTTGGTTCGGGCGACTTTGTGATTTAACTGAAAAAATGTTTCACGAGAGTGGCTCGATTTTGTGTGGTTGTGACACTGCCCGCCGACGCTCGTTCGTTAGAGATACTTGAGTTAACTCGGCTGGGTAATGATTCGGAGCCTTTGATTGTGACAAGGGTGTGCTAAGTTAGGAATGCATTTGTGTACCTGATTTTATCGGGTAGGAACGTGGAATCCTAGAGCAAGCACATCAGTCAAATCTCTATGTTCATTCAGGTTCCGCCAACATTGACGTGACTTGTGAGATAGTTACGGGTGGACAGGAATGTAAAGAGAAATTTCAGGTTTCCTTTCAAGGTGTTTGTCTTGTTGTGTGTTTGTGTTAGTTGTTGTCGGTAGTTGGGGATCGTCACTAGCCATTGTTAGGGTTCTCCTTCGATAGTTGTTATCAGGAGACACTCCAATTGGCAACCTTTAGGTTTAGTTAGGCCGTGTCGATCACCAATCTGTTTTCTGACTCTGCGTAGTAGGATTTTGGGACCTCAACTAGTCTCTAGACTTCGGAGATGATCCAGTTGGTTCGGGTCAGGATGAGTAGCCCAGTGCAGACAGAGGTCTTATGTCGACCGTGTTGGTCGTAAACTTGAGTTCGCAGTGGGGAGATCATGTATTCCTACGGATTTTTTCGATGAATGACGTGTTGAGTTTTGGGAAGCTTATCCCAGAATTTTAGGTCCTTTTGAGATCTTTTAAGCGAGTTAGTTCGTTGCCTTTAATTTGGCACTTCCGCACAGATTTTGATTATTCACCCCGTATTCTTTGTGTTGATTTTTGCAATTACCTTCATGACTTCCCACATGATTCAGCATCAGACCATTTAGTTTTGACGCGATCTTTTCGTTCACCGGCAGCCATTGGTGTAAATGGTTCGGCAGGTGGGGAAACCTCGGTCAAGGGTCTTGCGATCTGTGGAGGATTTTTCTTGGACGTAGCCATTTTGTGAAGTGATCACTTAGGAGGTAGCGAGCGAGATTTGGGAGTTTTGTACTCATCTTCTTGAAGGTACGCATAGAAGAATTTTAATTCGGGGACCGAATTTCTTTAAGGGGGAAAGATTGTAACGTTTCAGAAATCGTTTTGCGAATTTTTCCGTTTTAGGGCAAAATTGTCGGTTTTTCCCGTTTTAACCCGATTTCGATCAAACGTCCGTATAAGCTTACCGGCACCTAGTTTAGCTAAAATAAAGCTTGTGCGCGAACTTTAGGGGTATTTGGGAGGTTTTGGTTCAGATAGAATTTTTCCCAAATAAAATATTATTTTAGCCGGTAAAATATGCGCGTAAATCGGGAAAATTTTTCTAAATGAAAATTTTTGGGAATCATCACTAATATTATTTTAGAACCTTCTTTTTAAATATCTAGATATTTTTTGGTCAAAGGGAATTATTTTTTTAAAAAAGAAAAGAAAATGAATAAAAGGTGGCATTTTTGCATTAAATGTGCATTAATTGTTTTCTTTTACTAGAAAATTCCACACACTTCACCAAAAATCCCCCCATTCTTCCCTTGGCCGGCCCTTACCTTCCCCTTGCTGCCCTCCATCATTTCCATCCATTTTCAACTCATTTTCCATCAAATAAATCATGAAAAATCCAATTTAATTCATACAAATTCAAATATAATCATTTTTCCTTTATTTCCTTCACTAATCCCTCATGGATCTTCATTAAAGCTTGGTTTTTGATGCTAAGATGTTGGATTAAGTTTCATTTTGTGTTCTTGGGGAGGTATAATTCTTACCTTAATCCTTTTATATTTGCTTTAATCTTATTCTAGCTAGTTTAGTTAGCTAATTTTGTGTTTAGTTTAGTTTTTATATTATGATTAATTCATTTATTTTTGGTCTAAGAATTCATGTTAGGGTTAAATTTTGTTTATGTGTTTAGTGTTATTTTGAAGTGTTAATTTCTGTTTTGGAGAAGATTAACCTAGTAGAAAATGTTAATTTTTGTTAATGATCACTTTGTTTAATTATGCAATTAGCCTACTAGGTTTTTGCTAAAACATAATTAGCGAGTGTTAAAAATATAGGAATGGTTTAGGTAGCTTAGTTAAGCTATTTTAAGGTGTTTGTTATCGCTAGATATGCATTAGCTTGAAACAAGTGCGGAATTTTGCGATAGGTTGCTTACTAGATTTCGGGATTTTTCCGACGTAGGTTCGATTGGTCGTTACGAGGTTATATCTATTGTATTCCTCGTAATTCTTGTGTTGTGTTGCGCGATCGGTACGATCGGGATCCAGTCTTGGTGTTTTGTAGTTTAGCGACCCCAATTAGGGTTTTTGGCCGGTATCGTGCCCGATAGATGCGCTAAGCGCGCAGTGTAATTTTCCGGCCGTTCATCGCGTTTCGTTGTCTTTTCGTCGATGCAGGATATTTCCTTATGTGTTGTGTTTGTGAAATTTTAGGTTCGCAAGCGGGGACTTCGGACGCTAGGACAAGGGGAAAACAGGTGGTAGGCTTCACCTAGCTTGGAGCGTTGGTGAGTAGATTTAACATCTACAGGGGAATCGCCCGCATGGCGTTATGCGTCAGGGCTAGAGATTTTATTACTTGTTGCATATTCTACGTTATTATTAGAATTGCGCCTTTACCCTATTACTTAGATGTAGTTGTGCCTGGACTAGTAGTAGTAGGACACTGCACATATTATTGACGATTCATGTTGCACGAGCACTGATTATATGCTACACACACCGTCAATAATTGCCATGTCATACACAAACCACTTATAGATGTTATATTGCTTGGTTAGGGACATTGTGACATTGATTCATACTGCTTATCATATATGGCATTTACCATACCTGTATTCCTATATAGTATTGTACCATTAGTGATAGGTACATACAGCCTCCCTGTCATAGCTACAGGTATACCTTGCACATACTGTTCTTATACCCAGGGGGTATACTATATCATTGCTTATAGGTAGACACATTATCTTGCTATACCTTATTGATTTCACATACATCTGGTTTTAGCTACCTGTTTACCTTCACTTGATGTTATTTAGAAGTGGATAAATAGGAACCGCATGATATTTGTATTAACTTGATACAGATAATTAGCGGTTTTTCCTTTATATGCTTGCATTTCAGATATGGCGCACATATTATATTAATGGATTTTCGCATTGTTATATGGATTTTTCATGATGTTTTCTGGATTTGGGGACCGTGGTAGTACATGAAATTATGCATTATTTGAAGGACCCGGTTTCCTTGATATTGATATTTCGGCAGCCACCATGTGATTTATCGGTTCTGATATATGCCCGATTCGAGGAGTGAGGAGGCACCGTCTGTGGGTACATGGTGGGGCCCGGGGATACCCTGAAGCAAGAACGATTTCGCGGTGCTAGGCGATGAGGCTTAGGGGAACCATACCATCCGGTGACAGGACCAAAGACTCATCGGCTATAGAGTGGATACCGACGGGAGTCATGTGCGTATGGATACGTCGAGAGGCGAGGGTCAGAGCTAGGCACTCGAGCTCTCGGGATAGCGTATGATACGTACCCATCAGGGGGGCCAGTCTTGGAGACAGCACCTGATGGATCAGCATTTCTGTGTCGATGCTTGGCACATTGGTTTCATGATATTTCCAATTACTCATTTGTATATATAATAGGGGATTGAGCCGCTGTTATATATACCATTACACCAATATTAGGGGAATGGGACGCTAATATATGTGTATTGACCTCATCATATTTATTATGCCATTATATTTAGGATGTTAGAATTTTGCTGGAGATTTGATTCGGGATACAAGAGATTCATTTGAGATTGGATACTGGAGATATATGTGAGATATACCTAATATGGTACATACGAGATATGTGAGATCCACTTGCTGTTGTACATTCGAGATATGTGAGATATACTTGATATGGTACATACGAGATATGTGAGATCCACTTGCTGTTGTATATTCGAGATATGCGAGATATACTTGATATGGTACATACGAGATATATGAGATCCACTTGATGTTATACATTCGATATATGTGATATATACTTGATGTTGTACATTCGATATATGTGATATATACATGATGTTGTACATTCAATATATATGAGATATACTTGATGTTGTACATTCAGGATATACGAGATATACTTAATATTGTGAAATTGAGGAGAATGCGATACTTAGATGATATGAGAGCCAATTTGGGGGCTGATTTGAGGAATTGGGATTTGATTCGTCTTGATGGATTGTGATCCTACCACGATGTCAGGATTCCGTGGAAATGATATATTTTACTCCATACCTCACCTTTATCTATTTGTGCACTGTTTCATGTAATAGGAGTACCTGTTAGTGTACCTTTCATGAGTGTTGCATATTTACATTCTCATACCCCCATTGCATGATTATTGCATACTGTGTCATATCATTATTGCTTTATATATATTGGTTGTACTTGTTAGTGTACTTTCCATTATTCTACATTCATATGACATGTTATTACTGTAAATTGCATATCTTAGATTCATGCTATACGTACATTTCTGCGATTACCTGCATATGTTATTTACTATTCATGAGTTGGCAACTCACCCCCGTTGTGCCACAGGTGTTACAGAGTGTTCCTCAGAGTAGTCGAGGCTGGCTATTCATCTATCATCTTTTGCTACAGATACCGCATCGGTTCACAGTGTGTTGTTTTGTTCAGGTGGGTTTTGGTGGTTATCTGTATTTGTATTGTATATTCGTTGTATCTTGTACTCTTCATCTACTATTATGTTGTTGATTTAGAGACTTGGTGAGGACGATATTGTATAAATTGTGGATTTGTTGTCTTTTATACAGTTTCCTTTCTATCGTCTTCTTTTTCATCGCTACGGCGTCGTATATTTGTTGTGGTGGTTGTTTTCCGCCTTTGGGCGTGGATTTGCTCCCGTTGGGGATGCTTTACATTATATTTATGTTGTACCCATTTTTGGGGTTGGTTTTTATAAAGGAGGTGCTGCCGAAATTTTCAAGAAAGAAAATTGGACTTAAAGAATTTATACTTGAGATTTTCTTTTAAAGGTTTAAACAATGTTTCTTATCTTTTCTTGTCTTTTAATGGTTTAGATTTCTGGGTTTTGGCTTTCTTTTACTACATTACGCCTGTAGACGTTGCGTAGTATTAAGGCCGTCACGTGCCAATTTCGGGTCGTGACAGCCGCTCCGACGTCTCTGCAACCGATTCTAGAATTGCAAAAAAGTAAATAAGAGGATAGATATTTTGAAAGACGCGAAGTCAGGATGATACAAGGTAATTAACACGCATTGACTAGAAGCGCGTGCACTTGGTGCACAAAACGCGCCCGACATCGCTACAAACCACAACTAGGGATCGCTATGCGTAACAACCACCAATCCTAGAATCCAATCGTACCAATCGCGCATTCACATCACACTAATTTTTATAGGAAATAGGTTGTAAATCATCACAACCTCAAACTTAATTAAAATCTATTTATTCTAAGAACCTGGTAAGCAAACAAAGGGTATTTTAGTGCAAAACTAGGTGCTTTAGCAAACCTAGTGGCCACAAATTTCACTTAATATCTTAATTAGGCTACACAATTATTAACTAAATTTTAATCTCACTTTTTTACACACTAATCATGAAATTAAAAGCAAAGATTTGCAGGTTTAACAACTAGATTATATATGATAACGTCATTAGATATTAACTACACTTAGCTAACTTAATTAAATGATAAGAACCTTAACTTAACCTCAAACCCTTCTCTTTAAAATTCTATTATGCAATTAAACTATATTAACACTAAATTAAAATTAGATTTAAGGAAATAATTAACAAGTAACAATTTGGATTTTTTTTATACCTCAAGATTTTGGAAAGATCAACATGCTAGCTCGCCACCCAAAATAAAAACTTGTATCAAGATCCAAGCTAGTTTAGGCAAGGAAAAAATCTTGTGATAATTTTAATAGGACTTGGAGTTAAAAAAAAATTTGGATTTTTGATAAAGAATTGAGGTTTTAGAGATGAAGAGAAGAAGAAGAATTGAAGAAGGGGGGCTGCACTTTTCTGGCCGAGAGCTAGAGGAGAGGGTGAGGGAATGTGTGTGAGAAATTTTCTAGTCAAACTCCCCATACCTCATTAATTATACACTATGCCTCTTTTCTATATTATATTTATTTTATTTTCTTTTATTTCTATTAAGTTTTCTTTAAATATCTAGAACCATCTTGACAAATTTTTCACTTTAAGAAAAACAACTTGTTACCATTTGGTTTAACACATTCTAATTTGTAATTATCACTAATTTAGTGTATAAGTGTATGATTAAAATAATAATTAAAAATAAATAATTATGGAAAATATTTAAATAAACTAGCAAGTAAATAAGTAACTAGTTAAACACTCATGCAAGCAATTACATAATTAAAAATGTGTATAATTATGTTTATATGGAAAAATAATTATATCTCGGTTTTACGGAAAACACGTATTATCAATAATTAACACATAATTAACCTAAACGAATTTTCAGAACGTTACATGCTGGCATATTGACGAGTCTTTAGAGTCCCACACAGAGATTTCCTCGTTCAAGCGAAACGAAGTAGGGCACATATGCTGATATGTGCGGGGCCTGATTAAATACGAGTATGTGATACCGTATTCTAATCTGGCGGTAATTTGATATCGGTTCAGTTATATGTGATATAACCGGATTAGTGAATCAAGTGTTGATTTGATAATGTGATATACAGATAAATGATATTAGTCGGTTATATGTGATATAACCGGATTATTAAATCAAGTGTTGATTTAATAATTTGATATATATTTATATTTGATATAATTATATATTAAATAATATTAAGCTCACTAATTATTTTCATCTTAATATATATATTAATATATATATATATATATGATATATATATATATATATATATTATGAAGCATGGCTTGGATTTTCTATTTTTATAAAACAGAAAAAGAGGTGGAAAATGGGAGATATTTGTGGAATGGGTGAGACATGGCATTTTCATTTGTTTATTGGTCTTGACTCACTATTAAAGCATAATTGGAATTATTTATGTGAAAATAATCCATGCTTCAATAAGTGAGGTCATGAGAGTAGCCATTCACTTTACTTGTTCATTTTTTCTTGAGTTCATTCTCTAGCTCCCTCCATCTTCTTCTTCCTCCCTCACCAAGCCCTAACCCTCACTTGTGATGTGAACCATAGGGCTTTGGAAAAACCTAGTGAGCTTAACACCCCTACTTCACCATCCTACACTTGATTAGCACTTGAGTTTAGGATGTTTCCTTCACTAAAAAAAGATTAGTGAGAGATAGCTTGTATTAGAGAAATTTTGGGTGGATCATCTTCAACACGAAGATCGCGAGGCAAGTTCGTGCACTTCTTCAAGTGGAGCTACGAGGAGTCGTAGGAACTACAACCCGGAGCTTCAGAAGTGAAGGACTGGGTCAACAAAAGTGTCGGGTTCCCTAGGACTCCACTGGGTTTCGGGAGGCATTGACCATACCGTTTTCAAAAATTTGGCGTGCTAAAGAACCATAACCTAGAATTTTAAGTAGAGAATTAGACGAAACTAGAATGTAAATATCTTTACATCTAAGTGAACATGGAATACAACCTTTGTAGACCGGTCTTTCACTTTATAAGCTCTGTGTAGTAGTCCCTTCGCTCCAAGTAGTGATCTCCCGGACTCTAGTAAGGCTCCACAAGGTGAAATGACCAAGCTTGCTTAAAGTCTTCGAGGCCGAAGATGATATACGTCGAGGAGACACTAACTCAAGCTCCCTCTTCACTAATGTGGAATTAGTGAAGCAAACAACCTAAACTAAATGGCTAGTCTAGTGTAGAATGGCAACCATTGGTGAGTTAATATCATATACTAACTCATGTAGAGACTTGTTAGGTTTGCCTAGCACCTACTGTAGAGTATGGAAGTATCACACATGCCACTTTAAAATTTATAGAGGTGCTAAGCAAACAAAACATGAATCTTTAACTAGAAGTTTAGGGTAACACCTAAAGTATCACATACTATGAACATATTATCACTAAGTGAAAAGAATACAACCTTTTTAGACTTCCCTTGGTGACTCCTTGGCACTATGATAGTTTGAAACGGATCGATGGAGGCCTTCCAAGTCCACAATGATCCACCCGAAGTCCCTTTGTCCAAGCTCCTACCTCCACTTGATCAAAGAAGAAGATGAAGCAAACACTCTAAACTAATTGTCTAGATTAGAGTAGAATGATGTGGTGGTGTGTTTTCTCTATTCAAAACCCAATCTTTTTAACTAACTCACTACTTTTGTAAACTCAAGAGAGCAAGAGAATGAGGAAGAAGATGATGGCAACTCAAGAGCTCAAGAATAATGAAAAAATTATGAAGAAAGAGAATAGAAAATAATATATATTTTTCTTCTTTTATCTCAAACCATGGTAACTTAAATATCTAGATATTTTTGCAAATGAGTTAAAAGCCAAAAGGAAAATTAATCCAAGGTTAAAAATTAGGTCAAGTGTGGTTTAGTTTGGAAGTGTGTAGAAAGAAATAACTATGGATCAATTTTTCTTTCTCTTTTCTTTAACTCAAATACAAATATATATATATATATATATATATATATATATATATTCCATGTGAGTCTTATATTGCCATCATAAGTGTATCAACAACTATGACACACATCCATGTATGTATGTATGTGTCCATGCACATCAACATGTGCATACATGCATGCATATATCAAATATAAAGAAAAGGGTTTAATAAAGAAATTAAACTAAAAATCAAATGTTAAATCAACACTTGATTTAAAAAACCGGTCATATCACATACGACCTGACCAAAAGAAAAACGCCCGATTAACATACGGTATCTCATACTCAGATTTAATCGGGTCCCCGTGCATATCTCATATGCACACCACATCATTTCTCCTGGGCTAGGAAACTCCTGTGTTGGACTCTAAGACTCGTCAATACGCCGGCAGTAGGCGATGATCATATCAATCACCCACAAGCCGCAAGCGGTCAGCTAAACGTAACGGCCACCCGGGTATTGAGCGATCAGAAGAAAACCAGCGAAGCTGTTAAATCTCCCGTCGAGCCAACTAGCAACACTTACCGTTCAGTCCGGTCTCGTCATCAGATATGTTGCATATCGAGTCTAGGGATGGTATCGTCAAACCTACTGATAGCACTTATCAGTAAATCTCAGCAGCCCTGGCCAGGGACATCAGCAAATCGAGCATAGCACAACATCAATCCCCAATACCGGGAGAGATGAAACCCCTCCTATCGCTCATTGCCTCCATGTGTCTCGTGATTTTACCTAAAATCCACCTGTTTGCACGACTCAGTAGAGCTGTGGTAGGGTGGAGATCAAAATGCAGTGGGCGGACACACAAAACTCTATGACGATCTTATGTCTACAGACTCACCTTTACTAGTGTCACCTGAGAACTGTTATCCGAAGATAGATATAATACCACATAGGAGTTCTCAGCGAGTCTGTTCAGTGTACCCAGTCTCCACTGAGCACCCGCATACAATCTTTGGTGTCATCATACCAGATGGATATGGAATCATACATCGCCCATCATATGGGACAAGAATAGTATACGCCAGTCTACTCTGGAATATCGATACCCCATCTCGTTACACCCACGACTAGGAACAGTTCAAGGATAAGCTTATAAACTATACGTGTCCCACTAGTATGATCCGCATCATAGTCCGAGTAGTCAAGCAAATATCCTAAGGGCTTTATCAACATGTGCCAAATGAATAAAATGCATGATCAAATGAACATGTCAAGATAAAGTAAACCAGATAGCATACTATTATGTCGAGCAAGAAAGTCATATATACACATATATACATGTCCAAGCATCCACTATACATATAATGGCCTCTAGGGCATATATATATCCAACAATCTCCTATTTGCACTAAGGCCAATTATTGGCGTAACTCATATCCAACATCTCAAAAAGTCGCTCATGCTGTGGTTGTGGAAGGGCCTTGGTGAGTGGATCCGTGGTGTTATTCTTTGTATCTACTCTCCGAATCTCGATCTCGTGGCAATCTACTATCTCCCAGATCAAATGATATCGCCTTAGGATATGTCTGGACTTCTGATGGGACCTTGGTTCTTTGGCTAACGCCATAGCCCCATTATTATCACAATACAATGGTATTGGATTAACAATGGTTGGAACTACCCCTAGTTTCGCGACGAACTTCTTCATCCAGACGGCTTCTTTGGAAACATCATTTGCAGCAATATACTTAGCTTCCATCGTGGAGTCTGCAACGGTATCCTGTTTGGAATGCTTCCAACTAACCGCCCCTCCATTGATGGTAAATACAAACCCTGAGATAAATTTGCTGTCATCCTCATCACTTTGGAAGCTTGAATCGGTAAAAGTCTCCATTTGGAGATCCCCATCACCATACACCAAGAACAATTCTTTAGTCCTTCGCAAGTACTTAAGAATGTTCTTCACTACTATCCAATGTTTCTACCCTGGGTTCGATTGATACCTGCTTACTACAGCTAGTGCGTAAGCTATATCAGGGAGAGTACATAACATCGCATATATTATAGATCCTATGGCTGAAGCGTTGGGTATAATGCTCATGCGAGCTCTCGCTTCATCAGTCTTCGGACAGAAGTCTTTGGAGAGAGTGATTCCATGACAAGCGGGCAAGGCACCACGCTTGGAATCTTCCATACTAAACCTTTCTAGGATGGTGTCAATCTACTTTGATTGGGACAATCCCAATAACCTCTTAAATCTATCTCTATAGATCCTTATGCCCAAAATGCATGAGACATCACCTAGGTCCTTCATGGAGAACATTTGTGATAAGAATAGTTTGATCGATTGTACCATAGGAATATCATTTCCTATCAAGAGAATGTTATCCGCGTACAATACGAGGAATGCGACAGTATTCCCTACAATCTTCTTATAAATGCATGGTTCTTCTATATTTTTGATAAAATCAAACTCTTTGATGATATCATCAAAACAGATGTTCCAGCTCCGTGAGGCCTGCTTTAATCCATAAATGGATTTAAGCAATCTACATGCCTTCCCGCTGCTCCCACTGTCAATGAAGCCCTCTGGCTGATCCATATAAACGCATTCTTCTAAATCACCATTTAGAAATGCAGTTTTAACGTCTATCTGCCAGATTTCATAATCATACTGAGCAGCAATAGCAAGTAGGATCCGAATGGATTTAAGCATTGCTACTGGAGAGAAGGTTTCATCATAGTCAAATCCTGGTCTTTGATGAAAACCTTTCGCTACAAGCGTTGCTTTAAAGGTCTCTACCTGTCCATCTACACCAATCTTTCTCTTAAAGATCCATTTGCACCCAACGGGTTTTATCCCAGGAGATGCAACGTCCAATGTCCATACTTTGTTGGTTTACATGAACTCCATTTCGGGTCTCATGGCTTCCAGCCACTTCACTGAGTCACCACTCATGATAACTTACTGAAAACTAGTAGGGTCATCATCATCCATGATGCAATCTTCTCTATCAACATCAATGAGAAACCCATAGTATCTCTCTGGTGGACGAGAAGTTCTACTAGATCTCCGGAGCGGCTGAGGTTCTTGAAGTTCTACTGCAACATCTGTTTCAACCAATTCGTCCTGAGTAATTTGTGTCTCTAGAACCTCTTCTAGTTCTACCGCATTGCCATCAGTACAGTTTGTAAAGATTTCATTTTCCAAAAATGTGGCATTTGAGAAACAAACACCTTTTGTTCCTCCTTGTGGTAGAATAGATATCCATACGAATGTTTTGGATATCCTATAAATTTACACATGACCGATCGTGTCTCGAATTTTTCTGGATTCTGCTTTTTAACAAAAGCCGAACAACCCCATATCCTAACTCTTTTAACAGATGGTCTCTTTCCACTCCATATCTCATATGGAGTGGTGGACACGGTCTTTGTCGGAAACCTGTTTAACAGATACATTGCTGTCTCCAATGCATGCCCCCAAGTGGTAACTCAGCATCACACATCATGGACCGTACCATATCTAATAGGGTATGATTCATACGTTTTGACACACCGTTGTGCTGTAGTGTGTAAGGAGGAGTGAGCTGAGAGAGAATCCCATTCTCTTTTAAGAAGTCTGAAAACTCTGTACTTAAATACTCTCCACCTCAATCCGATCGAAGCTTCTTGATACTCAAGCCTATTTGTTTTTCTACTTCAAGTTTGTACTCCTTGAATTTCTCAAAAGCTTCGGATTTGTGCTTTAATAAAAACACGTGTCCGAATCTTGAGAAATCATTAGTAAAAGTAATGAAGTATGAAAAACTGCCTCTTGCATGTGTAGACATTTGTCCGCATACATCACTATGTATGAGGCTTAAGAGTTCCATAGCTCTTTTTCCGTGTCCAGTAAATGGAGTTTTGGTTATTTTACCTTTGATACAGGACTGACAAGTCGCATAAGATTTATATTCAAAAGGATTTAAATATCCATCTTTATGTAGCTTACTTAGTCTTGTTTCATTAATATGACAAAGTCTACAATGCCAAAGAAAATCTTCATTTATATCTGAAAATTTTCTTTTATTAGTATGTTGTATATTGAAAACTGTGTTTTGGTTCAGGACGTAAATACTATTATTTAGTGTACCATACCTAATCAACTTTTGATTCAAGTTAATGATCATAACATTATTTTGTAACACAAAATGATATCCTTCATTGTCCAACAAAGAAACGGATATTATATTACATAGCATACTAGGTACAAAATAACAAGAGTTCAAAACCAAAATACAACCCGAAAGCAACCCCAGATAATACTCTCCTACGGATACAGCATGTACATTAAAACCATTTCCAACCCGCAGAGTATGGTCTACAGTCTTCAAAACTCTGCTGTTTCTCAATCCCTGCACACAATTGCAGATGTGAGAACCAGAACCGGTATCTAATACCCAAGATGCAGAGTTAATTGAATAACAGTTCTCAGTTACGAACACACCTGAAGCGGAAGCATCAGCATGCTTCTTCTTTTTTAGATCAGCAAGATACACAACATTGTTGCGTTTCCAATGTCCCGACTTGCGGCAGTAAAAACATTCTCCTTTTCCACTTCCTGTGGCCCCAGATATTTCTTTCCGCTTTGCCTTTTTAACCCCACCTTTCGGTTTGATGGATTTCTTCTTCTTCTTTCCCTTGGCCTTGGCTTTTGGGACGGAAGAAGAAGATGGCCCAGCAAGCAGAGCGGGAGTCTTCGTTGTCTTAAGCGTGCTCTCTACACTTCACAACATATTGAGAAGTTCAAGCAATCATTTCTCCAAATCATTCATATTGAAATTCACTATGAACGGAGCAAAGGCGGGGGAAGAGACTGCAGAACAATATCTGTATATTGCTCATTATCCATGGTCCATCCCAGTTCCTCAAGTTATTCTATAAGACCAATCATCTTTAGAACATATTCTCCTACTGATGCTCCAGGGGCCATCCTGTTGGATGTAGTGCCCTCAAAGTGAATTATTGGATCGCAGGTACATGATTGCAATGATTGAGGGAGGACCTATACCGGTAGGATAGTCTTACTTGAGATGATAGTATGCTATTTGGTTTGTCTTTATCATCGTGTACTGCTTTAGGTGACTTTACATATCACTATTACACATTGATAGAGCCCTTAGGATTCTTGCTTGACTACCAACAGTATGATATCGATCATATACGTGAGAGTTGGGTAGTTTATAAGTGCATCCTTAAAAGTGGTCCCTAGTCATGGGAGTTTTGAGACAGGACATCGATACTCCAGAGTAGACTAGTGTATACAGTCGAAACCCCAACGAGGGGCGATGGCCGGTCTCACAAGCCATTGGTGTCAGTTGATTCACCTAAGATGTATACAGGTGCTCATTGGGTTATGAGTGCACCGGACAGGACTCGCCGGGAACCTGCCAGTTGGTATTATACCTAGCGTCAGGTTAGTTCATCGACCTGAGATCGTCATTTGTCGCGTGTGAGTTCCCACAGTACTTTGATTATTACCCTACCACGGCTCAAAGGAGTCCTACAAACAGGTTTTAGTTGGGTACAGTCATGAGCCATATGAAGGCAGTGAGCGGATCGGCAGGGGTTTCGTCTCGCCCGGTATTGGGGGTGAGATCGCGCTGTGTCTAGGAGAGCCATTACACAAAGCCCTCGGCCGAGGCAGGAATTTTACTGGTAGGTACTCTAGTAGTATCTCAAGGTGTTCTGGGCTACACTCTGACACGACTTATACCGCTATTGGGGGTCTGACGTTACCAGCCCCCTATGCCCGATATGCGATGCTCATAGACGAACAGACCGGACTGTACGGATATTGTCACTGATAGGCTCAGTAGGGTTCCAGGATGAGTTCACTCATCAGCTTCCCTTTCCATCAGTACATGGGCAGCCGTTACGTACAGCCAGTACCACTGACGTGCTTGTAGTTAAACCCACTGCCAGGGTATTGAAGAGTCTTTAGAGTCCCCCACAGATAGTTTTCCAAGTTCGGGCGAAACGGTGTAGAGGCCGTATAGTTTTATGGCAGGGTTTGAACATGCACGTGCACTTGTGCACGTGTCATAGTTCGGACAGATAATACTTGTGGGCTTTGGTTTAAGCCAAATCCAAGTATTATATTAAGTCGGAATATTTTATTCTCATAGTATTCGTATTCGGTCGGAATACGGATGCAGGTATGCATATACAGGTGAGGGGTATTTTTGTAATTCATTAGAAGATTACTTTAGAAGATACATTTCTTTTTGGTTAAACATTTTAGTTTAAATGTTTAGTGATTTGGGAAGTATGACTTATTGTTATGACTCATTGATTTTTGCATGTTCACTAATGACTCATGGTGATGAGTCATGTAGTGAGTCATGAAGAGTTAATGAGTTTTGTTTTGGGTGTGATTTTTTAGGGTTGAGTTGGAGATATTTTGGTAAGATATTTTCTTTGTTTATCCAACACAAAACCTCATATATATCACACACAAAATAAATGGACAGCCAACTTAAGTTTTGGGGTTGTGTTTTTTGCTCACTTGATTTATCTTGAGCTCACACTCTTCATCCCTCTTGCATCTTCTTCAACCTCCACCCTAACCCTCTAATGTGATGAGAACCCTAGGCTGTTTGAGACAAAGTATTCGCACTCATTCTCTACATCATTTTGGACATGTCGGTTAGCATACTTCATGTCCGAGTTGCCTCGGTATAGAGGCGGGAGCCCGTATAAAGATTCGTTGACATGGTGCCACCTCGACGAGGAGACCGGAGATCGATCGAGATCGGAGCAGCCGTAAGGAGATGGTGATGGTGGCTAAAGACCGAAGGACACGGATCGATTGTTATAGCCTTTCTATCATTTTACAGTTTGCTAGTTTAGCGTTAATGGCACGATCCGGGTTAAAGACTATGCTAGCGCCAGTTTATAAAAGTTTTTGTTTCGTGTTAGGCCTCGGATTGACGGCCGGGGCGCTACTGTAGACTTACACATCCGCATCTGAAACAACTTTCGAGATGCCTCGTATCGTAAAGTACGAGATTGCTCTTCATACAACTCCTTTGTATGAAGAAAGATGGATTGCACATCCATCTTCTCATGCTTTTTCTGATGGATACTGTCCATAGAAGCAAGCGCGAGGCACATGGCCGTGTTGCAATCAATATCCCATGTTTTTCGGAACTCCCTATCCGAAACAGATGATTCAGGCCCTAGGACGGGTGGGGCTTTGGTAGTGAGGACATATGATACTTTATCATATGTGTGTGCAATGTTCATGTACCTCAACCATTCTTTATAATTCGGTCCTGTCAGTTTGTTTTTCTCTAAAAGAAGCTTAAGTCCCGTCATCAGTATCTACCTTTAGGAGAGAGAAAAGAATACACTCAGCGAAATGCTCTTGCAAAGAATTAGATTGGTTATTAGCTTATCTAATCGATGTATCCCACTACTTTTATCAAATTTTCTTTCAAAACCTTAAAAGAAAACTAGTCAGGATTAATTACATTCTACAGTTTCATTAACCGGTCAGCCAGGCCATTGTCGGTACTTTGAGAGAGGTTCCCCGTGCTTTCGCACGGTACTAATTAAAGTAAACTTCGTTTTCCCAGAGGTCAAACACCGTTGACACCTTTCTAGACACCTACTGGATTAGCTAATTGTAAAGTGTAAAAATCTCCTGGGAGTAACACTTACTCACAGTAGGATTGGGATCCATATATCAAATAGATGTTATGCAATCTCATTATAAATTTCAACTCTTGAAACTCCAGATATGGTTTTTACCCCTAGTTACTTATGACCTTGGCTATGGTCAACATATATGAAGTTCCACCGGGAGCTAGTGCTTGCTATCTCAAAATAGCTCCATGGATCTCATCGGAAATGTTTGATGCTTCTTCATAAGCACTAGTCAAGTTCTACCCGTCATTTTGAGATTAACTAAACCCACCCATATAACCCTTGACTATGATCAACATAATCACATGAATGTCCTAACTGATCGCATCATATGCTTTGTAGGAAGACATCATTTAGCTACCGTACACTACGCCTTGACTACAATCAACATACGTAGCACGAATACTAAGTACTCTGCTTCCTAAAACGACGGAGGGTTGCAGATGGTTTTTTGAAAACCTTTAACGCTTTGAACTTGATCTCGTTGTAGAATCAAAACGGTTTAGAAAAGGAGTGGTTTAAGCTCCGCATCTTTTGAAACTTGTATTTTTCAAAAAAAGGCCGAGTGTGTTTCAAATCCGATTCTACAACATCTTTAGGTTTCTTTTTCTTTACATTAATCTTATTAATGTAGTCCCATAATTTAAGTTCCTAAGCCATCACAGAAAAGAAACGAAAATAGAACGTACACTTATACCATCCGCATTCGCCACAGTGTCCTGTTATGCACCGTTAGGTTACTTAACTAACGGCATAGCGGGGCGGGACTTGCACGGGTATAAAATATAAGCGACGTTTATATATATCATATATATAATAATAATCCATTCCTATCAGATACTAAGTAATCACATTACAGAATATCAACAGCAGAAGCACATATGAAAATAAAAAGGATATCTAGGAGGTCCGTATTTTGTATTCAGCCAGCAATAGAAAATACGGATTCCACAGTCGCGATGAATAGCTAAGCCCACACTCTTAGACCCCTATGAAAGCGGAAAGTGATCCTACGAATTCTAGAGTTTAGGAGACCCGGTCTCGACTCCTCGAGATGGGCTCCCACTGAACCCTAGAACCCGATCACTTGTGCTCCCCTCCTTGGGTCTATCCTAATGCGGAAAAGTAAATAACATACAGTAATGGTGACATCTTCCTCAACCCGGAAATGCCCCAAATAGAAGAATATGTTAGTTATATGTATGCCCTAGAGGCCATTACAGTACATACGATGTATATTGTAATGGATGCTTGGACATATATAGGGAGGACTTTCTTGCTCGACATGATAGTATGCTATCTGGTTGCTCTTTATCTTAACATGTACTCTGATTGTCTCTATGTTACATGTTGATTGTCTCTATCTTAATAATATTATATATCATATATATAATATATTTTGTAACAAAATAAAATAATACAATTAACATATATCACATATATATCAATGTATTATCCAAGTGAGAAAAAGAATCTTTAAGTGAGCTTATATTAGTTAATGTAATATAATATATCAAATATATAATTATAGATTAAATTATCGAATCAACACATGATCCGATAATCCGGCTATTTCACAAATAACCGACTAATATAATCTGTATCAGTTCATCGAATCAACACTTGATCCGATGACCCCGCTATATCACATATACCCGGCCGATATCTCATATCGCGAAAATCTAATACGGTATCGCATACACATATTATTCCCGGTCCCGCACATATTACATATGTGCTCCTACTCCGTTTTGCCTGAGCAAGAAAACCTCCGTTTAGGACTCTAAAGAATCGTCAATACGCCGGCAGTAGGTGATGATCATATCAAACACCCACAAGCTGCAAGCGGTCAGCTAAATGTAGCGGTCAGCTATTGAGCGATCAGAAGATCAACAAGAAAGCCTGTACATTCTCCTGCGAATCCAATCAGTAACACTCACATACAGTCCGGTCTCTTCATCTGATATGTCGCATATCTCGCCTCGGGGTGGTAAACGTCAGACCCCAATAGCTCGATAAGTCATGTCGATATGAGGTCTCCATAACAGTTCGAGAAACTACTGATAACACTTACCGGTAAATCTCAGCAACCCTGGCCAGGGATTTCCAGTTATAGCCAATCGAACACAGCGCAACATCAACTCCCTATACCGGGAGAGACGAAACCCTTCCTATCGCTCATTGCCTCCATGTGATTCGGGACTGTACCCAAAAGCCACCATTTTGCATGCCCTCTTGGACGTGGTATGATGGAAATCAAAGCACAGTGGGAATCACACAAGACTCTATGACGATCTCGGGTCTACAGACTAACCTATACCAGTGTCACCAGAGAACTGCCATCTGACGTGAGGTATAATACCATGTGGGAGTTCTCGGTGAGCTCGTCCAGTGTACCCAGTCACCACTGAGAACCCGTATACCTTCTCTGATGTCAAACACCAATGGATATGGGATCATCCATCGCCCATCATATGGGTCAAGAAGCGCATACGCTAGTCTACTCTGGAGTATCGATGCCCTGTCTCGGTACTCCCACGACTAGGAACATTTGAAGGATGTACTTAGCGACTACACTGTCCTCACTAGTATGATCTGCATCATAGTCCTGGTAGTCAAGTACTCATCCTAAGGGCTTTATCAACATGTAACATAGAGACAATCAGAGTACATGTTAAGATAAAGAGCAACCAGATAGCATACTATCATATCGAGCAAGAAAGTCCTCCCTATATATGTCCAAGCATCCACTACAATATACATCGTATGTACAGTAATGGCATCTAGTGCATAAATATAACTAACAATTTCCCACTTACACTAGGGCCATTTGTTGTAGTATCTCATACCTAACAATAAGCTGTGGTTGAAGTATCTCATACTCAACCATCCCATTAAAGTCTCTACTGGAAAATAGGCCTTTGTGAATGGATCTGCGCTGTTGTCCTTTGTGTCTACTCTCCTAACCTCGATCTCCCTGGAGATCAACCATCTCTATGATCAGGTGATACTGCCTAAGAATATGTCTGGATCTCTGATGGGACGGGGGTTCCTAGTCTTAAGCCACAACTTCATTGTCACACAATGGTAGGAACAAAATTCATCTCATGAACTCATATATATCCAGACAGCCTCTTTGGTAGTATCCTTGGTAACGATGTATCTTGCTTTTAATCGTCTAGTAGGTCACGGTATCTAGCTTGGAACTCTTCCAACATACCGTCCCTCCACTGAGGGTAAAGACAGTGCCTGCGACTGACATTCAGTCGTCCTTATCAACCTAGAACCTTTCCAGTGATTCTCCCCAGGATCGATTGATACCATCTCACTACAACTAGTGAGAATCCTAACATCCAATTAGATCTATCCCATAGATCCATAACCCAGGATTTAGGAGGTATCACCTTGATCCTATATGGAGAATCCATGTGATAAGAGGAGATTGACCAAGCGTAGCATATGAAACTTCTTCCCTATCAAGAGTATGTCATCCACGTACTATATGAGGATCACCACCATACTCCCTACTACCTTTTCGTATATACTTGGTTTATCTACAATTTTGATGAAGTTAAACTCTTTGACTACTACATCAAAACAGACGTTCCAACTCCGCGATGCCTGATTTATCATATAAAACATCTTGCCTACGTTTCCGCTGCTCCCACTGTCTACGAAGCCCTCTGGCTGTGTACTTATAGACACGCTCTTCCAAATCACCATTTAGAAAAGCAGTCATGACACCCAACCGCCAGATATCGTAGTCATGGTATGTAGCAGTGGCAAATAGGATCTGGATGGACTTAAGCATAGCTTTGAAAGTCTCAACTTTTCCATGTACACCAAGTAATCTTCTCAAGATATACTTGCTCCTGATGGGGATTTAACCCTTCAGATAAAGCAACCAAAGTCCATACTTTGTTGGTGTATAAGGATTCCATCTCAAATCGCTAAGCATCCAGCCATTCTCACAGAGTCCCCACTCCTGATGGCTTGCTCGAAACTAGTTGGGTCATCATCTCAAGATGCAATCCTCGCTCCCACTGTCATAGAGAAACCGAAATATCTCTCAGGTGGATGAGGAACCCTACCAGATCGACGGAGAGGCTGAGCTTCGTTAGAAACTATTGAATCCTTCGGGTTTACCAAATCATCAGCTGCAGTTTGTATAGCTGGAACTCCTTCCAGTTCTACCTCATGACCACTAATTTCTTCACAAGAAATTCCCTTTTTCTCAAAAAGTGGTATGCCGGGAAATAAAACATCTTTTGTTCCACGGTGTGGTAGAAGATATTCCCTTGCGAATGCTTGGGATATCCAACAAACTTCCACAGAACTGACCTTGCCTCGAGCTTGTCCGGATTTTTCTTTTGACATAAGCCGGACAACCCAAATCTTAACTTCCTTAAGAGATGGGTTCTTCCCATACCATATCACATATGGAGTGGTAGGCACCTGATTTGATTGGAACCCTATTCAATAGGTATGCAGCTTCACAAGTGCATAACATCAAAAAGAAATAGGCAACTCAGTAATACTCATCATAGAGCACACCATATCTAATAGGGTGTGATTGCTCCGCCCTGATACACCGACGTGCTGTGGTGTATACGGAGGAGTAATGCTGAGAGAGAATCTCATTCTCCTTTAGAATAGTCCAGGAATCCCATGCTCAAGTATTCTCCTCCTTGATCATATCAAAGGATATAATACTTATACCCATTTTGGTTCTCTACTTCTAACTCATATTCATTGAATTTCTCAAAATGTTCAGACTTTTGTTTCAACAGGAACATATGTCCTAACCTTGAGAGATAATCAGTTAATGTAATGAAGTATAAAGAACTAATCCTGGCATGTGTAGACAGGGGACCTTACATACATCATCATGTATCAATCCCAAGAGTTCACTAACTCTTTCTCTGTTTCCAATAAACAGAGCCATGGTCATCTTATCTTTGTGACATGACCGGAAAGTTTCACAAGATGTAAATTCATACAGATTTAAATATGCATCTAAATGTAACTTAGCTAGTCGGGTCGCATTGATATGACCTAGTCTACAATGCCTCAAGAAGGATTCGTTCATTTCTGAACTCTTCCTCTTGTGTGTGTTCTGTACACCAAGAACTGTAATTTGATTTAGAACGTATAAGCTTTAAGATAACGTGCCTGAACCGATCAACTCTTGATATAGGAAATGTTCAAAACATTATCCAACATTACAAAATTATATACTTCTTTATTAAAATAAAGAGACTGATATGATGTTGTATACCAGGTTCGGTATCTAATAACATTCGTTCAGAATCAATGTATTTTGGTAATACAGGGTGATAACTGCCAACTACTTGGCTTGCAACAATTGCACCGTTTCCAACTCTTGAAACTTATCACCCGTTCTCAGTTCTCTACCTATTTGTAGCCCATGTAACTTATTACATATGCGGGATCCTGATCCGGTATCTCATACCTAGGACGTAAAGGATACTGAGAAACAGTTCTCTGTAATGAAACACACCCGAAGATGATGCATCAGCATGCACTTTCTTCGTTTGGGCGTCAGGGGAATTCTGGTAATCCCCTATTTCCTGCTCTGTCTTATAACAATTATAAGTTAGAGCGGGACCAACGTTCCCCAGCTCATTATAATAAGCGGGTTCGGTCAATACATCCGTATTATTATCTTGATTAAGGCGTGACATGGTCGCTACCTGGAGAGAGAGAGAAGAAAGCACTCAGCGTATGCTCTTGCAAGATTAGATTGGTTATTAATATATCTAATCAGGATGGCTCCCACTGTTTTAGTCAAATCTTCCTTCAAACCCTAAAAGGTAAGACTAGCCGGGATTAATTACACTCAACAAGTTCGCCAATCTTTCAGCCAGGCCAGTGTCGGTACTTTGGGGGAGGTTACCCATGCTTTCGCACGGACCTAATTAAAATAAATCTCGTTTTCCCAGAGGCATAACCCCGTCAACACCTTTCTAGACACCTACTTGATCGGCTAATTGTAATGTGTAAAACTATCCCAGGAGTAACTCTTACTCGCAGCGGGTATCGGGATCCAACTATCTCATAGGAGGTATGCAATCTCATTGCAAATTTCAACACTTGAAATTCCCAATAATATTTTACCCCTAGCGTGCTATGACCTTGACGCATGCCAAACAACCCATAGTCTGCTAGTCAAGTTCAACTCGTGCATTTCCTGATTGAATTAAACCCACCCGTACGACCCTTGACGCATGCCAAACAACCTCGTACGAATACCCTAATCCAATCACATCGTATGCTAGCAGATAAGCACTAGTTAGCTACCGTACACTATGCCTTGACGCATGCCAAACTACCGCAGCACGAACAAGTAGTACTTATCTGAAATGACGGAGGGCTACGCAGGTTTTTAAGAAAACCATGAGCGTAATGAACTTGATATCGTCGTAGAATCGAGTGAATTTTAAAAGGAGTGTTTTTGAGGCCTTTACTAGTTTTGCTAAAGAGGTCACTCCCGGTGAAGGGACCTCGGTTCTTTCCTTATTGAATAAGGTGCAGGATATTTCACAAATACAACTATGCAAAGCAAAAATTATAGAAGCAATTAAAAAACAAACCGAGTTTGTAGCATCTGCTAGTTTCGCTAAAGAGGTCACTCCCGGTGAAGGGATCTCGGCTCTTTCCTTATCGAATAAGATGCTGGGTATTCTACAAGGAATACCGCTATGCAAAGCAAGAACTAGAGCTACCAGTTTTTAAACAAGTTTCTACAACATCTTTAGGTTTCTTTTATTTTCATTAATCTCATTAATGAAGTCCCATTTTATTATGCTTCACAAGCATCACATTTGAAACGAAATCAGCAATATAATATATATCTCATATATATAATATAAACATTCGTCTCAAGCAGTAATATGTTCTCATCATAGAACATTGCAGCAGAAGAACATATATGAAATATTGGATATACTAGGAGGTCCGTGTTTTATTGCGAGGTTGTATAAAAGACAGATTCTACGGTCGTGATGAATAGCCAAACCCACATCCCCAGACCCCTACGAGAGCGGCAAGTAACCCTACCAATTCTAGAGTTAGGACACCCAGTCTCGACTCCTCAAGATGGTCTCCCACT
Source organism: Agapanthus africanus (assembly GCA_030015575.1). Lineage (NCBI taxonomy): Eukaryota > Viridiplantae > Streptophyta > Magnoliopsida > Asparagales > Amaryllidaceae > Agapanthus > Agapanthus africanus. The sequence goes on along the minus strand of JASDDO010000029.1, from coordinate 143,766,312 downwards.
GGACCCTAGAACCCGGTTACTTGTGCTCCGCGCCTTGGGTCTATCTTAATGCGGAAAAGTAAATAATATACAATGGTGACATCATTCTCAGCCCGGAAGTGCCCCAATAAAAGAATATTACATACAAATGAATTTTACATGAATGAAAATAAAAACCCTCATCTCACATAAAACCCCCGGCTATTCAAAACGCGACGATCCAATATAACATATCACAGCAACACATAACATCACATGTCATCAACGTAAGTAAATATGCGTATCCCAATTGTCGTTGATGTATAGCAATGAAATCGGCGATACACCACATATTACACTTACAGTCGTAGAAAAGAAAGTGTAAAACTACAACAGTAGGAATCCGCAACCTCCTTACACATCTCATGCCTAACCAAATGAATTCCTTAGACATCGCATGCCTAACAATTATAAACCCCACATTTTAGTCTCAATATCGAAAACTCTTTTCAATATCAAGTTGGGCAATTCAACAAAATTCACGACATCCTGATCGAATGGTCGTTGGAAACTTTAGTAGACTGCCGCACCCCCGGACGCCTTCGACGAAGTGCACTAAGGCGGAACACCGCTGTCGTGAGCACCCGAACGGATGCTTTTGGCGACGGGGTTCTCCTACAGTCACTTGGTCGGGGCTATGGGGCGTGGCTGTCTATTAAATTTACCCGGTGAGTATCCGCGTATGCTACGTGATTGCAACGGACTTTTGATCGCATCAAAATCCCGTGGCAACCGATCAACTGAGACCAAAGTGCCAGATTTATGACATTCAAATTAGTTATCTCATAACTACTTGTAGAATCCAAATATTGTATCAAATTCCAGATAAATAGACAATGTTAAACTTTCCGATCGAATAAACAAACAACCAAGATTTCCCTTTAGTTCTCAACACTTGAAATTAGTTTAAAATCATCCATCACATGCCACAGTACCAATGGTCCAGCCGTAGAATGGTCAAACCAACGCCTCACATGTGGCAATGCCGTACTGCCACAAACCCTAAGGTTTAGAGGCGGTTCTGACGGTCACATAATCGAGTTAAGGTTACGTTCTTCTAGAGGGTCCACCGCGTTACTTGCACGACTGTGAATGTTCTTTAACTAAGGAAAAAAATCCAACACTTGGAAATTTTCCGGCAGGGGAAAAAGTGAGTTATTGATATCCGTTAGAACTTTTTAACACGTTCTAAATTACCCGGAAAAACTTAAACGAAGTTAAACTTTCCGATCGAATCAACGAGTTCCCAATATTTCCCAGAAAGCTCAACACTTGAGTAGAATTAAAAATTCCCAGAAGCATGAAAAAGTACCCAAGAATAAACCCCTGAAGTATTAGCCCCTAACTCCCAAAGATGGTGGCGGCACCGCCGCCAAATGCATGGTTTGGCCGTGGTTCCGCGGTCTCTTGAGGGAGTTAGGGCTTCGTACTTCACAGTAATTCTTAGAATTCCCTGCATAATTTTCTGAGTATTTTTAATATGAAAATTTTCAACTTTTGAAAAAATTTCCAGAGAAGGGGTTTGTATCGGGGTTTCGGGGTTCGATCGGACTTCAAACTTCGTCCAGACAACGCCTAAAGCTCTAGCTTGGCTCTGATACCACTGTAGGGTTAGTATAGCACCTTAGGAAGGTTTAGCAAGGCATCAATCATGCCATATTGAAATTTTTAGGGTTCTAAAAAAACCCTAACCAAGATCTTAACTAGAGAATTAAGCAAACAAGCATGTTAAACACTTTAACATCTAAGAGTTAGGGATTACAACCATTGTAGTCCGTTCCTTCACTTCTAAATCTCCTTGTTGAGGTCCCTTCGCTGCGATCATTGAGTACCCGGACTTAAGAGAGGCTCCATGAAGAGAAAGATGCAAGCTTGCTTCCAATCTTCAACAACAAAGATGATCTACCTTGAAGAAACTCAAGTCCAAACTCTTGCTTTTCTAATCAAGTATTAGCAAAGCAAACACCCTAATCTATGTGGCTAGAATAGATGAGGATGATGAAGTAGGAATTTAGCTCTCATTTTTTTTTCAATTTCTCACTCAAAATCATCACATAACAAAAAGCTAGAAAGCTTTTCTCAAAGGAAGAAGAAGAAGAACAAATTACTTTGTGATGAATAATGAATTATCATTCTATGGTTATCATTGCAACCCATGGTTAAGAATGAAGACTTAACCCATGTAGAGAGTTAACTAGGGTAAAGGGTTTGGGTTGGTTTAATAAAATATCTACACAAAAATATCTTTGCTTAAAACAAAAATAAAGCTTCTTGAAGCTTCATGAAAAAGCTAACCCAAATCAAACCCTAACTATGTTTAATCTCCACAAAACATGTTGCATTTGTAATCATAACTTGTTAATTCATTATTCATCACAAAGTAATTTCTTCTTCTTCTTCTTCCTTTGAAAAAAGCTTTCTAGCTTTTTCTTATGTGTTGATTTTGAGTGAGAAAATGAAAACAAATGAGTGCTAAATTCCTACTTCATCATCCTCATCTATTCTAGCCACTTAGATTACGGTGTTTACTTTGCTAATACTTGATTAGTAAAGCAAGAGCTTGTGCTTGAGTTTCTTCAAGGTAGATCATCTTTGTTGTTGAAGATTGGAACCAAGCTTGCATCTTTCTCTTCATGGAGCCTCTCTTGAGTCCGGGTACTCGATGACCGCAGCGAAGGGACCTCAACACGGAGCTTTAGAAGTGAAGGAACGGACTACAATGGTTGTAATCCCTAACTCTTAGATGTTAAAGTGTTTAACATGCTTGTTTGCTTAATTCTCTAGTTAAGATCTTGTTTAGGGTTTGTTTAGCACCCAAAAAATTTCAATATGGCATGATTGATGCCTTGCTAAACCTTGCTAAGGTGCTATACTAACCCTACAGAATATTACATACAATTGATATTTACATGAATGAAAATAAAGACTCTTATCTCACATAAAACCCCGGCTATTCGATCGCGACAATCCTGCACATCATATCTCAGCAACACATAATATCTCATATCATCAACGTAAGCAAGTATGCGCATCCCGATTGTCGTTGATATATAGCAACGAAACCGGCGATACACCACATACCACACTCACGGTCGCTGAAAAGAAAGTTAAAAACAACAATTGAAATTATCACAATCACATATATCAAGCCGATGTTTAACGTTTCAATCGAATCAACATACACCCACATTTTACCCCGAGAGCTCAGCACTTGAGCAAAGTCACAAATACTCAAAAACGCGCCATAGTGTCTATGGACCAGCCGTAGAAGGGGTTAACCAACGCCTCAACTATGAAACCACATAACTACGGCAAATCCTAAGGTTCGATCGCAGTTCCGTGGGCATAGAATCGAGTTAAGGTTATTATGTTCTTCTAGAGGGTCCATAGGATACTTGCGCGACTATTGAATATGATGTTAACTTAGGAAAATTACAATACTTGGAAATTTCAGCGGGGTCAAGATGTGGGGTTTTGAAGTTCGTTCGAACGGCTAAACATTGTCAAGGTTACCAATACTGTTAGTGTATATGCCCTAGAGGCATTGCTGTATCATACTAGTTTGTATATTACTTAATGGAAGCTTGGGATATTCACAGTTGTATAAACATTCTTGCTCAAAATGGTAGTATGCTACTTGGTTTGTTTCTACTTCAATATGTGCATGTGTTTCTTTTAGCATATTGCTTATACATATTAGTAGAGCCCTTAGGATCTTTGCTTGATTACCAGCGTTGTGATGGCAGTCACACTCGTGGGGGCTGTGTAATCCACAAGCACATCCTTATACAGGTCCCTAGTCGTAGGACTATCGAGACAAGGCATCGATACTCCGGAGTAGACTAGCGTATGCGCTTCTCATCCCAGTAGGGGAGACGGTCTGTCCTACAGCCGTCAGTACGTCGTACTTGAGATAGTATGTGGGTGCTCGTTAGGTTATGAGTACACTGGACAGGACTCGTCGGGAACTGTTCGTTGGTACTATACCTATCGTCAGTTATCAGTTCCCAGGTGACATGAGTACATCTTAGTCCGCTGACTTGACACTGACACTTTGCCTCGAGTGTGTTCCTACTGTACTTTGACTACTACCCTACCACGTCTCAAAGGAGTCGTGCAAACAGGTAGTAGTTGGGTGCAGTCCCAAAGCACTTGGAGGTAGTGACGGTTAGACAGGATTCGTCTCTCCCGGTATTGGGAGTTGATATAGCGCTGTGTCATGGAGAGCCATTTCACGTAGTCGTCCCTGGCCAGGGCAAGCGAGATATACTGGTAGGTTTCCAGTGTTATCTCAGATGTTCTGGGCTACACTCCGACACGACTTGTACCGCTATTAGGGGACTAACGTTTACCGCCCCCTAGGCCCGCCATGCGATATTCTCAGATGAACAGACCAGACTGTATGGAGATTGTCACATTCAGGCTCAGTAGGAGTTCAGATGGGTTTCACCTCGTCCGTTTTCTTATCGGCATCTACTTAGGGGCCGTTACGCACAGCTAGTGCCGCTTGCGGTCTGTGGTTAAACCCACTGCCAGCGTAGTGTCGAGTCTTTAGAGTACCACACAGAGAGCTATTCGCCTTTAGACAAAAGAGTAGAGGTCGCATGGTTTTGCGACAGGGTTCGGTCACATCCGCGCACTTGTGCACGTTTGGTGTCCGGGCAGTTATTACTAGCGGGCTTTGGTTTAAGCCAGATCCTAGTATACGTTTTGGGATTGGTTTTGACTCTTTGTATTCGTGTTCCTCGGAACACGGATGCGGGTGTGTATGCACAGTTGACAGAGACAGAGGCAGAGGATTCTCATTAGGGTTGTTGACTGTTGACCTTTTCTAAACCCTAGTGAGAATATGAAATATGATTAATAATAATATTAATTAAGTATTATTATGCCATGGTTGGGTTGAAAGTTTGACTTTGTTGACCTGTTGACTTTGTTGACCGGTTGACTAGTTTGGACTTGTTGACCATCATCATTGCATGGCTATCATTTCATGGCTATGACTTTTGCTTGCTTCTTGTGGTTTACAAAATGAGTGCATGAAATGATATATCCATTGACATGAACCATCACATAATACTCAATTACTATTATTATTATGATTATTTTGTATTATGAGAGGAGGGTGGAAAAAGTCTTGCTCAATTCTATCATTTGCATTCTCTCTCATCCAAGCTCTCTCCTCTTCCTCTTGCTCTCCCTCTAGCTCAAGGCAAAAATCTCTCATGTGTTGAGAACCATTTGCCTTGGAGATAAAACCCTAAAACACTTCTCTACTCATCCTAAGGTCCAAGGTCTAGTAAGCCAAGGATTTTAGTTTCCTCTAGATTGAGGTTGGAGCCAAAGGTAGAAGCTTTTGGGTGGATCCATTTTCGGCACAAGGAGACGACGAGGTGAGGGCGATCTGACCACCACAAGGAGTCGAAGAGAAGGAGTTCATGTTTAGGTATAACCCCTAACATAGTAGTTAAACTCTTAGTTAGGTTGTTAGATAGTTTGTTTAGCAAAGATCCGTTTTTAGAGTCCATGTTAACCCCACCGAAAAAATCATTTTTCATCATTTCCGCAACCCCAAAGAACCGGGGACGGGTAACGTGGACTTACAGTGGTATCAGGGCCTAGCTAAACACTATCTAACATGTTAGAAAAGTAACTAGAAGTTTGATCGGAGAAAAAATCACAAAACATGCCCGAAAAATCAACTTTCTACCGATTTTGTTTTCTGTTCAAAAATTAATAAATCATACACTAAAAATCAGCTCAGGGTTTTTATAGCACACCCAAGAAAAATGGTCCAGCGACTCTGTCAAAGCGCCGCGGAACCGCGGCGGAGCATGCTCCCGCCGCGGATCCGCGGCCGAGTTGACTCGGCCGTGGGCAATTTTTCCTGCAGTGTGTTCAGTGGGGTATTTTGGGATTTTTACAATATGTTTTTTCTGCCCAGATTTTCCAAAAAAACAAATTTGTGTTTTGGGGTGGTTACAAATCCGTATTTTGATCGAACTTCTATAGACTTTAGCTAACGGGTTATATCTGTGATGTGATATATGTATTGAACTTCTGCCAATCGCTATACGTCGATTAGTGGGGGGTTATACATATCTGTGATCTATAATGTTGATGGTATGTGTATATGAATTCATTGGATTGTCGCGGATGAATAGCCGGGGGTTGTGAGATGAGAGTTTTCTTTATCTTTCAATTCATGTAATTTGTAATTTATGTAATATTATTTATATGGCCGCACAACCGGGATAAGGTTGTAGCCGTCATTGTATAATTTCTTTTACTGTTTTTGCTCGTAAGATAGACCCATGGAGGGGGTGCACAAACTACCGGGTACCTCGAAGTGCCGAGTGGCCTACTCACATTGTTGAGGGAGTTTGCTTCACTTCGGGTATTTGGCGGGTAGTTTGCCGCACCCGTAGGGGTCTAGGGTGGGGTATTGGCTATTCACCGCGACCGTGTAATCCGCTTTTCGTTACAGGCTCGTACGGAATGCGGATTCCTAGTATATCCAATGTGTTCATCTGTGATCTGGAATGGCTATCATTGCATGTGACGAATGTATATATCTATATATGATATCTATTTAGGCGTTACTTATGTTTTGCATCTGCGCTAGTCCAGCCCCCGCTTTGTCGTTGGTTAAGTAACCTAACGGGTAATGACGGGGCCCCGTGGCGAATGCGGATGGCATAAGCGTACGTCATATTTTCGTTATTTTCTGTAATGGTTGGATTAAATGATGGGACGCATTAAAATTAATGAAAGAAAATAAACCAAAGTTAAAGTCATTGGAACAATTTCAAAAACCACTCGGTTTCTTTTCAAAAAACAACTTTTAAACACGGAGCTTAAGCCACTCCTTTTAAAAGCTATCAAGGTTCCTTCGATTATATCAAGTTCACTACGTTCACGGTATCGCCAAAACCATTCGTAACCCTCCGTCGTTTCGTATGAATATTCAATAGTATTCAAGCTGTGTTTGTTGACCTTCGTCAAGGCATAATGATTGGTAACTGTTGGGTATTCATATGTAGCATAGATAGATGTGTTGGTTTGGGACAGCCGTATTTCCTTGTTGACCTTCGTCAAGGGTATATATGGGTGGGTTCAAATTAACCTGGACAATGACGGGTAGAACTTGACATGTGACTTATGATTTGTTGACCTTCGTCAAGGTCATAAGAGCATGGGGCAAAAATCCACATCGGGAGTTTCTAAAGAAACTGAAACTTGCTAGCTCTGCATACCATTTGGAGTGTGATGATTCTGGTAGGATTCCTTCAGTTTTGTCACGCGATGATATTTGGATCCCGATCCTACTGTGAGTATATGCTACTCCTCGGGAACTTTCTGTTAGTGTATATGCCCTAGGGGCCATTATTGTATCATACTAGATTGTATATTACTTAATTGAAGCTTGGGATATTCACAGTTATATATACAGTCTTGCTAAAAATGGTAGTATGCTACTTGGTTTGTGTCTACTTTAATATGTGCATATGTTTCTTGTAACGTATCACTTATACATATTAGTAGAGCCCATAGGTTCTTTGCTTGATTACCAGCGTTGTGATGGCAGTCACACTAGTAGAGGCTGGGTAGTCTATAAGCAACATTCTATACAGGTCCCTAGTCGTAGGATTATCGAGACAGGGCATCGATACTCTAGAGTAGACTAGTGTGTACGCTTCTCATCCCAGTTGGGGAGATGGTCTGTCCCATAGCCATCAGTATGTCGTACTGGAGATAGTATACAGATGCTCGTTAGTTTACGGGTACACCGGACAGGACTCGCAGGGGAACTATTGGTTGGTATTATACCCATCGTCAGTTAACATTTCCCAGGTGACATGGGTACAGCATAGTCCGCAGACTTGATACTGCTACTTCGCCTCGAGTGTGTCCCACTGTTCTTAGATTGCTCCCCTACCACGGCTTAAAGGAGTCATGCAAATAGGTAGCAGTTGGGTGCAGTCCTGAGCACTTGGAGGCAGTAGTGGTTAGACAGGATTCATCTCTCCCAGTATTGGGAGATGATATCGCGCTGTGTCAGAGAGCCATTACGCAAAGTCCCTGGCTAGGGCAAGCGAGATTTACTGGTAGGTTCCAGTAGTTTCTCAGGGTGTAATGGGCTTCGCTCCGACACGACTTATACCGCTATTAGGGGACTGATGCTTGCCGCCCCCTAGGCTCGATATGCGATAGTCTTAGACGAACGGACCAGACTGTACAGAGATTGTCACATCAGGCTCAGTAAGAGTTCAGATGGGTTTCCTCATCGGCTTTCGTATCGACATCTACCTGGGGACCGTTACGTACAGCTAGTGCCGCTTGCAGTCTGTGGTTAAACCCACTGCCAGCGTAGTGTCGAGTCTTTAGAGTCCCACACAGAGAGTTTCCCTGCTCCAGGCGAAACGATATAAAGGCCGTATGGTTTTACGACAAGGGTTCGGACGCGTACGTGTGTTTACACACGTACGACATTTCGGACAGTTTTTACTAGCCGGCTTTGGTTTAAGCCAGATTCTAGTATCGGGTTATTGGATTTATACAGTCTAAAGTTTTTCCGTGTTTTCACAGATTGGAGGGGCGTTCTCGTAATTTGTCGGGAAGCTTCTAGAAGCATGGTGACTTGGGGGGTATGGTGGCATTGCATTAAATGAGATTAGTGACTCATTTATGTGATTCATCCATGTCATTAATGCATCATAAATGCTTAATGACTCATAGAGATGAATCACTCAGATGCATTTATGAAGCATGGTTGATTAATCATTTATTTATTTATTTGATAAATAATAATGCTTCATAAATATTATGATAGATTATTATCTCATTTCATTCTCATCTTCACCTTCTCTCTCCTCCAGCTCTCTCATTCTTCAAACCCTAACCCTAACCTCTCATGAGTTGAGATCAAGGGTTAGCTAGACTAATACATCCATAACCTCACTCTATATCCCCTAGGTAGCTTAGATTAGCACTTTAAGCAACCTAGTTATCTCAAGTTTGAGATTAAGCTTGGCGTAGGAGCTTTCGGGTGGATTGTCTTTGATTCGAGGAGGCCGTTGAGGTGCCGATGTTCCAAGGAGCCTACGAGGAGTGGAGGACAGCGATGAAGACCCGAAGGACATGTAACGTGAGGTATAACTTCGAATCCGAGTAGTTAAACCTCTAGTATATAGTTAGCAATGGTTTAGATAACGATTCATGCGCTCAAGTCCGTGTTACGAAGCTTTGATAATCGTTTTTCATATATTCCGCCTCCCCGCAAGTTCGTGGGGTGCGTGACATGGACTTACAGTGGTATCAGAGCCAACTAAACCATTACTAGATTGTTAGCAACTAATTAGAAGTTCGATCGACGGAAAACACGAAAACAAAACCCCGAAAATTCCAAGTTTCTGTTAATTTTAAAAGTGTCTTAAAAAATATTTGACATACCTTAAAATTCACAGCAGGGAATTATAAGAATACTGGGAAAATACGAGGACTCAACTCGGTTAGATGGCCGCGGATCCGCGGCAATATGATACATTTGTCCGCGGATCCGCCGCTGAGTTAACTCCGAGTTGACTCGGATTTGCTCTGTAATTCATGATTTGTGGTGTTTTGTTTTCTAGTATGCTCTGTTTTTACCCAGGTTACTTCAGTGCAGGTTTGCTTTTGGGGTAGACACGGAATATGGTAATCTATCGATATTTTAAAGATATTTGCTAATTGGGTTTTTATCTGTAATGTTTAATGTGTTCGTAAACCTCCCCTAACTGCTAGTATGTCGGTTGGCAGGGGGTTGCACATTTCTGAAATGTTTACTGTTTGTCTATATGGACTTGATTGGAGTGTTGTGATGATTAGCCGGGGTATGAGATGGGTTTAATATTCATTCATTCGATGTAAATGTAATATGATGTAATATTCTTTTGCGGGGCACATCCAGGTTGCGGTTGTAGCCACCGTTGTATTATTTCTTTTTACTGTTTTTGCTCCTAAGATAGACCCAAGGCGGGGTACACAAACTACCGGGTACGTTGAAGTATTTAGTGGCCTACTCACGTTGTTGAGGGAGACCGCTTCACTTCGGGTACTTAGCGGGTAGTTTGCCGTACCCGTAGGGGTCTAGGGTTGGGGTAATGGTTATTCATCACAACTGTGTAATCCATCTTTTATTGCAGGCTCAAAGCAATGCGGATTGCTAGTATATCCAATAAAGTTCATCTGTGATCTGGAATGCTTATTATTGCGTCTGACGAATGTACAATATCTATATATAATATCTATTAGATGTCACTTATGTTTTACACCCGCGCTAGCCCAGCCCCCGCTCTGTCGTTAGTTAAGTAACCAAACGGGTGATGACGGGACCCCATGGCGAATGCGGATGGCATAAGAGGACGTAGTTTTTTCGTTGTTTTCTGCAATGATAGGATAAATGATGGGACGCATTATTATAATGCAAAGAAAATAAACCAAAGTTCAATCATTGGAACAAATTTAAAAGAAACCACTCGGTTATTTTAAAAAGATCAGATTTTTTAATTGCGGAGCTTTAACCATTCCTTTTAAAAAGTATCAGGTTCCTTCGATTATATCAAGTTCACTACGTTCACGGTTTTGCCAAAACCATTCGTTGCCCTCCAACATTTCTTATGGATGGTCAGTAGTATTCAAGCTATGTTTGTTGGCTTTCGTCAAGGCATAGTGTTTGGTAACTGCCGGGGTATTCATTTGTTGCATAGATAGATGTGTTGGTTTGGGACAGTCGTATTACCTTGTTGGCTTTCGTCAAGGGTATGTACGGGTGGGTTCAAATTAACAAAGACAATGATGGGCAGAACTTGACATGTGACTTATGATTTGTTGGCTTTCGTCAAGGTCATAAGAGCATGGGGTAAAAATCTACATCGGGAATTTCTAAAGAAACTGAAATTTGCAGAGAGATGCATACCATTTTGGAGTTTGATGAATATTGGTAGGATTCCTTCAACATTATCATACGATGATATTTTGGATCCCGATCCTACTGTGAGTACAAGCTACTTATCAGGAGATTCGTCACTTAACGATTAATGCTATAAACCAAGTAGGTGCCTAGAAAGGTGTCAGCGGGGCTACGCCCCCAGAGAAAAGAGGTTATTTAATTAAGGAACTTCGCGAAAGCGTTGGAAAACCTCCCTCGAAGTATCGACACTGGCCTGGCTGAACGGTTAAGCAAGTATTGTACGGTGAGAATAGTCCTGGCTAATTCTTCTTTTATGGTTTGAGGAGGGATTCGAGAAACAGTGGGAGCCATCCTGTTTAGATAAACTTAAAACCAATCTAAACTTGCAACAGCATCATGCTAAAATCTTTTCTTCTCTCTCTCTTAATTGCAGCGACCTTGTGACCACACATAGGTTACATCTAGATAACAAATTGACTAAATCTGACTTATATGACTGGCAAAGGTCTGTCCTGATGTCCATTGCCTATGACAAGCTGGACCACCCTATTACTACTCAAGATCCTGCCGTCCCAGGTCCAGTTTCCACTGTCGTGGATATGGATATCCGTCTGACAAGGGAAAAGGATAAAGCGAAAGCCAAGTGCCTCGTGTTAGCTTTAGTTGATGGTGTAAATCAGAAGCAGCACGAGAAGATAGACTCTGTTTCCATCTTTCTCCATAACAAAGATTTATATGGAGAGCAATCTCATATCACATGATATGAAACCTCGACCGAATTATTTCAAGCGAGGTTGGCTGACGGGTCATCTGTAGGGGACAACGTCCTTACAATGACTAACTATATTGATGAGCTCACGGACCTGAAGACTACGTCGGAGAACGGGTCAGATACTGACCTGATTCTACAGTCTCTGCCTCCTACCCTGAAGGAAACCAGGGAACTAGAAGGAAAGAGAAAGGCAAAAGTTTCGGGACTGGATATAGTAAAAGAGGGACGTTCCTATTGTTACAGGAATAAACATTGGCAGAATGATTGCAGCCTAGCAAAGCCAGTAGCCAGGATTCGAAGCATGTTGTGGCTTCAGCTTCGGGTGTGTTTGTGATAGAAAACTGTATGTCAGTTAACCCTACTTCCTGGGTATTGGATACCGGGTCAGGAACACACATCTGTAATTCTTTACAGGCTCTGAGAAACCGTAGGGTTATCGGGATAGGTGATATGACCCTCACAGTTGCTAACGGAATGAGCATGGACGCTGAATCTGTAGGGGAATATCATCTTGGACTGACAACTGGGCAGATATTGATTCTGCGTAACTGTTTTTATGTACCAGGTACAACTTGTAATATCATATCTGTATCCTTACTTTCTAAGGAAGGATATGATTTTACTTTTATAAGCGATGTGGTTCACATCCACCTAAATCAAGTTATGATTGGGTTAGGTACATTACAAAACGGAATATACATATTAAATCAAACTCAGATTTTCAGTATCCAGAACACACTTAAAAGAAAGTCTCCGGAATTAAATCAGGCTTTCTTATGGCATTGTAGACTGGGACACATCAATGAGAGAAGGTTAACTAAGTTACATAGAGAAGGATATTTGAATCCGTTCGAATATCAATCTTATGCTACTTGTGAATCTTGTCTCATAGGAAAGATGACAAAAACTCCGTTTACTGGACACGGAGTAAGAGCAAGCGAGCTCTTAGGACTCATACACAGTGACGTGTGCGGTCCAATGTCTACACATGCGCGAGGTGGTTATTCTTACTTCATTATTTTTACGGATGATTTCTCTTGGTATGGATATGTCTTCTTAATAAAGCACAAATCCGAGGCCTTTGAGAAATTCCAAGAATACAAGAATGAAGTGGAAAAACAAACAGGCAAGAGTATAAAGACACTGAGATCTGATCGAGGTGGTGAATTCTTGAGTGCCGAGTTCCTGGGTTACATAAAAGAGAATGGAATTCTCTCTCAGCTTACTCCTCCATACACACCACAACACAACAGTGTATCGGAAATGAGGAATCGAACCCTATTGGATATGGTTCGATCCATGATGAGTAACGCTGAGTTACCGCGATCATTCTGGGGATATGCACTAGAATCAGCTGCATAACTTTTGAACAAGGTTCCAACCAAAGCTGTGCCTACCACACCATATCAGATGTGGAGTGGGAAGAAACCTTGTCTTCAATACCTGAAGGCATGGGGATGTCCAGCTTTTGTAAAAAGGCAGCATGCGGACAAGCTCGAGGCACGCTCAGCACAGTGCAAGTTTGTGGGATATCCAAAGAACTCCATGGGATATTGTTTCTATTTTGCAGAGGAACAAAAGGTTTTTGTTTCTCATTATGCCCACTTCTTAGAAGCTGAATTTTTAGAAAATCAGAAGAGTGGGAGCGCAGTAGAACTGGAAGAAATTCCAGTACCACAAGCTATTACTGAAAGCTTGGAAGAACCAGAAGGTCTAGGAGAACAGGACATCCCGACGCCACTCCGCAGGAGTAGTAGGCAATCTCATCCCCCCGAGAGATACTACGGTTTTCTCATAGACGGGGATAGAGAGGATTGTACTATTGACTATGATGAGCCTATTAGCTTCCAACAAGCCATTCAGAGCAGTGACTCAGTAAAATGGCTGGATGCAATGCGGACCGAAATGGTGTCCATGTACACTAACAAAGTATGGACTTTGGACATTGCTCCAGATGGGGTAAAACCCGTAGGATGCAAATGGATCTTCAAAAAGAAGATTGGTGTAGATAGATAGGTTGAAACCTATAAGGCTAGACTTGTTGCAAAGGGTTTCTGTCAAAGACCTGGTTTGGACTATGACGAAACCTTTTCTCCAGTGGCTATGCTTAAATCCATTCGGGTCCTTCTTGCTATTGCTGCCTTCCACGATTATGAAATCTGGCAGATGGACATAAAGACGGCCTTTCTAAATGGTAATTCGGAAGAGAGCATCTATATGGATCAGCCAGAGGGATTCATTCAGAGTGGAAGCAGCGGTAAAGTATGCAAGTTGCTCAAGTCCATTTATGGACTAAAGCAAGCATCGCGGAGTTGGAACATCTGTTTCGATGATACTGTCAAGGAATTTGACTTTATCAAAAATCCAGATGAACCATGCATATACAGGAAGATTGTAGAGAGAGCTGTAGTATTCCTCGTCTTGTACGTGGATGACATTCTCCTAATAGAAAATGATATTCTTATGTTACAGTCAGTCAAAAGATTCTTGTCACATAAATTTTCCATGAAAGACCTGGGTGATACCACCTACATTCTGGGGATCCAGATCTATCGTGATAGATCTAAAAGGATGTTGGGACTTTCGTAGTCCAGGTACATAGACACCATGGTGAAAAGATTCAGTATGGATGATTCTAAGCGCGGTAACTTACCGGCTTGTCACGGAATCACCCTCTCTAAAGAGTTGTCTCCCAAGACTGATTTGGTAAGGGATCGCATGTGAATTATACCCAACGCTTCTGCGGTAGGCTCTATAATGTATGTGATATTATGTACCAGACCAGATGTAGCATACGTATTAAGCGTTGTAAGCCGGTATCAGGCAAACCCAGGAGAGAAGCACAGGATAGTCGTGAAGAACATTCTCAAGTACCTGAGGAGGACTAAGGAGATGTTCTTGGTGTATGGCGGAAAAGACCTCTAGATGGAGGCCTTTGCCGACTCCGGCTTTCAGAGTGACAAAGTTGACTCCAAATCCATGTCGGGTTATGTCTTTACCCTCAATGGAGGGGCGGTCTGTTGGAAGAGTTCCAAGCAGGAGACCGTTGCTGATTCAACGATGGAAGCGGAGTACATAGCTGCTTGCGATGCCGCGAAAGAAGCTGTCTGGATGAAGAAGTTCCTCACAGAACTTCAGGTGGTTCCTGCCAGTGTTGGTCCAATACCTCTGTATTGTGACAACAATGGCGCTATAGCTTTAGCGAGGGAACCCAGGTCCCATCAGAAGTCCAGAAAGATCTTAAGGCAGTATCACCTGATCAGGGAGATCGTAGATCGCCGGGAGATCGAGGTGAAAAGAGAAGAGACGGAGAATAACATTGCTGATCCATTCACAAAGGCCATTCCTCAGAAGCAGTTCGAGAGGCTATTCGAGATGATAGGTCTACGATATGCCAGCTCATGGCCCTAGTGCAAGTGGGAGATTGTTAGTGTATATGCCCTAGAGGCTATTATTGTATCATACTAGATTGTATATTACTTAATAGAAGCTTGGGATATTCACAGTTGTATATACAATCTTGCTAAAAATGGAAGTATGCTACTTGGTTTGTGTCTACTTTAATATGTGCATATGTTTCTTGTAACGTATCACTTATACATATTAGTAGAGCCCATAGATTCTTTGATTGATTACCAGCGTTGTGATGGAAGTCACACTAGTGGGGGCTGGGTAGTCTATAAGCAACATCCTATACAGGTCCCTAGTCCTAGGATTATCGAGATAGGGCATCGATACTCCAGAGTAGACTAGTGTGTACGCTTCTCATCCCAGTTGGGGAGATGGTCTGTCCCATAGCCATCAGTACGTCGTACTGGAGATAGTATATATGTGCTCGTTAGGTTACGGGTACACCGGACAGGACTCGCAGGGGAACTGTTGGTTGGTATTATACCCGTCGTCAGTTAACAGTTCCCAGGTGACATGAGTACAGCATAGTCCGCAGACTTGATACTGCTACTTCGCCTCGAGTGTGTCCCCCTGTTCTTAGATTGCTACCCTACCACGGCTCAAAGGAGTCGTGCAAACAGGTAGCAGTTGGGTGCAGTCCCGAGCACTTGGAGGCAGTAGTGGTTAGACAGGATTCATCCCTCCCAGTATTGGGAGATGATATCGCGCTGTGTCAGAGAGCCATTACGCAAAGTCCCTGGCCAGGGCAAGCGAGATTTACTGGTAGGTTCCAGTAGTTTTTCAGGGTGTAATGGGCTTCGCTCCGACACGACTTATACCGCTATTAGAGGACTGACGCTTGCCGCCCCCTAGGCTCGATATGCGATAGTCTTAGACGAACAGACCGAACTGTACAGAGATTGTCACATCAGGCTCAGTAGGTGTTCAGATGGGTTTCCTCATCGGCTTTCTTATCGACATCTACCTGGGGACCGTTACGTAAAGCTAGTGCCGCTTGCGGTCTGTGGTTAAACCCACTGCCAGCGTAGTGTCGAGTCTTTAGAGTCCCACACAGAGAGTTTTCCTGCTCCAGGAGAAACGATATAGAGGTCGTATGGTTTTACGACAAGGGTTCGGACGCGTACGTGTATTTACGCACGTACGACTTTTCGGACAGTTTTTACTAGTTGGCTTTGGTTTAAGCCATATTCTAGTATTGGTTATTGGATTTATACAGTCTAAAGTTTTTCCGTGTTTTCACGGATTGGAGAGGCGTTCTCGTAATTTGTCGGGAAGCTTCTAGAAGCATGGTGACTTGGGGGGTAAGGTGGCATTGCATTAAATGAGATTAGTGACTCATTTGTGTGATTCATCCATGTTATTATTGCATCATAAATGCTTAATGACTCATGGAGATGAATCACTCAAATGCATTTATGAAGCATGGTTGATTAATCATTTATTTATTTATTTGATAAATAATAATGCTTCATAAATATTATGATAGATCATTATCTCTTTTCATTCTCATCTTCATCTTTTCTCTCCTCAAGCTCTCTCATTCTTCAAACCCTAACCCTAACCTCTCATGAGTTGAGATTAAGGGTTAGCTAGACTAATACATCCATAACCTCACTCTATATCCCCTAGGTAGCTTAGATTAGCACTTTAAGCAACCTAGTTATCTCAAGTTTGAGATTAAGCTTGGCGTAGGAGCTTTCGGGTGGATCGTCTTTGATTCGAGGAGGTCGTTGAGGTGCCGATGTTCCAAGGAGCTTACGAGAAGTGGAGGACAGCGATGAAGACCCGAAGGACATGTAACGTGAGGTATAACTTTGAATCCGAGTAGTTAAACCTCTAGTATATAGTTTGTAATGGTTTAGATAACGATTCATGCGCTCAAGTCCGTGTTACGAAGCTTTGATAATAGTTTTTCATATATTCCACCTCCCCGCAAGTTCGTGGGGTGCGTGACATGGACTTACACTTTCTCACTTAACGATCAATGCTACAAACCAAGTAGGTGTATAGAAAGGTGTTAGCGGGGCTACGCCCCCAGGGAAAAGAGGTTATTTAATTAAGGAATTTCGCGAAAGCGTTGGAAAACCTCTCTCGAAGTACCGACACTGGCCTGGCTGAACGGTTAAGCAACTATTGTACGGTGAGATTGATCCTGACTAATTCTTCCTTTTTGGTTTGAGGAGGGATTCGAGAAACAGTGGGAGCCATCCTATTTAGATAAATTAAAAACCAATCTAAACTTGCAAGAGAATCGTGCTGGGTGTTTTCTTCTCTCTCTCTTAATTGCAGCGATCCAGTGACTGGACATAGGTTACATCTAGATAATAAAATGACTGAATCTGACTTTTATGATTGACAAAGGTCTGTCCAGATGTCCATTTCCCATGACAAACTGGGACACCTCATAACTAATCAAACCCCTGCCATCTCAGGACCAGTTTCCTCTGTCAGGGATAGTGATATCCGTAAGACATCGGAAAAAGACTGTGCGAAAGCCAAGTGCCTCGTGTTAGCCTCAGTTGATGGTGCGTACTAAAGGCAGCACGAGAAGATGGACTTAGTTTCTATCTTCCTTCATAACAAAGATTTATATGGAGAGCAATCTTGTATCGCAAGATATGAGACCTCGAACGAATTTTTTCAAGCGAGGTTGGCTATCGGGTCATCTGTAGGGGGCAACGTCCTTACAGAGACCAGCTATTTTGAGCTCATGGACCTAAAGACCACGTTGAAGAACGGGTCAAATACTGACTTGATTCTACAGTCTCCGCCCTCTGATTATACCCTGAAGGAAACCAGGGAAGTAGAAGGAAAGGGAAGGGCAAAAGTTTCAGGACTGGATGTAGTAAAGGAGGGACATTCCGATTGTTACGGGAATGAATATTGGCAGAAGGATTGCAGGGCTAGCGAAGCCAGTAGCCAGAATTCGAAGCATGTTGTGGCTTCGGCTTCGGGTGTGTTTGTAGTAGAGAACTGTATGTTAGTTAACCCTACTTCCTAGGTATTGGATACCGGATCAGGATCTTACATCTGTAATTCGTTACAGGCTCTGAGAAAACGTAGGGTTATCAGGAAAGGTGATGTGACTCTCAGGGTTGCTAACGGAATGAGCATGGACGCTGAATCCGTAGGGGAATATCATCTTGGACTGACAACTGGGCAGATATTGATTCTGCGTAACTGTTTGTATGTACCAGGTGTGACTTGTAATATCATATCTGTATCCTTACTTTCCAAGGATGGATATGATTTTACTTTTGTAAGCGATGTGGTCTACATCCACCTAAATCAAGTTCTAATTGGGTCAGGTACATTAGAAAATGGGATATACGTATTGAATCAAGCTCAGATTTTTAGTGTCCAGAACACACTTAAAAGAAAGTCTCCGGAAACAAATCAGGCTTTCTTATGGCATTGTAGACTGGGTCACATTAATGAGACACGATTAACTAAGTTACATAAAGAGGGATACTTGAATCCGTTCGAGTATCAGTCTTATGCCACTTGTGAATCTTGTCTCATGGGAAAGATGACAAAGACTCCGTTCACTGGACACGGAGTAAGAGCGAGGAGCTCTTGGGACTCATACACAGTGATGTGTGTGGTCCAATGTCTACACATGCGCGAAGTGGTTATTCATACTTCATTACTTTCACAGATGATTTCTCTAGGTACGGATATGTCTTCCTGATGAAGCACAAATCCGAGGTCTTTGAGAAATTTCGGGAATACAAGAATGAAGTTGAAAAACAAACAGGCAAAAGTATAAAGACACTGAGATCTGATCGAGGTGGTGAATACTTGAGTGCCGAGTTTCTGGACTACTTAAAAGAGAATGGAATTCTCTCTCAGCGTACTCCTCCATACACACCACAACACAACGGTGTATCTGAAAGGCGGAATCGAACCCTATTGGATATGGTTCGTTCCATAATGAGTAAGGCTGAGTTACCGCAATCTTTCTGGAGTTACGCACTAGAAACAGCTGCATATCTCTTGAACAAGGCTCCAACGAAGACTGTGCCTACCACCACATATCAGATGTGGAGTGGGAAGAAACCCTGTCATAAGTATCTTAAGACATGGGGATGTCCAGCTTTTGTAAAGAAACAGCATGCGGACAAGCTCGAGGCACGCTCAGTACTGTGTAACTTTGTGGGATACCCAAAGAACTCCAGGGGGTATCTTTTCTATTCCGCAGAGGAACAAAAGGTTTTTGTTTCTCAGCAAGCCCACTTCTTGGAAACTGAATTTTTGAAAAATCAGATAAGTGGGAGCGCAATAGAACTGGAAGAAATTCCAGAACCACAAGCTATTACTGAAAGCTTGGAAGAACCAGAAGTTTCAGGAGAACCGGACATTCTAGCGCCGCTCAGCAGGAGTAGTAGGCAGTCTCATCCGCCCGAAAGATACGGTTTACTCATAGACAGGGATAGAGAGGATTGCGTCATTGATCATGATGAGCCTACTAGCTTCCAGCAAGCCAATCAGAGTGGTGACTCAGTAAAATGGCTGGATGCAATGCGGACCGAGATGGAGTTCATGTACACCAACAAAGTTTGGACTTTGGACTTTGCTCCAGAAGGGGTAAAACCCGTAGGCTGCAAATGGATCTTCAGAAAGAAGATTGGTGTAGATGGGCAGGTTGAAACCTATAAAGCTAGGCTAGTTGCAAAGGGTTTTCGTCAAAGACCTCGTTTGGACTATGACGAGACCTTTTCTCCATTAGCTATGCTAAAATCCATTCGGATCCTTCTTGCCATTGCTGCCTTCCACGATTATGAGATTTGGCAGAAGGACGTAAAGACTGATTTTCTAAATGGAAATTTAGAAGTGTGTGTCTATATGGACGAGCCAGAGGGTTTCATTCAGAGTGGGAGCAGCGGTAAAGTGTGCAAGTTGCTCAAATCCATCTATGGACTGAAGCAGGTATCGCGGAGTTGGAACATCTGCTTTGATGATACTGTCAAAGAATTCGACTTTATCAAAAACCCAGATGAACCATGCAATTACAATAAGATTGTAGGGAGAACTATAGTATTCCTCGTCGTGTACGTGGATGATATTCTCCTAATAGGAAATGATATTCCTATGTTACAGTCAGTCAAAGGATTCTTGTCACAGAGGTTCTCCATGAAGGACCTGGGCTATGCCAACTACATTCTGGGGATCCAGATCTATCGTGGTAGATCTAAGAGGATGTTGGGACTTTCACAGTCCAGGTACATTGACACCATACTGAAACGATTCAGTATGGAAGATTCCAAGCGCGGTAATCTACCGGCTTGTCACGGAATCACCCTCTCCAAAGAGATGTCTCCCAAGACTGATTTGGAAAGGGCTCGCATGTTATCTATACCCTACGCATCTGCGGTAGGCTCTATAATGTATGCGATGTTATGTACCAGACCAGATGTAGCATACACATTGAGCGTTATAAGACGGTATCAGTCGGACCCAGGGGAGAAACACTGGATAGCAGTAAAGAACATTCTCAAGTACCTGAGAAGGACTAAGGAGTTGTTCTTGGAGTATGGCGGATAAGACCTCCAGATCGAGGCCTTTGCTGACCCTAGCATCCAGAGTGACAAGGATGACTCCAAGTCCATGTCGGGTTATGTCTTTACCCTCAATGGAGGGGCGGTTTGCTGGAAGAGTTCCAAGCAGGAAACCGTTGATGACTCAACTATGGAAGCGGAGTACATAGCTGCTTGCGATGCTGCAAAGAAAGCTGTCTGGATGAAGAAGTTCCTTAAGGAGCTTCAGGTGGTTCCAACCATTGTTGATCCAATACCGCTGTATTGTGACAACAACGGCGCTATAGTTTTAGCGAAGGAACCCAGGTCCCATCAGAAGTCCAGGCACATTTTGAGGCGGTACCACCTGATCAGGGAGATCGTAGATCGCCGGGAGATCGAGGTGAAGAGAGCAAATTCAGAAGATAACACTGCTGATCCACTCACGAAGGCCTTACCCCAGACTCAGTTCGACCAGCTGATCGAGTTGATAGGTCTTCGATACGCCAGTACATGGCCTTAGTGCAAGTGGGAGATTGTTAGTGTATATGCCCTAGAGGCCATTACTGTATCATACTAGTTTGTATATTACTTAATTGAAGCTTGGGATATTCACAGTTGTATAGACAATCTTGCTCAAAATGGTAGTATGCTACTTGGTTTGTTTCTACTTCAATATGTGCATATGTTTCTTTTAGCATATTGCTTATACATATTAGTAGAGCCCTTAGGATCTTTGCTTGATTACCAGCGTTGTGATGGCAGTCGCACTCGTGGGGGCTGGGTAATCCACAAGCACATCCTTATACAGGTCCCTAGTCGTAGGACTATCGAGACAGGGCATCGATACTCCGGAGTAGACTAGCGTATACGCTTCTCATCCCAGCAGGGGAGACGGTCTGTCCCACAGCCGTCAGTACATTGTACTTGAGATAGTATGCGGGTGCTCGTTAGGTTACGAGTACACTGGATAGGACTCGTCGGGAACTGTTGGTTGGTACTATACCTATTGTCAGTTATCAGTTCCCAGGTGACATGAGTACAGCTTAGTCTGCTGACTTGACACTG
Organism: Agapanthus africanus; assembly: GCA_030015575.1. NCBI lineage: Eukaryota > Viridiplantae > Streptophyta > Magnoliopsida > Asparagales > Amaryllidaceae > Agapanthus > Agapanthus africanus. The sequence goes on along the minus strand of JASDDO010000029.1, from coordinate 143,744,576 downwards.
TCACTTTGCCTCGAGTGTGTTTCCACTGTACTTTGACTACTACCCTACCACGGCTCAAAGGAGTCGTGCAAACAGGTAGTAGTTGGGTGCAGTCCCAAAGCACTTGGAGGCAGTGACGGTTAGACAGGATTCGTCTCTCCCGGTATTGGGAGTTGATATCGCGCTGTGTCATGGAGAGCCATTTCACATAGTCGTCCCTGGCCAGGGCAAGCGAGATATACTGCTAGGTGTCCAGTGTTATCTCGGGGTGTTCTGGGCTACACTCCGACACGACTTGTACCGCTATTAGGGGACTGACGCTTACCGCCCCCCTAGGCCCGCCATGCGATATTCTCAGACGAACAGACCGTAATGTACGGAGTTGTCATATTCAGGTTCAGTAGGAGTTCAGATGGGTTTCACCTCGTCCGTCTTCTTATCGGCATCTACCTGGGGGCCGTTACACACAGCTAGTGCCGCTTGCGGTCTGTGGTTAAACCCATTGCCAGCGTAGTGTCGAGTCTTTAGAGTCCCACACAGAGAGCTATTCGCCTTTAGGCAAAAGAGTAGAGGTCGCATGGTTTTGCGACAGGGTTCGGTCATATCCGCGCTCTTGTGCACGTTTGGTGTCCGGGCAGTTATTACTAGCGGGCTTTGGTTTAACCCAGATCCTAGTATACGTTTTGGGATGGGTTTTGTCTCTTTGTATTCGTGTTCCACAGAACACGGATGCGGGTGTGTATGCACAGTTGACAGAGACAGAGGCAGAGGATCTATTTGTATTCGTGTTCCTCGGAACACGGATGCGGGTGTGTATGCACAGTTGACAGAGACAGAGGGAGAGGATTCTCATTAGGGTTGTTGACTGTTGAGTTTTTCTAAACCCTAGTGAGAATATGAAATATGATTAATAATAATATTAATTAAGTATTATTGTGCCATGGTTGGGTTGAAAGTTTGGCTTTGTTGACTTGTTGACTTTGTTGACCGGTTGACTAGTTTGGAATTGTTGACCATCATCATTGCATGGCTATCATTTCATGGCTATGACTTTTGCTAGCTTGTTGTGGTTTACAAAATGAGTGCATGAAATGATATAGCCATTGACATGAACCATCACATAATACTCAATTACTATTATTATTATGATTATTCTGTATTATGAGAAGAGGGTGGAAAAAGTCTTGATCAATTCTATCATTTGCAATCTCTCTCATCCAAGCTCTCTCCTCTTCCTCTTGCTCTCCCTCTTCCTCTAGCTCAAGGCAAAAATCTCTCATGTGTTGAGAACCATTTGCCTTGGAGATAAAACCCTAAAACACTTCTCTACTCATCCTAAGGTCCAAGGTCTAGCAAGCTAAGGATTTTAGCTTCCTCTAGATTGAGGTTGGAGCCAAAGGTAGAAGCTTTCGGGTGGATCCATCTTCGACACAAGGAGACGACGAGGTGAGGGCGATCCGACCACCACAAGGAGTCGAATAGAAGGAGTTCAAGTTTAGGTATAACCCCTAACATAGTAGTTAAACTCTTATTTAGGTTGTTAGATAGTTTGTTTAGCAAAGATCCGTTTTTAGAGTCCACGTTAACCCCACCGAAAAAATCGTTTTTCATCATTTTCGCAACCCCAAAGAACCGGGGACGGGTAATGTGGACTTACAAATACAGAGTTAAAATATATGACTACGAAACTGTACAAATTAGCCCTTAATCAAAATAATCATCACATGAAAATTTAGGTTAAGCAAACAATACCTGAAACCCTAAAATCTAGACAACAGAGCACTGGAGAAATACGGGGTTCAAAGGAGCAATGGGGGCCGAGGAGGCCGGTTTTGGTGGCCTTGTGCTCAGCCAAATTCCGAGCACAAGCTCCCGTATTTCACCTGTGTTCTTAGATTATCCCATACAGTGTTCTGCAGCTGTTTAAAAAAATTTAAAATGACTTTTAAAAAAATTCAGCAAAATTAGGGTTTCACATATCGTGTTTTTCGGAGTCGATTTCGTTTTCGTAATTGTATTAACACCGTGTCTAAAATTCTAGCTTGGCTCTGATACAATTGTTGGGTTTCCCTAGCACCTACTGTAGAGTATAGAAGCATCACACATTCCACTTTAAAATTTATAGAGGTGCTAAGCAAACAAAACATGAATCTTTAACTAGAAGTTTAGGGTAACACCTAAAGTATCACATACTATGAACATATTATCACTAAGTGAAAAGAATACAACCTTTGTAGACTTCCCTTGGTGACTCCTTGGCACTATGAGAGTTTGAAACAGATCGATGGAGGCCTTCCGAGTCCACGATGATCCACCCGAAGCCCCTTTGTCCAAGCTCCTAGCTCCACTTGATCAAAGAAGAAGATGAAGCTAACACTCTAAACTAATTGGCTATATTAGAGTAGAATGATGAGGTGGTGTGTTTTCTCTATTCAAAACCCAATCTTTTAAATAACTCACTCCCTTTGTAAACTCAAGAGAGCAAGAGAATGAGGAAGAAGATGATAACAACTCAAGAGCTCAAGAATAATGAAAAAATTATGAAGAAAGAGAATAGAAAATAATATATATTTTTCTTCTCTCATCTCAAACCATGGTAACTTAAATATCTAGATATTTTTGCAAATGTGTTAAAAGCCAAAAGGAAAATTAATCCAAGGTTACAAACTAGGTCAAGTGTGGTTTAGTTTGGAAGTGTATAGAAAGAAATAACCATGAATCAATTTTTCTTTTTCTTTTCTTTAACTCAAATACAAATATATATATATATATATATATATTCCATGTGAGTCTTATATTGCCATCATAAGTGTATCGACAACCATGACACACATCCATGTATGTATGTATATGTCCATGCACATCAACATGTGCATACATGCATGCATACATCAAATATAAAGAAAAGGGTTTAATAAAGAAATTAAACTAAAAGTCAAATGTTAAATCAACACTTGATTTAGCAAACCAGTCATATCACATACGACCCGACCAATAGAAAAACGCACGATTAACATACGGTATCTCATACTTAGATTTAATCGGGTCCCCGTGCATATCTCATATGCACACCATATCGTTCCGCCTAGGCTAGGAAACTCCTACGTGGGACTCTAAGACTCGTCAATACGCCGACAGTAACTGATGATCATATCAAACGCCCATAAGCCGCAAGTGGTCAGCTAAACGTAACGGCCACCCAGGTATTGAGCGATCAGAAAAAAACCAGCGATGCTGTCAAAACTCCCGTCGAGCCAACTGGCAACATTTACCGTACAGTCCGCTCTTCATCAGATATGTTGCATATCGAGTCTAGGGATGGTATCGTCGACCCTAATAACTCAATAAGTCATGCTGGTGTATGGCTCATAACAGATCAAGAAACTACTGATAACACTTACCAGTAAATCTCAGCAGCCCTGGCCAGGGACTTCTTGTTATAGCCAATCGAGCATAGCACAACATCAACCCCAAATACCGGGAGAGACGAAACCCGTCCTATTGCTCATTGCCTCCATGTGCCTCGGTACTGTACCTAAAATTCACCTGTTTGCATGACTCCGTTGAACCATGGTAGGGTGGAGAACAAAGTGCAGTGGGAGGACTCACAAGACTCTATGACGATCTTGGGTCTACATACTAACATGTACCAGTGTCACCTGAGAACTGCTATCCGACGATAGATATAATACCACATAGGAGTTCTCGGCAAGTCCGTTCAGTGTACCCAGTCTCCACTGAGCACCCGCATAAAATCTTTGGTGTCATCACACCAGATGGATATGGGATCATCCATCGCCCATCATATGGGACAAGAATGGTATACGCTAGTCTACTCTGGAATATCGATGCCCCGTCTCGATACACTCACGACTAGGAACAGTTCAAGGATATGCTTATAAACTACACGTGTCCCACTAGTATGATCCGCATCATAGTCCGAGTAGTCAAGTAAATATCCTAAGGGCTTTATCAACATGTGCCAAATGAATAAAATGCATGATCAAATGAACATGTCAAGATAAAGTAAATGTCACGCTCCGCTTCCAAGAATACGCTAAGATAGGCACGTGACAGAGCCACTCATGCTACCTGTGGATAGGAAATATCCCTCCAGAGTGACATTACGGCTATAGAGATATCAAGAACAATAATAATAACTATCTAATACATGTCCATGAGCCAGAATAACGAGTCAAGAATAAAATAATGCGGAAGCAAAAAGATCCAATACAAGAATAAACTGGAATGTACATCCCATAATGCGGGCTCACATCAGGAATGAAAATGCATAAATAAAACCAAAATACCAACAAGTCCTCACTGCTCGGCCTGCTGACTGAAATACTCCTGCTCGACCTGCAGCAAAGGTAAAGAATCCGGGCCATGCAAAACCCAGACGTCAATGCGTCATAATATCAAGCAATAATACATCAAGGAGTAGCAAGTCATGTAGGTATGAGTATAAATAGTAAAACAGGTATAACAGTAATATAAATAAGGACAGTGAGCGTGATGTGCAGTGAGTAATCTAAACTGGTCTATTGGGTAAATTACTCTCAAGTCTTGGAAATCAATTTGATGAATCGTCGATGTAACTCAATAGTATCCCGTGCATGCCCGGGACCACGGTCAAGATTCTCGGGCTGAATCTGAGACGTGCCGCTAGGCAGTAAAGGGTAGTATGTAACGATGAATGATGTCAGCCGCATCATCCCGGGGCTGGCCTAGCCCGTAAAACTGATCAGTAAAAGTATCGAACTGTCGAGTTACAAATCAGATTTCATCATTGATTTCCCTATACCCCCAAGTTATGTGTTCAAGTCAGGTATTGATAAATCTGGAGCTAATGCCAACACAGGATCAAGCAAGTACAGGTTTGTCTGAATAGATAACAGGAAATGTCCGTAGGGACAACAGGTCAAGATTGTTGGCATTAGTAACAAGATCTGGTAACAGGTCAAACTGTGGTACATCAGGTCATGTCAGGTAGTGTACATGGATCAAATCATGTCAAGTAGTGCACATGTATCAAGTCGTGTCAAGTAGTAGTGTATCAAGTCATGTCAGGGGTGCACAAATATCACGTGGGTGTTCATAATCAAACTGTAATAAGCATAGGTACACAAAAACAAGTATGGGATACCAAATTAACAATAAAATGGAATAATGTGATGTGGTATGCAAATAGGTATAGATTCAATCATATGGATGCACAGTTATCGATTAGGGTTACATTTATAGTTCCAATACTAATTAGGATGCACTTTACTAAACATGGGGTGTTAATATCACAGTATTATGTATTAATATGATCTATGGATGCAATTATATATATTCTAAATGAGATGGATGCAAACGGGTATCCGAAAAGTTATAAAATTATAAAATGGTACTGCGGGATGTACAACTAAGCACTATGTGACATAAATATTGATATGGGTGCAGTATAATGAAATCTAGTATGTAACAAGATTAGTTTTCATGATCTAGATTTAAAATGATATAAACGAATGCAAACGGAACACCGAAACGTTACAAAATTAAGCATAGGGTACTAGATTTAAACTATAGGTATGGTATTTATTTAAATAGGCATAAAATGAATTTTATAGCATGTAGCAAGATTAACTTGCCTAGACGGAACAAGAAATGGATGTGTACGGAACGTCTCACGTCGATGAAATGTCGCGACGCGCGCACGGTCACGGAACGGTTCCAAACAACGCATAAAGGTGATCACACAAGTCAGGTACGACGTCTAGATCGTCGGGATCGTCAACGTCACGTCCGGCTCCGGCGAACTACAAAAGACAGAGAACTATTTTTCATTAAAGAGAAAGAAAGGAAAGAAAAGATAGAAAGAAGAAAGAAGGGGAAGAAGAAGGAGTGCAAGGCTCACTGGGTTGCACCGTAGACAGGGAACGAGGGGGGCGACGATGAGATCGATTGCGACGATCTTCGTCGGCGGTGAAGTGGTGTGCAGTGGGTGCTCGGTTTGGGTTTCTGGGTGTGTGCAGGGATCGGGGAGATGAGAAGAGGAGAGTGAGGACGAGGGGAGGATGAAGACAAGGTCGGGAAGGCGTCGTCGGAGGCTTTGGGAGATGGCGAGGTGGGGGCAGGCGGGGTTAGGGTTCACACAGAAAAGAAAAAATGAGAGGAAAGAGGAAGTTAAAATATATAAATATAGGGAGAGAGAGTGTGTGTTAAAGAAAGAAAGGAGAGAGAGAATTTGAGAGAGAGATAGAGAAAGAGCGAGAGGAGAGAGAGAATCAGAGAGAGAGGAGAGAGATAGAGAGAGCGAGATCGAGAGGTGAGAAAGAGAGAGAAATGAACAGGGAGGAGAAAGAATTTTGGAAGTATGTGGGGGAAAGAGAAAGGGATCTGCGGGTGAGACAGAGAGAGAGAAAGAGAGAAAGAGTGAAAGAGAGAGGGAGTGGGGGCCACTAGACAGAGGAGGAGAGGTCTGGAGTGAGCTGGGAAATTTTAAAAGATTTTTATTTTTTAAAAATATTTTAGTTGGCTGTAAAATCTTTAGAACTGTTAAATAAATTTTAAACGAATTGTAAAATTTTAAATAATTAGAATTTTGGCGGGATACAAAAATATTCCAAAACACGCCCGGGTCGGGTCTAAAAATTCAGATTTAAAATATGAAAAAATATACGCGACTTTCAAAATTCAAAATGAATCCTCAGTTAATGAAAATGCATACCCCCAAAAACGGATGCACGCACGTGCGCGTAGCCATCCAAACACGTCCGTTTCACTGAACGGGACGAGAACAAGATGCGCGGACGCTACCACGGGGTTAGGGTTATCATGCAAGCCATGAAATGCAATTTTAAATTATTTTACGTGACCTAAAATGTTATATGGTAAAAATGCAATGCCAGATAAAATACCAGTATGCAGTATACATGAGATGCACGTGTCTATGTATCAAGTCAAGGTAATTCATAAATATGAATCAAACAGGTTCAAGCAAGCGGGTCGGGTCGAATGCAAAGTAAAAATGTAACATACCATTCACATCCAAAACACGATAAATCAAGAAAATACCACAGATAAGTAAATACGAGAACTGGAATTGGTATAAATGAACTAGGTTGTTACATTATACCCAACTACAAAAAGAATTTCGTCCTCGAAATTCCAAGAACAAGAAAGGATAGTCAATCAAGAAACTACAAGAATAGATGTGGAAACTTCTGCCGGATTTCATCTTCTCGTTCCCAAGTTGATTCTCCATATGAACGATTTCCCCAAGAAACAAGTATAAGTGGGATAACCTTGTTCTTGTGAACCTTTTCTCTTCGATCCACAATAGACATCGGCCGCTCCTCAAAAGTCAAATCTTCTCGTACAGTCAGCTCCGAATGATCTAGCACGTGTGTTTCATCTCGAACATATTTATGGAGTTGAGATACATGAAACACGTCATGAACATTTGCCAAAGATTGCGGTAAACCCAATCGATACGCCACTTCTCCGACACGCTCCAAAATCTCGAAAGGCCCAACGAATCGAGAACTAAGCTTGCCTCAACTTCCGAAACGAATCACCCCTTTAGTCGGTGATATCTTTAAGAACACCAAATCACTAACCGCGAACTCTAGAGATTTTCTCGATGTATTTGCCCAACTCTTTTGTCGGTCATGTGCTGCTTTCATATGATTCCGGATAGTGTTAACTTTCTCTACTGTTTGCACGATCAAATTCGGTCCCAACAATCTTCGTTCTCCAACATCGTCCTAACAAACAGGTGAACGACACTTGCGAGCATATAATGCTTCGAATGGAGCCATCTGAATAGTTGCCTGAAAACTGTTATTGTAAGAAAACTCCACTAAGTGTAAATGATCCTCCCAAGAACCCTTGAAGTCTAACATGCAAGCTCTCAACATGTCTTTAAGAGTTTGGATCATTCTCTCCGACTGGCCATCTATTTGAGGATGATAAGCTGTGCTAAACTTCAATCGAGTCCCCAAACTTTCGTCTAAGCTTCCCCAAAAGTATGATAAGAAACGGGTGTCACGGTCAGACACGATACTCACCGGTACTCCATGCAATCTCACAATCTCCTGCATGTACCGTTCTGCCAATGCTTCCGTTGATTGACCAACTCGAAATGGGATGAAATGAGCTGCCTTGGTCAATCGATCAACAATCACCCAAACTGCACTGTTGCCTTTTGGACTCCGCGGTAAAGCCGTCACGAAATCCATGGTTATATGTTCCCACTTCCATTGAGGAATCGGAAGTGGTTGCAATAAGCCAGCAACCCTTTGATGTTCAACCTTAACTTGCTGACACACCTAGCACTTTGCTACAAAGCGGGCAATCTCCCGTTTCATGCCTTCCCACCAGAAATGCTGTCGTAGATCACGGTACATCTTCATGCCTCCTGGATGTACGGAATATACGGAACTGTGCGCCTCCTTCATAACTTTTTCGCGAATATCTCCTTTTGGCACACACAAATGACTACCATAACGCAACGAACCATCTTCATGAATCAACAAGTCCGTTCGAAGTCCAGCTTTAACCTGTTCTAGAAACTTCTGCAATCTTGGGTCCTGTAATTGCGCTGCTTTAATATTTTCGATCAACGACGATTGTACTTGCAACTGCATCAACTGTACCGAAGAATGCGGTAGTACAACCTCTAAATCAAATCTTCAAAAGTCTTCAATAAGTTCCTTCTATGCAGTCAACATCTGAATTGCTGGCAACCGACTAAGCGCATCCGGCACAACATTAACTTTCCCCGGATGGTATTTAAGATCAAGATCGTAGTCAGCCATCAGCTCCAACCATCTACGCTGCCTCATATTAAGCTCCTTCTGTGTGAACACATACTTCAAGCTTTTATGATCGGTGAATACTTCGACCCTTTCGCCCAATAAGTAGTGTCTCCAAATCTTCAAAGTGAAAATCACAGCTGCTAGCTCCAAATCATGAGTTGGGTAATTCTTCTCATGGGTCTTCAACTGTCTCGATGCGTAAGCTATAACCTTTCCATGCTGCATCAAAACACATCCCAATCCTTTCCCAGATGCGTCGCTGTGAATCACCAATCCTCCGGAACTGTCTGGTACGGTTAAAATAGGAGCGGTTATCGGTCTCTGCTTCAATGCCTCAAAAGCTGAAGAACACCTATCCGTCCACATGAATGGTACCTCCTTGCGCGTAAGCTTGGTTAAAGGCTCAGCCAAACGAGCAAAATTCTCCACGAATCTTCTGTAATACCCGGCGAGTCCAAGAAAGCTTCTGATCTTTGCAACGTTCTTCGGAATCGGCCAATCTCGAACTGCTGTAATCTTTTCGGGATCAACGGCGATTCCATCGCCGGACATGGCATGCCCCAAAAACTTTACTTCTTCAAGCCAAAACTCGCACTTGCTCATCTTTGCATACAATCTTTCTTGCCTCAATGTCTGCAGTGCGGTCTTCAAGTGTTCTGCATTCTCTTCAATACTCTTTGTGTAGACCAGAATATCATCAATGAACACCACTATAAACTGGTCCAAGAATGGTGAAAAGATTCGGTTCATCAAGTCCATAAATATCGCCGGTGCATTCGTTACTCCGAAGGGCATCACTAAATACTCGTAATGTCCATACCGAGTTCGGAACACAGTCTTGAAAATATCTTCTGATTTGACTTGGACCTGATGATATCCGGATCGCAAATCCAGCTTCGAGAATACCTTCGCGCCACTAAACTGCTGAAACAATTCGCCAATGCGAGGGATCGGGTACTTGTTCTTAATAGTCACCCGGTTTAATTCTCGATAATCGATGCACATCCTCCTTGTGCCATCTTTCTTCTTGACAAGAAGAACTGGAGCTCCCCAAGGTGAGTTACTGCTGTGAATCCAACCCTTCTCAAGTAATTCAGCAACCTGCTTCTTGATTTCTTCCAACTCAACTGGTGCCATTAGATAGTATGCCTTAGATATTGGCGCTGCACCAAGAATAAGATCGATCGCGAACTCCACGTCCCATTTCGGCGGTAAACCTGAGATGTCCTCGAACACGTCCATGAAATCTCGAACTACCGCTGGCGCTTCTTCCTTATCAACTTCCATAGACGAAAGAACATTATTTGTCGGCCTAGCCCTAAACTCGACTGGCTCGACAGAACTGCTTCCTCCATTAAATATAAACTCTGGATGTCCGGGAATCAGGAAGATTATTTTCTTTGCCCTACAATCAATATGAGCGTGGAAAGTGCCGAGAAAATCCATTCCCAAGACGACTTTATAGCTGCCTGTATCAATCACCAAGAAATCTGCAAATAACTCCCATCCGCAAACAACAACAGAACAATCCTTGCATTCTCTACTAGATATGATCTTCCCATTCCCAGTGTGTATGTCCCAATAACTAGACAGGGTCATGCAAGCAATCGAGTGTGTGGCAATAAACTTGGACGACATAAAACAATGGGATGCAACAGAATCGAATAACACTAATGCAGGAAAACCATGAACAAGTAGAATACCTGAAACAACTTCTCCTAAAGCCTTAGCTTCCTCAGCCGTCAGGGTAAATGCTCGAGCTTGATTGGGTCCCTGAGTCAGCTGCTTCTGTCCCTGAAACTGCTTCTACGGTGGCCTCTGAACATCATCTTTCGTGCGAAGCTTTGACTGACAAGCATTGATAGTATGATCCGCCGATCCATAAACCAAACAGAGTCCCCGCATCTTTCGGCAATCTCTTTGCACATGTCCAGGTAAATGGCAGTAGTCACAAATCACGCTCCTTCTTTGATCAACGACAACAGGCTTCTTCATAGGTGTTACGCCATGTCGGTTCACCGAAATACCTCTGCGTACATGCGCTCGGTTCGGTGCAAATGCCGGCTTCCGCACTGCCACTGCTTGCTGCTGCGTACCCCCAGTCTTCATAGATAGGCTCTGCTGCTCTCGGGCTGCTGTAAGTACTTGTGAGAAAGTGGTCAAACCCAGGGATATAATTTACCTATGGATGTCCACATCCAATTTGCGCATAAACCTTCGTGCCCTATCAGCTTCTTTAGCTACCAAAGGTCCAGCGAATCTACTGAGCCGCGTCCACTCAGCTGCATGTACATCCACTGGTGCGCCGTTCTGTTTTAGACTGATAAATCTTTCTTCCATTTCCTCCCGTGCAGTCTGCGGGAAGAACTTCTCCAAGAAACTCTTCGAAAAATCCGCCCAACTGATCGGCTTGGGCAAGCGGGTCTCTTCCACAAGCCACCATTCACAGGCATAGTCTACCAACTAGATGCGTACCACATCCACACTCTTATCCTCTGGAATGTGTACCGCAACGAGCAAATTCTCCGTATCAACCAGCCACTGCTCCGCTGGCAACGGCTCTTCCAGGCCAGTAAAGACAAACGGGCCGAGTCTCCTGAAATCCGCCACGGTACCCATACGATCAACTGGTCTGGCCACAACATTGTTTATGTACTGCTGGACGGTCCACAAACCTTACTAAAAAGCTTCAGCTTGCAGCTGGTTCAGCTCGGTCTGCCGCTTCTGGTTCTCCAGCATCCCACGGATTACTCCAAGCAAAGGGGCTTCGTCAACACGCCTTTGGTATATTTTCATATTCTTGCCTGCCATGTTCCTGAAATCAAAACACCGAAAGGATTAATATGATAACAGATTCAAAATATAGATCAAGGATATGAATCAAGGCTAGAACTCTAAGTTACTTAAATAGAGTACCGCATTGTAACCATGCATCGGTACATAGCTACAATCACATAACTCCACCCAAGTCTCCTAAGTTCTAGAGATAACCAATAGAAAACCAAGTCTCAAGTCGAGATGCAAAGAGGTTTGCATATCGTCAAGGTAGAATCAGGAGGAAGTTAAGATTAAAAAATGCCAAGATGGCAAAGTGGCAGGACATGTTCCTAGTCACGAGCATTCTGATTCGTGTATTGGGTCCAATACCCAACTATAAAAGAATCAAACCCGTTTAACCTAGATCCTATGTCTCTGATACCAAACAAACCCTGTCACGCCCTTCTTCCCAGAGTACGCTAAGATAGGCATGTGACAGAGCCACCCATGCTACCTGTGGATAGGAAATATCCCTCCACAGTCATACTACGGCTGTAGAGATATCAAGAACAATAATAATAACTATCTAATACATATCTATGAGCCAGAATAACGAGTCAAGAACAAAATAATGCGGAAGCAAACAGATCTAATATAAGAATAAACTGGAATGTACGTCCCATAATGCGGGCTCACATCAGGAATGAAAATGCATAAATTAAACCAAAATACTAAAAAGTCCTCACTGCTCGGCCTGCTGACTGAATTACTCCTGCTCGGCCTGCAGCAAAGGTAAAGAATCAGGGCCATGCAAAACCTAAACGTCAGTGCGTCATAATATCAAGCAATAATACATCAAGGAGTAGCAAGTCATGCAGGTATGAGTATAAACGGTAAAACAGGTATAACAGTAATATAAATAAGGACAGTGAGGGTGATGTGCAGTGAGTAATCTAAACTGGTTTATTGGGTTAACTACTCTCAAGTCTTTGAAATCAATTTGATGAATCGTCGATGTAACTCAATAGTATCCCGTGCATGCCCGGGACCACGGTCAAGATTCTCGGGTTGAATCCGAGACGTGCTGCTAGGCAGTAAAAAGTAGTATGTAACGATGAATGATGTCAGCCGCATCATCCCGGGGCTGGCCTAGCACGTAAAACTGATTAGTATAAGTATCGAACCATCGAGTTATAAGTCAGGTTTCATCATTGATTTCCCCATACCCCAAAGTTATGTGTTCAAGTCAGGTATTGATAAATCTGGAGCTAATGCCAACACAGGATCAAGCAAGTACAGGTTTGTCTGAATAGATAACAGGAAATGTCCGTAGGGACAACAGGTCAAGATTGTTGGCATTAGTAACAAGATTGGGTAACAGGTCAAAATGTGGTATATCAGGTCATGTCAGGTAGTGTACATGGATCAAATCATGTCAAGTAGTGCACATGTATCAAGTCGTGTCAAGTAGTAGTGTATCAAGTCATGTCAGGGGTGCACAAATATCACGTGGGTGTTCATAATCAAACTGTAATAAGCATGGGTACAAAAAACAAGTATGGGATACTAAATTAACAATAAAATGGAATAATGTGATGTGGTATGCAAATAGATATAGATTCAATCATATGGATGCACAGTTATCGATTAGGATTACATTTATAGTTCCAATACTAATTAGGATGCACTTTATTAAACATGGGGTGTTAATATCACAGTATTATGTATTAATATGATCTATAGATGCAATTATATTTATTCTAAATGAGATGGATGCAAACGGGTATCCGAAAAGTTATAAAATTATAAAATGGTACTGTGGGATGTACAACTAAGCACTATGTGACATAAATATTGATATGGGTGCAGTATAATGAAATCTAGTATGTAACAAGATTAGATTTCATGATCTAGATTTAAAATGATATAAACGAATGCAAACGGAACACCGAAATGTTATAAAATTAAGCATAGGGTACTAGATTTAAACTATAGGTATGGTATTTATTTAAATAGGCATAAAATGAATTATATAGCATGTAGCAAGATTAACTTGCCTAGACGGATCAAGAAACGTATGTGTACGGAACGTCTCACGTCGACGAAATGTCGCGACGCTCGAACGGTACACGGAACGGTTCCAATGAACGTACAAAGGTGATCACACAAGTCAGGTACGACGTCTTGATCGTCGGGATCGTCGACGTCACGTCCGGCTCCGGTGAACTACAAAAGACAGAGAACTATTTTTCATTAAAAAGAAAGAAAGGAAAGAAAAGATAGAAAGAAGAAAGAAGGGGAAGAAGAAGGAGTGCAAGGCTCGCTGGGTTGCACCGTAGACAAGGAACGAGGGGGGCGATGATGAGATCGACTGCGGCGATCTTCATCGGCGGTGAAGTGGTGTGCAGGGGGTGCTCGGTTTGGGTTTCTGGGTGTGTGCATTGTTAGTGTTTATGCCCTAGAGGCCATTTCTGTATCATACCAGTTTTTATATTACTTAATTGAAGCTTGGGATATTCACAGTTGTCTTGACAGTCTTGCTGAAAATAGTAGTATGCTACTTGGTTTGTGTCTGCTTTAATATGTGCATATATTTCTTTTAACGTATCGCTTATACATATTGGTAGAGCCCTTAGAATCATTGCTTGATTACCAGCGTTGTGATGGCAGTCACACTAGTGGGGGCTGGGTAGTCTATAAGCAACATCCTATACAGGTCCCTGGTCGTAGGATTATCGAGATAGGGCATCGATACTCCGGAGTAGACTAGTGTGTATGCTTCTCATCCCAGTTGGGGAGATGGTCTGTCCCATAGCCATCAGTACGTCGTACTGGAGATAGTATGCAGGTGCTCGTTAGGTTATGGGTACACCGGACAGGACTCGCCGGGAACTGCAGGTTGGATTTATACCTATCGTCAGATAGCAGTTCCCAGGTGACATGAGTACAGCTTAGTCCGTCGACTTGACACTGCTGCTTCGCCTCGGGTGTGTTCCCACTGTACTTAGATTACTACCCTGCCACGGCTCAAAGGAGTCGTGCAAACAGGTAGTAGTTGGGTGCAGTCCCGAAGCACTTGGAGGCAGTGGCAGTTAGACAGGATTTGTCTCTCCCGGTATTGGGGGTTGATATCGCGCTGTGTATGGAGAGCCATTACGCAAATTCCCAGGCCAGGGCAAGCGAGATTTACTGGTAGGTTCCAGTAGTTTCTCAAGGTGTAATGGGCTTCACTCCGACACGACTTATACCGCTATTAGGGGTCTGACGTTTACTGCCCCCCAAGCCTGATATGCGATAGTCCTAGACGAACAGACCGGACTGTACGGAGGTTGTCACATCAGGCTCAGTTAGGGTTCGGATTGGTTTACTCATCGTCCTTCTTATCGACATCTACCTGGGGACCGTTACGTATAGCTAGTACCGCTTGCGGCCTGTGGTTAAACCCACGGCCAGTGTTGTGTCGAGTCTTTAGAGTCCTACATAGAGAGTTTCCCTGCACCGGGCAAAAGGTGTAGAGGCCGTATGGTTTTACGGCAGGGCTGCGCTCACTTACGTACACTTGTGCACGTATTATGATCGGGCAGATAATACTAGCGGGCATTGGTTTAAGCCAGATTCTAGTATTATACAGATGGATTTATTCAGTCAAAGATTATCCGTGTTTTTCGGAAATACGGATGGGAGGGGCAGTCTCGTAATTTGTCGGAAAGCTTCTAGAAGAAGGTGACTCATTTGCGATTAATTCTTTTTAAGATTTAAACAAATGAGGTGGAGAGATGAGGTGTAGGTTTTCATTAAATGGATAATGACTCATGAGATGATTATCTCAAATGAATTAAATGAAGCATGCTAGATATTATGATAGATATTTATTATGATATTTTGATGCTTCATATTATTCTAACATGAGACATTACTCATTTCATTATCGCAAAAGCTTTCTCTCTCCTCAAGTCTTCATCTTCTACCTCAAACCCTAATAGCTCTCATGGGTTGAGAAACCTAGGGTTTAAGTGACTAACTAATTCATCTTATTACTCTACACCCTCTAGGACTTCTAGATTAGCGTTCTAGAAGCCGTAGTTATCTCAGATTCGAGATAGAAACTCGGACTATGGACTCTCGGGTGGATCGTCTTTGACTCGAGGAGGCCGTTGAGGTGCCGACGTTCCATAGAGCCTACGAGGCATGGAGGATAGCGATGATGACCCGAAGGACAAGTAACGTGAGGTATAACTTCAAATCAGAGTAGTTAAAACTTTCATAGTTTTCTAGTAATGGTTTAGACATGATCCGTGTGCTCAAGTCCGTGTTACGAAGCTTTGATAATTGTTTTTCATATATTCCGCTTCCCTGCAAGCTCGTGGGGTGCGTGACATGGACTTACAGTGGTATCAGAGCCTACTAAACCTTTACTAGCTTGTTAGCAACTAATTAGAACTTCGATCGTCGGAAAAATGCAAAAACATAACCCCGGACCCCTCAAGTTTCTGTCAGTTTTAAACGTGTCGAAAAAATTATTTGATAGGTATGAAAATTCACATCAGGGAATTCTAAGAAATCTGGGAAAATACGAGTTTCTAACTCGGTGATAAGTCCGCGGAACCGCGGCAGATTAGTGCTATCCGCCGCGGATCCGCCCCCGAGTCAACTCCGGGTTGACTCGGATTTGCACAGTAATTCTTGTTTTTTGGTGTTTTTTTTTCCTGTATATTCTGTTTCTACCCAGGTTACTTCAGTGCTGGCTTGCATTTGGGGTAGACACGGAAAAAAGGTCGTCGATCGATATTCTAGGTTTTTTGCTAATCGGGTTTTATCTGTAATGTTTAATGTGTTCGTAAACCTCCCCTAATTGCTAGTATGTCGGTTAGCAGGGGGTTGCACATTTCTGTAATGGTTTTTACTGGCTTGTGTATATGAACTTGATTGGATCGTTGTGATGATTAGCCGGGGTTTGAGATGAGATTTTATATTCATTCATTCGATGTAAATTGTAATATGATTTAATATTCTTTTGCGGGGCACATCCGGGCTGAGGTTGTAGCCACCATTGTATTATTTCATTTACTGTTTTTTTTTCTCCAAGGATAGACCCAAGGTGGGGTGCACAAACTACCGGGTACTATGAAGTGTTTAGTGGCCTAATCACGTTGTTGAGGGAGACCGCTTCACTTCGGATACTTGGCGGGTAGTTTGTCGTACCCGTAGGGGTCTAGGATGGGGTAATGGCTATTCATCACAACTGTGTAATCCATCTTTCGTTGCAGGCTCAAAGGAAACACGGATTTCTTGTATATCCAATAATGTTCATCTGTGATCTGCAATGCCTATTATTGCGTCTGACGAATGTACAATATCTATATATGATAGCTATTAGACGTTACTTATGTTTTACACCCGCGCTAGCCCAGCCCCCGCTCTGTCGTTAGTTAAGTAACCTAACGGGTGAATGACGGGACCCAGTGGAGAATGCGGATGGAATAAGAGGACGTTGTATTTTCGTTGTTTTCTGCAATGATAGGTTAATTGATGGGACGCATTATATTAATGGAAAGAAAATAAACCAAAGTTGAATCGTTGGAACAAATTTAAAAGAAGCCACTCGGTTATTTTAAAATAGCAGAATTTTTAAATTGCGGAGATTTAACCACGCCTTTTAAAAAGCTATCAGGTTCCTTCGATTATATCAAGTTCACTACGTTCACGGTTTCGCCAAAACAAGTCGTAGCCCTCCGTCATTTCATATGAATGGTCAGTAGTATTCAAGCTATGTTTGTTTGGCCCTCAGCCATGACATAGTGATTGGTAGCTGCTGGGGTGTTCACATGTAGCATAGATAGATGCGTTGGTTTGGGACAGTCGTATTACTTTGTTTAGCCCTTAGTCAAGTGTATATACGGGTGGGTTCAAATTAACAAGATAATGATGGGTAGAACTTGACATGTGACTTATGATTTGTTGGCCCTTAGTCAAGGTCATAAGAGCATGGGGCAAAAATCCACATCGGGAGTTTCTAAAGAAACTAAAACTTGCTAGTGTTGCATACCATTTGGAGTTTGATGAATGTTGATAGGATTCCTTCAGCATTATCACACGATGATATTTGGATCCCGATCCTACTGTGAGTATCCGCTACTCATCAGGAGATTCGTCACTTAACGATCAATGCTATAAACCAAGTAGGTGTCGAGAAAGGTGTCTGCGGGGCTATGCCCCTAGAGAAAAGAGGTTATTTAATTAAGGAACTTCACGAAAGCGTTGGAAAACCTCCTTCGAAGTACCGACACCGGCCTGGCTGAACTGTTAAGCAAGTATTGTACGGTGAGATCAGTCCTGGCTAATTCTTCTTTTATGGTTTGAGGAAGGATTCGAGAAACAGTGGGAGCCATCCAGTTTAGATAAACTAAAAACCAATCTAAACTTTCAAGAGCATCATGGTAAAGTGTTCCCTCTCTCTCTCTTTGCAGCGACCTTGTGACCATGACTAGGTTACATCTTGATAACAAAATGATTGAATCTGACTTATATGATTGGCAAAGGTCTGTCCAGATGTCCATTGCCTATGACAAGCTGGACCACCTATTACTACTCTAGCCTCCACCGTCCCAGGTCGAGTTTCCACCGTCGCGGATATGGATATCCGTCAAACAAGGGAAAAGGATAATGCGAATGCCTAATGCCTCATGTTGGCTTCAGTTGATGGTATATACCAGAAGCAGCACGAGAAGATGGACTTAGTTTCCATCTTTCTCCATAACAAAGATTTATATGGAGAGCAATCTCATATCGCAAGATATGAGATCTCGAACGAATTTCTTAAAGCGAGGTTGGCTGTCGAGTCATCTGTAAGGGACGACGTCCTTACGATGACTGGCTATATTGATGAGCTCAAGGACCTGGAGACCACGTTGGGAAACAGGTCAGGCGCTGACTTATTTCCACAGTCCCTACCCTCTACTTACACCCTGAAAGAAACCAGGGAGACACCTGCTCTACTTAATGGGGGACCTTCTTCTTCTGCATCCAGGGCAAAAGTAAACGGTGAAAACAAGAAGACCTCCACAAAGCCGATATACGGTATCAGTGAAGTAGAAGGAAAGGGAAGAGCAAAAGTTTCGGGACTTGGTGTAGGTAAGGAGGGATGTTCCTATTGTTATGGGATTGGGCATTGGCAGAAAGATTGCAGGGCTTTGGAAGCTAGTAGTCAGGATTCGAAGCATATTGTGGCTTCGGCTTCGAGTGTGTTTGTAATTGAAAACTGTTTGTCAATTAACTCTACTTCCTGGGTACTAGATACCGGAGCAGGATCACATATCTGTAATTCATTACATGCTTTGAGAAACCGTAGAGATATCAGGGTAGAAGATTTGTCTCTCAGAGTTGCAAACGGAATGAGCGTGGACGCTGAATCCGTAGGAGAATATCGCCTAGGTTTGACAAGTGGGCAGATATTGATTCTACATAACTGTTTGTATGTACCTAGTTTGACTTGTAATATCATATCAGTGTCCTCAGTTTCGAGAGAGGGATATGACTTTACATTCGTAAGCGATGTAGTTCACATCCACCTAAATCAAGTTCTGATTGGGTCCGGTACATTAGATGACGGTATATACGTATTGAATCAAGCTCAGGTTTTCAATGTCCAGAACACACTTAAAAGAAAGTCTCCAAAAATAAATCAGGCTTTCTTATGGCATTGTAGACTAGGTCACATCAATGAAACACGGTTGACGAAGTTACATAGAGAAGGATATTTGAATCCGTTCGAATATCAATTTTATGCTACTTGTGAATCTTGTCTTTTGGGAAAGATGACAAAGACTTCGTTTACTGGACACGGAGTAAGAGCGAGCGAGCTTTTGGAACTCGTACATAGTGACGTGTGCGGTCCAATGTCTACACATGCGCGAGGTGGTTATTCCTACTTCATTACTTTTACGGATGATTTCTCTAGGTATGGGTATATCTTCTTAATGAAGCATAAATCCGAGGCCTTTGAGAAATTCATACAAGAATGAAGTGGAAAAACAGACAGGCAAAAGTATCAAGACACTGATATCTGATTGAGGTGGTGAATACTTAAGTGCCGAGTTCCTGGGATACTTAAAAGAGAATGGAATTCTCTCTCAGCTTACTTCTCCATACACACCACAACACAATGGAGTATCGGAAAGGAGGAATCGAACCCTATTGGATATGGTTCGTTCCATGATGAGTAAGGCTGAGTTACCGCGATCTTTCTGGGGTTATGCACTAGAATCAGCTGCATATCTTTTGAACCAGGTTCCAACCAAGACTATGCCTACCACACCATATCAGATGTGGAGTAGGAAGAAACCCTATCTTAAACACTTTAGGACATTGGGATGTCCAGCTTTTGTAAAAAAGCAGCATCCGGACAAGCTCGAGGCACGCTCAGTACAGTGTAAGTTTGTGGGATATCCAAAGAACTCCAAGGGATGTTATTTCTATTACACAGAGGAACAAAAGGTTTTTGTTTCTCGTCATGCCCACTTCTTAGAAGCTGAATTTTTAGAAAATTAGATGAGTGGGAGCGCAATAGAACTGGAAGAAATTCCAGAACCACAAGCTGTTACTGAAAGTTTGGTAGAACAAGAAGTTTCAGAAGAAAGGGGCATACCAGCGCCTATCCGCAGAAATAGTAGGCAGTCTCATCCGCCCGAGAGATACTATGGTTTTCTCATAGACGGGGATCGAGAAGATTGCATCATTGATAATGATGACCCTACAAGCTTCCAACAAGCCATTCAGAGCGGCGACTCGGTAAAATGGCTGGATGCAATACGGACCGAAATGGAGTCCATGTACACTAACAAAGTATGGACTTTGGACATTGCTCCAAATGGGGTAAAACCCGCAGGATGCAAGTGGATCTTCAGAAAGAAGATTGGTGTAGATGGACAGGTTGAAACCTATAAGGCTAGACTTGTTGCAAAGGGTTTTCGTCAAAGACCTTGTTTGGACTATGACGAAACCTTTTTTCCAGTGGCTATGCTCAAATCCATTCGGGTCCTTCTTGCCATTGCTGTCTTCCACGATTATGAGATCTGGCAGATGGACGTAAAGACGGCTTTTCTAAATGGTAATTTGGAAGAATGCGTCTATATGGATCAGCCAGAGGGATTCATTCAGAGTGGGAGCAGCGGTAAAGTGTGCAAGTTGCTTAAATCCATTTATGGATTAAAGCAGGCATCACGGAGTTGGAACATCTGTTTTGATGATACTGTCAAAGAATTCGACTTTATCAAAAATCCAGATGAACCATGCATATACAGTAAGATTGTAGGGAGAGTTGTAGTATTCCTCGTCTTGTACGTGGATGACATTCTCCTAATAGGAAATGATATTCGTATGCTACAGTCAGTCAAAAGATTCTTGTCACAGAAGTTCTCCATTAAGGACCTGGGTGATGCCACCTACATTTTTGGGATCCAGAACTATAGATCAAAGAGGATGTTGGGACTTTCGCAGTCCAGGTACATAGACACCATATTGAAAAGATTCAATATGGAAGATTCTAAGCGTAGTAACCTACCGGCTTGTCACGGAATCAACCTCTCCAAAGAGATGTCTCCCAAGACTGATTTGGAAAGGGATCGCAGGTCGATTATACCCTATGCTTCTGCGGTAGGCTCTATAATGTATGTGATGTTATGTACCAGACCAGATGTAGCATACGTATTGAGCATTGTAAGCCGGTATCAAGCAAACCCAGGGGAGAAGAACTCGATAGCAGTAAAGAACATTCTCAAGTACCTGAGGAGGACTAAGGAGATGTTCTTGGTGTATGGCGGAAAAGACCTCCAGATCGAGGCCTTTGCCTACTCCAGCTTCCAGAGTGACAAGGATGACTCCAAGTCCATGTCGGGTTATGTATTTACCCTCAATGGAGGGGCGGTCTGTTGGAAGAGTTCCAAGCAGGACACCGTTGCTGACTCAACGATGGAAACGGAGTACATAGCTGCTTGCGATACCGCAAAAGAAGCTGTCTGGATGAAAAAGTTCCTCACAGAACTTCAGGTGGTTCCTACCAGTGTTAATCCAATACCTCTGTATTGCGACAACAACGGCGCTATAGCTTTAGCAAAGGAACCCAGGTCCCATCAGAAGTCCAGACACATCTTAAGGCGGTATCACCTGATCAGGGAGATCGTAGATCGCCGGGAGATCGAGGTAAAGAGAGTAGATACAGAGAATAACACTGCTGCTCCATTCATAAAGGCCATTCCTCAGACGCAGTTCGAGAGGCTATTCGAGATGATAGGTCTGCGATATGCCAGTACATGGCCCTAGTGCAAGTGGGAGATTGTTAGTGTTTATGCCCTAGAGGCCATTACTGTATCATACTAGTTTGTATATTACTTAATGGAAGCTTGGGATATTCACAGTTGTATTGACAGTCTTGCTGAAAATGGTAGTATGCTACTTGGTTTGTGTCTACTTTAATAGGTGCATATGTTTCTTTTAACGTATCGCTTATACATATTGGTAGAGCCCTTAGAATCTTTGTTTGATTACCAGCGTTGTGATGGCAGTCACACTAGTGGGGGATGGGTAGTCTATAAGCAACATCCTATACAGGTCCCTGGTTGTAGGATTATCGAGAAAGGGCATCGAAACTCTGGAGTAGACTAGTGTGTACGCTTCTCATCCCACATGGGGAGATGGTCTGTCCCACAGCCATCAGTACGTCGTACTGGAGATAGTATGCAAGTGCTCGTTAGGTTATGGGTACACCGGACAGGACTCGCCGGCAACGGCAGGTTGGATTTATACCCATCGTCAGATAGCAGTTCCTAGGTGACATGAGTACAGCTTAGTCCGTCGACTTGACACTGCTACTTCACCTCGGGTGTGTTCCCACTGTACTTAGATTACTACCCTACCACGGCTCAAAGGAGTTGTGCAAACAGGTAGTAGTTGGGTGCAGTCCCGAAGCACTTAGAGGCAGTGGCGGTTAGACAGGATTCGTCTCTCCCGGTATTGGGGGTTGATATCGCGCTGTGTATGGAGAGCCATTACGCAAAGTCCCTGGCCAGGGCAAGCGAGATTTACTGGTAGGTTCCAGTAGTTTCTCAAGGTGTAATGGGCTTCACTCCGACGCGACTTATACAGCTATTAAGGGTCTGACGTTTACCGCCCACCTAGGCCCAATATGCGATAGTCCTAGACGAACGGACCGGACTGTACGGAGATTGTCACATCAGGCTCAGCTGGAGTTCAGATGGGTTTACTCATCGTCCTTCTTATCGACATCTACCTGGGGACCGTTACGTACAGCTAGTACCGCTTGCGGCCTGTGGTTAAACCCACTGCCAGCGTAGTGTTGAGTTTTTAGAGTCCTACACAGAGAGTTTCCCTGCACCGGGCAAAAGGTGTAGAGGCTGTATGGTTCTAAGGCAGGGTCGCGATCACTTACGTACACTTGTGCACGTATTATGATCGGGCAGATAATACTAGCGGGCTTTGGTTTAAGCCAGATTCTAGTATTATACAGATGGATTTATTCAGTCAAAGATTATCCGTGTTTTTCGGAAATACGGATGGGAGGGGCAGTCTCGTAATTTGTCGGGAAGCTTCTAGAAAAAGGCGACTCATTTGTGATTAATTCTTTTTAGGATTTAAACAAATGAGGTGGAGAGATGAGGTGTAGATTTTCATTAAATGGATAATGACTCATGAGATGATTCATCTCAAATGAATTAAATGAAGCATGCTAGATATTTGTTATGATATTTTGATGCTTCATATTATTCTAACATGAGACATTATTCATTTCATTATCACAAAAGCTTTCTCTCTCCTCAAGTCTTCATCTTCTTCCTCAAACCATAATAGCTCTTATGAGTTGAGAAACCTAGGGTTTAAGTGACTAACTAATTCATCTTATTACTCTACACCCTCTAGGACTTCTAGATTAGCGATCTAGAAGCCGTAGTTATCTCAGATTCGAGATAGAAGCTCGGACTATAGACTCTCGAGTGGATCGTCTTTGACTCGAGGAGGCCGTTGAGGTGCCGACGTTCCATAGAGCCTACGAGGCATGGAGGATAGCGATGATGACACGAAGGACAAGTAACGTGAGGTATAACTTCGAATCAGAGTAGTTAAACCTTTCGTAGTTTTCTAGTAATGGTTTAGACACGATCCGTGTGCTCAAGTTCGTGTTACAAAGCTTTGATAATTGTTTTTCATATATTCCGCCTCCCCGCAAGCTCGTGGGGTGCGTGACATGGACTTACATGCAGGACTCGGGGAGATGAGCAGAGGAGAGTGAGGACGAGGGGGGATGAAGACAAGGTCGGGAGGCATCGTCGGAGGCTTTGGGCGACGGCGAGGTGGAGGCAGGCGGGGTTAGGGTTCGCACAGAAAAGAAAAAAATGAGAGGAAGGAGGAAGTTAAAATATATAAATATATGGGAGAGAGAGAGAGTTAAAGAAAGAGAGGAGAGAGAGAGAATCTGAGAGAGATAGAGGAAAGAGATAGAGAAAGAGCGAGAGGAGAGAGAGAATCGGAGAGAGATAGAGAGAGAGCGAGATCGAGAGGTGAGAGAGAGAGAAATGAACAGGAAGGAGAAAGAATTTTGGAAGAATGTGGGGGAGAGAGAAAGGGATCTGCGGGTGAGATAGAGAGAGAGAAAGAAAGAAAGAGAGAGGGAGTGGGGGCCACTGGACAGAGGTGGAGAGGGCTGGAGTGAGCTGGGAAATTTTAAAAGATTTTTAGTTTTTAAAAATATTTTAGTTGGCTGTAAAATCTTTAGAACTGTTAAATAAATTTTAAACGAATTTTAAAATTTTAAATAATTAGAATTTTGGCGGGATACAAAAATATTCCAAAACGCGTCCGGGTTGGGTCTAAAAATTCAGATTTAATATATGAAAAAATATACGCGACTTTCAAAATTCAAAATGAACGCTCATTTAATGAAAATACATACCCCCAAGAACGGATGCACGCACGTGCGCGTAGCCATCCAAACACGTCCGTTTCACTAAACGGGACAAGAACTAGTTGCGCGGACGCTGCCATGGGGTTAGGGGTATAATGCAATCCATGAAATGCAATTTTAAATTATTTTACGTGACCTAAAATGTTATATGGTAAAAATACAATGCCAGATAAAATGCCGGTATGCAGTATACATGAGATGCACGTGTCTATGTAACAAGTCAAGGTAATTCATAAATATGAATCAAACTGGTTCAAGCAAGCGGGTCGGGTCGAATGCAAAGTAAAAATGTAACATAGCATTCACACCCAAAACACGATAAATCAAGAAAATACCACAGATAAGTAAATACGAGAACTGGAATTGGTATAAATGAACTAGGTTGTTACAGTAAAGCAGATAGCATACTATCATGTCGAGAAAGAAAGTCATATATACACATATATACATGTCTAAGCATCCGCTATACATATAATGGCCTCTAGGGCATACATATATCCAACAAGACTAAACCATGACTAATCATAATAGTTGGGTAAATAAATATCTCAAGTATAAGAAAATAGTGGACTTGGTCAATGGTTCCACAAGCTTCCACAAGCTTCAACCATGTGACTAATTTCCATTTAATTTTGATTTAATTTAAATAAATAAAACCCTTCATTATGCTAAGCATGGTGTGAGTCTTATATACCCATGTCTCATGTATCATCTTGCATGACACAAAAGAATGTACATTAATATATATCACATATATACTAAGTGTATACAAGTGATGTTGGCTATAGTGCCCTCAAGTCAATTATTGGATTGCTGGAACGCGATTGCGATGATTAAGGGAGGACCTATACCGTTAGAACAGTCTTACTCGAGATGAAAGTATGCTATCTGGTTTGCCTTTATCATTGTGAACATGCTTCAGGTGACATTACAGATCACTATTACATGTTGATAGAGCCCATAGGACTCTTGCTTGACTACCGGCAGTATGATGGCAATCATATACGTGAGAGCTGGGTAGTCTATAAGCACATCCTTAAAATGTCCCTAGTCGAGGGATTTTCGAGAATGGGCCTTGATACTCCAGAGTAGACTAGTGTATACTGATCGAGACCCCGATGAGGGGCGGTGGCCGGTCTCATAGGCCATTGGTGTCAGTTTGTTCGCCTAAGATGTATACAAGTGCTCATTGGGTTATGAGTACACCAGACAGACTCGCCGGGAACATGCTAGTTGGTATTATACCTATTTTCAGATAACAGTTCCCTGGTGACATGTGTATAGATTAGTCTATCGACCTGAGATCGTCATTTGTCTCGTATGAGTTGCCACTGTGCTTTGATTACTACCCTACCACGGCTCAAAGAAGTCATGCAAACAGGTTTCAGTTGGGTACAGTCCCGAGCCACATGGAGGCAGTGAGCGGATCGTCATGGGATTCGTCTCTCCCGGTATTGGGGGTTGATATCGCGGTGTGCACGGGTGGCCATCACCAGAAATCCTTGGCCAAGGTAGTCGAGAATTACTGATTCGGATCAGTGGTTTCTCAGGTGGTGATGGGATTCATACCAACACTAAATGTCGTGTTATTAGGGGTCTGACTTTTTCCAGCCTCCTAGACTCGATATACGATACTCATAGATGAACGGACCAGACTGTAAGGATATTATCACTGTCAGACTCAGTAGGGGTTTCAGGATGAGTTTGCTCGTTGGCCTCCCTTTCGCTCAATACCTGGGTAGCCATTACGTACAACTAGTGCCACTGACGTGCTTGTGGTTAAACCCACTGCCAGCGTATTGACGAGTCTTTAGAGTCACACACAGAAGGTTTCCCTGGCTCGGGCGAAACGTTGTAGAGGCCGTATGGCTTTATGGTAGGGTTCGATCATATACGTGCACTTGTGCACGGATCATGATCGGACGGATAATACTAGTGGGCTTTGGTTTAAGCCGGATCCTAGTATTATATTGTTGGATTATTTTCGTCTCGTTGCATTCGTATTCAGTCGGTATACGGATGCGGGTATGTATATACAGATGAGGGGTATTCTTATAATTCGTTACAAGATTACTTTAGTATATGCCGTTTCTTTTTTTGGATTAAAACAATTAGGTTTAAATGTTTTATTGTGTGAGGAAAGTGTGACTCGTTATTTTGGCATGGTTCTTGCATGCACTTGGTGACTCATGGTGGTGGGTCAAAGAGGCACGATGAATTCTTTGTTTATATTGTGAGATATTTGTAGCGAGCATGTTAGATATTTTTCTTCAGTTGATTTTCTTTATAAGCTCACACACAAATACTTCACAAGACTTCACTTGAAAATGGAAGCAGCCTCATTTTCTTTGGTTGCCAAGTTTTGCTTCACACTTTCTTCTCCATGGCATCTTCTTCAACCTCCACCCATACCCTCTCATGAGTTGAGAATCCTTGGGTGTATTGAGACAAAGTAATCACAAACTCTCTCTACTTCATCTTGTCTATCTAGGCTAGCAAACTAGATACCTGAGTTGCTTCAGGTTTGAGGCGGGAGCCCGTATTACTAACCCTCGACGTGGATCTTCTTCGATGTAGGGAGACCGGAGAACAAACATGATCAAGGAAGCCGCGAGGAGCTTGGGACAGAGGTTGATGACCGAAGGACACTGATCGTTCGGTATAACCTCTCTAAACTCCTTTATCTATAGCTAGTAGAGGGTTAATGGTACGATCCAGGAATCGGGTTCCGTTAGCGCCAGTTTCTAAAAGTTTTTGTTCCTCATTTGGCCACGGATTGATGGACGGGGCACTGGCGTAAACCAACATGGTATCAGAGCCACTCCATAAGCCTTAGTTAACTCTTTGCGAAATAAGAAATCTGCCGTTTTTGTCGTGCAAAAACTACCGACAAAAATAGTTCCAAAAACTGAAAGTTTGAGATGTTTGCACACCCCGCGGGCTAACAGTTTGGAGTTAGAAGCCACAGTGTAGTGCATGGGCACTATGGGGAACCCTCGGGGGGGATCGAATGGCTAGGCCCACTCCCCAAGACCACCAAAAGGTGGTCTTGGCAGTGGGGACCCGAAATTGCCCCACCTTGGGCAGTTTTGGGTCTGCCTCACCCCCTGGACACCTAGTGATAGCCTCAGGGGTAGGTACCCCCTTTAGGCCGCCCGACTCGAAGTTAATTTCATTCTCTAACTCCCCGCGAAGGTTCGGACGCGTTTCGTTTTGATTCGGACTTCCGAATTGGATTTAAACGGTCGGTTTTTGGAAATTTAGCTCACTGTTTTTTTCATGGTTTTAGAAATTGGTTTAGTTTGCTAATTGCGTGAGGAATTCTAATGTCGTAGTTTTCAGTACATACATTACTATCTGCGACCATGAATGTCATTAGAGCGGTACAACTCGTCTAACTGCTATATGCTCTTTTAGACGGGTTTGCGAACGTGACATCCACGTTGATGTTTTATGTTGTGCTGTGGTTGTGGCGGGATCGTCGTAATGGATAGCTTGGTTGCAAAGTACAGTCTGGATTTATTTGTAGATTTGATATCATGGGGTGAGCGTCCGACATGTGGACTGCCGTCACTGCCTATTTCTATATTATTTGTTTGGGGCACGACCGGGTTGAGTTCGATGTCACCCTTGTACTTATTTTCTTTTCTGTACTAGGATTACCCTGCGGTGGAGTGCACGAATAGATAGGTTCTAGAGAGTAAGGGAACCGCATCTCATGGCATTGAGACGGAGGGGCCTCACTCTAGAATTGGCGGGCTATTCGCCGCACTCGTAGGGGGTACAGGTTGACCCAAGGAGGAGTGCTCAAGTTACCGGATTCCGTGAAGCGCCGGGTGGCCCATTCACTTTTATGAAGGGGGTTGCCTCACATCTGGTTTTAGCGGATAACTTTCCACGCTTGTAGGGGTCCAGGTTTTCATTGCACAGGCTATCCACACGACCCGGGAAACGTCGGGTTTCAGTTGCGGCTCAAAGGAAACCCGTGGCTCCCTGATTATCAGTATTGTTCTGTGATGCTTATCGCTTATCTGTGATGTTGCATTTATCATACCTGTAGCGATTATTATATATTGTTATATATATACTAGTAGATGTTTTATATGTTTTACACCCGTGCTAGTGCTGACCCCGCTCTATCGTTAGTTAAGTAACCTAACGGGTGATGACGGGACCCAGTGGAAAATGCAAATGGCATATATGAACATCATATTTTCGTTCTTTTCTGGTGTGATTAATTAATGGGACTACGTTGATTCTGATCAATGCAAGAAAAATAGACCTATTTGATGTTGTTGGAACATTTTTCAAAAGCTGTTATTACAAAGATGTTTTCTTTTGTTTTGCATAGAGGTATTCAGTTATGAATATCTAGCACCTCATTCCACGGGGCAAGGGCCGAGATCCCTTCACCGGGAGTGATCCCTTGAGCAGAAGTTTGCGTCATGGTAATAACTTCACTATATTCGATTACTTTTTTGCTTTGCATCGCGGTATTCAGTTTGGAATATCTTGCACTTCATTCCACGAGGAAAGAGCCGAGATCCCTTCACCGGGAGTGACCTCTTTAGCAAAGGTTTTCATCATTATATATTTGTAAAGCTATCATGTTCCTTCAACGATATCAAGTTCATTACGTTAAAGGTTTTTTGCCAAAAACCATTCGTAGCCCTCCGTCATTTCAGACGGGTAGCACTTAGTATTCATGGTATGTTTGTTTCCCTTCATCAAGGCATAGTGTATGGTAGCTATTTGTTACTTTTGTGTTGCATAGATAGATGCGTTGGTTTGGGACAGTCGTACTATTGGATATAGTGCCCTCAGAGTCAATTATTGGATCACAGGCACGTGATTGCAATGATTGAGGGAGGACCTATGCCGGTAGGACAGTCTTACTCAAGATGATAGTATGCTATCTGGTTTATCTTTATCATCGTGTACTGCTTTAGGTGACCTTACAGCTCACTATTGCATGTTGATAGAGCCCCTAGGATTCTTGCTTGACTACCAGCAGTATGAGGGCGATCATATACGTGGGAGCTGGGGTCTATAAGCACATCCTTAAAAGGTCCCTAGTCGAGGGAGTTTCGAGACAGGGCATCGATACTGCAGAGTATACTAGTGTATACAGTCGAGACCCCGACGAGGGGTGGTGGCCGGTCTCACAAGCCACTGGTGTCAGTTGGTTCACCTAAGATGTATACAGGTGCTCATTGGGTTATGAGTACACCGGAAAGGACTCGCCGGGAACCTGCTAGTTGGTCTTATACCAGACGTCAGATAGCAGTTCCCTGGTGACATGTGTACAGGTTAGTTCATCGACCTGAGATCGTCATTTGTCTCGTGTGAGTTCTCACTGTGCTTTGATTACTACCCTACCGCGCTCAAAGAAGACGTGCAAACAGGTTTTAGTTGGGTACAGTCCCGAGCCACATGGAGGCAGTGAGCGGATCTTTAGGGGTTCGTCTCTCCCTGTATTGGGGGTGAGGTCGCGCTGTGTCTAGGAGAGCCATTATACGAAGTCCTTGGCCAAGGCAGGAGATTTACTGGTAGGTATTCCAGTAGTATCTCAGGGTGTTCTGGGTTATACTCCGACACGACTTGTATTGCATTTGGGTGTCTGAATTTTACCAACCCCTAGGCCCGCCATGCGATACTCATAGACGAACGGACCGGACTGTACGGATATTATCACTGACAGGCTCAATAGGGTGTCAGGATTAGTTCGCTCATCGACGTCCCTTTTGGTCAATACCTGATAGCCCGTTACGTATGGCTAATACCTCTGACATGCTAGTGGTTAAATCCACAACCAAAGTATTGACGAGTCTTTAGAGTCCCCCACAGACCAGTTTCTCAAGATTCGGGCGAAACGTTGTAGAGGCCGTATGGAGATATGGCAGGGTTCGATCAGATACGTGCGGTATTGCACGGATCATGATCGGACGGATAATACTAGCGGGCTTTGGTTTAAGCCGGATCCTAGTATTGTACAGTGTAGATTTTGTCTCTTTGCATTTGTATTCAGTGGGAATACAAATGCGGGTATGTATATACAGTCGCGGGGTTTTCCTGTAATTTATTACCGGATCAGTTTTCTGAAGTTGCCAGTTTGTATTCCGTTCCGGCCTGTTTTCCTTTGTTCCTTCACGGCCGGATTTTTCCGATGGAGGGGGTTATTTGTAAGTATGCAAATTTGATTTGTAGAGGGGGTTTCTTGTAAATGAGGGATTATGATTAATCTAGCATCTTTGCTTTTCCTTTTGTGATCATGGCTAGCATTAAATGTGATGGTTTGTGAAAGGATTGGATTAGACCTTGGTGTGACCTTTTCTTATAATTATCATACCATTTCTTCTCTTGCTTTATTCCTTGTAATTTTTCCCTCCACCGTGGTGATTAGGGGCCGGCCACTTGAGGGAGAAGGGGAGGTTCATTTTGTGAAGGGGAATTTGATCTCATATCATTTCCTTTGCTAGAAAAATGATAGCACCATTTTCTTCCAAATTTCCATTTCACCTCCACATCATATTATGGCAACTTCACAACCCCAAAGAGACAAACTATTCTACACTTCATCTACAGCATTTTTTGGGCACGTCGGCTCGCCAACTTCGTACCTGAGTTGCCTCGGTCCAGAGGTGGGAGCCCGTAAAAGAACCCGGCGATGTGGTGCCCGTTCCGACGAGGAGATGAAGACCGGAGATTCCGCGAGGAGATCGGAGTGGAGGCTGAAGACCGAAGGATATGGATCGCTCGGTATAGTATTCTACCCCTTCTCTAGTTTGCCAGGGTTAGGTTAATGGCCCGATTCGGGTTTATAGTGCGCGGTGGTGCCGGTTTTCTAGTTTGAAATGCTTTTTGTTTCCGCATTCCGGCGTCTGATTGATAGCCGGGGCGCCGCCGTGCACTTACATTGGTATCAGTGCCACGCCATTAACCTAGTCTAGCTTGGTCTAACGTGTTTACATTTTCGATCGGACAAAAATCCCAAAACCGTGATTTCAAAGCATCAGTTTTCTGTCGAATTATTTTTGGCTCTAAAATTTTTTTAGTACATTGCAGAAAGACATGCAAGGAATTCTAAGACATCTGTGAAAAAATGGTAGTGTGACACTGTAGCTTGACCGCGGAACCGCGGCCAAACACACGTTACGGCCGCGGTTCCGCCGCAGCACAGTGCCTTCACTGCACCATTTTTGCACAGTGATCTTTGTACAGGGAAATTGGGGTTTTGGAATGTTCTGTTTGGGCCCAGATTTTCTTTGAGTGCTACAGTAGTGCTTGGGGGCCCACATCGGTAAATTTGATTGATCGAAAATGTTAAACATGTTAGTTCACAGTATTTACATTATATTTGCGACCGTGAATGTCATTTGATCGGTAAATCCTGTCTAACTGCTATAGCCCTTTTAGATGGATTTACGAACGTGACATTCACGTTGATGTTCTGTGTTGTGCTGTGATGTTGCGGATTGTCGTGGTGGATTGCCTGGATGCAATGGTAGTACAGTTTCATTTTATATGTACATTTGATATTGCGGGGTGAGCGTCCGACATGTGGACTGCCGTTACTTCCTATTTGTATATTATTCTTTTGGGGCACGACCGGGCTGAGGTCGATGTACCCGTTGTATGTATATTTTACTTTCTGTACTAGGATTGCCCCGCGGAGGGGTGCACGGATAGCCGGGTTCTAGAGGGCAATGGGCCCGCATCTCATGGCATTGAGACGGAAGGGGCTTTACTCTAGAATTGGCGGGCTATTCGCCGCACTCGTAGGGGGTATAGGTTGACCCAGGAGGGGTGCCCAAGTTACCGGATTCCGTGAAGTGCTGGGTGGTCCATTCACGTTGTTGAAGTGGGCTGCCTCGCTTCAGATTTGGCGGGTAACTTGCCGCGCCCGTAGGGGTCTAGGATTTTATTGAACAGGCTATCCACACGACCAGGGGAACGTCGGGTTTCAGTAGCGGCTCTATGAAACCCGGGATCCCAGATATCTGTATTGTTCTGTGATGCTGGTTACATTTCTGTGATGTTGCATTTTATCACGCCTTGAGCGACTATTATATATTGATATATATACTAGTAGATGTTGTATATGTTTTGCATCCGCGCTAGTCCAGTCCCCGCTCTGTCGTTAGTTAAGTAACCTAACGGGTGATGACGGGACCCAGTGGCGAATACGGATGGCATATACGTACATCAATATTTTCGTTCTTTTGTGGTGTGATCAATTGATGGGACTGCGTTGATTCGGATCAATGCAAGTTAAACAAACCTATTCTGATGTTTTTGGAACATTTTTCAAAAAGCTGTTATTGCAAGGGCGTTCTCTTTTGTTTTGCACAGTGGTATTCGGTTATGAATATCCAGCACCTCAGTCGACGAGGCAAGGGCCGAGATCCCTTCACCAGGAGTGACCCCTTGGACAGAAGTTTGCGTCAGGGCAATAACTTCACTATAGTCGTTTACTTTTGCTTTGCATCGTGGTATTCAGTTGGAATATCCTGCACCTCATTCTACGGGAAAAGAGCTGAGATCCCTTCACCGGGAGTGACCTCTTTAGCAAAGGTTTTCGCCACTATATTTTTAAAAGCTATCCAGTTCCTTCAACGATATCAAGTTCATTACGTTAAAGGTTTTTCGCCAGAAACCATTCGTAGCCCTCCGTCATTTCAGACGGGTAGCACGTAGTATTCATGCTATGTTTGTTGGCCTTAGTCAAGGTATAGTGTATGGTAGCTGCTTGTTACCTTTCTGTTGCATAGATAGATGCGTTGGTTTGGGAAAGTCGTATAGCCTTGTTGGCCCTAGTCAAGGGCTTGTACGGGTGGGTTCAAATTAACCTGGACAATGACGGGTGGAACTTGACATGTGACTTATGATTTGTTGGCCTTAGTCAAGGTTATAAGAGCATGGGGCAAAAATCACATCGGGAGTTTCTAAAGAAACTGAAACTTGCCAGATATGCGCATACCTTATGGAGTGTGATAACGTGAGCGGATTCCGTCACATTATCATGCGATGATAGTTGGATCCCGATTCTCACTGATGAGTTGGTTTACTACTCGGGTGATCCCGACTAATTCTTCTTTCAGGTTTGGAGGAGAATTTGAGGTTACAGTGGGAGGTTTCCTGATTAGATAAAGTGATAACCATTCTGATCTAGGTTAGAGTGCACACTGAGTGTTTCTTTTCTCTCTCTCTTTGGCAGCGACAATGACCCAACCCTTGACTATAACTCGGTGACCAAGTTGACCGAACCTTCTTAAACACTGGCTTTTGGATTGTCAGAGTTGCAAAACTCATTGCCACTCCTACTTTTACCCTTTTCTCCAGGACACCCCGTATTACTACGAACGTCCACTTCCATTGGATAAAACCATCGTATGGTTATATACGAACTCGAAGGAATTTATTCGAGGATGGTTTCCGGTTCTGGAGAAAACGAATAGGATTATTCAGTTGTCTTTTCCTTTTTCCTTCTCTCAGGTTGCGAGTGCTCCTTGGTTTAGGATGGTACACCTATTATACTAATTGGATAGTCTTCATCCAAACCATAGGCAGGTGCCGAATGGTAGGGAATGAAGAAAACCAATTAGCCTAACGATGGTGTACAGAAGGTATTAAGTAAAGGCATATCATGGGATTAGTAAAAGGGCAAAGTAAATTGCGACTGCTATTCACGAGCAAACCAAGTATTTCTTCGCCAATCTTAAATCACCTTTGTATTTCTCCAGGACACTCCGTATCACTACGAAGATCCACAGTTTATTGGATATTCCATCGTATGGTTATATACGAACTCGAAAGGAACTTGTTCCAGTTCGGGGATGGATTCTGGTTCAGGAGAAATAGGAATAAGGATTATTCGGTTGTCTTTTATCTTCACCTTCTCTCGCATTGCGAGTGCTCCTAGGATTAGGACTGTACACCCATTACACTTGTTGGATAGTCTTCTTCCAAACCATAGGCTGGTGCCGAACGGTAGGGAAGGAAGAAAACCATTTGGCCTAAAGGGGTGTGCAGAAGGTAATGACTAAAGACATAAGAAGGGATTTGGAGAGACGGCAAAGAAATATACAGTTACAGTTGTGAATCTGGATAATGGAAGAGGCATTACTAAGAGTACTAGGATACCCCTACGAAACATTTCAATGTTTCAGTTTCACTGTATACAGTTAAAAGAAAACTGATTTCCCAATTAGACACTTGCTCCAGGGTATGTATTTACCAGGTTTGATTCTCACATCTGTATGGTTTTACAGATGATGAGTGGGAGTAAGTTATTGGGAATTAGGTGATCATCTTCATTATATCGGGATTCGTTGTAATTGGTGATATTTAAGGGAATCGCCTGGGCTGTTTGCCGGACGGCAGATATTTGGTTTTGAATATCCGTTGTTATGCACCAATTTCAAATTTATATATCTGTACGTTCATTTTTATGAAGTGAGATATAACTTTCTGAAATTATGTCTATGACATTTACCTATATCAGTGGATGGTTAGGTAAGGAGCAATGAACAGCGGTGTAATTCTTCTTAACCATAAGTACAGTTTTCAACCTACGACACACAGGGAATGAGTTATTGGACTCAGGGGACTTATACAGAGTATTGTATGTTGTCCAGTGTCCATTAGGACAGAGGGGTTGGTTCTCGTACTATATTCTGTTTACTTGTGACTTCTCTAGTTCTTAGACATGTGTTTCGTAGAAATACAAGGTCCATATTTTGAGAAGTTATAGGTATAAGAGTAGAGTAGAGAACCAGATGTTGCAAGTATTGGGATTCTTCAAGGTGATCGAAGATGTAGATACTTGTGTATGGTATTCAGTTAATAGTAATGATTAAGAGAACTTGCTTCTCTTTCAGGTTACTCATAATTGGAAGTACTCCTAAGTTGAGTAATGCTGATCGGCCTCTCTCCATTTAGTTGACATGCACTAAAGACAGCTGCATGATTTGAATCCGGTTCAATTAAATCAGTGCCTCTGTTTCTATATTAGATATAGAACAGTTCATATCTTGACATTGTTAAGGTACGGGGAGTTGTCCAACTTATGCTTAAAACCAGACTCTGGATAACTCAAGGCACGCTTCTGTAATGGCTGTTTGTGGGTTGACCCAGGCTATGACGAGGGTTGACTTTCTACCATCTGGAAGATCAATAGTGATATTGTTCTTGACTCTCCACAGTTTTAATAAAAATGGATTTTTTCAGAAAACAGTAGTGGGAGTATGGTAGAACTGGAAGTGATTCCAGAACCGCAAACGATTACAAAAGATTTGATAAAAACCTAAAGATTCAATCTGGTTTGACATTCCATTAGCCACTCCACAGATATGGTGGGTAACCTCAGGCACCCGAGAGGTACTCCGGTAGCCTCAAGGATGGTGACAGGGAGGTTCTTGTTTACCCAGACTTGCCATTGCTGTTGTTCTAGGCTGTGAGACCCGGCAGGAGGATGAGTATAGCGTCGTTCTAAACTAGCTTTAGAAGTGCACGTGTATATGACTCTGCCAGAGGGTTGTCGTAGTCAGTGGGAGCAGCGGAAGCATAGTGGACAAGTGGCTTATGTCTATTTATAGACTAAAACAGATATAGCGGAGATAGATCATCTATTTCTGATGTAACAGTCATAGGTTTGACTTCATCAGAATAGGGGATGGATCTGTTAAGAAGGTAGTAGGGTGTGATGTCCTGGTATTTGGATGACATACACAGAGTAGGAAGTGAAATTCCTATACTACGATCGGTTATACTTTGGTTGTCACACAGTGGTTTCTCCACATGGGACTTGGATATAATATCGAGACATTCTGGTTACTAGATCTATAGATCTAGATTTGGGTGGTTTCCCAATCAGGGTACTTAGACAGCATTCTAAGAGTTTTTAGAATGGACGAATCCTGGCATGGTGGTGTACCTGCAGGTGATGGAGTCACCTTCTCTTAAGGTGTCTTATAGACTAAAG
This sequence comes from Agapanthus africanus, assembly GCA_030015575.1. Classification (NCBI taxonomy): domain Eukaryota; kingdom Viridiplantae; phylum Streptophyta; class Magnoliopsida; order Asparagales; family Amaryllidaceae; genus Agapanthus; species Agapanthus africanus. Next base: position 143,708,077 of record JASDDO010000029.1, on the reverse strand, counting down.
TAGAGAGGGATGTGCATGATTGGCAGATCACTTGCTTAGGCAATTGAGTCAATCATGAGATGTCAAGTACCAAACCAGATGTTGTTTTTGCATGAGATGCAGTAAGTTGATATTAATCCAATCCTGGAGAAACGATCGGAAGAATTTTTAGAACATAAGTTGATGTTCTAGGGATATGATAACGGCAGCCTCTTTTAGGAGACGGTTATCATTCCAGGCTTCCAAGGTGACCTGGATGACAGAGGTTGTCAGAGTTATAGTTCTCCCTCTGAAGAGGGGCAGTATTTTGGACAGGTGGTCCAAGGGGATACTGAGGGAGGCATGACGCAGAATACTGATTAAGTTCAGTTGACGATACAGTCTAAGAAGTTTGGATTTGGAGTTCATTTATGAACTAGGTCCCATCAGACATCCAGACATACTCTTAGACAGGTTTTGCTCATTTCGGGAGATGGATTTCTCCGTGAACTTGAGATAAAGAGAGACATAGAAAGAAACATCACAGCGGATCCACTCACTGAGGCTATTCCTCGAACGCAATAGTTTCGCAAACGAGCTTTGTGAGACTGACTAGTAGAGGAGTTGGGTGTTCGGTATCACACGGGCTGTGAGTATGCGGCATCGCAATAATTAGCCTTGAGTGCAAGTGGGAGATTGTTGGATATAGTGCCCTCAGAGTCAATTATTGGATCACAGGCACGTGATTGCAATGATTGAGAGATGACCTATACCGGTAGGACAGTCTTACTCAAGATGATAGTATGCTATCTGGTTTATCTTTGTCATCGTGTACTGCTTTAGGTGACCTTACTGGTCACTATTGCATGTTGATAGAGCCCCTAGGATTCTTGCTTGACTACCAGCAGTATGAGGGCAATCATATACGTGGGAGCTGGGGTCTATAAGCATATCCTTAAAAGGTCCCTAGTCGAGGGAGTTTCGAGACAGGGCATCGATACTCCAGAGTAGACTAGTGTATACAGTCGATACCCCGACGAGGGGCGGTGGCCGGTCACACAAGCCACTGGTGTCATTGGTTCACCTAAGATGTATACAGGTGCTCATTGGGTTATGAGTACACCGGACAGGACTCGCCGGGAACCTGCTAGTTGGTCTTATACCAGACGTCAGATAGCAGTTCCCTGGTGACATGTGTACAGGTTAGTTCATCGACCTGAGATCGTCATTTATCTCGTGTGAGTTCCCACTGTGCTTTGATTACTACCCTACCACGCTCAAAGGAGACGTGCAAACAGGTTTTAGTTGGGTACAGTCCCGAGCCACATGGAGGCAGTGAGCGGATCTTTAGGGGTTCGTCTCTCCCGGTATTGGGGGCGAGGTCGCGCTGTGTCTAGGAGAGCCATTACACGAAGTCCTTGGCCAAGGCAGGAGATTTACTGGTAGGTATTCCAGTAGTATCTCAGGGTGTTCTGGGCTACACTCAGACACGACTTGTACCGCTTTTGGGGGTCTGACTTTTACCAACCCCCTAAGCCGGCCATGCGATGCTCATAGACGAACGGACCGGACTGTACGGATATTGTCACTGACACGCTCAGTAGGGTGTCAGGATGAGTTCGCTCATCGACGTCCCTTTTGGTCAATACCTGGTAGCCCGTTACGTATGGCTAATACCTCTGACGTGCTATTGGTTAAATCCACAACCAAAGTATTGACGAGTCTTTAGAGTCCCCCACAGACCAGTTTCTCAAGTTTCGGGCGAAACGTTGTAGAGGCCGTATGGAGATATGGCAGGGTTCGATCAGATACGTGCGGTATTGCACGGATCATGATCGGACGGATAATACTAGCGGGCTTTGGTTTAAGCCGGATCCTAGTATTGTACAGTGTAGATTTTGTCTCTTTGCATTTGAATTCAGTGGGAATAAAAATGCGGGTATGTATATACAGTCGCGGGGTTTTCCTGTAATTTATTACGGGATCAGTTTTCTGAAGTTGCCAGTTTGTATTCCGTTCCGGCCAGTTTTCCTTTGTTCCTTCATGGCCGGATTTTTCCGATGGAGGGGGTTATTTGCAAGTATGCAAATTTGATTTGTGGAGGGGGTTTCTTGTAAATAAGGGATTATGATTAATCTAGCATCTTTGCTTTTCCGTTTGTAATCATGGCTAGCATTAAATGTGATGGTTTATGAAAGGATTGGATTAGACCTTGGTGTGACCTTTTCTTCTAATTATCATACCATTTCTTCTCTTGCTTTATTCCTTGTAATTTTTCCCTCCACCATGGTGATTAAGGGCTGGCCACTTGAGGGAGAAGGGGAGGTTCATTTTGTGAAGGGGAATTTGATCTCATATCATTTCCTTTGCTAGAAAAATGATAGCACCATTTTCTTCCAAATTTCCTTTTCACCTCCACATCATATTATGGCAACTTCATAACCCCAAAGAGACAAACTATTCTACACTTCATCTACAGCATTTCTTGGGCACGTCGGCTCGCCAACTTCGTACCCGAGTTGCCTTGGTCCATAGGTGGGAGCCCGTAAAAGAACCCGGCGATGTTCCGACGAGGAGATGAAGACCGGAGATTCCGCGAGGAGATCGGAGTGGAGGCCGAAGACCTAAGGACATGGATCGCTCGGTATAGCATTCTACCCCTTATCTAGTTTGCTAGGGTTAGGTTAATGGCCCGATCCGGGTTTATAGTGCGCGGTGGTGCCGATTTTCTAGTTTGAAAATCTTTTCGTTTCCGCATTCCGGCCTCGGATTGACGGCCGGGGCGCCGCCGTGCACTTACACGTACTACTATTTTAGCCTTCGTCAAGGTTATATACCGGTGGGTTCAAATTAATCTGGATAATGACGGGTAAAACTTGACATGTGACTTATGATATGTTGGCCTTAGTCAAGATCATAAGAGCATGGGGTAAAAATCACATCGGGAGTTTCTAAAGAAACTGAAACTTGCCAGACATGCGCATACCTTCTGGAGTGTGATAACTTGAGTGGATTCCATCTGGTTATCAGGCGATGATAGTTGCATCCCGATTCCCACTAATGAGTTGGTTTACTCCTCGGGTGATTTTAGATGATCCCGACTAATTCTTCCTTTGGGTTTGGTGGAGAATTTGAGGATATAGTGGGAGACATCCTGATTAGAAAAAGTGATTAACCATTCTGATCTAGGTTAGAGTGCATGCTAAGTGTTTCTTTTCTCTCTCTCTCTCTTTGGCAGCGACCATGTCCCGACCCTAGACTAGAACTCATAAACCAAGTTAACCGAACCTTCTTAAAACACATTGATTTTTGGATTGTCAAAGTTGCATATATCATTGCCACTCTTACTTTTACCCTTTGCATTTCTCCGGAACATTCCGTATCGCTACGAAGATCCACATATTTATTGGACATGACCATCGTATAGTTACATACGAACTCGAAGAAACTTGTTTCAAATTCAAGGATAATTTCCGGTTATGGAGAAATTGAATAGTACTATTCAGTTGTCTTTTCCTTTTACCTTCTTTCAGGTTGTGATGGCTCCTAAGATTATGAGAGGGCACACCTATTGCGCTTATTGGATAGTCCTCTTTCAAACCATAGGCAGGTGCCGAAAGGTGGGGAAGGAAGAAAACCAATTAGCCTAAGTGTGGTGTACAGAAGGTAATAAGTAACGACAAATAAAGGGATTAGAAATAGGGCAAAGCAAATTGCGACTACTATCATTCACGACCAAACCGTGTATATCATCGCCACTCCTACTTCACCTTTGAATTTCTCCAGAATACCCCATATCACTACGAAGATCCGCATTTATTGGATACTCCATCGTACTCAAAGGAACTTGTTCCAAGTCGAGGATGGATTCTGGTTCAGGAGAAGTAGAATAAGGATTATTCTATTGTCTTTTATCTTTACCTTCTCTCAGGTTGCGAGGGCTCCTAGGATTAGGAGAGTACACTTATTACGCTTATTTGATAGTCTTCTTTAAAACCATAGGCTGGTACTGAACGGTAGGGAAGGAAGAAAAGCATTTAGTCTAAGGGGATGTACAGAAGGTAATGAGTAAAGAAAAATAAAGGGATTTGGAGAGACGGCAAAGGAAATATACAGTTACAGTCATGAATCTGGATAATGGAAGAAACATTACTAGGAATACTCGGATACCCCTTCGAAACATTTTCATGTTTCAGTTTCACTATGCGTTGTTAATTGAAAACTGATTTCCCAATTAGATCCTTACTTGTCATGACCCGGAAATAGCACGTGACTGGCACTTGAATCATATGAAGACTATAAGACCCAAACTAATTCAAGTAAGCCAAAAATCTCAGAAATCTAAACCATTTGAAAAGAGATAGAAGGAAAAGTTTAGTTTTAAAACAAGTGGTTTAACAAAATAAGCCGTAGTATGCATTTTGAAAACAACATGTCTTTTCCAAAAATTTCGGCAGAGTTTCCTTCGTAAATACTGGCCCCAAACGGGTAAAAACAAGCATAATATAAAGGCATCCCCAAGCGGGAGCTAGCTCTTCGCCAATTGGGGGTCACAACCACACAAGCAATATAATATACAACGTCGAAAGGCGTGGATCAAAACTCAGAAGAAAACCAAAGGAAAACTATAATAATACAAGCGTGACTCTAAGGTCGAAAAAATATACACTAGTCTTCTAAATCTATAAATATACAAGTCTGGTTGATGGAGTTTACTAGATACAACTGAATGTAAATGCAAATACTATGGTGGTCACGATACAAGTGAACCCACCTACCAAGCAATCACCCGGAAAGGAGCAGTATGCCAGCAAGCCGTAATGAAACCTGTACAGCAGAACCTACAAGAAACAATGGCACAACGGGGGTGAGTTGCCAACTCGTAAGTAGAAAACATCACCAAGCAGAAATCGCATGTTTGACTCAATCCTAGGTCATACGATAATATCCATATAATATATAACCCTGAAACATCTGCACATAAGTGTAATATCAAGTGCTCGTGTCAGTGCCTCAGGTAGCAACATATCATATATGATGTATGAATGCACGAAAATAGAATACATCCAAATGAGAAAACTGTTTTCTTAAATTTGTGAGATTTCTGTATATAAAAAATTGAGGTATCATCTGTTGGGATACGGCAGCGCCCCAGCCGTATTTCCGAGGCCAAATGCGGAACAAAAACTTTTCAAAACTTAGCACTACCATAACCAAATACCCGGATCGTTCCATTAACCACTAACTAGCAATCTACAAAGAAATTAGAATGGCTATACCGATCGATCCGTGTCCTTCGGTCATTAGCCACCATCCCTAGCTCCTCGCCGCATCTTCGATCTCGCTCGATCTCCGGTCTCCTCGTTGAAGTGGCACCATGTCAAGAAATCTTTTTCCAGGCTCCCGCTTCAAACCGAAGCAACTCGAACATGAAGTTTTGTAGCCGACATGTCCAAGGTGAAGTAGAGAATGTGTGTGATAACTTTGTCTCAATACACCCATGGATTCTCAACTCATGAGAGGGATGGGTGGAGGTTGAAGAAGATGCCATTGATGAGGAAATTGTGAGCTCAAGAAAGAGAAAGAAGAAGAATAGCTTTGCTATTGTGTGAGAAAAAAAATGAGAGAGCACTAGCATGAATTCTCAAGAGAAAACACCACACTTGTGGCTGCCCTCTCTCTCTCTCTCCATCACAATCTCACCCAATCAATCAATAAACAAGTGGACATGGAACAAAAAAATAATATCATGAGTCACCAAATTGCATATGCCATATTAATTGCTCTTCATAATGACTTGAGCACACCATTTCCACCTAATTAAACATTTAAACCAAAATGTTTAATCCAACAAAAAGATATGGCATCAACTAAAGTAAACTCGTGACGGATCATAAGAATACCCCTCAACTGCAAATACATACCTGCATCCGCATTCTGACTGAATACGAATGCAATGAGACGAAAGTAATCCAACAAATCTAATACTAGGATCCGGCTTAAAACAAAGCCCACTAGTATGATCCGTCCGATCATGATCCGTGCATAAGTGCACGTATATGATCGAACCCTACCATAAAACCAATACAACCTCTACAACGTTTCGCCCGAACATGAGAAACTTTCTGTGGGGGACTCTAATGACTCATCAATACGCTGGCAGTGGGTTTAACAACAAGCACGTCAGTGGTACTAGCTGTACGTAACGGCTGCCCTTGTATTGAGCAAAAGGGAAGCTGACGAGCGAACTCATCCTGAAACCCTACTGAGCCTGACAGTGACAATATCGGTACAGTCCGGTCCGTTCGTCTATGAGTATCGCATATCGGGTCTAGGGAGGTGGATAAAGTCAGACCCCAAATAACGCGATATTTAGTGTCGGTATGAAGCCCATCATCTGTTGATAAACTACTGATCTGAAACAATAATTCTCGACTATCTTGGCCAAGGATTTCTGGTAATGGCCACCAGTGCACCGTACGACATCAACCCCCAATACCGGGAGAGACGAATCCCTGACGATTCGCTCACTGCCTCCATGTGGCTCGGGACTATAACCAACTAAAACCTGTTTGCATGACTCCTTTGAACCGTAGTAGGGTAGTAATCAAAGCACAGTGGGAACTCACACGAGACAAATAACGATCTCAGGTTGACAGAATAACTTGTGCACATGTCACCTGGGAACTTCTATCTGACAATAGGTATAATACCAACTAGCAGGTTCCCGGCAAGTCCGTCCAGTGTACTCATAACCTAATGAGCACCTGTATACTATCTTAGGTGAACAAACTAACACCAATGGCTTATGAGACCTGGCTACCGCCCCTCGCCGGGGTCTCGATAAGTATACACTAGTCTACTCTGGAGTATCGATGCCCAGTCTCGAAACTCCCACGACTAGGGACATTTAAGGATGCGCTTATAGACCACCAGCTCCCACGTATATGATCGCCATCATAATACTGGTAGTCAGGCAAGAATCCTATGGGCTGTATCAACATGTAATAGTAATGATAAAGATAAACCAGATAGCATACTATCATCTTGAGTAAGACTGTCCTACCGGTATAGGTCATCCCTCAATCATTGCAATCACGTGCCTGCGATCCAATAATTGACTTGAGAGGACTATAGCCAATAATCTCCCACTTGCACTTAAGGCTAATTATTGCAATGTCGCATACTCACATCCCGTGTGATACCGAACACCCAACTCCTCTACTAATCAGATTCACAAAGCTCGTTTATAAAACTATTGCGTTCGAGAAATAGCCTCAGTGAGTGGATCTGCCCTGATGTTTCTTTCTTTGTCTCTCTTAATCTCAAGTTTGCGGAGAAAGCCATCTTCCAAAATGAGCAAGACCTGTCTTAGAATATGTCTCGATATCTGATGGGACCCAGTTCATAAATGAACTCCAAATCCAGCAAACTTCTTAGACTGTATCGTCAACTGAATTTAATCAGTATCCTGCGCCACACCTCCCTCAGTATCCGCTTGGACCACCTGTCCAAAATATCGCCCCTCGTTAGAGGGAAAACTATGGCTCAGACGGTCACTCTGTCATCCAGGTCACCTTGAAAGCCTGGAATGATAACCATCTCCCGAAGGAGGCTGCCGTTATCAAATCCCTAGAACATCCACTTATGTTCTAAAACTGCTTCAGAACGTTTCTCAAGGATTGGATTAATATCAAATTATTGCATCTAGTGCAAAAACAACATCTGGTATGGTACTTGACATCTCATGATTGACTCAATAGCCTAAGCAAATGATATGCCAATCATGCACATCCCTCTCCCCTTTAGTCTGTAAGACACCTTTAGAGAGGGTGACTCCATCACCTACAGGTACACCACCATGCTAGGAGTCGTCTATTCTAAAACACCTTTAGAATACTGTCTAAGTACCCAGATTGGGAAACTACCGAAATCTAGATCTAAAGTCATAGATCTAGTAACCAGAATGCCTGATATAATATCTATATCTTTTGTGGAGAAACCACTGTATGACAGCCACAGTATAACCAATCGTAGTATAGGAATTTCACTTCTTTCTCTGTGCATGTCATCAAATACCAGGACATCACACCCTACTACCTTCTTAATAGATCCATCTCCCATTTTGATGAAGTAAAAAACCTATAACTATTACATCAAAAATAGATGATGTATCTCCAATATATCTACTTTAGTCTATAAATAGACAAAAGCTACTTGTCCACTATTCTTCCACTGCTCCCACTGACTACGACAACCCTCTGGCAGAATCATATACACGTGCACTTCTAAAGCTAGTTTAGAACGACGCTATACTCATCCTCCTACCAGGTCTCATAGTCTGGAACAACAGTAGTGTCAAGTCTGGGTAAACAAGAACCTCCATGTCACCCTCCTTGAGGATACCGAAGTACCTCTCGGCCGCCTGAGGTGACCCACCATATCTGCGGAGTGGCTAATGGAATGTCAAAACTGATTGAATCTTTTGGTCCTATTAAAATTTTTCAGTAATCGTTTGCGGTTCTGGAATCATTTTCGGTTCTACCATACTTCCACTACTGTTTTCTGAAAAAATCCATTTTACTAAAACTGTGGCGAGTCATGAATAATATCACTATTGATCTTCCAGATGGTAGAAAGTTAACCCTCGTCAAAACCCGGTTAACCCACAAACAGCCATTATAGAAACATGCCTTGAGTTTATCCGGATTCTGGTTTTAAGCATCAGCCGGATAACTCACTTTACCTTAACATCGTTAAGATATAAATTGATTCTATATATATATATATATATAATATAGAAAAAAAAGCACTAATTTAATTGGAAGCAGATTCAAAAACATGCAGCTGTCTCCAGTGTGTATCAACTAAATGGAAGGAGGCCGATCAGCGTTACTCAACTTAGGAGTGCATCCAGATATGAGTAACCTAAAAAAGAAACAAGTTTCTCAAAACGATTACTATTAACTGAATACCAAATACAAGTATCTGCATCTTCGATTACCTTGAAGAATCCCCATACTTGCAACACATAGTTCTCTACTTTATTCTTATACATATAACTTCTCAAAATTTAAACCTTGTATTTCTATGAAACACTTGTCTAAAAACTAGAAAAGTCACAAGTAAACAGAATATAGTATGAGGACCAACCCCTCTGTCCTAATGGACACTAGACAATATAAAATACTTTGTATAAGTCTCCTGAGTTGAATAACTCAAACTCTGTGCGTCGTAGGTTGAAAACTGTACTGTAGTTATGAAGAATTGCACCGCTGTTGAATGCTCCTTACCTAACCTTCAACTGATATAGGTAAATTTCATCGACATAATTTCAAAAAGTTATATCTCATTTTATAAAATAAACGTACAGATATATCAATTTGAAATTGGTTCACAACAACGGATATTCAAAACCAAATATTTGCCGTCCGGCAAAAACCCAAGTGATTTCCTCAAATATCACCAATTACAACGAATTCCGATATAATAAGGATGATCACCTAATTCCTAATAACTTACTCGCACTCATCATCTGTAAAACCATACAGATGTGAGAATCATACCTGGTAAATACAAACCCTGGAGTAAGGGTCTAATTGGAAAATCAGTTTTATATTAACAACGCACAGTGAAACCGAAACTTGAAAATGTTTTAAAGGGGTATCCGGGTATTCCTAATAATGCCTCTTCCATTATCATATTCATGACTATTACCGTATATTTCGTTACTTTCTTTCCAAATCCCTTTATTTGTCTTTACTCATTACCTTCTGTACACCGCCTTAGGCTAAATGGTTTTCTTCCTTCCCTACCATTCGGCACCAGCCCATGGTTTGGAAAAAGACTATCCAATAAGTGTAATAGGTTTACTTTCCTAATCCTAGGAGTACTCGCAACCTGAGAGAAGGTAAAAATAAAAGACAACTGAATAAAGTTTATTCTTATTTCTCCTGAACCAGAATCCATCCTCGAATTTTGGAACAAGTTCCTTCGAGTTCGTATATAACCATACGATGGATTTATCCAATAGAAGTGGATGTTCGTAGTGATACGAGGTGTTCGTAGTGATACAAAGGTAAAGTAGGAGTGGCGATGAAATACGTGGTTTAGTCGTGAATGATAGTAGTCGCAATTTACTTTGCCCTCGTTCTAATCCCTTTATATGTCTTTACTTATTACCTTCTATACACCACACTTAGGCTAATTGGTTTTCTTCATTCCCTACCTTTCGGCACCTGCCTTTGGTTTGGAAGAAGACTATCCAATAAGCGTAATAGGTGTACTGTCTCCTAATCCTAGGAGCCCTCAAAACCTGAGAGAAGGAAAAAGGAAAAGACAACTTAATAGTCTTATTCAATCTTTCTAGAACTAGAATCCATCCTCGAATCTGGAACAAGTTCCTTCGAGTTCGTATATAACCATACAATGGATTTATCCAATGGAATTGGACGTTCATAGTAAAATGGGGTGTTCTAGAGAAATGCAAAGGGTAAAAGAAGGAGTGGCAATGATGTATGCAACTCAGACAATCCAAAAGCCAGTGTTTTAAGAAAGTTCGGTTAACTTGGTCACTGAGTCATAGTCTAAAGGCGGGCCATGATCGCAGTATTCAGACCAGAATATTGCATTTTAATACCGCTCATTCATTATCTATTTTTTGTATATATCGGTACTATTAACCGGTGTTTGCTCAGTAATACAGATTACAGGTATCCGTGACAAAACGCTAGAAATACATCCAGAATCACGGATATATCATTTATGAGCCGACACTGAAACCAGAACCGCAAACCGACCGATATCCTAAGAGTTATTTTGCAAGCAAGTGTGTGCACAACATTTTGGTCCAACACATAACATGTGTACACACTAACTCTTAGAGCTTGGACCATGGACCTAGGGGGCTGTCCAAGACACAAGTGGGCATGAGTGTGACATGCATTAAATGCTACAAGATATGTGTTGACTTTAAAGATTGAATTTCCCTAAAAAAACCAGGGTGCAGACCAAGCCTAATTTGAGAAAATAAACAACACCAGTGTGATATTGGGGACAACACAAGCCTACACTGCAAGCACGAGCCCATGTGCTCGGATTTGACCCGAGCACATTCTCACCCAAGCCAAACTCGCCGGCCCCCTGCTCCCAACTGCTTCCATCTTTCTGTAGGGCCTTCCTTGCTGCCACGTAGCCATATTTTTATTGTTTATTTTCTTTTCATTTTTGCCTATATATAGCAGGCAGTGGGCAAGGGTTCCAGGGTCTCACTTTGTCCAAGTTTTACCTTACATTTTGTAACTCTTTTTGTTTCTTTAGTTCTTGTACATAGCTTCCCCTTGAGTTCTTAACCTTCTCTTGATCTTGCAACCTCTTAATTGAGCTTGTAAGTTTAAGAGTTGGTTATTGATTTCAAGGGTTGTATCATTCATCAAGTTTAATAAAATTCTCTTTTATATCTTCATTCACCATGAGTTCTTTACCCTTCTCTTGATCTTGCAACCTCTTGATTGAGCTTGCAAGTTTAAGAGTTGGTTATTGATCCCATGGCTTGTCTCGAGTTGTATGGTTCTTAGTGTTACTTTCTTTCTTATTTCTTTCTTGCATTTTTCTTACTTGCTTTACATTCATGCAATTTAATTACATGCTTTACTTACTTGCTCTTTAAATTCCTTGCACTTACTTATAATGCTCTTTTCCTTTCTTTGTTCTTTTCTTTGTTCTTTTCTTTTTCTCTTTTTGGTTTGTGTTGTGAATGGTTGTTAATATGGTGTTGTTAGGAATAAATACGATATTGTAAGTTAAGGTTTCTTTGCTCATTTCCTTTTCCCGTATTTTCCATTGAACTCCATCCAAACGTTACGCAAGCGCTCCGTTAGGCACCCTACCCTACCAAGGTAACGGTGATTCCTAACCACGACCGGTTGCGTCCGGTTTGGCCGGAGGCGAAAGCAAGAGACAAGAATGGATGGACAAAGGTCAATAAGCCGGATTCCACGAATACCGTGCTTAAGCACCCTAATCCACGTTGTTGTCGATTGTTCTAGCTTCAATCGTTAACTTCGGTCAAAGGTTTTAGTGCGGATTCCATAGCTTACACTTTTGTATCTTTTCCTAACAACTTTATACTTGCATATAACACATAGGTTAGATAAAGAACAATTCCGCCTCACGCATTAACTCGTAACGACAAGAAACTAAAATGCTCTGTCTCCCTGTGGATCGACCCGTGCTCATCGCGGCTAGCTGCAAAGCGACACCGTCTTGATCGAGGTTAAACTTTAGAACTTAAAACTCGACATGCCAAAAGCGTGAGATCAAATGGCGCCGTTGCCGGGGAAACGATAACGTTTTTATTTTTTTTTATTTCGGGTTAATCATTGTACATCTCACTTATACATCTAACCCTATTTTCAAAACAACATAAAAATTTCAAAAAAACCAAAATCCAAAGAAAAAATAACTTTGCTAACCATTTTGTTCTCTGGAAATTGGACCTGCTTGCACTCTGTAAATAAACTGAAGAAATAAACAATACCAGTAAGATGATAGTAGAACAGTGAGATCACAGAAGAAGTTTGGAGCCCAAACTCCACAAACAAACCGGCGACTTCCCATCATTCTCCGAGCTCGTCGGCCGTACCACCTCATTTTTGCTCCAAAATTTTTCCCTGTGCTCCAGTGTTCTATTTTTGTCCTATTTTTATTGTTTGTTTTTTATAATTTTTAGTGTGCAGGTATTTAGGCATTCATATCGCTTTTTTGCACTAATATCCGTTTTTCCGACATTTGTAGATTTTTGCGGATTTGCGAACTGCGATCGTGGGGAGCAAAGTGTACATTCAAAGTAAGGTGATTACGAAGTACAGTACTAAAGATCTAGGTAGTTTGACCCGTGCAAGTGAACATTTCAAGCTATTCGAATTAAACTTCAACGGGGGTTTCTTAACCCGAAAAATTATCGGTACGTATTTTTTAAACACCTTCTTCTCAAATCCGACGCATCCAATATACTATTCTTTGCAGGATTCTTTGCAAGTTCGCTTTCAAACGCCAAAATTGACTAACCCGTATTTATTGCAGTGCCGTGCTTAATATAAAAAACGATTGTTTGATTCTTTATAGAATTTTTAATTGTTGGCTATAGTGCCCTCAAGGCAATTATCATAGTCGCGGACTTATGATTATGATGATTGAGTGAGGACCTATACCGATAAAACAGTTTTACTTAAAATAATAGTATGCTATCTGCTTTGTCTTTCTCATCATGTTGATAAAGCCCATAGGATTCTTGCTTGACTGCCAGCAATATGATGGCGATCATATATATGGGAGCTGGGGTCTATAAGCACATCCTTAAATGTCCTTAGTCGTGGGAGTATCGAGACCGGACATCGATACTCCAGTGTAGACAGTGTATACTGATCGAGACCCCGACGAGGAGCGGTGGCCAGGTCTCACAAGCAATTGGTGTTAGTTTGTTCACCTAAGATAGTATACAGGTGCTCATTGGGTTATGAGTACACTGGACGGACTCGCCGGCAACCTGCTAGTTGGTATTATAACTATTGTCAGATAGCAGTTCCCAGGTGACATGTGTACAGGTTAGTCTGTCGACCTGAGATCGTCATTTGTCTCGTGTGAGTTCCCACTGTGCTTTGATTACTACCCTACCACCGCTCAAAGGAGTCGTGCAAATAGGTTTTAGTTGGGTACAGTCCCGAGCCACATGGTGGCAGTGATCTGATCGTCGGGGATTTGTCTCCCCCGGTATTGGGGGTTGATGTCGCATTGTGTATGGATGGCCATCACCATAAATCTGTGGCCACGGTGGACAAGAACTACCGATCCAGGATCGATAGTTTCTCAGGTGGTGATGGGTTTCATCCCGACACTAAATGTTGCGTTGTTGGGGGTCTGACTTTATCCACCCTACTAAACTCGATATGCGATACTCTTAGAGGAACAAACCGGACTGTACGGATATTGTCACTGTCAGGCTCAGTAGGGGTTCAGGATGAGTTTGCTCGTCGGCCTCCCTTTCGTTCAATACCTGGGTAGCCGTTACGTACAACTAGTACCGCTGATGTGCTTATGGTTAAACCCACTGCCAGCGTATTGACGAGTCTTTAGAGTCCCACACAGAGGGTTTTCACGGTTCAGGCGATATGGTGTACATGGCGTATGTTGATACATACAGGTGTCCGATAAAATATGTGCACTTGCTGCGCAGACTTTGATCGGACGGTTGATAATACAAGCGGCTTAGGATTAAACCAGATTATTAAATTAGGTTTTGATTTATTAATTTACATATGTATTTATATATATGTATTCTAGTATTATTGTTCGCTATTTATTTTCTCTCTTGGCTATTCGTACTTTTGTACGAATACGCGTATTTGTATTTCGATACATGTACCGGGAAGTATTCCGTATTTTATACGGAATAGCTTCTAGAAGATGCCACCTCATTTATATGATTTTCCATTTATGGAAGTTCATTTGTTTTTATTTATGAGGTGGAAAAGGTGATGTGATTTGTGGCATGGGTTTATGCATGTAGCATGGTATGGTCTCATTTGTTTAATACAAAATGTTGGAAAAAGAAAATGATATTTTTGTGTGGAAGAGAGAGGGGGGCCGGCCATAATTATGGTAGGGGCTCATTTCATTTGATTGATCATTGCATTACTCCCACTCTCTCATTTGTAAGCCCACGGTACTCTTCCCGGTTCTTTCGGGGATGCGGAAGCGGTGAAAAAAGATTTTTCGGTGGAGGTAACATGGACTCAAAAAACCGGATATTTGCTAAACAAACAATCTAGCAACCTAACTAAGAGTTTAGCTACTATGTTAGGGGTTATACCTAAACTTAAACTCCTTCTCTTCGACTCCTTGTGGTGGTCGGATCGGCCTCACCTCGTCGTCTCCTTGTACCGAAGATGGATCCACCCGAAAGCTTCTACCTTTGGCTCCAACCTCAATCTAGAGGAAACTAAAGTGTTAGGTTTGCTAAACCTTCAACCTTAGGATGAGTAGAGAGTGGTTTTGGTGTTTTACCTCATGAGAAAATGGTTCTCAACTCATGAGAGGGATTTTTCCTTGAGCTAGAGGAAGAGGGAGAGCAATGGACAGAGCTTGGATGAGAGAGAGTGAGAATGATAGAATCAATGAAGACTTTTGCAACCATGCTCTCAAAAACCAAAATAATCATAATAATAATTGTAATCAAGTATTTTGTGATGGTTCATTTCAATGGCAATATCATTTCATGCATTTAATGCATTTTGTGAACATACAAGCAAGCAAAAGTAATAGCCATGAAATGATAGCCATTGTAATGATGATGGTCAACAAGTCCAACATAGTCAATCGGTCAAAAAAGTCAAACTTTCAACCCAACCATGGCACAATAATACTTAATTAATATTATTACTATATTTCCTATTCTCATTAGGGTTTAGAAAAAGTCAACAGTCAACAACCCTAATGAGAATCCTCTGCCTCTGTCTCGGTCAACCGTGCATACACGCCCGCATCCGCATTCCGAGGAACATGAACACAAACGAGATAAAACCAATCCCAAAACATATACTAGGATCTGGCTTAAACCAAAGCCCGCTAGTAATAACTTCCCGGACACCAAACGTGCACAATTGCGCGGATGTGACCGAACCCTGTCACAAAACCATGCGGCCTCTACTCTTTTTGCCCAAAGGCGAATAGCTCTATGTGTGGGACTCTAAAGACTCAACACTACGCGGGCAGTGGGTTTAACCACAGACCGCAAGCGGCACTAGATGTATGTAATGGCCCCCAGGTAGATGTCGATAAGAAGACTGATGCGGTGAAACCCATCCGAACTCCTATTGAGCCTGAATGTGACAGTCTCCGTACAGTCCGGTCTGTTCGTCCGAGAATATCGCATGGTGGGCCTAGGGGCGGTAAACGTCAGTCCCCTAATAGCGGTACAAGTCGTGTCGGAGTGTAGCCCAGAACACCCTGAGATAACACTGGAAACCCACCAGTATATCTCACTTGCCCTGGCCAGGGATGACTATGTGTAATGGCTCTCCTTGACACAGCGTGATATCAACTCCCAATACCGGGAGAGGCGAATCCTGTCTAACCGTCACTGCCTCTAAGTGCTTCGGGACTGCATCCAACTACTACCTGTTTGCATGACTCCTTTGAGCCGTGGCAAGGTAGTAATCAAAGTACAGTGGGAACACACTCGAGGCGAAGTGACAGTGTCAAGTCAGCGGACTAAGCTGTACTCATGTCACCTGGGAACAGATAACTGACGATAGGTATAGTACCAACCAACAGTTCCCGACGAGTCCTGTCAGTGTACTCGTAACCTAACGAGCACCCGCATACTATCTCAAGTACGACGTACTGACGGCTGTGGGACAGACCGTCTTCCCTACTGGGATGAGAAGCGCATACGCTAGTCTACTCCGGAGTATCGATGCCCTGTCTCGATAGTCCTACGACTAGGGACCTATATAAGGATGTGCTTGTGGATTACCTAGCCCCCACGAGTGTGACTGCCATCACAACACTGGTAATCTGGCAAAGATCCTAAGGGCTCCACTAATGTGTATAGGTGATATACTAAAAGAAACACATGTACACATTAAAGTAGAAACAAACCAAGTAGCATACTACTATTTTGAGCAAGATTGTCTATACAACTGTGAATATCCCAAGCTTCCATTAAGTAATATACAAACTAGTATGATACAGCAATGGCTTCTAGGGCATATACACTAACAATATCCCACTTGCACTAAGGCCATGTACTGGCGTATCGAAGACCTATCATCTCGATCAACCGCTCAAACTGAGTCTGGGGTAAGGCCTTCATGAGTGGATCAGCAGTGTTATCTTCCGTAGCAACTCTCCGAACCTCGATCTCCTGGCGACCCACGATCTCCCTGATCAGGTGATACCGCCTCAAGATGTGTCTAGACTTCTGATGGGACCTGGGTTCCTTCGCTAAAGCTATAGCCCCGTTGCTGTCGCAATACAGTGGTATTGGATCAACAATGGACGGAACCACCTGAAGTTCTGTTAAGAACATCCTCATCCAGACGGCTTCTTTTGCGGCATTAGCAGCAGCGATATATTCCGCTTCCATCATTGAGTCTGTTAGTGTATATGCCCTAGAGGCCATTACTGTATCATACTGGTTTGTATATTACTTGATGGAAGCTTGGGATATTCACAGTTGTATATGCAATCTTGCTCGAAATGGTAGTATGCTACTTGGTTTGTCTCTGCTTTAATATGTGCATGTGTTTCTTTTAGCATATTGCTGATATACATATTAGTAGAGCCCTTAGGATCTTTGCTTGATTACCAGCGTTGTTATGGCGCTCACACTCATGGGAGCTGGGTGATCTATAAGCACATCCTTATACAGGTCCCTGGTCGTTGGACTATCGAGACAGGGCATCGATACTCCGGAGTAGACTAGCGTATGCGCTTCTCATCCCAGTATTGGAGACGGTCTGTCCCACAGCCGTTAGTACGTCGTACTTGGGATAGTATGCGGGTGCTCGTTAGGTTACGAGTACACTGGACAGGACTCGTCGGGAACTGTTGGTTGGTAGTATACCTATCGTCAGTTATCAGTTCCCAGGTGACTTGAGTACAGCTTAGTCCGTTGACTTGACACTGTCACTTCGCCTCGAGTGTGTTCCTACTGCACTTTGATTACTACCCTACCACGGCTCAAAGGAGTCGTGCAAACAGGTAGTTTTTGGGTGCAGTCCCGAAGCACTTGGAGGCAGTGACGGTTAGACAGGATTCGTCTCTCCCGGTATTGGGGGTTGACATCGCGCTGTGTCCAGGAGAGCCATTACACGAGTAGTCCCTGGCCAGGGCAAGCAAGACATACTGGTAGGTTTCCAGTGTTATCTCAGGGTGTTCTGGGCTACACTCCGACACGACTTGTACCGCTATTAGGGGACTGACGTTCACCGCCCCCCTAGGCCCGCCATGCGATGTATCAGACGAACAGACCGGACTGTACGGAGACTGTCACATACAGGCTCAGTAGGAGTTCAGATTGGGTTCACCTCGTCAGTCTTCTTATCGACATTTACCTGGGGACCATTACGTACAGCTAGTGCCGCTTGCGGTCTGTGGTTAAACCCACTGCCAGCGTAGTGTCGAGTCTTTAGAGTCCCACACAGAGAGCTATTCGCCTTTAGGCAAAATGAGTAGAGGTCGCATGGTTTTGCGACAGGGTTCGTTCACATTCGCGCACTTGTACACGTTTGCTGTCCGGACAGTTTATACTAGCGGGCTTTGGTTTTAGCCGGATCCTAGTATATGATTTGGGATTGTTTTTTCTCATTGTATTCGTGTTCCTCGGATCACGAATGCGGGTGCGTATGCACAGTTACTTGAGACAGAGGGAGAGGACCTTGATTAGGGTTAATGGTTATTGTCATTTTATTAACCCTAATGTTTATGTGTGTATTATTGTTAATTGATATTAGTTTAATAATTGAGCATGGTTATGGTTGTTGACCATTTGACTTTCTTGACTTGTTGACCTAGGTTGACACTTTGACCATCATCATTTCTTTTGGAAGATGCTTTTTGATCCTTGCAAATTGAAATGATAATGGTCATGTCATGATTAGCCATAACAATTATCTAGCTAATTATTCAATTAAAATAATATACACATATTAGTGAGAATGGCTCACATTATTCTCATTCTATCATTTCATTTCTCCCTCTCGTTCTTCCTCTCCCTCAAGCTCTCCCCTCTCATGTGTTGAGAAACACTTGAGCTTGAGAAAAACCCTCTCTTGATCATCTTTACTCTCATCTTGGGTTGAAGGACTAGCACTTCTTGAACCCTAGTTACTTCTAGCTTGGAGTTGAAGCCAAAGGTTGAGGCTTTCAGGTGGATCTTTCTTTGACGGGAGAAGACGACAAGGTGACCTCTTTCCACTACTCCAAGGAGCAAGGAAAGAAGGACATAAAGACCAAAGGTATAACCTTTCTAGCACTTAGCTAGTTTCTGTTGGAGTTAGTGCCCTCAGAGTCAATTATTGGATCACAGGCACGTGATTACAATGATTGAGGGAGGACCTATCCCGGTAGGACAGTCTTACTCGTGATGATAGTATGCTATCTGGTTTATCTTTATCATCGTGTACTGCTTTAGGTGACCTGACATGTCGCTATTACACGTTGATAGAGCCCCTAGGATTCTTGCTTCACTGCCAGCAGTATGATGGCGATCATATACGTGGGAGCTGGTAGTCTATAAGCACATCCTTAAAAGGTCCCTAGTCGTAGGAGTTTCGAGACAGGGCATCGATACTCCATTAGTAGACTAGTGTATACAGTCGAGACCCCAACGAGGGGCGGTGGCCGGTCTCACAAGCCACCGGTGTCTGTTGGTTCACCTAAGATTTATACAGGTGCTCATTGGGTTATGAGTACACCGGACAGGACTCGCCGGGAACCTGCTAGTTGGGCTTATACCTGATGTCAGATAGCAGTTCCCTGGTGACATGTGTACAGGTTAGTTCATCGACCTGAGGATCGTCATTTGTCTCGTGTGAGTTCCCACTGTGCTTTGATTACTACCCTACCACGGCTCAAAGGAGTCGTGCAAACAGGTTTTAGTTGGGTACAGTCCCGAGCCACATGGAGGCAGTGAGCGGATCTTCAGGGGTTCGTCTCTCCCGGTATTGGGGGTGAGGTCGCGCTGTGTCTAGGAGAGCCATTACGCAAAGCCCTCGGCCGAGGCAGGAGATTTACTGGTAGGTATTCCAGTAGTATCTCAGGGCGTTCTGGGCTACACTCCGACACGACTTGTACCGCTTTTGGGGGTCTGACTTTTACCAACCCCCTAGGCCCGCCATGCGATACTCATAGACGAACGGACCGGACTGTACGGATATTGTCACTGACAGGCTCAGTTGGGTGTTGGGGTGAGCTTCCTCATCGACGTCCCTTTTGGTCAATAGCTGGTGGCCCGTCACGTATTGGCTTATACCTCTGACGTGCCAGTGGTTAAATCCACAGCCATAGTATTGACGAGTCTTTAGAGTCCACCACACTTTCAGTTACTCAGCTTTCGGGCGAAACGCTGTAGAGGCCGTATGGAGATATGGCAGGGTCCGATCAGATACGTGCGGTATTGCACGGATCAGGATCGGACAGTTTTGTACTTGTGGCCGTATAGTTATATGGCACGGTTCGATCAGACACGTGCGGTATTGCACGGATCAGGATCGAACGGTTTTTACTAGCCGGTTTTGGTTTAAGCCGGTCCTAGTTTAGTACAGTGTAGATTTTGTCTCATTGCATTTGTATCCGGTCGGAATACAGATGCGGGTGTGTATGCACAGTATCGGGGTTTTTCTGTAATTTATTACGGGACCAGTTTTCTGGAGTTGCCAGTTTGTATTCCGTTCCGGCCGGTTTTTTCTTTGTTCTTTCCCGGCCGGACTTTTCCGATGGAGGGGGTAATTTGCAGTTTTGCAAATTACACTTTGTGGAGGATTTTCTTGCATATGTATTTATCATGATAGCATCTTTAGATGCCATTCTTTTCCTTGATCTTTTCATGCTTTATCTTGATTAGAAATGATAAGAATGGTTGATGTAAGTTTGTAATGATTTTGTTTTGGCTATGGTCACCACTTATGCTCCTACCATCACCTCCCTTCATGCTTGATATTGTTTCCTCCACCATTCTTCTTCGCACTTGATGAATATGATAAGTTTTCATGAGAGAAAAAAAGAAAGAGAGAAGAAGAAGAAGAGATCTTCTTCTTGAGAGTTTCATTTCTTGATCTCATTCATGCTAGAAAAATGCAAGCACCATTTTTCTAATCTCATTTCCTCCATCATCCACAAATGGCAACAAACCCAAGTGAGACAATCTACTACACATTCTACAGCACATCTTGAGCATGTCGAGTTGCCGGCTTCATGCGCGAGTTGCCTCGGTATTGAGGCGGGAGCCCGTAAAAGAAGAAGGCGATGTGGTGCCCTTTCCGGTGAGGAGGCGACGATGTGGAGGCAACACTTTCCGCGGGAGATCGGGACGATGACGAGAAGACCGGAGGACTCGGATCACTCGGTATACTTCTCACCCTATCTCTTGTTTGCTAGCATTAGGTTAATGGTTACGATCCGGGTTTTCTTTGTCCGCGGTAGCGCCGGTTTCCGAGTAAGGAAAAAATTTTGATTCCGCAATTTGGCCTCGAGTAAGACGGCCGGGGCGCTGCCGTGGCGCAACATGGTATCAGAGCCACGCCATTAACCTTACCTAGCTTCGTTTGATGTGTTTGCGTTTCCGATCGACCAAAATTTCCAAAAACCGTATTTTTCCTTCACATCAGTTTCTGTTGAAATTTTTTGAAGTCTAAAAATTTTTCAGGTGATCTCAGAAAGATGAGCAGGGTGTTCTAAGAACACTGAAAAAAAACGATACAGTGAACCCTTACCTTGAGCGCGGAAGCGCGGCACGAGCCCACTTTATGCCGCCCTTCCGCCGCAATATGGTGGGCCCACTTTGTCGTTTTTCTTCAGTTGTTTTATGGGCTGAAATTAGGGGTTTTGGAATATTAAATTTGGGCCCAGGTTTTCTGTGACTGCTACAGTTTTGATTGGGGGCCCACTTGTTAATTTTTGGTCAATCGGAAAATTTTAAACACATTAATTCACAGTATTTACATTATATCTGCGACCGTGAATGTCACTCGATCGGTAAATCCGGTCTAACTGCTATAGCCCGGTTAGACGGATTTGCGAACGTGACTTTCACGTTGATGTTCTATGTTTATGCTGTGTTGTTGCGGATCGGTCGTGGGGGATAGCCTGGATGCAATGCTAGTACAGTTTTATTGTATTATGTACATTTGATATTGCGGGGCGAGCGTCCGACATGTGGACTGCCGTCACTGCCTGTTTGTATTATTCTTTTGGGGCACGACCTGGTTGCGGTCGATGTACCCGGTGTATGTATATTTTACTTTCTGTACTAGGGTTACCCCGCAGAGGGGTGCACGGATAGCCGGGTTCTGGAGGGCAACGGGCCCGCATCTCAGGGCATTGAGACGGAAGGGGCTTCAGTCCAGGATTGGCGGGCTATTCGCCGCACTCGTAGGGGGTACAGGTTGACCCAGGAGGGGTGCCCAAGTTACCGGATTCCGTGAAGTGCTGGGTGGTCCATTCACGGTGCTGAAGGGGGCTGCCTCGCTTCAGGTTTTGGCGGGTGACTTGCCGCGCCCGTAGGGGTCTAGGATTTCATTGCACAGGCTATCCACACGACCAGGGGAACGTCGGGTTTCAGCAGCGGCTCTGTGAAACCCGGGGCTTCCAGATATCTGTATTGTTCTGTGATGCTGTACATTTCTGTGATGTTGCATTTTATTCACGCCTTGAGCGAAATACTATATATTGGTATATATATTAGTAGATGTTGTATATGTTTTTCATCCGCGCTAGTCCAGTCCCCGCTCTGCCGTTAGTTAGCTAACCTAACGGGTGATGACGGGACCCAGTGGCGAATGCGGATGGCATATACGTACGTCAGTATATTTTCGTTCTTTGTGGTGTGATCAATTGATGGGACTGCGTTGATTCGGATCAATGCAAGATAAACAAACCTATTCTGATGTTGTTGGAACATTTTTCAAAAAGCTGTTATTGCAAGGACGTTCACTTTTGTTTTGCATCGTGGTATTCATTTGGAATATCCTGCTCCTCAGTCGACGAGGCAAGGGCCGAGATCCCTTCACCGGGAGTGACCCCTTGGACAGAAGTTTGCGTCAGAGCATTAACTTCACTATAGCCGATTACTTTTGCTTTGCATCGTGGTATTCAGTTGGAATATCCTGCACCTCCTACTACGGGGAAAGAGCCGAGATCCCTTCACCGGGAGTGACCTCTTTAGTAAAGGTTTTCGTCACTATATTTTATAAAAAGCCTATGCAGTTCCTTCAACGATATCAAGTTCATTACGTTAAAGGTTTTTCGCCAAAAACCATTCGTAGCCCTCCGTCATTTCTTATGGGTATTATTTAGTATTCGTGCTGCGTTTGTTGACTCCGTCAAGGCGTAGTGTACGGTAGCTAAGTGGTACTTGTTTGTTGCATAAGTGGGATTGGTTAGGACAGTCGTGCGGCCTTGTTGACTCCGTCAAGGGCACGTACGGGTGGGTTTAATGCAATCCAGATAATGACGGGTTGAACTTGACTAGGACTCTTTGATTTGTTGACTCCGTCAAGGTCACTTGAGTCCTAGGGGTAAAAATCACATCGGGAGTTTCAAAAGAACTGAAACTTGCCAGGCATGCGCATACCTTCTGGAGTGTGGTGACTTGAGTGGATTCCGTCAAGTTATCATGCGATGATAGTTGGATCCCGATTCCCACTGATGAGTTGGTTTACTCCTCGGGTGACCCCGACTAATTCTTCTTTTAGGTTTGGAGGAGAATTTGAGATACAGTGGGAGGTTTCCAGATTAGATAAAGTGATAACCTTTCTGATCTAGGTTAGAGTGCACGCTGAGTGTTTCTTTTCTCTCTCTCTTTGGCAGCGACCATTGACCCGACCCTGGACTATGACTCAGTGACCAAGTTGACCGAACCTTCTTAACACTGGCTTTTTGGATTGTCAGAGTTGCAGACCTCATTGCCACTCCTACTTTTACCCTTTTCTCCAGGACACCCCGTATTACTACGAACGTCCACTTCCATTGGACAAAACCATCGTATGGTTAGATACGAACTCGAAGGACTTCGAGGATGGTTTCTGGTTCTGGAGAAAACGAATAGGATTATTCAGTTGTCTTTTCTTTTCACCTTCTCTCGTTGCGAGTACTCCTTGGTTTAGGAGATAGTACACCTATTACGCAAATTGGATAGTCTTCTTCCAAACCTTAGGCTGGTGCCGACCGGTAGGGAATGAAGAAAACCAGTTAGCCTAAACGGTGTACAGAAGGTATTAAGTTAAGATAAAGCAAGGGATTAGTAAGAGGGCAAAGTAAGTTGCGACTGCTATTCACGACCAAACCAAGTATTTCTTCGCCAATCCTAAATCACCTTTGTATTTCTCCAGGACACTCCGTATCACTACGAAGATCCCATTTTATTGGATACTCCATCGTATGGTTATATACGATCTCGAAAGGAACTTGTTCCAGTTCGGGGATGGATTCTGGTTCAGGAGAAATAAGGAATAAAGTACATTCAGGTGTCTTTTATCTTCACCTTCTGTCGCAATTGCGAGTGTTCCTAGGATTAGGACAGTACACCCTTTATGCCTTTTGGATAGTCTTCTTCCAAACCATAGGCTGGTGCCGAACGGTAGGGAAGGAAGAAAACCATTTGGCCTAAAGGGGTGTACAGAAGGTAATGACTAAAGACACAGAAAGGGATTTAGAAAGATGGCAAAGAATTATACGGTTACAGTTGTGAATCTGGAAAATGGAAGAGGCATTACTAAGAATACCAGGATACCCCGACGAAACATTTCAATGTTTCAGTTTCACTGTGTACTGTTAACAGAAAAACTGATTTCCCGATTAGACACTTACTCCAGGGTATGTATTTACCAGGTATGATTCTCACATCTGTATGGTTTTACAGATGAGGAGTGGGAGTAAGTTATTGGGAATTGGGTGATCATCCTCATTATATCGGGATTCGTTGTAATCGGTGATATTTGAGGAAGTCACCTGGGTTGTTTGCCGGTCGGCAGTTATTTGGTTTTGAATATCCGCGGTTATGCACCAATTTCAAATTGATATATCTGTACGTCTATTTTCATAGAGTGAGATATACCTTTTGATATTATGTCGATGACATTTACCTATATCAGTGGATGGTTAGGTAAGGAGCATTAAACAGCGGTGTAATTCTTCTTAACCATAAGTACAGTTTTCAACCTGCGACGCACAGTGAAAGAGTTGTTAGACTCAGCGGACTTATACAGAGTATTGTATGTTGTCCAGGGTCCATCAGGACAGAGGGGTAGGTCCTCGTACTATATTCGGTTTACTTATGACTTCTCTAGTTCTTAGACATGTGTTTCGTAGAAACACAGGGTCTAAGTTTTGAAGAGTTATAGGTATTTGAATAGAGTAGAGAACCAGCTGTAGCAAGTATCGGGATTCTTCAAAGAGATCGAAGATGTAGATACTTGTGTATGGTATTCAGTTGATAGTAATGATTAAGAGAACTTGCTTCTCTTTCAGGTTACTCATAATTGGAAGCATTCCTAAGTTGAGTAACGCTGATCGGCCTCTCTCCATTTAGTTGACATGCACTGGAGACAGCTGCATGATTTGAATCTGGTTCAATTAAATCAGTGCCTCTGGTTCTATATTGGATATAGAACAGTTCATATCTTAACGATGTTAAGGTACGGGGAGTTGTCCGGCTTATGCTTAAAACCAGACTCCGGATAACTCAAGGCACGTTTCTGTAATGGCTGTTTGTGGGTTGACCCGGGCTATGACGAGGGTTGACTTTCTACCATCTGGCAGATCAATAGAAATATTGTTCTAAACTCGCCACAGTTTTATTAAAAATGGATTTTTTCAAAAACAGCAGTGGGAGTATGGTAGAACTGGAAGTAATTCCAGAACCGCAAACGATTACTGAAGATTTAATAAGGAACCTAAAGATTCAATCTGATTTGACATTCCATTGGCCACTCCGCAGATAAGGTGGGTAACTTCAGGCACCCGAGAGGTACTACGGTAGCCTCAAGGACGGTGACAGGGAAGTTCTCGTTTACCCACACTTGCCATTGTTGTTGTTCCAGGCTGCGAGACCCGGTGGGAGGATGAGTATAACGTCGTTCTAAACTAGCTTTAAAAGTGCACGTCTATATGACTCTGCCAGAGGGTTGTCGTAGTCAGTGGGAGCAGCGGAAGCATTGGTGGACATCAGGCTTATGTCTATTTATAGACTAAAGCAGATGTAGCGGAGATAGATCATCTATTTCTGATGTGACAGTTATAGGTTTGACGTCATCAGAATAGGGGATGGATCTGTTGAGAAGGTAGTAGGAAGTGATATTCCTATACTACGATCGGTTATACTTTGGTCGTCACACAGTGGTTTCTCCACAAGGGACTTGGATATTATATCAGACATACTGGTTACTAGATCTATGGTTTTAGATCCAGATTTGGGTGGTTTCCCAATCTGGGTACCTTGACAGCATTCTATGAGTATTTAGAATGGACGACTCCTGACACGGTAGTGCACCTGCAGTTGATGGAGTCACCCTCTCTAAAGGTGTCTTATAGACTAAAGGGGAGAGGGATACTCATGATTGGCAGATCACTTGCTTAGGCAATTGAGGCAATCATGAGATGTCAAGTACCACACCAGATGTCGTTCTTGCACTAGATGCAATAAGTTGATATTGATCCAATCCTGGAGAAACGGTCGGAAGCAGTTTTAGAACATAAGTTAATGTTCTAGGGATATGATAACGGCAGCCTCCTTTAGGAGACGGTTATCATTCCAGGCTTCCAAGGTGACATGGACGACAAGGAGGTTGTCAGAGTTATAGTTTTCCTTCCAACGAGGGGCAGTATTTTGGACAGGTGGTCCAAGGCAATACTGAGGGAGGCTTGGCGCAGGATACTGATTAAATTCAGTTGACGATACAGTCTAAGAAGTTTGGAATTGAAGTTCATTTATGAGCTAGGTCCCATCAGATATCCAGACATTCTAAGACAGGTATTGCTCATTTCGGGAGATGGCTTTCTCCGCGAACTTGAGATATAGAGAGACATAGAAAGAAACATCACAGCGGATCCACTCACTGAGGCTATTCCTCGAAGGCAATAGTTTCGCAAACGAGCTTTGTGAGACTGACTAGTAGAGGAGTTGGGTGTTCGGTATCACACGGGCTGTGAGTATGCGGCATCGCAATAATTAGCCTTGAGTGCAAGTGGGAGATTGTTGGAGTTAGTGCCCTCAGAGTCAATTATTGGATCACAGGCACGTGATTACAATGATTGAGGGAGGACCTATCCCGGTAGGACAGTCTTACTCGTGATGATAGTATGCTATCTGGTTTATCTTTATCATCGTGTACTGCTTTAGGTGACCTGACATGTCGCTATTACACGTTGATAGAGCCCCTAGGATTCTTGCTTCACTGCCAGCAGTATGATGGCGATCATATACGTGGGAGCTGGTAGTCTATAAGCACATCCTTAAAAGGTCCCTAGTCGTAGGAGTTTCGAGACAGGGCATCGATACTCCATTAGTAGACTAGTGTATACAGTCGAGACCCCGACGAGGGGCGGTGGCCGGTCTAACAAGCCACCGGTGTCTGTTGGTTCACCTAAGATGTATACAGGTGCTCATTGGGTTATGAGTACACCGGACAGGACTCGCCGGGAACCTGCTAGTTGGGCTTATACCTGATGTCAGATAGCAGTTCCCTGGTGACATGTGTACAGGTTAGTTCATCGACCTGAGGATCGTCATTTGTCTCGTGTGAGTTCCCACTGTGCTTTGATTACTACCCTACCACGGCTCAAAGGAGTCGTGCAAACAGGTTTTAGTTGGGTACAGTCCCGAGCCACATGGAGGCAGTGAGCGGATCTTCAGGGGTTCGTCTCTCCCGGTATTGGGGGTGAGGTCGCGCTGTGTCTAGGAGAGCCATTACGCAAAGCCCTCGGCCGAGGCAGGAGATTTACTGGTAGGTATTCCAGTAGTATCTCAGGGCGTTCTGGGCTACACTCCGACACGACTTGTACCGCTTTTGGGGGTCTGACTTTTACCAACCCCCTAGGCCCGCCATGCGATACTCATAGACGAACGGACCGGACTGTACGGATATTGTCACTGACAGGCTCAGTTGGGTGTTGGGGTGAGCTTCCTCATCGACGTCCCTTTTGGTCAATAGCTGGTGGCCCGTCACGTATTGGCTTATACCTCTGACGTGCCAGTGGTTAAATCCACAGCCATAGTATTGACGAGTCTTTAGAGTCCACCACACTTTCAGTTACTCAGCTTTCGGGCGGAACGCTGTAGAGGCCGTATGGAGATATGGCAGGGTCCGATCAGATACGTGCGGTATTGCACGGATCAGGATCGGACAGTTTTGTACTTGTGGCCGTATAGTTATATGGCACGGTTCGATCAGACACGTGCGGTATTGCACGGATCAGGATCGAACGGTTTTTACTAGCCGGTTTTGGTTTAAGCCGGTCCTAGTTTAGTACAGTGTAGATTTTGTCTCATTGCATTTGTATCCGGTCGGAATACAGATGCGGGTGTGTATGCACAGTATCGGGGTTTTCCTGTAATTTATTACGGGACCAGTTTTCTGGAGTTGCCAGTTTGTATTCCGTTCCGGCCGGTTTTTTCTTTGTTCTTTCCCGGCCGGACTTTTCCGATGGAGGGGGTAATTTGCAGTTTTGCAAATTACACTTTGTGGAGGATTTTCTTGCATATGTATTTATCATGATAGCATCTTTAGATGCCATTCTTTTCCTTGATCTTTTCATGCTTTATCTTGATTAGAAATGATAAGAATGGTTGATGTAAGTTTGTAATTATTTTGTTTTGGCTATGGTCACCACTTATGCTCCTACCATCACCTCCCTTCATGCTTGATATTGTTTCCTCCACCATTCTTCTTCTCACTTGATGAATATGATAAGTTTTCATGAGAGAAAAAAAGAAAGAGAGAAGAAGAAGAAGAGATCTTCTTCTTGAGAGTTTCATTTCTTGATCTCATTCATGCTAGAAAAATGCAAGCACCATTTTTCTAATCTCATTTCCTCCATCATCCACAAATGGCAACAAACCCAAGTGAGACAATCTACTACACATTCTACAGCACATCTTGAGCATGTCGAGTTGCCGGCTTCATGCGCGAGTTGCCTCGGTATTGAGGCGGGAGCCCGTAAAAGAAGAAGGCGATGTGGTGCCCTTTCCGGTGAGGAGGCGACGATGTGGAGGCAACACTTTCCGCGGGAGATCGGGACGATGACGAGAAGACCGGAGGACTCGGATCACTCGGTATACTTCTCACCCTATCTCTTGTTTGCTAGCATTAGGTTAATGGTTACGATCCGGGTTTTCTTTGTCCGCGGTAGCGCCGGTTTCCGAGTAAGGAAAAAATTTTGATTCCGCAATTTGGCCTCGAGTAAGACGGCCGGGGCGCTGCCGTGGCGCAACAGTTTCTAGTTAGCTTTAGCAAGTTTTTGTTTAGCAAAGATCCTTTAAAGTCTAGTCCATGTTGCCTAAGCTCATAAAAATCCGATTTTTATTCCGTTTTCCGCCTCCCCGCAAGCACCGGGATGGGCAACGTGGACTTACAGAGTCAGCAACGGTTTCCTGTTTGGAACTCTTCCAACATAACGCCCCTCTATTGAGGGTAAAGACATAACCCGACATGGACTTGGAATCATCCTTGTCACTTTGGAAGCTGGAGTTAGCAAAGGCCTCGATCTGGAGGACTTTTCCGCCATACACCAAGAACATCTTCTTAGTCCTTCTCAGGTACTTGAGAATGTTCTTTACCGCTATCCAGTGCTTCTCCCCAGGGTTTGACTGATACCGGCTTACCACACTCAGTGCATAAGCTACATCTGGTCTGGTACACAACATCGCATACATTATAGAGCCTACCGTAGAAGCCTACGGTATAATAGACATGCGATCCCTTTCTAAATCAGTCTTGGGAGACATCTCTTTCGAGAGGGTGATCTCGTGACAAGCCGGTAATTACCGCGCTTGGAATCTTCCATACTGAATCTTTTCAGTATGGTGTCGATGTACCTGGACTGTGAAAGTCCTAATATCCTCTTGGATCTATCACGATGGATCCGGATCCCCAGAATGTAAGAGGCATCACCCAGGTCTTTCATGGAGAACCTGTGTGACAAGAACCCTTTGATAGATTGTAGCATAGGAATGTCATTTCCTATCAAGAGAATGTCATCCACGTATAAAACGAGGAATACGACAGTTCTTGCTACAAATCTACTATACATGCATGGTTCATCTGGATTTTTGATAAAGCCAAATTCTTTGACCGTCTCATCAAAACAGATGTTCCAACTCCGCAATGGTTGTTTTAGTCCATAGATGGACTTAAGCAACTTGCACACCTTTTCGCTGCTCCCACTCTGAATGAAACCCTCTGGCTGGTCCATATAGACACACTTCTCTAAATTTCCATTTAGAAAAGCGGTCTTTACGTCTATCTGCCAAATCTCATAATCGTGGAAGGCAGCAATAGCAAGAATGATCCGAATGGATTTCAGCATAGCCACTGGAGAATAGGTTTCGTCATAGTCTAAACCAGGTCTTTGACGGAAACCCATTGCAACAAGTCTAGCCTTATAGGTCTCGACCTGTCCATCTACACCAATCTTCCTCTTGAAGATCCACTTGCATCCTACGGGTTTTACCCAATCTGGAGCAACGTTCAAAGTCCATACTTTGTTGGTGTACATGGACTCCATTTCGGTCTGCATTGCTTCCAGCCATTTTACCGAGTCAACGCTCTGAATGGCCTGCTGGAAGCTAGTCGGCTCATCACTATCAATGATGCAATCCTTGTTAGTTATATGTATGCCCTAGAGGCCATTACTGTACATAGGATGTATATTGTAGTGGATGCTGGGACATATATAGGGAGGACTTTCTTGCTCGACATGATAGTATACTATCTGGTTGATCTTTACCTTAGCGTGTACACTGATTGTCTCCCTGTTACATATTGGTAAATCCCTTAGGATCTGTACTTGACTACCTGGACTATGATGCGGATCATACTAGTGGGGACATGGTAGTCCATAAGTACATCCTTCAAAGTCCCTAGTCGTGGGTGTATCGAGACGGGGCATCGATATACCAGAGTAGACTAGCGTGTACCTTCTCGACCCATACAGATGGGCGATGGATGATCCCATATCCATTGGTGTTTGACATCAGAGATGATATACGGGTGCTCAGTGGAGACCGGGTACACTGGACGGACTCGCCGAGAACTCCCAGATGGTATTATACCTCACGTCAGATGGCAGTTCTCTGGTGACACTGGTACAGAGTAGTCTGTTGACCCGAGATCGTCATAGAGTCTTGTGTGGTTCCCACTGTGCTTTGATTTCCATCTTACCACGTCCAAGAGGGCATGCAAAACGGTGGTTTTTGGGTACAGTCCCGAGTCACATGGAGGCAATGAGCGATAGGAGGGGATTCGTCTCTCCCGGTATAGGGAGTTGATGTTGCGCTGTGTTCGATTGGCTATAACAGGAAATCCCTGGCCAGGGTTGCTGAGATTTACTGGTAAGTGTTACCAGTAGTTTCTCGAATTGTTATAGACCTCATATCTACACGACTTATCGAGCTATTGGGGTCTGACGTTTACCACCCCTAGGCGAGATATGCGACAGATCAGACGATCAGACCGGACTGTACGGTAGTGTTACTGGTTGGATTCACTGGAGTGTGAGCGGGCTTGCTCGTCGATCATCAGATCGCTCAATACCCGGGTGGCCGTTACGTTTAGCAGACCGCTTGCGGCTTGTGGATGTTTGATATGATCATCATCCGCTGCCGGCGTATTGACGAGTCTTTAGAGTCCTACACAGAGGTTTCCTGGCTCAAGCGAAACAAAATAGGAGCGCATATGAGATATGTGCGGGACCGAGAATGATGCGTGTATATGATACCGTATTTCATTCTCGCGATGTGACATTGATCGGTTATATGCGATATAGCCGGGTTATCGGATCAAGTGTTGATTCGATAAGTTGTTACTGAAGATACCAATCGGTTATGTGCGACATGACCGGATCATTGAATCAAGTGTTGATTTAGTGATTTAATGCATAATTATATATTTGATATATTACTTTGCATTAACTAGTATTGGTTCACTTTGAATGGATTTTCTCACTCGGGTGTGCGCATTGCATATGCGATATGATTTTTGTGCACTTGATTGTATCATGTTTGATGATACATATCTTTTTTGTTAAGTGTAATGAATTAAACCTAGGTTAAGTAAATGATTGGGGTTTTCTTTTATTCATTCATTTATCTTTTCATTTGCATTTAAAAGATAAATGAGAAAAGGAAAAGAAGTGAAAAATGGTGGCTAGTTTTGTTTTCATCATGAAGCTTCATGAAGCTTTCATTAAGTCACAATTTTTGTCTCATCTCCTTAACCCTAACCATTCTTTAACCTTGGTCAATTCTCTACACTTAACTTGGGTTATGTTATGATAAGAATGGATTATTCTTTTCTTTTTTAATTAACTTATCATAACATTTTACCATCTTCTTCTTCATTTCTTCAAGTGAAGAAAGCTTGCCTTCATCAATGGCAAGTGATGAAAAAGAGTGTGAAATCCAAATCTAAAGTCTACCCACTTCCTATTTCTTCATCCTCTACCTCTTGCCAAGTAGTAGAGTGTGTTTCCTTCACAAGTTTTCAAGGCTTGGTGAAGGTGGAGCTTGATCTAGCGATGCCTCGACGTAGATCATCTTCGGCATGGACATCGACGACCTAGCTCGCTTATTCTCCGATGAAGTCGACGCTAGAGCCCGGATTCTTTTTGGACAGCGAAGAGGACTTCGTTGCGGAGCTATGGAGGTGGAGAAATGGATCTACAAAGGTTGTATTTCCGTATCTCTTAGTTAAGTGTTAACTAGTTTACTTTTCGCCTAGAAATCTAGCCAACGATCCGTACACTAGGGTTTCTCGGCACCATAACTTTTGAAATTGGCATGATCGATGCCTTGTGAGACCACTTGAGAGTGCCTAGGAACCCTACAGTGGTATCAGAGACTAGCTAGAGCCTTAGACGAAATCTAGACGGAATTTGAAGTCCGATCGACCCGAAACCCAAACCCTTAACATGCTCTCTGGACATTTCTGTAAATTGTGGATTTTTTGGAATAAAATTATGCAGAGAAATGTGCAGGAAATTCTAAGGAAAACTGGAGAAAACGACAACCTGATTCAACAGTAAGGCCGCGGAACCGCGGCGTTGACCCCCCTTTTGCGGCGGTTCCGCGGCCGTCTGTGATGATTAGCATGTGTGTTTTCTTCAGTTGTTTGTGTTGGTGTTTCTTGTGTGTTCTGGATATTTTTAATATTTATTCCATAGTTTTATTTTCTGGGTTGTATTGGGGACTCGGTGTATTCGATCGGACTGTCTAAATTTTGTCGGTGTGCTTTTCCGGGTATTTTTAGAATATGTTAAAAAATTCGACCGGATATAAATACCCAATTTTTCCCCTGTCGGGAAATTTCCAAGTGTTGGATTTTTCCGAAGTTTAACGACGTTCTAAGTAGTGCAAGTAACGCGATGGACCCTCTAGAAGACAACAAACCTTAACTCGATTATGTGACCGTCTTGAACTGCCCTTTGAACCTTCGGGTTTGGGGCAGTACGGCGTGCCACATGTGAGGCGTTGGCTTGACCCTTCTACGGCTGGACCGTTGGTACTGAGGCACGAACTGAATGTTGTTAGACTTATTTCATGTGTTGATCTGTATCGGGAAAACTTGGGTGTTCGATTGTTCGATCGGAAAGTTTGACATTTTCTATTTATCCGGAATGTGATACAATAATTGGAATTCACAATAAGTTATGAGATAACTGAATGAATGTTATAAACATAGCACTTTAGTCTCACTTGATCGGTTGCCATGGAATTTTGATGTGATCAAAAGTCCGTCGCAATCACGTAGCGTACGCGGATACTCGCCGGATAAACTTAATAGACAGCCTCACTCCATAGCCCCGACCAAGTGACTGTAGGAGAACCCCGTCGCCGAAAGCATCCGTTCCGGTGCTCGCGGTAGCGGTGTTCCGCCTTGGTGCACTTCATCGGAGGCATCGGGGGTGCGGCCGCCTACTGAAGTTTGTGACGAGTATTCGATCAGCATGTCGGGAATCTTGTTGAATTGCCCGACTTGATATTGAAAAGAGTTTTCGATAATGAGACTAAAATGCGGGGTTTATAATAGTTAGGCCTGCGATGTCTAAAGAATTCATTTGGTCAGGCATGCGATGTCTGAGGTGGTTGTGGATTCCAACTGTTGTAGTTTTACACTTTCTTTTCTGTGACCGTAAGTGTAATATGTAATATCGCCGGTTTCGTTGCTATATGTCAACGACAATTGGGATGGACATATTTACTTACGTTGATGTCATGTGATGTTATGTGTTGCTGGATATGTTATATTGGATCGTCGTGTTTGAATAGCCGGGGTTTTTTTTATGTGAGATGAGTGTTTTTCATTTTCATTCATGTAAAAACTTGTATGTAATATTCTTTTATTGGGGCACTTCCAGGTTGCGAAAGTTGTCACCGTTTGTATATTATTTACTTTTCCGCACTAGGATAGACCCAAGGAGGAGGGCACAAGTAACCGGGTTCTGGAGTCCAGTGGGAGACCAACTCGTGGAGTCGAGTCCGGGTCTCCTAACTCTAGAATTGGTAGGGTTGCTTGCCGCTCTCGTAGGGGTCTAGGGGTGTGGGTTTGGTTATTCATCACGACCGTGGAATTCGTGTTTTATACTGGCTCGTATTGAAAACTCGGACATCCTAGTATATCCAATATTTCATATGATTCTTCTGCTGCAATATCTCTGATGTGTTTCTGTGATGGATATAGTATAAAGTATATATGATATATTATATAGACGTTACTTATGTTTTACACCCGCGCTAGCCCTGCCCTGCTCTGTCGTTAGTTACCTAACCTAACGGTGCACGAAGGGACATCGAGGCGAATGCGGATGGCATAAGTGTACGTCATATCTATCTGTGATGTTTAGGTACTTAAATGATGGGACTTCATTAATGAGATTAATGAAAGTAAAAGAAACCTAAGATGTTGTAGAATCGAATTTCAAAATAAAACAGGTAGCTACAGTTCTTGCTTTGCACAGCGGTATATGTGATATATCCTGCACCTTATTCGATGAGGAAAGGACCGAGATCCCTTCACCGGGAGTGACTCCTTTAGCAATAACTGGCAGATGCTACACACTCGGTTTGTCTTCTGATTGCTTTTAAGAGTTTTGCTTTGCACAGTGATATATGTGATATATCCCGCACCTCATTCGACGAGGAAAGGACCGACGATCCCTTCACCAGGAGTGACTCCTTTAGCAAAACTAGAAAAGCCTCAAAAGCACTCCATTTTAAAATCATTTGATTCTACAACGATATCAAGTTCATTATGCAATAGGTTTTCAGAAAAACCTGTCGTAGCCCTCCTTCATTTCAGATAAGTCCTACTTAGTATTCGTGCTATGTTTGTTGACCTCCGTCAAGGCGTAGTGTGCGGTAGCTAACTAGTATTTATCTGCTTATGCATATGATGCAGATTGGATTAGGGTAGTCGTACGGCCTTGTTGACCTCCGTCAAGGGTCGTGCGGGTGGGTTTAATTCGATCAAGAAATGACGGATTGAACTTGACTAGTAGCCTATGGTTTGTTGACCTCCGTCAAGGTCATAGGGTGCTAGGGGCAAAAAATTATCGGGAATTTCAAGTGTTGAAATTTGCAATGAGATTGCATACCTTCTATGAGATAGTTGGATCCCGATACCCGCTGCGAGTAAGAGTTACTCCTGGGAGAGTTTTATACATTACAATTAGCCGATCAAGTAGGTGTCTAGAAAGGTGTTAACGAGGTTACGCCTCTGGGAAAACGAGGTTTACATTAATTAGGTTCGTGCGAAAGCACGGGAGACCTCCCTCAAAGTACCGACACTGGCCTGGCTGAAAGATTGGCGAACTTGTAGTGTGTAATTAATCCCGGCTAGTCTTTCCTTTTTGGGTTTGAAGGAAGATTTGATAAAAAGCAGTGGGAGCCATCCTGATTAGATAAAATAATAACCAATCTATTCTTGAAAGAGCGCACGCTGAGTGTTTTCTTCTCTCTCTCTCAAGGTAGCGACCATATCACGCCTTAATCAAGATAATAATACGGATTATTGACCGAACCCGCTTGTTATACTGAGCTGGGGAACGTTGGTCCCGCTCCAACTTATAATTGTTATAAGACAGAGCAGGAAATTGGGGATTACCAGAATTCTCGTGCCGCCCAAACGAAGAGAGTGCATGCCGATGCATCATCTTCGGGTGTGTTCATTACAAAGAACTGTTTCTCTGTATCCTCTACGTCCTGGGTATGCTATACCAGATCAGGATCCCATATATGTAATCTGTTACATAGGGCTACAGATAGGTAGAGAACTGAGAACGGGTGATAAGTTTCATGAGGCAGAAAACGGGGCAAGTGTTGCAGCCAAGTCTGTTGGTCACTGTCACCCTGTATTACCAATACATTGATTCTGAACGAATGTTATTAGATACCGAACCTGATATACAAAATCATATCTGTCTCTTTATTAATAAAGAAACGATAAAATTTTGTATTGTTGGACAATGTTTTGAACATTTCCTATATCAAAAGTTGATCGGTTCAGGCACGTTATCTAAAAGCATTAATGTTCTAAATCAAACTACAGTTCTTTGTAGACGGAACACACATAAGAGGAAGAGTTCAGAAATGAACGGATCCTTCTTAAGGTATTGTAGACTAGGTCAGATCAATGTGACCCGACTAGCTGAAGTTACATATAGATGCATATTTAAATCAGTTTGAATTTACATCTTATG
Organism: Agapanthus africanus; assembly: GCA_030015575.1. Classification (NCBI taxonomy): domain Eukaryota; kingdom Viridiplantae; phylum Streptophyta; class Magnoliopsida; order Asparagales; family Amaryllidaceae; genus Agapanthus; species Agapanthus africanus. Next base: position 143,671,429 of record JASDDO010000029.1, on the reverse strand, counting down.
AAACTTGCGAGTCATGTCACAAAGATAGATGACCATAGCTCTGTTTATTGGAAACAGAGAAAGAGTTAGTAAACTCTTGGGATGATACATGTTGATGTATGTAAGGTCCCCTGTCTACACATGCCAAGACTGGTTCTTCATACTTCATTACGTTCTCTGATGATCTCTTTAGATTCAGACCTATGTTCCTGTTGAAACACAAGTCCGAACCTTTTGAGATATTCACAGAATATAAGCGAGAAGTAGAGAACCAGAATACGGGTATAAGTATTATATCCTATGATGAGATCAAGGAGGAGAATACTTGAGCACAGAAATACTGGACTATTCTAAAGGTGAATGAGATTCTCTCTCAGCATTACTCCTCTGTATACACCATAGCACGATGGTATATCGGGGTGGAGCAATTACACCCTATGTGATAAGGTGTGCTCTATGATGAGTAATACTGAGTTACCTTTTTCCTTTTGGGAGTTATGCACTTGAGAAGCTGCATACCTATTGAATAGGTTCGAATCAAATCAGTTGCCTACCGCTCCATATGAGATATGGAAAGGGAAGAGCCCATGTCTTAAGCTAGTTAAGATTTGGGGTTGTCCGACCTATGTCTAAAAGCATAATCCGGACAAGCTCGAGGCAAGATCTGCTATGTAGAACTGGAAATGTTCCAGCTATACAAACTGCAGCTGATGATTTGGTAGAACTAAAGGATTCAATAGTAACCAACGAACCTCATCCTCTCCGCCGATCTAGTAGGGTTCCTCACCCACCTGAGAGATACTTCGGTTTCTCTATGACAGTGGGAGCGAGGATTGCATCATGAGATGATGACCCAACTAGTTTCGAGCAGGCCATCGAGAGTAGGGACTCTGTAAGAATGGCTGGATGCTTAGCGATCTGAGATGGAATCCATGTACACCAACAAAGTATGGACTTTGGTTGCAATATCTGAAGGGTTAAATCCCCATCAGGAGCAAGTATATCTTGAGAAGATTACTTGGTGTAGATGGAAAAGTTGAGACTTTCAAAGCTAGACTTGTTAAAGCTTTTCGTCATCGACCAGGCGTGGATTATGATGAAACATTTTTCAAGTGACTATGCTTAAGTCCATCCAGATCCTACTTGCCACGGCTACATACCATGACTACGATATCTGGCGGTTGGGTGCCATGACTGCTTTTCTAAATGATATTTTAGAAGAGGACGTCTATAAGTACACAGCCAGAGGGCTTCGTAAACAGTGGGAGCAGCGGAAACGTGTACAAGATGTTTTATAAGATAAAGCAGGCATCGCGGAGTTGGAACATTTGTTTTGATGGATAAGTCAAAGAGTTTGACATCATCAAAATGGTAGATGAACCTTGTATAAACAAAAAGGTAGTAGGGAGTATGGTGATGATCCTCGTAGAGTACGTGGATGACATACTCTAGATAAGAAAGGAGTTTCCTATGCTACGCTCGATCAATCTCTGCTTATCACAATGATTCTCCACATAGGATCAAAGTGATACCTACTAAATCCTGGATTTTGGATCTATGAGATAGATCTAATTGGATGTTAGGATTCTTACTAGTTGTAGTGAGATGGTATCAATCGATCCTGGGGAGAATCACTGGAAGGGTTCCAGGGTGATAATGACGACTGAATGTCAGTCGCAAGCATTGTCTTTACCCTCAGTAAAGGGACGGTATGTTGGAAGAATTCCAAGCTAGATACCGTGACATACTAGACGATGAAGGCAGGATACATCGCTACTTAAGATGCTACCATAGAGGCAGTCTGGGTGTATAATAGTTCATGAGAAGAACTTCGTTCCTACCATTGTGAGACAAAGGAGTTGCGGCTTTTGCCAAGGAACACCCGTCCCATCAGCGACCCAGGCGTATTCTGAGGCCGCATCACATGATCATGGAGATAGTTGATCTCCAGGGTGATCGAGGTTTGGAGAGTAGACTCAGAAGAAAAACACAGCGGATCCACTCACGAAAGGCCTTTTCCCAGAGAGAGACTTTTATGGGATGGTCGAGTATGAGATACTGCAACCACTGCTACAGATGGCCCTAGTGCAAGTGGGAGATTGTTAGTTATATGTATACCCTAGAGGCCATTACTGTACATAGGATGTATATTGTAGTGGATGCTGGGACATATATAGGGAGGACTTTCTTGCTCGACATGATAGTATGCTATCTGGTTGATCTTTACCTTAACGTGTACACTGATTGTCTCCCTGTTACATGTTGGTAAAGCTATTAGGATCTGTACTTGACTACCTGGACTATGATGTGGATCATACTAGTGGGGACATGGTAGTCCATAAGTACATCCTTCAAAGTCCCTAGTCGTGGGTGTATCGAGACGGGGCATCGATATACCAGAGTAGACTAGCATGTACCTTCTCGACCCATACAGATGGGCGATGGATGATCCCATATCCATTGGTGTTTGACATCAGAGATGATATACGGGTGCTCAGTGGAGACTGGGTACACTGGACGGACTCGCCGAGAACTCCCAGATGGTATTATACCTCACGTCAGATGGCAGTTCTCTGGTGACACTGGTACAGAGTAGTCTGTTGACCCGAGATCGTCATAGAGTCTTATGTGGTTCCCACTGTGCTTTGATTTCCATCTTACCACGTCCAAGAGGGCGTGCAAAACGGTGGTTTTTGGGTACAGTCCCGAGTCACATGGAGGCAATGAGCGATAGGAGGGGATTCGTCTCTCCCGGTATAGGGAGTTGATGTTGCGCTGTGTTCGATTGGCTATAACAGGAAATCCCTGGCCAGGGTTGCTGAGATTTACTGGTAAGTGTTACCAGTAGTTTCTCGAATTTTTATAAACCTCATATCGACACGACTTATCGAGCTATTGGGGTCTGACGTTTACCACCCCTAGGCGAGATATGCGACAGATCAGACGATCAGACCGGACTGTACGGTAGTGTTACTGGTTGGATTCACTGGAGTGTGAGCGGGCTTGCTCGTCGATCTTCAGATCGCTCAATACCCGGGTGGCCGTTACGTTTAGCAGACTGCTTGCGGCTTGTGGATGTTTGATATGATCATCATCCGCTGCCGGCGTATTGACGAGTCTTTAGAGTCCTACACAGAGGTTTCCTGGCTCAAGCGAAACGAAATAGGAGCGCAAATGAGATATGTGCGGCACCGAGAATGATGCGTTTATGTGATACCGTATTTCATTCTCGCGATGTGACATTGATCGGTTATATGCGATATAGCTGGGTTATCGGATCAAGTGTTGATTCGATAAGTTGTTACTGAAGATACCAATCGGTTATGTGCGACATGACCGGATCATTGAATCAAGTATTGATTTAGTGATTTAATGCATAATTATATATTTGATATATTACTTTGCATTAACTAGTATCGGTTCACTTTGAATGGATTTTCTCACTCGGGTGTGCGCATTGCATATGCGATATGATTTTTGTGCACTTGATTGTATCATGTTTGATGATACATATCTTTTTTGTTAAGTGTAATGAATTAAACCTAGGTTAAGTAAATGATTGGGGTTTTCTTTTATTCATTCATTTATCTTTTCATTTGCATTTAAAAGATAAATGAGAAAAGGAAAAGAAGTGAAAAATGGTGGCTAGTTTTGTTTTCATCATGAAGCTTCATGAAGCTTTCATTAAGTCACCATTTTTGTCTCATCTCCTTAACCCTAACCATTATTTAACCTTGGTCAATTCTCTACACTTAACTTGGGTTATGTTATGATAAGAATGGATTATTCTTTTCTTTTTTAATTAACTTATCATAACATTTTACCATCTTCTTCTTCATTTCTTCAAGTGAAGAAAGCTTGCCTTCATCAATGGCAAGTGATGAAAAAGAGTGTGAAATCCAAATCTAAAGTCTACCCACTTCCTATTTCTTCATCCTCTACCTTTTGCCAAGTAGTAGAGTGTGTTTCCTTCACAAGTTTTCAAGGCTTGGTGAAGGTGGAGCTTGATCTAGCGATGCCTCGACGTAGATCATCTTCGGCATGGACATCGACGACCTAGCTCGCTTATTCTCCGATGAAGTCGACGCTAGAGCCTGGATTCTTTTTGGACAGCGGAGAGGACTTCGTTGCGGAGCTATGGAGGTGGAGAACCGGATCTACAAAGGTTGTATTTCCGTATCTCTTAGTTAAGTGTTAACTAGTTTACTTTTCGCCTAGAAATCTAGCCAACGATCCGTACACTAGGGTTTCTCGGCTCCATAACTTTTGAAATTGGCATGATCGATGCCTTGTGAGACCACTTGAGAGTTCCTAGGAACCCTACAATCCTCTCTATCCCCGTCTATGAGAAAACCGTAGTATCTCTCGGGCGGATGAGACTGCCTACTACTCCTGTGGAGCGGCGTAGGAATGTCCTGTTCTTTCGAACCCTCTGGTTCTACTAAGCTTTCAGTAATACCTTGTGGTTCTGGAATTTCTTCCAGTTCTATTGCGCTCCCACTTATCTGATTTTCCAAAAATTCAGTTTCCAAGAAGTGGGCATGACGAGAAACAAAAACCTTTTGTTCCTCTTCGCAATAGAAGAAATATCCCTTTGAGTTCTTTGGATATCCCACAAACATGCACTGTACTGAGCGTGCCTAGAGTTTGTCCGCATGCTGCTTTTTGACAAAAGCTGGACATCCCCATGTCTTAATGTGCTTAAGATAGGATTTCTTCCCACACCACATCTGATATGGTGTGGTAGGCACAGTCTTAGTTGGAACTCGGTTCAAAAAGTATGCAGCTGATTCTAGTGCATATCCCCAGAATGATCGCGGCAACTCAGCGTTACTCATCATGGAGCGTTCCATATCCAATAGGGTTCGGTTCCGTCTCTCCGATACACCGTTATGTTGCGGAGTGTATGGAGGAGTAAGCTGAGAGAGAATTCCAATCTCTTTTTAGGTAATCCACGAACTCGGCACTCACGTATTCACCACCTCGATCAGATCTCAGTGTCTTGATTCTTTTGCCGGTTTATTTTTCTACTTCATTCTTGTATTCCTGGAATTTTCCAAAGGCTACAGATTTATGTTTTATTAAGAAGACATATCCGTACCTTGAAAAATCATCCGTAAAAGTAATGAAGTAAGAATAACCGCTTCGCGCATGTGTAGACATTGGACCGCACACATCGCTGTGTACGATCCCCAAGAGCTCGCTCGCTCTTACTCCGTGTCCAGTGAACGGAGTCTTTGTCATCTTTCCTTTGAGACAGGATTGACAAGTTGCATATGATTGATATTCGAACGGATCCAAATATCCTTCTGTACGTAACTTCGTCAACCTTCTCTCATTGATGTGACCCATTCTACAATGCCATAAGAAAGCATGATTGATTTCTGGAGACTTTCTTTTGTGTGTATTCTGGACATTGGAAATCTGTGGTTGGTTTAATACGTATATACCATTGCTTAATGTATCTGACCCAATCAGAACTTGATTAAAGTGAATGTTTACAACATTGCTTACAAATGCAAATTCATAACCTTCTTTAGATATTAAAGATACAGAAATGATATTACAAGTTGCATTGGGTACAAAATAACAATTACGCAAAACCAAAACTGTCCATCTGACAATCCCAGGTGATAGTCCCCCATGAGCTCAGCATCCATGTCAGCTCCGTTTGCAACTCTGAGGGTCATATCACCTGCCTTCAAAACCCTACGCTTTCTCAGTGCCTGCAAAGAATTACAGATATGAGATCCTGATCCGGTATCCAATACCCAGGAAGTAGAGTTTATTGATAGACAGTTTTCAATAACATACACACCTGAAGCCGAAGCCGCAACTTGCTTCGGGTCCTGGCTCTTGGCCTTCCAAGCCCTGCAATCCTTTTTCCAGTGTCCTTTCTTATGACAATAGAAGCACTCTTCCTTTCCCACAAGCTGCCCCGCTATCTTTGTTGCCTTTACTTTTCCCTTCGTTTCCACTTTACTAACACCGCCCCTTGGTTTGGTGGGGGTTTTCTTCTTCTTTCCCTTGGCTTTCGCCCTGGACCTAGAAGAGGAAGGTCCTCCAACAAACAAAGTGGATGTTTCCCTACCTTTCTGTAGGGTGCTCTCTGCACTCCTCAGCAGGTTGAGGAGTTCTGAAAGTTCAACTTCTTTTTCTTGCAAGTTGAAGTTCAGGATAAACTGGGCGTAAGTGGAAGGAAGGGACTGGAGAATCAAGTCAGTATAGAGCTCGTTCTCTAACGTGGTCCCAAGGTTCGCGAGCTTTTCAATATAGCCAATCATCTTAAGTACGTGTTCCGTTATCGATGATCCGACGGCCAATCTCGCCGAAAACAGCTTTTTCGAGACTTCGTATCTGGCGATACGGGATTACTCTCCATACAATTCTTTTGTATGGAGAAATATGGATTCAAGGTCCATATTCTCGTGCCTCCTCTGATGTTCATTGTCCATAAAGGCAAGCACGAGGCACTTGGCCTTCGCGCAGTCGATCTCCCAGGTCTTACGGATTTCCTTATCCGCGACGCTGGAGGTGGGACCTGGGACAGGGGGAGCTTTGGTGGTAAGAAGATACCCCAGCTTGTCATAAGTGATTGCCATTTTGACATTCTTGAGCCAATCTTTGTAGTTTGGCCATGTCAGTATGTTTTTATCTGGAAGTAACTTAAGTCCGGTCATGACGATTGGTCGCTGCAATTAGGAGAGAGACAAGAAACACTCAGCATGATGCTCTTACAAGTTTAGAGTGGTTTTTAGTTCGTCTAAACAGGATGGCTCCCACTGTTTCTCGAATTCCTCCTCAAACCAAAAAGGAAGAATTAGTCGGGATCAATCTCACCGTACAATACTTGCTTAACCGTTCAGCCAAGCCAGTGTTGGTACTTCGAGGGAGGTTTTCCAACGCTTTCGCGAAGTTCCTTAATTAAATAACCTCTTTTCCCTAGGGGCGTAGCCCCGCTAACACCTTTGTAGACACCTACTTGGTTTATAGCATTGATCGTTAAGTGAGAAATTTCCCGAGGAGTAGCAAATACTCACAGTAGGATCGGGATCCAAATATCATCGCGTGACAAAACTGAAGGAATCCTACCAGAATCATCACACTCCAAATGGTATGCAGAGCTAGCAAGTTTCAGTTTCTTTAGAAACTCCCGATGTGGATTTTTGCCCCATGCTCTTATGACCTTGACTTTGGCCAACAAATCATAAGTCACATGTCAAGTTCTACCCATCATTCTCCAGGTTAATTTGAACCCACCCGTACCTACCCTTGACTTTGGCCAACAAAGCAGTACGACTGTCCCAAACCAACGCATCTATCTATGCTGCACATGAATACCCAATAGCTACTAATCACTATGCCTTGACTTTGGCCAACAAACATAGCTTGAATACTATTGACTTTCCATGTGAAATGACGGAGGGCTATGAATGGTTTTGGCAAAACCGTGAACGTAGTGAACTTGATATAATCGATCGAATGAGTTAGCTTTTAAAAGGAGTGGCTTAAGCTCCGCGTTTAAAAGTTGGTTTTTGAAAAGAAACCGAGTGGTTTTTTTTTTTTGAAATTGTTCCAACGACTTTACTTTTCTTGCATTAATTTAATGCGTCCATCATTTAATCCTACCATTACAGAAAACAACGAAAATATGACGTACGCTTATGCCATCCGCATTCGCCACGGGGCCCCGTCATTACCCGTTAGGTTACTTAACTAACGACAGAGCGGGGGCTGGACTAGCGCGGATGCAAAACATAAGCAACGCCTAAATAGATATCATATATAGATATATACATTCATCACATGCAATGATAGCCATTCCAGATCACAGATGAATACTTTGGATATACTAGGAATCCGCGATTCGTTCGAGCCTGTAACGAGAAGCAGATTACACTGTTGCGATGAATAGCCAATACCCCACCCTAGACCCCTACGGGTGCGGCAAACTACCCGCTAAATACCAGAAGTGAAGCAACCTCCCTCAACAACGTGAGTAGGCCACTCGGCACTTCGAGGTACCCGGTAGTTTGTGCACCCCACCTTGGGTCTATCCTAGAAGCAAAAACAGTAAAAGAAATTATACAATGGCGGCTACAACCTCATCCTGGATGTGCGACCATATAAATAATATTACATCAATTACAAATTACATGAATTGAAAGATAAATAAAACTCTCATCTCACAACCCCCCGGCTATTCATCCGTGACAATCCAACGAATTCATATACACAAACTATCAACATTACAGATCACAGATATGTATAACCCCCACTAATCGACGTATAGCGATTAACAGACGTTCAATACATATATCACATCACAGATATAACCCGTTAGCTAAAGTCTATAGAAGTTCGATCAAAATACGGATTTGTAACCACCCCAAAACACAAATTTGTTTTCTGGAAAATCTGGGCAGAAAAAACATATTGTAAAAATCACAAAACACCCCACTGAACAAACTTCAGAAAAAATTGCCCACGGCCGAGTAAACTCGGCCGCGGATCCACGGCAAGAGCATGCTCTTGCCGCGTTTCCGCGACACGTTGACCGAGTCACTGGACCATTTTTCTTGGGTGTGCTTTAAAAACCCTGAGCCGATTTTTAGTATATGATTTATTATTTTTTGAACAGAAATAAAAATCGGCAGAAAGTTCATGTTTTAGACGTGTTTTGCGTTTTTTTTCCAATCGAACTTCTAGTTACTTTGCTAACATGCTAGATAGTGTTTAGCTAGGCTCTGATACCACTGTAAGTTCACGTTACCCATCCCGGTTCTTTCGGGGATGCGGAAGCGGTGAAAAACGATTTTTCGGTGGAGGTAACATAGACTCAAAAAACCGGATCTTTGTTAAACAAACTATCTAGCAACCTAACTAAGAGTTTAGCTACTATGTTAGGGGTTATACCTAAACTTGAACTCCTTCTCTTCGACTCCTTGTGGTGGTCTGATCGGCCTCACCTCGTCGTCTTCTTGTACCGAAAATGGATCCACCCGAAAGCTTCTACCTTTGGCTCCAACCTCAATCTAGAGGAAACTAAAGTGTTAGGTTTGCTAAACCTTCAACCTTAGGATGAGTAGAGAGTGGTTTTGGTGTTTTATCTCAAAGGAAAATGGTTCTCAACTCATGAGAGGGATTTTTCCTTGAGTTAGAGGAAGAGGGAGAGCAATGGAGAGAGCTTGGATGAGAGAGAGTGAGAATGATAGAATCAATGAAAACTTTTGCAACCATGCTCTCAAAAACCAAAATAATCATAATAATAATTGTAATCAAGTATTTTGTGATGGTTCATTTCAATAGCAATATCATTTCATGCATTTAATGCATTTTGTGAACATACAAGCAAGCAAAAGTAATAGCCATGAAATGATAGCCATTGTAATGATGATGGTCAACAAGTCCAAGCTAGTCAACTGGTCAACAAAGTCAACAAGTCAACAAAGTCAAACTTTCAACCTAACCATGGCACAATAATACTTAATTAATATTATTACTAATCATATTTCATATTCTCATTAGGGTTTAGAAAAAGTCAACAGCCAACAACCCTAATGAGAATCCTCTGCCTCTGTCTCGGTCAACCGTGCATACACACCCGCATCCGCGTTCTGAGGAACACGAACACAAACGAGATAAAACCAATCCCAAAACGTATACTAGGATCTGGCTTAAACCAAAGCCCGCTAGTAATAACTGCCCGGACACCAAACGTGCACAAGTGCGTGGATGTGACCGAACCCTGTCGCAAAACCATGCGATCTCTACTCTTTTTGCCCAAAGGCGAATAGCTCTCTGTGCGGGACTCTAAAGACTCGACACTACGCTAGCAGTGAGTTTAACCACAGACCGCAAGCATCACTAGCTGTGCGTAACGGCCCCCAGGTAGATGCCGATAAGAAGACTGATGAGGCAAAACCCATCTGAACTCCTACTGAGCCTAAATGTGATAGTCTCCATACAGTCCGGTCTGTTCGTCTGAGAATATCGCATGGCGGGCCTAGGGGGTGGTAAACGTCAGTCCCCTAATAGCGGTATAAGTCATGTCGGAGTGTAGCCCAGAACACCCTGAGATAACACTGGAAACCCACCAGTATATCTCGCTTGCCCTGGCCAGGGACGACTATGTGTAATGGCTCTCCTTGACACAGCGCGATATCAACTCCTAATTCCGGGAGAGACGAATCCAATCTAACCGTCACTGCCTCCAAGTGCTTCGGGACTGCACCCAACTACTACCTGTTTGCACGACTCCTTTGAGCCATGGTAGGGTAGTAATCAAAGAACAGTAGGAACACACTCGAGGCGAAGTGACAGTGTCAAGTCAGCGGACTAAGCTGTACTCATGTCACCTAGGAACTGATAACTGACGATAGGTATAGTACCAACCAACAGTTCCCGACGAGTCTTGTCCAGTGTACTCGTAACCTAACGAGCACCCGCATACTATCTCAAGTACGACGTACTGACGGCTGTGGGACATACCGTCTCCCCTGCTGGGATGAGAAGCGCATATGCTAGTCTACACCGGAGTATCGATGCCCTGTCTCGATAGTCCTACGACTAGGAACCTGTATAAGGATGTGCTTGTGGATTACCCAGCCCCCAAGAGTGTGACTGCCATCACAACGCTGGTAATCAAGCAAAGATCCTAAGGGCTCCACTAATGTGTATAGGTGATATACTAAAAGAAACACATGTACACATTAAAGTAGAAACAAACCAAGTAGCATACTACTATTTTGAGCAAGATTTTCTATATAACTGTGAATATCCCAAGCTTCCATTAAGTAATATACAAACTAGTATGATACAGTAATGGCCTCTTGGGCATATACACTAACATCATTCACCCAAAACTGACTTTGCAAATTTTGCTCATGCCAAAGTTCACATCCTTCTTCATCTTCTTCTTGAGTTTCTTATTGAGCTCATGGTTTGAGAGAAAAATATAGTGACACTTCCATACACCTCGACTCTCCATCGCTAGCGACGTTGGAGCATCGGTTACCTCGTTCGACGAGGTTAGAGCTTGCACCGTTTCCCTCGGGTGGCTCATCGGAGATGGAGGAAGACCGGCAACCAAACATCGTCAAAGGATCACTAGGAGCTTGGAATGAAGACCGAAGGACACGGATCAACTCGGTATAACCTTTCTAACGCTTAGTTAGTTTGCTAGAATAGGGTTTAAGGTCGATCCGGAAATCGGGTAGCGGTAGCGCCGGTTTAGAAATTTTTGTTCTGCATTTTAGGCGCGTATCGACGGCCAGGGCGCTGCCAGGACCCTTCATGGTATCAGAGCCACCCTTTAAACCCCTTACTAGCTTGTTTAAACGTGTTCAAAAGATCGATCGACGGAAATTGCCAAAATCACGTTTTCAATTATCTGTTCTCTGCCGATTTTCAAAAGTGGTCAGAAAATTATTTGCAGTAGCTTAAAAATCCGTGCAGGCTTTTTGTAGGGTACAGAAAATTTTTTGTCTCCTGAAGCCCTAAACGCGCCGTGGAACCGCCGCACTTACCCCCTATTGGCGGCGGTTCCACGGTCATTTAGTGGCGACGGGCTTCCAAATTTTTACTGTAGCCCCCTGATGTGAAATTGTGATTTTTGTGATATCCTGTTTTGGCCCAGGTTTCTGTGCAGTACTGTTTATGCTTTTGGGGCCAATTTGGAACTTAGTCGATCGATATTTTAAGCGTGCGTTTGACAGTACATACAATATATTCTGCGGCCGTGAATGTCATTTGATCGGTAAACCCGTCTAACTGCTATATGTCTTTTAGACGGGTTTGCAAACGTGACATTCACGTTGATGTTCTGTGTTGTGCTGTGATGTTGGTTGGATCGTCGTGGTGGATAGCTGCGGTGCAATGTTAGTACAGTTTTATTTCATTTGTATATTTTATATTGCGGGGCGAGCGTCCGACATGTGGAATGCCGTCACTGCCAGTTTGTATATTATTCTTTTGGGGCACGACCGGGCTGAGGTCGATGTCACCCTTCTATATTATTTTCTTTTTTGTACTAGGAATACCCCGCGATGGGGTGCACGAATAGCCGGATTCTAGAGGGCTAACGGGTCCGCATCTCATGGCGTTGGGACGGAGGTGACCTTACTCTAGAATTGGCGGGCTATTCGCCGCACTCGTGGGGGGTATAGGTGACCCAGGAGGGGTGCTCAAGTTACCGGATTCCGTGAAGTGCTGGGTGGTCCATTCACGTTGCTGAAGGGGGCTGCCTCACTTCTGGTTTTGGCGGGTAACTTGCCGCGCTCGTAGGGGTATAGGTTTCATTTCACATGCTATCCACACGACAGGGAACGTCGGGTCTCACTTGCGGCTCAAGTGAAACCCGGGGCTCCAGATTATCCACCATTCTGTGTTGCTTCTGTGATGTTGCTTTGTATCATGCATGGGACGATTGTTATATATATTTATATATACTAGTAGATGTTCTATATGTTTTGCACCCGCGCTAGCCCAGTCCCCGCTCTGTCGTTAGTTAAGTAACCTAACGGGTGATGACGGGACTCAGTGGCGAATGCGGATGGCATATACGTACATTTTATTTTTGTTCTTTTCTGGTGTGATTAATTGATGGGACTGCATTGATTCTTATCAATGCAAGGATAAAACAAACCTATATTTAATGTTGTTGGATCCAAGTTTTTAAAAACTGACATTACAGACGTACACTTTTGCTTTGCATCGTGGTATTCATTTTGGAATATCCTGCACCTCATTCGACGAGGCAAGGGCCGATATCCCTTCATCGGGAGTCACCCCTTGAGTAAAAGTTTGCGTCAACGTAATAACTTCACTATAGTCGATTACTTTTGCTTTGCATCGTGATATTCAGTTTGGGATATCCTGCACCCAATTCGACGGGGAAAGAGCCGAGATCCCTTCACCGGGAGTGACCTCTTTAGCAAAAGTTTTCGCCACTATATATTTATAAAACCACTTGGATTCCTTCAACGAGATCAAGTTCATTACGTTTAAGGTTTTTCGCCAAAAACCAGCCGTAGCCCTACGTCATTTTCTACAAGTAGTACTTAGTATTCGTGCTGCGTTTGTTGACTCCGTCAAGGCGTAGTGTGCGGTAGCTGAGTGGTGCTTGTTTGTATCATGGATATGCGATTAGTTAGGACAGTCGTGCGGCCTTGTTGACTCCGTCAAGGGCTCATGCGGGTGTGTTTAATGCAATCAAGATAATGACGGGTTGAACTTGACTAGGACTCTTTGATTTGTTGACTCCGTCAAGGTCACTTGGGTCCTAGGGGTAAAAATCACATCGGGAGTTTCAAACATGCAGGAAACTTGCCAGGCTTGTGCATACCTTCTGGAGTGTGGTGACTTGAGTGGCTTCCATCAAGTTATCATGCGATGATATTTGGATCCCGATTCCCACTGATGAATAGGATTACTCCTCGGTTGACTCCGACTAATTCTCCTTTTAGGTTTGGAGGAGAATTCGAGGAAACAATGGGAACCATCCAGATTAGATAAAATGATTAACCATTCTGATCTAGGTTAGAGTGCACGCTGAGTGTTTCTTCTCTCTCTCTCTGGCTGCGACTATGACCCGATTTTTGACTAAAACTCTTGAAACCAAGTTAACCGAACCTTCTTAAAACACTTTGGCTTTTGGAATGTCACGGTGTCGCATACATCATTGCCACTTCTATATCACCTTTGCTTTTCTCCAGAACACCTCGTATCACTGCGAGTATCCACTTCCATTGGATAAATCCATCGTATAGTTACATATGAACTCGAAGGAACTTTTTCGAGGATGGATTCTGATTTTGGAGAGATTGAATAGGATTATTCGGTTGTCTTTTCTTTTTACCTTCTCTCAGGTTGTGAGGGCTCCTAGGATTAGGAGAGGGTACACCTATTGAGCTTATTGGATAGTATTCCTCCAGACCATAAGCAGGTGCCGAACGGTAGGGAAGGAAGAAAACCAACAAGCTTAACTGTGGTGTATAGAAGGTAATAAGTATAGACATATAAAGGGATTAGAATAATGGCAAAGGAAATTGTGATCACCATCATTCACGACAAAGACCAGGTATACCCCTGCCACTCCTACATCCACTTTTCATTTCTCTAGGACACTCCGTATCACTACGGATATCCACTTCCATTGGATAAATCCATCGTATAGTTACATACGAACTCGAAGGAACTTTTTCGAGGATGGATTCTGGTTCAGGAGAAATTGAATAGGATTATTCAGATGTCTTTTCTCTTTACCTTCTCTCAGGTTGCGAGGGCTCCAAGGATTAGGAGAGTACACCTATTACGCTTATTGGATAGTCTTCTTCCAAACCTTAGGCTGGTGCCGAAAGGTAGGGAATGAAGAAAACCAATTAGTGTAAAGGAGGTGTACAGAAGGTAATAAGTAAAGACATAATAAAGGGATTGGAGTGAGGGCAGGCAAGTATATGGTTACTATCATGATAATGGAAGAGGCGTTACTAGGTATACCAGTTAACCCTTTAAAAACATTTCCATGTTTCAGTTTCACTGTGCGATGTTAATTGATAACAGTTTTCCCAGTTGGAATCTAACTCCAGGGTATGTATTTACCAGATCAGTTTCTCACATCTACATGTTATTACGGATGGTGAGTGGGAGTTGTAAGTGCACGGCGGCGCCCCGGCCTCCATCCCGAGGCCAAATGCGGAAGCGATGGTTAACTTTAATTTTCAAACCGGCACCACCGCGCACTATAAAACCCGGATCGTGCCATTAACTAGTCCTAGCTAACTACAAGATAGGAAGAGAGATATACCGAGTGATCCGTGTCCTCCGGTCTTATCGTCGTCGTCCCGATCTCCCGCGGAAGCTCCGGTCTCCACCTCGTCGCCGGAAGGGCACCACGTCGCCTGCTTCTTTTACGGGCTCCTGCCTCTATACCGAGGCAACTCGGGCTCGAAGTTTGCGAGCCGACGTGCCTAAGGTTTGCTGTAGAATGCGTGTAGCGATATGTCTCATTTGGGGTTCATCGAGGTTGCCTTTTCGTGGAGGGATGATACAAGCTAATGGAGATTGATCTTGTGGGATTTTTACCAAAGCAAAAGTACAAAAACCCCACCTCTAGAATTTTAGACAGCCCTCTGAAGGCTTGGCCGGCCATGCATTTGGGAATAAGAGAATTGGGGTAACAAAAATGTGAGAGACCAATAATAATGCAAGGGAGAGGAAAAATCTTATCATGAAACATGATCACAATCAAAACCCACACTCCACCAACCAATCAACAGCCATGATTGCTTCAAAAAGTCAAGCAATCATGAACTCAAGACAGTCAAGGTATGGTGCAATTATCATGACATTACATATTGCAAAAACTGTTAGTTATATGTATGCCCTAGAGGCCATTACTGTACATAGGATGTATATTGTAGTGGGTGCTTGGACATATATAGGGAGGACTTTCTTGCTCGACATGATAGTATACTATCTGGTTGATCTTTACCTTAATGTGTACGCTGATTGTCTCTCTGATACATGTTGGTAAAGCCCTTAGGATGTGTACTTGACTACCTGGACTATGATGCGGATCATACTAGTGGGGACATGGTAGTCCATAAGTACATCCTTCAAGGTCCCTAGTCGTGGGTGTATCGAGACGGGGCATCGATATACCAGAGTAGACTAGCGTATACCTTCTCGACCCATACAGATGAGCGATGGATGATCCCATATCCATTGGTGTTTGACATCAGAGATGATATACGGGTGCTCAGTGGAGACTGGGTACACTGGACGGACTCGCCGAGAACTCCCAGATGGTTTTATACCTTACGTCAGATGGCAGTTCTCTGGTGACACTGGTACAGAGTAGTCTGTTGACCTGAGATCGTCATAGTGTCTTGTGTGGTTCCCACTGTGCTTTGATTTCCACCTTACCACGTCCAAGAGGGCGTGCAAAACGGTGGTTTTTGGGTACAGTCCCGAGTCACATGGAGACAATGAGCGATAGGAGGGGATTCGTCTCTCCCGGTATAGGGAGTTGATGTTGCGCTGTGTTCGATTGGCTATAACCGGAAATCCCTGGCCAGGGTTGCTGAGATTTACTGGTAAGTGTTACCAGTAGTTTCTCGAATTTTTATAGACCTCATATCGACACGACTTATCGAGCTATTGGGGTCTGACGTTTACCACCCCTAGGTGAGATATGCGACATATCAGACGACGAGACCGGACTGTACGGTAAGTGTTACTGGTTGGATTCACAGGAGTATGAGCGGGCTTGCTCGTCTATCTTCTGATCGCTCAATACCCGGGTGGCCATTACGTTTAGCAGACCGCTTGCGGCTTGTGGGTGTTTGATATGATCATCACCTGCTGCCGGCGTATTGACGAGTCTTTAGAGTCCTACACAGAGATTTCCTGGCTCAAGCGAAACGAAATAGGAGCGCATATGAGATATGTGCGGGACCGAGAATAATACATGTATGTGATACCGTATTGTATTCTGACGATGAATGTATCGATATGGTTGTATGCGATATAACCTAGTTATCGAATCAAGGATTGATTCGATAAGCCGATACATTGGATATTAGTCGGTCACATGCGATATGACCGGATCGTTAAATCAAGTGTTGATTTAATGATTTAATGCATAATTATATATTTGATATATTACTTTGCATTAACTAGTATTGGTTCACTTTAAATGGTTTTTCTCACTTGTTTGTGCACATTTTATATGTGATATATTTTTGTGCACAAGTTTGTATCATGTTTGATGATACATGTTTACTTGATTTTGTGTAAAGACTTATACCATGGTTATCATAATGGTTAGGGTTTTGAATTATTCATTTATTTGTTTATCCATTTATTTTTGGACAAATAAAGAGAGAAGAAAACAAAATGGTTGCTTTAATATCATGATGCTTGTTGAAGTTTCAAGAAGGTTTGACCATTTTGTCTTCATCTACTAAACCTAACCATTCACTAACCCTAGTAGATTCTCTACACTTAATCATAGTTAGGATATGATAAGTATTCAATCATTTTATTATTTTGAGATAATACTTATCATATTCTTGCTTCTTCTTCTTCTTCTTCACTTCAAGAAAAAGCTTGCTATCAACAATGGCAACTAGTGAAAATGAGTGAGAAAACCAATTCTAAAGTGAACCCACCTCCTATTTCTTCATCCTCTACCTCTTGCCAAGTAGTATAGGGTGTTATCTTCACAAGTTTCATGACTTGGTGAAGTGGGAGCTTGATCTTGTGATGCCTCGACGTAGATCATCTTCGGCATCGTAGTCGATGACCTAGCCCGCCCATTTTTCCGATGAAGCCGACGCTAGAGCCCGGGATTCGATTTGGACAGCGAGGAGACTTCATTGCGGAGCTATGGAGGTGGAGGACCGGATCTACAAAGGTTGTATTTCCGTTCTTTTAGTTAAGTTGTTAACTAGTTGCATCTTTCGCCTAAAATTCTAGTTAACGATCCGTATTAGGGTTTCTCGGCACTCGTAAAATTTTAAATTGGCATCGTTGATGCCTTGTGAGACCTCATTAGTGAGCCTAGGAACCCTACAGTGGTATCAGAGCCTAGCTAGAGCCTTAGGCGATGCGTAGACGATGTTAGAAACCCGATCGAACCCCGAAACCCTAACTTTTAACCCTCTCTGGACTTTTTCTGAAAAAGTGGTTTTTTCCAAATTAAAAATGCTTAAAAAATTCAGCAGGAAATTCTAAGAATTACGGTGCAAAAATTACCTAATGATCTGTCTAAAGCGCGGCGGAACCGCGGCATTAGCCACCTATTGCGGCGGTTCCACGCCCATTTAGTCTCTTCAGTCAACCATTTTTGCACAGTAACTTCTTTATTTAAATGCTGAGTTTTATGGGAATTTTTAAAATTTATTCAAGAGTTGAATTTTCTGGGTTGTATTAGGGACTCGGTATTTCGATCGGATTATCAGATTTTGTCTATGTGTTTTCCAGATAATTTTTGAATATGTTAAAAAGTTCGACCGGATATAAATACCCAACTTTTCCCCTGCCGGAAAATTTCCAAGTGTTGGATTTTTCCGTGGTTTAAAGACGTTCTAAGTAGTGCAAGTAACGTGATGGTCCCTCTAGAAGACAACAAACCTTAACTCGATTATGTGACCGTCTTGAACTGCCCTTTGAACCTTCGGGTTTGGGGCAGTACGTCGTGCCACATGTGAGGCGTTGGCTTGACCCTTCTACGGCTGGACCGTTGGTACTGAGGCACGAACTGAATGTTTTTTAAAACTTATTTCATGTGTTGATCTGTATCGGGAAAACTTGGGTGTTCGATTATTCGATCGGAAAGTTTAACATTTTCTATTTATCTGGAATGTGATACAATATTTGGAATTCACAAATAGTTATGAGATAACTGAATGAATGTTATAAACATAGCACTTTAGTCTCACTTGATCGGTTGCCACGGAATTTTGATGTGATCAAAAGTCCGTCGCAATCACGTAGCGTACGCGGATACTCGCCGGGTAAACTTAATAGACAGCCTCGCTCCATAGCCCCGACCAAGTGACTGTAGGAGAACCCCGTCGCCGAAAGCATCCGTCCGGGTGCTCGCGGCAGCGGTGTTCCGCCTTGGTGCACTTCATCGACGGCGTCGGGGGTGCGGCCGCCTACTGAAGTTTGCGACGAGCATTCGATCAGGATGTCGGGAATCTTGTTGAATTGCCCGACTTGATATTGAAAAGAGTTTTCGATAATGAGACTAAAATGCGGGGTTTATAATTGTTAGGCATGCGATGTCTAAGGAATTTATTTAGTCAGGCATGCGATGTCTGAGGATGTTGCGGATTCCAACTGTTGTAGTTTTACACTTTCTTTTCTGTGACCGTAAGTGTAACATGTGATATCGCCGGTTTCGTTGCTATATGTCAACGACAATTGGGATGGACATATTTACTTACGTTGATGACATGTGATGTTATGTGTTGCTGGATATGTTATATTGGATCGTCGTGTTTGAATAGCCGGGGTTTTTTATGTGAGATGAGTGTTTTTCATTTTCATTCATGTAAAAATCTGTATGTAATATTCTTTTATTGGGGCACTTCCAGGTTGCGGATGATGTCACCATTTGTATATTATTTACTTTTCCGCACTAGGATAGACCCAAGGAGGGGAGCACAAGTAACCGGGTTCTGGGGTCCAGTGGGAGACCAACTCGAGGAGTCGAGTCCGGGTCTCCTAACCCTAGAATTGGTAGGGTTGCTTGCCGCTCTCGTAGGGGTCTGGGGGTGTGGGATTGGCTATTCATCACGACCGTGGAATCCGTGTTTTATACTGGCTCGTATTGAAAACATGGACGTCCTAGTATATCCAATATTTCATATGATTCTTCTGCTGTGATATCTGTGATGTGATCATGTGATGTGTTCTGTGATGGATATTTTATATAGTATATATGATATATTATATAGACGTTACTTATGTTTTACACCCGCGCTAGCCCTGCCCCGCTCTGCCGTTAGTTACCTAACCTAACGGTGCACGAGGGGACATCGAGGCGAATGCGGATGACATAAGTGTACGTCGTATCTATCTGCGATGTTTAGGTATTGAAATGATGGGACTTCATTAATGAGATTAAAGAAATAAAAGAAACCTAAGATGTTGTAGAATCGAATTTCAAAAATAAAAACAGGTAGCTACAGTTCTTGCTTTGCACAGCGGTATATATGATATATCCTGCACCTTATTCGATAAGGAAAGGACCGAGATCCCTTCACCGGGAGTGACTCCTTTAGCAATAACTGGCAAATGCTACACACTCGGTTTGTCTTTTGATTGCTTTTAAGAGTTTTTGCTTTGCACAGTGATATATATGATATATCCCGCACCTCATTCGACGAGGAAAGGGCCGACGATCCCTTCACCGGGAGTGACCCCTTTAGCAAAACTAGAAAAGCCTCAAAATCACTCCATTTCTAAAACCATTTGATTCTACAACGATTTCAAGTTCATTACGCAATAGGTTTTCAGAAAAACCTGTCGTAGCCCTCGGTCATTTCGGATAAGTACTAGTTAGTATTCGTGCTGCGGTAGTTTGGCATTCGTCAAGGCGTAGTGTGCGGTAGCTAACTAGTATTTATCTGCTTATGCATATGATGCAGATTGGATTAGGGTATTCGTACGGCGTTGTTTGGCATTCGTCAAGGGTCGTGCGGGTGGGTTTAATTCAATCAAGAAATGTACAGGTTGAACTTGACTATTGGACTATGGGTTGTTTGTCATTCGTCAAGGTCATAGAACACTAGGGGTAAAATATTATCGGGAATTTCAAGTGTTGAAATTTGCAATGAGATTGCATACCTTCTATGAGATAGTTGGATCCCGATACCCGCTACGAGTAAGAGTTACTCCTGGGAGAGTTTTACACATTACAATTAGCCGATCAAGTAGGTGTCTAGAATAGTGTCAACGGGGTTACGCCTCTTGGAAAACGAGGTTTACATTAATTAGGTTCGTGCGAAAGCACGGGGGACCTCCCTGAAAGTACCGACACTGGTCTGGCTGAAAGATTGGCAAACTTGTAGTGTGTAATTAATCCCGGCTTGTCTTTCCTTTTAGGGTTTGAAGGAAGATTTGATAAAAACAGTGGGAGCCGTCCTGATTAGATAAAATAATAACGAATCTAATCTTGCAAGAGCGCACGCTGAGTGTTTTCTTCTCTCTCTCTCCTGGTAGCGACCATGTCACGCCTTAATCAAGATAATAATACGGAATATTGACCGAACCCGCTTGTTATACTGAGCTGGGGAACGTTGGTCCCGCTCCACCTTATAATTGTTATAAGACAGAGCAGGAAATTGGGGAATACCAGATTTCCCGTGCCGCCCAAACGAAGAGAGTGCATGCTGATGCATCATCTTCGGGTGTGTTCATTACAAAGAACTATTTCTCAGTATCCTCTACGTCCTGGGTATTAGATACCGGATCAGGATCCCAGATATGTAATCTGTTACATAGGGCTACAGAAAGGTAGAGAACTGAGAACGGGTGATAAGTTTCATGAGGCAGAAAACGGGGCAAGTGTTGCAGCCAAGTCTGTTGGTCACTGTCACCCTGTATTACAATACATTGATTCTGAACGAATGTTATTAGATACCGAACCTGATATACAAAATCATATCAGTCTCTTTATTAGTAAAGAAATGATAAAATTTTGTATTGTTGGATAATGTTTTGAACATTTCCTATATCAAAAGTTGATCGGTTCAGGCACGTTATCTAAAAGCATTGATGTTCTAAATCAAACTACAGTTCTTAGTATACGGAACACACACAAGAGGAAGAGTTCAGAAATGAACGGATTCTTCTTGAGGTATTGTAGACTAGGTCATATCAATGCGACCCGACTGGCTGAAGTTACATATAGATGCATATTTAAATCAGTTTGAATTTACATCTTGTGAAACTTGCCAGTCATGTCACAAAGATAAGATGACCATAGCTCTGATTATTGGAAACAGAGAAAGAGTTAGTGAACTCTTGGGATGATACATGTTGATGTATGAAGGTCCCCTGTCTACACATACAAAGACCGGTTCTTTTTACTTCATTACATTCTCTGATGATCTCTCAAGATTCAGACATATGTTCCTGTTGAAACACAAGTCCGAACATTTTGAGATATTCACAGATTATAAGCTAGAAGTAGAGAACCAATACGGGTAAAAGTATTTTGTCCTTTGATGTGATCAAGGAGGAGAATACTTGAGCACGGAATTCCTGGATTATTCTAAAGGAGAATGAGATTCTCTCTCAGCATTACTCCTCCGTATACACCATAGCACGATGGTATATCGGGGCAGAGCAATCACACCCTATATGATAAGGTGTGCTCTGTGATGAGTACTACTGAGTTACCTGTTTCCTTTTGGGAGTTATGCACTTGAGAAGCTGCATACCTATTGAAAAAGGTTCAAATCAAATCAGTTCCCTACCACTCCATATGAGATATGGTATGGGAAGAGCCCATGTCTTAAGCTAGTTAAGATTTGGGGTTGTCCGGCCTATGTCTAAAAGCAAAATCCGGACAAGCTCGAGGCAAGGTCTATTATGTAGAACTGGAAAGGTTCCAGCTATACAAAACTGCAGCAGATGATTTGACAGAACCAAAGGATTCAATAGTTACCAACGAACCTCAGCCTCTCCGCCGATCTAGTAGGGTTCCTCACCCACCTGAGAGATACTTCGGTTTCTCTATGACAGTGGGAGCGAGGATTGCATCATGAGATGATGACCCAACTAGTTTCGAGCAGGCCATCGAGAGTAGAGACTCTGTAAGAATGGCTGGATGCTTAGCGATCTGAGATGGAATCCATGTACACCAACAAAGTATGGACTTTGGTTGCTATATCTGAAGGGTTAAATCCCCATCAGGAGCAAGTATATCTTGAGAAGATTACTTGGTGTATATGGAAAAGTTGAGACTTTCAAAGCTAGACTTGTTAAAGCTTTTCGTCGTCGACCAGGCGTGGATTATGATGAAACCTTTTCAAGTGGCTATGCTTAAGTCCATCCAGATCCTACTTGCCACGGCTACATACCATGACTACGATATCTGGCGGTTGGGTGCCATGACTACTTTTCTAAATAATGATTTAGAAGAGAACGTCTATAAGTACACAGTCAGAGGGTTTCGTAGACAGTGGGAGCAGCGGAAACGTGTGCAAGATGTTTTATGTGATAAAGCAGGCATCGCGGAGATGGAACATCTGTTTTGATGGATAAGTCAAAGAGTTTGACATCATCAAAATGGTAGATGAACCTTGTATAAACAAAAAGGTAGTAGGGAATATGGTGGTGATCCTCTTAGAGTACGTGGATGTCACTCTCTTGATAAGAAAGGAGTTTCCTATGCTACGCTCGGTCAATCTCCGTTTATCACAATGATTCTCCATATAGGATAAAAGTGATACCTCCTAAATCCTGGGTTTTGGATCTATGAGATAGATCTAATTGGATGTTAGGATTCTCACTAGTTGTAGAGAGATGGTATCAATCGATCCTGGGGAGAATCACTGGAAGGGTTCCAGGGTGATAAGGACGACTGAAAGTCAGTCACAGGCATTGTCTTTACCCTCTATAAAGGGACGGTATGTTGGAAGAGTTACAAGATAGATACCGTGACATACTATACGATTAAGGCTGAATACATCGCTACTTAAGATACTACCAAAGAGGCAGTCTGGATGTATATTTGTTCATAAGATGAACATAGTTCCTCCCATTGTGTAACAATGGAGTTGTGGCTTATGCCAAGGAACGTCCATCCCATCAGTGATCCAGACATATTCTAAGGCAGTGTCACCTGATCATGGAGATGGTTGATCTCCAGGGTGATCAAGGTTAGGAGAGTAGACTCGGAGGACAACATGGCGGATCCACTCACAAAGGCCTTTTCCCAGAGAGAGACTTTTATGGGATGGTTGAGTATGAGATACTACAACCACTGCTACAGATGGCCCTAGTGCAAGTGGGAGATTGTTAGTTATATGTATGCCCTAGAGGCCATTAATGTACATAGGATGTATATTGTAGTGGGTGCTTGGACATATATAGGGAGGACTTTCTTGCTCGACATGATAGTATGCTATCTGGTTGATCTTTACCTTAACGTGTACGCTGATTGTCTCTCTGATACATGTTGGTAAAGCCCTTAGGATGTGTACTTGACTACCTGGACTATGATGCGGATCATACTAGTGGGGACATGGTAGTCCATAAGTGCATCCTTCAAGGTCCCTAGTCGTGGGTGTATCGGGACGGGGCATCGATGTAGGGTTCCTAGGCACCCTAATGAGGTCTCACAAGGCATCGATCATGCCAAATTAAAATTTTAACGGTGCCGAGAAACCCGACTACGGATCGTTTGCTAGAAATCTAGGCGAAAAGATAACTAGTTAACATTTAACTAAGAGATACGGAAATACAACCTTTGTAGATCCGGTTCTCCACCTCCATAGCTCCGCAACGAAGTCTTCTCCGCTGTCCAAAAAGAATCCGGGCTCTAGCGTCGACTTCATCGGAGAATAAGCGAGCTAGGTCGTCGATGTCCATGCCGAAGATGATCTACGTTGAGGCATCGCTAGATCGAGCTCCACCTTCACCAAGTCTTGAAAACTTGTGAGGGAAACACACTCTACTACTTGGCAAGAGGTAGAGGATGAAGAAATAGGAAGTGGGTAGACTTTAGAATTGGATTTCACACTCTTTTTCATCACTTGCCATTTATGGAGGCAAGCTTTCTTCACTTGAAGAAATGAAGAAGAAGATGGTAAAATGTTATGATAAGTAATATGAAAATATAAAATAAAAGAATACTTATCATAATCTCTAACCATGGTAATGTGTAGAGAATCAATCATGGTTAAAGGAATGGTTAGGGTCAAGCTAGAGACAAAATGGTCACTTAGTCAAAAGATCAAGAAGCTTCAACTAGAATCCAAAATTAGCAACCATTTCATTTCATTTTCTTTTATTCATTTATCATAAATAAATGGATAATTAAATAAGATAAATGAATAACAAATAATAAACCCTAACCTATTCATTAACCAACGTTTAACACTTTACACTTAACCAAAAAGCATGTATCATCAAACATGATACAAGCTAGTGCACAAAATCATATCACGTATATAATGCGCACATCTGAGTGAGAAAATCCATCTTAAAGTGAACCGATACTAGTTAATGCAAAGTAATATATCAAATATATAATTAAGCATTAAATCATTAAATCAACACTTGATTCAATGATCCGGTCATGTCGCACAAAACCGACAGGTATCATTAGTAACAACTTATCGAATCAACACTTGATCCGATAACTCGGCTATATCGCATATAACCGATCAATGTCACATCGCGAGAATAGAATACAGTATCACATACTGGAATCATTCTCGGTCCCGCACATATCTCATATGCGCTCCTATTTCGTTTCGCTTGAGCCAGGAAACCTCTGTGTAGGACTCTAAAGACTCGTCAATACGCCGGCAGCAGATGATGATCATATCAAACACCCACAAGCCGCAAGCGGTCTGCTAAACGTAACGGCCACCCGGGTATTGAGTGATCTGAAGATCGACGAGCAAGCCCGCTCACACTCCAGTGAATCCAACCAGTAACACTACCGTACAGTCCGGTCTGATCGTCTGATATGTCGCATATCTCGCCTAGGGGTGGTAAACGTCAGACCCCAATAGCTCGATAAGTCGTGTCGATATGAGGTCTATAACAATTCGAGAAACTACTGGTAATACTTACCAGTAAATCTCAGCAACCCTGGCCAGGGAATTCCGGTTATAGCCAATCGAACACAGCGCAACATCAACTCCCTATACCGGGAGAGACGAATCCCCTCCTATCGCTCATTGCCTCCATGTGACTCGGGACTGTACCCAAAAACCACCGTTTTGCACGCCCTCTTGGACGTGGTAAGATGGAAATCAAAGCACAGTGGGAACCACACAAAACTCTATGACGATCTCGGGTCAACAGACTACTCTGTACCAGTGTCACCAGAGAACTGCCATCTGACGTGAGGTATAATACCATCTGGGAGTTCTCGGCGAGTCCGTCCAGTGTACCCAGTATATACTGAGCACCCGTATATCATCTCTGATGTCAAACACTAATGGATATGGGATCATCCATCGCCCATCTGTATGGGTCGAGAAGTTATACGCTAGTCTACTCTGGTATATCGATGCCCCGTCTCGATACACCCACGACTAGGGACTTTGAAGGATGTACTTATGGACTACCATGTCCCCACTAGTATGATCCGCATCATAGTCCAGGTAGTCAAGTACAGATCCTAAGGGCTTTACCAACATGTAACAGAGAGACAATCAGTATACACGTTAAGGTAAAGATCAACCAGATAGCATACTATCATGTCGAGCAAGAAAGTCCTCCCTATATACGTCCCAGCATCCACTACAATATACATCCTATGTACAGTAATGGCCTCTAGGGCATACATATAACTAACAATCTCCCACTTGCACTAGGGCCATCTGTAGCAGTGGTTGTAGTATCTCATACTCAACCATCCCATAAAAATCTCTCTCTGGGAACAGGCCTTTGTGAGTGGATCCGCTGTGTTTGTCCTCTGAGTCTACTCTCCTAACCTCGATCCCTTGGAGATCTACCATCTCCATGATCAAGTGATACTGCCTTAGAATATGTCTGGATCACTGATGGGACCGGCGTTTCTTGGCACAAGCCACAATTCCATTGTTTCACAATGGTAGGAACATAGTTCATCTCATGAACCATTATACACCCAAACAGCCTCTTTGGTAGCATCTTAAGTAGCGATGTATCCTGCCTTTATCGTCTAGTATGTCACGGTATTTTTCTTGGAACTCTTCCAACATACCGTCCCTGTACTGAGGGTAAAGACAATGCCTGCGACTGACATTCAGTCGTCTTTATCACCCTGGAATACTTCCAGCGATTCTCCTCAGGGTCGATTGACACCATCTCACTACATCTAGTGAGTATCCTAACATCCATTTAAATCTATCTCATAGATCCAAAACTCAGGATTTAGCAGGTATCATCATGATCCTATGTGGAGAATCATTGTGATATGCGGAGATTGATCGAGCGTAGCATAGGAAACTCCTTCCCTATCAGGAGTATGTCATCCACGTACTCTACGAGGATCATCACCATACTCCCTACTACCTTTTTGTATATACAAGGTTCATCTACCATTTTGATGATGTCAAACTCTTTGACCGCTTCATCAAAACAGATGTTCCAACTCCGTGATGCCTGCTTTAATCCTATAAAGCATCTTGCTCACGTTTCCGCTGCTCCCACTGTCTACGAAGCCCTCTGGCTGTGTACTTATAGACGCACTCTTCTAAAACATCATTTAGAAAAGCAGTCATGACACCCGACCACCAGATATCGTAGTCATGGTATGTAGCCGTGACAAGTAGGATCTGGATGGACTTAAGCATAGCTACTTGAAAAGGTTTCATCATTATCCACACCTGGTCAATGATGCAAACTTTTAACAAGTCTAGCTTTGAAAGTCTCAACTTTTCCATATACACCAAGTAATCTTCTTAAGATATACTTGCTCCTGATGGGGATTTAACCCTTCAGATATAGCAACCAAAGTCCATACTTTGTTGGTGTACATGGATTCCATCTCAGATCGCTAAGCATCCAGCCATTCTTACAGAGTCATCACTCTCGATGGCCTGCTCGAAACTAGTTGGGTCATCATCTCATGATGCAATCCTCGCTCCCACTGTCATAGAGAAACTGAAGTATCTCTCAGGTGGGTGAGGAACCCTCACTAGATCGGCGGAGAGGCTGAGGTTCGTTGGTAACTATTGAATCGTTTGGTTCTTTCAAATCATCAGCTGCAGTTTTTATAGCTGGAACCTTTCCAGTTCTACATAACAGATCTTGCCTCGAGCTTGTCCGGAATTTGTCATTCAGACATAGGCTGGACAACCCCAAATCTTAACCAACTTAAGATATGGGCTCTTCCCTTTCCATATCAAATATAAAGTGGTAGGCAACTGATTTGATTTGAACCCTATTCAATAGGTATGCATCTTCTCAAGTGCATAACTCCCAAAAAGAAATAGGTAACTCAGTAGTACTCATCATAGAGCACACCATATCAAATAGGGTGTATCTGCTCCGCCCCGATATACCATCGTGCTATGGTGTATACAGAGGAGTAATGCTGAGAGAGAATCTCATTCTCCTTTAGAATAGTCCAGGAATTCCATGCACAAGTATTCTCCTCCCTGATCTCATCATAGGACATAATACTTATACCCGTATTTTGGTTCTCTACTTCTAACTTATATTCTATGAATATCTCAAAAGGTTCGGACTTGTGTTTCAACAGGAACATATGTCTGAATCTTGAGAGATTATCAGAGAATGTAATGAAGTACAAAGAACATTTCCTGGCATGTGTAGACAGGGGACCTTACATACATCAACATGTATCATCCCAAGAGTTCACTAACTCTTTCTCTGTTTCCAATAAACAGAGCTATGGTCATCTTATCTTTGTGACATGACTGGCGAGTTTCACAAGATGTAAATTCAAACTTATTTAAATATGCATCTATATGTAACTCTAGCTAGTCGGGTCATATTGATATGACCTAGTCTACAATGCCTCAAGAAAGATTCGTTCATTTCTGAACTCTTCCTCTTGTGTGTGTTCCATATACTAAGAACTGTAGTTTGATTTAGAACATTAATGCTTTTAGATAACGTGCCTGAACCGATCAACTTTTGATATAGGAAATGTTCAAAACATTATCCAACAATACAAAATTTTACCGTTTCTTTACTAATAAAGAGACTGATATGATTTTGTATATCAGGTTCGGTATCTAATAACATTTGTTCAGAATCAATGTATTGTAATACAGGGTGACAGTGACCAACAGACTTGGCTACAACTCTTGCCCCGTTTTCTACCTCATGAAATTTATCACCCGTTCTCAGTTCTCTACCTTTCTGTAGCCCTATGTAACAGATTACATATCTGGGATCCTGATCTGGTATCTCATACCCAGGACGTAAAGGATACTGAGAAACAGTTCTGTATAATGAACACACCCGAAGATGATGCATCAGCATGCACTCTCTTCGTTTGGGCGGCACGGGAAATCTGGTATTCCCCAATTTCCTGCTCTGTCTTATAACAATTATAAGTTGGAGCGGGACCAAAGTTCCCCAGCTCAGTATAACAAGCGGGTTCGGTCAATATTCCGTATTATTATCTTGATTAAGGCGTGATATGGTCGCTACCTGGAGAGAGAGAGAAGAAAACACTCAGCGTGCGCTCTGTCAAGAATAGATTGGTTTTTATTTTATCTAATCAGGATGGCTCCCACTGCTTTTTATCAAATCTTCCTTCAAACCCTAAAAGGAAAGACTAGCCGGGATTAATTACACACTACAAGTTCGCCAATCTTTCAGCCAGGCTAGTGTCGGTACTTTGAGGGAGGTCCCCCGTGCTTTCGCACGAACCTAATTAATGTAAACCTCGTTTTCCCAGAGGCGTAACCCCGTTGACACCTTTCTAGACACCTACTTGATCGGCTAATTGTAATGTATAAAACTCTCCCAGGAGTAACTCTTACTCGCAGCGGGTATCGGGATCCAACTATCTCATAGAAGGTATGCAATCTCATTGCAAATTTCAACACTTGAAATTCCCGATAATATTTTGCCCCTAGCACCCTATGACCTTGACGGAGGTCAACAAACCATAGGCTACTAGTCAAGTTCAACCCGTCATTTCTTGATCGAATTAAACCCACCCGCACGACCCTTGACGGAGGTCAACAAGGCCGCACGACTACCCTAACTCAATCTGCATCATATGCATAAACAGATAAATACTAGTTAGCTACCGCACACTACGCCTTGACGGAGGTCAACAAACGTAGCACGAATACTAAATAGGACTTATCTGAAATGACGGAGGGCTACGACAGGTTTTTCTGAAAACCTATTGCGTAATGAACTTGATATCGTTGTAGGATCGAATGAATTTTAAAATGGAGTGCTTTTTAGGCTTTTCTAGTTTTGCTAAAGGAGTCACTCCCGGTGAAGGGATCGTCGGTCCTTTCCTCGTCGAATGAGGTGCGGGATATATCATATATATTACTGGGCAAAGCAAAAACTCTTAAAAGCAATCAAAAGACAAACCGAGTGTGTAGCATCTGCCAGTTATTGCTAAAGGAGTCACTCTCGGTGAAGGGATCTCGGTCCTTTCCTCATCGAATAAGGTGCAGGATATATCACATATACCGCTGTGCAAAGCAAGAACTGTAGCTACCCGTTTTATTTTGAAATTCGATTCTACAACATCTTAGGTTTCTTTTATTTCATTAATCACATTAATGAAGTCCCATCATTTAAGTACCTAAACATCACAGATAAATACGACGTACACTTATGCCATCCGCATTCGCCTCGATGTCCCCTCGTGCACCGTTAGGTTAGGTAACTAACGGCAGAGCAGGGCAGGGCTAGCACGGGTGTAAAACATAAGTAACGTCTTATAATATATCATATATACTATATACTGTATCTATCATAGAACATCTCATGATCACATCACAGATATCGCAGCAGAAGAAACATACGAAATATTGGATATACTAGGACGTCCGTGTTTTCAATACGAGCCAGTATAAAACACGGATTCCACGGTCGTGATGAATAGCCAAACCCACACCCCTAGACCCCTACGAGAGCGGCAAGCAACCCTACCAATTCTGGAGTTAGGAGACCCGGACTCGACTCCTCGAGTTGGTCTCCCACTGGACCCCAGAACCCAGTAACTTGTGCTCCCCTCCTTGGGTCTATCCTAGTGCAGAAAAGTAAATAATATACAAACGGTGACAACTTCCGCAACCTGGAAGCGCCCCAATAAAAGAATATTACATACAAGTTTTTACATGAATGAAAATGAAAAACACTCATCTCACATAAAAACCCCCGGCTATTCAAACACGACGATCCAATATAACATATCCAGCAACACATAACATCACATGTCATCAACGTAAGTAAATATGCGCATCCCAATTGTCGTTGGCATATAGCAACGAAACCGGCGATATCACATATTACACTTACGGTCACAGAAAAGAAAGTGTAAAACTACAACAGTTGGAATCCGCAACCACCTCAGACATCGCATGCCTGACCAAATGAATTACTTAGACATCGCATGCCTAACAATTATAAACCCCGCATTTTAGTCTCAAAATCGAAAACACTTTTCAATATCAAGTCGGGTAATTCAACAAGATTCCCGACATTCTGATCGAATGCTCGTCGTAAACTTCAGTAGACGGCCGCACCCCGGATACCGTCGACGAAGTGCACCAAGGCGGAACATCGCCACGGCGAGCACCCGAACGGATGCTTTCGGCGACGGGGTTCTCCTACAGTCACTTGGTCGGGGCTATGGAGTGAAGCTGTCTATTAAGTTTACCCGGCGAGTATCCGCGTACGCTACGTGATTGCGACGGACTTTTGATCACATCAAAATTCCGTGGCAACTGATCAAGTGAGACTAAACTGCTATGTTTATAACATTCATTCAGTTATCTCATAACTACTTGTGAATTCCAATTATTGTATCCCATTCCAGATAATTAGAAAATGTTAAACTTTCCGATTGAACATTCGAACACCCAAGTTTTCCCGATACAGATCAACACATGAAATAAGTCTAACAACATTCAGTTCGTGCCTCAGTACCGACGGTCCAGCCGTAGAAGGGTCAAGCCAACGCCTCACATGTGGCACGCCGTACTGCCCCAAACCCGAAGGTTCAAAGGGCAGTTCAAGACGGTCACATAATCGAGTTAAGGTTTGTTGTCTTCTAGAGGGACCATCGCGTTACTTGCACTACTTAGAACGTCGTTAAACTACGGAAAAATCCAACACTTGGAAATTTCCCGACAGGGGAAAAATTGGGTATTTATATCCGGTCGAACTTTTTAACATATTCTAAAATTTATCCGGAAAGCCACACAGACAAAATTTGATACTCCGATCGAAACACCGAATCCCCAAAAACACAGCAGAAAAATTCAACTCTTGAATAAATATTAAAAATTCCCAGAAAACTCAGCTCTTTGTACTAGGAATTACTGTGCAAAGGAACAGGGCTGACGTCATCAATGGGCCGCTGATCCGCCGCAGAAGCCATGCTTCTGCCGCGGATTGTTAGTGTATATGCCCTAGAGGCCATTACTGTATCATACTAGTTTGTATATTACTTAATGGATGCTTGGGATATTCACCTTGTATATACAATCTTGCTCAAAATAGTAGTATGCTACTTGGTTTGTTTCTACTTCAATGTGTACATGTGTTTATTTTGTATATCACCTATACACATTAGTAGAGCCCTTAGGATCTTTGCTTGATTACCAGCGATGTGATGGCCGTCACACTAGTGGGGCTGGGTAATCTATAAGCACATCCTTATGCAGGTCCCTGGTCGCAGGACTATCGAGACAGGGCATCGATACTCCGGAGTAGACCAGCGCATGCGCTTCTCATCCCAGTGTGGGAGACGGTCTGTCCCACAGCCGTCAGTACGTCGTACTTGAGATAGTATGCGGGTGCTCGTTAGGTTATGGGTACACTGGACAGGACTCGTCGGGAACTGACTAGTTGGTATTATACCTATCGTCAGTTATCAGTTCCCGGGTGACATGAGTACAGCTTAGTCTGCTGACTTGATACTGTCACTTCGCCTCGAGTGTGTTCCCACTGTACTTTGATCACTACCCTACCACGGCTCAAAGGAGTCATGCAAACAGGTAGTGGTTGGGTGCAGTCCCGAAGCACTTGGAGGCAGTGACGGTTAGACAGGATTCGTCTCTCCCGGTATTGGGGGTTGACATCGCGCTGTGTCTAGAAGAGCCATTACACGAGTAGTCCCTGGCCAGGGCAAACGAGATATACTGGTAGGTTTCCAGTGTTATCTCAGGGTGTTTTGGGCTTTGCTCCGGCACGACTTGTACCGCTATTGGGGGACTGACGTTTACCGCCCCCTAGGCCCGCCATGCGATGTATCAGACGAACAGACCGGACTGTACGGAGAATGTCACACTCAGGCTCAGTAGGAGTTCAGATGGGTTTCGCCTCGTCGGTCTTCTTGTCGGCATTACCTGGGGACCGTTACGCACAGCTAGTGCCGCTTGCGGTCTGTGGTTAAACCCACTGCCAGCGTAGTGTCGAGTCTTTAGAGTCCCACACAGAAAGCTTTTCGCCTTTAGGCAAAAGAGTAGAGGTCGCATGGTATTGCGACAGGTCGCATGGTTTTGCGACAGGGTTCGGTCACATCCGTGCACTTGTGCACGTACATTGTCCGGACAGTTTACACTAGCGGGCTTTGGTTTAAGCCAGATCCTAGTGTACCTTATGGGATTGGATTTATCCAGTTTGCATTCGTGTTCCTCGGAACGCGGATGCGGGTGTGTATGCACAGTTGACAGGGAGGCACAGACAGCGGATTCTCATTAGGGTTGTTGACAGTTGACCGTTGACTTTTTGACTTTTTGCTCAACCCTAATGAGAATATGATATGTGATTAACTATTATATTAATTAAGTATTATGGTGATATGGTTGTTGACTTGTTGACTTTTGTTGACTTGTTGACTTTGTTGACTTGTTGACTTTTGTTGACTTGTTGACCGGTTGACTAGGCTTGACTAGTTGACCATCATGATAACCATGGTTATCATTTCATGCCAAAGACTTTTTCTTGCTTGCTCATTTGAGTAAAATGAGTGCATGACATGATAAGGTTATGGTTGCTTCTAACCATCACATAAGACTTTTTTTGATATGATGAGTTATGATCACTTTGGATTATGAGAGGGTGAAAGACAAAAGAGTTGCTCATTCTTTCTTGCTCATTCTCTCTCTTGTTCTTGAGCTCTCCTCTTGCTCTCACCCTCAACCTCTTGCTCCCTCTCTTGATCTATGGTTCTCTTGTCTCATGAGTTGAGAATCAAGAACCATAGATAAAATCCCATTCTAAATCATCTCTACTCATTCTAGTTCACTAGGTTTAGCAAACCAAGTGAACTAGTTTCTTCAAAGAACGAAGAAGGAGCTAAAGGTTGGAGCTTTCAAGTGGATCTATCTTCGGCGTACGGAGACAACGAGAAGGAGCCATCGAACCACCATCGGAGCTTGAAGAGAAGGAGTTCAAGTTTAGGTATAACCATCTTCATCCGAGTAGCTAAATATCTTTAGCTTAGTATGCTAGTTTTAGTTTAGGTAAAGATCCCGACCTAGCTTAGTCCATGTTGCCTCTTGCGTTAAAATTTTGATTTTATACCGTTTCCGCCTCCCCGTAAGAACCGGGGGTCGCAACGTGGACTTACAGTGGTATCAGAGCCTAACTAAACTTAAACTAGCTTGGTAGTGAAGTGTAACGAAGTTCGGAACCGGAAAAATCCAAAAACCAAACTTTTACAAAAACTGAGTTTCTGTTGAAATTTTTTTGGCTAAAAATGAAAAACTTTACACTTGTAAATTCGGCTCAGGGTTTTGTGTGAACACCCAAGAAAAACGATACAGTAATTCGTCCAAACCGCCGCCCTTCCGCCGCGCGAGCTAGGCATCCGCCGCGGAACCGCCGCGTTTTGTCGTCTTCTGTGCATCGTTTTTCGTGCAGTGTGTGTATGTGTTGGTTTTGGGATTTTTGAAATATATTATATGTGCCCAGATTTTCCAGAAAAGAAATTTCCTTTTGGGGTCCTATAATTCCGTATTTTTCCGAACTTCACTGCACTTTGACTATGATGGTTATATCTGTGATGTTTGCATGTATTGAACGTCGGCTAATCGCTATAAGTCGATTGGTCGGGGTTATACATGATCTGTAATGTGCTGGAATGTGTATATAAATATGTTGGATTGTCGCGGGTGAATAGCCGGGGGTTGTGAGGCGAGAGTTTTCTTTTCTTGCAATTCATGTAAATTTGTAAATTGATGTAATAATTATTTGTATGGCCGCACAACCGGGTCGGGGTTGTAGCCGTCATTGTATAATTTCTTTTTACTGTTTTTGCTCCTAGGATAGACCCATGGAGGGGTGCACAAACTACCGGGTATGCCGAAGTGTCGAGTGGCCTACTCATGGAAATGAGGGAGGTTGCTACGCTTCGGGTACTTGGCGGGTAGTTTGCCGCACCCGTAGGGGTCTTGGGTGGGGTTTTGGCTATTCACCGCGACCGTGTAATCTGTTTTTGTTACAGGCTCGTACAAATTACAGATTCCTAGTATATCCAATGTATTTATCTGTGATCTGAAATGTTTATCATTGCAGTATATCTATATATGATATTATTTAGGCGTTGCTTATGTTTTACAGACGCGCTAGCCCAGCCCCCGCTCTGTCGTTAGTTAAGTAACCTAACGGGTAATGACGGGGCCCCGTGGCGAATGCGAATGGCATAAGCGTACGTCATATTTTGGTTGTTTTCTGCAATGGTAGGTTTAAATGATGGGACGCATTAAAAGAACTAATGCAAGAATATCACGCATTAAAAGAACTAATGCAAGATAATAAACCAAGTTAAAGTCGTTGGAACACTTTCGAAAAACCACTCGGTTCTTTTCAAAACAAACTTTTAAAATACGGAGTTTGAGCCACTCCATTTAAAAGCTATCTCGTTCCATCGACCAAATCAAGTTCACTACGTTCACGGTTTTGCCAAAACCATCCGTAGCCCTCCATCATTTCAGTTAAATATTCGGTAGTATTCAAGCTATGTATTTTGACCTCACGCCAAGGCATAGTGATTGGTAGCTGCCGGATATTTATCTGTTGCATAGATAGAATGCGTTGGTTTGAGACAGTCGTACTGCCATTTTGGCCTACGTCAAGGGTATGTACGGGTGGATTCAATTAACCTGGATAATGATGGGACGAACTTGACATGTGACTTATGACATTTTGACCTCACGCCAAGGTCATAAGAGCATGGGGCAAAAATCCACATCGGGAGTTTCATAAGTACTGAAACTTGCTAGATTTGCATACCATTTGGAGTGTGATGATTCTGGTAGGATTCCTTCAGTTTCGTCACGCGATGATATTTGGATCCCGATCCTACTGTGAGTATATGCTACTCCTCGGGAAATTTCTCACTTAACGATCAATGCTATAAACCTAGTAGGTGCCTAGAAAGGTGTTAGCGGGGCTACGCCCCCAGGGAAAAGAGGTTCTTTAATTAAGGAACTTCGCGAAAGCGTTGGAAAAACTCCCTCGAAGTACCGACACCGGCCTGGCTGAACGGTTAAGCAAGTATTGTACGGTGGGATTGATCCTGACTAATTCTTCCTTTATTGTTTGAGGAGGGATTCGAGAAACAGTGGGAGCCATCCTGTTTAGACAAACTAAAAACCACTCTAAACTTGCAAGAGCATCATGCTGAGTGTTTCTTCTTCTCTCTCCTAATTGCAGCGACCAATCAACATGACTGGACTTAAGTTACTCCTAGATAAAAACAAACTGACAGGGCCAAACTACAAAGATTGGCTCAGGAATGTCAAGATAGCAATCACTTATGACAAGCTGGGGTATCTTCTTACCACCAAAGCTCCCCCTGTCCCTGGTCCAACTTCCAGTGTCGCGGATAAGGAAATCCGCAAGACTTGGGAGATTGATAGCGCGAAGGCCAAGTGCCTCCTGCTTGCCTCGATGGACAACGAACATCAGAGGAGGCATGAGAATATGGACATGGAGTCCATATTGCTCCATACAAAAGAACTGTATGGAGAGCAATCACGTATCGCAAGATACGAAGCGTCGAAAAAGTTATTCTCGACAAGAATGGCCGTCGGATCATCAGTAGCCGAGCACGTGCTAAAGATGATCGGCTTCATTGAGGAGCTCGCTGACCTAGGGATCACATTGGAGAGTGAGCTATATACGGATATAGTTCTCCAGTCCCTTCCTTCCACTTACGCCCAGTTTATACTGAACTTCAACCTACAGGAAAAAGAGGTTGAACTTTCAGAGCTCCTCAACATGCTGAGGAGCGCAGAGGGCACCCTACAGAAAGGTAGGGAAACATCCACTTTGTTTGTAGGAGGATCATCTTCTTCTAGGTCCAAGGAGAAAGCCAAGGGAAAGAAGAAGAAGGCCCCCGCCAAACCAAGGGGCGGTGTTAGTAAAGTGGATACGAAGGGAAAAGGTAAAGCAACAAAGATAGCGGGGAAGCTTGTGGATAAGGAAGAATGCTTCTATTGTCATAAGAAAGGACACTGGAAGAATGATTGCAGGGCCTGGAAGGCCAGAACACAGGAATTGAAGCAGGTTGCAGCTTCAGCTTCAGGTGTGTATGTTATTGAAAACTGTCTTTCAATAAACTCTACTTCCTGGGTATTGGATACCGGATCAGGATCTCATATCTGTAATTCTTTGCAGGCGTTGAGAAACCGTAGTGTTTTGAAAGCAGGTGACATGACCCTCAGAGTTGCAAACGGAGCTAGCATGGATGGTAAAGCCGTGGGGGACTATCACCTGGGAATGTCAGATGGACATGTTTTGGTTTTGCGTAATTGCTTTTTTGTACCCAACGCAACTTGTAATATCATTTCTGTATCTTTAGTTTCTAAAGAAGGTTATGAATTTGCGTTTGTAAGTAATGTTGTAAACATTCACCTTAATCAAGTTTTGATTGGGTCAGGTACATTGAGTAATGGTATATACGTGTTAAACCAACCGCAGATTTTTAATGTCCAGAATACACACAAAAGAAAGTCTCCAGAAATAAATCAGACTTTCTTATGGCATTGTAGATTGGGTCACATCAATGAGAGAAGGTTGACTAAGTTACATACAGAAGGGTATTTGAATGCGTTCGAATATCAGTCGTATGCCACTTGTCAATCCTGTCTCAAAGGAAAGATGACAAAGACTCCGTTTACTGGACATGGAGAAAGAGCGAGCGAGCTCTTGGGACTCGTACACAGTGACGTGTGCGGTCCAATGTCTACACATGCCCGAAGCGGACATTCTTACTTCATTACTTTTACGGATGATTTCTCAAGGTACGGTTATGTCTTCTTAATGAATCATAAGTCCGAAGCCTTTAGAAAATTCCAGGAGTATAAGAATGAAGTAGAGAAACAGACCGGCAAAAGTATTAAGATTCTAAGATCGGATCGAGGTGGAGAATACTTAAGTGCCGAGTTCCTGGACTATTTAAAAGAGAACGGAATTCTCTCTCAGCTTACTCCTCCATACACCCCGCAACATAACGGTGTATCGGAGAGACGGAACCGCACCCTATTGGATATGGTGCGGTCCATGATGAGTAACGCTGAGTTACCGCGATCATTCTGGGGATATGCGCTAGAATCAGCAGCATACCTTTTAAACCGAGTTCCGACTAAGACTGTGCCTACCACCCCATATGAAATGTGGAGTGGGAAGAAACCCTATCTTCAATATCTGAAGATCTGGGGATGTCCAGCTTTTGTCAAAAAGCAGCATGCGGACAAACTCGAGGCACGCTCAGTACTGTGCAAGTTTGTGGGATACCCAAAGAACACCAGGGGGTATCTTTTCTACTACGCAGAGGAACAAAAAGTCCTTATTTCTCGTAATGCCCACTTTCTAGAACACTAGTTCTTGGAAAAGGAATATAGTGGGAGCGCAGTAGAACTGGAAGAAATTCCAGAACCACGGACTATTACTGAAAGTTTAGTGGAACCAGAGGGTTCGGAAGAACAGGACATTCCTACGCCGCTCCGCAGGAGTAGTAGGCAGTCTCATCCGCCCGAGAGATACTGCGGTTTTCTCATAGACGGGGATAGAGAGGATTGCATCATAAATTATGATGAGCCTACTAGCTTCCAGCAGGCCGTTCAGAGCGTAGACTCAGTGAAATGGCTGGATGCAATGCGGACCGAAATGGAGTCCATGTACACCAACAAGGTATGGACGTTGGACATTGCTCCAGACGGGGTAAAACCCGTAGGATGCAAGTGGATCTTCAAAAGGAAGATTGGTGTAGATGGACAGGTTGAGACCTATAAAGCTAGGCTGGTAGCAAAGGGTTTTCGTCAAAGACCTGGCTTGGACTATGACGAAACCTTTTCTCCAGTAGCCATGCTGAAATCCATTCGGATCCTTCTTGCCATTGCTGCCTTCCACGATTATGAGATCTGGCAAATGGACGTAAAGACAGCTTTTCTAAATGGAAATTTAGAGGAGTGTGTCTATATGGACCAGCCGGGGGGTTTCATTCAGAGTGGGAGCAGCGGAAAGGTGTGCAAGTTGCTTAAGTCCATCTATGGACTAAAGCAGGCGTCGCGGAGTTGGAACATCTGCTTTGATGAGACGGTCAAAGAATTTGGCTTTATCAAAAATCCAGATGAACCATGCATCTATAGTAGATTTGTAGCGAGAACTGTAGTATTCCTCGTTTTATACGTGGATGACATTCTCTTAATAGGAAATGACATTCCTATGCTACAATCTGTCAAGGGGTTCTTGTCACACAGGTTCTCCATGAAAGACCTGGGTGATGCCTCATACATTCTGGGTATCCGGATCTACCGTGACAGATCCAAGAGGATATTAGGACTTTCACAGTCCAGGTATATCGACACTATACTAAAGAGATTCAGTATGGAAGATTCCAAGCGCGGTAACCTACCGGTTTGTCACGGGATCACCCTCTCTAAAGAGATGTCTTCCAAGACTGATTTGGAGAGGGATCGCATGTCTATTATACCCTACGCTTCTGCGGTAGGCTCTATAATGTATGCGATGTTGTGTACCAGACCGGATGTAGCTTATGCACTGAGTGTGGTAAGCCGGTATCAGTCAAACCCTGGGGAGAAACACTGGATAGCGGTAAAGAACATTCTCAAGTACCTGAGAAGGACTAAGGAGATGTTCTTGGTGTATGGCGGAAAAGACCTCCAGATCGAGGCCTTTGCTGACTCCAGCTTCCAGAGTGACAAGGATGATTCCAAGTCCATGTCGGGTTTTGTCTTTACCCTCAATGGAGGGGCGGTGTGTTGGAAGAGTTCCAAACAGGAAACCGTTGCAGACTCGACGATGGAAGCGGAATACATCGCTGCATCTGATGCCGCAAAAGAAGCTGTCTGGATGAGGAAGTTCTTGAAAGAACTTCAGGTGGTTCCGTCCATTGTTGATCCAATACCTCTGTATTGCGACAACAACGGGGCTATAGCTTTAGCGAAGGAACCCAGGTCCCATCAGAGATCCAGGCACATCTTGAGGCGGTATCACCTGATCAGGGAGATCGTGGATCGCCAGGAGATCGAGGTTCGGAGAGTCGCTTCAGAAGACAACACTGCAGATCCATTCACCAAGGCCTTGCCCCAGACTCAGTTCGAGCGGCTGATCGAGATGATAGGTCTTCGATACGCCAGTACATGGCCTTAGTGCAAGTGGGAGATTGTTAGTGTATATGCCCTAGAGGCCATTACTGTATCATACTAGTTTGTATATTACTTAATGGATGCTTGGGATATTCACCTTGTATATACAATCTTGCTCAAAATAGTAGTATGCTACTTGGTTTGTTTCTACTTCAATGTGTACATATGTTTATTTTGTATATCGCCTATACACATTAGTAGAGCCCTTAGGATCTTTGCTTGATTACCAGCGATGTGATGGCCGTCACACTAGTGGGGCTGGGTAATCTATAAGCACATCCTTATGCAGGTCCCTGGTCGCAGGACTATCGAGACAGGGCATCGATACTACGGAGTAGACCAGCGCATGCGCTTCTCATCCCAGTGTGGGAGACGGTCTGTCCCACAGCCGTCAGTACGTCGTACTTGAGATAGTATGCGGGTGCTCGTTAGGTTACGGGTATACTGGACAGGACTCGTCGGGAACTGACTAGTTGGTATTATACCTATCGTCAGTTATCAGTTCCCAGGTGACATGAGTACAGCTTAGTCCGCTGACTTGACACTGTCACTTCGCCTCGAGTGTGTTCCCACTGTACTTTGATCACTACCCTACCACGGCTCAAAGGAGTCGTGCAAACAGGTAGTGGTTGGGTGCAGTCCCGAAGCACTTGGAGGCAGTGACGGTTAGACAGGATTCGTCTCTCCCGGTATTGGGGGTTGACATCGAGCTGTGTCTAGGAGAGCCATTACACGAGTAGTCCCTGGCCAGGGCAAACGAGATATACTGGTAGGTTTCCAGTGTTATCTCAGGGTGTTTTGGGCTTCGCTCCGGCACGACTTGTACCGCTATTGGGGGACTGACGTTTACCGCCCCCTAGGCCCGCCATGCGATGTATCAGACGAACAGACCGGACTGTACGGAGAATGTCACACTCAGGCTCAGTAGGAGTTCAGATGGGTTTCGCCTCGTCGGTCTTCTTGTCGGCATTACCTGGGGACCGTTACGCACAGCTAGTGCCGCTTGCGGTCTGTGGTTAAACCCACTGCCAGCGTAGTGTCGAGTCTTTAGAGTCCCACACAGAAAGCTTTTCGCCTTTAGGCAAAAGAGTAGAGGTCGCATGGTATTGCGACATGTCGCATGGTTTTGCGACAGGGTTCGGTCACATCCGTACACTTGTGCACGTACAGTGTCCGGACAGTTTACACTAGCGGGCTTTGGTTTAAGCCAGATCCTAGTGTACCTTATGGGATTGGATTTATCCAGTTTGCATTCGTGTTCCTCGGAACGCGGATGCGGGTGTGTATGCACAGTTGACAGGGAGGCACAGACAGCGGATTCTCATTAGGGTTGTTGACAGTTGACCGTTGACTTTTTAACTTTTTGCTCAACCCTAATGAGAATATGATATGTGATTAACTATTATATTAATTAAGTATTATGGTGATATGGTTGTTGACTTGTTGACTTTTGTTGACTTGTTGACTTTATTGACTTGTTGACTTTTGTTGACTTGTTGACCGGTTGACTAGGCTTGACTAGTTGACCATCATGATAACCATGGTTATCATTTCATGCCAAAGACTTTTTCTTGCTTGCTCATTTGAGTAAAATGAGTGCATGACATGATAAGGTTATGGTTGCTTCTAACCATCACATAAGACTTTTTTTGATATGATGAGTTATGATCACTTTGGATTATGAGAGGGTGAAAGACAAAAGAGTTGCTCATTCTTTCTTGCTCATTCTCTCTCTTGTTCTTGAGCTCTCCTCTTGCTCTCACCCTCAACCTCTTGCTCCCTCTCTTGATCTATGGTTCTCTTGTCTCATGAGTTGAGAATCAAGAACCATAGATAAAATCCTATTCTAAATCATCTCTACTCATTCTAGTTCACTAGGTTTAGCAAACCAAGTGAACTAGTTTCTTCAAAGAACGAAGAAGGAGCTAAAGGTTGGAGCTTTCAAGTGGATCTATCTTCGGCATACGGAGACAACGAGAAGGAGCCATCGAACCACCATCGGAGCTTGAAGAGAAGGAGTTCAAGTTTAGGTATAACCATCTTCATCCGAGTAGCTAAATATCTTTAGCTTAGTATGCTAGTTTTAGTTTAGGTAAAGATCCCGACCTAGCTTAGTCCATGTTGCCTCTTGCGTTAAAATTTTGATTTTATACCGTTTCCGCCTCCCCGTAAGAACCGGGGGTCGCAACGTGGACTTACACGGATCAGCCGCTAAATTTACTGTTCACCAGAAACTTTTTGCACCGTAATTCTTATTTTTCCCTGCTGAATTTTTTAGCAATTTTTAATTTAGAAAAACTCACTGTTTTCAAAAAAGGATAGAGAGCATGTTAGAAATGGGTTTTCGGGTTCGTTCGGACTTCAAACTCTGTCTGGACTTCGCCTAAGGCTCTAGCTAGGCTCTGATACCACTGTAGGGTTCCTAGGCACCCTAATGAGGTCTCACAAGGCATCGATCATGCCAAATTAAAATTTTAACGGTGCCGAGAAACCCGACTACGGATCGTTTGCTAGAAATCTAGGCGAAAAGATAACTAGTTAACATTTAACTAAGAGATACGGAAATACAACCTTTGTAGATCCGGTTCTCCACCTCCATAGCTCCGCAACGAAGTCCTCTCCGCTGTCCAAAAAGAATCCGGGCTCTAGCGTCGACTTCATCAGAGAATAAGCGAGCTAGGTCGTCGATGTCCATGCCGAAGATGATCTACGTTGAGGCATCGCTAGATCGAGCTCCACCTTCACCAAGTCTTGAAAACTTGTGAGGGAAACACACTCTACTACTTGGCAAGAGGTAGAGGATGAAGAAATAGGAAGTGGGTAGACTTTAGAATTGGATTTCACACTCTTTTTCATCACTTGCCATTGATGGAGGCAAGCTTTCTTCACTTGAAGAAATGAAGAAGAAGATGGTAAAATGTTATGATAAGTAATATGAAAATATAAAATAAAAGAATACTTATCATAATCTCTAACCATGGTAATGTGTAGAGAATCAATCATGGTTAAAGGAATGGTTAAGGTCAAGCTAGAGACAAAATGCTCACTTAGTCAAAAGATCAAGAAGCTTCAACTAGAATCCAAAATTAGCAACCATTTCATTTCATTTTCTTTTATTCATTTATCATAAATAAATGGATAATTAAATAAGATAAATGAATAACAAATAATAAACCCTAACCTATTCATTAACCAAGGTTTAACACTTTACACTTAACCAAAAAGCATGTATCATCAAACATGATACAAGCTAGTGCACAAAATCATATCACATATATAATGCGCACATCCGAGTGAGAAAATCCATCTTAAAGTGAACCGATACTAGTTAATGCAAAGTAATATATCAAATATATAATTATGCATTAAATCATTAAATCAACACTTGATTCAATGATCTGGTCATGTCGCACAAAACCGACAGGTATCATTAGTAACAACTTATCGAATCAACACTTGATCCGATAACCCGGCTATATCGCATATAACCGATCAATGTCACATCGCGAGAATCGAATACAGTATCACATACTGGTATCATTCTCGGTCCCGCACATATCTCATATGCGCTCCTATTTCGTTTCGCTTGAGCCAGGAAACCTCTGTGTAGGACTCTAAAGACTCGTCAATACGCCGGCAGCAGATGATGATCATATCAAACACCCACAAGCCGCAAGCGGTCTGCTAAACGTAACGGCCACCCGGGTATTGAACGATCTGAAGATCGACGAGCAAGCCCGCTCACACTCTTGTGAATCTAACCAGTAACACTACCGTACAGTCCGGTCTGATCGTCTGATATGTCGCATATCTCGCCTAGGGGTGGTAAACGTCAGACCCCAATAGCTCGATAAGTCGTGTCGATATGAGGTCTATAACAATTCGAGAAACTACTGGTAACACTTACCAGTAAATCTCAGCAACCCTGGCCAGGGATTTCCGGTTATAGCCAATCGAACACAGCGCAACATCAA
The DNA here is from genome assembly GCA_030015575.1 of Agapanthus africanus. Lineage (NCBI taxonomy): Eukaryota > Viridiplantae > Streptophyta > Magnoliopsida > Asparagales > Amaryllidaceae > Agapanthus > Agapanthus africanus. The sequence goes on along the minus strand of JASDDO010000029.1, from coordinate 143,627,439 downwards.
CTCCCTATACCGGGAGAGACGAATCCCCTCCTATCGCTCATTGCCTCCATGTGACTCGGGACTGTCACCAAAAACCACCGTTTTGCACGCCCTCTTGGACGTGGTAAGATGGAAATCAAAGCACAGTGGGAACCACACAAGACTCTATGACGATCTCGGGTCAACAGACTACTCTGTACCAGTGTCACCAGAGAACTGCCATCTGACGTGAGGTATAATACCATCTGGGAGTTCTCAGCGAGTCCGTCCAGTGTACCCAGTCTCTACTGAGCACCCGTATATCATCTCTGATGTCAAACACCAATGGATATGGGATCATCCATCGCCCATCTGTATGGGTCGAGAAGTTATACGCTAGTCTACTCTGGTATATCGATGCCCCGTCTCGATACACCCACGACTAGGGACTTTGAAGGATGTACTTATGGACTACCATGTCCCCACTAGTATGATCCGCATCATAGTCCAGGTAGTCAAGTACAGATCCTAAGGGCTTTACCAACATGTAACAGAGAGACAATCAGTATACACGTTAAGGTAAAGATCAACCAGATAGCATACTATCATGTCGAGCAAGAAAGTCCTCCCTATATACGTCCCAGCATCCACTACAATATACATCCTATGTACAGTAATGGCCTCTAGGGCATACATATAACTAACAATCGATATACCAGAGTAGACTAGCGTATACCTTCTCGACCCATACAGATGGGCGATGGATGATCCCATATCCATTGGTGTTTGACATCAGAGATGATATACGGGTGCTCAGTGGAGACTGGGTACACTGGACGGACTCGCCGAGAACTCCCAGATGGTATTATACCTTACGTCAGATGGCAGTTCTCTGGTGACACTGGTACAGAGTAGTCTGTTGACCCGAGATCGTCATAGAGTCTTGTGTGGTTCCCACTGTGCTTTGATTTCCACCTTACCACGTCCAAGAGGGCGTGCAAAACGGTGGTTTTTGGGTACAGTCCCGAGTCACATGGAGACAATGAGCGATAGGAGGGGATTCGTCTCTCCCGGTATAGGGAGTTGATGTTGCGCTGTGTTCGATTGGCTATAACCGAAAATCCCTGGCCAGGGTTGCTGAGATTTACTGGGAAGTGTTACCAGTAGTTTCTCGATTTGTTATAGACCTCATATCGACACGACTTATCGAGCTATTGGGGTCTGACGTTTACCACCCCTAGGCGAGATATGCGACATATCAGACGACGAGACCGGACTGTACGGTAAGTGTTACTGGTTGGATTCACAGGAGTATGAGCGGGCTTGCTCGTCGATCTTCTGATCGCTCAATACCCGGGTGGCCGTTACGTTTAGCAGACCGCTTACGGCTTGTGGGTGTTTGATATGATCATCACCTGCTGCCGACGTATTGACGAGTCTTTAGAGTCCTACACAGAAGTTTCCTGGCTCAAGCGAAACGAAATAGGAGCGCATATGAGATATGTGCGGGACCGAGAATAATGCGTGTATGTGATACCGTATAGTATTCTCGCGATGAATGTATCGATATGGTTGTATGCGATATAACCTAGTTATCGAATCAAGGATTGATTCGATAAGCCGATACATTGGATATTAGTCGGTCACATGTGATATGACCGGATCGTTAAATCAAGTGTTGATTTAATGATTTAATGCATAATTATATATTTGATATATTACTTTGCATTAACTAGTATTGGTTCACTTTAAATGGTTTTTCTCACTTGTTTGTGCACATTGTATATGTGATATATTTTTGTGCACAAGTTTGTATCATGTTTGATGATACATGCTTACTTGATTTTGTGTAAAGACTTATACCATGGTTATCATAATGGTTAGGGTTTTGAATTATTCATTTATTTGTTTATCCATTTATTTTTGGACAAATAAAGAGAGAAGAAAACAAAATAGTTGCTTTAATATCATGATGCTTGTTGAAGTTTCAAGAAGGTTTGACCATTTTGTCTTCATCTACTAAACCTAACCATTCACTAACCCTAGTAGATTCTCTACACTTAATCATAGTTAGGATATGATAAGTATTCAATCATTTTATTATTTTGAGATAATACTTATCATATTCTTGCTTCTTCTTCTTCTTCTTCACTTCAAGAAAAAGCTTGCTATCAACAATGGCAACTAGTGAAAATGAGTGAGAAAACCAATTTTAAAGTGAACCCACCACCTATTTCTTCATCCTCTACCTCTTGCCAAGTAGTATAGGGTGTTATCTTCACAAGTTTCATGACTTGGTGAAGTGGGAGCTTGATCTTGTGATGCCTCGACGTAGATCATCTTCGGCATCGTAGTCGATGACCTAGCCCGCCCATTTTTCCGATGAAGCCGACGCTAGAGCCCAGGATTCGATTTGGACAGCGAGGAGACTTCATTGCGGAGCTATGGAGATGGAGGACCGGATCTACAAAGGTTGTATTTCCGTTCTTTTAGTTAAGTTGTTAACTAGTTGCATCTTTCGCCTAAAATTCTAGTTAACGATCCGTATTAGGGTTTCTCGGCACTCGTAAAATTTTAAATTGGCATGGTTGATGCCTTGTGAGACCTCATTAGTGTGCCTAGGAACCCTACAAAAACAACCCTCCAAATTGCCAGTTTGCACAAGTGCAAATTAGCCCTCCTCCACCAATCTTCGGCCAATGAAAGATACAAGGAAATATGGCCGAAACGGAAAACAAACTGGCAACTCCAGAAAACTGATCCCGTAATAAATTACAGGAAAACCCCGCTACTGTGTATACACACCCGCATTTGTATTCCATCCGAAATACAAATGCAATGAGACAAAATCTACACTGTACTATACTAGGATCCGGCTAGTAATATCCGTCCGATCCTGATCCGTGCAATACCGCACGTATTTGATCGAACTCTGCCATATATCCATACGGCCTCTAGTACTGACCGTCCGATCCTGATCCGTGCAATACCGCACGTATCTGATCGAACCCTGCCATATTTCCATACGGCCTCTACAGCGTTTCGCCCGAAAACTTGAGCAACTGAATGTGGGGGACTCTAAAGACTCGTCAACACCTTGGTTGTGGATTTAACCACTAGCACGTCAGAGGTATAAGCCAATATGTGACGGGCTACCAGGTATTGACCAAAAGGGACGTCGATGAGCGAACTCATCCTGACACCCTACTGAGCCTGTCAGTGACAATATCCATACAGTCCGGTCCGTTCGTCTATGAGCTTCGCATGGCGGGCCTAGAGGGTTGGTAAAAGTCAGACCCCCAAAAGCGGTACAAGTTGGGTCGGAGTGTAGCCCAGAACACCCTGAGATACTACTGGAATACCTACCAGTAAATCTCCTGCCTCGGCCGAGGGCTTCGTGTAATGGCTCTCCTAGACACAGCGCGATCTCACCCCCAAAACCGGGAGAGACGAACCCCTAAAGATCCGCTCACTGCCTCCATGTGGCTCGGGACTGTACCCAACTAAAATCTGTTTGCACGTCTCCTTTGAGCGTGGTAGGGTAATAATCAAAGTACAGTGGGAACTCACACGAGACAAATGACGATCCTCAGGTCGATGAACTAACCTATACACATGTCACCAGGGAACTGCCATCTGACGTCAGGTATAAGACCAACTAGCAAGTTCCCGGCGAGTCATGTCCGGTGTACTCATAACCCAATGAGCACCTATATACATCTTAGTTGATCCAAATGACACCAATGGCTTGTGAGACCGGCCACCGCCCCTCGTCGGGGTCTCGACTGTATACACTAGTCTACTCTGGAGTATCGATGCCCTGTCTCGAAACTCCCACGACTAGGGACCTTTTTAGGATGTGCTTATAGACCCCAGCTCCCACTTATATGATCGCTATCATACTGCTGGTGGTCAAGCAAGAATCCTAGGGGCTCTATTAACGTGTAATAGCGACATGTCAGGTCACCTAAAGCAGTACACGATGATAAAGATAAACCAGATAGCATACTATCATCTCGAGTAGGACTGTCCTACCGGGATAGGTCCTCCCTCAATCATTGCAATCACGTGCCTGTAATCCAATAATTGACTCTGAGGGCACTATCTCCAACAATCTCCCACTTGCACTCAAGGCTAATTATTGCGATGTCGCATACTCACAGCCCGTGTGATACCGAACACCCAACTCCTCTACTAGTCAGTCTCACATAGCTCATTTGCGAAACTATTGCGTTTGAGGAATAGCCTCAGTGAATGGATCCGCTATGATGTTTCTATCTATGTCTCTCTATAACTCATGTTCGCGGAGAAACCCATCTCCTGAAATGAGCAATACCTGTCTTAGAGTATGTCTGGATGTCTGATGGGACCTAGCTCATAAATGAACTCCAAATCCAAACTTCTTAGACTGTATCGTCAACTGAACTTAATCAGTATCCTGCGCCATGCCTCCCTCAGTATTGCCTTGGACCACCTGTCCAAAATACTGCCCCTCGTCTGAAGGAAAACTATAATTCTGACAACCTCCTTGTCGTCAAGGTCACCTTGGAAGCCTTGAATGATAACTGTCTCCCGAATGAGGCTGTCGTTATCATATCCATAGAACATTCACTTATGTTCTAGAACTGCTTCCGATTGTTTCTCCAGGATTGGATCAATGTCAATTTATTGCATCTAGTGCAAGAACAACATCTGGTGTGGTACTTGACATCTCATGATTGACTCAATTGCCTGAGCAAGTGATCTGCCAATCATGCACATCCCTCTCCCCTTTAGTCTGTAAGACACCTTTAGAGAGGGTGACTCCATCACCTGCAGGTACACTACCGTGCCAGGAGTCGTCCATTCTAAATACTCTTAGAATGCTGTCTAAGTACCCTGATTGGGAAACCACCCAAATCTAGATCTAAAACCATAGATCTAGTAACCAGTATGTCTGATATAATGTCCAAGTCCCATGTGGAGAAACTACTGTGTGACGACCAAAGTATAACCGATCGTAGTATAGGAATATCACTTCCTACTCTGTGTATGTCATCCAAATACCAGGACATCACACCCTACTACCTTCTCAACAAATCCATCCCCTATTCTGATGAAGTCAAACCTATGACTGTCACATCAGAAATTGATGATCTATCTCCGCTATATCTGCTTTAGTCTATAAATAGACATAAGCTACATGTCCACCAATGCTTCCGCTGCTCCCACTGACCACGACAACCCTCTGGCAGAGTCATATAGACGTGCGCTTCTAAAGCTAGTTTAGAACGACGCTATACTCATCCTCCTGCCGGGACTCACAGTCTGGAACAACAGTAATGGCAAATCTGGGTAAACAAGAACCTCCCTGTCACCGTCCTTGAGGCTACCGGAGTACCTCTCGGGTGCCTGAGGTTACCCACCGTATCTGCGGAGTGGCCAATGGAATGTCAAACCAGATTGAATCTTTAGGTTCCTTTCAAATCTTCAATAATCGTTTGTGGTTCTGGAATCACTTCCAGTTCTACCATACTCCCACTACTGTTTTCTGAAAAAATCCATTTTTATTAAAACTGTGGCGAGTTTAGAACAATATCACTATTGATCTTCCAGATGGTAGAAAGTCAACCCTCGTCATAGCCTGGGTTAACCCACAATCAGCCATTACAGAAACGTGCCTTGAGTTGTCCAGTGTCTGGTTTTAATCATAAACCGGACAACTCCCCGTACCTTAATATCGTTAAGATATGAACTGTTCTATATCCAATATAGAACTAGAGGCACTGATTTAATTGAACCGGATTCAAATCATGCAGCTATCTCCAGTGCAAGTTAACTAAATGGAAGGAGGCCGATCAGCGTTACTCAACTTAGGAATGCTTCCAATTATGAGTAACCTGAAAGAGAAGCAAGTTCTCTTTATCATTACTATCAACTGAATACCATATACAAGTATCTATATCTTCGATCACTTTGAAGAATCCCGATACTTGCTACACCTGGTTCTCTACTCTATTCAAATACCTATAACTTCTCCAAATTCGGACCCTGTGTTTCCACGAAACACCTGTCTAAAAACTAGAGATGTCATAAGTAAACCGAATATAGTACGAGGACCAACCCCTCTGTCCTGATGGACCCTGGACAACATACAATACTCTGTATAAGTCCCTTGAGTCTGATAACTCATTTACTGTGTATCGTAGGTTGAAAACTGTATTTATGGTTAAGAAGAATTACACCGCTGTTTAATGCTCCTTACCTAACCATCCACTGATATAGGTAAATGTCATAGACATAATTTTAGAAATGTATATCTCACTCTATGAAAATAGACGTACAGATATATCAATTTGAAATTGGTGCATAACAGCGGATATTTAAAACCAAATATTTGTCGACCGGCAAACAGCCCAGGTGATTTCCTCAAATATCACCGATTACAGCGAATCCCGATATTATGAGGATGATCACCTAATTCCCACTAACCTACTCCCACTCATCATCTGTAAAACCATACAGATGTGAGAATCATACCTGGTAAATACATACCCAGGAGTAAGTGTCTAATTGGGAAATCAGTTTTCCTTTAACAGTGCACAGCGAAACTGAAACATTGAAATATTTCGATGGGGTATCCGGGTATTCCTACTAATGCCTCTTCCAGATTCACGACTGTAACCGTATAATTCTTTGCCACCTCTCTAAATCCCTTTATATGTCTTTAGTCATTACCTTCTGTACACCCCTTTAGGCCAAATGGTTTTCTTTCTTCCCTACCGTTCGGCACCAGCCTATGGTTTGGAAGAAGACTATCCAATAAGCATAATGGGTATACTGTCCTAATCCTAGGAACAATCGCAAAGCGAGAGAAGGTGAAGATAAAAGACAACCGAATAAACCTTATTCCTATTTCTCCTGAACCAGAATCCATCCCCGAACTGGAACAAGTTACTTTCGAGTTCGTATATAACCATACGATGGAGTATCCAATAAACTGTGGATCTTCATAGTGATACGGAGTGTTCTGGAGAAATACAAAGGTGATTTGGGAGTGCTAATGAAATACCTGGTTTGGTCATGAATATCAGTTGCAATTTACTTTGCCCTTTTACTAATCCCTTGCTTTGTCTTAACTTAATACCTTCTGTACACCATCGTTAGGTTAATTGGTTTTCTTCATTCCCTACCGGTCGACACCTGCCTATGGTTTGGAATAAGACTATCCAATTTGCGTAATAGGTGTACTATCTCCTAAACCAAGGAGTACTCACAACTCGAGAGAAGGTAAAAGGAAAAGACAACTGAATAATCCTATCCGTTTTCTCCAGAACCGGAAACCATCCTCGAGTAAAATCCTTCGAGTTCATATATAACCATACGATGGTTTTGTCCAATGGAAGTGGACGTTCGTAGTAATACGGGGTGTCCTGGAGAAAAGGGTAAAAGTAGGAGTGGCAATGAGGTTTGCAACCCTGACAATCCAAAAGCCAGTGTTTAAGAAGGTTCGGTCAACTTGGTCACTGAGTCATAGTCTAGGGTCGGGTCAATGGTCGCTGCCACAGAGAGAGAGAAAAGAAACACTCAGCGTGCACTCTAACCTAGATCAGAATGGTTACCAATTTGTCTAATCTGGAAACCTCCCACTGTAGCCTCAAATTCTTCTCCAAACCCGAAAGAAGAATTAGTCGGGATCACCTGAGGAGCAAACCAACTCATCAGTGGGAATCGGGATCCAACTATCATCGCATGATAACGTGACGGAATCCGCTCATGGTGTCACACTCCAGAAGGTATGCGCATATCTGGCAAGTTTCAGTTTCTTTAGAAACTCCCGATGTGATTTTTGCCCCATGCTCTTATGACCTTGACTTTGGCCAACATATCATACGTCACATGTCAAGTTCTACCCGTCATTCTCCCGGTTAATTTGAGCACACCCGTACATACCCTTGACTTTGGCTAAAATAGTAGTATGACTGCCCCAAACCAACGCATCTATCTATGCTGCATATGAATACCCCAATAGCTACCAATCACTGTGCCTTGACTTTGGCCAACATACACAGCTTGAATACTATTTACCACCCATATGAAACGACGGAGGGCTACGAATGGTTTCTGGCGAAAACCTTTAACGTAATGAACTTGATATCGTTGAAGGAACGGATAGCTTTTTAGAAAATATAGTGACGAAAACCTTTGCTAAAGAGGTCACTCCCGGTGAAGGGATCTCAGCTCTTTCCCCGTAGAATGAGGTGCAGGATATTCCAACTGAATACCACGATGCAAAGCAAAAGTAATCGGCTATAGTGAAGTTATTGCCCTGACGCAAACTTTTGTCTAAGGGGTCACTCCCGGTGAAGGGATCTCGGCCCTTACCTCGTCGACCGAGTAGCAGGATATTCCAACTGAATACCACTATGCAAAACAAAAGAGAGCGCCCTTGCAATAACAGCTTTTTGAAATGTGTTCCAACAACATCAGATTAGGTTTGTTTTAACTTGCATTGATCCGAATCAACGCAGTCCCATCAATTGATCACACCACAAAGAACGAAAATATACTGATGTACGTATATGCCATCCGCATTCGCCACTGGGTCCCGTCATTACCCGTTAGGTTAGCTAACTAACGACAGAGCGGGGACTGGACTAGCGCGGATGCAAAACATATACAACATCTACTAATATATATACCAATATATAATATTTCGCTCAAGGCGTGATAAAATGCAACATCACAGAAATGTACAGCATCACAGAACAATACAGATATCTAGGATCCCTGGGTTTCACAGAGCCGCTGAAACCCGATGTTCCCCTGGTCGTGTGGATAGCCTGTGCAATGAAATCCTAGACCCCTATGGGCGCGGCAAGTTACCCGCCAAAACCTGAAGCGAGGCAGCCCCTTTCAGCAACTTGAATGGACCACCCAGCACTTCACGGAATCCGGTAACTCGGGCACCCCTCCTGGGTCAACCTATACCCCCTACAAGTGCGGCGAATAGCCCGCCAATTCTAGAGTGAAGCCCCCTCCGTCTCAATGCCATGAGATGCGGGCCCGTTGCCCTCTAGAACCCGGCTATCCGTGCACCCCTCCTTAGGGTAATCCTAGTACAGAAAGTAAAATATACATACAACGGGTACATCGACCGCAACCTGGTGGTGCCCCAAAATAATAATACAAACAGGCAGTGACGGCAGTCCACATGTCGGACGCCCGTCCCGCAATATCAAATGTACATAATACAACAAAAACTGTACTAGCATAGCATCCAGGCTATCCCCACGTCCGATCCGCAACATCACAGCAAAATCACAGAACATCAATGTGAATGTCACGTTCGCAAATCCGTCTAACCGGGCTATAGCAGTTAGACAGGATTTACCGATCAAGTGACATTCACGGTCGCAGATATAATGTAAAAACTATGAACTAATGTGTTTTAAATATCCGATCGATCAAATTTACCAAGTGGGCCCCCAAGTACTACTGTAGCACATCAAGAAATTCTGGGCCCAAAAATAACATTCCAGAAACCACATTTTCAAGTCTGGAGGCCTCTGTAAAAAATTGGTGTACTGATCTGTCAAAACAGCGGCGGAACCGCGGCCCAGTCATGTGTTTGGCCGCGGTTCCACGGTCGAATAATGAGATCTCGAGACCAAATTTTTACAGTAGGCTTATACTTCCGTGCAGAGTATTCTGAGACTACCTGAAAAAATTTTCGAGCCAGAAAAAAATCGACAGAAAACTGATGCAAAGAAAAATACGGTTTTTGGAAAATTGTTCGATCGGAAATGTAAAACACATTAGACAATGCTAGACTATGTTAATGGCGAGGCTCTGATACCACTGTAAGTGTACGGCGGCGCCCCGGCCTCCATCCCGAGGCCAAATGCGGAAGTGATGGTTAACTTTAATTTTCAAACCGGCACCACCGCGCACTATAAAACCTGGATCGTGCCATTAACTAGTCCTAGCTAACTACAAGATGGGAAGAGAGATATACCGAGTGATCCGTGTCCGCCGGTCTTCTCGTCGTCGTCCCGATCTCCCGCGGAAGCTCCGGTCTCCACCTCGTCGCCGGAAGAGCACCACGTCGCCTGCTTCTTTTACGGGCTCCCGCCTCTATACCGAGGCAACTCGGGCACGAAGTTGGCGAGCCGACGTGCCCAAGGTTTGTTGTAGAATGCGTGTAGCGATATGTCTCAATTGGGGTTCATGGAGGTTGCCTTTTGGTGGAGGGATGATACAAGCTAATGGAGATTGATCTTGTGGGATTTTTACCAAAGCAAAAGCACAAAAACCCCACCTCTAGAATTTTGGACAGCCCTCTAAAGGCTTGGCCGGCCATGCATTTGGGAATAAGAGAATTGGGGTAACAAAAATGTGAGAGACGAATAATAATGCAAGGGAGAGGAAAAATCTTATCATGAAACATGATCACAATCAAAACCCACACTCCACCAACCAATCAACAACCATGATTGCTTCAAAAAGTCAAGCAATCATGAACTCAAGAAAGTCAAGGTATGGTGCAATTATCATGACATTACATCTAGCAAAAACAACCCTCCAAATTGCCAATTTGCACAAGTGCAAATTAGCCCTCCTCCACCAATCTTCGGCCAATGAAAGATATAAGGAAATATGGCCGAAACGGAAAACAAACTGGCAACTCCAGAAAACTGATCCCGTAATAAATTACAGGAAAACCCCGCTACTGTGTATACACACCCGCATTTGTATTCCGACCGAAATACAAATGCAATGAGACAAAATCTACACTGTACTATACTAGGATCCGGCTTAAACCAAAGCCGGCTAGTAATATCCGTCCGATCCTGATTCGTGCAATACCGCACGTATCTGATCGAACTCTGCCATATATCCATACGGCCTCTAGTACTGACCGTCCGATCCTGATCCGTGCAATACCGCACGTATCTGATCGAACCCTGCCATATCTCCATACAGCCTCTACAGCGTTTCGCCCGAAAACTTAAGCAACTGAATGTGGGGGACTCTAAAGACTCGTCAACACCTTGGTTGTGGATTTAACCACTAGCACGTCAGAGGTATAAGCCAATACGTGACGGGCTACCAGGTATTGACCAAAAGAGACGTCGATGAGCAAACTCATCCTGACACCCTACTGAGCCTGTCAGTGACAATATTCGTACAGTCTGGTCCGTTCGTCTATGAGCATCGCATAACGGGCCTAAGGGGTTGGTAAAAGTCAGACCCCTAAAAGCGGTACAAGTCGTGTCGGAGTGTAGCCCAGAACACTCTGAGATACTACTGGAATACCTACCAGTAAATCTCCTGCCTCGGCCGAGGGCTTCGTGTAATGGCTCTCCTAGACACAGCGCGACCTCACCCCCAATACCGGGAGAGTCGAACCCCTGAAGATCCGCTCACTGCCTCCATGTGGCTCGGGACTGTACCCAACTAAAACCTTTTTGCACGTCTCCTTTGAGCGTGGTAGGGTAGTAATCAAAGTACAGTAGGAACTCACACGAGACAAATGACGATCCTCTGGTCGATGAACTAACCTGTACACATGTCACCAGGGAACTGCCATCTGACGTCAGGTATAAGACCAACTAGCAAGTTCCCGGCGAGTCCTGTCCGGTGTACTCATAACCCAATGAGCACCTGTATACATCTTAGGTGATCCAACTGACACCAATGGCTTATGAGACCGGCCACCGCCCCTCGTCGGGGTCTCGACTGTATACACTAGTCTACTCTGGAGTATCGATGCCCTGTCTCGAAACTCCCACGACTAAGGACCTTTTAAGGATGTGCTTATAGACCCCAGCTCCCACTTATATGATCGCCCTCATACTGTTAGTTATATGTATGCCCTAGAGGCCATTACTGTACATAGGATGTATATTGTAGTGGATGTTGGGATATATATAGGGAGGACTTTCATGCTCGACATGATAGTATGCTATCTGGTTGAACTTTATCTTAACGTGTATACTGATTGTCTCTCTGTTACATGTTGGTAAAGCCCTTAGGATGTGTGCTTGACTACCTGGACTATGATGCGAATCATACTAGTGGGGACATGGTAGTCCATAAGTACATCCTTCAAAGTCCCTAGTCTAGGGTGTATCGAGACGGGGCATCGATATACCAGAGTAGACTAGCGTGTACCTTCTCGACCCATACAGATGGGCGATGGATGATCCTATATCCATCGGTGTTTGACATCAGAGATGATATACGGGTGCTCAGTAGAGACTTGGTACACTGGACGGACTCGCCGAGAACTCCCAGATGGTATTATACCTCACGTCAGATGGCAGTTCTCTGGTGACACTGGTACAGAGTAGTCTGTTGACCCGAGATCTTCATAGTGTCTTGTGTGGTTCCCACTATGCTTTGATTTCCATCTTACCACGTCCGAGAGGGCGTGCAAAACGGTGGTTTTTGGGTACAGTCCCGAGTCACATGGAGGCAATGAGCGATAGGAGGGGATTCGTCTCTCCCGGTATAGGGAGTTGATGTTGCGCTGTGTTCGATTGGCTATAATAGGAAATCCCTGGCCAGGGTTGCTGAGATTTACTGGTAAGTGTTACCAGTAGTTTCTCGAATTGTTATAGACCTCACATCGACACGACTTATTGAGCTATTGGGGTCTGACGTTTACCACCCCTAGGCGAGATATGCGACATATCAGACGATCAGACCGGACTGTACGGTAGTGTTACTGGTTGGATTCACTGGAGTGTGAGCGGGCTTGCTCGTCGATCTTCTGATCGCTCAATACCCGGGTGGCCGTTACGTTTAGCAGACCGCTTGCGGCTTGTGGGTGTTTGATATGATCATCACCTACTGCCGGCGTATTGACGAGTCTTTAGAGTCCTACACAGAGGTTTCCTGGCTCAAGCGAAACGAAATAGGAGCGCGTATGAGATATGTGCGGGACAGAGAATGATACCAGTATGTGATACTGTATTCTATTCTCGCGATATGTGACATTGATCGGTTATATGCGATATAGCCGGGTTATCGGATCAAGTGTTGATTCGATAAGTTGTTACTGTTGATATTAGTCGGTTATATGCGATATGACCGGATCATTAAATCAAGTGTTGATTTAATGATTTAATGCATAATTATATATTTGATATATTACTTTGCATTAACTAGTATCGGTTCACTTAAGATGGATTTTCTCACTCGGATGTGCGCATTGTATATGCGATATATTTTTGTGCACTTGATTGTATCATGTTTGATGATGCATGCAAAATTGGTTAGTGTAAAGAATTAAACCTAGGTTAAGTAAATGGTTAAGGTTTCTTTTTATTTGTCCATTCATTTATCTTTTTATTTGGATTAAAATGAAATGACAAAAGAAAACAAAATGGTTATCATTCTTTCTTTCTTTCATGAAGCTTGATGAAGCTTGATGAAGCTTTGACCATATGACCATTTTGTCTTCAAGCTTAACCCTAACCATTCTTTTAACCTTAGTCATTTCTCTACACCTAACTATAGTTAATGTTATGATAAGGATTCTTTTTATTTTTTCTATAACAATTAACTTATCATATCATTATCTTCTTCTTCTTCATCTTCAACCTTGAAGAAAGCTTTCTACCAACAATGGTGGAATGTGAAAATGAGTGAGAAATCCAATTCTAAAGTGAACCCACTTCTTATTTCTTCATCCTCTACCTCTTGCCAAGTAGTAGAGTGTGTTTCCTTCACAAGTTTTCATGGCTTGGTGAAGGTGGAGCTTGATCTAGCGATGCTTCGACGTAGATCATCTTCGGCACGTCGTCGATGACCTAGCCCGCCTATTCTCCGATGAAGCCGACGCTAGAGCCCGGGAATTCACTAGGACAGCGAGGGGACTTCGTTGCGGAGCTATGGAGGTGGAGCACCGGATCTACAAAGGTTGTATTTCCGTATTCTTGTAGTTAAGTGTTAACTGGTTTCTTTTTCGCCTAGAAATCTAGCCAACGGTCCGTAGTCGGGTTTCTCGGCACCTAGAATTTTTGAAATTGGCATGATTGATGGCTTATGAGACCTCACTAGTGTGCCAAGGAACCCTACAGCGGTATCAGAGCCTAGCTAGAGCCTTAGGCGAAGTCTGGACAACGTTTGAATCCCGATCGAACCCGAAACCTCATTTTTCCCATGCTCTCTGTCCTTTTTTCAAAACTGTGCATTTTTCCACATTAAAAATATGCAGAAAATTAAGCAGGGTTTTATATGAATTACTGTGAAATACGGGGGCCTAATTCAATTAAACCACCGCGGAACCGCAGCACGAGCTTGGCATGTGCGGCGGTTCCGCGGCCTAATGATCTCCTCTTGCGTTGACTTTTGCACAGTAATTCCTATTTAACAGTGATGAGTTCTTTGGGTATTTTTAATATTTATTCAAGAGTTGAATAATCTGGGATGTTTTGGAGCTTCGATGATTCGATCAGGTTTATCAGATTTTATCTATTTGGATTTCCGGATAAATTTTAGAATATGTTAAAAAGTTCGACCGGATATAAATACCCAATTTTTCCCCTGTCGGGAAATTTCCAAGTGTTGGATTTTTCCGTAGTTTAACGACGTTCTAAGTAGTGCAAGTAACGCGATGGACCCTCTAGAAGACAACAAACCTTAACTCGATTATGTGACCGTCTTGAACTGCCCTTTGAACCTTCGGGTTTGGGGCAGTACGGCGTGCCACATGTGAGGCGTTGGCTTGACCCTTCTACGGCTGGACCGTTGGTACTGAGGCACGAACGGAATGTTGTTAGACTTATTTCATGTATTGAGCTGTATCGGAAAAACTTGGGTGTTTGACTGTTCGATCGAAAAGTTTAACATTTTCTGTTTATCTGGAATGGGATACAATAATTGGAATTCACAAATTGTTATGAGATAACGGAATGAATATTATAAACGTAGCAGTTTAGTCTCACTTGATCGGTTGCCATGGAATTTTGATGTGATCAAAAGTCCGTCGTAATCACGTAGCGTACGCGGATACTCGCCAGGTAAACTTAATAGACAGCCTCGCTCCATAGCCCCGACCAAGTGACTGTAGGAGAACCCCGTCGCCGAAAGCATCCGTCCGGGTGCTCGCGGCAGCGGTGTTCCGCCTTGGTGCACTTCGTCGACGGCGTCGGGGGTGCGGCCGCCTACTGAAGTTTGCGACAAGCATTCGATCAGGATGTCGAGAATCTTGTTGAATTGCCCGACTTGATATTGAAAAGAGTTTTCGATAATGAGACTAAAATGCGGGGTTTATAATTGTTAGGCATGCGATGTCTAAGGAATTCATTTGATTAGGCATGCGATGTCTAAAGAGGTTGCGGATTCCAACTGTTGTAGTTTTACACTTTCTTTTCTGTGACCGTAAGTGTAATATGTGATATCGCCGGTTTCGTTGCTATATGTCAACGACAATTGGGATGCGCATATTTACTTACGTTGATGACATGTGATGTTATGTGTTACTGGATATGTTATATTGGATCGTCGTGTTTGAATAGCCGGGGGTTTTTATGTGAGATGAGTGTTTTTCATTTTCATTCATGTAAAAACTTGTATGTAATATTCTTTTATTGGGGCACTTCCAGGTTACGGAAGATGTCACCTTTTGTATATTATTTACTTTTCCGCACTAGGATAGACCCAAGGAGGGGAGCACAAGTAACCGGGTTCTGGAGTCCAGTGGGAGACCAACTCGAGGAGTCGAGTCCGCGTCTCCTAACTCCAGAATTGGTAGGGTTGCTTGCCACTCTCGTAGGGGTCTAGGGGTGTGGGTTTGGCTATTCATCGCGACCGTGGAATCCGTGTTTTATACTGGCTCGTATTGAAAACACGGACGTCCTAGTATATCCAATATTTCATATGTTTCTTCTGCTGCGATATCTGTGATGTGATCATGTGATGTTCTTTGATAGATACTGTATATAGTATATATGATATATTATATAGACGTTACTTATGTTTTACACCCGCGCTAGCCCTGCCCCGCTCTGCCGTTAGTTACCTAACCTAACGGTGCACGAGGGGACATCGAGGCGAATGCGGATGGCATAAGTGTACGTCGTATTTATCTGTGATGTTTAGGTACTTTAAATGATGGGACTTCATTAATATGATTAATGAAATAAAAGAAACCTAAGATGTTGTGGAATCGAATTTCAAAATAAAACAGGTAGCTATAGTTCTTGCTTTGCACAGCGGTATATGTGATATATCCTGCACCTTATTCGATGAGGAAAGGACCGAGATCCCTTCACCGGGAGTGACTCCTTTAGCAATAACTGGCAGATGCTACACACTCGGTTTGTCTTTTGATTGCTTTTAAGAGTTTTTGCTTTGCATAGTGATATATATGATATATCCCGCACCTCATTCGACGAGGAAAGGACCGACGATCCCTTCACCGGGAGTGACTCCTTTAGCAAAACTAGAAAAGCCTCAAAAGCACTCCATTTTAAAATCATTTGATTCTACAACGATATCAATTTCATTACGCAATAGGTTTTCAGAAAAACCTGTCGTAGCCCTCCGTCATTTCAAATACGTACTAGTTAGTATTCGTTCTGCGGTTGTTTGGTCTCCGTCAAGGCGTAGTGTACGGTAGCTAACTAGTGCTTATCTGCTAGCATATGATGCGATTGGATTAGGGTATTCGTACGGCGTTGTTTGGCCTCCGTCAAGGGTCTTGCGGGTGGGTTTAATTCAATCAGGAAATGACGGGTTGAACTTGACTAGCGGGCTATGGGTTGTTTGGCCTCCGTCAAGGTCATAGGACGCTAGGGGCAAAATATTATCGGGAATTTCAAGTGTTGAAATTTGCAATGAGATTGCATACCTTCTATGAGATAGTTGGATCCCGATACCCGCTGCGAGTAAGAATTACTCCTGGGAGAGTTTTATACATTACAATTAGCCGATCAAGTAGGTGTCTAGAAAGGTGTTAACGAGGTTACGCCTCTGGAAAAATGAGGTTTACATTAATTAGGTTCGTGCGAAAGCACGGGGGACCTCCCTCAAAGTACCGACACTGGCCTGGCTGAAAGATTGGCGAACCTGTAGTGTGTAATTAATCCCGGCTAGTCTTTCCTTTTAGGGTTTGAAGGAAGATTTGATAAAAAGCAGTGGGAGCCATCCTGATTAGATAAAGTAATAACCAATCTATTCTTGCAAGAGCGCACGCTGAGTGTTTTCTTCTCTCTCTCTCCAGGTAGCGACCATATCACGTCTTAATCAAGATAATAATACGGATAATTGACCGAACCCACTTGTTATACTGAGCTGGGGAACGTTGGTCCCGCTCCAACTTATAATTGTTATAAGACAGAGCAGGAAATTGAGGATTACCAGAATTCCCGTGCCGCCCAAACGAGGAGAGTGCATGATGATGCATCATCTTCGGGTGTGTTCATTACAGAGAACTGTTTCTCAGTATCCTTTACGTCCTGGGTATGTGATACCAGATCAGGATCCCAGATATGTAATCTGTTACATAGGGCTACAGAAAGGTAGAGGACTGAGAACGGGTGATAAGTTTCATGAGACAGAAAACGGAGCAAGAGTTGCAGCCAAGTCTGTTGGTCACTGTCACCCTGCATTACAAATACATTGATTCTGAACGAATGTTATTAGATACCGAACCTGATATACAAAATCATATCAGTCTCTTTATTAGTAAAGAAAGGATATAATTTTGTATTGTTGGATAATGTTTTGAACATTTCCTATATCAAAAGTTGATCGGTTCAGGCACGTTATCTAAAAGCGTTGATGTTCTAAATCAAACTACAGTTCTTAGTATACGGAACACACACAAGAGGAAGAGTTCAGAATTGAACGATTCCTTCTTGAGGTATTGTAGACTAGGTCAGACAAATGTGACCCGACTAGCTAGAGTTACATAAAGATGCATATTTAAATTAGTTTGAATTTACATCTTGTGAAACTCGCCAGTCATGTCACAAAGATATAATGACACTAGCTCTGTTTATTGGAAACAGAGAAAGAGTTAGTGAACTCTTGGGACTGATACATGATGATGTATGTAATGTCTCCTGTCTACACATGCCAGGACTGGTTCTTTATACTTCATTATATTCTCTGATAATCTCTCAAGATTCAGTCATATGTTCCTGTTGAAACATGAGTCCGAACCTTTTGAGATATTCACAGAATATAAGCGAGAAGTAGAAAACCAAAATACGGGTATAAGTATTATGTCCTTTGATGAGATCGAGGAGGAGAATACTTAAGCACGGAAATCCTGGATTATTCTAAAGGAGAATGAGATTCTCTCTCAGCATTACTCCTCCGTAGACACCATAGCACAATGGTAAATCGGGGTGGAGCAATCACACCCTATATGATAAGGTGTGCTCTATGATGAGTAATACTGAGTTACCTGTTTCCTTATTGGGAGTTATGCACTTGAGAAGCTGCATACCTATTGAATAGGATTCAAATCAAATCAGTTGCCTACCACTTCATATTTGATATGATAAGGGAAGAGCCCATCTCTCAAGTTAGTTGAGATTTGGGGTTGTCCAGCCTATGTCTGAAAAGCAAAATCCGGACAAGCTCGAGGCAAGATCTGTTATGTACAACTGGAAAGGTTCCAGCTATACAAACAACAGCAGATGATTTGGTAGAACCAAAGGATTCAGTAGATTCCAACGAACCTCAGCCTCTCCGCCGATCTAGTAGGGTTCCTCACCCACCTGAGAGATACTTCGGTTTCTCTATGACAGTGGGAGCGAGGACTGCATCATGAGATGATGACCCAACTAGTTTCGAGCTGGCCATCAGGAGTAAGACTCTGTAAGAATGGCTGGATGCTTAGCGATCTGAGATGGAATCCTTATACACCAACAAAGTATGGACTTTGGTTGCTATATCTGAAGGGTTAAATCCCCATCAGGAGCAAGTATATCTTGAGAAGATTACTTGGTGTATATCGAAAAGTTGAGACTTTCAAAGCTAGACTTGTTAAAAGTTTGCATCATTGACCAGCTGTGGATAATGATAAAACCTTTTCAAGTATCTATGCTTAAGTCCATCCAGATCCTACTTACCATGGCTACATACCATGACTACGATATCTGGTGGTTGGGTGTCATGACAGCTTTTCTAAATGATGTTTTAGAAGAGAACGTCTATAAGTACACAGCCAGAGGGCCTCGTAGACAGTGGGAGCAGCGGATACGTGTGCAAGATGCTTTATAGGATAAAGCAGGCATCGCGGAGTTGGAACATCTGTTTTGATGGATTAGTCAAAGAAGTTGACATCATCAAAATGGTAGATGAACCTTGTATAAACAAAAAGGTAGTAGGGAGTATGGTGACAATCCTCGTAGAGTACGTGGATGTCATACTCTTGATAGGGAAGGAGTTTCCTATGCTACGCTCGGTCAATCTCCGCTTATCACAATGATTCTCCATAAAGGATCAAAGTGATACCTCCTAAATCCTGGGTTTGGATCTATGAGATAGATCTAATTGGATGTTAGGATTCTCACTAGTTGTAGTGAGATGGTATCAATCGATCCTGGGGAGAATCACTGGAAGGGTTCCAGGGTGATAAAGACGACTGAATGTCAGTCGCAGGCATTGTCTTTACCCTCAGTAAAGGGACGGTATGTTGGAAGAGTTCCAAGCTAAATACCGTGACATACTAGACGATAAAGGCTGGATACATCGCTACTTAAGATGCTACCAAAGAGGCAGTCTGGGTGTATATTAGTTCATAAGATGAACTTTGTTCCTCCCATTGTGCGACAATGGAGTTGTGGCTTATGCCAAGGAACGTCGGTCCCATCAGTGATCCAGACATATTCTAAGGCAGTATTACCTGATCATGGAGATGGTTGATCTCCAGGGGATCGAGGTTTGGAGAGTAGACTCAGAGGACAACACAGCGGATCCACTCACAAAGGCCTGTTCCCAGAGAGAGATTTTTATGGGATGGTTGAGTATGAGATACTACAACCACTGCTATCAGATGGCCCTAGTGCAAGTGGGAGATTGTTAGTTATATGTATGCCCTAGAGGCCATTACTGTACATAGGATGTATATTGTAGTGGATGATGGGACATATATAGGGAGGACTTTCTTGCTCGACATGATAGTATGCTATCTGGTTGAACTTTACCTTAACGTGTATACTGATTGTCTCTCTGTTACATGTTGGTAAAGCCCTTAGGATGTGTGCTTGACAACCTGGACTATGATGCGGATCATACTAGTGGGGACATGGTAGTCCATAAGTACATCCTTCAAAGTCCCTAGTCTAGGGTGTATCGAGACGGGACATCGATATACCAGAGTAGACTAGCGTGTACCTTCTCGACCCATACAGATGGGCGATGGATGATCCCATATCCATCGGTGTTTGACATCAGAGATGATATACGGGTGCTCAGTAGAGACTGGGTACACTGGACGGACTCGCCGAGAACTCCCAGATGGTATTATACCTCACGTCAGATGGCAGTTCTCTGGTGACACTGGTACAGAGTAGTCTGTTGACCCGAGATCGTCATAGAGTCTTGTGTGGTTCCCACTGTGCTTTGATTTCCATCTTACCACGTCCAAGAGGGCATGCAAAACGGTGGTTTTTGGGTACAGTCCCGAGTCACATGGAGGCAATGAGCAATAGGAGGGGATTCGTCTCTCCTGGTATAGGGAGTTGATATTGCGCTGTGCTCGATTGGCTATAACAGGAAATCCCTGGCCTGGGTTGCTGAGATTTACTGGTAAGTGTTACCAGTAGTTTCTCGAATTGTTATAGACCTCACATCGACACGACTTATTGAGCTATTGGGGTCTGACGTTTACCACCCCTGGGCGAGATATGCGACATATCAGACGATCAGACCGGACTGTACGGTAGTGTTACTGGTTAGATTCACTGGAGTGTGAGCGGGCTTGCTCGTCGATCTTCTGATCGCTCAATACCCGGGTGGCCATTACGTTTAGCAGACCGCTTGCGGCTTGTGGGTGTTTGATATGATCATCACCTGCTGCCGGCGTATTGACGAGTCTTTAGAGTCCTACACAGAGGTTTCCTGGCTCAAGCGAAACGAAATAGGAGCGCGTATGAGATATGTGCGGGACCGAGAATGATACCAGTATGTGATACTGTATTCGATTCTCGCGATATGTGACATTGATCGGTTATATGCGATATAGCCGGGTTATCGGATCAAGTGTTGATTCGATAAGTTGTTACTGTTGATATTAGTCGATTATATGCGATATGACCGGATCATTAAATCAAGTGTTGATTTAATGATTTAATGCATAATTATATATTTGATATATTACTTTGCATTAACTAGTATCGGTTCACTTAAGATGGATTTTCTCACTCGGATTTGCGCATTGTATATGCGATATATTTTTGTGCACTTGATTGTATCATGTTTGATGATGCATGCAAAATTGGTTAGTGTAAAGAATTAAACCTAGGTTAAGTAAATGGTTAAGGTTTCTTTTTATTTGTCCATTCATTTATCTTTTTATTTGGATTAAAATGAAATGACAAAAGAAAACAAAATGGTTATCATTCTTTCTTTCTTTCATGAAGCTTGATGAAGCTTCATGAAGCTTTGACCATATGACCATTTTGTCTTCAAGCTTAACCCTAACCATTCTTTTAACCTTAGTCATTTCTCTACACCTAACTATAGTTAATATTATGATAAGGATTCTTTTTATTTTTGCTATAACAATTAACTTATCATATCATTATCTTCTTCTTCTTCATCTTCAACCTTGAAGAAAGCTTTCTACCAACAATGGTGGAATGTGAAAATGAGTGAGAAATCCAATTCTAAAGTGAACCCACTTTCTATTTCTTCATCCTCTACCTCTTGCCAAGTAGTAGAGTGTGTTTCCTTCACAAGTTTTCATGGCTTGGTGAAGGTGGAGCTTGATCTAGCGATGCTTCGACGTAGATCATCTTCGGCACGTCGTCGATGACCTAGCCCGCCTATTCTCCGATGAAGCCGACGCTAGAGCCCGGGAATTCACTAGGACAGCGAGGGGACTTCGTTGCGGAGCTATGGAGGTGGAGCACCGGATCTACAAAGGTTGTATTTCCGTATTCTTGTAGTTAAGTGTTAACTAGTTTCTTTTTCGCCTAGAAATCTAGCCAACGGTCCGTAGTCGGGTTTCTCGGCACCTAGAATTTTTGAAATTGGCATGATTGATGGCTTGTGAGACCTCACTAGTGTGCCTAGGAACCCTACACATACTGCTGGTGGTCAAGCAAGAATCCTAGGGGCTCTATCAACGTGTAATAGCGACATGTCAGGTCACCTAAAGAAGTACACGATGATAAAGATAAACCAGATAGCATACTATCATCTCGAGTAAGACTGTCCTACCGGGATAGGTCCTCCCTCAATCATTGCAATCACGTGCCTGTGATCCAATAATTGACTCTGAGGGCACTATCTCCAACAGGAGTAAGATATTGGGAATTGGGTGATTAGATCCTCATTATATCGGAACTCTTTGTAATTGGTGATATTTGAGGAAATCATCTGGATTTTGCCGGATGGAAAATATTTGATTTTGAATATCCATTGTTATGCACCAATTTCAAACTGATATATCTGTACATTTATTTTATAAAGTGAGATATAACTTTTTGATATTGTGCCTATGACATTTACCTCTATCAGTTGGTGATTAGGTAAGGTGCATTTAACAGCGGTGTAATTCTTCTTAACCATAGTACAGTTTTTCAACCTACGACACACAGGGTTTGAGTTATTGAAATCAGTGGACTTGTATAAAGTATTGTATGTTGTCCAGTGTCGATTACGACAATGGGGTTGGTACTCGTACTATATTCTGTTTACTTGTGACTTCTTCAGTTCTGGACAAGTATTTCGTTGAAATGCATGGTCCAGATTTTGAGAAGTTATAGGTATAAGAATAAAGTAGAGAACCATTTGTTGGAAGTATCAGGATTCCTCGATGAAGTCGAAGATGTAGATACTTGTGTTTGGTATTCCGCTAATAGTAATGGTTTTGAGAACTTTCTTCTCTTTCGGGTTACTCATATGTGGATGCACACCTAAATGAGTAATGTTGATTGTCCTATTTCCATTTGGTTGATATGCACTGGAGACAGCTGCATGATTTTGAATCTGGTTCAAATTAGATTAGTGCTTTTGTTTCTATATTAGGTATATATAGAATCAATTTATATCTTAACGATGTTAAGGTATAGGGAGTTGTTCGGCTGATGCTTAAAACCAGAATCCGGATAAACTCAAGGCACGTTTCATTAATGGCTGTTTGTGGGTTATCCCGGGCTTTGACGAGGGATAACTTTCTACCATCAGGAAGATCAATATTTATATTATTCTCGACTCGCCACAGTTTTAGCAAAATGGATTTTTTCAGAAAACAGAAGTGGGAGTATGGTAGAACTGGAAGTGATTCCAGAACCACAAACGATTACTGAAGATTTAATAAAACCTACGGATTCAATTGTTTTTGACGTTCAATTAGCCACTCCGCAGATTTTGGTGGGTAACCTCAGGCACCCGAGAGGTACTTCGGTCTTCTCAATAACGGTGACAGGGAGGTTCCTGTTTACCCAGACTTGTCATTGCTGCTGTTCTAGACTATAAGACCCGGCAGGAGGATGAGTATACCGTCATTCTATACTAGCTTTAGAGGCGCACATGTATATGACTCTGCCAGAGGGTTGTTGTAGTCAGTGGGAGCAGCGGAAGCATAGTAGGCAAGTAGCTTATGTCTATTTATAGACTAAAGCTGGTATAGTGGAAATAGATCATCTATTTTTGATGTGACAGTCATAGGCTTTGACTTCATCAGAATAGGAGATGGATCTGCTGAGAAGGTAGTAGAGAGTGATGTCTAGGTATTGGGATAACATGCACTTGATAGGAAGGGACATTCCTATACTACGATCGGTTATATATTGTGTTTGTCACAAAGTTGTTTCTCCACACAGGATATGGATATAATATCAGCTTTTCTGGTAACTAGATCTATGGTTTTAGATCTAGATTTGGGAAGTATCCTAATCTGGGTACTTTGACATTAAATGGACGACTCCTGGCATGGTGGTGTACCTGCAGGTGATGGAGTCAACCTCTCTAAAGGTGTCTTACAGACTAAAGGGGAGAGGGATCTATATGATCAACATATCATTGGCTAGGCCAATTGAGTTAGTCATGAAATGTCAAGTACCATACCAGATATTTCTTTTGCACTAGATGCAATATGCAGATATATTAATCCAATCCTGGAGAAACATTGGGAATCAGTTATTGAACATAAGTGAATATTCTAAGGAAACAATTACGGCAGCCTCCTTCAGGAGACGGTTATCAATTCAGGCTTCCAAGGTGACCTGAATGACAGAGTGACTGTCAGAGTTATAGTTTTCCCACTTTTGAGGGACAATATGTTAGATAGGTGGTCCAAGCGGATACTGCGGAAAGGCATGGCACAGGATACTGATTAAAATCAGTGGATGATACAGTCTAGGAAGTTTGCTGGAATTGGAGTTCTTTTGTGAACTGGGTCCCATCAGATATCCAGACAAATTCTAAGACATGTATTGCTTATTTCGGGAGGTAGCTTTCTCCGCGAAGTTGAGATATAGAGAGATACAGAAAGAAACATTAGAGCAGATCCACTCACTGAGGCTATTTATCGAACGCAATCATTTTCGCAAACGGGCTTTCCGAAACTGATTATTAGAGAAGTTGGGTGTTCGGTATCACACGAGCTGTGAGTATGCGACATCGCAATAATTGGCCTTAAGTGCAAGTGGGAGATTGTTGGCTATAGTGCCCTCAAGGCAATTATCACAGTCGCGGACTTATGATTATGATGATTGAGTGAGGACCTATACCGATAAAGCAGTCCTACTCAAAATGATAGTATGCTATCTTGTTTGTCTTTATCATCATGTTGATAAAGCCCATAGGATTCTTGCTTGACTGCCAGCATTATGATGGCGATCATATATGTGAGAGCTGGGGTCTATAAGCACATCCTTAAATGTCCCTAGTCGTGGGAGTATTGAGACCGGGCATCGATACTCCAGTGTAGACTAGTGTATACTGATCGAGACCCCGACGAGGGGCGGTGGCCAGGTCTCACAAGCCATTGGTGTTAGTTTGTTCACCTAAGATAGTATACAGGTGCTCATTAGGTTATGAGTACACTGGACGGACTCGCCGGGAACCTGCTAGTTGATATTATACCTATTATCAGATAGCAGTTCCCAGGTGACATGTGTACAGGTTAGTCTGTCGACCTGAGATCGTCATTTGTCTCGTGTGAGTTCCCAATGTGCTTTGATTACTACCTTACCACGGCTTAAAGGAGTCATGCAAACAGGTTTTAGTTGGGTACAGTCCCGAGCCACATGGAGGCAGTGATCGGATCGTCGGGGATTCGTCTCCCCCAGTATTGAGGATTGATGTCGCGTTGTGTACGGATGGCCATCACCATAAATCCGTAGCCACGGTGGACGAGAACTACCGATCCAGGATCGATAGTTTCTCAGGTGGTGATGGGTTTCATCCCGACACTAAATGTCGCGTTGTTAGGGGTCTGACTTTATCCACCCCCTTAGACTCGATATGCGATACTCTTAGATGAACAGACCGGGCTGTACGGATATTGTCACTGTCAGGCTCAGTAGGGGTTCAAGATGAGTTTGCTCGTCGGCCTACCTTTCGCTCAATACCTGGGTAGCCGTTACGTACAGCTAGTGCCGCTGACATGCTTGTGGTTAAACCCACTGCCAGCGTATTGACGAGTCTTTAGAGTCCCACACAGAGCGTTTTCACGGTTCAGGCGATATGGTGTACATGACGTATGTTGATACATACATGTGTCCGATTAAATATGTGCACTTGCTGCGCAGACTTTGATCGGACGGTTGATAATACTAGCTGCTTAGGATTAAGCCAGATTATTAAGTCAGGTTTTGATTTAATAATTTACATATGTATTTATATATATGTATTCTAGTATTATTGTTCGCTATTTATTTTCTCTCTTGGCTATTCGTATTTTTGTACGAATACGCGTATATGTATTTCGATACATGTACCGGGAAGTATTCCGTATTTTATAAGGAATAGCTTCTAGAAGATGCCACCTCATTTATATGATTTTCCAATTATGGAAATTCATTTTTTTTTATTTATGAGGTGGAAAAGGTGATGTGATTTGTGGCATGGGTTTGTGCATGTAGCATGGTATGGTCTCATTTGTTTAATGCAAAATGTTGGAAAAAGAAAATGATATTTTTGTGTGGAGGAGAGTGGGGGGGCCGACCATAATTTTGGAGGGGGCTCATTTCATTTGATTGATCATTGCATTACTCCCACTATCTCATTCACCCAAAAATGACTTTGCAAATTTTGCTCATGCCAAAGTTCATATCCTTCTTCATCTTCTTCTTGAGTTTCTTATTGAGCTCATGGTTTGAGAGAAAAATGTAGTGACACTTCCATACAACTCGACTCTCCATCGCTAGCGACGTTGGAGCGTCGGTTACCTCGTTCGACAAGGTTGGAGCTTGCACCGTTTCCCTCGGGTGGATCATCAGAGATGGAGGAAGACCGGTAACCAAACATCGTCAAAAGATCACTAGGAACTTGGAATGAAGACCGAAGGACACGGATCAACTAGGTATAACCTTTCTAACTCTTAGTTAGTTTGCTAGAATAGGGTTTAAGGTCGATCCGGAAATCGGGTAGCGGTAGCGCCGGTTTAGAAAATTTTTGTTCCGCATTTTGGCCGCGTATCGACGGCCGGGGCGCTGCCGGGACCCTTCATTATTGAATTGGGCAATGCATACATTAATACGGACTTAAGGGCAAGAGAACCCCACAACATACGGTAAAGGATTTCATCACCTTTTCCGTGGCCCAAAAATCACGAAATTGAGCATAACGTATACCGACACAAATTTTTAAAAGAATTTAGACTTTAAGCCTTAAGGACTTCGTGCTCACTAATAGAGGTTAATTTTGTTTAGAACACCACTTATCGGTATATTGTTTACGGGGTGTATAGGAAAGTGTTCACGGCGAAACCGCCAAAAGAGAAAGGGTTATTTAATTAAGGACCTTCACGAAAGCGTCGGAAAAGCTCCCATTATCTCTGCACTTACCTGGCCTCGTGATCAGTATATCTTGAGCCTGTTTCTCGACACAATTTTACTTCGCCAATCAAGTTCTTGAGCAGGTCTAGTTGACCTAGGTGAACCCTAGACCGATTACGTGTGTGGTATTTTTGTTTCGTGATTATTTTTGTCCAGATTATTTTTGTGAGTATACTTCATTCTTTTGTTAATAACTAACTTAAAGTAACTCCACATTCTTTTCCGCTCCTTTTCTCTTCTTCTTCTTCTTCTCTTCATATCATGGGTACCCCACCTCGCAAAACTCTTGCCGAACTTTGGTACCCACAATCAGACATAACTTCCTACGGTTCTTGCTTTGATCGAACGTCGAACGATCCATCCATGCCAAAAATGTCTTTGAAAGATCGGATAGACGCGTCTAGGACTACCAATTGGACTCCGCAATCCACTTTGTATCAACCGTTTCAACCTTCACCACCTTCTTACGTTGATACCCCTTTTTCGAGTCCTATTGTAACTCCAAGACCCATGTCTATTGCTGAACATATTGAACAATCTCGTAGCCGATTTTTCACTCCTTTCACCACTTCAAATTCTTGGGATCAACAATTTCATTCACCTTCTTATACAAATGTTGATCCTACTCCTGTCCAGCCATTCAATTCCTATCCATCCTACCCGACTTTTGCACCATCCCTAGACATTTCTTCTACACAGCCATTTGGGAGTTTCCAGTATAAAAACAACTTTGAATCTTTTACTAAAACCCCTTCACAACCCATGTCTAGTCTGGAACAGTCGTTGGAAGACATTAGGGTAGCGTCATGTCAACAGATGATGGATTTGAATGCATCCATGGCCTCCCTCATACAACCTAGTGACCCGGTAGCTTGTTTTCAACTAGCTCCACATTTTCCAATGTATGATGAGGCGGTAGGACAGGCTGAGAATTTGAGTTGAGAGAGTGAGTTGTACACCCTTCCAAATCAAACCTACCCATAGCAAACTGAATTCCACAACACCGGTTTTGAATGTCTATCCAGTATTCTAAACGATTCACCGATTGAAGATGGAAGAATTAATGAGTTGTGTGACTTTGTAGTGTTTGATTTACCTGATTGTGAAGGGACTCTTTCGAGTGAAACCACACCCAATCCTTTTGACCTCTACACCTCTACTCTAGAACCTGAATTGATTGATATCCATGCTTTTGTTGAGGTGTCTGAGAAATTTGATTTTCACTTGATTGAGGATATCGACGCAGGGAATATTTTGGATAATGAACCCGCAGATTTGGCTGAGTTTTTCTCTCCAATTCATCATCCCGAGTCATTAACTGTTTTCCCGAACTCCATATGCGTCTTGATTTTGATGATAAATGCATGGATGAGCTTAACATTGAGGAGAATTTTGAGGATAGCTTTGAGGATGAACCAGTTTTAATTGATGAGTCGGATTTTCCAATTCATCCTATCCCTTCCATTAACTGTGTACACCATCCCGAACCCTTAACTGATACCCCTCCTCGATCACTTCCCTCCATCCTCTCCATCTTTCCGACCTTACAAGACACCGTATCACGTTCATTTACTATGTCTAGTTTACCAAGTTCGGCGTACCCATGGTTTCTCACGAATCTTGAGGGATTTGACCCAATTTCTCGACGGGTTAATAGATTAGCACAAACGCTTCTTACACATCGGTCATCACAAATTGTGCTAATTTATTCACTCCATTTTCACCCTCAAGTTCGTACTCCATTTTTTTTCCCTCCCGCCATTCTTCTTCTCATATACCGGGACCGTATACCATTTCTATCCCCATACGGTATCGCGTATTCTCCATTTCTTACCGCTCCGTATTCTTTCACCAACCACACCATTATAACGATAAAATTTTTGAATGGTTAGTGTTAACTTTTGGCTTGTGTAAGGCCTTGTATAGTTTGAAACTGTTCTCTTTCCCCCTAATCCTGAACTTCACTCATTAAATAGTGGAAACACTGTTTCACTTAAATTTGGAGGGAACCTTTTTGTGTATATATTTTTTTGCTTTTTGTTTTGTTTTGTTTTTATAAAATTTTCTTTTAGGAAACGCCGACTATTTTGACCCTCTTGGTGTAGCCTGACTGTGAGGGCACTGTCAAGTTTAAGTTGGGGGGTGTGCTCGGTAAGCTTTCTTTCCATCGCATTCATGTGTATATTTTGCATTTGCATACCTACTTAAAAACCCACAAAAATCAAAAAAAAATTTAACAAAAATATAAAAACTTTGTCGTCAAGTTAGCTAATAGGATAACTTAGATTTTTATTCCGAAAGTTTAGTTGATACGTTAGAAATAACTAAATCCTAGGCTTAGAAATTGAAAACCCTAAAAATAACCCTCATTCTATTTAAACTTGATGACTATACGTCCTTACAGTTTTTTATAGAAGTAGGTAATCTTGAATTCAGTTCTTGAGTTAAGTCAAGATGAAGGGAAAGTATTGATGCTTTACTGAAGGATAAATCTGAAAAATAGTTTCTATTCTTGAGTCTAAATTTAGAAAGTATATACCCTACAAACTGTACATACACGCACCTTGAAACTTGGGATAGTAAAGGATACCTAGAAATACACTTGCCTGAAAACCTAGTATGAAAGAAAAAACGGTAATTAAAGCTAAACACCAAAAAGAGCATCAGTGAAAAATATATCCGGTCTTGAAAAAGAAAAAAATAAAGAAAAAGAAATAAAGAAATAAAGTCAAGACCTGGAAACTGCTATTTTCGCTTTAAACTCACACATTCAGTAATAAGCCGTTAGTGCCTCAAGAAGTATTGATAGTCACATGAAAGGTGTGTGAGCATCACCGTCCATCATTAATGAAAAGAAGTAGTATTAGGTATTAGGGCAAGGGTACTATAGCTTGAATTGAATTCTTGAGTGTAGGGTGCAAATTTACATACACGTAGGGGTATACAATCGATGTTTGGATAAAAGATAGAAATGAAGAATAAGACTTATGTTTTCTGTAAAGTTGATAAAAATCCCTGATTTGAGACCGTACTTTAGAGGAAAACTCAAGAGATACCAACATCTTTCTAAACTTTTTTGGAACGTATATGATCTGGGGTTAAATAGATTAGAGGCGTGAAACATAAGAGTTGAATATTCCTAACTTAGGATGATAGAATTTCTGACGTGGATACTAAACTGTAGGAGTAGAAGCGACGTTAACTTACGAAACTAACTTGACAGGATTTTATGGGTGTAATCCGCAGAAAACCCTCAGGAGACAACACTCCTCCTACTAGGGACACTTAGAGATTTAACAGCTTGTTGCACGCGCTCAGTGCAATCGCGTTCCCTGCGAAAGTAAGACTAGGATTTTTTTTTGCTCGGGACGAGCAAAAAATAAGTTTGGGGGTATTTGTTCAGACCAGAATATTGCATTTTAATACCGCTCATTCATTATCTATTTTTTCTGTATATCGGTACTATTAACCGGTGTTTGCTCAGTAATACAGATTACAGGTATCCGTGACAAAACACTAGAAATATATCCAGAATCATGGATATATCATTTGTGAGGTGACACTGCAACCAGAACCGCAAACCGACCGATATCCCAAGAGTTATTTTGCAAGCAAGTGTGTGCACAACATTTTGGTCCAACACATAACATGTGTACCCACTGACTCTTGGAGCTTGGACCATGGACCTAGGGGGCTGTCCAAGACATAAGTGGGCATGAGTGTGACATGCATTAAATGCTACAAGATATGTGTTGACTTTAAAGATTGAAGTTCCCTCCAAAACCTAGGTGCAGACCAAGCCTAATTTGAGAAAATAAACAACACCAGTGTGATATTGGGGACAACACAAGCCTACATTGCAAGCACGAGCCCATGTGCTCGGATTTTACCCGAGCACATTCTCACCCAAGCCGAGCTCGCCGGCCCCCCTGCTCCCAACTGCTTCCATCTTTCTGTGGGGACCTCCTTGCTGCCACGTAGCCCTATTTTTATTGTTTATTTTCTTTTCTTTTTTGCCTATATATAGAAGGCAGTGGGCAAGGGTTCAAGGGTCTCACTTTGTTAAAGTTTTACCGTACATGTTGTAACTCTTTTTGTTTCTTTAGTTCTTGTACATAGCTTCCCCTTGAGTTCTTAACCTTCTCTTGATCTTGCAACCTCTTGATTGAGCTTGCAAGTTTAAGGGTTGGTTATTGATTTCAAGGGTTGTATCATTCTTTAAGTTTAATAAAGTTCTCTTTTATGTCTTCATTCACCATGAGTTCTTTACCCTTCTCTTGATCTTGCAACCTCTTGATTGAGCTTGCAAGTTTAAGGGTTGGTTATTGATCCCATGGCTTGTCTCGAGTTGTATGGTTCTTAGTGTTACTTTCTTGCTTATTTCTTTCTTGCATTTTTCTTACTTGTTTTACATTCATGCAATTTAATTACATGCTTTACTTACTTGCTCTTTAAATTCCTTGCACTTAGTTATAATGCTCTTTTCTTTTCTTTGTTCTTTTCTTTGTTCTTTTCTTTGTTCTTTTCTTTTGCTCTTTTTGGTTTGTGTTGTGAATGGTTGTTAATATGGTGTTGTTAGGAATAAATACGATATTGTAATTTAAGGTTTCTTTGCACATTTCCTTTTTCCGTATTTTCTATTGAACTCCGTCCAAACGTTACGCAAGCGCTCCGTTAGGCACCCTACCCTACTAAGGTAACGGTGATTCCTAACCATGACCAGTTGCGTTCGGTTTGGCCGGAGGTGAAAGCAAGAGACAAGAACAGACGGACAAGGGTCAATAAGATGGATTCCACGAATACCGTGCTTAAGCACCATAATCCACGTTGTTGCCGATTGTTCTAGCTTCAATCGTTAAGTTTGGCTCAAAGGTTTTAGTGTGGATTCCTTAGCTTACACTTTTATATCTTTTCCTAACAACTTTATACTTGCATATAACACATAGGTTAGATAAAGAACAATTCCGCCTCGCGCATTAACTCGTAACGACAAGAAACTAAAACGCTCTGTCTCCCTGTGGATTAGCTGCAAAGCGACACCGTCTTGATCACGGTTAAACTTTAGAACTTAAAACTCGACACGCCAAAAGCGTGTGATCACGCAGCCAAAAAGAGAGAGAAAAGAAACACTCTGTGTGCACTCTAACCTAGATCAGAATGGTTAATCAGTTTATCTAATCAGGAAACCTCCCACTGTTTCCTCAAATTCTCCTCCAAACCAGAAACAAGAATTAGTCGGGATCATCTAAAATCACCCGAGGAGTAAACCTACTCATCAGTGGGAATCGGGATCCAACTCTCATCGCATGATAACTTGATGGAAGCTACTCAAGTCACCACACTCCAGAATGTATGCGCATGCCTGGCAAGTTTCCTATATGTTTGAAACTAACGATATGATTTTTTTACCCCAAGCGGTTTATGACCTTGACAAAGGCCAATAAATCATAAACCACAAGTCAAGTTCAACCCGTCATTATCCTGGATTACTCTAGACCCACCTGTACAAACCCTTGACAAATGCCAACAAGGTTATACGACTGTCTTAGATAATCGCAACTCAATGCAACAGACAAGCAATATCTAGCTACCACACACTACGCCTTGACAAAGGCCAACAAACGCAGCACGAATACTAGGTACCACCTGAAAGAAATGACGGAGGGCTACGGCTGGTTTTTGGCGAAAAACCTTTAACGTAATGAACTTGATATCGTTGAAGGAACCGGATAGCTTTTATAAATATATAGCTGTGAAAGCCTTTGCTAAAGAGGTCACTCCCGGTGAAGGGATCTCGGCTCCTTCCTCGTCGAATGAGGTGCAGGATATTCCAACTGAATACCGCGATGCAAAGCAAAAAGTAATCGACTATAGTGAAGTTATTACCCTGACGCAAACCTCTGTCTAAGGGGTCACTCCCGATGAAGGTATCTCGGCCCTTGCCTCGTCGAATGAGGTGTTGGATATTCATAATCGAATACCATAGTGCAAAACAAATGAAAACGTCCTTGTAATAACAGCTTTTTGAAAATTGTTCCAACAACATAAAATAGGTTTGTTTTTCTTGCATTGATCAGAATCAACACAGTCCCATCAATTAACATATCACACCAGAAAAGAATGAAAAATGAAATGTACGTATATGCCATCCGCATTCGCTACTAGGTCCCGTCATCACCTGTTAGGTTACTTAACTAACGACAGAGCGGGGACTGGACTAGCGCGGGTGTAAAACGTATACAACATCTACTAGTACATATATCGATATATAATAATCACTCCAGGCGTGATAAATGCAACAACACAGAAAAGTAATAAGCATCACAGAACAATACAGATAATCCGGGAGTCCCGGGTTTCCTTTGAGCCGCAAATGAAACCCAACGTTCTCCTGGTCGTGTGGATAGCCTGTGCAATGAAAACCTAGACCCCTACGAGCGCGGCAAGTTACCCGCCAAAACCAGAAGTGAGGCAGCCCACTTCAACAAAGTGAATGGACCACCCAGCACTTCACGGAATTCGGTAACTTGAGCACCCCTCTTTGGGTCAACCTGTACCCCTTACGAGTGCAGCGAATAGCCCACCAATTCTAGAGTGAAGCCCCCTCCGTCTCAAAGCCATGAGATGCAGGCCCGTTGCCCTCTAGAACCCGGCTACCCGTGCACTCCACCGCGGGGTAATCCTAGTACAGAAAAGAAAAAATGTACAACGGGTACATCGACCTCAACCGGTCGTGCCCCAAAAGAATAATACACAAACAGGCAGTGACGGCAGTCCACATGTCGGACGCTCGCCCCGCGATATCAAATATACAAATAAATCCAAACTGTACTACCATTGTACGCAAGCTATCCACCATGACAAATCCGCAACATCACAGCACAACACAGAACATCAACGTGAATGTCACGTTCGCAAACCCGTCTAAAAGAGCTATAGCAATTAGACAAGATTGACATTCATGGTCGCAGATAGTAATGTTAGTACTGTGAACTATCATATACCATGTTGGGATACGGCAGTGCCCCGGCCGTATTTCCGAGGCCAAATGCGGAACAAAAACTTTTCAAAACTTGGCGCTACCATAACCAAATACCCGGATCGTTCCATTAACCGTTAACTAGCAATCTACAAAGAAGTTAGAATGGCTATACCGATCGATCCGTGTCCTTCGGTCTTTAGCCACCATCATTAGCTCATCGCGGCATCTCCGATCTCGCTCGATCTCCGGTCTCCTCGTTGAAGTGGCACCGCGTCAAAAAATCTTTTTACAGGCTCCCACTTCAAACCGAAGCAACTCGAACATGAAGTTTGCTAGCCGACATGTCCAAGGTGAAGTAAAGAATGTGTGTGATAACTTTGTCTCAATACACCCATGGATTCTCAACTCATGAGAGGGATGGGTGGAGTTTGAAGAAGATGCCATTGATGAGAAAATTGTGAGCTCAAGAAAGAGAAAGAAGAAGAAGAGCTTTGTTATTGTGTGAGAAAAAAATGAGACAGCGCTAGCATGAAATCTCAATAGCAAACACCACACTTGTGGCTGCCCTCTCTCTCTCTCTTCATCTCAATCTCACCCAATTAATCAATAAACAAGTGGACATGGCATAAAAAATAATACCATGAGTCACCAAATTGCACATGCCACATTAATTGCTCTTCATGATGACTTGAGCTCACCATTTCCACCTAATTAAACATTTAAACCAAAATGTTTAATCCAACAAAAAGATATGGTATCAACTAAAGTAAACTCGTGACGGATCATAAGAATACCCCTCACCTGTAAAAACATACCTGCATCCGCATTCCGACTGAATACGAATGCAATGAGACAAAAGTAATCCAACAAATCTAATACTAGGATCCGGCTTAAAACAAAGCCCACTAGTATGATCCGTCCGATCATGATCCGTGCACAAGTGCACGTATATGATCGAACTCTGCCATAAAACCATATGGCCTTTACAACGTTTCGCCCGAACATGAGAACTTTTTATGGGGGACACTAATGACTCATCAATACGCTGGCGGTGGGTTTAACCACAAGCACGTCAGTGGTACTAGCTGTACGTAACTGTTGCCCTTGTATTGAGAGAAAGGGAAGCTGACGAGCGAACTCATCCTGAAACCCTATTGAGCCTGACAGCGACAATATCCGTACAGTCCGGTCCGTTCGTCTATGAGTATCGCATATCGGGTCTAGGGGGTGAATAAAGTCAGACCCCAAATAACGCGATATTTACTGTCGGTATGAAGCCCATCATCTCTTGAGAAACTACTGATCCGAATCAGTAATTCTCGACGACCTTAGCCAAGGATTTCTGGTGATGGCCACCCATGCACTGTGCGGCATCAACCCCCAATACCGGGAAAGACGAATCCCCGACGATCCGCTGACTGCCTCCATGTGGCTCGGGACTATACCCAACTAAAACCTGTTTGCACTACTCCATTGAGCCGTGGTAGGGTAGTAATCAAAGCATAGTGGGAACTCACACGAGACAAATGACGATCTCAGGTCAACAGACTAACCTGTACACATGTCACCTGGGAACTGCTATCTGGCAATAGGTATAATACCAATTAGCAGGTTTCCGGCGAGTCTGTCCATTGTACTCATTACCCAATGAGCACCTGTATACTATCTTAGGTGAACAAACTAACACCAATGGCTTGTGAAACCTGGCCACTGCCCTTCATCGGGGTCTCGATAAGTATGCACTAGTCTACTCTGGAGTATCGATGCCCAGTCTCGAAACTCCCATGACTAAGGACATTTAAGGATGCGCTTATAGACCACCAGCTCCCACGTATATGATCACCATCATAATGATGGTAGTCATGCAAGAATCATATGGACTCTATCAACATGTAATAGTGATGATAAGGACAAACCAGATAGCATACTATCATCTCGAGTAAAACTTTCCTACCGGTATAGGTCCTCCCTCAATCATTGCAATCACGTGCCTACAATCCAATAATTGACTTGAGGGCACTATAGCCAACATCATCAAATGAAATCAACATAGAATCTATGTCAAGCATCGACACAAAACATATATCCCATTATCCAATATCTCGGGCTCCGGCAATCCGGACTGGCCCCTATCATATACCCTCAATATCTCAATGTCTCAATAACTCGGGCTCCGGCAATCCGGACGGGCCCCTGGGCTCCGGCAATCCGGACTGGCCCAAATCATAAAAATCTCACGACTGCGTCGGTATCCTCCGGATATGCTCCGCGTCACAAATAACCGGTCGGTAGTGCTCCCCTGCCGGGCTCAACGCTATCATCTGCGACCATCTTACCCCGGTTTACCACACCGGGTCCACCATGCACCCACAGATGGTTCCTCCTCTTCCTCCTCGAATCGGGTGTATGATATCGCTCAAGAGCCGAGAAAACTCTTGGTGGACATATCTCACATGATATCACGAGAAAACCACATTTTCTATTTTTAGAAATGATAATCAGTTTATAAAATCCTTGCGGTTTCTCCAAATCCAGAAATTTCATGGAAAATCCAAATCACAAACTCCAAAGTAAATAGCAGTGAAATACCGGCGTAAAGCTCCATAATATTTCATAACAATGAATATACATATGCATGCACGAAGTGTTTAAGTAAGAAATGCGATGTCAAACTAGCATAAGAAAGCAATGTACTAGTACTATATTACAACTACCAGCTGGCAATTTTACTTACGAAATAAAGTTTTCTAAGGTGTACGTGACATGAAAATTACCGATGATGATGTGTGTGAGCAGGCATCAAGTGTACGTGGAGCATAGGCATCATTGGTAATGGTGCTGGTGTCCTGACAGTAGGGTTTCATAATCACTAAAATACACCTTAAACATGCAATGCGATGATAACAACATGAATAAACGGAGTATGAATAGTAAACGCGACATTAAAGAATATACATTTCTATATACGAGTCATACAGTTTTTTGGGCTATTGAAATAACACGAATCGTGGTTTTTAGAAAATAGGGCATTTCTTTATAATACCCACGATTCGTCAGTTTTGAAAATAAGTATGACTCGAGCCCAGTCTAACATCTACCTGATAAACTACAGGACTAATCGAAAGGGTAAGGAAAACCACCTAAGTTTAAGTCAATATATCAAGTAGTCGGTGATCCTGCCTCAATAGCGTCACGTACGATACAATATATAATACGACATCCTCGAATCATGAGTGCGGATCCATTATCATAATTATATCTTGTACGGTAAATCCATCGTACGGCATCCCAAAATTGGGGTACGGGTCGTCTATCACATATACCTCAATATCCATATGGTATCATTATCACAATATCATGAACAGGGTACTGATCTAAGTCTAGTACATACCGATACCATCAACATATATCCGCGTGTGTATGAAAACACATCGCTCAACGATCCTCTAAAATAACATGTTGTATCTCATAACACTGCCCAAATCACATCACCGATCTCACGGCATCCTGCCCAATCACATCGACTCATCTCCAAGTATCATATACTATCCTCAACATCCATGTATATGTATATATATATACATAATCATATACATATATGTATATATATATATCCCCATATACGCACAAGAAATCAAATGTATGCGTGTGTGTGTGCGTGTGTGCCTAACTTTACTCTAGGGTTTCGTGACTAAGAAACTAAACCTAAGCATTAACTTCCAAATAAGCTAACACTAACCCAAAGTCAGCTAAAGCATTTCTTGCTAATTAGTAAAGTCTCACAATACCCAAATATATATATACACACACACAATACGTAGACTACACTACGAAACTGTGGGTGTGCTATATGCCATCCACCCGACTTCCCCCGTAGATATATATCTACTCACCTTGATCCTTGCTTGCCGAAGTCGATGTCGCCTTCCTCTTCTTCATCGTCCAAAGTCCACGTGAGGGTACCTGCATATCACATATATCGTTTCGCATCAAAACGTCCAATTCATGACCAAAAAGACATGAGAATCACACATAGGTTAAAACCTATGGTCTACTCACGCAAATCAACCAAACAACACCCGATATCGACATGCAAACGTCAAGTGACCGATACAAACCAAAAATCAAAACTAAAGTTTAAAACAAAGTCGCAAAACAAAGCAGCAACTCAAGAAAACACCTCTAGATTTTATCCTAGGTTGAATTAGCCAATTTTGCATATAGGGTAGGTCTAATTTACTGAAAATGGAGCTATGGACCAAGCACGAACCAAATTGGAAGTACCCTGGCCACAAATTGCGGCCATGAGGAATTAATTTGCAGCCATTATGGCCTGGTTCGGGCGAAACGTTGTAGAGGTCGTATGGTTTTATGGCAAGGTTCGATCATATACGTACACTTATGCACGGATCATGATCGGACAGATAATACTAGTGGGCTTTGGTTTAAGCCGGATCCTAGTATTATATTGTTGGATTATTTTCATCTCGTTGTATTCGTATTCAGTCGGAATACGGATGCGGGTATGTATATAGAGATGAGGGGTATTCTTCTAATTCGTTACAAGATTATTTAGTAGATGCCATTTCTTTTTGTGGATTAAAACATTTAGGTTTAAACGTTTTATTATGTGAGGAAAGTGCGACTCATTATTTTGGCATGGTTCATGCATGCACTTGGTTACTCATGGTGGTGGGTCATGGAGGCACGATGAATTCTTTGTTTAAATTGTGAGATATTTGTAGTGAGCATGTTAGATATTTTTCTTGAGTTGATTTTCTTTATAAGCTCACACACAAATACCTCACAAGACTTCACTTGAAAATGGCAGCGGCCTCATTTTCTTTGGTTGCCAAGTTTTGCTTCACACTTTCTTCTCCATGGCATCTTCTTCAACCTCCACCCATACCCTTTCATGAGTTGAGAATCCTTGGGTGTATTGAGACAAAGTAATCACAAACTCTCTTTACTTCATCTTTGCTATCTAGGCTAGCAAACTAGATACCCGAGTTGCTTCGGTTTTGAGGCGGGAGCCCGTATTACTAACCCTCGACGTGGATCTTCTTCGATGTGTTGAGACCGGAGAACAAACATGATCAAGGAAACCGTGAGGAGCTTGGGACAGAGGTTGAAGACCGAAAAACACTGATCGTTCAGTATAACCTCTCTAAACTCCTTTATCTATAGCTAATGTAGGGTTAATGGTACGATCCGGGAATCGGGTTCCGTTAGCGCCGGTTTCTAAAAGTTTTTGTTCCGTATTTGGCCACGGATTGATGGCCAGGGCGCTGGTGTAACCCAACAAGTGAGAAAAAGAATTCTTAAGTGAGCTAATATTAGTTAATGTAAATTAATATATCAAATATGTAATTATACATTAAATTATTAAATCAACACTTGATTTAATAATCCGGCCATATCACATATAACCGACTAATATCATGTGTATCCACTAATCGAATCAATACTTGATTCGATAACC
Source organism: Agapanthus africanus (assembly GCA_030015575.1). Taxonomy (NCBI): domain Eukaryota; kingdom Viridiplantae; phylum Streptophyta; class Magnoliopsida; order Asparagales; family Amaryllidaceae; genus Agapanthus; species Agapanthus africanus. Next base: position 143,587,838 of record JASDDO010000029.1, on the reverse strand, counting down.
TGGCTATATCACATATAACCGACCGATAACACAAATCACGAGAATAGAATGCGGTATCACATACGCACATTAATCTCGGTCCCGCACATATCACATACGTGATACTACTTCGTTTCACCTGAGCCAGGAAACCTCTGTGTAGGACTCTAAAGACTCGTCAATACGTCGCCTGAAGGTGGTGATCATATCAGTCACCCACTAGCCTCAAGCGGTCTGCCTAACGTAACGGCCACCCGGGTATTGAGTGGTTAGAAGATCAACAAGCAAGCCTGCTCATTCTTCTGCGAATCCAATCAGTAACACTACCTTACAGTCCGGTCTCTTCATCTGATATGTCGCATATCACAGCCTGGGGGTGGTACACGTCAGACCCCAATAGCCTGATAAGTCATGCCGATGAGAGGCTCATAACGGTTCGAGAAATTACTGATAACACTTACCCGTAAATCTCAGCAACCTTGGCTAGGGATTTCCTGTTATGGCCAATCGAGCATAGCGCAACATCAACCCCCAATACCGGGAGAGACGAATCCCCTTCTATCGCTTATTGCCTCCATGTGACTCGGGACTGACCCAAAAACCACCGTTTTGCACGATCTCTTGAACATGGTAAGGTGGAAATCAAAGCACAGTAGGAATCACACAAGACTCTATGACGATCTCGGGTCTACAGACTAACCTACCAGTATCACCAGAGAACTGCTATCTGAAGATAGGTATAATACCATCTAGGAGTTCTCGGCAAGTCCGTTCAGTGTACCCAGTCTCCACTGAGCACCCGTACACCTTCTCTGATGTCAAACACCAATGGATGTGGGATCATCCATCACCCATCATATGGGTCAAAAAGCGCATACGCTAGTCTACTCTGGAATATCGATGCCCCATCTCGATACTCCCACGACTAGGAACATTTGAAGGATGTACTTACCGACAACCCTTTCCCCACTAGTATGATCTACATCATAATCCTGGTAGTCAAGCACTCATCCTAAGGGCTTTATCAACATGTAATAGAGAGACAATAAGCGTACATGTTAAGATAAAGAGCAACCAGATAGCATACTATCATGTCGAGCAAGAAAGTCCTCCCTATATATGTTCAAGCATCCACTATAATATACATCATATGTATAATAATGGCCTCTAGGGCATATATATAACTAACAGTCTCCCACTTGTACTAAGGCCATTTGATGTAGTATCTCATACCCAACTGTTGGAGATAGTGCCCTCAGAGTCAATTATTGGATCACAGGGACGTGATTGCAATGATTGAGGGAGGACCTATTCCGGTAGGACAGTCTTACTCAAGATGTTAGTATGCTATCTGGTTTATCTTTATCATCGTGTACTGCTTTAGGTGACCTAACAGGTCGCTATTACACGATGATAGAGCCCCTAGGATTCTTGCTTGACTGCCAGCAGTATGAGGGCGATCATATACGTGGGAGATGGTAGTCTATAAGCACATCCTTAAAAGGTCCCTAGTCATGGGAGTTTCGAGACAGAGCATCGATACTCCAGAGTAGACTAGTGTATACAGTCGAGACCCCGACGAGGGGCGGTGGCCGGTCTCACAAGCCACTGGTGTCAGTTGGTTCACCTAAGATGTATACAGGTGCTCATTTGGTTATGAGTACACCGGACAGGACTCGCCGGGAACATGATAGTGGGTCTTATACCTGACGTCAGATAGCAGTTTCCTGGTGACATGTGTGCAGGTTAGTTCATCGACCTGAGGATCATCATTTGTCTCGTGTGAGTTCCCACTGTACTTTGATTACTACCCTACCACGCTCAAAGGAGACATGCAAACAGGTTTTAGTTAGGTACAGTCCCGAGCCACATGGAGGCAGTGAGCGGATCTTCCGGGGTTCGTCTCTCCCGGTATTGGGGGTGAGGTCGCGCTGTGTCTAGGAGAGCCCTTACACGAAGTCCTTGGCCAAGGCAGGAGATTTACTGGTAGGCATTCCAGTAGTATCTCAGGGTGTTCTGGGCTACACTCCGACACGACTTGTACTGCTTTTGGGGGTCTGACTTTTACCAACCCCCTAGGCCCGCCATGCGATGCTCATAGACGAACGGACCGGATTATACGGATATTGTCACTGACAGGCTCAGTAGGGTGTCAGGATGAGTTCGCTCATCGACGTCCCTTTTGGTCAATACCTGGTAGCCCGTCACGTATTGGCTAATACCTCTGACGTGCTAGTGGTTAAATCCACAACCAAAGTATTGACGAGTCTTTAGAGTCCCCCACAGACCAGTTTCTCAAGTTTCGGGCGAAACGCTGTAGAGGCCGTATGGAGATATGGCAGGGTTCGATCAGATACGTGCGGTATTGCACGGATCATGATCGGACGGTTAATACTAGAGGGCTTTGGTTTAAGCCGGATCCTAGTATTGTATAGTGTAGATTCTGTCTCAGTGCATTTGTATTCGGTCGGAATACAAATGCGGGTATGTATATACAGCAGCGGGGTTTTTCCTGTAATTTTTTATGGGATCAGTTTATTGGAGTTGCTAGTTTGTTTTCTGTTTCGGCCATATTTTTTGTATGTTTCATTGGCTGAAGTTTGGTGGAGGAGGGCTTATTTGCATTTGTGCAAATAAGCATTTTGGAGGGTTGTCTTTGCATATTGTTGTATCATGATGTTTCTCCCACCCTTGACTTTCTTTTGCTTCATGATAGTTTTCATGATAATTGTACCATCATTTGACTTGTTGCTTCATGATCGCTTGACTTTCTTTAGTCATCATGGCTTAACTTGTGGGTTCATAATGGTTCATGATGGTTTCACTTTTGGTGATGGGAGTTTATTTGTTCTTGGAGTGTGATTATGGTTATGATCATTTCACTTCATGATTATCCTTATTCTCTTGCATTATTCCTCCACCCTCTCTTGGATTTTTTCACACACTCATTCTCCTCTGGTAGAGGCCGGCCACTAAAAGGGAGGGGGCTGTCCCAATTTGGAGTGGGGGGTTGTCATCTCTTTATGCTTGGAAAAATCCCCAAGTTCATCCAAAAAATGCTATCACTTCATTACCTCCACCAATACATGGCAACTTCAACCCCCGAGACATATATAGTCACTACACTATTTTACAGCAAACCTTGGGCACGTCGACTCGCCAACTTCGTGCCCGAGTTGCCTCGGACCAGAGGCGGGAGCCCGTAAAAGAAGCCGACGATGTGTGCCCTTCCGGCGAGGAGATGAAGACAAGAGATTCCGCGGGAGATCGGGACGACGACGAGAAGACTGGAGGACATGGATCACTCGGTATATCTCTCTACCCTGTCTTTTTGTTAGCTAGGACTAGTTTAATGGCACGATCCGGGATTTTTGTGCGCGGTGGTGCCGGTTTATAAAGTTTAAAGTAAATCATCGCTTCCGCATTCCGGCCTCGGAAAGACGGCCGGGGCGCCGCCGTGCACTTACACCAACGTCCCCATAGAAGTCTCTCTAGGGAAAGGCCTCCGTGAGTGGATCCGCCTTGTTATCCTTCGCGTCAACTCTCCTAACCTCGATCCTTTGGAGATCAACCATCTCCCTGATCAGGTGATACTGCCTCAGAATATGTCTCGAATGCAGATGGGACCGGGGTTCCTAGGCCAAAGCCACAACTCCATTATTGTCACAATAACAGTTATTGGACGCTCAATGGTAGGAACCATGTTCATCTCATGAACAAGGAATGTCCAGACAGCCACTTTGGCAGCATCGTTGGGAGCAATGTATTCAGCCTTTATCGTCTAGTTTGTCACGGTATCTAGCTTGGAACCCATCCAACATACCGTCCCTCCAATGAGGGTAAAAACAAGGCCTGTGACTGACTTTCAGTCGACCTCATCACTCTGGAAGCTCGAATTGGTAAAGGACTCCCACTGGAGTTCACGATTACCAAAGAGCAAGAACATTTCTTTAGTTCTTCTCAAGTACTTAAGAATGTCCTTCGCAGCTGTCCAGTGATTCTCCCATGATCCGATTGATTCCTGATCACTACACCTAGTGAGTTATCTACATCTAGTCTGGTACATAACATCGCATACATGACAAAGCCTACTGCCGAAGCATAGGGTATCCCTTGCACGCGAGCTCTCTCCAAATCAGTCTGGGGAGATATCTTTTTGGAGAGAGTGATCCATGAGTAAGTGAGCGAACCACCACGCTTAGAATCCTCCATACTAAACCCCTTTAGTATGGTGTTAATGTACCTGGATTTGTGACACTCCCAACATCCACTTAGATCTATCACCATAGATCATAATCCACAAGATATATAGGTATCATCCAGATCTTCCATGGAGAATCCTCGTGATAATAGGAGCTTGACCGAGTGTAGCATAGGAAACCATTTCCTATCAAGAGTATGTCATCTACGTACAATACGTGGAAGACAACCTTACTCTCTACAACCTTCTTGTATATACAAGGTTCATCTACCTTTTTGATGAAGTCAAACTCTTTGACTGCCACATCAAAACAGACGTTCCTACTCCGCGATGCTTGCTTTAATCCTGATGGACTTAAGCATAGCCACAGGAGAAAAGGTTTCATCATAAACCACACTTGGCTATTGACGAAAACCTTTTTCTACTAGTCCAGCTTTGAAAGTCTCAACTTTTCCATCTACACCAAGAATCTTCTCAAGATCCATTTTCTCCCAATAGGTTTTACCCCTTCAGGTGCAACAATCAAAGTCATACTTTGTTGGTGTACATGGATTCCATCTTTGATCGCATAGCATCCAGCCATTTCACGGAGTCCCCACTCTTGATGGCCTGCCTGAACCTGGTTGGGTCATCATCTACTATGATGCAATCCTCGCTCCTACCGTCACCGAGGAAACCGTAGTATCTCTCAGGTGGATGAGGAACCTTACCAGATTTGTGGAAAGGCTGAGGTTCGTTGGAGAGTATTGAATCCTTTGGTTCCACTAAATCATCAGCTGTCAGTTTGTCTAGCTGGAACTCCTTCTAGTTCTACCTCATGACCACAAATTTCATCACAAGAAATTCCTTTTCTAAAAAAGATGGCATGCCGAGAAACAAAGCACCTTTTGCTCCTCAGTTTGGTAGAAGATATACCCTCGCAAATGTTTGGGATATCCTACAAACTTACAGAACTAACATTGCCTCGAGCTTGTCCGGATTTTTCCTTTCAACATAGGCTTGACAACACCATATCTTAACTCGTTTAAGACATAATCTCTTCCCATACCATATCACATATGGAGTGGTAGGAACTTGATTTGGTTGGAACCCCATTTAATAGGTATGCAGCTTCTCAAGTGCATAACCGCCACAAGGAAATAGGCAACTCAGTAGTACTCATCATAGAGCGCACCATATCTCATAGGGTGCGTTTGCTCCGCCCCGATACACCGTAGTGTTGTGGTGTATACGAAGGAGTTTTTAGTGATATATGCCCTAGAGGACATTATTGTATCATACTGGATTGTATATTACTTAATGAGAGCTTGGGATATAAACGGATATTGTAACAGTCTTGCTCAAAATGGTGGTATTCTACCTAGTTTGTTTCTACCTCAATATGTGCATGTGTTTCTTTTAGCATATTTCTTACACATATTGGTAGAGCCCTTAGGATTTTTGCTTGATTACCAGTGTTGTGATGGCAGTCACACTAGTGGGGGCTGGGTAGTCTACAAGCACATCCTTATACAGCTCCCTAGTCGTAGGATTATCGAGACGGAGAATCGATACTCCAGAGTAGACTAGTCTATACGCTTCTTATCCCAGCAGGGGAGATGGTCTGTCCCACAGCCATTAGTACGTCGTACTGGAGATAGTGTGCAGGTGCTTGTTAGGTTACGAGTACACTGGACATGACTCATCGGGAACTGTTGGTTGGTATTATACCTATCGTCGAGTAGCAATTCCCAAGTGACATGAGTACAGCTTAGTCCGTCGACTTGACACCGCTACTTTGCCTCGAGTGTGTTCCCACTGTACTTTGATTACTACCCTACCACGGCTCAAAGGAGTCGTGCAAACAGGTAGTAGTTAGGTGTAGTCCCAAAGCAATTGGAGGCAGTGGCGGTTAGATAGGATTCGTCTCTCCCGGTATTGGGGGTTGATATCATGCCGTGTTCGGAGAGCCATTACACAAAGTCCCTGGCCTGGGCAAGCGAGATTTACTGGTAGGTATTCCAGTAGTTTCTCAGTGTGTTTTGGGCTATACTCTGACACGACTTATTGCGCTATTAGGGATCTGACGATTATCGCCCCCAGGCCCGATATGCGATACTCTTAGATGAACAGACCAGACTGTACGGAGATTGTCACATTCAGGCTCTGTAGGAGTTCGGATGGGTTTGCTCATCGGCCTTCTTATCGACAGATACCTGGGTAGACGTTACGTGCAGCTAGTACCGCTTGCGGCTTGTGGTTAAACCCACTGTCAGTGTACTGTCGAGTCTTTAGAGTCCAAAATAGAGAGTTTCCCTGCATCGGGCGAAAGATGTAGAGGCCATATTGTTTTATGGCAGGGCTTCGATCACGTACGTACACTTGTGCGCGTATGATGTTCGGGCGGATAATACTAGTGGGCTTCAGTTTATGCCAGATCCTAGTATTATATTGATGGATCAGTTTCGTCTCTTTGTATCGTGTTTCTTGGAACACGGATGCAGGTATGTATATACGGATGAGAAGGGCATAGAAGGAGACACCTCAATAGGGTTTTAACCATTGACTTGATCAAAACAATTATGAGGTGGAGGAAAGTATTTGTTATATTGTAAATGATAATTGTGGCATAGCTACTTGTATTGACTACTTGACTTAGTTTGACCACTTGACTTGGTTTGACTCTTTGACTAGATATTTCTTGCGAGATATTTTGTGGCACTAGATTTTTTGGGTGTGATATTTTCTTGCCATGCTCATAGTCATATCAAGAGAGCCATCTCATTTATCATTATCATTATCAAAAACCATTTCTCTTTCATCAAGTGAGCTCTCTTCTTCTTCCTCTCAACAAAAAGCCTTAAGGACTCATGAGTTGAGTAAACTAGGGTTTCAAGAGACAAATAAATCCATCTCCATTCTCTACATCACCTAGGCCATCAAGTTTGGCAAGCTTGTTGCCCTAGTTACCTCGGATTTGAGGTTGGAGCTCGGACTATAGACTCTTGGGTGGATTGTCTTTGACTCGAGGAAGCCGATGAGGAAGCCACGATCCGGATCGATCCTTCAAGCCTACGATGATGAGGATGACAGCGGAGATGACCCGAAGGACTTGTAACATGAGTTGTAATATTCTTTCCTGAGTAGTTAAATCTCATGTAGTTTGCTAGTTAGGGTTTAAGGACGATCCTTGGTTCTAGTCGGTGTTGCGAAGCCTGTAAAAAAATCATTTTTGCAAATTCCGCCTCCCCGCGAACACGTGGGGTGCGCGACATCGACTTTTAGTGGTATAAGATCCTCTCATAAACCTTAGATATCTTGTAGCGACGTTAGAAATCCACCGTTTTTGTCGCGCAAAAACTGCAGACAAAAACAATTTCAAAAATTGAAGTTTTGAGTCGTTTGCACACCCCGCGGGCTCACGGTTTGAACCGAGAAGCCGCGGGGTGGAGCGTGCGCACCCGGGGACCCCTCAGAGGGGACCGAACAGCTGTGCCCACTCCCCAAGACAACCACAAGGTGGTCTTGGCGGTGAGGAACCGAAACTGCCCCACCATAGGCAGTTTCGGGTCTGCCTCACCCTATGGCCACCTCATGGTGGCTTCAGGGGTAGGATACCCCCTCTAGGCTCCCAACTCGAATTTAATTTTGTTCTCTATCTCTCTGTGAAGAATCGGGTACGTTTCGAGTTCGTTTCGACTCCAGGATGGGCTCAAAATGATCGATTTCGGAACTTTAGCTCACTGGATTTTCATGTCTTGGAAAATTGGTTAAGTTTGCTAATTGCATGCGAAATTCTAATGTCGTAGTTACTTTAAAAGATTTGTGATGTGTATATGTGTTTGGAAACGTCGACTAATTATTATACGTCGATTAGTCGGGGTTGCACATATCTGTGATGATGTTATGTTGGTTTGTGTATATGAACTTGTTGGATCGTCGTGGATGAATAGCCAAGGATGTGAGATGAGGGTTTTCATTCTTTCATTCGATGTAAAATTTGTAAAGTGATGTAATATTATTTTGCGGGGAACATCTGGGTTGAGGTTGTAGCCATCGTTGTATTATTTCTTTTACTGTTTTTGCTCCTAAGATAGACCTAAGGTGGGGTGCACAAACTACCGCGTACTTTGAAGTGCTGAGTGACCTAATCACTTTTTTGAGGGAGGTTGCTTCAATTCGGGTATTTGGCGGGTAGTTTGCCACACCCGTAGGGGTCTAGGATGGGGTTTGGTTATTCATCACGACCGTGGAATCCGTCTTTCGTTACAGGCTCAAACGAAACACGGAATTCCTAGTATATCCAATGTGTTCATCTGTGATCTGGAATGCCTATCATTGCGTCTGACGAATGGATATTATTATATATGTATTATATAATAGACGTTGCTTATGTTTTGCATCCGCGCTAGTCCATCCCCCGCTCTGTTGTTAGTAAAGTAACCTAACGGGTGATGACGGGGCCCCGTGGCGAATGCGGATGGCATAAGCGTACGTTGTATTTTCGTTGTTTTCTGCAATGGTAGGTTAATTGATGGGACTGTATTACATTAATGCGAAGCAAACAAGCCAAAGCTGAATCGTTGGAACAAATTTTAAAACCACTCAGTTATTTTAAAACAGCAGACTTTTAAATGGGGAGCTTAAGCCACTACTTTTAAAAGCTTTCAGGTTTCTTCGATTATATCAAGTTCACTACGTTCACGGTTTCGCCAAAACCATTCATAGCCCTCCGTCATTTCATATGAATAGTCAGTAGTATTCAAGCTATGTTTGTTGGCCTTCATCAAGGCATAGTGATTGGTAGCTGCCGGGTGTTCATATGTAGCATAGATAGATGCGTTGGTTTGGGACAGTCGTATTACTTTGTTGGCCTTCGTCAAGTGTATATACGGGTGGGTTCAAATTAACCTGGACAATGATGGGTTGAACTTGACATGTGACTTAAGATTTGTTGGCCTTCGTCAAGGTTATAAGAGCATGGGGCAAAAATCCACATCGGGAGTTTCTAAAGAAACTGAAACTTGCTAGTGTTGCATACCATTTGGAGTTTGATAATGTTGGTAGGATTCCTTCAGTATTATCACACAATGATATTTGGGTCCCGATCTTACTGTGAGTATCCGCTACTCCTCGGGAGAATTTTCACTTAACGATTAATGCTATAAACCAAGTAGGTGTCTAGAACGGTGTTAGCGGGGCTATGCCTCCAGGGAAAAGAGGTTATTTAATTAAGGAACTTCGCAAAAGCGTCGTAAAACCTCCCTCGAAGTACCGACACTAGCCTGGTCGAACGGTTAAGCAAGTATTGTACGGTGAGATTAATCCTGACTAATTCTTCTTTTATGGTTTGAGGAAGGGATTCGAGAAACAGTGTGAGCCATCCTATTTAGATAAACTAAAAACCAATCTAAACTTGAAAGAGCATCATGCTAAGTGTTTTCTTCTCTCTTTCCTAATTGCAGCGACCAGGTGACCAGATTAGGTTACAGATAGATAATATAATGACTGAGTTATACTATATTGACTGGCAAGGGTTTTGTCCAGATGTTCATTACCTATGACAAGCTGGACTGCCTCATTACTGTAAGTGCACGGCGGCGCCCCGGCCGTCAATCCGACGCCGGAATGCGGAAGCGATGCTTAACTTTAATTTTTTTTCAAACCGGCACCACCGCGCACTAAAACCCGGATCGTACCATTAAACTAGTCCTAGCTAACTACAAGATGGGGAAGAGAGATATACCGAGTGATCCGTGTCCTCCGGTCTTCTCGTCGTCGTCCCGATCACCCGCGGAAGCTCCGGTCTCCACCTCGTCGCCGGAAGGGCACCACGTCGCATGCTTCTTTTACGGGCTCCCGCCTCTATACCGAGGCAACTCGGGCACGAAGCTGGCGAGTCGACGTGCCCAAGATTTGCTGTAGAATATAGTGAAGATCTATATGTCTCATTTGGGGTTTATGGAGGTTGCCATTTGGTGGAGGGATGAGTTGTGGAATTTTTTTTTGTGGAGCTATGGGATTTTTTACAAGCCAAAAGAGATAAAAATCCCTCCACAAAAAATTGGGACAGCCCACTTAAGGAAGTGACCGGCCATGCAAAGTGAGGGGAGAGTGAGAATGAGAGTGTAGTATCAAAGGAATGAGTGTGAGCCAATAAACAAGAGAGAGAAAACGGTTATCATGAAAAAGGAAATGATCACCCACTAAAACTCACACTCCATCAACCAATCATCAACAACCATGATTGCACCAAAACCAACACGCCAACAAGCTAATCATCAACAACCATGATGACTCAAAAGTCAAGCCATGATGAGAAGAAGAAGAAGTCAAATGGTGGAGGAATTATCATGATACAAGAATATGCAAATAACACCCTCCACTATCCAAATTTGCATACTTGCAAATAGGCCCTCCTCCACCAATCTTCGGCCAATGAAAGATACAAATGAAAATGGCCGAAACGGAAAGCAAACTGGCAACTCCGGAAAACTGGTCCCGTAATAAATTACGGGAAAACCCCGATACTGAGTATACACACCCGCATCTGTATACCGACCGGATACAAATGCAATGAGACAAAATCTACACTGTACTATACTAGGATCCGGCTTAAACCAAAGCCGGCTAGTAAAATCCGTTCGATCCTGATCCGTGCAATACCGCACGTATCTGATCGAACCCTGTCATATATCCATACGGCCTCTAGTACTAACTGTCCGATCCTGATCCGTGCAATACCACACGTATCTGATCGGACCTTGCCATATCTCCATACGGCCTCTACAGCTTTTCGCCCGAAAACTTGAGCAACTGAATGTGGGGGACTCTAAAGACTCGTCAACACCTTGGTTGTGGATTTAACCACTAGCACGTCAGAGGTATAAGCCAATACGTAAAGGGCTACCAGGTATTGACCAAAAGGGACGTCGATGAGCGAACTCATCCTGACACACTACTGAGCCTGTCAGTGATAATATCCGTACAGTCCGGTCCGTTCTTCTATGAGCATCGCATGGCGGGCCTAGGGGGTTGGTAAAAGTCAGACCCCCAAAAGCGGTACAAGTCGTGTCAGAGATCAGCCCAGAACACCCTGAGATACTACTGGAATACCTACCAGTAAATCTCCTGCCTTAGCCAAGGACTTTTCATGTTCTGGCTCTCCTAGACACAGCGCGACCACACCCCCAATACCGAGAGAGACGAACCCCCGAAGATCCGCTCACTGCCTCCATGTGGCTCGGGACTGTACCCAACTAAAACCTGTTTGCACGTCTCCTTTGAGCGTGGTAGGGTAGTAATCAAAGTACAGTGGGAACTCACACGAGACAAATGACGATCCCCAGGTCGATGAACTAACATGTACACATGTCACCAGGGAACTGCTATCTGACGTCAGGTATAAGACCAACTAGCATGTTCCCGGCGAGTCCTGTCCGGTGTACTCATAACCCAATGAGCACCTGTATAGATCTTAGGTGAACCAACTGACACCAGTGACTTGTGAGACCAGCCACCGCCCCTCGTCGGGGTCTCGACTGTATACACTAGTCTACTCTGGAGTATCGATGCCCTGTCTCGAAACTCCCACGACTAGGGACCATTTAAGGATGAGCTTATAGACCACCAGCTCCCACGTATATTATCGCCCTCATACTGCTGGCAGTCAAGCAAGAATCCTAGGGGCTCTATCAACGTGTAATAGCGACCTGTCTGATCACCTAAAGCAGTACACGATGATAAAGATAAACCAGATAGCATACTATCATCTCGAGTAAGACTGTCCTACCGGGATAGGTCCTTCTTCAATCATTGCAATCACGTGCCTGTGATCCAATAATTGACTCTGAGGGCACTATCTCTAACAATCTCCCACTTGCACTCAAGTCTAATTATTGCGATGTCGCATACTCACAGCCCGTGTGATACCGAACACCCAACTCCTTTACTAGTCAGTCTCACAAAGCTCGTTTGCGAAACTATTGCGTTCGAGGAATAGCCTCAGTGAGTGGATCCGCTTTGATGTTTCTTTCTATGTCTCTCTAGATCTCATGTTCGCGGAGAAAGCCATCTCCCGAAATGAGCAATACTTGTCTTAGAATGTGTCTGGATGTCTGATGGGACCTAGCTCATAAATGAACTCCAAATCCAAACTTCTTAGACTGTATCGTCAACTGAACTTAATCAGTATCCTGCGTCATGCCTCCCTCAGTATTTCCTTGGACCACCTGTCCAAAATACTGCCCCTCGTCAGAAGGAAAACTATAACTCTGACAACCTCCTTGTCGTCCAGGTCACCTTGGAGGCCTGGAATGATAACTGTCTCCCGAATGTGGCTGTCGTTATCATATCCCTAGAACATCCACTTATGTTCTTAAACTGCTTCCGACTGTTTCTCCAAGATTGGATCAATGTCAACTTATTGCATCCAGTGCAAGAACAACATCTGGTGTGGTACTTGACATCTCATGATTGACTCAATTGCCTAAGCAAGTGATCTGTCAATCATGCACATCCCTCTCCCCTTTAGTCTGTAAGACACCTTTAGAGAGGGTGACTCCATCACCTGCAGGTACACTACCGTGCCAGGAGTCGTCCATTCTAAATACTCTTAGAATGCTGTCTAAGTACCCTGATTGGGAAACCACCCAAATCTAGATCTAAAACCATAGATCTAGTAACCAGTATGTCTGATATATGTCCAAGTCCCATGTGGAGAGACCACTGTGTGACGACCAAAGTATAACCGATTGTAGCATAGGAATATCACTTCCTACTCTGTGTATGTCATCCAAATACCATGACATCACACCCTACTACCTTCTCAACAGATTCATCCCCTATTCTGATGAAGTCAAACCTATGACTGTCACATCAGAAATGGATGATCTATCTCCGCTATATCTGCTTTAGTCTATAAATAGACATAAGCCACATGTCTACCAATGCTTCTGCTGCCCCCACTGACCACGACAACCCTCCGGCAGAGTCATATAGACGTACACTTCTAAAACCAGTTTAGAATGACGCTATACTCATCCTCCTGCCAGGTCTCACAGTCTGGAACAACAGCAATGGCAAGTCTGGGTAAACAAGAACTTCCCTGTCACCGTCCTTGAGGCTACCGGAGTACCTCTCGGGTGCCTGAAGTTACCCACCATATCTGCGGAGTGGCCAATGGAATGTCAAACCAGATTGAATCTTTAGGTTCCTCTCAAATCTTCAGTAATCGTTTGTGGTTCTGGAATCACTTCCAGTTCTATCATACTCCCAGTACTGTTTTCTGAAAAATCCATTTTATTTAAAACTGTCGCGAGTCTAGAACAATATCGCTATTGTTCTTCCAGATGGTAGAAAGTCAACCCTCGTCATAGCCTGGGTCAACCCAAAAACAGCCATTACAGAAACTTGCCTTGAGTTGTCCAGTGTCTGGTTTTAATCATAAGCCGGACAACTCCCCGTACCTTAACATCGTTAAGATACGAACTGTTCTATATCCAATATAGGACCACAGGCACTGATTTAATTGAACCAGATTCAAATCATGCAGCTGTCTCCAGTGCATGTCAACTAAATGGAAAGAGGCCGATCAGCGTTACTCAACTTAGGAATGCTTCCAATTATGAGTAACCTAAAAAAGAAGCAAGTTCTCTTAGTCATTACTATCAACTGAATACCGCACACAAGTATCTACATCTTCGATCACCTTGAAGAATCCCGATACTTGCAACATCCGGTTCTCTACTTTATCCATATACCTATAACTTCTCAAAATTCGGACCCTGTGTTTCCACGAAACACCTGTCTAAAATCTAGAGAAGTCATAAGTAAACCGAATATAGTACGAGGACCAACCCCTCTGTCCTGATGGACCCTGGACAACATACAATACTCTGTATAAGTCCCTTGAGTCTGATAACTCATTCACTGTGTATCGTAGGTTGAAAACTATACTTATGGTTAAGAAGAATTACACCGTTGTTTAATGCTCCTTACCTAACCATCCACTGATATAGGTAAATGTCGTAGACATAATTTCAAAAAGGTATATCTCACTCTATGAAAATGGACGTACAGATATATCAATTTGAAATTGGTGCATGACAGCGGATATTCAAAACCAAATATTTGCCGACCGGCAAACAGTCCAGGTGACTTCCTCAAATATCACCGATTACAATGAATCCTGATATAATGAGGATGATCACCAAATTCCCAATAACTTACTCCCACTCATCATCTGTAAAACCATACAGATGTGAGAATCGTACCTGGTAAATACATACCCTGGAGTAAGGACTAACTGGGAAATCAGTTTTCTTTTAACAGTACACAGTGGCACTGAAACATTGAAATGTTTCGATGGGGTATCCCGGTATTCCTAGTAATGCCTCTTCCAGATTCACGACTGTAACCGTATAATTCTTTGCCACCTCTCCAAATCCCTTTATATATCTTTAGTCATTACCTTCTGCACACCCCTTTAGGCCAAATGGTTTTCTTCCTTCCCTACCGTTCGGCACCAGCCTATGGTTTGGAAGAAGACTATCCAATAAGCATAATGGGTGTACTATCCTAACCCTAGGAGCACTCGCAATGCGAGAGAAGGTGAAGATAAAAGACAACCTGAATAAATCTTATTCCTATTTCTCCTGAACCAGAATCCATCCCCGAACTGGAACAAGTTCCTTTCGAGTTCGTATATAACCATACGATGGAATATCCAATAAACTGTGGATCTTCATAGTGATACGGAGTGTCCTGGAGAAATACAAAGGTGAAGTGGGAGTGGTAATGAAATACTTGGTTTGGTCGTGAATATCAGTCGCAATTTACTCTGCCCTCTTACTAATCCCTTGCTTTGTCTTAACTTAATACCTTCTGTACACCATCGTTATGCTAATTGGTTTTCTTCATTCCCCACTGTTCGGCACCAGCCTAAGGTTTGGAAGAAGACTATCCAATTTGCGTAATAGGTGTACTATCTCCTAAACCAAGGAGTACTCGCAACCTGAGAGAAGGTAAAAGGAAAAGACAACTGAATAGTCCTATCCATTTTCTCCAGAACCAGAAACCATCCTTGAATAAATTCTTTCGAGTTCGTATATAACCATACGATGGTTTTGTCCAATGGAAGTGGACGTTCGTAGTAATACGGGGTGTCCTGGAGAAAAGGGTAAAAGTAGGAGTGGCAATGAGGTATGCAACTCTGACAATCCAAAAGCCAGTGTTTAAGAAGGTTCGGTCAACTTGGTCACTGAATCATAGTCTTAGGGTCGGGTCAATGGTCGCTGCCAAAGAGAGAGAGAAAAGAAACACTCAGCGTGCACTCTATCCTAGATAAGAATGGTTACCAATTTATCTAATCTGGAAACCTCCCACTGTACCGTCAAATTCTTCTCCAAACCTGAAAGAAGAATTAGTCGGGATCACCCGAGGAGTAAACTAACCCATCAGTGGGAATCGGGATCCAACTATCATCACATGACAACGTGACGGAATCCGCTCACGGTATCACACTCCAGAAGGTATGCGCATATCTGGCAAGTTTCAGTTCTTTTGAAACTCCCGATGTAATTTTTGCCCCATGCTCTTATGACCTTGACTTTGGCAAACATATCATAAGTCACATGTCACGTTCTACCCGTCATTCTCCAGGTTAATTTGAACCCACCCATACCTACCCTTGACTTTAGCCAAAATGGCAGTACGACTGTCCCAAACCAACGCATCTATCTATGCTGCATATGAATACCCCAATAGCTGCCAATCACTGTACCTTGACTTTAGCCAACATACACAGCTTGAATACTATTGACCATCCATATGAAACGATGGAGGGCTACGAATGGTTTCTGGCGAAAACCTTTAACGTAGTGAACTTGATATTGTTGAAGGAACGGATAGCTTTTATAAAAATATAGTAACGAAAACCTTTGCTAAAGAGGTCACTCCCGGTTAAGGGATCTCGGCTCTTTTCCCGTAGAATGAGGTGCAGGATATTCCAACTGAATACCACGATGCAAAGCAAAAGTAATCGGCTATAGTGAAGTTATTGCCCTGACGCAAACTTTTTGTCCAAGGGGTCACTCCCGGTGAAGGGATCTCGGCCCTTGCCTCGTCGACTGAGGAGCAGGATATTCCAACTGAATACCACGATACAAAACAAAAGTGAACATCCTTGCAATAACAGCTTTTTGAAAAGTGTTCCAACAACATCAGATTAGGTTTGTTTTAACTTGCATTGATCCGAATCAACGCAGTCCCATCAATTGATCACACCACAAAGAACGAAAATATACTGATGTACGTATATGCCATCCGCATTCGCCACTGGGTCCCGTCATTACCCGTTAGGTTAGCTAACTAACGACAGAGCGGGGACTGGACTAGCGCGGATGCAAAACATATACAACATCTACTAATATATATACCAATATATAATATTTTGCTCAAGGCGTGATAAAATGCAACATCACAGAAATGTACAGCATCACAGAACAATACAGATATTTAGGATCCCCGGGTTTCACAGAGCCACTACTGAAACCCGACGTTCCCCTGGTCGTGTGGATAGCCTGTGCAATGTAATCCTAGACCCTACGGGCGCGGCAAGTTACCCGCCAAAACCTGAAGCGAGGCAGCCCCCTTCAGCAACGTGAATGGACCACCCAGCACTTCACGGAATCCGGTAACTTGGGCACCCCTCCTGGGTCAACCTGTACCCCCTACGAGTGCGGCGAATAGCCCGCCAATTCTAGAGTGAAGCCCCCTCCGTCCCAATGCCATGAGATGCGGGCTTGTTGCCCTCTAGAACCCGGCTATCCGTGCACCCCTCCGCGGGGCAATCCTAGTACAGAAAGTAAAATATACATACAACGGGTACATCGACCGCAACCTGGTCATGCCCCAAAATAATAATACAAACAGGCAGTGACGGCAGTCCACATATCGGACGCTCGCCCCGCAATATCAAATGTACATAATACAACAAAAACTGTACTAGCATTGCATCCAGGCTATCCCCCATGTCCAATCCGCAATATCACAGCAAAACACAGAACATCAACGTGAATGTCACGTTCGCCAATCCGTCTAACCAGGCTATAGCAGTTAGACTGGATTTACCGATCGAGTGACATTCACGGTCGCGGATATAATGTAAATACTGTGAAATAATGTGTTTAAAATATCCGATCGATCAAATTTTACCAAGTGGGCCCCCAAGTACTACTGTAGCACATAAAGAAATTCTGGGCCCAAAATTAATATTCCAAAAACCCTATTTTCAACCCAGAAGGCCTCTGTAAAAAATTGGTGCAACGATCAGTCAAAACAGCGGCGGAACCGCGGCCCAAGCATGGGTTTGGCCGCGGTTCCGCGGTCGAATAATGAGATCTCGCGACCAAATTTCTACAGTAGGCTTATACTTCCCTGAACAGTATTCTGAGACTAACTGAAAAAAATTTCGAGACAAAAAAATTTCGACAGAAAACTGTTGTTTTGAAAAACACGGTTTTGGAACATTTGTTCGATCGGAAATGTAAAACACATTAGACAAAGCAAGACTATGTTAATGGCGAGGCTCTGATACCACTGTAAGTGCACGGCGGCGCCCCGGTTGTCAATCCGACGCCGGAATGCGGAAGCGATGCTTAACTTTAATTTTTTTTCAAACCGGCACCACCGCGCACTAAAACTCGGATCGTACCATTAAACTAGTCCTAGCTAACTACAAGATGGGGAAGAGAGATATACCGAGTGATCCGTGTCCTCCGGTCTTCTCGTCGTCGTCCCGATCTCCCGCGGAAGCTCCGATCTCCACCTCGTCGCCGGAAGAGCACCACGTCGCCTGCTTCTTTTACGGGCTCCCGCCTCTATACCGAGGCAACTCGGGCACGAAGCTGGTGAGTCGACGTGCCCAAGATTTGCTGTAGAATATAGTGAAGATCTATATGTCTCATTTGGGGTTTATGGAGGTTGCCATTTGGTGGAGGGATGAGTTGTGGAATTTTTTTTTGTGGAGCTATGGGATTTTTTACAAGCCAAAAGAGATAAAATCCCTCCACAAAAAATTGGGACAGCCCACTTAAGGAAGTGGCCGGCCATGCAAAGTGAGGGGAGAGTGAGAATGAGAGTGTAGTATCAAAGGAATGAGTGTGAGCCAATAAACAAGAGAGAGAAAAGGGTTATCATGAAAAAGGAAATGATCACCCACTAAAACTCACACTCCATCAACCAATCATCAACAACCATGATTGCACCAAAACCAACACTCCAACAAGCTAATCATCAACAACCATGATGACTCAAAAGTCAAGCCATGATGAGAAGAAGAAGAAGTCAAATGGTGGAGGAATTATCATGATACAAGAATACGCAAATAACACCCTCCACTATCCAAATTTGCATACTTGCAAATAGGCCCTCCTCCACCAATCTTCGGCTAATGAAAGATACAAATGAAAATAGCCGAAACGGAAAGCAAACTGGCAACTCCGGAAAACTGGTCCCGTAATAAATTACGGGAAAACCCCGATACTGAGTATACACACCCGCATCTGTATTCCGACCGGATACAAATGCAATGAGACAAAATCTACACTGTACTATACTAGGATCCGGCTTAAACCAAAGCCGGCTAGTAAAATCCGTTCGATCCTGATCCATGCAATACCACACGTATCTGATCGAACCCTGCCATATATCCATACGGCCTCTAGTACTAACTGTCCGATCCTGATCCGTGCAATACCATACGTATCTGATCGGACCTTGCCATATCTCCATACGGCCTCTACAGCTTTTCTCCCGAAAACTTGAGCAACTGAATGTAGGGGACTCGAAAGACTCGTCAACACCTTGGTTGTGGATTTAACCACTAGCACGTCAGAGGTATAAGCCAATACGTAACGGGCTACCAGGTATTGACCAAAAGGGACGTCGATGAGCGAACTCATCCTGACACCCTACTGAGCCAGTCAGTGACAATATCCGTACAGTCCGGTCCGTTCGTCTATGATCATCGCATGGCGGGCCTAGGGGGTTGGTAAAAGTCAGACCCCCAAAAGCAGTACAAGTCGTGTCAGAGATCAGCCCAGAACACCCTGAGATACTACTGGAATACCTACCAGTAAATCTCCTGCCTTGGCCAAGGACTTTTCATGTTCTTGCTCTCGTAGACACAGCGCGACCTCACCCCCAATACCGGGAGAGGCGAACCCCCGAAGATCCGCTCACTGCCTCCATGTGGCTCGGGACTGTACCCAACTAAAACCTGTTTGCACGTCTCCTTTGAGCGTGGTAGGGTAGTAATCAAAGTACAGTGGGAACTCACATGAGACAAATGACGATCCCCAGGTCGATGAACTAACCTATACACATGTCACCAGGGAACTGCTATCTGACGTCAGGTATAAGACCAACTAGCTTGTTCCCGGCGAGTCCTGTCCGGTGTACTCATAACCCAATGAGCACCTGTATACATCTTAGGTGAACCAACTGACACCAGTGGCTTGTGAGACCGGCCACCGCCCCTCGTCGGGGTCTCGACTGTATACACTAGTCTACTCTAGAGTATCGATGCCCTGTCTTGAAACTCCCACGACTAGGGACCATTTAAGGATGTGCTTATAGACCACCAGCTCCCACGTATATGATCGCCCTCATACTGCTGGCAGTCAAGCAAGAATCTTAGGGGCTCTATCAACGTGTAATAGCGACCTGTCTGGTCACCTAAAGCAGTACACGATGATAAAGATAAACCAGATAGCATACTATCATCTCGAGTAAGACTGTCCTACCGGGATAGGTCCTTCTTCAATCATTTCAATCACGTGCCTGTGATCCAATAATTGACTCTGAGGGCACTATCTCCAACAATTACTACTCTAAGCCCCGCCGTCCTGTAAGTCCACGTTGCTAACCCCGGTTCTTACGGGGAGGCGGAAACGGCGAAAAACAATTATTTAGCGCAAAGGCAACATGGACTAAAAGCCGGATCTTTGCTAAACTAGAAACTAGCAAACTACTAGAGGCTTTAACTACTATGCCGTAGAAATTATACCTCATGAAACCGGTCCTTCGGTTCTTCATTCCGCTGTCCCGCTCGTCCGTCCAAGCTCCGAGGAACGATCCGGATCTTGGTCACCTTTGCGGCCTTCTTGAGTCGAAGACGATCCACCCGAGAGTTGTACACCGAACTCCACCTCGAGCCGAGGCAACTAGGGCAACGAGATCGCTAGTCTAGATGCCCTAGGTTGTGAAGTATAGATATATGGAAGTGTTTGTCTTTGTGGGATCTTTTTCTCTCAACACATGAGATCAAAAGAAGAAATCAAGAGGAGGAAGAAGGAGGAGCTAGCAACCATGAGAGCTTTTCTTTTCTTCTCACAAGAACAAGAGAGAGAATGAGAAATGAATTATGAGCTAAACAAATGAACCATGGTTGCAATAATGCAAAAAAAACATCATTACCAATCCTTTCATGATAAAGTTGATGGCTACTAATTGAATTGACTATTTTCATAATCCATAAAAGAAAAAGAAATCCAAATAAGAGTGTAGACCTCTCATGAAGGTCAACGGTCAACTTTGGTCAACGGGTCAACAAAGTCAAGAGGGTCAAACGGTCAAAGCAATTAGCCATAACATAATTATCAATAAAAGGATTAGTAAATAATGTCCCCGGCTCATAATGGTTTTTACCGAACCAACTGCCAAAACCCTAATGAGCCCGCTCCTCCTTCACTCCTCAAAACTGTGCATACACACCCGCATCCGCATTCCGTAGAATGCGAATGCACAGAAGACAAAACTAATCCATCCGTGCAATACTAGGATCTGGCTTAAACCAAAGCCCACTAGTATTGCCTGCCCGAACAGCATACGCACACAAGTGCACGTAAGTGATCGTAGCCCTGCCGTAAAACCATACGGCCTCTACACGTTTCGCTCAGTGCAGGAAAACTCTCTGTGTGGGACTCTAAAGACTCGACACTACGCTGGCAGTGGGTTTAACCACAGACCGCAAGCGGTACTAGCTGTACGTAACGGTCCCCAGGTAGATTTCGATAAGAAGGCTGATGAGGTAAACCCATCCGAACTCCTACTGAGCCTGTATGTTACAATCTCCATACAGCCCAGTCAGTTCGTCTGATACATCGCATGGCGGGCCTAGGGGATGGTGAACGTCTGTCCCCTAATAGCGGTACAAGTCGTGTCGGAGTGTAGCCCAGAACACCCTGAGATAACACTGGAAACCTTCCAGTATATCTCGCTTGCCCTGGCCAGGGACTACTCGTGTAATGGCTCTTCTAGACACAGCACGATGTCAACCTCAATACCGGGAGAGACGAATCCTGTCTAACCATCACTGCCTCCAAGTGCTTCGGGACTGCACCCAACTACTGCCTCTAAGTACAGTGGGAACACACTCGAGGCGAAGTGACAGTGTCAAGTCAGCGGACTAAGCTGTACTCATGTCACCTGGGAACTGATAACTGACGATAGGTATAATACCAACCAACAGTCCCCGACGAGTCCTGTCTAGTGTACTCGTAACCTAACGAGCACCCGCATACTATCTCCAGTACGACGTACTGATGGCTGTGGGACAGACCACCTCCCTTGCTGGGATGAGAAGCGTATACGCTAGTCTACTCCGGAGTATCGATGCCCCGTCTCGATAATCCTACGACTAGGGACCTGTATAAGGATGTGCTTGTAGATTACCCAGCCCCCACAAGTGTGACTGCCATCACAACGCTGGTAATCAAGCAAAGATCCTAAGGGCTCTACTAATATGTATAAGCGATATGCTAAAAGAAACACATGCACATATTGAAGTAGAAATAAACCATGTAGCATACTACCATTTTGAGCAAGATTGTCTATACAACTGTGAATATCCCAAGCTTCCATTAAGTAATATACAAGCTAGTATGATACAGTAATGGCCTCTAGGGCATATACACTAACAATCTCCCACTTGCACTAAGGCCATGTACTGGCGTATCGAAGACCTATCATCTCGATCAGCCGCTCGAACTGAGTCTGGGGTAGGGCCTTCATGAGTGGATCTGCAGTGTTATTCTCCGAATTTACTCTCTTCACCTCGATCTCCCGGCGATCTACGATCTCCCTGATCAGGTGGTACCGCCTCAAAATGTGCCTGGACTTCTGATGGGACCTGGGTTCCTTCGCTAAAGCTATAGCGCCGTTGTTGTCGCAATACTGCGGTATTGGATCAACAATGGTAGGAACCAACTGAAGCTCCATGAGGAACTTCTTCATCCAGATAGCTTCCTTTGCGGCATCGGAAGCAGCTATATACTCCGCTTCCATAGTTGAGTCAGCAACGGTCTCCTGCTTGGAACTTTTCCTGCAAACCGCCCCTCTATTGAGGGTAAAGACATAACCCGACATGGACTTGGAGTCATCCTTGTCACTCTGGAAGCTGGAGTCAGCAAAGGCCTCGATCTGGAGGTCTTTTCCGCCATACACCAAGAACATCTCCTTAGTCCTTCTCAGGTACTTGAGAATGTTCTTTACCGCTATCCGGTGTTTCTACCCTGGGTCCGACTGATACCTGCTTACAACGCTCAATGCGTATGCTATATCTGGTCTGGTACATAACATCGTATGCATTATAGAGCCTATCGCAAAAGCGTAGGGTATAATAGACATGCGATCCCTCTCCAAATCAGTCTTGGGAGACATCTCTTTGGAGAGGGTGATCCCGTGACAAGCCGGTAAATTACCGCGCTTGGAATCTTCCATACTGAATCTTTTCGGTATGGTGTCGATGTACCTTGACTGTGAAAGTCCCAACATCCTCTTAGATCTATCACGATAGATCTGGATCCCCAGAATGTAGTTGGCATTGCCCAGGTCCTTCATGGAGAACCTCTACGACAAGAATCCTTTGACTGACTGTAACATAGGAATATCATTTCCTATTAGGAGAATGTCATCCACGTACAAGACGAGGAATACCACAATTCTCCCTACAATCTTACTGTAGATGCATGGTTCATCTGGGTTTTTGATAAAGTCGAATTCTTTGACAGTATCATCAAAGCAGATGTTCCAACCCCGCGATGCCTGCTGAAGTCCATAGATGGACTTGAGCAACTTGCACACTTTACCGCTGCTCCCACTCTGAATGAATCCCTCCGGCTGATCCATATAGACGCACTCTTCCAAATTTCCATTTAGAAAAGTCGTCTTTACGTCCATCTGCCAGATTTCATAATCGTGGAAGGCAGCAATGGCAAGAAGGATCCGAATGGATTTCAGCATAGCCACTGGAGAAAAGGTCTCGTCATAGTCCAAACTAGGTATTTGACGAAAACCCTTTGCAACAAGTCTAGCTTTATAGGTCTCAACCTGCTCATCTACACCAATCTTCTTTCTGAAGATCCATTTGCAGCCTACGGGTTTTACCCCTTCTGGAGCAAAATCCAAAGTCCAAACTTTGTTGGTATTCATGGACTCCATCTTGGTCCGCATTGCATCCAGCCATTTAACCGAGTCACCGCTCTGAATGGCTTGCTGGAAGCTAGTAGGCTCACCATAATCCATAGTGCAATCCTCTCTATCCCCGTCTATGAGAAAACCGTAGTATCTCTCGGGCGGATGAGACTGCCTACTACTCCTGCGGAGTGGCGTAGGAATGTCCTGTTCTCTTGAACCTTCTGGTTCTTCCAAGCTTTCAGTAATAGCTTGTGGTTCTGGAATTTCTTCCAGTTCTATTGCGCTCCCACTTATCTGATTTTCCAAAAACTCAATTTCCAAGAAGCGGGCATGACGAGAAACAAAAACTTTTTGTTCCTCTGCGCTGTACTGAACATGCCTCGAGTTTGTCTGCATGCTGCTTTTTAACAAAAGCTGGACACCCCCATGTCTTAAAGTGTTTAAGGCAGGGTTTCTTCCCACTCCACATCTGATATGGTGTGGTAGGCACTGACTTAATAGAAACTTGGTTCAAAAGATATGCAGCTGTTTCTAGTGCATAACCCCAGAAGGATCGCAGTAACTCAGCCTTACTCATCATGGAACGAACCATATCCAATAGGGTTCGATTCCACCTTTCCGATACACCGTTATGTTGTGGTGTGTATGGAGGAGTAAGCTGAGAGAGAATTCCATTCTCTTTTAAGTAGCCCAGAAACTCGGCACTCAAGTATTCACCACCTCGATCAGATCTCAGTGTCTTGATACTTTTGCCTGTTTATTTTTCAACTTCATTCTTGTTTTCCCGAAATTTCTCAAAGGCCTCGGATTTGTGCTTCATTAGGAAGACATGTCCATACCTAGAGAAATCATCTGTGAAAGTAATGAAGTATGAATAACCACTTCACGCATGTGTAGACATTGGACCACACACATCACTGTGTATGAGTCCCAAGAGCTCGCTTGCTCTTTTCCGTGTCCAGTGAACGGAGTCTTTGTCATCTTTCCCATGAGACAAGATTCACAAGTGGCATAAGACTGGTACTCGAACAGATCCAAGTATCCTTCTTTATGTAACTTTGTCAACCGTATCTCATTAATGTGACCCAGTCTACAATGCCATAAGAAAGCCTGATTTAATTCCGGAGACTTTCTTTTAAGTGTGTTCTGGACACTGAAGACCTGAGCTTGATTCAAAACGTATATACCGTTTTTCAATGTACCCGACCCAATCAGAACTTGATTTAGGTGGATGTTTACTACATCGCTTACAAAAGTAAAATCATATCCTTCCTTAGAAAGTAAGGATACAGATATGATATTACAAGTCGCACCTGGTACATAAAAACAGTCATGCAGAATCAATATCTGCCCAGTTGTCAGTCCTAGATGATATTCCCCTACGGATTTAGCATACATGCTCATTCCGTTAGCAACCCTGAGAGTCATATCACCTTTCTTGATAACCCTACGGTTTCTCAGAGCCTGTAACGAATTACAAATATGAGATCCTAATCCGGTATCCAATACCCAGGAAGTAGGGTTAACTGACATACAGTTCTCTATCACAAACACACCCGAAGCCGAAACCACAACATGCTTCGAATTCTGACTACTGGCTATACTAGCCCTGCAATCCTTCTGCCAATGTTCATTCCCGTAACAATAGGAACGCCCCTCTTTTACTACATCCATCCCCAAAACTTATGCCCTTCCCTTTCCTTCTACTTCCCTGGTTTCCTTCAGGGTAGAAGGTAGAGACTATAAGGTTTCCTTCAGGGTAGAAGGTAGAGACTATAAGATCAAGTCAGCACCTGACTCGTTCTTCAAAGTGGTCTTTAGGTCCGTGAGCTCAAAATAGCTGGTCTCTGTAAGGACGCTGCCCCCTACAGAAGATCCGATAGCCAACTTCGCTGGAAGCAATTCGTTCGAGGTCTCATATCTTGCGATATGAGATTGCTCTCCATTTAAATCTTTGTTATGGAGGAAGATAGAAACTAGGTCCATCTTCTCGTGCTGCCCCTGGTATGCACCATCAACTGAGGCTAACACGAGGCACTTGGCTTTCGCACAGTCTTTTTCCGATGTCCTACGGATATCAATATCCATGACAGGAGAAACTGGACCTGAGACGGCAGGGGTTGGATTAGTTAAGAGGTGTCCCAGCTTGTCATGGGCAATGGACATTTGGACAGACCTTTGCCAGTCATAACAGTCAGATTCAGTCATTTCATTATCTAGATGTAACCTAGGTGCGGTCACTGGGTCGCTGCAATTAAGAGAGAGAGAAGAAAACTCTTAGCATGATGCTCTTGCAAGTTTAGATTGGTTTTTAATTTATTTAAACAGGATGGCTCCCACTGTCTCTTGAATCCCTCCTCAAACCATAAAGGAAGAACTAGTCAGGATCAATCTCACCGTACAATACTTGCTTAACCGTTCAGCCAGGCCAGTGTCGGTACTTCGAGGGAGATTTTCCAACGCTTTCGCGAAGTTCCTTAATTAAATAACCTCTTTTCCCTGTGGGCGTAGCCCCGCTAACACGTTTCTAGACACCTACTTGGTTTATAGCATTGATCGTTAAGTGAGAAAGTTCCCGAGGAGTAGCATATACTCACAGTAGGATCGGGATCCAAATATCATCGCGTGACAAAACTGAAGGAATCCTACCAGAATCATCACACTCCAAATGGTATGCAGCGCTAGCAAGTTTCAGTTCTTTTGAAACTCCCGATGTGGATTTTTGCCCCATGCTCTTATGACCTTGACTAAGGCCAACAAATCATAAGTCACATGTCAAGTTCTACCCGTCGTTGTCCAGGTTGATTTGAACCCACCCGTATATACCCTTGACTGTGGCCAACAAAGTAATACGACTGTCCCAAACCAACGCAATCTACCTATGCAACATATGAATACCCACCAGCTACCAAACACTGTGCCTTGACTAAGGCCAACAAACACAGCTTGAATACTGTTGGATATTCATATGAAACGACGGAGGGCTACGGATGGTTTTGGCGAAACCGTGAACGTAGTGAACTTGATATAATCGATGGAACGAGATAGCTTTTAAAAGGAGTGGTTCAAGCTCCGCATTTAAAAGTTGGTTTTTGAAAAGAACCGAGTGGTTTTGAAAGTGTTCCAACGACTTTTACTTGGTTTATTTTCTTGCATTAATTTTAATGCGTCCCATCATTTAATCCTACCATTGCAGAAAACAACCAAAATATGGTGTACGCTTATGCCATCCGCATTCGCCACGGGGTCCCGTCATCACCCGTTAGGTTACTTAACTAACGACAGAGCGGGGGCTGGACTAGCGCGGATGCAAAACATAAGCAACACCTAAATAGATATCATATATAGATATATAGCAATGATAGCCATTCCAGATCACAGATGAACACTTTGGATATACTAGGAATTCGCGATTCGTTCGAGCCTGCAACGAAAAGCGGATTACACGGTCGTGATGAATAGCCAAACCCCACCCTAGACCCCTACGGGTGTGGCAAACTACCCACCAAGTACCCGAAGCGAAGCAACCTCCCTCAACCCGTGAGTAGGCCACTCGGCACTTCGAGATACCCGGTAGTTTGTGCACCCCTCCTTGGGTTTATCCTAGGAGCAAAAACAGTAAAAAGAAATTATACAATGGCGGCTACAACCTCAACCCAGATGTGCGGCCAAACAAATAATATTACAGCAATTTACAAATTTTACATGAATGAAAGAAAAAGAAACTCTCATCTCACATCCACCCCGGCTATTCATCTGTGACAATCCAACGAGTTCATATACACAAACCATCAACATTACAGATCACAGATATGTATAACCCCCATTAATCGACGTATAGCGATTAGCAGACGTTCAATACATATATCACATCACAGATAATATCCATTAGCCAAAGTGTACGGAATATCGATCAAAATACGAATTTGTAACCACCCCAAAAAGTCAATTTGTTCTCTGGAAAAACTGGGTAGAAACAACATGTATTAAAAATCCCAAAACAGCCAACTAAGCACACTGCACCAAACTCGGTCCACGGCCGAGTCAACTCGGCTGCGGATCCGCGGCAAGAAGCATGTTCTTGCCGCGGAACCGCGGCGCTTTGACCGGTTCAGTGGACCGTTTTTGGTGTGTGTCTTTAGAAAACCCTGAGCCGATTTTTCATGTATGTTAAATTATTTTTCGAACAGTATAAAAAATCGGCAGAAAGTTAAATTTTCCGGACTTGTTTTGCGAATTTTTTCCGATCGATATTCTAAATACTTTGCTAAGTTGCTAGTTTATGTTTAGCTAGGCTCTGATACCACTGTAAGTCCACGTTGCACACCCCGGTTCTTACGGGGAGGCAGAAACGGCGAAAAACAATTATTTAGTGCAAAGGCAACATGGACTAAAAGCCGGATCTTTGCTAAACTAGAAACTAGCAAACTACTAGAGGCTTTAACTACTATGCCGTAGAAATTATACCTCACGAAACCGGTCCTTTGGGTCTTCATTCCGCTATCCCGCTCGTCCGTCCATGCTCCGAGGAACGATCCAGATCTTGGTCACCTCCGTGGCCTTCTTGAGTCGAAGACGATCCACCCGAGAGTTGTACACCGAACTCCACCTCGAGCCGAGGCAACTAGGGCAACGAGATGGCTAGTCTAGATGCCCTAGGTTGTGTAGTAGAGATATATGAAAGTGTTTGTCTTTGTGGGATCTTTTTCTCTCAACACATGAGATGAAAAGAAGAAATCAAGAGGAGGAAGAAGGAGGAGCTAGCAACCATGAGAGCTTTTCTTTCTTCACACAAGAACAAGAGAGAGAATGAGAAATGAATTATGAGCTAAAGAAATGAACCATGGTTGCAATAATGCAAAAAAAACATCATTACCAATCCTTTCATGATAAAGTTGATGGCTACTAATTGAATTGACCATTTTCATAATCCATAAAAGAAAAAGAAATCCAAAGAAGAGTGTAGACCTCTCATGAAGGTCAACGGTCAACTTCGGTCAACGGGTCAACAAAGTCAAGAGGGTCAAACGGTCAAAGCAATTAGCCATAACATAATTATCAATAAAAGGATTAGTAAATAATGTCCCCGGCTCATAATGGTTTTTACCGAACCAACTGCCAAAACCCTAATGAGCCCGCTCCTCCTTCTTCACTCCTCAAAACTGTCACCCGCATCCGCATTCCGTAGAATGCGAATGCACAGAAGACAAAACTAATCCATCCGTGCAATACTAGGATCCGGCTGAAACCAAAGCCCACTAGTATTGCCTGCCCGAACAGCATACGCACACAAGTGCACGTAAGTGATCGTAGCCCTGCCGTAAAATCATACGGCATCTACACGTTTCGCTCAGTGCAGGGAAACTCTCTGTATGGGACTCTAAAGACTCGACACTACGCTGGCAGTGGGTTTAACCACAGACCGCAAGCGGCACTAGCTGTACGTAACGGTCCCCAAGTAGATGTCGATAAGAAGGCCGATGAGATAAACCCATCCGAACTCCTACTGAGCCTGTATGTGACAATCTCCGTACAGTCCGGTCTGTTCGTCTGATACATCGCATTGCGGGCCTAGGGGGTGGTGAACATTAGTCCCCTAACAGCGGTACAAGTCGTGTCGGAGTGTAGCCCAGAACACCCTGAGATAACAATGGAAACCTACCAGTTTATCTCGCTTGCCCTGGCCAGGGACTACTCATGTAATGGCTCTCCTAGACACAGCGCGATGTCAACCCCCAATACCGGGAGAGACGAATCCTTTCTAACTGTCACTGCCTCCAAGTGCTTCGGTACTGCACCCAACTGCTACCTGTTTGCACGACTCCTTTGAGCCGTGGTAGGGTAGTAATCTAAGTACATTAGGAACACACTCGAAGCGAAGTGACAGTGTCAAGTCAGCGAACTAAGCTGTACTCATGTCACCTGGGAACTGATAACTGACGATAGGTATAATACCAACCAACAGTCCCCGACGAGTCCTGTCCAGTGTACTCGTAACCTAACGAGCACCCGCATACTATCTCCAGTACGACGTACTGATGGCTGTGGGACAGACCACCTCCCCTGCTGGGATGAGAAGCGTATACGCTAGTCTACTCCGGAGTATCGATGCCCCGTCTCGATAATCCTACGACTAGGGACCTGTATAAGGATGTGCTTGTAGATTACCCAGCCCCCACAAGTGTGACTGCCATCACAACGCTGGTAATCAAGCAAAGATCCTAAGGGCTCTACTAATATGTATAAGCGATATGCTAAAAGAAACACATGCACATATTGAAGTAGAAACAAACCAAGTAGCATACTACCATTTTGAGCAAGATTGTCTATACAACTGTGAATATCCCAAGCTTTCATTAAGTAATTTACAAGCTAGTATGATACAGTAATGGCCTCTAGGGCATATACACTAACACGTCCCAGGTCCAGTTTCCACCGTCGTGGATGTTGATATCCGTAAGACAAGGGAAAAAGACTGTACGAATGCCAAGTGCCTCATGTTGGCCTCAGTAGATGGTGTAAATCGGAGGCAGCACGAGAAGATGGACTTAGCTTCCATCTTCCTCCATAACAAAGTTTTATATGGAGAGCAATCTCGTATCGCAAGATATGAAACCTCGAAAAAATTGCTTCAAGCGAGGTTGGCTATCGGGTCATCCGTAGGGGACAGCGTCCTTATGATAACTAGCTATATTGATAAGCTCACGGACCTGGAGACCATATTGGAGAACGAGTCACTTACTGACTTGATTCTACAGTGCCTACCTTCTACTCACGCCTAGGGGAATAAAGTTATACTTCCAGTTGAGGGCACCCTGAAGGAAACCAGGGAGACACCCGCTCTGCTTATTAGGAAATCTTCCTCTTCTGGATCTAATGCGGATGCCAAGGGTGAGAAAAAGAAGACTTCCACAAAGCTGATATGCGGTGTCAGTAAGGTAGAAGGACGGGAAAGGGCAAAAGTTTCGGGGTTAATAGTAAGGAAGGAGGGTTGTTCCTATTGTTACGGGAAAGGGCATTGGCTGAAGAGATGCAGGGCTTGGAAAGTGTAACAACCTAGAATGCGATTAGGGGTTATTATGCTTTAATGTGGTGTTTTTAGTAAAACAATTTACCAAATCGGTTTACAAATATTTTATAAGTTTTAATGAACATTTTACTAGAAATTAATTTGGACTGTACACACATGTGCATGTAAATTAGGGCTGAGCCCTGTTTAGGTAGACATGGTGGACTAACCCATTTAATTAAGATTATGAAGTTAACTAAGTGTAATAGTTTTTTTTAAAATTTAAATATAATTAATTTGTTTTGGGGGTTGACTTGTGAATTGGAGAAAGAGAGTGAGAGAGCATGATGAGCTTGTAGCATGCTTGGTAATGATGAGAGAGAAAGGGAAAGGGTTGACTCTCATCTCTCATTTCTTTTTTTCAAACCAATTATTTTCCCACTGTTGGTGTATATGCCCTAGAGGCCATTACTGTATCATACTAGTATGTATATTACTTGATGGAAGCTTGGGATATTCACAGTTGTACAGACAATCTTGCTCAATATAGTAGTATGCTACTTGGTTTGTCTCTGCTTTAATGTGTACATGTGTGTTTATTTATTATATCACCTATACGCATTAGTAGAGCCCTTAGGATCTTTGCTTGATTACCGGCGTTGTGATGGCGATCACACTCGTGGGGGCTGGGTAATCTACAAGCACATCCTTATACACGTCCCTAGTCGTGGGAGTATCGAGATAGGGCATCGATACTCCAGAGTAGACTAGCGTATGCGCTTCTCATCCCAGCACGGGAGACGGTCTGTCCCACAGCCGTCAGTACGTCGTACTTGAGATAGTATGCGGGTGCTCGTTAGGTTACGAGTACACTGGACAGGACTCGTCGGGAACTGATGGTTGGTATTATACCTATCGTCAGTTATCAGTTCCCAGGTGACATGAGTACAGCTTAGTCCGCTGACTTGACACTGTCACTTCGCCTCGAGTGTGTTCCCACTGTTCTTTGATTACTACCCTACCACGGCTCTACTGAGTCGTGCAAACAGGTAGTAGTTGGGAGCAGTCCCGAAGCACTTGGAGGCAGTGACGGTTAGACAGGATTCGTCTCTCCCGGTATTGGGGGTTGACATCGCGCTGTGTCTAGGAGAGCCATTACACGAGTAGTCCCTGGCCAGGGCAAGCGAGATATACTGGTAGGTTTCCAGTGTTATCTCAGGGTGTATTGGGCTTCACTCCGACACGACTTGTACCGCTATTAGGGGACTGACGTTTACCGCCCCCTAGGCCCGCCATGCGATGTATCAGACGAACAGACCGGACTGTACGGAGATTGTCACATACAGGCTCTGTAGGAGTTCGGATGGGTTTACCTCATCGGCCTTCTTATCGACATCTACCTGGGGACCGTTACGTACAGCTAGTGCCGCTTGCGGTCTGTGGTTAAACCCACTGCCAGCGTAGTGTCGAGTCTTTAGAGTCCCACACAGAGAGTTTCCCTGCACTGAGCGAAACGTGTAGAGGCCGTATGGTTTTACGGCAGAGCTGCGATCACTTACGTACACTTGTGTGCGTATGGTGCTCGGGCAGGCAATACTAGTGGGCTTTGGTTTAAGCCGGATCCTAGTATTGCATGGATGGATTTGTTTTGTCTTCTGTGCATCCGCATTCTACGGAATACGGATGCAGGTGTGTATGCACAGTTTTCTGGAGCGATGAAGGAGGAGGTGCCTCATTAGGGTTTTGGCAGTTGGTTCGGCCAAAACCATTATGTGGCAGGCTCATTAGGGTTTTGACAGTTCGTTTGGTCAAAACCATTATGAGCAGCGAACATCATTTACTAATCCTATTAGTGATAATCTTATGATGGCTAATTGCATTGACCATTTGACCCCGTTGACCCCTCTTGACTTTGTTGACCGGTTGACCGTGTTGACCATTGACTTTCAAGAGGATTCCACACTCTTCTTTTCTTTTCCATTTTCTTTTGGATTATGATAATGGTCATTTCAATTGTAGCCATCAACTTTATCTTGATGGAATTAGTAATGATGTTGTTTTTGCATTATTGCAACCATGGTTAGTTTTTTCTCTTGGTTAAGCTTATCATAACATTATTCTTTTTCTCTCTCTTGAAAAAAAAAAGCTCCATGGTTGCTAAAAACCTCCTTCTTCTTCCTCCTCTTGTTTTCTCCTTTGATCTCATGTGTTGAGAGAAAAAGGTTTTCACTTGACAAACACATCCATACATCCTCTCTACACAACCTAGGGCTTCTAGATTAGCAATCTCCTTGCCCTAGTTACCTCGGCTTGAGGTGGAGCTCAGCGTACATCTCTCGGGTGGATCGTCATCGACTCAAGGAGGCCGCGGAGGTGACCGAAGTCCGGATCAACTTCTGAGCAAGCCATGAAAAGAACAACAAGAAGAGAAGAACATCATAGAAGAACAACAACTAGAAGTGAAGGAGTTCAAGTTGAGGTATAACCCCTAACCGAGTAGATACATCTCTTGTTAGGTTGCTAGTTTATAGTTTAGCAAAGATCCGGCTTTTACGGTCCATGTTACAAACCTTAGAAAATTTTTTGTTTTACCGTTTCCGCAACCCCGAAAGTACCGGGAGAGGTAACGTGGACCTAACAGTGGTATCAGAGCCTAACTAAACATAAACTAGCTTGGTAGTAAAGTGTATCGAAGTTCGAAACGGAAAAATCAAAAAAACCAAGTTGTAAAAAATCTGAGTTTCTGTTAAAACTTTTTCTGGTCAAAACAAAATTTGTTATATCCCAAAAATCATCTCAGGTTTTTTAGAAGAAACCCACCAAAA
This sequence comes from Agapanthus africanus, assembly GCA_030015575.1. Classification (NCBI taxonomy): domain Eukaryota; kingdom Viridiplantae; phylum Streptophyta; class Magnoliopsida; order Asparagales; family Amaryllidaceae; genus Agapanthus; species Agapanthus africanus. The sequence continues at coordinate 143,554,366 of JASDDO010000029.1, read as the reverse complement.
ACGACACAGTAACTCACCTAGATGGCCGCGCTTCCGCGGCAATAGCTTGCTATTGCCGCGGAAGCGCCGCGCTCTGGTAGAGTTGCTGTCTCGTCTTTGGTGCAGTGTGTTTCTGACATGGTTTTAGAATTTTTCATATATATTATATGTGCCCAGATTTTCCAGAATAGAAATTTGTTTTTGGGGGCCTATAATTCCGTATTTTTCCGAACTTCAATATACTTTGACTATAAAGGTTATATCTGTGATGTTCTTATGTATTGAACGTCGGCTAATCGCTATATGTCGATTAGTCGGGGTTATACATATCTGTGATCTGTGATTGTTGTTGATGGTTTGTGTATATGAACTCGTTGGATTGTCGCGGATGAATAGCCGGGGTGGATGTGAGATGAGAGTTTCTTTTTCTTTCATTCATGTAATAAATTTGTAAATTGATGTAATATTATTTGTTTGGCCGCACAACCGGGTCGGGGTTGTAGCCGTCATTGTATAATTCTTTTTACTGTTTTTGCTCCTAGGATAGACCCATGGAGGGGGTGCACAAACTACCGGGTAGCTCGAAGTGCCGAGTGGCCTACTCATGGCATTGAGGGAGGTTGCTTCGCTTCGGGTACTTGGCGGGTAGTTTGCCGCACCCGTAGGGGTCTTGGGTGGGGTTTTGGCTATTCATCGCGACCGTGTAATCCGTTTTTCGTTGCAGGCTCGAACGAATTGCGGATTCCTAGTATATCCAAAGTGTTCATCTGTGATCTGGATTGGCTATCATTGCTATATTGCTATATATAATAACTATTTAGGCGTTGCTTATGTTTTACAGCCGCGCTAGCCCAGCCCCCGCTCTGTCGTTAGTTAAGTAACCTAACGGGTGATGACGGGGCCCCGTGGCGAATGCGAATGGCATAAGCGTACGTCATATTTTGGTTGTTTTCTGCAATGGTAGGATTTAAATGATGGGACGCATTAAAAGAACTAATGCAAGAAAATAAACCTAAAAGACGTTGTTGGAACAATTTTTCAAAAAGCTGTTATTGCAAGGACGTTCATTTTTGTTTTGCATCGAGGTATTCGGTTATGAATGCCCAGCACCTCAGTCGACGAGGCAAGGGCCGAGATCCCTTCACCGGGAGTGACCCCTTGGACAAAACTTTGCGTCAGGGTAATAACTTCACTATAGTCGATTATTCTTGCTTTGCATCGAGGTATTCATCTTACGAATGCCCAGCACCTCACTCGACGAGGAAAGAGCCGAGATCCCTTCACAGGGAGTGACCTCTTTAGCAAAAGTTTTCGCCACTGTATTTTTCAAAAAGATGCAATCGGGTTCCTTCAACGATATCAAGTTCATTACGTTAACGGGTTTTTCGCCAAAAACCCAGCCGTAGCCCTCCGTCATTTCCTACAAGTACTACTCAGTATTCGAGCTGCGTATTTTGGCATTGTCAAGGCGTAGTGATCGGTAGCTAAGTATTGCTTGTTTGCAGCTTTATTTTTCCGGATTATTTAGGACAGTCGCATAGCTATGTTGGCATTGTCAAGAGTTATGCGGGTGGGTCTAAGTTAATCAAGATAATGACGGGCCGAACTTGACTAACAGTTCATGATATGTTGGCATTGTCAAGGTCATGAATCGTTAGGGGCAAAAACCACATCGGGAGTTTCAAAAGAACTGAAACTTGCAGATTTAGCATACCTTCTGGAGTGTGGTGACTAGAGTGGATTCCATCTAGGTTATCACACAATGACAGTTGGATCCCGATCCCACTGATGAGTTGGTTTACTCTCGGGAGATTATTTCACTTAACGATCAATGCTATAAACCTAGTAGGTGTCTAGAAAGGTGTTAGCGGGGTTACGCCCCCAGGGAAAAGAGGTTATTTAATTAAGGAACTTCGCGAAAGCGTTGGAAAACCTCCCTCGAAGTACCGACACTAGCCTGGCTGAAAGGTTAAGCAAGTATTGTGACGTGAATTAAAACCCGACTAGTTCTTCTTTTAAAAGGTTTTAAGAAGAATTTGAGTAAACAGTGGGAGACATCCTGGTTAGATAAATTAATAAACCAATCTAATCTTGCAAGAGCATACGCTGAGTGTTTCTTTTCTCTCTCTCCAGGCAGCAACCTTTTCACGCCCTAATCAAGATAATAAAATGTATCGCTTGACCGATCCGAATTCTTATTCGGGACTGGGGAAAGTTGGTTCAGCTCTAACTTGTGACAACAGTCACGAGTATGAGAATGGGAAAGAGGAAAGTATGGATTTCCAGGATACCCAGTTGAAGAAGAAGCATGGTTTTGCATCTACTTCAGGTGTTCTTGTAATTGAGAACTGTTTTACGGTCAGCCCTACCTCCTGGGTACTTGATACCGGATCAGGATCTCATATCTGTAATTTATTACAGGGACTGAGAAAAAGTAGGAAAGTTGCACCGGGTGATATGTCGCTCAGAGTAGCGAACGGAGCACAAGTTTATGCGGCAGCCGTCGGTGAATATCACCTAGTATTGCCAAATGGCAAGACTATGATTTTGAACGATTGCTACTATGTACCCTCTATGGTTTGCAACATCATATCAGTTTCTTTACTCGATAAAGATAGATATAAGTTTGTTCTTGAAAAGAATATCATGAACATTTACCTTGATAAGGTACTGGTTGCAGAGGGTACACTGTTTAATGGTATCTACGTTCTAAATCAGAATACAGTTCTCAACATACAAAACACACGCAAGAGGAAGAATTCAGATACGAATGAATCCTACTTGTGGCATTGTAGACTTGGTCATATCGGAGAGAAAAGACTGAGTAAGTTGCATAAAGATGGACTCTTGAATGCGTTCGAGTTTTCATCTTATGAAACTTGTCAGTCTTGTCTCAAAGGGAAGATGACCAAATCTCCGTTCACCGGACATGGAGAAAGAGCAAGAGAGCTCTTGGGACTCATACACAGTGATGTATATGGTCCGATGTCTATACATGCAAGGGGTGGGTTCTCGTACTTCATCACATTCACTGACGATCTCTCTAGGTTCGGATATGTGTATCTGATGAAACACAAATCTGAAGCTTTTGAGAAATTCAAGGAATTCAGAAAGGAAGTAGAGAACCAGATTGGCAAAAGTATCAAGATCCTCCGGTCTGATAGAGGAGGGGAGTACTTAAGCACGGAATTCCTAGATTACTTAAAAGAGAATGGTATTCTCTCTCAGCTTACTCCTCCTTATACACCACAGCACAACGGTGTTTCGGAGCGAAGGAATCGTACCCTATTGGATATGGTTCGATCCATGATGAGTGATGCTGAGTTACCACTTTCATTCTGGGGACTCGCGCTAGAGACAGCGGCATACTTACTGAATCAGGTTCCTTCTAAATCCGTGCCTAAGACTCCATATGAAATATGGAGTGGTAAGAAACCATATCTAGAAAGAATTAAGATATGGGGCTGTCCGGCCTATGTAAAAGTACAAAAACCAGACAAGCTTGAGGCACGGTCAGTTTTATGTAAGTTTGTGGGATATCCTAGAAATTCTCTGGGATATCTGTTCTACCACACTGAGGAACAGAAGGTGTTCGTTGCTCGCCGCGCCACCTTTTTAGAGTGGCAATTTCTTGCAAAAGAAATAAGTGGGAGCACGGTAGAACTGGATGAAATATCTGATCCACAAAATCAAACTGAGGATTTAGCAGAACCAGAAAGTTCAGTAACCCCAAACGAACCTCAGCCACTCCGCAGATCTGGTAGGATTTCTCATCCGCCCGAGAGATACTACGGTTTTCTCATAGACAGGGATCGAGAGGATTGCATCTTGGAAGAAGATGACCCTACCAGTTTCAGGCAGGCCATTATCAGTAGGGACTCTGATAAGTGGCAGGAAGCAATGCAATCCGAAATGGAGTCCATGTACGCCAATAAAGTGTGGACCTTGGATATTGCTCCATCTGGGGTAAAACCCGTTGGATGCAAATGGATCTACAAAAGGAAACTTGGTGTAGATGGGCAGGTGGAAACCTATAAAGCTAGACTCGTTGCAAAAGGTTTCCGTCAAAGACCTGGTTTGGACTATGACGAGACTTTTTCTCCGGTGGCTATGCTCAAATCCATTCGGATCTTACTTGCCATTGCTGCCTTCCATGACTATGAAATCTGGCAGATGGATGTTAAAACGGCTTTCCTAAACGGTTGTTTGGAAGAGTGCGTTTACATGGATCAACCAGAAGGTTTCGTAGACAGTGGGAGCAGCGGAAAGGTGTGCAAGTTGCTTAAATCCATTTATGGATTAAAGCAGGCATCGCGGAGCTGGAACATCTGTTTTGATGAGGCAATCAAGGAATTTGATTTCATCAAGAACGAAGATGAACCCTATGTTTATAAGAAGATTGTAGGACGAACTGTCGTATTCCTAGTCTTGTACGTGGACGACATTCTTCTGATAGGAAATGACATTCCTATGCTACAATCGGTCAAGCTGTTTTTGTCACAAAGGTTCTCCATGAAGGACCTGGGTGATGCCTCGTACATTCTGGGGATCAAGATCTATAGAGATAGATCCAAGAGACTATTGGGACTTTCGCAGTCCAGGTACATAGAGACCGTACTAAAGAGATTTAGTATGGAGGATTCCAAGCGCGGTAACATACCCGCATTGCACGGAATTACCCTCTCCAAGAAGATGTCTCCTAAGACTGACGAGGAGAGGGTTCGCATGAGCACTATACCCTACGCTTCGGCGGTAGGATCTATAATGTATGCGATGCTATGTACAAGACCAGATGTAGCTTACGCGTTGAGCACGGTAAGCCGGTATCAGTCGGACCCAGGGGAGGACCACTGGACAGCAGTGAAGAACATTCTCAAGTACCTGAGAAGGACTAAGGAGATGTTCCTGGTTTACGGTAATGGAGACCTTAGGGTCGAGTCCTTTACCGATTCAAGCTTCCAGAGTGACAAAGATGATAGCAAGTCCGTCTCGGGTTTTGTGTTTACCCTCAACGGAGGGGCGGTATGTTGGAGGAGTTCCAAGCAGGATACCGTCGCAGACTCGACGATGGAGGCTGAATACATTGCTGCAAGCGATGCCGCAAAAGAGGCGGTCTGGATTAAGAAGTTCATTAGTGAACTTCAGGTGGTTCCGTCCATTGTTGACCCAATACCTTTGTATTGCGATAACAATGGGGCTATAGCTTTAGCGAAGGAACCAAGGTCCCATCAGAAATCCAGGCACATCTTAAGGCGGTATCACCTGATCAGGGAGATCATTGATCGACAGGAGATCGAGGTGCGGAGAGTGGACACAAAGGACAACACTGCGGACCCATTCACGAAGGCTTTACCCCAGACTCAGTTCGAGCGGCTGATCGAGATGATAGGTCTTCGATACGCCAGTACATGGCCTTAGTGCAAGTGGGAGATTGTTGGTGTATATGCCCTAGAGGCCATTACTGTATCATACTAGTATGTATATTACTTGATGGAAGCTTGGGATATTCACAGTTGTACAGACAATCTTGCTCAATATAGTAGTATGCTACTTGGTTTGTCTCTGCTTTAATGTGTACATGTGTGTTTATTTATTATATCACCTATACGCATTAGTAGAGCCCTTAGGATCTTTGCTTGATTACCGGCGTTGTGATGGCGATCACACTCGTGGGGGCTGGGTAATCTACAAGCACATCCTTATACACGTCCCTAGTCGTGGGAGTATCGAGATAGGGCATCGATACTCCAGAGTAGACTAGCGTATGCGCTTCTCATCCCAGCACGGGAGACGGTCTGTCCCACAGCCGTCAGTACGTCGTACTTGAGATAGTATGCGGGTGCTCGTTAGGTTACGAGTACACTGGACAGGACTCGTCGGGAACTGATGGTTGGTATTATACCTATCGTCAGTTATCAGTTCCCAGGTGACATGAGTACAGCTTAGTCCGCTGACTTGACACTGTCACTTCGCCTCGAGTGTGTTCCCACTGTTCTTTGATTACTACCCTACCACGGCTCTACTGAGTCGTGCAAACAGGTAGTAGTTGGGAGCAGTCCCGAAGCACTTGGAGGCAGTGACGGTTAGACAGGATTCGTCTCTCCCGGTATTGGGGGTTGACATCGCGCTGTGTCTAGGAGAGCCATTACACGAGTAGTCCCTGGCCAGGGCAAGCGAGATATACTGGTAGGTTTCCAGTGTTATCTCAGGGTGTATTGGGCTTCACTCCGACACGACTTGTACCGCTATTAGGGGACTGACGTTTACCGCCCCCCTAGGCCCGCCATGCGATGTATCAGACGAACAGACCGGACTGTACGGAGATTGTCACATACAGGCTCTGTAGGAGTTCGGATGGGTTTACCTCATCGGCCTTCTTATCGACATCTACCTGGGGACCGTTACGTACAGCTAGTGCCGCTTGCGGTCTGTGGTTAAACCCACTGCCAGCGTAGTGTCGAGTCTTTAGAGTCCCACACAGAGAGTTTCCCTGCACTGAGCGAAACGTGTAGAGGCCGTATGGTTTTACGGCAGGGCTGCGATCACTTACGTACACTTGTGTGCGTATGGTGCTCGGGCAGGCAATACTAGTGGGCTTTGGTTTAAGCCGGATCCTAGTATTGCATGGATGGATTTGTTTTGTCTTCTGTGCATCCGCATTCTACGGAATACGGATGCAGGTGTGTATGCACAGTTTTCTGGAGCGATGAAGGAGGAGGTGCCTCATTAGGGTTTTGGCAGTTGGTTCGGCCAAAACCATTATGTGGCAGGCTCATTAGGGTTTTGACAGTTCGTTTGGTCAAAACCATTATGAGCAGCGAACATCATTTACTAATCCTATTAGTGATAATCTTATGATGGCTAATTGCATTGACCATTTGACCCCGTTGACCCCTCTTGACTTTGTTGACCGGTTGACCGTGTTGACCATTGACTTTCAAGAGGATTCCACACTCTTCTTTTCTTTTCCATTTTCTTTTGGATTATGATAATGGTCATTTCAATTGTAGCCATCAACTTTATCTTGATGGAATTAGTAATGATGTTGTTTTTGCATTATTGCAACCATGGTTAGTTTTTTCTCTTGGTTAAGCTTATCATAACATTATTCTTTTTCTCTCTCTTGAAAAAAAAAAGCTCCATGGTTGCTAAAAACCTCCTTCTTCTTCCTCCTCTTGTTTTCTCCTTTGATCTCATGTGTTGAGAGAAAAAGGTTTTCACTTGACAAACACATCCATACATCCTCTCTACACAACCTAGGGCTTCTAGATTAGCAATCTCCTTGCCCTAGTTACCTCGGCTTGAGGTGGAGCTCGGCGTACATCTCTCGGGTGGATCGTCATCGACTCAAGGAGGCCGCGGAGGTGACCGAAGTCCGGATCAACTTCTGAGCAAGCCATGAAAAGAACAACAAGAAGAGAAGAACATCATAGAAGAACAACAACTAGAAGTGAAGGAGTTCAAGTTGAGGTATAACCCCTAACCGAGTAGATACATCTCTTGTTAGGTTGCTAGTTTATAGTTTAGCAAAGATCCGGCTTTTACGGTCCATGTTACAAACCTTAGAAAATTTTTTGTTTTACCGTTTCCGCAACCCCGAAAGTACCGGGAGAGGTAACGTGGACCTAACACCCACACTCATCACATATCTCTCTCCCTCTCATTTTCCCTTCAACAGCAGCAGCAGCATCAACAGCAGCAGCAGCATCAGTAGTAGCAGCAGCTCAGCAGCAGCAGCAGCACTAGCAACAGCATCACCAGCAGCAGCAGCATCACCAGCAGCAGCTGCAGCAAACCCCCTTCTCTTCTTCTTCTTCTTCTTTTCTTGCATCCAAGCCTCAATCTTCATCAAAAACCCATTTTCTTCACAAATCTCTTGCAAAACACCACCTTACTGGTTCTTGAAGCAAGGTCAACATGTTTGAACCCTCCTAGGACTAACTTAAGGTATAATGTTAAACTCAATTTCCATTTTTTGCTAAACTTATAGTTTGTTTAGCTTAAAATTTTGTTTAAGTAGTGAAATAGGCTAACTTTGTGTTTTGTGTGGAGCTTTGGGTAAAATGGGATTGTTATGGCTTAATTAACTTAATTAGGTGTTATTTGTGCTGTGTAAACCAACTAGTATAACTAGACTTCGCTAAAACACCTTAAAGTCCCAAATTTGAAGTTTTAATACGGTTTGAATCAAGTTTAAGATACAAGTGACCTGCTACATCGGTGGTTATTTTCTGGGTTAGCAAACATGTTCAGAATAGTGTGCAGGCTTTTTAGAGTAGTGTGTAGGATTTCGTGCCCGTTCCCCTCCCAAAAATCTGGCGACAACCCCATGGAATCCGGCGTCGCCGGCCCCCCTGTGGTTTTGTGAGTTGGTGCTTTGCTGAGTGGTGTCTGTGTGTGTTTGCCAGTGTTTGGTATTGTTTGGTTTTTGGGTTATTGTAGTGGGCGAAATCTGGGATAGTTTAGTTAGTTTTAGTGTTTTGTGGGCTTTGATGTTAAATTGATGGTTTAGTTGGAGAATAGGATAAGTCAGGGTTTTTAAGGTTAGATTAGTTTTTATATGTGCTGTTGGTATCACTTGATTCTTGTAATTTCACCTAATTTCACAAATGTACCCTATTGTTGCAAATTAAGTGTTTTAAAACGTTTTTAAAACTAAACTTTAGGATACTAGAATCTGCTATATTGGGGATAATTGTCATGATCCAAAGTTCGGCCCTTGACCGACACTTAACCACGTAACGTCTACAGGTGCAACGCGATCAAGCAAGCCGAAACCCAGAAATCAAAACCATTAAAATAGTGAGTGAAGAAAACATTAGTTTAAAACATTTAGAAAACCTTGATTAATTGAGTAAAAATCTTTAGAGTTTAAGTTATTTTCTTCAAAATTTCGGCAGCACCTCCTTTGTAAAAACGAGCCTCGAAAATGGGTACAAAACATGATATAAGTAAAATGACTGATAACAAGAATATAACATCCCCAAATGGGAGCAATCACGCCCAACGGCGGAAACAATCACCACAAGAATAACATACGACGCCGTAGCGAAGAACTGAGCAATATAAGTGAAAAACATCATAAAAAGTGAAACTGCATAAATAAATAAAGCCGTCTCACACGAGCTCGACACCAGAGTACAAAATAATATACAACATCGTCCTCACAACTGGTCTCTAAGTCAATACATGAAACAGTAGATGGAGAGTACTAGATACAAAAGTGTGTACAAATGGAAAATAAACGGATACCGCGAACCCACCTATCAGCAAAACGACTCACACGCCAACTGCAGTGGTATCCGTAGCAAAAAGATACAAGAGATAGCCCTGCCGCAACTACTCTGAGGGTCGACCTGCAAACACTGTGGCACAACGGGGGTGAATTACCAACTCATGAATAGTAAATAACATATAAAGGTAATCGCAGGTATGCACGTGATGCTATACTCTAACATGTGCAACTGATGATATCAATAAGATAATCTGGGTATGCAAAAATCATGTGAGGTTCTCTATCCGGTACTATAACTACATGATGCAATGCATAACAATGAATGCTGATCATAGGATAAAATATCACCTATACGAATCATCGTCGTAGAAAACCCCGGTGTCTACCACAAACACCCCAAAATCCCGATAACTCAGACGCCGTCACTCTATCCGGCCCTCAATCCAGTAAATGTCATAGAAACGGGGTGCCCAATATCGGCACCCGAAAACATCATGAAATGCTCGTGTCCAGCATCGACACGCAAATCCTCATACATCGGGCTCCATCAGTCCGGATCGGCCCGCGGGCTCCGTCTGCGGAATCGGCCCTCGGCCTCGGCAGTACGGGTCGGCCCATATCCATCTCTCGACTCTGGTCAGTATCCTCCGGATAACCACCAGGTTCAACCATTCACCGGTAGGTAGTAGTCCCTCAGCCAGGCTCACCGTCTACTGCACAGCGATCCGTTCTCGCCCCGGGGTACCATACCGGATCCACCATATACCCGCAATCGGCCTCATCCAGCTCCTCTAGTCGGGTTTCACATGTCACACATCTCAGAACCGAGAAAACGCATGGTGGATGCACTGAAATATCATATCAAAAGAAACCGGGTTTTCAAACAGTGCATACATTCTTAAACTAATACCACGGTTCTCAAATCCAGAAATCAGAAGAAATCCAAAACTCAATGCGTAAATCTATGCAACTAGTCGTATGCCACATAAAATCGTACTAAGAGTAAAAAAGGAAAACCGCTCTTTTAAATGGATCCAGTTTTGAAAATATCTCATGCGGTCCCCATTTTTGTAGAAATCAAAGCCAGCATCATCCATGTATGTGAAATATGCATGTATATAGGTATGGATATGCAAGTGGATATATACGCAGGTATGAGTGTATCAATGTATATGTGCACCAATATGAATATACAAATATGTACGTGCGCAAGTATAAATGTATCAATGTACATGTGCACCAATGTGGATATACAATGTGTATGTGCGCAAGTATGGATATATCAATGTATGTGTGCACCGATATGGATGTACAATGAGTATGATGCTTATGCGACTTAGCATATACTAATATGAATATGCGGCTACAATATCCTATCAAGCCCCGACGCATAGCGCCATACGGGCGATTTCCCCGTAGATGTTAAATCTACTCACCGTGATCTCGATCTACATGTATCCGACCACCTGCTTCCCCTTCTTCGCGGCGTCCGAAGTCCCAGCCTGCGATCCTAGATTTTATACAAAATAACACACGTAAGGTTAAAATCCTACAAAAACGCGATATCGAGACAATACGAAACACTAGTATCGCAAGCTAAACGCGTGGAATAGATACACTAAAACGTGTGTGTGCAAAGCCCAGAATTTCCCCGATGCGCTGTGACGCACAGAACCCACAGAACCCAAACTCGAAGCGTACGTGTCGCGCGAGTCACAAAACATATAAAAGGGTAATTGCTCCCATATTTTTACCTGGAACCAAACCCAGAAAATAAACAAAGCCAAACACAGAAAAATACACCCAGGCACCCCCTGCAAAGCACCAACCCCCAGTTCCCTCTGGAGGCCGGCGAGCTCGGAGATGGGGAGGATGTCACCGGATTTTTGAAAGGGGAGGGGCTCGTATTCCTACACACTACTCTACAAGGCCTGCACAACAATCTGTATAAGTTTGCAACTCAAGAAAACAATCGCAGATATAGCAGATTCGCCGTATCCTACACTTTTGTTTAAAAACGTTTTAAAAACACTAATTTTGTGCAAAAAGGTATTTTGGTGTAAACTGAAGAAAAGACTTGGTTTAAACAACACTAATAGCACTTAATTAAGTTAACCAGACCCTAATATCCCTAACTTAACCTAAACTTCACTTAAACCACAAGATTAGCACTAAAATTCACTAAAACACTAGATTTAACTAATTAAACTACAAGTTAAGCAAATTAGTGATTAAAGTGTGCTTAATACCTCACAATTGGTCAAGAAGTGGCACCACTTGCTGGTCTAGCCCCAAGAGTTCAGATTTGGCTCAAAGATCCATAAAGGAGTTATCTTGGAGTGATAAATGTGAGTTGGTGTAAGATAAATGTGTTTTAAATGAAGATTTGAGTTAGAAAATGATGAGAGAAGCAGAGGAGATGAAGGGGAGGGGGCTGAGATGCTGCTGCCTGCTGCTGCTGAGCAGGAAAATGAGAGGGAAAGGAAAGAGAGTGTGTGTGCAAGGAAGTCAAAGCCCATGCCATAATAAATGCCCCCCTCCCCCCATGCCTCTCTCTTTTCTCAAAAAAATTCACTTTTCTTTTAGTGATAAAAGTTATGGTTTTATTTTAAAAAGAAAAGACATGATAACTTGTATGAAGTGGGAAAAAGAAACATGTGATACAATATGTGATAAGTGTGCATGCTAGTTACACTAAATTGCATGGAAAAAAAATACAATTAAGGAAATTTTTAGTTAAGTGAACACTAAACTAATTACTACTTAATAAAAGACATTTAAATATAAAAACACATATTTTCACAATTACAACTTGATTTAATCTTGTTTAAGTGAAAAATTTAATAAATTACGACATTTTATGAAAACACGCATTATCGCTAATTAACACGAAATTAATCTAAACTAAATTTCAAAGTGTTACAATCTTCCCCTCTTAAAGAAATTCGGTCCACGAATTTAAAAAATCTAGCTACACGTACCTTCAAAGAGATGGGGATATTTCTTCCTCATCTCGTCCTCGGTCTCCCAGGTACCTCCTCACTGCTCGGGACACGCCAAAGGACCTTGATGGACGGTATAACCTTCGATCTCAATTTCCTCACCTGCCGATCCAGGATGACCACCGGCTGCTCTGCAAAAGAAAGGTCTTGCTCCAGCTGGATCGTCGGGTGCTGAATCGCATGCGAAGGATCATGAAAATTTTTGCGGAGCATCGAAACGTGGATGACGGAGTGAACGTCTAGAAAACTGTGCGGAAGAGCTAACCGATACGCAACTGCACCAATACGCTCTAGGATCTCGAAGGGGCCTATATATCTGGGACTAAGTTTCCCCTTCTTCCCAAATCTCATCACACCTTTCATTGGGGAGACCCTCAAGAAAACATGATCGCCTATAGAAAACTCAAGTCTGCGCCGACGACGGTCCGCATAAAATCTCTGCCTGCTCTGGGTTGCTCTCATCCAATCGCGAATCAACTGGATCTTCGCGGTCATCTCCTTAACAATCTGCGGCCTCAAAATACTGCCCTCGCTGAGCTCTGTTGTCACGCCCCGCTTCCCAGAGTACGCTAAGATGGGCACGTGACATAGCCAACCATGCTACCTGTGGATAGGAAAAATCCTTCCACGGTTGCTGTAAAGATATCAAGAACAGGAAAGTAAACTAAACTATCTAGTACATGTCCATGAGCCAAAATAAATGAGTCAAGAAGTAATGATGTGCGGAAGCAAAAGATACAATAAAAGAAACACCTGAAAAGTAAAACTGCATACCGACAGGACCTTCACCGCTCGGTCTAACAGCGGCAATACTCCTGATCAGTCTGCAACAAAGGTAGAGGATCTGGGCCATGCAAAACCCAGACGTCAGCGCGTCATGTCATCAAGCAATAAAATATAAACAGGGTAACAAGATATGCAAGTGTAATCACAAATAGTAAGTAGGTGTAACAGCAATATAAATCAGGTCAATGAAGGGTAGTATGCAATGAGTAAACTAAACTGGTCTATTGGTTATCTACTCTCAAGTCTTTGAAATCAATTTGATAAATCATCGATGTAACTCAATAGTATCTCGTGCATACCCGGGACCACGGTCAAGATTCTCGGGTTGAATCCGAGACATGCCGCTAGGCACTAAAACAGGAAATATGTACAGATGAATGATGTCAGCAGCATCATCCCAAGGCTGGCCTAGCCTCTAAAACTGATCAGTAAAGGTAGTACACTGTCGAGTTACAAGTCAGGTTTCATCATTGATTTTCCCATACCCCCAACTTATATGTGTATGTCAAGTCAGGTATTCAGTAATCAAGAACTAATGCCAACAAAGGATGAGCAGGTTTGTCTGGATAGACAACAGGAACGGTCCGTGAGGACTACATGTCAGGTTTGTTGGCATTAGACACAAGATCAGGTAACGGGTCAAGCCATGGTACATCAGGTCAAGTCAGTAGTGTACGGTACCATGTCGGGTCAATCAATATGTGTGTAGCAAGTCAGGCCAGGGTGTAAAAGAAAACATGTGGGTACTCATAAACAGCTGGCATAATCATGGTTATAAATAATCAAGCATGGTTATCAACAACCCAATTTAAGAAATAAGTTAAGCAATAAAGCAGATTTAATTAATTAGCTGTACAATTATCAATTGTGATTAAACCGGTTAAAGTTGCACATGGATGTCCGATAGGTTAAAACTGGGTAAAAGGGGTATCATGGCCATAAACAAATGCGATCATGTGGTCTATCACTTACAGATAATTACTAGGTATCAATAATTAGATGAAAAATTAAGTTTCAAGTTCGGGACAATAAAATGTGTAACGGAACTTTATACGGTTAACTTGAAATCCAATTCTTTCGATTCTATTTAGAGATTTAACAGGAAATAAATAATTTAGCATACGAATAGTTTAAAATAGCATGTAGCAAGTTTCACTTGCCTCAGAACAAAGTTCGAGATGCAGGCGGCCTGGTACGACATGTCACGATACGGTGTATGAAACGGCACGACACGGTACTGGGTCTAGTCGCGATCTGGTGCGCGGTCTGGACGCGATCTGGTGCGCTGGGTTGGCTCTGGAGTCAGAGGAGAAGGTGAGGGTGTGATGTCGACTATGGGCCGTCGACGGCGAGGATGCAGGTGATGGTTTCCAGCAATCATCGGGAAAAGTCCAAGATCAAGAAAGAGGGAGAGAAGAGAAACGAAGAAGAAGAAGAGAGGAAGTGATTGTTGGTGCCTTGGGGTCTGGAGTTCGCTTAGGGTCGGAGGAGCTGCCAAGGGGCGACGACGGCGATGGGTTGAAGCTCCGGCGAGGTGTGCAGGTGAGGGTCCGGGTGATGGTTGCAGGGTTCAAGGGTTCGCAACGGGGAGAGTGCTCGGTTGCAAGGGAGAGGGAGGAGAAGAGGAGAGGGAAAGGTGATGGTGGTGGTGACGAGGTCGACAAAGGAGATCGCGGCGAGGGCGAAGTTGACGGAGATGGGTACGCGCAGGGTTTGCTGGCGTCGGGAAAAAGCAAGTGAGGTAGATCGAGGAGTTGAGGCCGACGATGTCGGGGTTCGGCGGGAAAGGTGACGGCGACGAGGCACAGGGCGTGGGTCGGGTTCTCGTGGAGGCGAGGCGAGGAAGAAGAAAGGTGAGAGAGAGAAAAAGAGGACGTTAATATATACATATATATATTAATGTACAGAGAGAGAACGAGAGAGAAAAAGGAACCAGAGAAGAGAGAGAGAGAAACAGAAAGAGAGGTAGAGAGAGAGTCAGTAGATTAGATTTTGTTTAGTTATAAAAATATAATATATATATATAATCTAAGACTGTAAGTATAAAGGATAATAATTATATATGTTAGTTAAAAAAATTATATTAATAGTTTATAAATATATAACGAATATAATATTAGTCCGTTTTGAGATTTTGGCAAATCCAAACTTACTCCAAAACCCGTCCGGGTCGGGTCTAAAAATTCAGATTTAAAATATGAAAAATATATGCGACCTCCAAATTTCAAAATGAATGCTCAGTTAAAGAAAAAGCATACCCCCAAGAACGGATGCACGTACGTGCGCATAGCCATCCAAACACGTCCGTTTCACTGAACGGGACGAGGACAAGATGCGTGGATGCTACCACGGGGTTAGGGGTATCATGCAGGTTATGAAATGCAATTTTAAAATATTTTATGTGACCTAAAAAAATGTTATATGTAAAAGTGCGATGCTAGATGAAATGCCAGCATGTACTAATCATGAGACGCACGTGTCCATGCAACAAGTCAAGATAATGTATAAATAAGAATTAAACAGGTTCAAGCAAGCGGGTTGGGTCGAATGAAAAGTAAAATGTAAAATACCATTCGTACCCATAATATGTTAAATCAAGAATATCACAAATAAAGAACTACGAGAACTGGAATTGGTATAAATGAACTCGGGTGTTACATTATACCCAACTACAAAAAGAATTTCGTCCTCGAAATTCCATGAACAAGAAAGGATAAACAATCAAGAAACTACAAGAATAGATGTGGAAACTTCGGACTTCATCTTCTCGTTCCCTAAGTTGATCTTCCATGTGAGCAATTACCCCAAGAAACAATTACAAAAGAGATAACTTTGTTCTTAAGAACCTTTTCCCTTTGATCCATAATCGACATGGGTTAGCTCCTCAAAAGTCAAGCCTTCACGTACAGTCAGCTCCGAATGATCCAATACATGTATTTCATCTCGAGCATACCTACGGGGTTGAGATACAAGAAACTCGTCATGAACATTCTCCAAAGATTGCGGTAACACCCAACGATGCGCCACTTCTCCAATACGCCCCAAAAATCTTAAAAGGTCCAACGGATCAAGAACTAAACTTTCCTTGACTTCTGTAACGGATCATCCCTCTAGTCGGTGACATCTTCAAGAATACTAAATCATCAACAGTGAACTCCAGAGGTCTTCTCGATGTTAGTTATATGTATGCCCTAGAGGCCATTACTGTACATTGGATGTATATTGTAGTGGATGCTGGGACATATATAGGGAGGACTTTCTTGCTCGACATGATAGTATGCTATCTGGTTGCTCTTTACCTTAACGTGTACACAGATTGTCTCTCTATTACATGTTGGTAAAGCCCTTAGGATGTGTACTTGACTACCTGGACTATGATGCGGATCATACTAGTGGGGACATGGTAGTCCATAAGTACATCCTTGAAAGTCCCTAGTCATGGGTGTATCGAGATGGGGCATCGATATACCAGAGTAGACTAGCGTATACCTTCTCGACCCATACAGATGGGCGATGGATGATCCCATATCCATCGGTGTATGACATCAGAGATGATATACGGGTGCTCAGTACAGACTGGGTACACTGGACGGACTTGCCGAGAACTCCCAGATGGTATTATACCTCACGTCAGATGGCAGTTCTCTGGTGACACTGGTACAGAGTAGTCTGTTGACCCGAGATCGTCATAGAGTCTTGTGTGGTTCCTACTGTGCTTTGATTTCCATCTTACCACGTCCAAGAGGGCGTGCAAAACGGTGGTTTTTGGGTACAGTCCCGAGTCACATGGAGGCAATGAGCGATAGGAGGGGATTCGTCTCTCCCGGTATAGGGAGTTGATGTTGCGCTGTGTTCGATTGGCTATAACAGGAAATCCCTGGCCAGGGTTGCTGAGATTTACTGGTAAGTGTTACCAGTAGTTTCTTGAACAGTTATAGACCTCATATCGACACGACTTATCGAGCTATTGGGGTCTGACGTTTACCACCCCTAGGCGAGATATGCGACAGATCAGACGATCAGACCGGACTGTACGGTAGTGTTACTGGTTGGATTCACTGGAGTGTGAGCGGGCTTGCTCGTCGATCTTCAGATCGCTCAATACCCGGGTGGCCGTTACGTTTAGCAGACCGCTTGCGGCTTGTGGGTGCTTGATATGATCATCACCTGCTGCCGGCGTATTGACGAGTCTTTAGAGTCCTACACAGAGGTTTCCTGGCTCAAGCGAAACGAAATAGGAGCGCATATGAGATATGTGCGGGACCGAGAATAATGCGTGTATGTGATACCGTACTCCATTCTCGCGATGAATGTATCGAAAGGTTGTATGCGATATAACCTAGTTATCGAATCAAGGGTTGGTTCGATAAGCCGATACATAGAATACTAGTCGGTTATATGCGATATGACCGGATCGTTAAATCAAGTGTTGATTTAATGATTTAATGCATAATTATATATTTGATATATTACTTTGCATTAACTAGTATTGGTTCACTTTAAATGGATTTTCTCACTCGGATTGTACAAATTGTATATGTGATATACTTTTGTGCACTTGATTGTATCATGTTTGATGATACATGTTTAACTATAGTTAAGTGTAATGGATTAAGCCATGGTTAAACTATTGATTAGGGTTTTCTATTCTTACTTATTTATGTAGGGTTCCTAGGCACTCCCAAGAGGTCTCACAAGGCATCAACCATGCCATTTTCAAATTTTACGGTGCCTACAAACCCTAAACTACGGATCGTCGGCTAGATGTCTAGGCGAAAAACTAACTAGTTAACACTTAACTAAAAGTTTAACGGAAATACAACCTTTGTAGATCCGGTCCTCCACCTCCACGGCTCCGCAACGAGGTCGTCTCCGCTGTCCAAATCAAATCCGGGCTCTAGAGTCGGCTTCGTCGGAGAATGGGCAAGCTAGGTCGTCGATGTGCATGCCGAAGATGATCTACGTCGAGGCATCGCAAGATCAAGCTCTCACTTCACCAAGTCAAGAAACTTGTGAAGGAAACACACTCTACTACTTGGCAAGAGGTAGAGGATGAAGAAATAGGATGTGGGTAGACTTTAGAATTGGATTTCTCACTCAAATCATCAATCCACCATTGATGACCTCAAGCTTCTTCAATGAAGAAGAAGATGAAGAAGATGAATATTGTTATGATAAGAATAATAGAATAGAAAATAAAATCCATTCTTATCGTAATATTAACCTTAGTTTAGTGTAGAGAATGGACCATGGTTAGATATGATGGTTAGGGTTAAGGAAGAGATAAGAATGGTTGACTTGATCAAAGTTTCAAGAAACTTCAACATAAAACAAAATAAGCCACCATCCTTAAATAATTTCCAAAATGAATATAAATAAATGAATAAGATAATCAAAACCCTAATCATTAAGTAAACCATGGTTTAATCTTTACACTTAACCAAGTTAATATGCATCATCAAACATGATACAAACATGTGCATAAAAGTATATCACATATACAACTTGCACAATCCAAGTGAGAAAATCCATTTAAAGTGAACCATTACTAGTTAATGCAAAGTAATATATCAAATATATAATTATACATTAAATCATTAAATCAACACTTGATTCAATGATCCGGTCATGTCGCACACAACCGACTAGTATATAATGTATCGGCTTATCGAATCAATGCTTGAATCGATAACTAGGTTATATCGCATACAACCACTCGATATATTCATCACGAGAATGGAATACGGTATCACATACACGCATTATTCTCGATCCCGCACATATCTCATATGCGCTCCTATTTCGTTTCGCTTGAGCCAGGAAACCTCTGTGTAGGACTCTAAAGACTCGTCAATACGCCGGCAGCAGGCGATGATCATATCAAACACCCACAAGCCGCAAGCGGTCTGCCAAACGTAACGGCCACCCGGGTATTGAGCGATCTGAAGATCGACGAGCAAGCCCGCTCACACTCCAGCGAATCCGACCAGTAACACTACCGTACAGTCCGGTCAGATCGTCTGATATGTCGCATATCTCGCCTAGGGGTGGTAAACGTCAGACCCCAATAGCTCGATAAGTCGTGTCGATATGAGGTCTATAACTATTCGAGAAACTACTGGTAACACTTACCAGTAAATCTCAGCAACCCTGGCCAGGGATTTCCTGTTATAGCCAATCGAACACAGCGCAACATCAACCCCCTATACCGGGAGAGACGAATCCCCTCCTATCGCTCATTGCCTCCATGTGACTCGGGACTGTACCCAAAAACCACCGTTTTGCACGCCCTCTTGGACGTGGTAAGATGGAAATCAAAGCACAGTGGGAACCACACAAGACTCTATGACGATCTCGGGTCAACAGACTACTCTGTACCAGTGTCACCAGAGAACTTCCATCTGACGTGAGGTATAATACCATCTGGGAGTTCTCGGCGAGTCCGTCCAGTGTACCCAGTCTCTACTGAGCACCCGTATACCATCTCTGATGTCAAACACCGATGGATATGGGATCATCCATCGCCTATCTGTATGGGTCGAGAAGGTATACGCTAGTCTACTCTGGTATATCGATGCCCCGTCTCGACACACCCACGACTAGGGACTTTGAAGGATGTACTTACGGACTACCATGTCCCCACTAGTATGATCCGCATCATAGTCCAGGTAGTCAAGTACAGATCCTAAGGGCTTTACCAACATGTAACAGAGAGACAATCAGTATACACGTTAAGGTAAAGTTCAACCAGATAGCATACTATCATGTCGAGCAAGAAAGTCCTCCCTATATATGTCCCAGCATCCACTACAATATACATCCTATGTACAGTAATGGCCTCTAGGGCATACATATAACTAACAATCTCCCACTTGCACTAGGGCCATCTGATAGCAGTGGTTGCAGTATCTCATACTCAACCATCCCATAAAAGTCTCTCTCTGGGAACAGGCCTTTGTGAGTGGATCCGCTGTGTTGTCCTCTGAGTCTACTCTCCTAACCTCGATCTCCCTGGAGATCAACCATCTCCATGATCAAGTGATGCTGCCTTAGAATATGTCTGGATCACTGATGGGACCTGCGTTCCTTGGCATAAGCCACAACTCCATTGTCACACAATGGGAGGAACATAGTTCATCTCATGAACCAATATACACCCAAACAGCCTCTTTGGTAGCATCTTAAGTAGTGATGTATCCTGCCTTTATCGTCTAGTATGTCACGGTATCTAGCTTGGAACTCTTCCAACATACCGTCCCTCCACTAAGGGTAAAGACAATGCCTGTGACTGACATTCAGTCGTCCTTATCACCCTGGAACACTTCCAGTGATTCTCCCCAGGATCATGTGATACCATCTCACTTCAACAAGTGAGAATCCTAACATCCATTTAGATCTATCTCATAGATCCAAAATCCAGGAGTTAGTAGGTATCATTATGATCCTATATGGAGAATCATTGTGATAAACGGAGATTGACCGAGCGTAGCATAAGAAACTCTTTCCCTATCAAGAGTATGTCATCCACGTACTCTACGAGGATCGTCACCATACTCCCTACTACCTTTTTGTATATACAAGGTTCATCTACCATTTTGATGATGTCAAACTCTTTGACTAATTCATCAAAACAGATGTTCCAACTCCGCGATGCCTGCTTTATCCTATAAAGCATCTTGCACACGTTTCCGCTGCTCCCACTGTCTACGAAGCCCTCTGGCTATGTACTTATAGACGCTCTCTTCTAAATCATCATTTAGAAAAGCAGTCATGACACCCAACCACCAGATATCGTAGTCATGGAATGTAGCCGTGGCAAGTAGTATCTGGATGGACTTAAGCATAGATATTGGAAAAGGTTTCATCATTATCCACGCCTGGTCGATGACGAAAAGCTTTAACAAGTCTAGCTTTGAAAGTCTCAACTTTTCCATCTACACCAAGTAATCTTCTCAAGATATACTTGCTCCTGATGGGGATTTAACCCTTCAGATATAGCAACCAAAGTCCATACTTTGTTGGTGTACATGGATTCCATCTCAGATCACTAAGCATCCAGCCATTCTTACAGAGTCCCACTCCTGATGGCCAGCTCGAAGCTAGTTGGGTCATCATCTCATGATGCATTCCTCGCTCCCACTGTCATAGAGAAACCGAAGTATCTCTCAGGTGGGTGAGGAACCCTACTAGATCGGCGGAGAGGCTGAGGTGCGTTGGTATCTACTGAATCCCTTGGTTCTATTAAATCATCAGCTGCAGTTTGTATAGATGGAACCTTTCCAGTTCTACAATACAGACTTTGCCTCGAGCTTGTCTGGATTTTGCTTTCAGACATAGGCCGGACAACCCCAAATCTTAACTAACTTAAGAAATGGGCTCTTCCTTTTCCATATCACATATGAAATGGTAGGCAACTGATTTGATTGGAACCCTATTCAATAGGTATGCAACTTCGTAAGTGCATAACTCCCTTAAGGAAAATAGGAAACTCAGTAGTACTCATCATAGAGCACACCTTATCATATAGGGTGTTATTGCTCCGCCCCGATATACCATCGTGCTATGGTGTATACGGAGGAGTAATGCTGAGAGAGAATCTCATTCTCGTTTAGAATAGTCCTGGAATTCCGTGCTCAAGTATTCTTCTCCTTAATCTCATCAAAGGACATAATACTTATACCCGTATTTTGGTTCTCTACTTCTCGCTTATATTCTGTGAATATCTCAAAAGGTTCGGACTCATGTTTCAATAGGAACATATGTCTGAATCTTGAGAGATTATCAGAGAATGTAATGAAGTACAAAGAACCTTTCTTGGCATGTGTAGACAGGGGACCTTACATACATCAACATGTATCATCCCAAGAGTTCACTAACTCTTTCTCTGTTTTCAATAAACGGAGCTATGGTCATCTTATCTTTGTGACATGACTGGCAAGTTTCACAAGATGTAAATTCAAACTGATTTAAATATGCATCTTTATGTAACTTAGCTAGTCGGGTCGCATTGATATGACCTAGTCTACAATGCCTCAAGAAGGATCCGTTCATTTCTGAACTCTTCCTCTTGTGTGTGTTCTGTATACTAAAGAACTGTAGTTTGATTTAGAACATCAATGCTTTTAGATAACGTGCCTGAACCGATCAACTTTTGATATAGGAAATATTCAAAACATTATCCATCAATACAAAATTATATCCTTTCTTTACTAATAAAGAGACTGATATGATTTTGTATATCAGGTTCGGTATCTAATAACATTCGTTCAAAATCAATGTATTGGTGATACAGGGTGACAGTGACCGACAGACTTGGCTGCAACTCTTGCCCCGTTTTCTGCCTTATGAAACTTATCACCCGTTCTCAGTTTTTCTACCCTTTTGCAGCCCTATGTAACAGATTACATATCTGGGATCCTGATCCGGTATCATATACCCAGGATACGGAGGATACTGAGAAACAGTTCTGTATAATGAACACACCCGAAGATGATGCATCAGCATGCACTCTCTTCGTTTGGGCGGCATGGGAAATCTGGTATTCCCCAATTTCCTGCTCGGTCTTATAACAATTATAAGTTGGAGTGGGATCAACGTTCCCCAGCTCAGTATAACAAGCGGGTTCGGTCAATAATCCGTTTTATTATCTTGATTAAGGCGTGATATGGTCGCTACCAGGAGAGAGAGAAGAAAACACTCAGCGTGCGCTCTTGCAAGAATAGATTGGTTATTATTTTATCTAATCAGGATGGCTCCCACTGCTTTTTATCAAATCTTCCTTCAAACCTTAAAAGGAAAGACTAGCTGGGATTAATTACACACTACAAGTTCGCCAATCTTTCAGCCAGGCCAGTGTCGGTACTTTGAGGGAGGTCCCCCGTGCTTTCGCACGAACCTAATTAATGTAAACCTCGTTTTCCCAGAGGCGTAACCTCGTTAACACCTTTCTAGACACCTACTTAATCGGCTAATTGTAATGTATAAAACTCTCCCAGGAGTAACTCTTACTCGCAGCGGGTATCGGGATCCAACTATCTCATAGAAGGTATGCAATCTCATTGCAAATTTCAACGCTTGAAATTCCCGATAATATTTTGCCCCTAGCTCGCTATGACCTTGACGAATGCCAAACAACCCATAGTCTGCTAGTCAAGTTCAACCTGTTGGAGATAGTGCCCTCAGAGTCAATTATTGGATCACAGGCACGTGATTGCAATGATTGAGGGAGGACCTATCCCGGTAGGACAGTCTTACTCGAGATGATAGTATGCTATCTGGTTTACCTTTATCATCGTGTACTGTTTTAGGTGACCTGATATGTCGCTATTACACGTTGATAGAGCCCCTAGGATTCTTGCTTGACTACCAGCAGTATGATGGCGATCATATACGTGGGAGCTGGTAGTCTATAAGCACATCCTTAAAAGGTCCCTAGTCGTAGGAGTTTCGAGACAGGGAATCGATACTCCATTAGTAGACTAGTGTATACAGTCGAGACCCCGACGAGGGGCGGTGGCCGGTCTCACAAGCCACTAGTGTCAGTTGGTTCACCTAAGATGTATACAGGTGCTCAATGGGTTATGAGTACACCGGACAGGACTCGCCGGGAACCTGCTAGTTGGGCTTATACCTGACGTCAGATAGCAGTTCCCTGGTGACATGTGTACAGGTTAGTTCATCGACCTGAGGATCGTCATTTGTCTCGTGTGAGTTCCCACTGTGCTTTGATTACTACCCTACCACGGCTCAAAGGAGTCGTGCAAACAGGTTTTAGTTGGGTACAGTCCCGAGCCACATGGAGGCAGTGAGCGGATCTTCAGGGGTTCGTCTCTCCCGGTATTGGGGGTGAGGTCGCGCTGTGTCTAGGAGAGCCATTACGCAAAGCCCTCGGCCGAGGCAGGAGATTTACTGGTAGGTATTCCAGTAATATCTCAGGGCGTTCTGGGCTACACTCCGACACGACTTGTACCGCTTTTGGGGGTCTGACTTTTACCAACCCCCTAGGCCCGACATGCGATGCTCATAGACGAACGGACCGGACTGTACGGATATTGTCACTGACAGGCTCAGTTGGGTGTCGGGGTGAGCTTCCTCATCGGCGTCCCTTTTGGTCAATAGCTGGTGGCCCGTCACGTATTGGCTAATACCTCTGACGTGGTAGTGGTTAAATCCACAGCCATAGTATTGACGAGTCTTTAGAGTCCACCACACTTACAGTTACTCAGGCTTTCGGGCGAAACGCTGTAGAGGCCGTATGGAGATATGGCAGGGTCCGATCAGATACGTGCGGTATTGCACGGATCAGGATCGGACGGTTTTGTACTAGTGGCCGTATAGTTATATGGCAGGGTTCGATCAGATACGTGCGGTATTGCACGGATCAGGATTGAACGGATATTACTAGCCGGCTTTGGCTTAAGCCGGTCCTAGTTTAGTACAGTGTAGATTTTGTCTCATTGCATTTGTATCCGGTCGGAATACAGATGCGGGTGTGTATGCACAGTATCGGGGTTTTCATGTAATTTATTACGGGACCAGTTTTCTGGAGTTGCCAGTTTGTATTCCGTTCCGGCCGGTTTTCCTTTGTTCTTTCCCGGCCGGACTTTTCTGATGGAGGGGGTAATTTGCAGTTTTGCAAATTACATTTGGTGGAGGTTTTATTCGTAAGATGATTTATTATGATAACCTTTTTAGATTCCATTCCTTTCATTCTTCTTTTCATTCTTTATGAAGATTAGAAGTGATGAGAAAGGATTTGATCTTTGATTAGAGTTGATGTGAGTTTGTTATGATGGCTTTTGATATGGTTACCACTTGCTTTCTCCTACACTCACCTCCCTTCATGCTTCATATTACCTCCTCCACCATTCTCATTTGGAGAAAAAGTTTTTCATTAGAAAAGAGAGAAGAAGAAAAAGAAAGAGAGAAGAAGAAGAAGAGATCTTCTTCTTGAGAGTTTCATTTCTTGATCTCATTCATGCTAGAAAAATGCAAGCACCATTTTTCTTATCTCATTTCCTCCATCATCTTCAAATGGCAACAAACCCCAAGTGAGACACTACACTACACATTCTACAGTATATCTTGAGCATGTCGAGTTGCCGGCTTCATGCTCGAGTTGCCTCGGTATTGAGGCGGGAGCCCGTAAAAGACGCAGGCATTGTGGTGCCCTTTCCGGCGAGGAGGCGACGATGTGGAGGCAAGACTTTCCGCGGGAGATCGGGACGATGACGAGAAGACCGGAGGACTCGGATCACTCGGTATACTTCTCACCCTATCTCTTGATTGCTAGCATTAGGTTAATGGTTACGATCCGGGTTTTCATTGTCCGCGGTAGCGCCGGTTTCCGAGTAAGGAAAAAATTTTGATTCCGCATTTTGGCCTCGAGTACGAGGCCGGGGCGCTGCCGTGGCGCAACATGGTATCAGAGCCACGCCATTAACCTTACCTAGCTTCGTTTGATGTGTTTGCGTTTCCGATCGACCAAAATTTCCAAAAACCGTATTTTTCTAGCACAATCAGTTTCTGTCGAAATTTTTTGGAGTCTAAAAATTTTTCAGGTGGTCTCAGAATGATGTGCAGGGAGTTCTAAGAACACTGCAAAAATTTGGTAAAGTGATCACTCCGTACGGCCGCGGAAGCGCGGCCATAACCCCCTTTTGGCCGCCCTTCCGCCGCAGGAGTGTGGGCTCGTATGATTATTTTTTTGCAGTGGGCTTATGGGCTTAAATTAGGGGTTTTGGAATATTAAAATTAGGCCCAGGTTTTCTATTAGTGCTACAGTTTTGATTGGGGGCCCACTTGTTAATTTTTGGTCAATCGGAAAATTTTAAACACATTTTTCACAGTATTTACATTATATCTGCGACCGTGAATGTCACTCGATCGGTAAATCCGGTCTAACTGCTATAGCCTGGTTAGACGGATTTGCGAACGTGACTTTCACGTTGATGTTCTATGTTTATGCTGTGATGTTGCGGATCGGTCGTGGGGGATAGCCTGGATGCAATGCTAGTACAGTGCTGTTGTATTATGTACATTTGATATTGCGGGGCGAGCTTCCGACATGTGGACTGCCGTCACTGCCAGTTTGTATTATTCTTTTGGGGCACGACCTGGTTGCGGTCGATGTACCCGGTGTATGTATATTTTACTTTCTGTACAAGGGTTACCCCGCGGAGGGGTGCACGGATAGCCGGGTTCTAGAGGGCAACGGGCCCGCATCTCAGGGCATTGAGACGGAGGGGGCTTCAGTCTGGAATTGGCAGGCTATTCGCCGCACTCGTAGGGGGTACAGGTTGACCCAGGAGGGGTGCCCAAGTTATCGGATTCCGTGAAGTGCTGGGTGGTCCATTCACGGAGCTGAAGGGGGCTGCCTCGCTTCAGGTTTTGGCGGGTGACTTGCCGCACCCGTAGGGGTCTAGGATTTCATTGCACAGGCTATCCACACGACCAGGGGAACGTCGGGTTTCAGCAGCGGCTCTGTGAAACCCGGGGCTTCCAGATATCTGTATTGTTCTGTGATGCTGTACATTTCTGTGATGTTGCATTTTATTCACGCCTTGAGCGAAATATAATATATTGGTATATATATTAGTAGATGTTGTATATGTTTTACATCCGCGCTAGTCCAGTCCCCGCTCTGCCGTTAGTTAGCTAACCTAACGGGTGATGACGGGACCCAGTGGCGAATGCGGATGGCATATACGTACGTCAGTATATTTTCGTTCTTTGTGGTGTGTTTAATTGATGGGACTGCGTTGATTCAGATCAATGCAAGATAAACAAACCTATTCTGATGTTGTTGGAACACTTTTCAAAAAGCTGTTATTGCAAGGACGTTCACTTTTGTTTTGCATCGTGGTATTCATTTGGAATATCCTGCTCCTCAGTCGACGAGGCAAGGGCCGAGATCCCTTCACCGGGAGTGACCCCTTGGACAGAAGTTTGCGTCAGGGCATTAACTTCACTATAGCCGATTACTTTTGCTTTGCATCGTGGTATTCAGTTGGAATATCCTGCACCTCATTCTACGGGGAAAGAGCCGAGATCCCTTCACCGGGAGTGACCTCTTTAGTAAAGGTTTTCGTCACTATATTTTACAAAAGGTTGTGCAGTTCCTTCAACGATATCAAGTTCATTACGTTAAAGGTTTTTCGCCTAAAACCAGTCGTAGCCCTCCGTCATTTCAGATTAGTATTACTTAGTATTCGCGCTACGTTTGTCGTTGCTATTCGCCGAGGCGTAGTGTGCGGTAGCTTTGTTGTGCTATTCTGTCGCATGGATATGTAGATTGGTTAGGACAGTCGTACGACTTTGTTGATTATTCGTCAAGGGTCGTGCGGGTGGGTTTAACGCAATCAAGATAATAACGGGTTGAACTTGACTAGGACCTTTTGATTTGTTGATTATTCGTCAAGGTCACTTGGGTCCTAGGGGTAAAAATCACATCGGGAGTTTCAAAAGAACTGAAACTAGCCAGGCATGCGCATACCTTCTGTAGTGTGGTGGCGTGAGTTGATTCCGTCACGTTATCATGCGATGATAGTTGGATCCCGATTCCCACTGATGAGTTGGTTTACTCCTCGGGTGATCCCGACTAATTCTTCTTTCAGGTTTGGAGGAGAATTTGAGGTACAGTGGGAGGTTTCCTGATTAGATAAAGTGATAACCATTCTGATCTAGGTTAGAGTGCACGCTGAGTGTTTCTTTTCTCTCTCTCTTTGGCAGCGACCATTGACCCGACCCTAGACTTTGACTCAGTGACCAAGTTGACCGAACCTTCTTAACACTGGCTTTTGGATTGTCAGAGTTGCAGACCTCATTGCTACTCCTACTTTTACCCTTTTCTCCAGGACACCCCGTATTACTACGAACGTCCACTTCCATTGGACAAAACCATCGTATGGTTAGATACGAACTCGAAGGACTTCGAGGATGGTTTCTGGTTCTGGAGAAAACGAATAGGACTATTCAGTTGTCTTTTCTTTTCACCTTCTCTCAGGTTGCGAGTACTCCTTGGTTTAGGAGTAGTACACCTATTACGCAAATTGGATAGTCTTCTTCCAAACCATAGGCTGGTGCCGACCGGTAGGGAATGAAGAAAACCAGTTAGCCTAAACGGTGTACAGAAGGTATTAAGTTAAGACAAAGCAAGGGATTAGTAGGAGGGCAAAGTAAATTGCGACTGATATTCACGACCAAACCAAGCATTCCTTCGCCAACCCTAAATCACCTTTGTATTTCTCCAGGACACTCCGTATCACTACGAAGATCCACAGTTTATTGGATACTCCATCGTATGGTTATATACGAACTCGAAAGGAACTTGTTCCAGTTCGGGGATGGATTCTGGTTCAGGAGAAATAGGAATAAAGTACATTCAGGTGTCTTTTATCTTCACCTTCTCTCGCATTGCGAGTGTTCCTAGGATTAGGACAGTACACCCTTTATGCTTTTTGGATAGTCTTCTTCCAAACCATAGGCTGGTGCCGAACGGTAGGGAAGGAAGAAAACCATTTGGCTTAAAGGGGTGTACAGAAGGTAATGACTAAAGACATATAAAGGGATTTGGAGAGGTGGCAAAGAATTATACGGTTATAGTTGTGAATCTGGATAATGGAAGAGGCATTACTAGGAATACCAGGATACCCCGACGAAACATTTCAATGTTTCAGTTTCACTGTGTACTGTTAATAGAAAACTGATTTCCCGATTAGACACTTACTCCAGGGTATGTATTTGCCAGGTATGATTCTCACATCTGTATGGTTTTACAGATGATGAGTGGGAGTAAGTTATTGGGAATTGGGTGATCATCCTCATTATATCGGGATTCGTTGTAATCGGTGATATTTAAGGAAGTCACCTGGGTTGTTTGCCGGACGGCAATTATTTGGTTTTGAATATCCGCGGTTATGCACCAATTTCAAATTGATATATCTGTACGTCTATTTTCATAGAGTGAGATATACCTTTTGATATTATGTCGATGACATTTACCTATATCAGTGGATGGTTAGGTAAGGAGCATTAAACAGCGGTGTAATTCTTCTTAACCATAAGTACAGTTTTCAACCTACGACACACAGTGAAAGAGTTGTTAGACTCAGCGGACTTATACAGAGTATTGTATGTTGTCCAGTGTCCATTAGGACAGAGGGGTTGGTCCTCATACTATATTCTGTTTACTTTTAACTTCTCTAGTTCTTAAACATGTGTTTCGTAGAAACACAGGGTCTAAGTTTTGAGGAGTTATAGGTATTTGAATAGAGTAGAGAACCAGGTGTAGCAAGTATCGGGATTCTTCAAAGAGATCGAAGATGTAGATACTTGTGTATGGTATTCAGTTGATAGTAATGATGAAGACAGATTGCTTCTCTTTCAGGTTACTCATAATTGGAAGCATTCCTAAGTTGAGTAACGCTGATCGACCTCCTTCCATTTAGTTGACATGCACTGGAGATAGTTGCATGATTTGAATCTGGTTAAATTAAATCAGTGCCTCTGTTCCTATATTGGATATAGAACAGTTCATATCTTAACGATGTTAAGGTACGGGGAGTTGTCCGGCTTATGCTTAAAACCAGACACTGGACAACTCAAGGCACGTTTCTGTAATGGCTGTTTGTGGGTTGACCCAGGCTATGACGAGGGTTGATTTTCTACCATCTGGAAGATCAATAGTGATATTGTTCTTCACTCGCCACAATTTTAAAAGAAATGGATTTTTCAGAAAACAGTAGTGGGAGTATGGTAGAACTGGAAGTAATTCCAGAACCACAAACGATTACCGAAGATTTGATAAGGAACCTAAAGATTCAATCTGATTTGACATTCCATTGGCCACTCCGCAGATAAGGTGGGTAACCTCAGACACTCGAGAGGTACTTCGGTATGCTCAAGGACGGTGGCAGGGAGGTTCTTGTTTACCCAGACTCACCATTGCTGTTGTTCCAGACTGTGAGACCCGGCAGGAGGATGAGTATAGCGTCGTTCTAAACTAGCTTTAGAAGTGCACGTCTATATGACTCTGGCAGAGGGTTGTCGTAGTCAGTGGGAGCAGCGGAAGCATTGGTGGTCATTTGGCTTATGTCTATTTATAGACTAAAGCAGATATAGCGGAGATCGATCATCTGTTTCTGATGTGACAGTCATAGGTTTGACGTCATCAGAATAGGGGATGGATCTGTTGAGAAGGTAGTAGGAAGTGATATTCCTATACTACGATCGGTTATACTTTGGTCGTCACACAGTGTTTTCTCCACATGGGACTTGGACATTATGTAAGTGCACGGCGGCGCCCCGGCCGTCAATCCGACGCCGGAATGCGGAAGCGGTGAATAACTAAAATTTTGCGGACTTTGCAAACCGGCACCACCGCGCACTAAACTCCGGATCGAACCATTAACTAGTCTAAGCTATCTACAAGAATGGGAATAGAGATATACCGACGATCCAAGTCCTCCGGTCTTCTCATCATCGCCCCGATCTCCCGCGGAAAGTCTTGCCTCGACATCGTCGCCTCCTCGCCGGAAAGGGCACCACATCGCCTTCGTCTTTTACGGGCTCCCGCCTCAATACCGAGGCAACTCGAGCATGAAGCCGGCAACTCGACATGCTCAAGAATCGCTGTAGGAAGTGGTGTGTAGAATCGTAGTCTCTTTTTGGGGTATTGGAGTTGCCTTGATGGAGGAATAAGGTTAAAGGAAATTGGAGCTTTCAATTTTCCAAAAACAAGAAGAATGAGATGAAGAAATTTTTGTCATGCAAGAATGAAAAATTTCTCTCATCCTCACTCAAAGTGGCCGGCCTTCTCTTGAATGAGAAAGGTGGAGGGAACCAAACTAAAATCATATGAGGGAGGTAAGTGTAGGAGAAGTATGTGGTGACCATATCCAAAGTCAATGAAAACTTCAACCATGCTTTCACTTTAAACCCATACCTATATCAAATCACTCAATTCAAAAGCATGGAGCAAAGATATGAAAACTATCATAATCAAACAATATGCAAAGAAACCCCTCACAAAGTGTTATTTGCAAAACTGCAAATAACCCCCTCCATCGGAAAAGTCCGGCCGGGAAAGAACAAAGGAAAACCGGCCGGAACGGAATGCAAACTGGCAACTCCAGAAAACTGGTCCCGTAATAAATTACAGGAAAACCCCGATACTGTGCATACACACCCGCATCTATATTCCGTCCGGATACAAATGCAATGAGACAAAATCTACACTGTACTAAACTAAGACCAGCTTAAGCCAAAGCCGGCTAGTTAAATCCGTTCGATCCTGATTCGTGCAATACCGCACGTATCAGATCAAACCCTGCCATATAACTATACGGCCACTAGTACAAAACTGTCCGATCCTGATCCGTGCAATACCGCACGTATTTGATCGGACCTTGCCATATCTCCATACGGCCTCTACAGCGTTTCGCCCGAAAGCTGAGTAACTGAAAGTGTGGTGGACTCTAAAGACTCGTCAATACAATGGCTGTGGATTTAACCACTAGCACGTCAGAGGTATAAGCCAATACGTAACGGGCCACCAGCTATTGACCAAAATGGACGTCGATGAGGAAGCTCACCCCGACACCCAACTGAGCCTGTCAGTGACAATATCCGTGCAGTCCGGTCCGTTCGTCTATGAGTATCGCATGGCGGGCCTAGGGGGTTGGTAAAAGTCAGACCCCCAAAAGCGGTACAAGTCGTGTCGGAGTGTAGCCCAGAACACCCTGAGATACTACTGGAATACCTACCAGTAAATCTCCTTGCCTTGGCCAAGGACTTTGTGTAATGGCTCTCCTAGACACAGCACGACCTCACCCCCAATACCGGGAGAGACGAACCCCTGAAGATACGCTCACTGCCTCCATGTGGCTCGGGACTGTACCCAACTAAAACCTGTTTGCACGACTCCTTTGAGCCGTGGTAGGGTAGTAATCAAAGTACAGTGGGAACTCACACGAGACAAATGACGATCCCCAGGTCGATGAACTAACCTGCACACATGTCACCAGGGAACTGCCATCTGACGTCTGGTATATGACCAACTAGCAGGTTCCCGGCGAGTCCTGTCCGGTGTACTCATAACCCAATGAGCACCTGTATACATCTTAGGTGATCCAACTGACACCAGTGGCTTGTGAGACCGGCCACCGCCCCTCGTCGGGGTCTCGACTGTATACACTAGTCTACTAATGGAGTATCGATGCCCAGTCTCGAAACTCCCACGACTAGGGACCTTTTAAGGATAAGCTTGTAGACCCCCAGCTCCCACTTATATGATCGCCCTCATACTGCTGGTGGTCAAGCAAGAATCCTAGGGGCTCTATCAACGTGTAATAGCGACGTGTCATGTCACTTAAAACAGTACACGATGATAAAGGTAAACCAGATAGCATACTATCATCTCGAGTAAGACTGTCCTACCGGGATAGGTCCTCCCTCAATCATTACAATCACGTACCTGTGACCTAATAATTGACTCTGAGGGCACTATCTCCAACACATTATATCAGACATACTGGTTACTAGATCTATGGTTTTAGATCTAGATTTGGGTGTTTTCCCAATCAGGGTACTTTGACAGCATTCTAAGAGTATTTAGAATGGACGACTCCTGGCATGGTAGTGTACCTGCAGGTAATGGAGTCACCCTCTCTAAAGGTGTCTTATAGACTAAAGTAGAGAGGGATGTGCATGATTGGCAGATCACTTGCTTAGGCAATTGAGTCAATCACGAGATGTCAAGTACCACACCAGATGTTGTTCTTGCACTAGATGCAATAAGTTGATATTGATCCAATCCTGGAGGAACAGTCGGAAGCAGTTTTAGAACATAAGTGAATGTTCTAGGGATATGATAACGGTTGCCTCCTTTAGGAGACGGTTATCACTCCAGGCTTGCAAGGTGACATGGACGACAAGGAGGTTGTCAGAGTTATAGTTCTCCCTCTGACGAGGGACAGTATTTTGGACAGGTGATCCAAGGCAATACTGAGGGAGGCATGGCGCAGGATACTGATTAAGTTCAGTTATCGATACAGTCTAAGAAGTTTGGATTTGGAGTTCATTTATGAGCTAGGTCCCATCAGATATCCAGACATATTCTAAAACAGGTATTGCTCATTTCGGGAGATGGTTTTCTCCGCGAAGTTGAGATATAGAGAGACATAGAAAGAAACATCGCAGCGGATCCACTCACTGAGGCTATTCCTCGAACGCAATAGTTTCGCAAACGAGCTTTGTGAGACTGACTAGTAGAGGAGTTGGGTGTTCGGTATCACACGGGCTGTGAGTATGCGGCATCGCAATAATTAGCCTTGAGTGCAAGTGGGAGATTGTTGGAGATAGTGCCCTCAGAGTCAATTATTGGATCACAGGCACGTGATTGCAATGATTGAGGGAGGACCTATCCCGGTAGGACAGTCTTACTCGAGATGATAGTATGCTATCTGGTTTACCTTTATCATCGTGTACTGTTTTAGGTGACCTGATATGTCGCTATTACACGTTGATAGAGCCCCTAGGATTCTTGCTTGACTACCAGCAGTATGATGGCGATCATATACGTGGGAGTTGGTAGTCTATAAGCACATCCTTAAAAGGTCCCTAGTCGTAGGAGTTTCGAGACAGGGCATCGATACTCCATTAGTAGACTAGTGTATACAGTCGAGACCCCGACGAGGGGCGGTGGCCGGTCTCACAAGCCACTGGTGTCAGTTGGTTCACCTAAGATGTATACAGGTGCTCATTGGGTTATGAGTACACCGGACAGGACTCGCCGGGAACCTTCTAGTTGGGCTTATACCTGACGTCAGATAGCAGTTCCCTGGTGACATGTGTACAGGTTAGTTCATCGACCTGAGGATCGTCATTTGTCTCGTGTGAGTTCCCACTGTGCTTTGATTACTACCCTACCACGGCTCAAAGGAGTCGTGCAAACAGGTTTTAGTTGGGTACAGTCCCGAGCCACATGGAGGCAGTGAGCGGATCTTCAGGGGTTCGTCTCTCCCGGTATTGGGGGTGAGGTCGCGCTGTGTCTAGGAGAGCCATTACGCAAAGCCCTCGGCCGAGGCAGGAGATTTACTGGTAGGTATTCCAGTAATATCTCAGGGCGTTCTGGGCTACACTCCGACATGACTTGTACCGCTTTTGGGGGTCTGACTTTTACCAACCCCCTAGGCCCGACATGCGATGCTCATAGACGAACGGACCGGACTGTACGGATATTGTCACTGACAGGCTCAGTTGGGTGTCGGGGTGAGCTTCCTCATCGGCGTCCCTTTTGGTCAATAGCTGGTGGCCCGTCACGTATTGGCTAATACCTCTGACGTGCTAGTGGTTAAATCCACAGCCATAGTATTGACGAGTCTTTAGAGTCCACCACACTTACAGTTACTCAGGCTTTCGGGCGAAACGCTGTAGAGGCCGTATGGAGATATGGCAGGGTCCGATCAGATACGTGCGGTATTGCACGGATCAGGATCGGACGGTTTTGTACTAGTGGCCGTATAGTTATATGGCAGGGTTCGATCAGATACGTGCGGTATTGCACGGATCAGGATTGAACGGATATTACTAGCCGGCTTTGGCTTAAGCCGGTCCTAGTTTAGTACAGTGTAGATTTTGTCTCATTGCATTTGTATCCGGTCGGAATACAGATGCGGGTGTGTATGCACAGTATCGGGGTTTTCCTGTAATTTATTACGGGACCAGTTTTCTAGAGTTGCCAGTTTGTATTCCGTTTCGGCCGGTTTTCCTTTGTTCTTTCCCGGCCGGACTTTTCTGATGGAGGGGGTAATTTGCAGTTTTGCAAATTACATTTGGTGGAGGTTTTATTCGTAAGATGATTTATTATGATAACCTTTTTAGATTCCATTCCTTTCATTCTTCTTTTCATGCTTTATGAAGATTAGAAGTGATGAGAAAGGATTTGATCTTTGATTAGAGTTGATGTGAGTTTGTTATGATGGCTTTTGATATGGTTACCACTTGCTTTCTCCTACACTCACCTCCCTTCATGCTTCATATTACCTCCTCCACCATTCTCATTTGGAGAAAAAGTTTTTCATTAGAAAAGAGAGAAGAAGAAAAAGAAAGAGAGAAGAAGAAGAAGAGATCTTCTTCTTGAGAGTTTCATTTCTTGATCTCATTCATGCTAGAAAAATGCAAGCACCATTTTTCTTATCTCATTTCCTCCATCATCTTCAAATGGCAACAAACCCCAAGTGAGACACTACACTACACATTCTACAGTATATCTTGAGCATGTCGAGTTGCCGGCTTCATGCTCGAGTTGCCTCGATATTGAGGCGGGGGCCCGTAAAAGACGCAGGCATTGTGGTGCCCTTTCCGGCGAGGAGGCGACGATGTGGAGGCAAGACTTTCCGCGGGAGATCGGGACGATGACGAGAAGACCGGAGGACTCGGATCACTCGGTATACTTCTCACCCTATCTCTTGATTGCTAGCATTAGGTTAATGGTTACGATCCGGGTTTTCATTGTCCGCAGTAGCGCCGGTTTCCGAGTAAGGAAAAAATTTTGATTCCGCATTTTGGCCTCGAGTACGAGGCCGGGGCGCTGCTGTGGCGCAACACAACCCGTACATTTCTTGATTGAATTAAACCCACCCGCACGACCCTTGACGCATGCCAAACAACGCCGTACGAATACCCTAATCCAATCGCATCATATGCTAGCAGATAAGCACTAGTTAGCTACTGTACACTACGCCTTGACGCATGCCAAACAACCGCAGCACGAATACTAACTAATACTTATCTGAAATGACGGAGGGCTACGACAGGTTTTTCTGAAAACCTATTGCGTAATGAACTTGATATCGTTGTAGGATCGAATGATTTTAGAAATGGAGTGTTTTTGAGGCTTTTCTAGTTTTGCTAAAGGAGTCACTCCCGGTGAAGGGATCGTCGGTCCTTTCCTCGTTGAATGAGGTGCGGGATATATCACATATATCACTGTGCAAAGCAAAAACTCTTAAAAGAAATCAAAAGACAAACCGAGTGTGTAGCATCTGCCAGTTATTGCTAAAGGAGTCACTCCCGGTGAAGGGATCTCGGTCCTTTCCTCATCGAATAAGGTGCAGGATATATCACATATACCGCTGTGCAAAGCAAGAACTGTAGCTACCCTTTTTATTTTGAAATTCGATTCTACAACATCTTAGGTTTCTTTTATTTCATTAATCATATTAATGAAGTCCCATCATTTAAGTACCTAAACATCACAGATAAATACGACGTACACTTATGCCATCCGCATTCGCCTCGATGTCCCCTCGTGCACCGTTAGGTTAGGTAACTAACGACAGAGCAGGGCAGGGCTAGCGCGGATGTAAAACATAAGTAACGTCTATATAATATATCATATATACTATATACTGTATCTATCATAGAACATCACATGATCACATCACAGATATCGCAGCAGAAGAATCATATGAAATATTGGATATACTAGGACGTCCGTGTTTTCAATACGAGCCAGTATAAAACACGGATTCCACGGTCGCGATGAATAGCCAAACCCACACCCCTAGACCCCTACGAGAGCTGCAAGCAACCCTACCAATTCTAGAGTTAGGAGACCCGGACTCGACTCCTCGAGTTGGTCTCCCACTGGACTCCAGAACCCGGTTACTTGTGCTCCCCTCCTTGGGTCTATCCTAGTGCGGAAAAGTAAATAATATACAACAGGTGACAACTCCCGCAACCTGGAAGCGCCCCAATAAAAGAATATTACATACAAGTTTTTACATGAATGAAAATGAAAAACACTCATCTCACATAAAAAAACCCGGCTATTCAAACACGACGATCCAATATAACATATCCAGCAACACATAACATCACATGTCATCAACGTAAGTAAATATGCGCATCCCAATTGTCGTTGACATATAGCAACGAAACCGGCGATATCACATATTACACTTACGGTCACAGAAAAGAAAGTGTAAAACTACAACAGTTGGAATCCGCAACCACCTCAGACATCGCATGCCTGACCAAATGAATTTCTTAGATATCGCATGCCTAAAATTATAAACTCCGCATTTTAATCTCAAAATCGAAAACACTTTTCAATAGCAAGTCGGGCAATTCAACAAGATTCCCGACATCCTGATCAAATGCTCATCGCAAACTTCAGTAGGCGGCCGCACCCCCGATACCGACGACGAAGTGCACCAAGGCGGAACACCGCTGCCGCGAGCACCCGAACGGATGCTTTCGGCGACGGGGTTCTCCTACAGTCACTTGGTCGGGGCTATGGGGCGAGGCTGTCTATTAAGTTTACCCGGCGAGTATCCGCGTACGCTACGTGATTGCGACGGACTTTTGATCACATCAAAATTCCGTGGCAACCGATCAAGTGAGACTAAACTGCTACGTTTATAACATTCATTCAGTTATCTCATAACTATTGTGAATTCCAATTATTGTATCTCATTCCGGCTAAATAGAAAATGTCAAACTTTCCGATCGAACAATCGAACACCCAACCTTTCCCGATACAGATCAACACATGAAACAAGTCTAGCAACATTCAGTTCGTGCCTCAGTACCAACGGTCCAACCGTAGAAGGGTCAAGCCAACGCCTCACATGTGGCACGCCGTACATCCCCAAACCCAAAGGTTCAAAGGGCAGTTCAAGACGGTCACATAATCGAGTTAAGGTTTGTTGTCTTCTAGAGGGACCATCGCGTTACTTGCACTACTTAGAACGTCGTTAAACTACGGAAAAATCCAACACTTGGAAATTTACCGACAGGGGAAAAATTAGGTATTTATATCCGGTCGAACTTTTTAACATATTCTAAAATTTATCCGGAAAGCCACATAGACAAAATTTGATACCCCGATCGAAACACCGAATCCCCAAATCAACTCCAGAAAATTCAACTCTTGAAAAAATATTAAAAATTCCCAGAAGACTCAGCACTACAAGACATGAGTTACTGTGGAAGACACGTGCTGTAATTCAATACAGTGGCCGCGGAACCGCCGCGCCACGTGGGCTTAGGCTGCGGTTCCGAGCCTCTGTTGTCGAATTACAATCACGTGCTTCACAGTTTCTCATGTAATTCCCTGCTGAATTTTTTGGAAAATTTTAATATGGAAAAATCCACTGTTTTCAAAAAAGTACAGAGAGCATAATTTGGGTTTCGGTTTTGGGTCGTTCGGACTTCAAAATCCGTCTAGACTTCGCCTAAGGCTCTAGCTAGGCTCTGATACCACTGTAGGGTTCCTAGGCACTCCCAAGAGGTCTCACAAGGCATCAACCATGCCATTTTCAAATTTTACGGTGCCTACAAACCCTAAACTACGGATCGTCGGCTAGATGTCTAGGCGAAAAACTAACTAGTTAACACTTAACTAAAAGTTTAACGGAAATACAACCTTTGTAGATCCGGTCCTCCACCTCCACGGCTCCGCAACGAGGTCGTCTCCGCTGTCTAAATCAAATCTGGGCTCTAGAGTCGGCTTCGTCGGAGAATGGGCAAGCTAGGTCGTCGATGTGCATGCCGAAGATGATCTACGTCGAGGCATCGCAAGATCAAGCTCTCACTTCACCAAGTCAAGAAACTTGTGAAGGAAACACACTCTACTACTTGGCAAGAGGTAGAGGATGAAGAAATAGGAAGTGGGTAGACTTTAGAATTGGATTTCTCACTCAAATTATCAATCCACCATTGATGACCTCAAGCTTCTTCAATGAAGAAGAAGATGAAGAAGATGAATATTGTTATGATAAGAATAATAGAATAGAAAATAAAATCCATTCTTATCATAATATTAACCTTAGTTTAGTGTAGAGAATGGACCATGGTTAGATATGATGGTTAGGGTTAAGGAAGAGATAAGAATGGTTGACTTGATCAAAGTTTCAAGAAACTTCAACATAAAACAAAATAAGCCACCATCCTTAAATAATTTCCAAAATGAATATAAATAAATGAATAAGATAATCAAAACCCTAATCATTAAGTAAACCATGGTTTAATCTTTACACTTAACCAAGTTAATATGCATCATCAAACATGATACAAACATGTGCATAAAAGTATATCACATATACAACTTGCACAATCCAAGTGAGAAAATCCATTTAAAGTGAACCATTACTAGTTAATGCAAAGTAATATATCAAATATATAATTATACATTAAATCATTAAATCAACACTTGATTCAATGATCCGGTCATGTCGCACACAACCGACTAGTATACAATGTATCGGCTTATCGAATCAACGCTTGAATCGATAACTAGGTTATATCGCATACAACCACTCGATACATTCATCGCGAGAATGGAATACGGTATCACATACACGCATTATTCTCGGTCCCGCACATATCTCATATGCGCTCCTATTTCGTTTCGCTTGAGCCAGGAAACCTCTGTGTAGCACTCTAAAGACTCGTCAATACGCCGGCAGCAGGCGATGATCATATCAAACACCCACAAGCCGCAAGCGGTATGCCAAACGTAACGGCCACCCGGGTATTGAGCGATCTGAAGATCGACGAGCAAGCCCGCTCACACTCCAGTGAATCCGACCAGTAACACTACCGTACAGTCCGGTCAGATCGTCTGATATGTCGCATATCTCGCCTAGGGGTGGTAAACGTCAGACCCCAATAGCTCGATAAGTCGTGTCGATATGAGGTCTATAACTATTCGACAAACTACTGGTAACACTTACCAGTAAATCTCAGCAACCCTGGCCAGGGATTTCCTGTTATAGCCAATCGAACACAGCGCAACATCAACCCCCTATACCGGGAGAGACGAATCCCCTCCTATCGCTCATTGCCTCCATGTGACTCGGGACTGTACCCAAAAACCACCGTTTTGCACGCCCTCTTGGACGTGGTAAGATGGAAATCAAAGCACAGTGGGAACCACACAAGACTCTATGACGATCTCGGGTCAACAGACTACTCTGTACCAGTGTCACCAGAGAACTGCCATCTGACGTGAGGTATAATACCATCTGGGAGTTCTCGGCGAGTCCGTCCAGTGTACCCAGTCTCTACTGAGCACCCGTATACCATCTCTGATGTCAAACACCGATGGATATGGGATCATCCATCGCCCATCTGTATGGGTCGAGAAGGTATACGCTTGTCTACTCTGGTATATCGATACCCCGTCTCGACACACCCACGACTAGGGACTTTGAAGGATGTACTTATGGACTACCATGTCCCTACTAGTATGATCCGCATCATAGTCCAGGTAGTCAAGTACAGATCCTAAGGGCTTTACCAACATGTAACAGAGAGACAATCAGTATACACGTTAAGGTAAAGTTCAACCAGATAGCATACTATCATGTCGAGCAAGAAAGTCCTCCCTATATATGTCCCAGCATCCACTACAATATACATCCTATGCACAGTAATGGCCTCTAGGGCATACATATAACTAACAATTTATTTATTTATTTATTTTGAATAGATAAGAAAAGAATGGTTGCTAATTTTGGAGTTTAGTTGAAGCTTCATGAAGCTTTGACTTTGTAACCATTCTTGTCTTCATCTTTAACCCTAACCATTAATCTAACCTTAGTTAATTCTCTACACTTGACCATGGTTCTAATATGATAAGTATTCATTTTCTTTTCCAATTATAATTATTCTTATCATATTATTCTTCTTCTTCTTCCTTGCTTCAAGTGAAGAAAGCTTGCCTCCATCAATGGCAAGTGATGAATTTGAGTGAGAAATCCAAAACTAAAGTCTACCCACTTCCTATTTCTTCATCCTCTACGTCTTGCCAAGTAGTAGAGTGTGTTTCCTTCTCAAGTTTCTTGACTTGGTGAAGTGAGAGCTTGATCTTGCGATGCTTCGACGTAGATCATCTTCGGCATGGACATCGACGACCTAGCTCGCTTATTCTCCGATGAAGTCGACGCTAGAGCCCGGATTCTTTTTGGACAGCGGAGAGGACTTCGTTGCGGAGCTATGGAGGTGGAGCACCGGATCTACAAAGGTTGTATTTCCGTTTTCCCATTAGTTAATTGTTAACTAGTTTACTTTTCGCCTAGAAATCTAGCCAACGATCCGTAGTCGGGTTTCTCGGCACCGTTAAAATTAGAAATTGGCATGGTTGATGCCTTGTGTGACCTCATTAGGGTGCCTAGGAACCCTACAATGGTATCAGAGCTACTAAGCATTGGATGTCGACCTATGGGGGGTTCTCACTGTGTGACAGTGTGGCGAAGCATAGGCTCTTACCCCCAGGGTGTCCCGAGACCGGAAGGTGTTCCGGCGGGTTGTAGTCCTCGCGAGGGGGCATGCGTAAAAAGTAGCGGCTGAGGGACCCGTTGGTGCCACGGCGACCCCATTGGATGGGGTGGCTGCCTGACCTACAGTGGTATCAGAGCCTAGCTAGACCCTTAGGCGAAGTCTAGACGGAATTTGAAGTCCGAACGACCCGAAAACCCAACCATAAATATGCTCTCTGTACATTTTTTAATTTCTGGGATTTTTCCAGATTAAAAATTGCCAAAAAATTCAGCAGGGAATTTTATGATTTACTGTGAAGCACGTAATGCTAAATCCACTAAGGAAGCGCGGATCCGCGGCCCCCACCATAGTACTAGCGGCGGTTCCGCGGCTACAATGTAGATTTACATCACGTGGCTTGCACAGTAATTCATTTTTTGTAGTGCTGAGTCTTCTGGAAATTTTTAATATTTTTTCCAGAGTTGAATTTTTCTGGGTTGTTTTGGGATTTCATGGACTCGATCGGATTATCAAATTTTGTCTGTGTGGCTTTCCGGATAAATTTTAGAATATGTTAAAAAGTTCGACCGGATATAAATACCCACTTTTTCCCTTGCCGGGAAATTTCCAAGTGTTGGATTTTTCCGTAGTCTAACGACGTTCTAAGTAGTGCAAGTAACGCGATGATCCCTCTAGAAAACAACAAACCTTAACTCGATTATGTGACCGTCTTGAACTGCCCTTTGAACCTTCGGGTTTGGGGCAGTACGGCGTGCCACATGTGAGGCGTTGGCTTGACCCTTCTACGGCTGGACCGTTGGTACTGAGGCACGAACTGAATGTTGTTAGACTTATTTCATGTGTTGAGCTGTATCGGGAAAACTTGGGTGTTCGATTGTTCGATCGAAAAGTTTAACATTTTCTATTTATCTGGAATGGGATACAATAATTGGAATTCACAAAAAGTTATGAGATAACTGAATGAATGTTATAAACATAGCACTTTAGTCTCGATTGATCGGTTGCCACGGAATTTTGATGTGATCAAAAGTCCGTCGCAATCACGTAGCGTACGCGGATACTCGCCGGGTAAACTTAATAGACAGCCTCACGCCATTGCCCCGACCAAGTGACTGTAGGATAACCCCATCGCCGAAAGCATCCGTCCGGGTGCTCGCGGTGGCGGTGTTCCGCCTTGGTGCACTTCGTCGACGGTATCGGGGGTGCAGCCGTCTACTGAAGTTTGCGACGAGTATTCGATCAGGATGTCGGGAATCTTGTTGAATTGCCCGACTTGATATTGAAAAGAGTTTTCGATTTTGAGACTAAAATGCGGGGTTTATAATTGTTAGGCATGCGATGTCTAAGTAATTCATTTGGTCAGGCATGCGATGTCTGAGATGGTTGCGGATTCCAACTGTTGTAGTTTTACACTTTCTTTTCTGTGACCGTAAGTGTAATATGTGATATCGCCGGTTTCGTTGCTATATGTCAACGACAATTGGGATGGATATATTTACTTACGTTGATGACATGTGATGTTATGTGTTGCTGGATATGTTATATTGGATCGTCGTGTTTGAATAGCCGGGGGTTTTTATGTGAGATGAGTGTTTTTCATTTTCATTCATGTAAAAACTTGTATGTAATATTCTTTTATTGGGGCACTTCCAGGTAGCGGAAGTTGTCACCTTTTGTATATTATTTACTTTTCCGCACTAGGATAGACCCAAGGAGGGGAGCACAAGTAACCGGGTTCTGGAGTCCAGTGGGAGACCAACTCGAGGAGTCGAGTCCGGGTCTCCTAACACTAGAATTGGTAGGGTTGCTTGCCGCTCTCGTAGGGGTCTAGGGGTGTGGGTTTGGCTATTCATCACGACCGTGGAATCCGTGTTTTATACTGGCTCGTATTGAAAACACGGACGTCCTAGTATATCCAATATTTCATATGTTTCTTCTGCTGCGATATCTGTGATGTGATCATGTGATGTTCTGTGATAGATACAGTATATAGTATATATGATATATTATATAGACGTTACTTATGTTTTACACCCGCGCTAGCCCTGCCCCGCTCTGTCGTTAGTTACCTA
Organism: Agapanthus africanus; assembly: GCA_030015575.1. NCBI lineage: Eukaryota > Viridiplantae > Streptophyta > Magnoliopsida > Asparagales > Amaryllidaceae > Agapanthus > Agapanthus africanus. The sequence goes on along the minus strand of JASDDO010000029.1, from coordinate 143,511,002 downwards.
ACCTAACGGTGCACGAGGGGACATCGAGGCGAATGCGGATGGCATAAGTGTACGTCGTATTTATCTGTGATGTTTAGGTACTTAAATGATGGGACTTCATTAATGAGATTAATGAAATAAAAGAAACCTAAGATGTTGTAGAATCGAATTTCAAAATAAAACAGGTAGCTACAGTTCTTGCTTTGCACAGCGGTATATGCGATATATCCTGCACCTTATTCGATGAGGAAAGGACCGAGATCCTTTCACCGGGAGTGACTCCTTTAGCAATAACTGGCAGATGCTACACACTCGGTTTGTCTTTTGATTGGTTTTAAGTGTTTTTGCTTTGCACAGCGATATATGTGATATATCCCGCACCTCATTCGACGAGGAAAGGACCGACGATCCCTTCACCGGGAGTGACTCCTTTAGCAAAACTAGAAAAGCCTCAAAAGCACTCCATTTTAAAATCATTTGATTCTACAACGATATCAAGTTCATTACGTAATAGGTTTTCAGAAAAACCTGTCGTAACCCTCCGTCATTTCAGATAAGTTGTATATAGTATTCGTGCTGCATTTGTTGGCTTTCGTCAAGGTGCAGTGTGCGGTAGCTATATGCTGCTTATCTGCAAGCATACGATGCGATTGGATTAGGGTAGTCGTGCGGCTTTGTTGGCTTTCGTCAAGGGTCGTGCGGGTGGGTTTAATTCGATCAAGAAATGTACGGGTTGAACTTGACTAGCGGGCTATGGTTTGTTGGCTTTCGTCAAGGTCATAGCACGTTAGGGGCAAAATATTATCGGGAATTTCAAGTGTTGAAATTTGCAATGAGATTGCATACCTTCTATGAGATAGTTGGATCCCGATACCCGCTGCGAGTAAGAGTTACTCCTAGGAGAGTTTTATACATTACAATTAGCCGATCAAGTAGGTGTCTAGAAAGGTGTCAACGGGGTTTCGCCTCTGGGAAAACGAGGTTTACATTAATTAGGTTCGTGCGAAAGCACGGGGGACCTCCCTCAAAGTACCGACACTGGCCTGGCTGAAAGATTGGCGAACTTGTAGTGTGTAATTAATCCCGGCTAGTCTTTCCTTTTAGGGTTTGAAGGAAGATTTGATAAAAAGCAGTGGGAGCCATCCTGATTAGATAAAATAATAACCAATCTGTTAGTGTATATGCCCTAGAGGCCATTACTGTATCATACTAGCTTGTATATTACTTAATGGAAGCTTGGGATATTCACAGTTGTATATACAATCTTGCTCGAAATGGTAGTATGCTACTTGGTTTGTCTCTGCTTTAATATGTGCATGTGTTTCTTTTAGCATATTGCTGGTATACATATTAGTAGAGCCCTTAGGATCTTTGCTTGATTACCAGCGTTGTGATGGCGCTCGCACTCGTGGGAGCTGGGTAATCTATAAGCACATCCTTATACAGGTCCCTGGTCGTTGGACTATCGAGACAGGGCATCGATACTCCGGAGTAGACTAGCGTATGCGCTTCTCATCCCAGTGTGGGAGACGGTCTGTCCCACAGCCGTTAGTACGTCGTACTTGGGATAGTATGCGGGTGCTCGTTAGGTTACGAGTACACTGGACAGGACTCGTCGGGAACTGTTGGTTGGTAATATACCTATCGTCAGTTATCAGTTCCCAGGTGACATGAGTACAGCTTAGTCCGCTGACTTGACACTGTCACTTCGCCTCGAGTGTGTTCCCACTGCACTTTGATTACTACCCTACCACGGCTCAAAGGAGCTGTGCAAACAGGTAGTTTTTGGGTGCAGTCCCGAAGCACTTGGAGGCAGTGACGGTTAGACAGGATTCATCTCTCCCGGTATTGGGGGTTGACATCGCGCTGTGTCTAGGAGAGCCATTACACGAGTAGTCCCTGGCCAGGGCAAGCGAGATATACTGGTAGGTTTCCAGTGTTATCTCAGGGTGTTCTGGGCTACACTCCGACACGACTTGTACCGCTATTAGGGGACTGACGTTCACCGCCCCCCTAGGCCCGCCATGCGATGTATCAGACGAACAGACCGGACTGTACGGAGACTGTCACATACAGGCTCAGTAGGAGTGCAGATGGGGTTCACCTCGTCAGTCTTCTTATCGACATCTACCTGGGGACCGTTACGTACAGCTAGTACCGCTTGCGGTCTGTGGTTAAACCCACTGCCAGCGTAGTGTCGAGTCTTTAGAGTCCCACACAGAGAGCTATTCGCCTTTAGGCAAAACGAGTAGAGGTCGCATGGTTTTGCGACAGGGTTCGTTCGCATCCGCGCACTTGTGCACGTTTGCTGTCCGGACAGTTTATACTAGCGGGCTTTGGTTTAAGCCGGATCCTAGTATATGATTTGAGATTGGTTTTTCTCATTGTGTTCGTGTTCCTCGGATCACGAATGCGGGTGCGTATGCACAGTTGCTTGAGATTGGGGGAGAGGACCTTGTTTAGGGTTAATGGCTTTTGTCATTTTATTAACCCTATTGATTTTGTGTGGATTATTGTTAATTGATAATTAGCTTAATTATTGTGCATGGTTGTTGTTGACAATTTGACTTCATTGACTTGTTGACCATGTTGACAACTTGACCATAATCATTTCATTTGGAAGATGCTCTTTGATCTTTGCAAAAATTGAAATGATAATGGTCAAGTCATGATTTATCATGACAATTTTCAAGCTAATTATCTAATTAAAATTATCCTCACATATTAGTGAGAATGGCTCACTAATATTCTCATTCTCTCATTTCATTTCTCTCTCTTGCTCATCCTCTCCCTCAAGCTCTCTCCCTCTCATGTGTTGAGAAACAAAAAGCTTGAGAAAAACCCTCTCTTGATCTTCTCTTCTCACTTCTAGGGTTCAAGTCTTAGCATTTCTTGCACTCTAGTTACTCCTAGTTTGGAGTTGAAGCTAAAGGTGGTGGCTTTCAAGTGGATCCTTCTTTGACGGGAGAAGACAAGCAAGGTGAACTCTTTCTACCATACCTAGGAGCAAGGAGAGAAGGACTAAAGACCAAAGGTATAACCTTTCATCACTTAGCTACTTTGTAGTTAGGGTTAGCTAGTTTTCGTTTAGCAAAGATCCTCACAAGCATAGTCCATGTTGCCTAAGTCATTAAAAATCCGATTTTTATTATGTTTTCCGCCTCCCCGTAAGCACCGGGGTGGGCAACACGGACTTACAGTGGTATCAGAGCCTAACTAAACCTAAACTAGTTAAGTAGTTAAGTGTAACGAAGTTCGGAACCGGAAAAATCACAAAACCAAACTTTTACAAAATCCAAGTTTCTGTTAAAATTTTTCCTGCTCTAAATGAAAAAATTTATACATGTAAAATCGTCTCAGGGTTTTGTGAATACACCCAAGAAAAACGATACCCTAATTCCCTCAAGTCGCCGCCCTTCCGCCGCATTAAGTAGGTATGTGCGGCGGAACCGCCGCGGATTGTCGTGATCGGCGCATCGTTTTTCGTGCAGAGTGTGTTGTTGTTGGTTTTGGGATTTTTAGGATATATTATATGTACCCAGATTTTACAGAAAAGAAATTTCCTTTTGGGGTCCTATAATTCCGTATTTTTCCGAACTTCACTGCACTTTAACTATATCGGTTATATCTGTAATGCTTGCATGTATTGAACGTCGGCTAATCGCTATAAGACGATTAGTCGGGGTTATACATGATCTGTGATTGTTATTGGTTTGTGGATATGAATGGATTGGATTGTCGCGGGTGAATAGCCGGGTTGGATGTGAGATGAGCGTTTTTTTTTCTTTCATTCATTTGTAACATGTAAATTGATGTAATAATATTCTTTGTATGGCCGCACAACCGGGTCGGGGTTGTAGCCGTCATTGTATAATTCTTTTTACTGTTTTTGCTCCTAGGATAGACCCATGGAGGGGGTGCACAAACTACCGGGTATCTCGAAGTGCCGAGTGGCCTACTCACGGTGGTGAGGGAGGTTGCTTCGCTTCGGGTGCTTGGCGGGTAGTTTGCCGCACCCGTAGGGGTCTTGGGTGGGGTTTTGGCTATTCACCGCGACCGTGTAATCCGCTTTGCGTTGCAGGCTCGAACGCATTGCGGATTCCTAGTATATCCAATGTATTCATCTGTGATCTGTAATGTCTATCATTGCTATATATTTATATATAATAACTATTTAGGCGTTGCTTATGTTTTACAGCCGCGCTAGCCCAGCCCCCGCTCTGTCGTTAGTTAAGTAACCTAACGGGTGATGACGGGGCCCCGTGGCGAATGCGAATGGCATAAGCGTACGTCATATTTTGGTTGTTTTCTGCAATGGTAGGATTAAATGATGGGACGCATTAAAAGAACTAATGCAAGAAATAAACCAAGTAAAAGTCGATTGGAACACTTTGAAAACCACTCGGTTCTTTTTCAAAAACTAAACTTTTAAACGCGGAGCTTGAACCACTCCTTTTAAAAGCTATCTCGTTCCATCGATTATATCAAGTTCACTACGTTCACGGTTTCGCCAAAACCATCCGTAGCCCTCCGTCGTTTCATATGAATAATCAACGGTATTCAAGCTGTGTTTGTTGGCCTTAGTCAAGGCACAGTGTTTGGTAGCTGGTGGGTATTCATATGTTGCATAGATAGAATGCGTTGGTTTGAGACAGTCGTATTGCCTTGTTGGCCATAGTCAAGGGTGGATACGGGTGGGTTCAAATTAACCTGGATAACGACGGGTAGAACTTGACATGTGACTTATGATTTGTTGGCCTTAGTCAAGGTCATAAGAGCATGGGGCAAAAATCCACATCGGGAGTTTCATAAGTACTGAAACTTGCTAGCGTTGCATACCATTTGGAGTGTGATGATTCTGGTAGGATTCCTTCGGTTTTATCACGCGATGATATTTGGATCCCGATCCTACTGTGAGTATATGCTACTCCTCGGGAAAACTCTCACTTAACGATCAATGCTATAAACCTAGTAGGTGCCTAGAAAGGTGTTAGCGGGGCTACGCCCACAGGGAAAAGAGGTTACTTAATTAAGGAACTTCGCGAAAGCGTTGGAAAACCTCCCTCGAAGTACCGACACTGGCCTGGCTGAACGGTTAAGCAAGTATTGTACGGTGAGAATGATCCCGGCTAATCCTTTTCTTTATGGTTTGAGAAGGGATTCGAGAGACAGTGGGAGCCATCCAGTTTAGACAAACTAAAAACCACTCTAAACTTGCAAGAGCATCATGCTAAAGTGTTTCTTTTCTCTCTCCTAATTGCAGCGACCATTCAACATGACCGGACTTAAGTTACTGTTAGATAAAAATATATTGACAGGGCCAAACTACAAAGATTGGCTCAGGAATGTCAAGATGGCTATCACTTATGACAAGCTGGGGTATATACTTACCACCAAAGCTCCCCCCGTCCCAGGTCCCACCTCCAGCGTCGCGGATGTAGAAATCCGTAAGACATGGGAGATAGATTGCGCGAGGGCCAAATGCCTCGTACTAGCCTCGATGGACAACGACCATCAGAGGAGGCACGAGAATATGGACCTAGAGTCCATATTTCTCCATACAAAAGAACTGTATGGAGAGCAGTCTCGTATCGCAAGATACGAAGTGTCGAAGAAGCTCTTTTCGGCAAGGTTGGCCGTCGGATCATCGGTAGCGGACCACGTGCTTAAGATGATCGGCTACATAGAGGAGCTCGCGGACCTTGGGACCACGTTGGAGAATGAACTCTATACTGATCTGATTCTCCAGTCCCTTCCTTCCACTTACGCCCAGTTCATTCTTAACTTCAACATGCAAGGAAAGGAGGTTGAACTTGCCGAGCTTCTGAACATGTTGAGGACTGCTGAGGGCACCCTACAGAAGGGTAGGGAGACATCCACTTTGTTTGTAGGAGGATCTTCCTCTTCTAGGTCCAGGGCGAAAGCCAAGGGCAAGAAGAAGAAAGCCCCCGCCAAACCAAGAGGCGGTGTCGGTAAAGTGGATACGAAGGGAAAGGGTAAAGCAACAAAGGTAGCGGGGAAGCTGGTGGGGAAGGAAGAATGCTTCTATTGTCACAAAAGTGGCCACTGGAAACAAGATTGCAAGGCTTGGAAAGCCAGAACACAGGATTTGAAGCGAGTTGCAGCTTCAGCTTCAGGTGTGTATGTTATTGAAAACTGTCTATCAATAAACTCTACATCCTGGGTATTGGATACCGGATCAGGATCTCATATCTGTAATTCTTTGCAGGCGTTGAGAAAGCGTAGAGTTTTGAAGGCAGGTGACATGACCCTCAGAGTTGCGAACGGTGCTAGCATGGATGCAGAGGCCGTGGGGGACTATCACCTAGGATTATCAGATGGACACTTTTTGGTTTTGCGTAGTTGTTATTATGTACCAAATGCAACCTGTAATATCATTTCTGTATCTTTATTATATAAAGAAGGTTATGAATTTGCATTTGTAAGTAATGTAGTGAACATTCACCTTAATCAAGTTTTGATTGGGTCAGGTACATTAAACAACGGTATTTACGTTTTAAACCAACCACAGGTTTTCAATATCCAGAATACACATAAAAGAAAGTCTCCAGATATTAATCAGGCTTTCTTGTGGCATTGTAGACTAGGTCACATCAATGAGACACGGTTGACTAAGTTACATAAAGAAGGATACTTGGATCCGTTCGAGTATCAGTCTTATGCCACTTGTGAATCTTGTCTCATGGGAAAGATGACAAAGGCTCCGTTCACTGGACACGGAGAAAGAGCGAGCGAGCTCTTGGGACTCGTACACAGTGACGTGTGCGGTCCAATGTCTACACATGCGCGAAGCGGTTACTCTTACTTCATTACTTTTACGGATGATTTTTCAAGGTACGGTTATGTCTTCTTAATGAAACATAAGTCCGAGGCCTTTGAAAAGTTCCAGGAATATAAGAGTGAAGTGGAGAAACAAACCGGCAAAAGTATCAAGATCCTAAGATCGGATCGAGGAGGAGAATACTTAAGTGCCGAATTCCTGAATTACTTAAAAGAGAATGGAATTCTCTCTCAGCTTACTCCTCCATACACTCCGCAACACAACGGTGTATCGGAGAGACGGAACCGAACCCTATTGGATATGGTACGGTCCATGATGAGTAAGGCTGAGTTACCGCGATCTTTCTGGGGTTATGCACTGGAAACAGCTGCACATCTCTTGAACCAAGTTCCTACTAAAACAGTGCCTACCACACCATATCAGATGTGGAGTGGGAAGAGACCCTGTCTTAAATCCTTTAAGACATGGGGATGTCCAGCTTTTGTAAAAAAGCAGCATGCGGACAAGCTCGAGGCACGCTCAGTACAGTGCAAGTTTGTGGGATACCCAAAGAACTCCAAGGGGTATCTCTTCTATTACGCAGAGGAGCAAAAAGTCCTTGTTTCTCGTCATGCCCGCTTCTTGGAAACTGAGTTTTTAGAAAATCAGATAAGCGGGAGCGCAGTAGAACTGGAAGAAATTCCAGAACCACAAACCATTACTGAAAGCTTAGAGGAACCAGAAGGTTCGAAAGAACAGGACATTCCTATGCCACTCCGCAGGAGTAGTAGGCAGTCTCATCCGCCCGAGAGGTACTACGGTTTCCTCATTGACGGGGATAGAGAGGACTGCATCCTAGACTGTGATGAGCCTACTAGCTTCCAGCAAGCCATTCAGAGCGTCGACTCGGTAAAATGGCTGGATGCAATGCGGACCGAGATGGAGTCCATGTACACCAACAAAGTATGGACGTTGGACATTGCTCCAGACGGGGTAAAACCCATAGGATGCAAGTGGATCTTCAAAAGGAAGATTGGTGTAGATGGACAGGTTGAGACCTATAAAGCTAGACTGGTAGCAAAGGGTTTTCGTCAGCGACCTGGTTTGGACTATGACGAAACCTTTTCTCCAGTAGCTATGCTGAAATCCATTCGGATCCTTCTTGCCATCGCTGCTTTCCACGATTATGAGATTTGGCAGATGGACGTAAAGACAGCTTTTCTAAATGGTCATTTAGAGGAGTGTGTCTATATGGACCAGCCAGAGGGTTTCATTCAGGGTGGGAGCAGCGGAAAGGTATGCAAGTTGCTCAAGTCCATTTATGGACTCAAGCAGGCATCGCGGAGTTGGAACATCTGTTTTGATGAGACGGTCAAAGGATTTGGCTTTATCAAAAATCCAGATGAACCATGCATCTATTGTAGATTTGTAGCGAGAACTGTAGTATTCCTCGTTTTATACGTAGATGACATTCTCTTAATAGGAAATGACATTCCTATGCTACAATTTGTCAAGGGGTTCTTGTCACACAGGTTCTCCATGAAAGACCTGGGTGATGCCTCATACATTCTGGGTATCCGGATCTACCGTGACAGATCCAAGAGGATATTAGGACTCTCGCAGTCCAGGTACATCGACACCATACTGAAGAGATTCGGTATGGAAGATTCCAAGCGCGGTAATCTACCGGCTTGTCACGGGATCACCCTCTCCAAAGAGATGTCTCCCAAGACTGATTTGGAGAGGGATCGCATGTCTATTATACCCTACGCTTCTGCGGTAGGCTCTATAATGTATGCGATGTTGTGTACCAGACCGGATGTGGCTTATGCACTGAGTGTGGTAAGCAGGTATCAGTCAAACCCTGGGGAGAAACATTGGATAGCAGTAAAGAACATTCTCAAGTACCTGAGAAGGACTAAGGAGATGTTCTTGGTGTATGGCGGAAAAGACCTGCAGATTGAGGCCTTTGCTGACTCCAGCTTCCAGAGTGACAAGGATGATTCCAAGTCCATGTCGGGTTTTGTCTTTACCCTCAATGGAGGGGCGGTGTGTTGGAAGAGCTCCAAACAGGAAACCGTTGCTGACTCGACTATGGAAGCGGAATACATCGCTGCATCTGATGCCGCAAAAGAAGCTGTCTGGATGAGGAAGTTCTTGAAAGAACTTCAGGAGGTTCCGTCCATTGTTGACCCAATACCTCTGTATTGCGACAACAACGGGGCTATAGCTTTAGCGAAGGAACCCAGGTCCCATCAGAAATCCAGACACATCTTAAGGCGGTATCACCTGATCAGGGAGATCGTGGATCGCCAGGAGATCGAGGTCCGGAGAGTTGCATCAGAGGATAACACAGCAGATCCATTCACCAAGGCCTTGCCCCAGACTCAGTTCGAGCGGCTGATCGAGATGATAGGTCTTCGATACGCCAGTACATGGCCTTAGTGCAAGTGGGAGATTGTTAGTGTATATGCCCTAGAGGCCATTACTGTATCATACTAGCTTGTATATTACTTAATGGAAGCTTGGGATATTCACAGTTGTATATACAATCTTGCTCGAAATGGTAGTATGCTACTTGGTTTGTCTCTGCTTTAATATGTGCATGTGTTTCTTTTAGCATATTGCTGGTATACATATTAGTAGAGCCCTTAGGATCTTTGCTTGATTACCAGCGTTGTGATGGCGCTCGCACTCGTGGGAGCTGGGTAATCTATAAGCACATCCTTATACAGGTCCCTGGTCGTTGGACTATCGAGACAGGGCATCGATACTCCGGAGTAGACTAGCGTATGCGCTTCTCATCCCAGTGTGGGAGACGGTCTGTCCCACAGCCGTTAGTACGTCGTACTTGGGATAGTATGCGGGTGCTCGTTAGGTTACGAGTACACTGGACAGGACTCGTCGGGAACTGTTGGTTGGTAATATACCTATCGTCAGTTATCAGTTCCCAGGTGACATGAGTACAGCTTAGTCCGCTGACTTGACACTGTCACTTCGCCTCGAGTGTGTTCCCACTGCACTTTGATTACTACCCTACCACGGCTCAAAGGAGCTGTGCAAACAGGTAGTTTTTGGGTGCAGTCCCGAAGCACTTGGAGGCAGTGACGGTTAGACAGGATTCGTCTCTCCCGGTATTGGGGGTTGACATCGCGCTGTGTCTAGGAGAGCCATTACACGAGTAGTCCCTGGCCAGGGCAAGCGAGATATACTGGTAGGTTTCCAGTGTTATCTCAGGGTGTTCTGGGCTACACTCCGACACGACTTGTACCGCTATTAGGGGACTGACGTTCACCGCCCCCCTAGGCCCGCCATGCGATGTATCAGACGAACAGACCGGACTGTACGGAGACTGTCACATACAGGCTCAGTAGGAGTGCAGATGGGGTTCACCTCGTCAGTCTTCTTATCGACATCTACCTGGGGACCGTTACGTACAGCTAGTACCGCTTGCGGTCTGTGGTTAAACCCACTGCCAGCGTAGTGTCGAGTCTTTAGAGTCCCACACAGAGAGCTATTCGCCTTTAGGCAAAACGAGTAGAGGTCGCATGGTTTTGCGACAGGGTTCGTTCGCATCCGCGCACTTGTGCACGTTTGCTGTCCGGACAGTTTATACTAGCGGGCTTTGGTTTAAGCCGGATCCTAGTATATGATTTGAGATTGGTTTTTCTCATTGTGTTCGTGTTCCTCGGATAACGAATGCGGGTGCGTATGCACAGTTGCTTGAGATTGGGGGAGAGGACCTTGTTTAGGGTTAATGGCTTTTGTCATTTTATTAACCCTATTGATTTTGTGTGGATTATTGTTAATTGATAATTAGCTTAATTATTGTGCATGGTTGTTGTTGACAATTTGACTTCATTGACTTGTTGACCATGTTGACAACTTGACCATAATCATTTCATTTGGAAGATGCTCTTTGATCTTTGCAAAAATTGAAATGATAATGGTCAAGTCATGATTTATCATGACAATTTTCAAGCTAATTATCTAATTAAAATTATCCTCACATATTAGTGAGAATGGCTCACTAATATTCTCATTCTCTCATTTCATTTCTCTCTCTTGCTCATCCTCTCCCTCAAGCTCTCTCCCTCTCATGTGTTGAGAAACAAAAAGCTTGAGAAAAACCCTCTCTTGATCTTCTCTTCTCACTTCTAGGGTTCAAGTCTTAGCATTTCTTGCACTCTAGTTACTCCTAGTTTGGAGTTGAAGCTAAAGGTGGTGGCTTTCAAGTGGATCCTTCTTTGACGGGAGAAGACAAGCAAGGTGAACTCTTTCTACCATACCTAGGAGCAAGGAGAGAAGGACTAAAGACCAAAGGTATAACCTTTCATCACTTAGCTACTTTGTAGTTAGGGTTAGCTAGTTTTCGTTTAGCAAAGATCCTCACAAGCATAGTCCATGTTGCCTAAGTCATTAAAAATCCGATTTTTATTATGTTTTCCGCCTCCCCGTAAGCACCGGGGTGGGCAACACGGACTTACACAATCTATTCTTGAAAGAGCGCACGCTGAGTGTTTTCTTCTCTCTCTCTCCTGGTAGCGACCATATCACGCCTTAATCAAGATAATAATACGGATTATTGACCGAACCCGCTTGTTATACTGAGCTGGGGAACGTTGGTCCCACTCCAACTTATAATTGTTATAAGTCAGAGCAGGAAATTGGGGAATACGAGAATTCCCGTGCCGCCCAAACGAAGAGAGTGCATGCTGATGCATCATCTTCGGGTGTGTTCATTACAAGAACTATTTCTCTGTATCCTCTACGTCCTGGGTATGTGATACCAGATCAGGATCCCAGATATGTAATCTGTTACATAGGGCTACAGATAGGTAGAGAACTGAGAACGGGTGATAAGTTTCATGAGGCAGAAAACGGGGCAAGTGTTGCAGCCAAGTCTGTTGGTCACTGTCACCCTGTATTACCAATACATTGATTCTGAACGAATGTTATTAGATACCGAACCTGATATACAAAATCATATCACTCTTTTTATTAGTAAAGAAATGATATAATTTTGTATTGTTGGACAATGTTTTGAACATTTCCTATATCAATAGTTGATCGGTTCAGGCACGTTATCTAAAAGCGTTGATGTTCTAAATCAAACTACAGTTCTTAGTATATGGAACACACATAAGAGGAAGAGTTCAGAAATGAACGAATCCTTCTTGAGGTATTGTAGACTAGGTCAGATCAATGTGACCCGACTAGCTAGAGTTACATAAAGATGCATATTTAAATTAGTTTGAATTTACATCTTGTGAAACTCGCCAGTCATGTCACAAAGATAAGATGACCATAGCTCCGTTTACTGGAAACAGAGAAAGAGTTAATGAACTCTTGGGACTGATACATGATGATGTATGTAAGGTCTCCTGTCTACACATGCCAGGACTGGTTCTTTATACTTCATTAAGTTCTCTGATGATCTCTCAAGATTCAGACATATGTTCCTGTTGAAACACAAGTCCGAACCTTTTGAGGTATTCACAGAATATAAGTTAGAAGTAGAGAACCAATAAACGGGTATAAGTATTATGTCCTTTGATGAGATCAAGGAGGAGAATACTTAAGCACGGAAATACTGGACTATTCTAAAGGAGAATGAGATTCTCTCTCGGCATTACTCCTCCGTATACACCATAGCACGATGGTATATCGGGGTGGAGCAATCACACCCTATATGATATGGTGTGCTCTATGATGAGTACTACTGAGTTTCCTATTTTTCTTTAGGGAGTTATGCACTTACGAAGTTGCATACCTATTGAATAGGGTTCCAATCAAATCAGTTGCCTACCACTTCATATGTGATATGGAAAAGGAAGAGCCCATTTCTTAAGTTAGTTAAGATTTGGGGTTGTCCGGCCTATGTCTGAAAGCAAAATCCGGACAAGCTCGAAGGCAAGGTCTGTACTGTAGAACTGGAAAAGTTCCAGCTATACAAACTACAGCAGATGATTTGATAAAACCAAAGGATTCAGTAGAGACCAACGAACCTCAGCCTCTCCACCGATCTAGTAGGGTTCCTCACCCACCTGAGAGATACTTCGGTTTCTCTATGACAGTGGGAGCGAGGATTGCATCATGAGATGATGACCCAACTAGCTTCGAGCTGGCCATCAGGGGTAAGACTCTGTAAGAATGGCTGGATGCTTAGTGATCTGAGATGGAATCCTTATACACCAACAAAGTATGGACTTTGGTTGCTATATCTGAAGGGTTAAATCCCCATCAGGAGCAAGTATATCTTGAGAAGATTACTTGGTGTACATGGAAAAGTTGAGACTTTCAAAGCTAGACTTGTTAAGGGTTTGCATCATTGACCAGGTGTGGATCATGATGAAACCTTTTCAAGTAACTATGCTTAAGTCCATCCAGATCCTACTTGTCACGGCTACATACCATGACTGCGATATCTGGTGGTTGGGTGTCTTGACTGCTTTTCTAAATGATGATTTAGAAGAGAGCGTCTATAAGTACACAGCCAGAGGGCTTCGTAGACAGTGGGAGCAGCGGAAACGTGTGCAAGATGCTTTATATTGGATAAAGCAGGCATCGCGGAGTTGGAACATCTGTTTTGATGAATTAGTCAAAGAAGTTGACATCATCAAAATGGTAGATGAACCTTGTATAAACAAAAAGGTAGTAGGGAGTATGGTGGTGATCCTCGTAGAGTACGTGGAGAGCATACTCTTGATAGGGAAGAAGTTTCCTATACTACGCTCGATCAATCTCCGTTTATCACAATGATTCTCCATATAGGATCATAAAGATACCTACTAACTCCTGGATTTTGGATCTATGAGATAGATCTAAATGGATGTTAGGATTCTCACTTGTCGAAATGAGATGGTATCACAGGATCCTGGGGAGAATCACTGGAAGTGTTCCAGGGTGATAAAGACGACTGAATGTCAGTCACAGGCATTGTCTTTACCCTCAGTGGAGGGACGGTATGTTGGAAGAGTTCCAAGCTAGATACCGTGGCATACTAGACGATAAAGGCAGGATACATCGCTACTTAAGATGCTACCAAAGAGAATGTTTGGGTGTATATTGGTTCATAAGATGAACTACGTTCCAACCATTGTGAGACAATGGAGTTATGGCTTATGCCAAGGAACGTCCGTCCCATCAGTGATCCAGACATATTCTAAGGCAGTGTCACCTGATCATGGAGATGGTTGATCTCCAAGGAGATCGAGGATAGGAGAGTAGACTCAGAGGACAACATGGCGGATCCACTCACAAAGGCCTGTTCCCAGAGAGAGACTTTTATGGGATGGTTGAGTATGAGATACTACAACCACTGCTACAGATGGCCCTAGTGCAAATGGGAGATTGTTAGTTATATGTATGCCCTAGAGGCCATTACTATACATTGGATGTATATTGTAGTGGATGCTGGGACATATATAGGGAGGACTTTCTTGCTCGACATGATAGTATGCTATCTGGTTGCTCTTTACCTTAACGTGTACACAGATTGTCTCTCTATTACATTTTGGTAAAGCCCTTAGGATGTGTACTTGACTACCTGGACTATGATGCGGATCATACTAGTGGGGACATGGTAGTCCATAAGTACATCCTTGAAAGTCCCTAGTCGTGGGTGTATCGAGATGGGGCATCGATATACCAGAGTAGACTAGCGTATACCTTCTCGACCCATACAGATGGGCGATTGATGATCCCATATACATCGGTGTTTGACATCAGAGATGATATACGGGTGCTCAGTACAGACTGGGTACACTGGACGGACTCGCCGAGAACTCCCAGATGGTATTATACCTCACGTCAGATGGCGGTTCTCTGGTGACACTGGTACAGAGTAGTCTGTTGACCCGAGATCGTCATAAAGTCTTGTGTGGTTCCCACTGTGCTTTGATTTCCATCTTACCACGTCCAAGAGGGCGTGCAAAACGGTGGTTTTTGGGTACAGTCCCGAGTCACATGGAGGCAATGAGCGATAGGAGGGGATTCGTCTCTCCCGGTATAGGGAGTTGATGTTGCGCTGTGTTCGATTGGCTATAACAGGAAATCCCTGGCCAGGGTTGCTGAGATTTACTGGTAAGTGTTACCAGTAGTTTCTCGAACAGTTATAGACCTCATATCGACACGACTTATCGAGCTATTGGGGTCTGACGTTTACCACCCCTAGGCGAGATATGCGACAGATCAGACGATCAGACCGGACTGTACGGTAGTGTTACTGGTTGGATTCACTGGAGTGTGAGCGGGCTTGCTCGTCGATCTTCAGATCGCTCAATACCCGGGTGGCCGTTACGTTTAGCAGACCGCTTGCGGCTTGTGGGTGCTTGATATGATCATCACCTGCTGCCGGCGTATTGACGAGGCTTTAGAGTCCTACACAGAGGTTTCCTGGCTCAAGCGAAACGAAATAGGAGCGCATATGAGATATGTGCGGGACCGAGAATAATGCGTGTATGTGATACCGTACTCCATTCTCGCGATGAATGTATCGAAAGGTTGTATGCGATATAACCTAGTTATCGAATCAAGGGTTGGTTCGATAAGCCGATACATAGAATACTAGTCGGTTATATGCGATATGACCGGATCGTTAAATCAAGTGTTGATTTAATGATTTAATGCATAATTATATATTTGATATATTACTTTGCACTAACTAGTATTGGTTCACTTTAAATGGATTTTCTCACTCGGATTGTACACATTGTATATGTGATATACTTTTGTGCACTTGATTGTATCATGTTTGATGATACATGTTTAACTATAGTTAAGTGTAATGGATTAAGCCATGGTTAAACTATTGATTAGGGTTTTCTATTCTTACTTATTTATTTATTTATTTATTTTGAATAGATAAGAAAAGAATGGTTGCTAATTTTGGAGTTTAGTTGAAGCTTCATGAAGCTTTGACTTTGTAACCATTCTTGTCTTCATCTTTAACCCAAACCATTAATCTAACCTTAGTTAATTCTCTACACTTGACCATGGTTCTAATATGATAAGTATTCATTTTCTTTTCCAATTATAATCATTCTTATCATATTCTTCTTCTTCTTCTTCCTTGCTTCAAGTGAAGAAAGCTTGCCTCCATCAATGGCAAGTGATGAATTTGAGTGAGAAATCCAAAACTAAAGTCTACCCACTTCCTATTTCTCCATCCTCTACCTCTTGCCAAGTAGTAGAGTGTGTTTCCTTCTCAAGTTTCTTGACTTGGTGAAGTGAGAGCTTGATCCTGCGATGCTTCGACGTAGATCATCTTCGGCATGGACATCGACGACCTAGCTCGCTTATTCTCCGATGAAGTCGACGCTAGAGCCCGGATTCTTTTTGGACAGCGGAAAGGACTTCGTTGCAGAGCTATGGAGGTGGAGCACCGGATCTACAAAGGTTGTATTTCCGTTTTCCCATTAGTTAATTGTTAACTAGTTTACTTTTCGCCTAGAAATCTAGCCAACGATCCGTAGTCGGGTTTCTCGGCACCGTTAAAATTAGAAATTGGCATGGTTGATGCCTTGTGTGACCTCATTAGGGTGCCTAGGAACCCTACACTCGATATAACGGCCCAACGCTTTTGTCGGTCTTGTGCTGGTTTCATATGATTCCGGATAGTATAAATCTTCTCAACTGTCTGCACAACCAAATCCGGTCCCAACAATCTTTGTTCACCGACATCGTCCCAACAAACAGGTGAACGACCCTTGCGACCACATAAAGCTTCGAAGGGAGCCATCCAAAAGTCTCCTGGAAACTGTTGTTGTAAGAAAACTCCACCAAGTGTAGATGATCCTCCCAAGAACCCTTGAAGTCCAACATGCACGCTTTCAACATATCTTCAAGAGTTTGGATCGTTCTCTCCGACTGACCATCAGTTTGAGGATGATAAGCTGTGTCAAACTTCAATCGAGTCCCCAAACTTTCCTGTAAACTCCTCCAGAAGTGTGATAAGAACCGAGTGTCCCGATCGGACACGATGCTCACCGGTAATCCATGCAATCTTACAATCTTCTGCATGTACCGCTCCGCCAAAGTTTCTATTGATTGATCAACCCGAAAAGGAATAAAAAAACTGCCTTGGTCAAACGATCAACAATCACCCATACTGCATTGTTGCCCTTTGGACTCCGCGGTAGAGTCGTCACGAAATCCATGGTTATATGTTCCCACTTCCACTGAGGAATCGGAAGTGGTTGCAATAAACCAGCAACCCTTTGATGTTCAGCCTTAACTTGCTGGCACACCAAGCACTTTGCCACAAAGCGAGCAATCTCCCGTTTCATACCTTCCCACCAGAAATGCTGTCGTAAGTCTCGGTACATCTTCGTGCCTTCTGAATGTACGGAATAAGCTGAACTGTGTGCCTCCATCATAAGCTCTTCGCGAATATCTCCCTTTGGCATACACAAACGGCGACCATACTTCAACAGACCATCTTCGTGGATCAATAAATCTATTCGTAGTCCGACTTCAACCTGTTCTCGAAACTTTTGCAATCTAGGATCCTACGATTGCGCTGCTTTAATATTCTCGATCAACGATGAATGTACTTGCAGCTGTATCAACTGTCCCGTAGAATGCGGTAGCACAACCTCCAAATCAAAATCTTCAAAAGTCTTCCACGAGTTCCTTCTGCATGGTCAACATCTGAATAACTGGTAACCGACTAAGCGCATCCGGTACAACATTAACCTTCCCCGGATGGTACTTAAGATCGAAATCGTAGTCAGCCGTCAGCTCCAACCATCTACGCTGTCTCATATTAAGCTCCTTCTCACATACTTCAGGATTTTGTGATTAGTGAATATTTCGACCCTTTCGTCCAAAGTAGTGTCTCTAAATCTTCAAAGAGAGAATCACAGCTGCTAGCTCCAAATCATGAGTTGGGTAATTCGTCTCATGGGTCTTCAACTGTCTCGATGCGTAGGCTATAACCTTCCCATGCTGCATTAAAACACATCCAAATCCTTTTCCAGATGCGTCGCTGTGAATCACCAATCCTCCAGAACTGTCTGGTATGGTCAAAATAAGAGCGGTTATCGATTTCTGCTTCAGCGTCTCAAAAGCTGACGCACACTTATTTGTCCACACCAATAGTACTTCCTTGTGTGTAAGCTTGGTCAGAGGCTCATCCAAACGAGCGAAAATTCTTCACGAACCTTCTATAGTATCCCGCAAGTCCAGGAAACTTCTGATCTTTACAACGTTCTTCGGAATCGGCTAGTCTTGAACTACTGCAATCTTCCCGGGGTAAACGACGATTCCATCTCTAGCTACGATATGTCCAAAACTTTACTTCTTCAAGCCAAAAGTTTCACTTGCTCATCTTTGCATGAAATCTTTCCTGCCTCAATGTCTGCAGTGCGATCTTCAAGTGTTTTGCATGCCCTTTCAATTCTCCTCGAGTAGATCAGAATATCTTCAATGACCCTTACTAAAACTGGTCCAAGAATGGTGAAAGATTCAGTTCATCAAGTCCATAAATATTGCCGGTGTATTCATTACTCCGAAGGGCATCGCAATACTCGTAATGTCCATACTGAGTTCGGAACACAGTCTTGCAAATATCTTCTGATTTAACTCGGACCTGATGATATCCGAACCGCAAATCCAGCTTCGAGAATACCCTCATGCCACTAAGCTGCTCAAACACTTTGCCAATGCGAGGGATGGGGTACTTGTTCTTAATAGTCACCCAGTTTAATTCTCGATAATCGATGCACATATCCTTGTGCCATCTTTCTTCCTTACTAGAAGAACTGGAGCTTCTCCAATTAAGTTGCTGCGGCGAAACCAACCCTTCTTAAGTAATTCAAAAACTTACTTCCTGACTCCTTCCAACTGCACTGGTGCCATCGGGTAATATGCCCTTGAGATTGGCGCTGCACCAGGAACAAGTTCAATTGCGAACTCCATATCTCGCTTCGGCGGTAAACCTGATATGTCTTCAAACACGTCCATGAAACTCTCAAATATCACCGGCGCTCCTTCCTTATCCACTGCCATTGATGAAAGAACCTTGTTTGTCGGCCTAGCCCTAACTCGACTGGCCCGACAGAACTGCTTCCTACAGCAACACAACGTCCGGATGTCCGGGAATCTGGAGAATCACCTTCCCTTCCTTACAATCAATATGAGTGTGAAAAGTGCCGCGACAAACCATTCCCAATACAACAACAAACAAGGGAATGCACTAGGATTGAACAGTCCTAACGCGGGGAAAACAAGAACCAGTAAGATATCGAGGTGACTTCATCCGAAGTCAAGATACTGAAGAGGGTTAACCACAGTAAACATGATTCAGGTTGGCGATGAAACAATAACTAGTAAGCAATGAAACCGAGAGGAACAAGGTAGTAAAACGATCATGGAACAAGGAAGTGAATCAAGACCAGGACTCCAAGTTACTTAGATAGAGTACCACATTGTAACCATGCTGCTATTCATGGGCACAATTACATAACTCCACCCAAGTCGCCCAAATCCTAGTATCAGAATCAAGAAACGGGGAGAAACAATAGAGAACCAAAAAGATTTCAGGTCGAAATGCAAAGTGGTTTGCATATCGCCCAAACAAAGGATCAAGAGAAGGATATGATTCAACAATCACGATAATCAAGGTGGCAGGACATGTTCCTAATCATGAGTATTCTGATTCGTGCATTGGGTCCAATACCCAACTACAAAAGAATCAAACCCGATTAACCTATATCCCATGGCTCTGATACCAAAAGAACCATGTCACGCCCCACTTCCCAAAGTACGCTAAGATGGGCACGTGACATAGCCAACCATACTACCTGTGAATAGGAAAAATCCTTCCACAGTCACATTACGGCTGTAAAGATATCAAGAACAGGAAAGTAAACTAAATTATCTAGTACATGTCCATGAGCCAAAATAAATGAGTCAAGAAGTAATGATGTGCGGAAGCAAAAGATACAATAAAAGAAACACCTGGAAAGTAAAACTGCATACCGACAGGACCTTCACCGCTCGGTCTAATAGCGGCAATACTCCTGTTCGGTCTGCAATAAAGGTAGAGGATCTGGGCCATGCAAAACCCAGACGTCAGCGCGTCATGTCATCAAGCAATAAAATATAAACAGGGTAACAAGATATGCAAGTGTAATCACTGTAGGGTTCCTAGGCACTCTAATGAGGTCTCACAAGGCATCAACCATGCTAATTTCAAAATTTACGATGCCGAGAAACCCTAGATACGGATCGTTGGCTAGATTTTTAGGCGACAAAACGAGCTAGTTAACATCTTAACTAAGAGTACGGAAATACAACCTTTGTAGATCCGGTCCTCCACCTCCACGGCTCCGTGATGAAGTCATCTCCGCTGTCTAAATCAAATCCCGGGCTCTAGCGTCGGCTTCATCGGAGAAGAAGCGGGCTAGGTCATTGACGACGATGCCGAAGATGATCTACATCGAGGCATCGCTAGATCAAGCTCCAACTTCACCAAGTCAAGAAAACATATGAAGGAAACACACTCTACTACTTGGAAAGAGGTAGAGGATGAACAAATAGGAAATGGGTAGACTTTAGAATTGGATTTCTCACTCAATTTCATCAATCACCATTGATGAAGAAATGTTTTCTTCATTGAAGAAGATGAAGAAGAAGGAGATGATATTATAATAAGTATTTTGTAAAATGAAAATAATAAGAATACTTATCATCTCTCAACCATGGTCAAGTGTAGAGAATAAATCATGGTTAGTGGGAATGGTTAGGGTTAAGCATGGAGACAAAAATGGTCACTTGGTCAAAGCTTCATGAAGCTTTAACTAGAAAACAAATTAAGCCACCATTTTCCTTTATGCTTATTATTTTTCAAAAAATAATAAATAGAGAAATAAAAGAAAAAGAAAACAAAACCCCAATCATAAGTTTAACCATGGTTTAATTCTTTACACTTAACCAAGCAATCATGTATCATCAAACATGATACAAACATTTGCACAAAAAGTATATCACATATACAACTTGTACATCCAAGTGAGAAAATCCATTTAAAGTGAACCAATACTAGTTAATGCAAAGTAATATATCAAATATATAATTATACATTAAATCAGTAGATCAACACTTGATTTAACGATCCGGTCATATCGCATATAACCGACTAGTATCTACAGTAACAACTTATCGAATCAACACTTGATCCGATAACCCGGCTATATCGCATATAACCGATCAATGTTACATATCGCGAGAATCGAATACAGTATCACATACTGGTATCATTTTCGGTCCCGCACATATCTCATATGCGCTCCTATTTCGTTTCGCTTGAGCCAGGAAACCTCTGTATAGGACTCTAAAGACTCGTCAATACGCCGGCAGCAGGTGATGATCATATCAAACACCCACAAGCCGCAAGCGGTCAGCTAAACGTAACGGCCACCTGGGTATTGAGCGATCTGAAGATCGACGAGCAAGCCCGCTCACACTCCAGTGAATCCAACCAGTAACACTACCGTACAGTCCGGTCTGATCGTCTGATATGTCGCATATCTCGCCTAGGGGTGGTAAACGTCAGACCCCAACAGCTCGATAAGTCGTGTCGATATGAGGTCTATAACAATTCGAGAAACTACTGGCAATACTTACCAGTAAATCTCAGCAACCCTGGCTAGGGATTTCCTGTTATAGCCAATCGAACACAGCGCAACATCAACCCCCTATACCGGGAGAGACGAATCCCCTCCTATCGCTCATTGCCTCCATGCGAATCGGGACTGTGCCCAAAAACCACCGTTTTGCACGCCCTCTTGGACGTGGAAAGATGGAAATCAAAGCACAGTGGGAACCACACAAGACTCTATGATGATCTCGGGTCAACAGACTACTCTGTACCAGTGTCACCAGAGAACTGCCATCTGACGTAAGGTATAATACCATCTGGGAGTTCTCGGCGAGTCCGTCCAGTGTACCCAGTCTCTACTGAGCACCCGTATATCATCTCTGATGTCAAACACCGATGGATATGGGATCATCCATCGCCCATCTGTATGGGTCGAGAAGGTACACGCTAGTCTACTCTGGTATATCGATGCCCCGTCTCGATACACCCACGACTAGGGACTTTGAAGGATGTACTTATGGACTACCATGTCCCCACTAGTATGATCCGCATCACAGTCCAGGTAGTCAAGTACTCATCCTAAGGGCTTTACCAACATGTAACAGAGAGACTATCAGTGTACACGTTAAGGTAAAGATCAACCGGATAGCATACTATCATGTCGAGCAAGAAAGTCCTCCCTATATATATCCCAGCATCCACTACAATATACATCCAATGTACAGTAATGGCCTCTAGGGCATACATATAACTAACAATCTCCCACTTGCACTAGGGCCATCTGTAGCAGTGGTTGCAGTATCTCATACTCAACCATCCCATAAAAATCTCTCTCTTGGAATAGGCCTTCGCGAGTGGATCCGCCGTGTTGTTCTCTGAGTCTACTCTCCTGACCTCGATCCCTTAGAGATCAACCATCTCCATGATCAGGTGATACTGCCTAAGAATATGTCTGGATCACTGATGGGACCTGCGTTCCTTGGCATAAGCCACAACTCCATTGTCATACAATGGGAGGAACATAGTTCATCTCATGAACCAATATAAACCCAAACAGCCTCTTTGGTAGCATCTTAAGTAGCGATGTATCCTGCCTTTATCGTCTAGTATGTCACGGTATCTAGCTTGAAACTCTTCCAACTGCAGGGTTCCTAGGCACTCTAGTGAGGTCTCCCAAGCCATCAACCATGGCAATTTCAAAAATTATGGTGCCTACAAACCCTAAAGTACGGATCGTTTGCTAGATGTCTAGGCGAAAAGAAAGCTAGCTAACAACTTAGCTAAAGAGAATACGGAAATACAACCTTTGTAGATCCGGTGCTCCACCTCCACGGCTCTGCAACGATGTCGTCTCCGCTGTCCAAATCTAATCCGGGCTCTAGAGTCGGCTTCGTCAGAGAATGGGCAAGCTAGGTCGTCGATGTCCATGCCGAAGATGATCTACGTCGAGGCATCGGAAGATCAAGCTCACAACTTCACCAAGTCATGAAACTTGTGAAGTAAACACACTCTACTACTTGGCAAGAGGTAAAGGATGAAGAAATAGGAAGTGGGTTAACTTTAGATTTGGATTTTGCTCACTAGAACACAAGTTGCCATGAATGGCATCAAGGTTGCTCACTTGAAGAAGAAGAAGAAGATGAGCATAGAATTATGATAAGTTCATAGAAAAAGAAAAGAAAATAAATTCTTATCATAATTTTAACTAGAGTTAAGTGTAGAGAATGAATCATGGTTAGTGGGAATGGTTAGGGTTAAGGATGAGATAAGTATGGTTGACTTTATCAAAGCTTCATGAAGCTTCAACTAAACTCCAAATCTAGCAACCATTCTTTTCTCTTTTCTTTTATTCATTTATCAAAAATAAATGGATAACAAAATAAGATAAATGAATAACAAATAATAAACCCTAACCATTTCATTAACCAAGGTTTAATCTTTACACTTGAACCCTAGCATGACATGTATCATCAAACATGATACAATCAAGTGCACAAAAACATATCGCATATGCAATGCGCACGAAACAAGTGAGAAAATCCGTCTAAAGTGAACTGATACTAGTTAATGCAAAGTAATATATCAAATATATATAATTATACATTAAATCATTAAATCAACACTTGATTCAATGACCCGGTTATGTCGCACACAACCGACTAGTATACAATATATCGGCTTATCGAATCAACGCTTGAATCGATAACTAGGTTATATCGCATACAACCATTCGATATATATTTATCGCGAGAATAGAATACGGTATCACATACACGCATTATTCTCGGTCCCGCACATATCTCATATGCGCTCCTATTTCGTTTCGCTTGAGCCAGGAAACCTCTGTGTAGGACTCTAAAGACTCGTCAATACGCCGGCAGCAGATGATGATCATATCAAACATCCACAAGCCGCAAGCGGTCTGCTAAACGTAACGGCCACCCGGGTATTGAGCGATCTGAAGATCGACGAGCAAGCCCGCTCACACTCCAGTGAATCCGACCAGTAACACTACCGTACAGTCCGGTCTGATCGTCTGATATGTCGCATATCTCGCCTAGGGGTGGTATACGTCAGACCCCAATAGCTCGATAAGTCGTGTCGATATGAGGTCTATAACTGTTCGAGAAACTACTGGTAACACTTACCAGTAAATCTCAGCAACCCTGGCCAGGGATTTCCTGTTATAGCCAATCGAACACAGCGCAACATCAACCCCCATATACCGGGAGAGACGAATCCCCTCCTATCGCTCATTGCCTCCATGTGACTCGGGACTGTACCCAAAAACCACCGTTTTGCACGCCCTCTTGGACGTGGTAAGATGGAAATCAAAGCACAGTGGGAACCACACAAGACTCTATGACGATCTCGGGTCAACAGACTACTCTGTACCAGTGTCACCAGAGAACTGCCATCTGACGTGAGGTATAATACCATCTGGGAGTTCTCGGAGAGTCCGTCCAGTGTACCCAGTCTCTACTGAGCACCCGTATATCATCTCTGATGTCAAACACCAATGGATATGGGATCATCCATCGCCCATCTGTATGGGTCGAGAAGGTACACGCTAGTCTACTCTGGTATATCGATGCCCCGTCTCGATATACCCACGACTAGGGACTTTGAAGGATGTACTTATGGACTACCATGTCCCCACTAGTATGATCCGCATCATAGTCCAGGTAGTCAAGTACAGATCCTAAGGGCTTTACCAACATGTAACAGAGAAACAATCAGCATACACGTTAAGGTAAAGTTCAACCAGATAGCATACTATCATGTCGAGCAAGAAAGTCCTCCCTATATATGTCCCAGCATCCACTACAATATACAACCTATGTACAGTAATGGCCTCTAGGGCATACATATAACTAACAATCTCCCACTTGCACTAGGGCCATCTGTAGCAGTGGTTTGAAGTATCTCATACTCAACCATCCCATAAAAGTCTCTCTCTGGGAACAGGCCTTTGTGAGTGGATCCGCTGTGTTGTCCTCAGAATCTACTCTCCAAACCTCGATCACCCTGGAGATCAACCATCTCCATGATCAGGTGATACTGCCTTAGAATATGTCTGGATTACTGATGGGACCAGCGTTCCTTGGCATATGCCACAACTCCATTGTCTCACAATGGTAGGAACATAGTTCATCTCATGAACCAATATACACCCAAACAGTCTCTTTGGTAGCATCTTAAGTAGCGATGTATCGTGCCTTCATCGTCTAGTATGTCACGGTATCTAGCTTGGAACTCTTCCAACATACCGTCCCTTTACTGAGGGTAAAGACAGTGCCTGCGACTGACATTCAGTCGTCTTTATCACCCTGGAACGCTTCCAGTGATTCTCCCCAGGATCGGTTGATACCATCTCACTATAACTAGTGAGAATCCTAATATCCAATTAGATCTATCTCATAGATCCAAAATCCAGGATTTAGTAGGTATCATTTTGATCCTATATGGAGAATCCTAGTGATAATCGGAGATTGATCGAGCGTAGCATAGGAAACTCCTTCCCTATCAAGAGTATGTCATCCACGTACTCTACGAGGATCGTCACCATACTCCCTACTACCTTTTTGTTTATACAAGGTTCATCTACCATTTTGATGATGTCAAACTGTTTGACTAATTCATCAAAACAGACGTTCCAACTCCGCGATGCCTGCTTTATCAGATAAAACATCTTGCACACGTTTCCGCTGCTCCCACTGTTTACGAAGCCCTCTGGCTGTGTACTTACAGACGCACTTTTCTAAAACTTCATTTAGAAAAGCAGTCATGACACCCAACCACCAGATATCGTAGTCATGGTATGTAGCCGTGGCAAGTAGGATCTGGATGGACTTAAGCATAGCTATTTGAAAAGGTTTTATCATTATCCACGCCTGGTTGATGATGAAAACCTTTAACAAGTCTAGCTTTGAAAGTCTCAACTTTTCCATCTACACCAAGTAATCTTCTCAAGATATACTTGCTCCTGATGGGAATTTAACCCTTCAGATAAAGCAACCAAAGTCCATACTTTGTTGGTGTACATGGATTCCATCTCAGATCGCTAAACATCCAGCCATTCTTACAGAGTCTTACTCCTGATGGCCAGCTCGAAACTAGTTGGGTCATCATCTCATGATGCAATCCTCGCTCCCACTGTCATAGAGAAACCGAAGTATCTCTCAGGTGGGTGAGGAACCCTACTAGATCGGCGGAGAGGCTGAGGTTTGTTGGTCTCTACTGAATCCTTTGGTTCTATCAAATCATGTGCTGTAGTTTGTATAGCTGGAACATTTCCAGTTCTACATAACAGACCTTGCCTCGAGCTTGTCCGGATTTTGCTTTTAGACATAGGCTGGACAACCCCAAATCTTAACCAACTTAAGATATGGGCTCTTCCCTTACCATATCATATATGAAGTGGTAGGCAACTGATTTGATTCGAACCCTATTCAATAGGTATGCTGCTTCTCAAGTGCATAACACCCTAAAGGAAATAGGTAACTCAGTAGTACTCATCATAGAGCACACCTTATCACATAGGGTGCGATTGCTCCGCCCCGATGTACCATCGTGCTATGGTGTATACGGAGGAGTAATGCTGAGAGAGAATCTCATTCTCCTTTAGAATAGTCCAGGAATTCCGTGCTCAAGTATTCTCCTCCTTGATCTCATCAAAGGACATAATACTTATACCTTTATATCTGGTTCTCTACTTCTCGCTTATATTCTGTGAATATCTCAAAAGGCTCGGACTCATGTTTCAACAGGAACATATATCTGAATCTTGAGAGATTATCAGAGAATGTAATGAAGTACAAAGAACCAGTCCTGGCATGTGTAGACAGGGGACCTTACATACATCAACATGTATCATCCCAAGAGTTCACTAACTCTTTCTCTGTTTCCAATAAACAGAGCTATGGTCATCTTATCTTTGTGACATGACTGGCGAGTTTCACAAGATGTAAATTCAAACTGATTTAAATATGCATCTTT
The DNA here is from genome assembly GCA_030015575.1 of Agapanthus africanus. Lineage (NCBI taxonomy): Eukaryota > Viridiplantae > Streptophyta > Magnoliopsida > Asparagales > Amaryllidaceae > Agapanthus > Agapanthus africanus. Next base: position 143,484,138 of record JASDDO010000029.1, on the reverse strand, counting down.
ATGTAACTCAAGCTAGTCGGGTCGCATTGATCTGACCTAGTCTACAATACCTCAAGAAGGATTCGTTCATTTCTGAACTCTTCCTCTTGTGTGTGTTCCGTATACTAAGAACTGTAGTTTGATTTAGAACATCAATGCTTTTAGATAACGTGCCTGAACCGATCAACTTTTGATATAGGAAATGTTCAAAACATTATCCAACAATACAAAATTATATCCTTTCTTTTCTAACAAAGAGAGTGATATGATTTGGTATATCAGGTTCGGTATCAAATAACATTCGTTCAGAATCAATGTATTGTAATACAGGGTGACAGTGACCAACAGACTTGGCTGCAACTCTTGCCCCGTTTTCTGTCTCATGAAACTTATCACCCGTTCTCAGTTCTCTACCTTTCAGTAGCCCTATGTAACAGATTACATATCTGGGATCCTGATCTGGTATCACATACCCAGGACGCGGAGGATACTGAGAAACAGTTCTTTGTAACGAACACACCCGAAGATGATGCATAAGCATGCATTCTCTTCGTTTGGGCGGCACGGGAATTCTGGTAATCCCCAATTTCCTGCTCTGTCTTATAACAATTATAAGTTGGAGCGGGACCAACGTTCCCCAGCTCAGTATAACAAGCGGGTTCGGTCAATATTCCGTTTTATTATCTTGATTAAGGCGTGATATGGTCGCTACCTGGAGAGAGAGAGAAGAAAACACTCAGCGTGCTCTCTGTCAAGAATAGATTGGTTATTATTTTATCTAATCAGGATGGCTCCCACTGCTTTTTATCAAATCTTCCTCCAAACCCTAAAAGGAAAGACTAGCCGGGATTAATTACACACTACAAGTTCGCCAATCTTTCAGCCAGGCCAGTGTCGGTACTTTGAGGGAGGTCCCCCGTGCTTTCGCACGAACCTAATTAATGTAAACCTCGTTTTCCCAGAGGCGTAACCTCGTTAACACCTTTCTAGACACCTACTTGATCGGCTAATTGTAATGTGTAAAACTCTCCCAGGAGTAACTCTTACTCGCAGCGGGTATCGGGATCCAACTATCTCATAGAAGGTATGCAATCTCATTGCAAATTTCAACACTTGAAATTCCCGATAATATTTTGCCCCAGGCGATCTATGACCTTGACTGAGTCAACAAACCATAGACCGCAAGTAAAGTTCAACCCGTCATTTCCTGATTGAATTAAACCCACCCGCACGACCCTTGACTAAGTCAACAAGGCCGCACGACTACCCTAATCCAATCTGCATCATATGCATAAACAGATAAATAGTAATTAGCTACCGCACACTACGCCTTGACTGAGTCAACAAACGCAGCACGAATACTAACTATTACTTATCTGAAATGACGGAGGGCTACGTCAGGTTTTTAAGAAAACCCTTTGCGTAATGAACTTTATATCGTTGTAGAATCAAATAAAGTTTTGAAATGGAGTGATTTTGAGGCTTTTCTAGTTTTGCTAAAGGAGTCACTCCCGGTGAAGGGATCTCGGTCCTTTCCTCGTCGAATGAGGTGCGGGATATATCATATATATCGCTGTGCAAAGCAAAAACCCAAAAGCAGTCAAAAGCAAACCGAGTGTGTAGCATCTGCCAGTTATTGCTAAAGGAGTCACTCCCGGTGAAGGGATCTCGGTCCTTTCCTCGTCGAATGAGGTGCGGGGTATATCATATATGCCGCTATGCAAAGCAAGAACTGTAGCTACCTGTTTTATTTTAAAATTTGATTCCACAACATCTTAGGTTTCTTATCTTTCATTAATCACATTAATGAAGTCCCATCATTTAATACCTAAACAACACAGATAGATATGGCGTACACTTATGCCATCCGCATTCGCCTCGATGTCCCCTCGTGCACCGTTAGGTTAGGTAACTAACGACAGAGCAGGGCAGGGCTAGCGCGGGTGTAAAACATAAGTAACGTCTATATAATATATCATATATACTATATACTATATCTATCATAGAACATCACATGATCACATCACAGATATCGCAGCAGAAGAATCATATGAAATATTGGATATACTAGGACGTCCGTGTTTTCAATACGAGCCAGTATAAAACACGGATTCCACGGTCGTGATGAATAGCCAAACCCACACCCCTAGACCCCTACGAGAGCGGCAAGCAACCCTGCCAATTCTAGAGTTAGGAGACCCGGACTCGACTCCTCGAGTTGGTCTCCCACTGAACTCCAGAACCCGGTTACTTGTGCTCCCCTCCTTGGGTCTATCCTAGTGCGGAAAAGTAAATAATATACAACAGGTGACAACTCCCGCAGCCTGGAAGCGCCCCAATAAAAGAATATTACATACAAGTTTTTACATGAATGAAAATGAAAAACACTCATCTCACATAAAAACCCCCGTCTATTCAAACACGACGATCCAATATAACATATCCAGCAACACATAACATCACATGTCATCAACGTAAGTAAATATGCGCATCCCAATTGTCGTTGACATATAGCAACGAAACCGGCGATATCACATATTACACTTACGGTCACAGAAAAGAAAGTGTAAAACTACAACAGTTGGAATCCGCAACCACCTCAGACATCACATGCCTGACCAAATGAATTACTTAGACATCGCATGCCTAACAATTATAAACCCCGCATTTTAGTCTCAAAATCGAAAACACTTTTCAATATCAAGTCGGGTAATTCAACAAGATTCCCGACAGCCTGATCGAATGCTCGTCGCAAACTTCAGTAGGCAGCCGCACCCCCGATACCGTCGACGAAATGCACCAAGGCGGAACACCGTTACCGGGAGCACCCGAACGGATGCTTTCGGCGACGGGGTTCTCCTACAGTCACTTGGTCGGGGCTATGGAGTGAAGCTGTCTATTAAGTTTACCCGGCGAGTATCCGCGTACGCTACGTGATTGCGACGGACTTTTGATCACATCAAAATTCCGTGGCAACCGATCAAGTGAGGCTAAACTGCTATGTTTATAACATTCATTCAATTATCACATAACTTTTGTGAATTCCAATTATTGTATCCCATTCCAGATAAATAGAAAATGTTAAACTTTCCGATCGAACAATCGAACACCCAAGTTTTCCCGATACAGATCAACACATGAAACTAGTCTAACAACATTCAGTTCGTACCTCAGTACCAACGGTCCAGCCGTAGAAGGGTCAAGCCAACGCCTCACATGTGGCACGCCGTACTGCCCCAAACCCGAAGGTTCAAAGGGCAGTTCAAGACGGTCACATAATCGAGTTAAGGTTTGTGTCTTCTAGAGGGACCATAGCGTTACTTGCACTACTTAGAACGTCGTTAAACTGCGGAAAAATCCAACACTTGGAAATTTCCCGACAGGGGAAAAGTTGGGTATTTATATCCGGTCGAACTTTTTAACATATTCTAAAATTTATCCGGAAAGCCACACAGACAAAATTTGATACCCCGATCGAAATACCGAATCCCCAAATCAACTCAGAAAAATTCAACTCATGAAAAAATATTAAAAATACCCAGGAAGACCAACACTGGAAACTAGGAGTTACTGTACAAACTTCGTCTCACAAAACGACAAAACCGCCGCGCTTGCGCCGCACAAGCCAGGCTCGTGCCGCGGAAGCGCGGCGCTTTAAGGGAATTAGGGTTACGAATTGCACAGTTACTCTTAGATTTTCCTGCATGTTTTTCTGGATATTTTTAATACTGAAAAATCCCTGTTTTTAAAAATTGTACAGAGAGCAACTTTGAATCGGGGTTTCGGGTTCGTTCGGACTTCAATTTCCGTCTGGACTTCGCCTAAGGCTCTAGCTAGGCTCTGATACCACTGCAGGGTTCCTAGGCACTCTAGTGAGGTCTCCCAAGCCATCAACCATGGCAATTTCAAAAATTATGGTGCCTACAAACCCTAAAGTACGGATCGTTTGCTAGATGTCTAGGCGAAAAGAAAGCTAGCTAACAACTTTTAGCTAAAGAGAATACGGAAATACAACCTTTGTAGATCCGGTGCTCCACCTCCACGGCTCTGCAACGATGTCGTCTCCGCTGTCCAAATCTAATCCGGGCTCTAGAGTCGGCTTCGTCAGAGAATGGGCAAGCTAGGTCGTCGATGTCCATGCCGAAGATGATCTACGTCGAGGCATCGCAAGATCAAGCTCACAACTTCACCAAGTCATGAAACTTGTGAAGTAAACACACTCTACTACTTGGCAAGAGGTAGAGGATGAAGAAATAGGAAGTGGGTTAACTTTAGATTTGGATTTTGCTCACTAGAACACAAGTTGCCATGAATGGCATCAAGGTTGCTCACTTGAAGAAGAAGAAGAAGATGAGCATAGAATTATGATAAGTTCATAGAAAAAGAAAAGAAAATAAATTCTTATCATAATTTTAACTAGAGTTAAGTGTAGAGAATGAATCATGGTTAGTGGGAATGGTTAGGGTTAAGGATGAGATAAGTATGGTTGACTTTATCAAAGCTTCATGAAGCTTCAACTAAACTCCAAATCTAGCAACCATTCTTTTCTCTTTTCTTTTATTCATTTATCAAAAATAAATGGATAACAAAATAAGATAAATGAATAACAAATAATAAACCCTAACCATTTCATTAACCAAGGTTTAATCTTTACACTTGAACCCTAGCATGACATGTATCATCAAACATGATACAATCAAGTGCACAAAAACATATCGCATATGCAATGCGCACGAAACAAGTGAGAAAATCCGTCTAAAGTGAACTGATACTAGTTAATGCAAAGTAATATATCAAATATATATAATTATACATTAAATCATTAAATCAACACTTGATTCAATGACCCGGTTATGTCGCACACAACCGACTAGTATACAATATATCGGCTTATCGAATCAACGCTTGAATCGATAACTAGGTTATATCGCATACAACCATTCGATATATATTTATCGCGAGAATAGAATACGGTATCACATACACGCATTATTCTCGGTCCCGCACATATCTCATATGCGCTCCTATTTCGTTTCGCTTGAGCCAGGAAACCTCTGTGTAGGACTCTAAAGACTCGTCAATACGCCGGCAGCAGATGATGATCATATCAAACATCCACAAGCCGCAAGCGGTCTGCTAAACGTAACGGCCACCCGGGTATTGAGCGATCTGAAGATCGACGAGCAAGCCCGCTCACACTCCAGTGAATCCGACCAGTAACACTACCGTACAGTCCGGTCTGATCGTCTGATATGTCGCATATCTCGCCTAGGGGTGGTATACGTCAGACCCCAATAGCTCGATAAGTCGTGTCGATATGAGGTCTATAACTGTTCGAGAAACTACTGGTAACACTTACCAGTAAATCTCAGCAACCCTGGCCAGGGATTTCCTGTTATAGCCAATCGAACACAGCGCAACATCAACCCCCATATACCGGGAGAGACGAATCCCCTCCTATCGCTCATTGCCTCCATGTGACTCGGGACTGTACCCAAAAACCACCGTTTTGCACGCCCTCTTGGACGTGGTAAGATGGAAATCAAAGCACAGTGGGAACCACACAAGACTCTATGACGATCTCGGGTCAACAGACTACTCTGTACCAGTGTCACCAGAGAACTGCCATCTGACGTGAGGTATAATACCATCTGGGAGTTCTCGGCGAGTCCGTCCAGTGTACCCAGTCTCTACTGAGCACCCGTATATCATCTCTGATGTCAAACACCAATGGATATGGGATCATCCATCGCCCATCTGTATGGGTCGAGAAGGTACACGCTAGTCTACTCTGGTATATCGATGCCCCGTCTCGATATACCCACGACTAGGGACTTTGAAGGATGTACTTATGGACTACCATGTCCCCACTAGTATGATCCGCATCATAGTCCAGGTAGTCAAGTACAGATCCTAAGGGCTTTACCAACATGTAACAGAGAAACAATCAGCATACACGTTAAGGTAAAGTTCAACCAGATAGCATACTATCATGTCGAGCAAGAAAGTCCTCCCTATATATGTCCCAGCATCCACTACAATATACAACCTATGTACAGTAATGACCTCTAGGGCATACATATAACTAACACCAACATACCGTCCCTTTACTGAGGGTAAAGACAATGCCTGTGACTGACTTTCAGTCATCTTTATCACTCTGGAACCATTCCAGTGATTCTCCCCAGGGTCGATTGATACCGTCTCACTACAACTAGTGAGAATCCTAACATCCATTTAGATCTATCTCATAGATCCAAAACCCAGGATTTAGGAGGTATCACTTTGATCCTATATGGAGAATCAGTGTGATAAGCGGAGATTGATCGAGCGTAGCATAGGAAACTTTTTCCCTATCAAGAGTATGTCATCCACGTACTCTATGAGAATAACTACCATACTCCCTACTACCTTTTGTTTATACAAGGTTCATCTATCATTTTGATGATGTCAAACTGTTTGACTACTTCATCAAAACAGATGTTCCAACTCCGCGATGCCTGCTTTATCTTATAAAGCATCTTGTACACGTTTCCGCTGCTCCCACTGTCTACAAAACCCTGTGGCTGTGTACTTATAGACGTTCTCTTCTAAAACATCATTTTAGAAAAGCACTCATGGCACCCAACCGCCAGATATCGTAGTCATGGTATGTAGCCGTGGCAAGTAGGATCTGGATGGACTTAAGCATAGCCACTTGAAAAGGTTTCATCATTATCCACGCCTGGTCGATGACGAAAAGCTTTAACAAGTCTAGCTTTGAAAGTCTCAACCTTTCCATCTACACCAAGTAATCTTCTCAAGATATACTTGCTCCTGATGGGGATTTAACCCTTCAGATATAGCAGCCAAAGTCCATACTTTGCTGGTGTACATGGATTCCATCTCAGATCGCTAAGCATCCAGCCATTCTCACAGAGTCTTACTCTCGATGGCCAGCTCGAAGCTAGTTGGGTCATCATCTCATGACGCAATCCTCGCTCCCACTGTCATAGAGAAACAGAAGTATCTCTCAGGTGGGTGAGGAACCCTACTAGATCGGCGGAGAGGCTGAGGTTCGTTGGAATCTACTGAATCCTTTGGTTCACCAAATCATCTGCTGTAGTTTGTATAGCTGGAACCTTTCCAGTTGTACATTACAGACTTTGCCTCGAGCTTGTCCAGATTTTGCTTTTAGACATAGGCCGGACAACCCCAAATCTTAACTAACTTAAGAAATGGGCTCTTCCCTTTCCAAATCACATATGAAGTGGTAGGCACTGATTTGATTCGAATCCGATTCAATAGGTATGTAGCTTCTCAAGCGCATAACTCCCAAAAGGAAATAGATAACTCAGTAGTACTCATCATAGAGCACACCTTATCATATAGGGTGTGATTGCTCCACTCCGATATACCATCGTGCTATGGTGTATACGGGGGAGTATTTCTGAGAGAGAATCTCATTCTCCTTTAGAATAGTCCAGGATTTCCGTGCACAAGTATTCTCCTCCTTGATCTCATCATAGGACATAATACTTATACCCGTATTTTGGTTCTCTACTTCTCGCTTATATTCTGTGAATATCTCAAAAGGTTCGGACTCATGTTTCAACAGGAACATATGACTGAATCTTGAGAGATTATCAGAGAATATAATGAAGTATAAAGAATTAGTCCTGGCATGTGTAGACAGGAGACCTTACATACATCATCATGTATCAGTCCCAAAAGTTCACTAACTCTTTCTCTATTTCCAGTAAACGGAGCTATGGTCATCTTATCTCTGTGACATGACTGGCAAGTTTCACAAGATGTAAATTCAAACTGATTTAAATATGCATCTAAAATGTAACTTCAGCCAGTCGGATCGCATTGATATGACCTAGTCTACAATGCCTCAAGAAGGATTCGTTCATTTCTGAACTCATCCTCTTGTGTGTGTTCTGTATACTAAGAACTGTAGTTTGATTTAGAACATTAATGCTTTTAGATAACGTTCCTGAACCGATCAACTTTTGATATAGGAAATGTTCAAAACATTATCCAACAATACAAAATTTTATCATTTCTTTACTAATAAAGAGACTGATATGATTTTGTATATCAGGTTCGGTATCTAATAACATTCGTTCAGAATCAATGTATTGGTAATACAGGGTGACAGTGACCAACAGACTTGGCTGCAACTCTTGCCCCGTTTTCTGTCTCATGAAACTTATCACCCGTTCTCAGTTTTTCTACCCTTTTGTAGCCCTATGTAACAGATTACATATCTTGGGATCCTGATCCGGTATCATATACCCAGGATGCGGAGGATACTGAGAAACAGTTCTGTATAATGAACACACCCGAAGATGATGCATCAGCATGCACTCTCTTCGTTTGGGCGGCACGGGAAATCTGGTATTCCCCTTATTTCCTGCTTTGTCTTATAACAATTATAAGTTGGAGCGGGACCAACGTTCCCCAGCTCAGTATAACAAGCGGGTTCGGTCAAATATCCGTATTATTTTCTTGATTAAGGCGTGATATGGTCGCTACCTGGAGAAAGAGAGAAGAAAACACTCAGCGTGCGCTCTTGCAAGAATAGATTGGTTATTATTTTATCTAATCAGGATGGCTCCCACTGCTTTTTATCAAATCTTCCTTCAAACCCTAAAAGGAAAGACTAGCCGGGATTAATTACACACTACAAGTTCGCCAATCTTTCAGCCAGGCCAGTGTCGGTACTTTGAGGGAGGTCCCCCGTGCTTTCGCACGAACCTAATTAATGTAAACCTCGTTTTCCCAGAGGCGTAACCTCGTTAACACCTTTCTAGACACCTACTTGATCGGCTAATTGTAATGTGTAAAACTCTCCCAGGAGTAACTCTTACTCGCAGCGAGTATCGAGATCCAACTATCTCATAGAAGGTATGCAATCTCATTGCTAATTTCAACACTTGAAATTCCCGATAATATTTTACCCCTAGCGTGCTATGACCTTGACGCAGGCCAACAAACCATAGTGCGCTAGTCAAGTTCAACCCGTCATTTCCTGATTGAATTAAACCCACCCGCACGACCCTTGACGCAGGCCAACAAAGTCGCACGACTACCCTAATCCAATCTGCATCATATGCATAAGCAGATAAATACTAGTTAGCTACCGCACACTACGCCTTGACGCAGGCCAACAAACGTAGCACGAATACTAACTACCACTTATCTGAAATGACGGAGGGCTACGACAGGTTTTTCTGAAAACCTATTGCGTAATGAACTTGATATCGTTGTAGAATCAAATGATTTTATAATGGAGTGTTTTTGAGGCTTTTCTAGTTTTGCTAAAGGAGTCACTCCCGGTGAAGGGATCGTCGGTCCTTTCCTCGTCGAATGAGGTGCGGGATATATCATATATATCACTGTGCAAAGCAAAAACTCTTAAAAGCAATCAAAAGACAAACCGAGTGTGTAGAATCTGCCAGTTATTGCTAAAGGAGTCACTCCCGGTGAAGGGATCTCGGTCCTTTCCTTATCGAATAAGGTGCAGGATATATCATATACACCGCTGTGCAAAGCAAGAACTGTAGCTACCTGTTTTAATTTTGAAATTCGATTCTACAACATCTTAGGTTTCTTTTATTTCATTAATCACATTAATGAAGTCCCATCATTTAAACACCTAAACATCACAGATAAATATGACGTACACTTATGCCATCCGCATTCGCCTCGATGTCCCCTCGTGCACCGTTAGGTTAGGTAACTAACGGCAGAGCGGGGCAGGGCTAGCGCGGGTGTAAAACATAAGTAACGTCTATATAATATATCATATATACTATATACTGTATCTATCACAGAACATCACATGATCACATCACAGATATCGCAGCAGAAGAATCATATGAAATATTGGATATACTAGGACGTCTGTGTTTTCAATACGAGCCAGTATAAAACACGGATTCCACGGTCGTGATGAATAGCCAAACCCACACCCCTAGACCCCTACGAGAGCGGCAAGCAACCCTACCAATTCTAGAGTTAGGAGACCCGGACTCGACTCCTCGAGTTGGTCTCCCACTGGACTCCAGAACCCGGTTACTTGTGCTCCCCTCCTTGGGTCTATCCTAGTGCGGAAAAGTAAATAATATACAAAGGGTGACATCTTCCGCAACCTGGAAGTGCCCCAAATAAAAGAATATTACATACAAGTTTTTACATGAATGAACATGAAAAACACTCATCTCACATAAAAACCCCCGGCTATTCAAACACGACGATCCAATATAACATATCCAGCAACACATAACATCACATGTCATCAACGTAAGTAAATATACGCATCCCAATTGTCGTTGACATATAGAAACGAAACCGGCGATATCACATATTACACTTACGGTCACAGAAAAGAAAGTGTAAAACTACAACAGTTGGAATCCGCAACCTGCTCAGACATCGCATGCCTGACCAAATGAATTCTTTAGACATCGCATGCCTAACAATTATAAACCCCGCATTTTAGTCTCAAAATCGAAAACACTTTTCAATATCAAGTCGGGCAATTCAACTGGATTCCCGACATCCTGATCGAATGCTCGTCGCAAACTTCAGTAGACGGCTGCACCCCCGATACCGTCGACGAAGTGCACCAAGGCGGAACACCGCTGCCGCGAGCACCCGAATGGATGCTTTCGGCAACGGGGTTCTCCTACAGTCACTTGGTCGGGGCTATGGAGTGAGGCTGTCTATTAAGTTTACCCGGCGAGTATCCGCGTACGCTACGTGATTGCGACGGACTTTTGATCACATCAAAATTCCGTGGCAACCGATCAAGTGAGACTAAACTGCTATATTTACAACATTCATTCAGTTATCTCATAACTACTTGTGAATTCCAAATATTGTATCACATTCCAGATAAATAGAAAATGTTAAACTTTCCGATCGAGCAATCGAATACCCAAGTTTTCCCGAAACAGATCAACACATGAAACAAGTCTAAAAACATTCAGTTCGTGCCTCAGTACCAACGGTCCAGCCGTAGAAGGGTCAAGCCAACGCCTCACATGTGGCACGCCGTACTGCCCCAAACCCGAAGGTTCAAAGGGCAGTTCAAGACGGTCACATAATCGAGTTAAGGTTTGTTGTCTTCTAGAGGATCCATCGAGTTACTTGCACTACTTAGAACGTCTTTAAACTACGGAAAAATCCAACACTTGGAAATTTCGCGACAGGGGAAAAATTGGGTATTTATATCCGGTCGAACTTTTTAACATATTCTAAAATTTATCCGGAAAGCGACATAGACAAAATCTGATACTCCGATCGAAACACCGAATCCCTAAAACAACCCCAGAAAATTCAACTCTTGAATAAAATATAAAAATTTCCAGAAGACTCAGCACTTTGACACAAGAATTACTGTGCAAGACACGTGGTCTAAATCACCAACATGGCCGCGGAACCGCCGCTAAACCCAGGGTAGGGCCGCGGTTCCTCGGCTCTTTGGTCGATTTAGGGTCACGTGCTTCACAGTAACTCATAGGATTCCCTGCTGAATTTTTTGGCAATTTTTAATTCACAAAAATCCCTGTTTTTGAAAAAAGTCCAGAGAGCATGTTTCGAGTTCGGATTTTGGTTCGATCGGACTTCAAATTGCGTCTACGCTTCGCCTAAGGCTCTAGCTAGGCTCTGATACCACTGTAGGGTTCCTAGGCACTCTAATGAGGTCTCACAAGGCATCAACCATGCCAATTTCAAAATTTACGGTGCCGAGAAACCCTAGATACGGATCGTTGGCTAGATTTTTAGGCGACAAAACGAGCTAGTTAACATCTTAACTAAGAGTACGGAAATACAACCTTTGTTGATCCGGTCCTCCACCTCCACGGCTCCATGATGAAGTCCTCTCCGCTGTCCAAATCAAATCCCGGGCTCTAGCGTCGGCTTCATCAGAGAAGAAGCGGGCTAGGTCATCGACGACGATGCCGAAGATGATCTACGTCGAGGCATCGCTAGATCAAGCTCCAACTTCACCAAGTCAAGAAAACATATGAAGGAAACACACTCTACTACTTGGCAAGAGGTAGAGGATGAAGAAATAGGAAATGGGTAGACTTTAGAATTGGATTTCTCACTCAATTTCATCAATCACCATTGATGAAGAAAGGTTTTCTTCATTGAAGAAGATGAAGAAGAAGGAGATGATATTATAATAAGTATTTTGTAAAATGAAAATAATAAGAATACTTATCATCTCTCAACCATGGTCAAGTGTAGAGAATAAATCATGGTTAGTGGGAATGGTTAGGGTTAAGCATGGAGACAAAAATGGTCACTTGGTCAAAGCTTCATGAAGCTTTAACTAGAAAACAAATTAAGCCACCATTTTCCTTTATGCTTATTATTTTTCCAAAAAGAATAAATAGAGAAATAAAAGAAAAAGAAAACAAAACCCCAATCATAAGTTTAACCATGGTTTAATTCTTTACACTTAACCAAGCAATCATGTATCATCAAACATGATACAAACATTTGCACAAAAAGTATATCACATATACAACTTGTACATCCAAGTGAGAAAATCCATTTAAAGTGAACCAATACTAGTTAATGCAAAGTAATATATCAAATATATAATTATACATTAAATCAGTAAATCAACACTTGATTTAACGATCCGGTCATATCGCATATAACCGACTAGTATCTACAGTAACAACTTATCGAATCAACACTTGATCCGATAACCCGGCTATATCGCATATAACCGATCAATGTTACATATCGCGAGAATCGAATACAGTATCACATACTGGTATCATTCTCGGCCCCACACATATCTCATATGCGCTCCTATTTCGTTTCGCTTGAGCCAGGAAACCTCTGTGTAGGACTCTAAAGACTCGTCAATACGCCGGCAGCAGGTGATGTGTTGCGCCACGGCAGCGCCCCGGCCGTCTATCCGAGGCCAAAATGCGGAATCAAAAATTTTCTTAACTTTTAAACTGGCGCTACCGCGGATAATATACCCGGATCATAACCATTAACCGATACTAGCTAACAAGAGAAAGGGTGAGAGATATACCGAGTGATCCGAGTCCTCCGGTCTTCTCGTCGTCGTCCCGATCTCCCGCAGAAACTCCGGTTGTCGCATCCTTGCCGGAAGGGCACCACATCGTCTGCATCTTTTACGGGCTCCCACCTCAATACCGAGGCAACTCAGGCATGAAGCTGGCTAGTCGACGTGCCCAAGGTATGCTGTAGATTGTAGTCTCTTTTGGGGTTTGTGTAGTTGCCATGGTGATGGAGGAATAGAATGGAAATGAACTTTCATGTGGAGCTAGAATGTGTGTAGCATGAAAAATGAGATGAACCAATTATCCTCATCAAAAATGAAACCCTCTCATTTTTCTCCCCTCATCCAAAAAAGTGGCCGACCCCCTCATTTGTGGAAAATGGTGGAGGGAAATCACAAAGCAAGAAGGAAGGTGAGTGTAGGAAAAGAGAATGGGTGACCACATCCAAAAAGTGAACCTCACATCAAAAACCAAATCAATCTTAATCCTTTCTAATCAACAAAAAGCAAAGGATAAGAAAGAAAAAGGATCGCATGATGAATAACTATCATGATGCCACCAATATGCAAGAAACCCCTCCTCAAAAAGTTATTTGCAAACTTGCAAATAACCCCCTCCATCGGAAAAGTCCGGCCGGGAAAGAACAAAGGAAAAACGGCCGGAACGGAATGCAAACTGGCAACTCCAGAAAACTGGTCCCGTAATAAATTATAGGAAAACCCCGATACTGTGCATACACACCCGCATCTGTATTCCTACCGGATACAAATGCAATGAGACAAAATCTACACTGTACTAAACTAGGATCCGGATTAAACCAAAACCGGCTAGTAAAATCCGTTCGATCCTGATCCGTGCAATACCGCACGTATCTGATCGGACCCTGCCATATCTCCATACGGCCTCTACAGCGTTTCGCCCGAAAGCTTGAGTAACTGAAAGTGTGGTGGACTCTAAAGACTCGTCAATACAATGGTTGTGGATTTAACCACTAGCACATCAGAGGTATAAGCCAATACGTGACGGGCCACCAGCTATTGACCAAAAGGGACGTCGATGAGCGAACTCATCCTGACACCCTACTGAGCCTGTCAGTGACAATACCCGTACAATCCGGTCCGTTCGTCTATGAGCATCGCATGTCGGGCCTAGGGGGTTGGTAAAAGTCAGACCCCCAAAAGCGGTACAAGTCGTGTCGGAGTGTAGCCCAGAACGCCCTGAGATACTACTGGAATACCTACCAGTAAATCTCCTGCCTCGGCCGAGGGCTTTGCGTAATGGCTCTCCTAGACACAGCGCGACCTCACCCCCAATACCGGGAGAGACGAACCCCTGAAGATCCGCTCACTGCCTCCATGTGGCTCGGGACTGTACCCAACTAAAACCTGTTTGCACGACTCCTTTGAGCCGTGGTAGGGTAGTAATCAAAGTACAGTAGGAACTCACACGAGACAAATGACGATCCCCAGGTCGATGAACTAACCTGTACACATGTCACCAGGGAACTGCTATCTGACATCTGGTATAAGACCAACTAGCATGTTCCCGGCGAGTCCTGTCCGGTGTACTCATAACCCAATGAGCACCTGTATACATCTTAGGTGAACCAACTGACACCAGCGGCTTGTGAGACCGGCCACCGCCCCTCGTAGGGGTCTCGACTGTATACACTAGTCTACTCTGGAGAATCGATGCCCTGTCTCGAAACTCCCACGACTAGGGACCTTTTAAGGATGTGCTTATAGACTACCAGCTCTCACGCATATGATCGCCATCATACTGCTGGCAGTCAAGCAAGAATCCTAGGGGCTTTATCAGCGTGTAATAGCGACCTGTAAGGTCACCTGAAGCAGTACACGATGATAAAGGTAAACCAGATAGCATACTATCATTTCGAGTAAGACTGTCCTACCGGGATAGGTCCTCCCTCAATCATTGCAATCACGTGCCTGTGATCCAATAATTGACTCTGAGGGCACTATCTCCAACAATCTCCTACTTGCACTCAAGGCTAATTATTGCGATGTCGCATACTCACAGCCCGTGTGATACCGAACACCTAACTCCTCTACTAGTCAGTCTCACAAAGCTCGTTTGCGAAACTATTGCGTTCGAGGAATAGCCTCAGTGAGTGGATCCGCTGTGAAGTTTCTTTCTATGTCTCTCTATATCTCAAGTTCGCAGAGAAAGCCATCTCCCGAAATGAGCAATACCTGTCTTAGAGTATGTCTGGATATCTGATGGGACCTAGCTCATAAATGAACTCCAAATCCAAACTTCTTAGACTGTATCGATAACTGAACTTAATCAGTATCCAGCGCCATGCCTCCCTCAGTATTGCCTTGGACCACCTGTCCAAAATACTGCCCCTTGTCAGAAGGAGAAAATATAACTCTGACAACCTTCTTGTCGTCCATGTCACCTTGGAAGCCTGGAATGATAACTGTCTCCCAAATGAGGCTGTCGTTATCATTTCCTTAGAACATCCACTTATGTTCTAAAACTGCTTCCGACTGTTTCTCCAGGATTGGGTCAATATCAACTTATTGCATCTAGTGCAAGAACAACATCTGGTGTGGTACTTGACATCTCATGATTGACTCAATTGCCTAAGCAAGTGATCTGCCAATCATGCACATCCCTCTCTACTTTAGTCTATAAGACACCTTTAGAGAGGGTGACTCCATCACCTGCAGGTACACTACCGTGCCAGGAGTCGTCCATTCTAAATACTCATAGAATGCTGTCAAGGTACCCAGATTAGGAAACCACCCAAATCTAGATCTAAAACCATAGATCTAGTAACCAGAATGTCGGATATAATATCCAAGTCCTGTGTGGAGAAACCACTGTGTGACAACCAAAGTATAACCGATCGTAGTATAGGAATATCACTTCCTACTCTGTGTATGTCATCCAAAAGCAGGACATCACACCCTACTGCCTTCTCAACAGATCCATCCTCTATTCTGATGAAGTCAAACCTATGACTTCACATCAGAAATAGATGATCTATCTCCGCTATATCTGCTTCAGTCTATAAATAGACATAAGCCAACTGTCCACCAATGCTTCCACTGCTCCCACTGACTACGAAAACCCTCTGGCAGAGTCATATACACGTACACTTCTGAAGCAAGTTCAGAACGACGCTATACTCATCCTCATGCCGGGTTTCACAGTCTGGAACAACAGCAATGGCAAGTCTGGGTAAACAAGAACCTCCCTGCCACCGTCCTTGAGCATACCGAAGTACCTCTCGAGTGCCTAGGGTTACCCACCATATCTGCAGAGTGGCTAATGGAATGTCAAGCCAGATTGAATCTTTAGGTTCTTATCAAATTTTCAGTAATCGTTTGCGGTTCTGGAATCACTTCCAGTTCTACCATACTCCCACTACAGTTTTCTGAAAAATCCATTTCTTTTAAAAATGTGGCGAGTCAAGAACAATATCACTATTGATCTTCCAGATGGTAGAAAGTCAACCCTCGTCATAGCCTGGGTCAACCCACAAACAGCCACTACAGAAACGTGCCTTGAGTTATCCGGAGTCTGGTTTTAAGCATAAGCCGGACAACTCCCCGTACCTTAACAATGTCAAGATATGAACTGTTCTATATCCAATACAGAAACAGAGGCACTGATTTAATTGGAACCAGATTCAAATCATGCAGCTGTCTCCAGTGCATGTCAACTAAATGGAGGGAGGCCGATCAGCGTTACTCAACTTAGGAATGCTTCCAATTATGAGTAACCTGAAAGAGAAGTAAGTTCTCATTACTATCAACTGAATACCATACACAAGTATCTACATCTTCGATCACCTTGATGAATCCCGATACTTGCAATACCTGGTTCTCTACTTTATTCTTATACCAATAACTCCTCAAAACTCAGACCCTGTGTTTCTACGAAACACATGTCTAAGAACTAGAGAAGTTAAAAGTAAACAGAATATAGTACGAGGACCAACCCCACTGTCCAAATGGACACTGGACAACATACAATACTCTGTATAAGTCCCCGAGTCTAACAACTCATTCACTGTGTGTCGTAAGTTGAAAACTGTACTTATGGTTAAGAAGAATTACACCGCTGTTCAATGCTCCTTACCTAACCATCCACTGATATAGGTAAATGTCATAGACATAATTTCAAAAAGGTACATCTCACTCTATAAAAATAGACGTACAGATATATCAATTTGAAATTGGTGCATAACAACGGATATTCAAAACCAAATATTTGCCGATCGACAAACAACCCAGGTGGCTTCCTCAAATATCACCAATTACAACGAATCCCGATATAATGAGGATGGTCACCTAATTTCCAATAACTTACTCCCACTCATCATCTGTAAAACCATACAGATGTGAGAATCCAACCTGGTAAATACATACCCTGGAGCAAGTGTCTAATCGGGAAATCAGTTTTCTTTTAACAGTACACAGTGAAACTTGAAACATTGAAATGTTTCGATGGGGTATCCTGGTATTCATAGTAATGCCTCTACCATTATCCAGATTCACAACTATAACCGTATAATTCTTTGCCATCTCTCCAAATCCCTTTATATGTCTTTAGTCATTACCTTCTGCACACCCCTCTAGGCCAAATGGTTTTCTTCCTTCCCTACCGTTCGGCACCAGCCTATGGTTTGGAAGAAGACTATCCAATAAGCATAATGGGTGTACTGTCCTAATCCTAGGAGCACTCACAATGCGAGAGAAGGTGAAGATAAAAGACAACCGAATAAACCTTATTCCTATTTCTCCTGAACCAGAATCCATCCCCGAACTGGAACAAGTTCCTTTCGAGTTCGTATATAACCATACGATGGAGTATCCAATAAACTGTGGATCTTCGTAGTGATACGGAGTGTCCTGGAGAAATACAAAGGTGATTTAGGATTGGCGAAGAAGTACTTGGTTTGGTCATGAATAGTAGTCGCAATTTACTTTGCCCTCTTACTAATCCCTTTCTTTGTCTTAACTTAATACCTTCTGTACACCACCGTTTAGGCTAATTGGTTTTCTTCATTCCCCACCGTTCGGCATCAGCCTAAAGTTTGGAAGAAGACTATCCAATTTGCGTAATAGGTGTACTATCTCCTAAACCAAGGAGTACTCACAACCTGAGAGAAGATAAAAGGAAAAGACAACTGAATAGTCCTATTCGTTTTCTCCAGAATCGGAAACCATCCTCGAATTCCTCCGAGTTCGTATATAACTATACAATGGTTTTGTCCAATGGAAGTGGACGTTCGTAGTAATACCGGGTGTTCTGGATAAAAGGGTAAAAGTAGGAGTGGCAATGAGGTTTGCAACTCTGACAATCCAAAAACCAGTGTTAAGAAGGTTCGGTCAACTTGGTCACTGAGTCAAAGTCTAGGGTCGGGTCAATGGTCGCTGCCAAAGAGAGAGAGAAAAGAAACACTCAGCATGCACTCTAACCTAGATCAGAATGGTTATCACTTTATCTAATCTGGAAACCTCCCACTGTACCGTCAAATTCTCCTCCAAACCTGAAAGAAGAATTAGTCGGGATCACCCGAGGAGTAAACCAACTCATCAGTGGGAATCGGGATCCAACTATCATCGCATGATAACTTGACGGAATCCACTCAAGTCACCACACTCCAGAAGGTATGCGCATATCTGGCAAGTTTCAGTTCTTTTGAAACTCCCGATGTATGTTTTTACCCCTAGGACCCAAGTGACCTTGACAATGCCAACAAATCAAAGAGTCCTAGTCAAGTTCTACCCGTCATTTTCTTGATTGCGTTAAACCCACCCGTACGAGTCCTTGACAATGCCAACAAAACCGTACGACTGTCCTAACCAATCCACTTATCCATGTGACAGAAAAGTATTACATAGCTACCGAACACTACGCCTCGGCAATGCACGACAAACGCAGCACGAATACTAAGTAATACTAATCTAAAATGACGGAGGGCTACACTGGTTTTTGGCGAAAAACCTTTAACGTAATGAACTTGATATCGTTGAAGGAACTGGATAACTTTTTATAAAAATATAGTGACGAAAACCTTTGCTAAAGAGGTCACTCCCGGTGAAGGGATCTCGGCTCTTTCCCCGTAGAATGAGGTGCAGGATATTCCAACTGAATACCATGATGCAAAGCAAAAGGCAATCGGCTATAGTGAAGTTATTGCCCTGACGCAAACTTTTGTCCAAGGGGTCACTCCCGGTGAAGGGATCTCGGCCCTTGCCTCGTCGACTGAGGAGCAGGATATTCCAACTGAATACCACGATGCAAAACAAAAGTGAACGTCGTTGCAATAACAGCTTTTTGAAAAATGTTCCAACAACATCATAATAGGTTTGTTTAGCTTGCATTGATCCGAATCAACGCAGTCCCATCAATTGATCACACCACAAAGAACGAAAATATACTGATGTACGTATATGCCATCCGCATTCGCCACTGGGTCCCGTCATTACCCGTTAGGTTAGCTAACTAACGACAGAGCGGGGACTGGACTAGCGCGGATGTAAAACATATACAACATCTACTAATATATATACCAATATATTATATTTCGCTCAAGGCGTGATAAAATGCAACATCACAAAAATGTACAGCATCACAGAACAATACAGATATCTGGGATCCCCGGGTTTCACAGAGCCGCTGCTGAAACCCGACGTTCCCCTGGTCGTGTGGATAGCCTGTGCAATGAAATCCTAGACCCCTACGGGCGCGGCAAGTCACCCGCCAAAACCTGAAGCGAGGCAGCCCCCTTCAGCACCGTGAATGGACCACCCAGCACTTCACGGAATCCGGTAACTTGGGCACCCCTCCTGGGTCAACCTGTACCCCCTACGAGTGCGGCGAATAGCCCGCCAATCCTAGAGTGAAGCCCCCTCCGTCTCAATGCCATGAGATGCGGGCCCGTTGCCCTCTAGAACCCGGCTATCCGTGCACCCCTCCGCGGGGTAATCCTAGTACAGAAAGTAAAATATACATACAACGGGTACATCGACCGCAACCAGGTCGTGCCCCAAAAGAATAATACAAACAGGCAGTGACGGCAGTCCACATGTCGGACGCTCGCCCCGCAATATCAAATGTACATATAAAACAAAACTGTACTAACATTGCATCCAGGCTATCCCCCACGACCGATCCGCAACGTCACAGCAATACACAGAACATCAATGTGAAAGTCACGTTCGCAAATCCGTCTAACCGGGCTATAGCAGTTAGACAGGATTTACCGATCAAGTGACATTCACGGTCGCAAATATAATGTAAATACTGTGAACCAATGTGTTTAAAATATCCGATCGATCAAATTTTAACAAGTGGGCCCCCAAGTACTACTGTAGCACATCAATAAATTCTGGGCCCAAAATTAATGTTCCAAAACCCCTAAAATCAGCCCAGAAAACAACTGAAGAAAAACGACACAGTGATCTGACCATAGTGCGGCGGAACCGCGGCCCAAAGGGGGGTTTGGCCGCGGTTCCGCGCGCCCACTAAGGAATCACTCTGTCGAATTTCTACAGCAGCCTTATATTTTCCAGTACATCACTTTTCTGCAACCTGAAAAATTTTTTGAGCAAGGAAAAAATCAACAGAAAACTGATGTAAAGAAAACGCGTATTTTTGGAATTTTGGTCGATCGGAAATGTAAAACACATTAGACAAATCTAGACAAGGTTAATGGCCTGGCTCTGATACCATGTTGCGCCACGGCAGCGCCCCGGCCGTCTATCCGAGGCCAAAATGCGGAATCAAAATTTTTCTTAACTTTTAAACTGGCGCTACCGCGGACAATATACCCGGATCGTAACCATTAACCGATACTAGCTAAAAAGAGAAAGGGTGAGAGATATACCGAGTGATCCGAGTCCTCCGGTCTTCTCGTCGTCGTCCCGATCTCCCGCGGAAACTCCGGTTGTCGCATCCTTGCCGGAAGGGCACCACATCGTCTGCATCTTTTACGGGCTCCCACCTCAATACCGAGGCAACTCGGGCACGAAGCTGGCTAGTCGACGTGCCCAAGGTATGCTGTAGATTGTAGTCTCTTTTGGGGTTTGTGTAGTTGCCATGGTGATGGAGGAATAGAATGGAAATGAACTTTCATGTGGAGCTAGAATGTGTGTAGCAAGAAAAATGAGATGAACCAATTATCCTCATCAAAAATGAAACCCTCTCATTTTTCTCCCCTCATCCAAAAAAGTGGCCGACCCCCTCATTTGTGGAAAATGGTGGAGGGAAATCACAAAGCAAGAAGGAAGGTGAGTGTAGGAAAAGAGAATGGGTGACCACATCCAAAAAGTGAACCTCACATCAAAAACCAAATCAATCTTAATCCTTTCTAATCAACAAAAAGCAAAGGATAAGAAAGAAAAAGGATCTCATGATGAATAACTATCATGATGCCACCAATATGCAAGAAACCCCTCCTCAAAAAGTTATTTGCAAACTTGCAAATAACCCTCTCCATCGGAAAAGTCCGGCCGGGAAAGAACAAAGGAAAAACGGCCGGAACGGAATGCAAACTGGAAACTCCAGAAAACTGGTCCCGTAATAAATTACAGGAAAACCCCGATACTGTGCATACACACCCGCATCTGTATTCCTACCGGATACAAATGCAATGAGACAAAATCTACACTGTACTAAACTAGGATCCGGCTTAAACCAAAACCGGCTAGTAAAATCCGTTCGATCCTGATCCGTGCAATACCGCACGTATCTGATCGGACCCTGCCATATCTCCATACGGCCTCTACAGCGTTTCGCCCGAAAGCTTGAGTAACTGAAAGTGTGGTGGACTCTAAAGACTCGTCAATACAATGGTTGTGGATTTAACCACTAGCACGTCAGAGGTATAAGCCAATACGTGACGGGCCACCAGCTATTGACCAAAAGGGACGTCGATGAGCGAACTCATCCTGACACCCTACTGAGCCTGTCAGTGACAATATCCGTACAGTCCGGTCCGTTCGTCTATGAGTATCGCATGTCGGGCCTAGGGGGTTGGTAAAAGTCAGACCCCCAAAAGCGGTACAAGTCGTGTCGGGGTGTAGCCCAGAACGCCCTGAGATACTACTGGAATACCTACCAGTAAATCTCCTGCCTCGGCCGAGAGCTTTACGTAATGGCTCTCCTAGACACAGCGCGACCTCACCCCCAATACCGGGAGAGACGAACCCCTGAAGATCCGCTCACTACCTCCATGTGGCTCGGGACTGTACCCAACTAAAACCTGTTTGCACGACTCCTTTGAGCCATGGTAGGGTAGTAATCAAAGTACAGTGGGAACTCACACGAGACAAATGACGATCCCCAGGTCGATAAACTAACATGTACACATGTCACCAGGGAACTGCTATCTGACATCAGGTATAAGACCAACTAGCATGTTCCCGGCGAGTCCTGTCCGGTGTACTCATAACCTAATGAGCACCTGTATACATCTTAGGTGAACCAACTGACACCAGCGGCTTGTGAGACCGGCCACCGCCCCTCGTCGGGGTCTCGACTGTATACACTAGTCTACTCTGGAGAATCGATGCCCTGTCTCGAAACTCCCACGACTAGGGACCTTTTAAGGATATGCTTATAGACTATCAGCTCTCACGCATATGATCGCCATCATACTGCTGGCAGTCAAGCAAGAATCCTAGGGGCTCTATCAGCGTGTAATAGCGACCTGTAAGGTCACCTGAAGCAGTACACGATGATAAAGGTAAACCAGATAGCATACTATCATTTCGAGTAAGACTGTCCTACCGGAATAGGTCCTCCCTCAATCATTGCAATCACGTGCCTGTGATCCAATAATTGACTCTGAGGGCACTATCTCCAACATGATGATCATATCAAACACCCACAAGCCGCAAGCGGTCTGCTAAACGTAACGGCCACCCGGGTATTGAGCGATCTGAAGATCGACGAGCAAGCCCGCTCACACTCCAGTGAATCCAACCAGTAACACTACCGTACAGTCCGGTCTGATCGTCTGATATGTCGCATATCTCGCCTAGGGGTGGTAAACGTCAGACCCCAATGGCTCGATAAGTCGTGTCGATATGAGGTCTATAACAATTCGAGAAACTACTGGTAACACGTACCAGTAAATCTCAGCAACCCTGGCCAGGGATTTCCTGTTATAGCCAATCTAACACAGCGCAACATCAACCCCCTATACCGGGAGAGACGAATCCCCTCCTATCGCTCATTGCCTCCATGCGACTTGGGACTGTACCCAAAAACCACCGTTTTGCACGCCCTCTTGGACGTGGTAAGATGGAAATCAAAGCACAGTGGGAACCACACAAGACTCTATGACGATCTCGGGTCAACAGACTACTCTGTACCAGTGTCACCAGAGAACTGCAATCTGACGTAAGGTATAATACCATCTGGGAGTTCTCGGCGAGTCCGTCCAGTGTACCCAGTCTCTACTGAGCACCCGTATATCATCTCTGATGTCAAACACCAATGGATATGGGATCATCCATCGCCCATCTGTATGGGTCGAGAAGGTATACGCTAGTCTACTCTTGTATATCGATGCCCCGTCTCGATATACCCACGACTAGGGACTTTGAAGGATGTACTTATGGACTACCATGTCCCCACTAGTATGATCCGCATCATAGTCCAGGTAGTCAAGTACACATCCTAAGGGCTTTACCAACATGTAACAGAGAGACTATCAGTGTACACGTTAAGGTAAAGAGTAACCAGATAGCATACTATCATGTCGAACAAGAAAGTCCTCCCTATATATGTCCCAGCATCCACTACAATATACATCCAATGTACAGTAATGGCCTCTAGGGCATACATATAACTAACAATCACAAATAGTAAGCAGGTGTAACAGCAATATAAATCAGGTCAATGAAGGGTAGTGTGCAGTGAGTAAACTAAACTGGTCTATTGGGTTATCTACTCTCAAGTCTTTGAAATCAATTTGATGATTCATCGATATAACTCAATAGTATCCCGTGCTTACCCGGGACCATGGTCAAGATTCTCAGGCTGAATCCAAGACATGCCGCTAGGCACTAAAACAGGAAATATGTACAGATGAATGATGTCAGCAGCAGCATCCCAAGGCTAGCCTAGCCTCTAAAACTGATCAGTAAAGGTAGTACACCGTCGAGTTACAAGTTAGGTTTCATCATTGATTTCCCCATACCCCCAAGTTATATGTGTATGTCAAGTCAGGTATTCAGTAATCAAGAACTAATGCCAACACAGGATCAGGTAAGAGCAGGTTTGTCTGGATAGACAACAGGAACAGTCCGTGAGGACTACATATCAGGTTTGTTGGCGTCAGACACAAGATCAGGTAACGGGTCAAGCCATGGTACATCAGGTCAAGTCAGTAGTGTACGGTACCATGTCGGGTCAATCAATATGTGTGTAGCAAGTCAGGCCAGGGTGTAAAAGATAACATGTGGGTACTCATAAACAGCTGGCATAATCATGGTTATAAATAATCAAGCATAGTTGTCAACAACCTAATTTAAGCAATAAGTTAAGCAATAAAGCAGATTTAATTAATTAGCTGTACAGTTATCAGTTGTGATTAAACCGGTTAAAGTTGTACATGGATGTCCGATAGGTTAAAACTGGGTAAAAGGGGTATCATGGCCATAAACAAATGCGATCATGTGGTCTATCACTTACAGGTAATTACTAGGTATAATAATTAGATGCAAAATTAAGTTTCATGTTCGGGACAATAAAATGTGTAACGGAACTTTATACGGTTAACTTGAAATCCAATTCTTTCGATTCTATTTAGAGATTTAACAGGAAATAAATAATTTAGCATACGAATAGTTTAAAATAGCATGTAGCAAGTTTCACTTGCCTTAGAACAAAGTTCGAGATGCAGGCGGCCTGGTGCGACATGTCACGATACGGTGTGTGAAACGGCACGACACGGTACTGGGTCTAGTCGCGATCTGGTGCGCTGTCTGGGCACGATCTGGTGCGCTGGGTTGGCTCTGGAGTCAGAGAAGAAGGTGAGGGTGTGACGTCGACTATGGGCCGTCGACGGCGAGGATGCAGGCGATGGTTTCCGGCAATCATCGGGAAAAGTCCAAGATCACGAAAGAGGGAGGGAAGAGAAACGAAGAAGAAGAAGAGAGGAAGTGATTGTTGGTGCCTTGGGGTCTGGAGTTCGCTCTGGGTCGGAGAAGCTGCCAAGGGGCGACGACGGCGATAAGTTGAAGCTCCGGCGAGGTGTGCAGGTGAGGGTCCGGGTGATGGTTGTAGGGTTCAAGGGTTCACAACGGGGAGAGTGCTCGGTTGCAAGGGAGAGGGGAGAGAAAAGGAGAGGGAAAGGTGATGGTGGTGGTGACGAGGCCGACGAAGGAGATCGCGGCGAGGGCGAAGTTGACGGAGATGGGTACACGCAGGGTTTGCAGGCGTCGGGTAAAAGCAAGTGAGGTGGATCGAGGAGTTGAGGCCGACGATGTCGGGGTTCGGCGGTAAAGGCGACGGCGACGAGGCACAGGGCGTGGGTCGGGTTCTCGTGGAGGCGAGGCGAGGAAGAAGAAAGGTGAGAGAGAGAAAAAGAGGACGTTAATATATACATATATATATTAATGTATAGAGAGAGAACGAGGGAGAAAAAGGAACCAGAGAAGAGAGAGAGAGAGAAACAGAAAGAGAGGTAGAGAGAGAGAGTCGGTAGATTAGATTTTGTTTAGTTATAAAAATATAATATATATATATATAATCTAAGACTGTAAGTATAAAGGATAATAATTATATATGTTAGTTAAAAAAATTATATTAATAGTTTATAAATATATAACGAATATAATATTAGTCCGTTTTAAGATTTTGGCAAATCCAAACTTACTCCAAAACACGTCCGGGTCGGGTCTAAAAATTCAGATTTAAAATATGAAAAATATATGCGACCTCCAAATTTCAAAATGAATGCTCAGTTAAAGAAAAAGCATACCCCCAAGAACGGATGCACGTACGTGCGCGTAGCCATCCAAACACGTCCGTTTCACTGAACGGGACGAGAACAAGATGCGCGGACGCTACCAAGGGGTTAGGGGTATCATGCAGGTTATGAAATGCAATTTTAAAATATTTTATGTGATCTAAAAAAATGTTATATGTAAAAGTGCGATGCTAGATGAAATGCCAGCATGTACTAATCATGAGACGCACGTGTCCATGCAACAAGTCAAGATAATGTATAAATAAGAATTAAACAGGTTCAAGCAAGCGGGTCGGGTCGAATGCAAAGTAAAATGTAAAATACCATTCGTACCCATAATATGTTAAATCAAGAATATCACGAATAAAGAACTACGAGAACTGGAATTGGTATAAATGAACTCGGGTGTTACATCTGTCCAACAGACAGACGATCTGCATCTCCTCCCATATAGTGCCTCGAATGGTGCCATCTGAATGGTCTCCTGGAAGCTGTTGTTGTTGGAGAACTCTACTAAGGGTAAATGGTGATCCCAGCTACCTCCGACATCTAAGACGCACGCTCGGAGCATGTCCTCGAGAGTCTGAATAGTCCGTTCTGACTAGCCGTCGGTCTGCGGATGAAATGCTGTGCTGAAACTCAAGCGGGTGCCTAAAGCCTCCTGAAGCCTCTTCCATAGTCGGCTGGTAAACTGGGTGTCTCGGTCTGACACGATACAAGTCGGGACTCCATGAAGTCGTACGATATCGTCGATGTATATCTGGGCATACTGAGAAAATCTGAAAGTGGTCTTCAACGGCAGGAAGTGAGCCGCTTTCGTCAATCGATCCACGATCACCCAAATGGAGTCATACCCTCGACTAGTCCTGGGTAGACCCACAATGAAGTCCATAGAAATCTGCTCCCATTTCCACTCCGGAATGGGTAACGGCTGTAGCTCTTCCGCGGGCCTTTGGTGCTCGGCCTTAACTTGCTGACAAGTCAGGCATCTCGACACGAAGTCTGTGATGTGCCTCTTCATCCCGTCCCACCAGTAAACATCTCTCATATTATGGTACATCTTGGTGGAACCCGGATGAACACTGTACACCGATCGATGTGCCTCCTCAAGAATCTCACATCGCAGTCTCTCAGCATCTGGTACGCACAGTCTAGTCCCAAATCGTAGTATCCCCTGATCATCGATCACGAACTCGGAAAATCTTCCCTGCCCAATCTGTGCCATGATCTCTGAACAACGGTCATCACTGTACTGTGCCTCATGTATACGGTCAAGCAACTGTGGACGTGCACGGACATGCACAAGCTATCCCCCGATCGGAGTGAACTCGAACTGCACTCGGCTGTCGCATAAAATCTGCCAATCTGCCGACGACTGCCTCTGCATAGTGCTCAAACAAGAAAGACTACCCCCGGGCCTCCTACTCAAAGCATCCACCACTACATTCGCCTTGCCCGGGTGATATAGGATCTCGCAATCATAGCCCTTCACTAACTCCATCCAACGACGTTGTCTAAGATTCAGGTCTCGCTGCTGAAATATGTACTTTAAGCTCTTGTGGTCAGTGAATATCTGGCACGACTCGCCGTATAGGTAATGTCGCCAGATCTTGAGTGCAAAGACCACAACAGCCATCTCCAAATCATGAGTGGGGTAGTTCTGTTCATGCTTCCTCAGCTGCCGAGAAGCATACGTGATAACCCTGTCGTGCTGCATCAATACACAGCCTAGCCCCACTGTAGAAGCGTCACAATAAACCATAAATCCGCCCGATCCCGAAGGCAATGATAACACCGGCGCTGTAGTCAAACGAGTCTGCAACTGCTGAAAGTTATGCTCGCACGTCTCCATCCAAACAAAAGGAACTCCCTTCCAGATCAACCCGGTCAACGGTGCAGCAATACGGGATAAGTCCTGTACAAATCGTCGGCAGTAGCCGGCCAGTCCTAGAAAGCTGCGGATCTCTGTAACTGATGCTGGTCTGGGCCAATGCTGAACGGCCTTGATCTTCTTCGGGTCCACACATATACCATCTCGTGTAATCACGTGACCTAAGAAATCTACGCTCTCGAGCCAAAATGTGCACTTGGAGAATTTCGCGAACAGCTGGTGCTCCCTCAAAGTCTGCAATGTGATCCGCAGGTGCTGCTCGTGCTCCTCTCGGCTACGGGAATACACCAAAGTGTCGTCAATAAATACTATGATAAACAGATCAAGATACGGCCTGAAAATACGGTTTATCAAGTCCATAAATGCTGCTGGGGCGTTGGTGATTCCGAACAACATCACCAAAAACTCATAGTGCCCGTAACGTGTGCGAAATGTCGTCCTCGGAATATCCTCGTGCCGAACCCGCAACTGATGGTAGCCTGACCGCAAATCAATCCTCGAAAAGTATCCCACACCCTGAAGCTGGTCGAAAAAATCATCGATAAGTGTTAAGGGATATCTGTTCCGTACGGTAACCCTGTTCAGCTGGCGGTAGTCAATACACAAGCGCAAACTACCATCCTTCTTCTTGACAAACAGGACTGGAGCACCCCAAGGAGACACACTAGGTTGAATAAGCCCTTTATCCAGCAAATCTTGCAACTAACCTTTCAACTCTGTAAGCTCCGCCGGGGCCATCCGATAAGGCGGTATGGAAATAGGCCCCGTGTCGGGAATCAAGTCAATGCAGAAAACAATATCGTGCTCAGGCGGTACCCCAGGAAGCTCGTCAGGGAAAACATCAGGGAACTCACAAACAATCGGGACCTGGTCCAACAGAACCTCTGTATCTCTAGTATCGCAAACATAGGCTAGAAATCCCTGACATCCCTTCCTCAAAAGCTGTCCAGTGCGAAGAGATGAAATCAAACTGTGAGGGGCGGCACCACGGTCCCCCTGCACAACAAAAGCCGACTCGCCGGGAAAACAAAACCTAACTGTCTTCTCGCGGCAGTCCACAGACGCATAGTATGTGGCTAACCAATCCATGCCCAGGAAAACGTCGAAGTCTAATATCTCAAGAAGGATCAAGTCGACAGGCAACTCTCCCTCATCAATACGGACAACACACGACCGGAACACGTGTCTAGTAATAAACGACTCGCCCACAGGAGTGGTCACAGCAAGCGACTGATCAAGCAAACCAGACTATCTACCCAAACTCGGCACGAAGTGTGTGGAAACGTATGAGTGTGTGGATCCCGGATCAAACAACACGTGTGCGTCAACAAAACATACTGAAAGAGTACCTGAGACCACTGCATTGGACGCCTGCGCGTCCTGATACGTCAAAGCGAATACCCGTGCCTATCCTCTACCTACGACTGGCGGTTTCCTACCGGAAACTGGCTGTCCTCTACCTCGATCACTGCGTCCTCTCTGAACGAACCCTCCATGACCCCGACCTCTCGGTGCATAAGTCTGATGCGGAGCAATAACAGGTGCTAGAGGCAACGCTCTCTGAGGTGGAGAAGGTGGTAAGGTGACATGCAGTACTGCAGTCTCGCCCTCACGCGGCTCCGAACAATCTCGAATATGATGATAAGTACTCCCGCACCGAAAACATCTAGATAGTGCCGGCTGACCCTCCTGGGAATAAGAGCTGAACAACCGGCCTCGCTCCAAGTCTCTGCCACCTGCAAGGTGTCTGTCGCGGCGCCTAAATGGCCGTCTCTGTGCTGGTGGGTCCGTACGAACTTTCTTCGGCCCTGGAACTGCCGAAGTCTCAGCAAGGCGCTCCTCGACTAATAGGGCTGCATCTACGGCTGCTGCATATGTCTCGCAATGCTGTGCGCTGATCGCAAGAAACAATGGTGTAAGCAGGCCTCGAACAAACCTCTTGACTCGCATCTCCTCGGTAGCTACTAAATATGGGGCATAAACAGATAGCTCAGTGAACTGCACATCATACTCCGCCACCGTCATATCCGGCGTCTAGCGTAATGACTCGAACCTGCGCGCTCTAGAATCTCTGACACTCTGTAGAAGGAAACAGGCTAGAAACACTGTCACAAACTCAGTCCAGGTCATAGGAGGAAAACCTGCTGCTCTGCCCTTCTCTACTGACTCACACCACTTCTGCTCAAAACCTTCCAGACGAAAGTTCACGAACTCCACCCATCTCGCATCTGAGCATCTGAGTGAACGACATATCCGGGCTATCCTATCGATAAATGACTGAGGGTCCTCGGCTGCATCGGTGCCTGTGAAGACCGGAGGCTTCAGCCTCATGAACTCTGATAACGATAATGTGATCACCTCTGTAGCTGCAGGTGCAACTGCCTGAACTTTAGGCACCATCGCGGTCCCCGTAACGGGTGGAACTACCTCAGATCGCTGCGCTCGAATGGACTCAACTAACGACCCCATCATCTGGCGCATCTCCTGCATACCGGCCCCTAGCATGGTGATCTAGTCTATCGAAGGAGGAACAGTCTGCTCTGGTACAACGGGTGTACTGCCCGGGTCAGTCATCGTCTCAGACGAGTCAACTCTAATCTCGGCTCTCGTGGCCGCTCTCTGCGCCCTCGTAGTCTTTGGCGGCATAATGGCTGAAAAGAAAATAGGATTCGATAAGGATACGGAAATCGAATAACAAGAATGCATATAATCATGAAGGAATTTCAATCAATAAGTCCTAAGGTCACTTAGGTGGAGAACCGTGTCCAGAGTATGCCACGGAACATACACACGCTACGCCACTCTGCTTCAGCTACCTACTCCATCATACCAAGGTCATCCTACACTCCGAAATGTAAAACCTGCGCTCTGATACTAAGTTTGTCACGACCCAAAGTTCGGTCCGTGACAGGCACTTAACCACGTAACGTCTACAGGCGCAACGCGATCAAGTAAGCCGAAACCCAAAAATCAAAACCATTAAAATAGTGAGTGAAGAAAACATTAGTTTAAAACATTTAGAAAACCTTGAGTAATTGAGTAAAAATCTTTAGAGTTTAAGTTATTTTCTTCAAAATTTCGGCAGCACCTCCTTTGTAAGAACGAGCCCCGAAAATGGGTACAAAACATGATATAAGTAAAATGACTGATAACAAGAATATAACATCCCCAAATGGGAGCAATCACGCCCAACGGCGGAAACAATCACCACAAGAATAACATACGACGCCATAGCGAAGAAATGAGCAATATAAGTGAAAAACATCATAAAAGGTGAAACTGCATAAATAAATAAAGCCGGCTCACACGAGCTCGACATCGGAGTACAAAATAATATACAACATCGTCCTCACAACTGGTATCTAAGTCAATACATGAAATAGTAGAACGAGAGTACAAGATACAATAGTGTGTACAAATGGAAAATAAACGGATACCGCGAACCCACCTGTCAGAAAAATGACTCGCACGCCAACTGCAGTGGTATCCGTAGCAAAAAGATACAAGAGATAGCCCTGCCGCAACTACTCTGAGGGTCGACCTGCAAACACTGTGGCACAACGGGGGTGAGTTGCCAACTCGTGAATAGTAAATAACATATAAATGTAATCGCAGGTATGCACGTGATGCTATACTCTAACATGTGCAACTGATGACATCAATATAATAATCTGGGTATGCAAAAATCATGCGAGGTACTCTATCAGGTACTACAACTACATGTTGCAATGCATAACAATGAATGCTGAGTATGGGATAAAATATCATCTACACGAATCATCATCGTAGAAAACCGCGGTGTCTACCAAAAACACCCCAAAATCCCGATAACTCAGGCGTCGTCACTCTATCCGGCCCTCAATCCTGTAAATGTCATAGAAACGGGGTGCCCAACATCGGCACCCGAAAACATTATGAAATACTCGTGTCCAGCATCGACACGCAAATCCTCGTACATCGGGCTCCGTCAGTCCGGATCATCCCGCGGGCTCCGTTTGCGGAATCGGCCCTCGGCCCCGACAGTACAAGTCGGCCCATATCCATCTCACGACTCTGGTCAGTATCCTCCGGATAACCGCCAGGTTCAACCAATCACTGGTAGGTAGTAGTCCCTCTGCCTGGCTTACCGTCTACTGCACAGCGATCCGTTATCGCCCCCGGGTACCATACCGGGTCCACCATGTACCCGCAATTGGCCTCATCCATCTTCTCCAGTCGGGTTTCACATGTCACACATCTCAGAACCGAGAAAACGCATAGTGGAAGCACTGAAATATCATATCAAGAGAAACCGGGTTTTCAAACAGTGCATACTTTCTTAAACTAATACCACGGTTCTCAAATCCAGAAATCAGAGGAAATCCAAAATTCAATGCGTAAATCCATGCAACTGGTCGTATGCCACATAAAATCGTACTAAGAGTAAAAAGGGAAAACCGCTCTTTTAAATGGATCCAGTTTTGAAAATATCTCATGCGGTCACCATTTTTGTAGAAATCAAAGCCAGCATCATCCATGTATGTGAAATATGCATGTATATAGGTATGGATATGCAAGTGGATATATACGCGGGTATGAGTGTATCAATATATATGTGCACCAATATGAATATACAAATGTGTACGTGCGCAAGTATAAATGTATCAATGTACATGTGCACCAATGTAGATATACAATGTGTATGTGCGCATGTATGGATATATCAATGTATGTGTGCACCGATATGGATGTACAATGAGTATGATGCTTATGCGACTTAGCATATACTAATATGAATATGCGGCTACAATATCCTATCAAGCCCCGACGCATAGCGCCATACGGGCGATTTCCCCGTAGATGTTAAATCTACTCACCATGATCTCGATCTACGTGTATCCGACCACCTGTTTCCCCTTCTTCGCGGCGTCCGAAGTCCCCGCCTGCGATCCTAGAGTTTATACAAAATAACACACGTAAGGTTAAAATCCTGCAAAAACGCGATATCGAGACAATACGAAACACTAGTATCGCAAGATAAACGCGTGGAATCGATACACTAAAACGTGTGTGTGCAAAGCCCAGAATTTCCCCGATGCGCTGTGACGTACAGAACCCACAGAACCCAGACTCGAAGCGTACATGTCGCGCGAGTCACAAAACACATAAAAAGGGTAATTGCTCCCAGATTTTTACCTAGAACCAAACCCAGAAAATAAACAAAGCCAAACACAAAAAAATGCACCCAGGCACCCCCCCTGAAAAGCACCAACCCCCAGTTCCCTATGGAGGCCGGCGAGCTCGGAGATGGGGAGGATGTCGCCGGATTTGTGGGAAAGGGAGGGGCTCGTATTCCTACACACTACTCTACTAGGCCTGCACAACAATCTGTATAAGTTTGCAACTCAAGAAAACAATCGCAGATATAGCAGATTCGCCGTATCATACACTTTTGTTTAAAAACGTTTTAAAAACACTAATTTGGTGCAAAAAGGTATTTTGGTGTAAACTGAAGAAATGACTTTGTATAAACAACAATAATAGCACTTAATTAAGTTAACCAGACCCTAATATCCCTAACTTAACCTAAACTTCACTTAAAGCACAAGATTAGCACTAAAATTCACTAAAACACTAGATTTAACTAATTAAACTACAAGTTAAGCAAATAAGTAATTAAAGTGGGCTTAATACATCACAATTGGTCAAGAAGTGGCACCACTTGCTAGTCTAGCCCCAAGAGTTCAGATTTGGCTCAAAGATCCATAAAGGAGTGATCTTGGAGTGTTAAATGTGAGTTGGTGTGAGGTAGATGTGTTTTAAATGAAGATTTGAGTTAGAAAATGATGAGAGAAGGAGAGGAGATGAAGGAGAGGGGGCTGAGATGCTGCTGCCTGCTGCTGCTGCTGAGCAGGAAAATGAGAGGGAAGGGAGAGAGAGTGTGTGCAAGAAAGTCAAAGCCCATGCCTTAATAAATGCCCCCCCCCCTCCATGCCTCTCTCTTTTCTCAAAAAAATCACTTTTCTTTTAGTAATAAAAGTTATGGTTTTATTTTAAAAAGAAAAGACATGATAACTTGTATGAAGTGGGAAAAAGAAACATGTGATACAATATGTGATAAGTGTGCATGCTAGTTACACTAAATTGCTTGGAAAAAAAATACAATTAAGGAAATTTTTAGTTAAGTGAACACTAAACTAATTACTACTTAATAAAACACATTTAAATATAAAATCACATATTTTCACAATTACAACTTGATTTAATCTAGTTTAAGTGAAAAATTTAATAAATTACGAGATTTTATGAAAAACACGCATTATTGCTAATTAACACGAAATTAATCTAAACTAAATTTCAAAGTGTTACAAATATATTTTTTGTAAGCAAACATATACATTAGGCTATGCTTTGTGTTAGGAATATAGTATAGAAACCTGGGACTTTTCCACCTGAATTTGGGCGATATCATACCTATGGTAGCCGGCCCAATTTTGCGGGATCATGTTGAATTTTTGCAGGTAGTTGTCTGTAGGTATTGTAAGAGGTTTGGTCTTGCTTTTTTTTCTTGTTTTTGCTCCAGATGAAATCTGGGACCTTTTACCGATAATTAGCGTAGCGGGACTTGCGCGACACGTACGATACGAGTTGAGTTGGTGTGCTGTGTGTCACAGCGTGTCGCGGTGGTTTTTGATGTATGCACACACGTTACGTATACACACGCGTTTAGCTTGCGATGCTAGTTTCTCGTATAATCATAATATCGCGTTTTTGCAGGATTGTGCCTTATGTGTGTTGCTTTGTGTAAATTCTAGGTTCGCAGGCGGGGACTTCGGACGCCGCGAAGAAAGGAAAGCAGGTGGTCGGATACACCTAGCACCAGATCACCGGTGAGTAGATGTACACATCTACGGGGGAAATCGTATGGATGGTGCGAGGCGCCCGATAGTTTTAAAACTTCTAGTAGTACAGGCATTGCGTGTAGTTCCTCGTTACTCATTTTGCTGCATTGCATGATCCTTATATCCCTATATGTGTTAGTTCATTATATAGAACCATTGAACCATTAATATGAAACATGTGACACGAGTACTATATGACTTGCTTAGTTCATCCTGTAGAACCTTTGAACCATTAAAAATGAGTATGCGGCACAAGTATTAATTAACTTGTTAAATTGAGAATTTAGAATCATATTGCACCATTATCATGAGTTATGCGGCACAAGTACTATTTAACTTGCTAAATCAAGAATGTGAAACTATTGCACCATTGTCATGAGTTATGCAGCACAAATACTATTTAATTTGCTAAATTGGGAATGTGAAACTATTGCACCATTATCATGAGTATGCGGCACGAGTACAAATTAACTTGCTAAATTGAGAAATTACAATCACTGTATCATCATTCATGTACAGTTTTCTAGCTACATATTACAGTTCGTATTGTCAATACCATATGCTCATTCTAGCTGACATGCGTGCTTATGGTGATTTTCTGAGGATTTCTGCACTTGAGATTTATGAGTTTTTGTGGAGAAATCGGAACGATTTAATAAACCAGATATCATTTTTAAATATTGCAAGTTACGGTTTTCTCGTAATTGATATATGTGTCGTCCACAATAAGTTTTCTGTTAGTTTTCGAGACCCAATTCGAGGAGTAGGATGAACCGTTTCGGGTACATGGTGGGCCCTGTAAGGTACCCCGGGGCAAGAAGATCGAGTTGTAGACGATGAGCCTGGCAGGGGCAGACTACCTACCGGTGATTGTTGGCGCGGCGGATATTCAAAGGATACCAACCGTGGTCGTGAGATATTGAGATATTAATACTTTGAGATGGGCCAGTCGGACGACTGGGGCCCGAGATATTGTGATACCGATACTTGAGATTTTGAGATAGTCGTTTGAGGTGTCAATGCTGGACACGGATTTCAGTTGCTTTCAATTATATTATGTTGATATTTCAAAAGAGTTTTCTAAGATGAAAATAACGATTTTCTCATATCAACATATTCAGATCACGGGTTAAATTTGATTCATTTTGCATACATATCTGCTAGTACATCATGCCAGATTAGTATTATAAAATTGATTCATGTTGCATTAATACCTGCTAGTACATCATGCCAGATTAGTATTGTAAAATTGATTCATGTTGCATACATATCTGCTAGTATATCATGCCATATCAGTATTGTTGAGTTATGACACTTTGCGTGCAAGCTTACGATAGCCTCTATAGATGTTACTTATTACTCATGAGTTGGCAACTCACCCCCGTTGTGCCACAGCCTTTTTGCAGGTCCGATCCGTCAGCTCTGTAGCGGCGGACGCACTTCATCCTTTTGTTCTTTTTGCTTGGATTTGAGACTTTTGCTCGTAGGTGGGTTGTGAGATTATTTTGTTTCCACCTTATATATTTATTGCATCTAACATACTCCATCTACTGTACCTGCTACTTGTATTGATGTACTTTGACCTAGAGACGAGACAGTGAGATTTGTGGACATTTATGTTGTTTCTCTGGGTCGAGCTCACTTGAGCCGACGTGATGCTTATTACTTGGGTTTTTACATGCTTATTTTTGCACAGTAATGATTTTTATTGCGTGTGATGTTGAGACCGCTTTTGGCGAAGAGCTAGCTCCCGCTTAGGGATTCCTTATTCATGATTATATGTATTTTCTTGTTTTGTATCCGTTTTGGGCCAGTTTTTACAAAGGGGACTCTGCCGAAAATTTTGGAAAAAAAGGTGAAGTTGTTTTTAAAAGATTTTGATATGACTTAATTGGTTTTCCTTCACTCTATTGCTTAAATGGGTTTTGATTTCTGGGCTTTGGCTTACTTAGATTACGAACGCCTTGAGACATTTCGTAATTTAAGTGCCAGCCACGTTCCGTACTTTTCGGGTCGTGACAAAGTTGGTATCAGAGCGATAGGTTTTACCTTTCTGTGTATAGGATGACCCTTGGTAGATGGATTAAGTGACTTAAGCGGGGTAACGTAGCGTGTGTATGTCCGCGGCATACATGCGATATGGTACTCCGCCTAAGTGACTTTAGGATATACTTGCTTGAAATTCCTTCTTCAATTCCGTGTATCCTATGATTCTATTGCACTGTTCTTATTATCCTGTTTCCAGTACCAGCCACTATGCCGCCGAAGGCTACGAGAGCACAGAGGGCGGCCGCCCGAGATGAGATCCAAGCGGGCTCGTCCGAGATGAGGACCGATCAGGACAGCATACCTACCCCTCGGGGACAGACTGATCCGCCTTCCCCAGGCCACATGGATAGGCTAGAGTCTGGTATGCAGGAGTTACGACAGATGGTTGGAGGTATGCAGGAGTTACGACAGATGGTGGGATCCTTAGTCGAGGCCAGTCGTGCACCGAGATAGGAGGACATACCTACTACAGCACAGACTACGATTGTACCTGCTGCCCAGACAGTTGCTCCTACTACTACCGTGGCTATTCCTGTATCACTACAGGATTTCATAAGGCTGAGACCCCCGGTCTTCACCGGCACAGATGCAGTGGAGGATCCGCAGACATTCCTAGACAAATTAGCTAGGATTTGCCGTTCGCTTAGCTGTTCCGACGATAGATGGGTGGAGCTTACGTGTTTCCGTCTAGAAGGCCTTATGCAGACGTGGAGTGAGTCGGTCGAGAGAGGTCGAGCTGCAGGTCTACCTCCTAAGACTTGGGATGAGTTCACAGCAGTATATCTAGCCCGTTTCCTTCCAAAGAGCGTTCGTGATACTTGAGCTCATAGTTTTGAGGCTTTACGCAAGACTCAAGGGATAACAGTTGTAACGTTTTGAAAATCGTTTCGGAGAAATTTCGAAAAATCGGTAAAATAAGGGGGTTTTCTGTAAAAAATCAAAATATAAATATCTTTATTATAAAATTAAAAATACATATTCTAGCTATTAAATTGCTAGTGTTTAGTGTTTATTGAGCCACTGGTAAAATTTCTGATTTTCTGAAATTTTTTCCGAATTTAATTATTTTAATATTATTTTAAGCTGTTAAAAATACATAAAATTAGCAATAAATAAAATTTTGAATAGGCTAATTACACACTATAGAACCTTGACAACTAAAATCTAGTTTGTAATATAAATTTTTAGCAATTTATTTCAAGTTCTAATTGGTTATAATTAAGGGAAAACTAAAATTTAAATAATTTAACTAAAACTTGCAATTTGGTAACTTGAGGGGTTCTTTTTGCATGAAATTTTTCTTGCAACCTCACACATTCCTCACCCCTCAACCATGGCCGGCCCCACCATCTCTAACATCAGCCCACTTTCTCTCCCTCTCTTGTTGTCTTCATCCATGTGAAGAAATGGGTTAAAATAAGGGTTTTTATATATAGTAAAGTAGGTGGGGGTATTATGGTAATTTGGGAGGGCTTTGACTTGGAAATTTTTCACCAATTCCCTCACCCTTTCCCCATTCCTCCCTTG
Source organism: Agapanthus africanus (assembly GCA_030015575.1). Classification (NCBI taxonomy): domain Eukaryota; kingdom Viridiplantae; phylum Streptophyta; class Magnoliopsida; order Asparagales; family Amaryllidaceae; genus Agapanthus; species Agapanthus africanus. Next base: position 143,445,798 of record JASDDO010000029.1, on the reverse strand, counting down.
GCCGAATTTGAGCTGCAGCAGCCCCATTTTTCCCCCATGTTCCCATCTTTTTTGGCCTCAAATTTCATCTCAAAACACATTAAAAAAATGCACAATTTCTTCACAAATTCAAAGCAAATCCTAATTCTATCCCTCCTCTCACCCAAATTGGTTTAAAGAATGGAGAAAGGAGGTGTCTTTGGTGGCTAGAGCAACCTAGGGTTTCAAACTTGGAGGTATAATTTCTATCTAATGGTTAAATTGTAGCTTGTATATGCTAAATTAGTTATTTAAAGTGTGAAATTGTTGTTGTTGCTAGTTTATAAAAAAACAAGAGAAGGGGTTGATTTTGGAAATGGGAATTGAAGCATTGCATGAGGATTATTTGAGTGTGGTAGATTGCCTGTAGTGTGGATTGGTTGTTCATGCTAGATTGTAGTCTTTTTGTCGCAAATCCGCGATGGTTGCGTCAATTTTCTAGTATTCATGCTTACTAGTTTTTTTAAAATTGAATTAGAATCTGATTTTAAAAATATGGTTAGGGTTTTTATCACATTATTAACATTATAAATTGTGGTTTAATATTTTAGTATATGCAAATCCAAGCTAGATTGTTGTTTGGGCATTTTTGCTATAAAATTGTTAAAATTGGATAATTGCAAACTAGAATTTTTGAATTTTTACAAATTAGTGTCATAAAAATTTAGAAGTGGTTTATATGACCTAATTAAGATATTTAGTGAATATATTGGGCATTAGTTTTGTTAAAACATCAAGTTTCAAATTAAAACAAAAACTTTTGCTAACTAGGTTTTTGAGAAATAAAACGAATTGATTAATTTTAATGTTTTGATGGTTTAAATCCTATTTCATATATAATTAGTGATTTGTGAAACCATGATTGTTACGTTTAATATTTTCTCGATCAATCGGCGTTTGTACGCCGATGTCGAGGGTGTTTGAGTTGATTTGTGAAAGCAACCATAGGTTTTGACCTATGTGGGATTCGTGTGTCGTTTTGGTCATGAGTCGGATTTTAATGCGATACGGTGTGTTATGATATGTAGGTACCCCATATGGACTTCGAGAAGACAAGCAAGCGCGTAGCGACGTCAGCACCGGCGAGCAAGGACCAGGTGAGTAGATTTATATCTACGGGGAGAAGTCGGGTGGATGGCGTATAGCATCCCCGCAGTTCGTGGTGATGTATACAAATACGTATACATACATATATATTGATTATATATTATTGAGTTTATTGATGATAAAGATCGATTTTATGTGTGATTGGATAGGTTTAGTGTTGTGAGACCCTAGAGTACAGGTTGCACCACATTTACACACACACCCATACCTGCATACATTCTTCTTTCATATGTGCTTATACGGGGTTATATAGTTATGTGTTCGCATGGGTATGGGACTATGTGTTCACATACAGGATTTGAGGATTGTATTTAGGATTTGTGATGAGTCGATAAGATTTGATTAAGACCGCGAGAACGGTGATATGGCAGGATTCGTACTTGAGATACGTCCTGATGTTATAGCGGATCATGGGACGACGATACATGTGAATAGTGTTATACATTGAATGGTTGACATGTGATCGTGATATGAGATAAGATATGTTAAGATATTCATAATAGGCCGCATTAGGCGATGTATACCTCTTTATGACGATATATGATGATGATATCGGTTTGTATGAGGCTGTAGATCAGCAGACAGATCATGAATAGATTGATGATATTAGTATTGTACTAGACGTAGATCAGTATCCTGGATTATGATCTTTGATAAAGAGGATACCAAATGATTAATTTGATGAATGTGATACTGACCAGTACCCAGATTTGGGGATGTCGTACGACGGATTTACGTACGAGCTATAAATTGTTGTTTGATCCGCTCTCTTGACTTGGGAATGTCTGATTATAGATATGGTATCGGATGTGATATTATTGAGGCAGGATCACCGAATAGCATATACATGTAGGTATATTTATCGACTCAGAGGTTATGCGGTTTCCTTACCTTCAGTGGCCAGTTATCTTAGCCCTTTAGTTTAGTGTAGTTGTTAGACTAGATTTATATTGAATATAGATTTGTTATCTTTGTGTCTAGTATTTAGCTCCCGCTCATTATTGTTGTTGCTCCGCATCGCATACTTATTGTGATTCATATTCCATTATTGATATCATGCTGTTAGGACACCAGCACCATTACCGATGATGCGTATGTACCACGTACACTTACTTGCCGGCTCACACACATCTTCATCGGTAATTGCCATGTCACGTACACTTAGAGAATATTATTGCTTGACTTAGCTTGTTAGATAATAGTTTTGACATGATATTAGTGTACTTGCCTTATATGCCAGTTTAGACATTGTAGTTATTACTTGTCACTTCATGCATACTGTTATTCATTGTTATGCCGCATTCATGGATTCTCATGCATATATTCACTATTTTACGTGCTATTGGGGTTTTGGATTCGGATTTCCATGAGATTTTCTGGATTTGGGGGAAAACCGCAAAACTTATACAAACTTCTTCTCTCTCTTTTTAAATGAAAAGCGCGGTTTTCCCATGATGTATGAGTCGTCCACCATGAGTTTGCTGATGGATTTCGAGACCCGATTCGAGGAGACGGATGAACCGTTTCGGGTACATGATGGACCCGGTAAGATACCCCGGGGCAAGAAGCGCGTGGTGATGACGATGTGAGCCTGGCAGGGGAGCACTACCTACCGGTGATTTTACCCGACGCGTCGGATATCCGGAGGATACCGTCGTGGTCTTAAGATAGATATTAGGGGCCGGTCTGGACTGACGGTGCCCTAGATAGTAAGATTGAGACATACAAAGATATTTGAGATATTGAGGTACAGAGATTGCGACACAGAGATATCAAGATATTTGGATACTTGTTTTGTGTCGATGCTAGACACTGTTTATGCTGATTTCATTATGATACCTCATTTTAAATATACAAAAATCTCACTAAGTTATGAAAGCAGTTTCTTCAGTTTCATGTATTCTGTTTTCATGCATTCATACCACATCCATATGATATATTGCTATCTGAGGCACTGACACGGGCACATGGGATTACACTTGGGTTAGATATTTACCCTAGCCATTGTTATAGGCTGCAGGTTTTATGTTTGAGGATTATATATTATGATCGTATGACCTAGGATTGCGTCATACATGCGATTCCTGTTCGTAGATGTATTCTATTCATGAGTTGGCAACTCACCCCCGTTGTGCCACAGTTCTTGCAGGTTTTGCCATATAGGTTTCATTACGGCTTTGTTGGCACTGCTTCTTTTCGGGTGACTTGCTAGTAGATGGGTTTATTTGTATCGTACCCATCATTATACCTTGTATATTATTATTTTGTTGTATCTAGAAGTTCCATCAACCAAACATGTATTTATTTTAGAGATAGAGACCAGTAATGTTTATTCTTTCGACCTTAGAGTCGCGCGTTGTATTCCTATGGATTTTCTTCCTGTTTTGAGTTTCCTTTTGAGTTTTGATCCTCGCCCTTGGCGTTGTATATTATATTGCTTGTGTGGTTGTGACCGTCGATTGACGAAGAGTTATCTCCCGCTTGGGGATGCCTTTTTATTGATTTCGTATACTATTCATGTTGTATCCCGTTTGGGGGCCAGTATTTACAAAGGAGACTCTGCCGAAATTTTCAGAAAATACTTGATGTTTTTTTTAAAACGCATAATTCGGCTTATGCTATTAAAACTACTTGCTTTTAGTTGGTTTTCCTTCACTCCACTACTTTTCTTGGTTTGGATTTCTGGGTTTTCGGCTTACTTAGATTACGTACGCCTCGAGACGTTTCGTAGTTTAAGTGCCGGTCATATTCCGTACTTTCGGGACGTGACAAAGTTGGTATCAGAGCGTTAGGTTTTACCTTCGGAGCATAGGATGACCCTTGGTTGATGGAATAGATGACTAAAGTAGAGTGACGTACCGTGGGTATGTTCCGTGGCATACTTACGATACGCTACTCCACTTAAGAAACCTTAGGATGTACATTTCTTTGTTCAGTATTATATTCCTTCCTAATTTAGCCTCATCGGTACCAGTTATGGTTTTTCTGCCATGATTACGGGCAGGGAGAGCTACGACTAGAGTTGCGGTCAACACGAGCTCGTCACGAACGAGGACTGAGCAGGGAGTAATTCCGGCGACATACGATTGTAGAGATATGTATTTTTATTGTGTTGCGCCACGATCGTTGGATGGATCGCTGTATGAGATTACTCAGACGTGCAGATCAGCCCTAGAGGATTGAGCCACTGATAGAGGCCAACCAGATTTTGTTGACCGTTGATGTATTGCTTATTCATGATGATTAAGGCACGGTTCAGCGTGCAGACGAGTGAGCCAGTTGTTGCTGCGAACGACGAGATATCGCCCCAGATGTTGGAGCTATTGTAGTACGAGTTGTACTAAGAGATGAGAGAAGGTCACTAGTCACCGAGGATGAATGACTTGAACATGTGGTTCGTTCCCTACCCCGATGCGAGGTCATCAGATAGATTAATTCCAGCTAGAGACGACTTCACGCGGATACGTTGAAAGTCGATAGAGACGATCGAATGTCAGAAACATATTATTCCAAGTTTAAAGTATTCGGAAAGACATGCAGGTAATTCTATGGACCCTCTAGAAGAATGAAACCCTAACTCGACATAATGACCGTGTGAAAGCCTTTGAACCTTAGGGTTTGCGGCAGTTCCGCGGCGCCATTAGTGAGGCTTGGGTTTGCCCTTCCCAGCTTGATTTTGTCTCTTCGCGCCGGTCAGCTCTTGCAGAAGGGATGTCAGGGATTCTTAGCATATGTTTGTGATGCTAGAGCTGCAGAGGTCCCGTTGGACCAGGTCCTAATTGTGTGTGAGTTTCCTGATGTCTTCCCTGACGAGCTGCCTGGGCTACCGCCTTAGCGCGATGTTGAGTTCTGCATCGATTTGATCCCCGGCACGGGACCTATTTCCATACCGCCTTATCGGATGGCCCCGGCGGAGCTTAGAGAGCTGAAGGATGAGTTGCAGGATTTGCTTGATAAGGGGCTTATTCGACCTAGTGTATCTCCGTGGGGTGCTCCTGTAGGGTTCTTAGGCACCCTTATGAGGTCTCACAAGGCATCAACCATGCCAATTTCTAAAAATACGGTGCCGAGAAACCCTAGACTAGATCGTTGGCGAGATGTTTAGGCGAAAAAGAAACTAGTTTACATCTAAACTAAAAGAACGGAAATACAACCTTTGTAGATCCGGTCCTCCACCTCCACGGCTCCATGATGAAGTCCTCTCCGCTGTCCAAATCAAAGTCCGGGCTCTAGCGTCGGCTTCATCGGAGAAAGAGCGGGCTAGGTCATCGACGACGTGCCGAAGATGATCTACGTCGAGGCATCGCTAGATCAAGCTCCACCTTCACCAAGCCATGAAAACTTGTGAAGTAAACACACTCTACTACTTGGCAAGAGGTAGAGGATGAAGAAATAGGAAGTGGGTTCACTTTAGATTTGGATTTCTCACACTTATACTCAAATCACCATTGATGAAGTAAGCTTTCATCTTCAAGAAGAAGAAGAAGATGATGATAATTGTTATGATAAGAATAATTAAAATAGAAAAGAAAATCAATTCTTATCATAAGCAAACCATGGTTAGGTGTAGAGAATGAACTAGGGTTAGTGAATGGTTAGGTTTAGAGATGAAGACAAAATGGTCACTTTGGTCAAACCTTCATGAAGCTTCAACAAGCTTCATCTTTGAAAGCAACCCTTTTGTTTTCATTCCCTTTTTTCTTTTTGTCAAAACAAAATAAATAAAGGCATAAATAAATCAAATGAAACCCTAACCATTAACTAACCATGGTTTAATCATACACCTAATCAAGTTAGCATGTATCATCAAACATGATACAAGCATGTGCCCAAAAATCATATCACATATATAATGCGCACATCCGAGCGAGAAAATCCATTTAAAGTGAACCGATACTAGTTGATGCAAAGTAATATATCAAATATATAATTATGCATTAAATCATTAAATCAACACTTGATTTAACGATCCGGTCATATCACATATAACCGACTAATATTCAATGTATCGGCTTATCGAATCAATCCTTGATTCGATAACTAGGTTATATCGCATACAACCATTCGACACATTCATCGCGAGAATAGAATACGATATCACATACTCGAATCATTCTCGGTCCCTCACATATCTCATATGCGCTCCTATTTCGTTTCGCTTGAGCCAAGAAACCTCTGTGTGGGACTCTAAAGACTCGTCAATACGCCGGCAGCAGGCGATGATCATATCAAACACCCACAAGCCGCAAGCGGTCTGCTAAACGTAACGGCCACCCGGGTATTGAGCGATCTGAAGATCGACAAGCAAGCCCGCTCACACTCCAGTGAATCCAACCAGTAACACTACCGTACAGTCCGGTCTGATCGTCTGATATGTCGCATATCTCGCCTAGGGGTGGTAAACGTCAAACCCCAATAGCTCGATAAGTCATGTCGATATGAGGTCTATAACACTTCGAGAAACTACTGGTAACACTTACCAGTAAATCTCAGCAACCCTGGCCAGGGATTTCCTGTTATAGCCAATCGAACACAGCGCAACATCAACCCCCTATACCGGGAGAGACGAATCCTCTCCTATCGCTCATTGCCTCCATGTGACTCGGGACTGTACCCAAAAACCACCATTTTGCACGCCCTCTTGGACGTGGTAAGATGGAAATCAAAGCACAGTAGGAACCACACAAGACTCTATGACGATCTCGGGTCAACAGACTACTCTGTACCAGTGTCACCAGAGAACTGCCATCTGACGTGAGGTATAATACCATCTGGGAGTTCTCGGCGAGTCCGTCCAGTGTACCCAGTCTCTACTGAGCACCCGTATATCATCTCTGATGTCAAACACCAATGCATATGGGATCATCCATCGCCCATCTGTATGGGTCGAGAAGGTACACGCTAGTCTACTCTGGTATATCGATACACCTACGACTAGGGACTTTGAAGGATGTACTTATGGACTACCATGTCCCCACTAGTATGATCCGCATCATAGTCCAGGTAGTCAAGTACACATCCTAAGGGCTTTACCAACATATAACAGAGAGACAATCAGTGTACACGTTAAGGTAAAGAGCAACCATATAGCATACTATCATGTCGAGCAAGAAAGTCCTCCCTATATATGTCCCAGCATCCACTACAATATACATCCAATGTACAGTAATGGCCTCTAGGGCATACATATAACTAACAATCTCCCACTTGCACTAGGGCCATCTGTAGCAGTGGTTTGAAGTATCTCATACTCAACCATCCCATAAAAGTCTCTCTCTGAGAACAGGCCTTTGTGAGTGGATCCGTTGTGTTGTCCTCTGAGTCTACTCTCCTGACCTCGATCCCCTGGAGATCAACCATCTCCATGATCAGGTGATACTGCCTTAGAATATGTCTGGATCACTGATAGGACCGGCGTTCCTCGGCATAAGCCACAACTCCATTGTCTCACAATGGTAGGAACGTAGTTCATCTCATGAACCAATATACACCCAAACAGCCTCTTCGGTAGCATCTTAAGTAGCGATGTATCCTGCCTTTATCGTCTAGTATGCCACGGTATCTAGCTTGGAACTCTTCCAACATACCGTCCCTTTACTGAGGGTATAGACAATGCCTGTGACTGACATTCAGTCGTCTTTATCACCCTGGAACCATTCCAGTGATTCTCCCCAGGGTCGATTGATACCATCTCACTACAGCTAGTGAGTATCCTAACATCCATTTAGATCTATCTCACAGATCCAAAATCCAGGATTTAGGAGGTATCACTTTGATCCTATGTGGAGAATCATTGTGATAAGCGGAGATTGATTGAGCGTTGGATAGGAAACTCCTTCCCTATCAAGAGTATGTCATACACGTACTCTACGAGGATCACTACCATACACCCTACTACCTTTTTGTTTATACAAGGTTCATCTACCATTTTGATGATGTCAACTCCTTTGACTAATCAAAACAGATGTTCCAACTCCGCGATGCCTGCTTTATCCTATAAAGCATCTTGCACACGTTTCCGCTGCTCCCACTGTCTACGAGGCCCTCTGGCTGTGTACTTATAGACGCACTCTTCTAAAATATCATTTAGAAAAGCAGTCATGACACGCAACCGCCAGATATTGTAGTCATGGTATGTAGCCGTGGCAAGTAGGATCTGGATGGACTTAAGCCTAGCTCCTTAGAAAAAGGTTTCCTCATGATCCACACTTGGTCAATGATGCAAACCTTTAACAAGTCTAGTTTTGAAAGTCTCAACTTTTCCATCTACACCAAGTAATCTTCTCAAGATATACTTGCTCCTGATGGGGATTTAACCCTTCAGATATAGCAACCAAAGTCCATACTTTGTTGGTGTACATGGATTCCATCTCAGATCGCTAAGCAGCCAGCCATTCTTACAGAGTCCCACTCCAGATGGCCAGCTCGAAACTAGTTGGGTCATCATCTCATGATGCAATCCTCGCTCCCACTGTCATAGAGAAACCGAAATATCTCTCAGGTAGGTGAGGAACTCTACTAGATCGGCGGAGAGGCCGAGGTTCGTTGGTAACTATTGAATCCTTTGGTTCTTTCAAATCATCTGCTGTAATTTGTATAGCTGGAACCTTTCCAGTTGTACATAACAGATCTTGCCTCGAGTTTGTCCGGATTTTGCTTTTAGACATAGGCCGGAAAACCCCAAATCTTAACTAGCTTAAGACATGGGCTCTTCCCATACCATATCATATATGAGGTGGTAGGCAACTGATTTGATTCGAACCCTATTCAATAGGTATGCAGCTTCTCAAGCGCATAACTCCCAAAAGGAAAAAGGTAACTCAGTAGTACTCATCATAGAGCACACCTTATCATATAGGGTGTGATTGCTCCACCCCGATACACCAACGTGCTATGGTGTATTCGGAGGAGTAATGCTGAGAGAGAATCTCATTCTCCTTTAGAACAGTCCAGGAATTCCGTGCACAAGTATTCTCCTCCTTGATCGCATCAAAGGACATAATACTTTTACCCGTATTTTGGTTCTCTACTTCTAACTTATATTCTGTGAATATCTCAAAAGGTTCGGACTTGTGTTTCAACAGGAACATATGTCTGAATCTTGAGAGATTATCAGAGAATGTAATGAAGTACAAAGAACCGGTCTTGGTATGTGTAGACAGAGGACTTACATACATCAACATGTATCATCCCAAGGGTTCACTAACTCTTTCTCTGCTTCCAGTAAACAGAGCTATGGTCATTTTATCTTTGTGACATGACTGGCGAGTTCTACAAGATGTAAATTCAAACTAATTTAAATATGCATCTTTATGTAACTCTAGCTAGTCGGGTCACATTGATCCGACCTAGTCTACAATACCTCAAGAAGGAATCGTTCATTTCTGAACTCTTCCTCTTGTGTGTGTTCCATATACTAAGAACTGTAGTTTGATTTAGAACATTAATGCTTTTAGATAACGTGCCTGAACCGATCAACTTTTGATATAGGAAATGTTCAAAACATTATCCATCAATACAGAATTTTATCATTTCTTTGCTAATAAAGAGATTGATATGATTTTGTATATCAGGTTCGGTATCTAATAACATTCGTTCAGAATCAATGTATTGGTAATACAGGGTGACAGTGACCGACAGACTTGGCTGCAACACTTGCCCCGTTTTCTGCCTCATGAAACTTATCACCCGTTCTCAGTTTTTCTACCCTTTTGTAGCCCTATGTAACCTATTACATATCTGGGATCCTGATCCGGTATCATATACCCAGGATTCGGAGGATACTGAGAAACAGTTCTGTATAATGAACACACCCGAAGATGATGCATCATCATGCACTCTCTTCGTTTGGGCGGCACGGGAAATCTGGTATTCCCCAATTTCCTGCTCTGTCTTATAACAATTATAAGTTGGAGCGGGACCAACGTTCCCCAGCTCAGTATAACAAGCGGGTTCGGTCAATAATCCGTATTATTATCTTGATTAAGGCGTGATATGGTCGCTACCTGGAGAGAGAGAGAAGAAAACACTCAGCGTGCGCTCTTGCAAGAATAGATTGGTTATTATTTTATCTAATCAGGATGGCTCCCACTGCTTTTTATCAAATCTTCCTTCAAACCCTAAAAGGAAAGACTAGCCGGGATTAATTACACACTACAAGTTCGCCAATCTTTCAGCCAGGCCAGTGTCGGTACCTTGAGGGAGGTCCCCCGTGCTTTCGCACGAACCTAATTACTGTAAACCTCGTTTTCCCAGAGGCGTAACCCCGTTGACACCTTTCTAGACACCTACTTGATCGGCTAATTGTAATGTATAAAACTCTCCCAGGAGTAACACTTACTCGCAGCGGGTATCGGGATCCAACTATCTCATAGAAGGTATGCAATCTCATTGCAAATTTCAACACTTGAAATTCCCGATAATATTTTGCCCCAAACGATCTATGACCTTGACAAGGTCAACAAACCATAGACCGCAAGTCAAGTTCAACCCATCATTTCTCGATTGAATCAAACCCACCCGTACGACCCTTGACTGAGTCAACAAGGCCGCACGACTACCCTAACCCAATCTCCATCATATGCATAAGCAGATAAATACTGGTTAGCTACCGCACACTGCTCCTTGATAAGGTCAACAAACGCAGCACGAATACTAAACAGGATTTATCTGAAATGACGGAGGGCTACGACAGGTTTTTCTGAAAACCTATTGCGTAATGAACTTGATATCGTTGTAGAATCAAATGATTTTGAAATGGAGTGCTTTTGAGGCTTTTCTAGTTTTGCTAAAGGAGTCACTCCCGGTGAAGGGATCGTCGGTCCTTTCCTCGTCGAATGAGGTGCGGGATATATCACATATATCACTGTGCAAAGCAAAAACACTTAAAAGCAATCAAAAGACAAACCGAGTGTGTAGCATCTGCCAGTTATTGCTAAAGGAGTCACTCCCGGTGAAGGGATCTCGGTCCTTTCCTTATCGAATAAGGTGCAGGATATATCATATATACCGCTGTGCAAAGCAAGAACTGTAGCTACCTATTTCATTTTGAAATTCAATTCTACAACATCTTAGGTTTCTTTTATTTCATTAATCACATTAATGAAGTCCCATCATTTAAGTACCTAAACATCACAGATAAATACGACGTATGCTTATGCCATCCGCATTCGCCTCGATGTCCCCTCGTGCACCGTTAGGTTAGGTAACTAACAGCAGAGCAGGGCAGAGCTAGCGCGGGTGTAAAACATAAGTAACGCCTATATAATATATCATATATACTATATACTGTATCTATCACAGAACATCACATGATCACATCACAGATATCGCGGCAGAAGAAACATATGAAATATTGGATATACTAGGATGTCCGTGTTTTCAATACGAGCCAGTATAAAACACGGATTCCACGGTCGTGATGAATAGACAAACCCACACCCCTAGACCCCTACGAGAGCGGCAAGCAACCCTACCAATTCTAGAGTTAGGAGACCCGGACTCGACTCCTCGAGTTGGTCTCCCACTGGACTCCAGAACCCGGATACTTGTGCCCTCCTCCTTGGGTCTATCCTAGTGCGGAAAAGTAAATAATATACAAAAGGTGACAACTTCCGCAACCTGGAAGTGCCCCAATAAAAGAATATTACATACAAGTTTTTACATGAATGAAAATTAAAAACACTCATCTCACATAAAAACCCCCGGCTATTCAAACACGACGATCCAATATAACATATCCAGCAACACATAACATCATATGTCATCAACGTAAGTAAATATGCGCATCCCAATTGTCGTTGACATATAGCAACGAAACCGGCGATATCACATATTACACTTACGGTCACAGAAAAGAAAGTGTAAAACTATAACAGTTGGAATCCGCAACCACCTCAGACATCGCATGCCTGACCAAATGAATTCCTTAGACATCGCATGCCTAACAATTATAAACCCCGCATTTTAGTCTCAAAATCGAAAACTCTTTTCAATATCAAGTCGGGCAATTCAACAAGATTCCCGACATCCTGATCGAATGCTCGTCGCAAACTTCAGTAGACGGCTGCACCCCTGATACCGTCGACGAAGTGCACCAAGGCGGAACACCGCTACCGCGAGCACCTGAACGGATGCTTTCGGCGACGGGGTTCTCCTACAGTCACTTGGTCGTGGCTATGGGGTGTAGCTGTCTATTAAGTTTACCCGGCGAGTATCCGCGTACGCTACGTGATTGCGACGGACTTTTGATCACATCAAAACTCCGTGGCAACCGATCAAGTGAGACTAAACTGCTATGTTTATAACATTCATTCAGTTATCTCATAACTCTTTGTGAATTCCAATTATTGTATCACATTCCAGATAATTAGAAAATGTTAGACTTTCCGATCGAACAATCGAACACCCAAGTTTTCCCGATACAGATCAACACATGAAATAAGTCTAACAACATTCAGTTCGTGCCTCAGTACCAACGGTCCAGCCGTAGAAGGGTCAAGCCAACGCCTCACATGTGGCACGCCGTACTGCCCCAAACCCGAAGGTTCAAAGGGCAGTTCAAGACGGTCACATAATCGAGTTAAGGTTTGTTGTCTTCTAAAGGGTCCATCGAGTTACTTACACTACTTAGAACGTCTTTAGACTACGGAAAAATCCAACAATTGGAAATTTCCCGACAGGGGAAAAATTGGGTATTTATATCCGGTCGAACTTTTTAACATATTCCAAAATTTATCCGGAAAGCCACATAGACAAAATCTGATAATCCGATCGAATATTCGAATCCCCAAAACAACCCAGAAAATTCAACTCTTGAATAAATTTTAAAAATTCCCAGAAAACTCAGCATAATTTATCAGGAATTACTGTGCAAACAATGAGGGCTGAAGTCACCAGATAGCCGCGGAACCGCCGCAGAAGCTAGGCTTCTGCCGCAGTTCCGCCGCAATAAATACTGTTCATCGAAAAAAAAATTGCATCGTAATTCTTATTTTTCCCTGCTGAATTTTTTAGCAATTTTTAATTTGGAAAAATCCCAGTTTTTGAAAAAAGGACAGAGAGCAATTTTGAAATGGGTTTTCGGGTTCGTTCGGACTTCAAACTCCGTCTAGACTTCGCCTAAGGCTCTAGCTTGGCTCTGATACTACTGTAGGGTTCCTAGGCACCCTTATGAGGTCTCACAAGGCATCAACCATGCCAATTTCTAAAAATACGGTGCCGAGAAAACCTAGACTAGATCGTTGGCTAGATGTTTAGGCGAAAAAGAAACTAGTTTACATCTAAACTAAAAGAACGGAAATACAACCTTTGTAGATCCGGTCCTCCACCTCCATGGCTCCGTGATGAAGTCCTCTCCGCTGTCCAAATCAAAGTCTGGGCTCTAGCGTCGGCTTCATCGGAGAAAGAGCGGGCTAGGTCATCGACGACGTGCCGAAGATGATCTACGTCGAGGCATCGCTAGATCAAGCTCCACCTTCACCAAGCCATGAAAACTTGTGAAGGAAACACACTCTACTACTTGGAAAGAGGTAGAGGATGAAGAAATAGGAAGTGGGTTCACTTTAGATTTGGATTTCTCACACTTATGCTCAAATCACCATTGATGAAGTAAGCTTTCATCTTCAAGAAGAAGAAGAAGATGATGATAATTGTTATGATAAGAATAATTAAAATAGAAAAGAAAATCAATTCTTATCATAAGCAAACCATGGTTAGGTGTAGAGAATGAACTAGGGTTAGTGAATGGTTAGGTTTAGAGATGAAGACAAAATGGTCACTTTGGTCAAACCTTCATGAAGCTTCAACAAGCTTCAACTTTGAAAGCAACCCTTTCGTTTTCATTCCCCTTTTTCTTTTTGTCAAAACAAAATAAATAAAGGCATAAATAAATCAAATGAAACCCTAACCATTAACTAACCATGGTTTAATCATACACCTAATCAAGTTAGCATGTATCATCAAACATGATACAAGCATGTGCCCAAAAATCATATCACATATATAATGCGCACATCCGAGCGAGAAAATCCATTTAAAGTGAACCGATACTAGTTGATGCAAAGTAATATATCAAATATATAATTATGCATTAAATCATTAAATCAACACTTGATTTAACGATCCGGTCATATCACATATAACCGACTAATATTCAATGTATCGGCTTATCGAATCAATCCTTGATTCAATAACTAGGTTATATCGCATACAACCATTCGACACATTCATCGCGAGAATAGAATACGGTATCACATACTCGAATCATTCTCGGTCCCGCACATATCTCATATGCGCTCCTATTTCGTTTCGCTTGAGCCAGGAAACCTCTGTGTAGGACTCTAAAGACTCGTCAATACGCCGGCAGCAGGCGATGATCATATCAAACACCCACAAGCCGCAAGCGGTCTGCTAAACGTAACGGCCACCCGGGTATTGAGCGATCTGAAGATCGACGAGCAAGCCCGCTCATACTCCAATGAATCCAACCAGTAACACTACCGTACAGTCCGGTCTGATCGTCTGATATGTCGCATATCTCGCCTAGGGGTGGTAAACGTCAGACCCCAATAGCTCGATAAGTCGTGTCGATATGAGGTCTATAACACTTCGAGAAACTACTGGTAACACTTACCAGTAAATCTCAGCAACCCTGACCAGGGATTTCCTGTTATAGCCAATCGAACACAGCGCAACATCAACCCCCTATACCGGGAGAGACGAATCCCCTCCTATCGCTCATTGCCTCCATGTGACTCGGGACTGTACCCAAAAACCACCGTTTTGCACGCCCTCTTGGACGTGGTAAGATGGAAATCAAAGCACAGTGGGAACCATACAAGACTCTATGACGATCTCGGGTCAACAGACTACTCTGTACCAGTGTCACCAGAGAACTGCCATCTGACGTGAGGTATAATACCATCTGGGAGTTCTCGGCGAGTCCGTCCAGTGTACCCAGTCTTTACTGAGCACCCGTATATCATCTCTGATTTCAAACACCAATGGATATGGGATCATCCATCGCCCATCTGTATGGGTCGAGAAGGTACACGCTAGTCTACTCTGGTATATCGATGCCCCGTCTCGATACACCCACGACTAGGGACTTTGAAGGATGTACTTATGGACTACCATGTCCCCACTAGTCTGATCCGCATCATAGTCCAGGTAGTCAAGTACACATCCTAAGGGCTTTACCAACATGTAACAGAGAGACAATCAGTGTACACGTTAAGGTAAAGAGCAACCAGATAGTATACTATCATGTCGAGCAAGAAAGTCCTCCCTATATATGTCCCAGCATCCACTACAATATACATCCAATGTACAGTAATGGCCTCTAGGGCATACATATAACTAACAGCTCTTGTCCTGTTCGTCAAGAAGAAAGACGGCAGTTTACGCTTGTGCATTGATTACCGCCAGCTGAACAGGGTTACCGTACGGAACAGATATCCCTTACCACATATCGATGATTTGTTCGACCAGCTTCAGGGTGCGGGATACTTTTTGAGAATTGACTTGCGATCGGGTTATCATCAGTTGCGGGTGCGGCAGGAGGATATTCCGAGGACGGCTTTTCGCACACGTTATGGGCACTATGAGTTTTTGGTGATGTCGTTCGAACTCACCAATGCACCAGCCGTGTTTATGGACTTAATGAACCGCATTTTCAGGCCGTATCTAGATCTGCTCATCATCGTGTTTATTGACAACATTTTGGTGTATTCCCGGAGCCGAGAGGAGCAAGAGCAGCACCTACGGATCACATTGCAGACTTTGAGGGAGCACAAGCTGTTCGCGAAATTCTCCAAGTGTAGGTTTTGGCTTGACAGCGTTGATTTCTTAGGTCACGTGATTATGAGAGATGGCATATGTATGGACCCGAAGAAGATCGAAGCCGTTCAGTATTGGCCCAGACCAGCATCAGTTATAGAGATCCGCAGCTTCCTAGGCCTGGCTGGCTACTACCGACGATTTGTTCAGGACTTCTCCCGTATCGCTGCACCGTTGACCGGGTTGACCCGGAAGGGAGTTCCTTTTGATTGGACCGAGGCGTGTGAGCATAGCTTTCAGCAGTTGAAGACTCGTTTGACTACTGCACCAGTGTTGTCATTGCCTTCGAGATCAGGCGGATTCGTGGTTTATTGTGATGCTTCTCGAGTGGGACTAAGTTGCGTGTTAATCCAGCACGACAGAGTTATCACGTATGCTTCTCGGCAGCTGAAGACACATGAACAGAACTATCCTACGCACGATTTAGAGATGGCTGCAGTGGTGTTTGGACTGAAGATCTGGAGAGATTACTTATACGGCGAGTCGTGCCAGATATTCACGGACCACAAGAACTTGAAGTAAATATTTCAGTAGCGAGACTTGAATCTGAGACAGCGCCGTTGGATAGAGCTAGTGAAAGACTATGATTACGAAATCCTTTATCATCCGGGCAAGGCGAACGTGGTGGAAGATGCTTTGAGTCGGAGGCCCGGAGGTAGATTATCTTGTTTGAGCGCCATGCAGAGGCAGTCATCAGCAGATTAGCAGATTCTATGCGACGGCCGAGTGCAGTTCGAGTTCACTCCGACCGGGGGACAGCTTGTGCATATTCGTGCACGTCTGCAGTTGCTTGACCGTATTAGCAAGGCACAGCCCAGTGATGACCGTCTTTCAGAGATCATGGAGCAGATTAGGCAGGGCAGAGATTCCGAGTTCGTGATCGATGATCAGAGGGTACTGCGATTTGGGACTCGATTGTGCGTACCAGATTCTGAGGGACTGCGGCGTGAGATCCTTGAGGAGGCGCATAGATCGATTTATAGTGTTCTTCCAGGTTCCACCAAGATATACCACGATCTGAGAGATGTTTATTGGTCGGACGGGATGAAGAGGGACGTCACAGACTTCGTGTCGAGATGCCTGACTTGTCAGCAAGTCAAGGCCGAGCACCAGAGGCCCACGGGAGAGTTGCAGCCTTTGACCATTCCGGAGTGGAAATGGACGCAGATTTCTATGAACTTCATTGTGTGTCTACCCAGATCCAGTCGAGGGTATGACTCCATTTGGGTGATTGTTGATCGATTGATGAAAGCGGCTCACTTCCTGCCAGCGAAGACCACTTTCGGTTTTGCTCAGTATGCCCAGATTTATATCGACGAGATCGTACGGTTGCATGGCGTCCCGACTTGTATCGTGTAAGACCGAGGAACCCAGTTTACCAGCCGACTATGGCAGAGACTTCAGGAGGCGTTGGGCACCCATTTGAGTTTCAGCACAGTATTTCATCCGCAGACCGACGGTCAGTCAGAGCGGACTATTCAGACTCTCAAGAACATGCTCCGAGCGTGCATTTTAGACTTTGGTGGTAGCTGGGATCATCATTTACCCTTAGTAGAGTTCTCCTACAACAACAATTTCCAGGATACTATTCAGATGGCACCCTTCGAGGCCTTGTATGGGAGGAGATGTAGATCGCCCGTCTGTTGGACAGAGCTCAGCGAAAGCAGTATTTTGGGGCCGCAGATCGTGCAGGAGACGACCGAGAAAGTACAGTTGATTCGAGATCAGATGAGAGCGGATCAGAGCAGGCAGAAATCGTATGCGTACAGACGCCGTCGCAGACTAGAGTTCGCAGTTGACGATCATGTTTTTTGAGGGTCTCTCCGATGAAAGGCATGATGAGATTTGGGCGAAAAGAAAAGCTTAGTCCCAGATTTGTGGGTTCCTTCGAGATCCTCGAGCATGTCGGCGCAGTTGCATATCGTTTGGCTCTTCCACCCAGCTTTCCATATGTTCACCCCGTATTCTATGTGTCAATGCTTCGCAGATATCTCCATGACCCTTCTCACATAATTCAGCATCAGACCGTTCAGCTTGAGCGCGATCTTTCATTCACCGAGCAGCCAGTAGTGATATTGGATCGGCAGGTGAAGAAACTTCGATTAAAGGTCTTGCCATCTGTGAAAGTTCTTTGGCGCAGCCCGAATGGTGTTGAGATCACTTGGGAAGCCGAGGGCAAGATGCGGAAGAAATTCCCTCATCTCTTTGAAGGTACGCGTAGCTATATTTTAAATTCGGAGACGAATTTTCTTTAAGGTGGGAAGATTGTAACACCCTAGAATGCGATTAGGGGTTATTATGCTTTAATGTGGGGTTTTTAGTAAAAAAATTTACCAAATCAGTTTTCAAATATTTTATAAGTTTTAATGAACATTTTACTAGAATTTAATTTGGACTGCATATACATTTGCATGTAAATTAAGGCTAAGTTTAGGGTTAAGCCATATTTAGGTAGCCATGGTGAACTAACCCATTTAATTAGGATTATGAAGTTAACTAAGTGTATTAGTTTTTTTTTAAATTTAAATATAATTAATTTGTTTTGGGGCTTGACTTGTGAATTGGAGAGAGAGAGAGAGAGAGAGCATGATGAGCTTGTAGCATGCTTGGTAATGATGAGAGAAAGAGGGAAAGGGTTGACTCTCATCTCTCATTTCTTTTTTTCAAACCAATTATTTTCCCACGCTCATCACATATTTTTCTCCCTCTCATTTTTCCTTCAATAGCAGCAGCATCATCAGTAGCAGCAGCGGCTCAGCAGCAGCAGCAACAATAGCAACAGCATCACCACCAGCAGCAGCAGCAGCTGCAGCAAACCCCCTTCTCTTCTTCTTCTTCTTCTTCTTCTTCTCTTCTTCTCTTCTTCTTCTTCTTCTTTTCTTGCATCCAAGCCTCAATCTTCATCAAAAACCCATTTTCTTCACAAATCTCTTGCAAAACACCTCCTTACTGGTTCTTGAAGCAAGGTCAACATGTGTGAACCCTCCTTGGACCAACTTGAGGCATAATTTTAAACTCAATTTCCAATTTTGGCTAAACTTATAGTTTGTTTAGCTTAAAATTTTGTTTAAGTAGTGAAATCGGCTAACTTTGTGTTTTGTGTGGAGTTCTGAGTAAAATGGGATTGTTATTGCTTAATTAACTTAATTAGGTGTTATTTGTGCTGTGTAAACCAACTAGTATAACTAGACTTCGCTAAAACACCTTAAAGTCCCAAATTTGAAGTTTTAATACGGTTTGAATCAAGTTTAAGATACAAGTGACATGCTACATCGGTGGTTATTTTCTAGGTTAGCAAACATGTTCAGAATAGTGTGCAGGCTTTTTAGAGTAGTGTGTAGGATTTCGTGCCCGTTCCCCTCCCAAAAATCCAGCGACCACCCCTTGGATTCCGGCGTCGCCGAGCCCCCTCTGGTTTTGTTAGTTGGTGCTTTGCTGAGTGGTGTCTGTGTATGTTTGCCAGTGTTTGGTATTGTTTGGTTTTTGGGTTTCTGCAGTGGGCGAAATCTGGGATAGTTTAGTTAGTTTTAGTGTTTTGTGGGCTTTGATGTTAAATTGATGGTTCAGTTGGAGAATAGGGTAATTCAGGGTTTTTAAGGTTAGATTAGCTCTTGTATGTGCTGTTGGTATCACTTGATTCTTGTAATTTCACCTAATTTCACAAATGTACCCTATTGTTGCAAATTAAGTGTTTTAAAACGTTTTTAAAATTAAACTTTAAGATACTAGAATCTGCTGTATCGGGGATATATTTTTTGTAAGCAAACATATACATTAGGCTATGCTTTGTTTTAGGAATATAGTGTAGAAACCTGGGCGTTTTCCACCTGAATTTGGCCGATATCATACCTATGGCGGCCGGCCCAATTTTGTGGGATCATGTTGAATTTTTGCAGGTAGTTGTCTGTAGGTATTGTAAGAGGTTTGGTCTTATTTGTTTTTCTTGTTTTTGCTCCAGATGAAATCTGGGACCTTTTACCTATAATTAGCGTAGCGGGACTTGCGCGACACGTACGATACGAGTTGAGTTGGTGTGTTGCGTGTCACAGCGTGTCGCGGTGCTTTTTGGAGTATGCACACACGTTACGTATACACACACGTTTAGCTTGCGACGCTAGTTTCTCGTATAATCTTGATATCGCGTTTTTGCAGGATTGTGCCTTATGTGTGTTGCTTTGTGTAAATTCTAGGTTCGCAGGAGGGGACTTCGGACGCCGCGAAGAAAGGAAAGCAGGTGGTCGGATACACCTAGGACCATATCACCGGTGAGTAGATGTACACATCTACGGTGGAAATCGTATGGATGGCGCGAGGCGCCCGATAGTTTTAAAACTTCTAGTAGTACAGGCATTGCGTGAAGTTCCTCGTTATTCATTTTGCTGCACTGCATGATCCTTATATCCCTATATGTGTTAGTTCATTATATAGAACCATTGAACCATTAATATGAAACTTGTGACACGAGTACTATATGACTTGCTTAGTTCATCCTGTAGAACCTTTGAACCATTAAAAATGAGTATGCGGCACAAGTATTAATTAACTTGTTAAATTGAGAATCTAGAATCATATTGCACCATTATCATGAGTTATGCGGCACAAGTACTATTTAACTTGCTAAATCAAGAATGTGAAACTATTGCACCATTGTCATGAGTTATGCGGCACAAGTACTATTTAACTTGCTAAATTGGGAATGTGAAACTATTGCACCATTATCATGAGTATGCGGCACGAGTACAAATTAACTTGCTAAATTGTGAAATTACAATCACTGTATCATCATTCATGTACACTTTTCTAGCTACATATTACAGTTCGTATTGTCAATACCATAGGCTCATTCTAGCTGACATGCGTGCTTATGGTGATTTTCTGAGGATTTCTGCACTTTAGATTTATGAGATTTTGGGGGGAAACCGCAAGGATTTAATAAACCAGATATCATTTTTAAATATTGCAAGTTGCGGTTTTCTCGTAATTGATATATGTGTCGTCCACCATGGGTTTTCTGTTAGTTTTTGAGACCCGATTCGAGGAGTAGGATGAACTGTTTCGGGTACATGGTGGGCCCGGTAAGGTACCCCGGGGCAAGAAGATCGAGTTGTAGACGATGAGCCTGGTAGGGGCAGACTACCTACTGGTGATTGTTGGCGCGGCGGATATCCAGAGGATACCGACCGTGGTCGTGAGATATTGAGATATTGATACTTTGAGATGGGCCAGCCGGACGGCTGGGGCCTGAGATATTGTGATACCGATACTTGAGATTTTGAGATAGTCATTTGAGGTTTCAATGCTGGACACGGATTTCAGTTGATTTCATTGATATTATGTTGATATTTCAAAAGATTTTTCGAAGATGAAAATAATGATTTTCTCATATCAACATATTCAAATCACGGGATAAATTTGATTCATGTTGCATACATACCTGCTAGTATATCATGCCAGATTAGTATTGTAAAATTGATTCATATTGCATTAATACCTGCTAGTACATCATGCCATATTAGTAATGTAAAATTGATTCATGTTGCATATATATCTTCTAGTATATCATGCCATATCAGTATTGACACTTTGCGTGCATGCTTACGATAGCCTCTATAGATATTTCTTATTTCTTACGAGTTGGCAACTCACCCCCGTTGTTCCACAGCCTTTTTGCATGTCCGATCCGTCAACACTGTAGCGGCGGACGCACTTCATCCTTTTGCTCCTTTTGCTTGGATTTGAGACTTTTGCTCGTAGGTGGGTTGTGAGATTATTTTTTTTCCACCTTGTATATTTATTGTATCTAGCATACTCTATCTACTATACCTGCTACTTGTATTGATGTACTTTGACCTAGAGACGAGACGGTGAGATTTGTAGACATTTATGTTGTTTCTCTGGGTCGAGCTCACTTGAGCCGACGTGATGCTTATTACTTGGGTTTTTACATTCTTATTTTTTCACAATAATGATTTTTATTGCGTGTGATGTTGAGACCGCTTTTGGCGAAGAGCTAGCTCCTGCTTACGGATGCCTTATTCATGATTATATGTATATTCTTGTTTTGTACCCGTTTGGGGCCAGTTTTTACAAAGGAGACTTTGCCGAAAATTTTGGAAAAATAGGTGAAGTTGTTTTTAAAAGATTTTGATGTGACTTAATTGGTTTTCCTTCACTCTATTGATTAAATGGGTTTTGATTTCTGGGATTTGGTTACTTAGATTACGAACGCCTTGAGACGTTTCGTAATTTAAGTGCCAGTCACGTTCCGTACTTTTCGGGTCATGACAGAAAGCCAGAATCTAGGATCCGAAGCATGTTGTGGCTTCGACTTCGGGTGTGTTTATGATTGAAAACAGCCTGTCAATTAACTTTATTTCCTGGGTACAAGATACCGGATCAGGATCTCATATATGTAATTCATTACAGGCTTTGAAAAACCGTAGAGTTATCGGGGCAGGTGATATGACTCTCAGGGTTGCTAACGGAATGAGCGTGGACGCTGTATCCGTAGGGTATATCACCTAGAATTGACAAGTGGGAAGATATTGATTCTACATAACCGTTTCTGTGTACCTAGTCTAGTTTTTAAGCGATGTGTTCCACATCCACCTAAATCAAAGTTTGATTGGGTCAGGTACACTAGAGGATAGTATATATTGAATCAAGCTCAGGTTTTCAAACGTCCATAACACACTTAAACGAAAGTCTCCAGTATTAAATAAAACTTTCTTATGGCATTGTAGACAGGGTCATATCAATGAAACACGGTTGTCGAAGTTACATAGAGAGGGATATTTAGATCTGTTCGAATATCAGTCTTATGCAACTTGTCAATCTTGTCTCATAGGAAAGATGACAAAGACTCCGTTCACTGAACACGGAGTAAGAGCGAGCGAGCTCTTGGGACTCATATACAGCGACGTGTGTAGTCCAATATCTACAGATGCACGAAGTGGTTATTCCTATTTCATTACTTTTACGGATAATTTCTCTAGATTAGGACATGTCTTCTTGATGAAGCATAAATCCGAGGCCTTTGAGAAATTCCGGGAATATAAGAATGAAGTGGAAAAACAAACAGGCAAAAGTATCAAGACACTGAGATCTGATCGACGTGATGAATAATTAAACTGCCGAGTTCCTGGATTACCTGATCAGGGAGATCGTTGATCCCCAGGAGATCAAGGTGAGGAGAGTAGATACGGAGAACAACACAGCAGATCCACTCACAGAGGCCATCACTCAGACAGTGTTCGAGAGGGTATTCGAGATCTTTGGTCTGCGATATGCCAGTATATGGATTTAGTGCAAGTGGGAGATTGTTTGTGATATATGCCCTAGAGGCCATTATTGTATCATACTGGATTGTATATTGCTTAATGGGAGCTTGGGATATACACGGATATTGTAACAGTCTTGCTCGAAATGGTAGTATGCTACCTGGTTTGTTTCTACCTCAATATGTGCATGTGTTTCTTTAAGAATATTTCTTACACATATTGGTAGAGCCCTTAGAATCTTTGCTTGATTACCAGCGTTGTGATGGCAATCACACTAGTGGGGGCTGGGTAGTCTACAAGCACATCCTTATACAGGTCCCTAGTCATAGGATTATCGAGATGGGGCATCGATACTTCGGAGTAGACTAGTGTATACACTTCTCATCCCAGCAGGGGAGATGGTCTGTTCCACAGCCATTAGTATATCGTACTGGAGATAATATGCAGGTGCTCGTTAGGTTACGAGTACACTGGACAGGACTCGTCGGGAACTGTTGGTTAGTATTATACCTATCGTCGAGTAGCAGTTCCTAGGTGAAATGAGTACAGCTTAGTCCGTCGACTTGACACTGCTACTTCGCCTCGAGTGTGTTCCTATCGTACTTTGACTACTACCCTACCACAGCTCAAAGGAGTCGTGAAAACAGGTAGTAGTTGGGTGCAGTCCCGAAGCACTTGGAGGCAGTGGCGGTTAGATATGATTCGTCTCTCCCGGTATTATGGCTTGATATCGTGCTGTGTTTGGAGAACCATTACACAAAGTCCCTGGCCAGGGAAAGCGAGATTTACTGATAGGTATTCCAGTAGTTTCTCAGGGTGTTTTGGGCTACACTCCGGCACGACTTATTGCGCTATTAGGGATCTGACGATTACCGCCCCCTAGGCTCGATATGCGATACTCTTAGTCGAACAGACCGGACTGTACGGAGATTGTCACATTCAGGCTCAGTAGGAGTTCGAATGGGTTTGCTCATCGGCCTTCTTATCGACAGATACCTGGGTAGCCGTTACGTGCAGCTAGTACCGCTTGCGGCTTGTAGTTAAACCCACTGCCAGCGTACTGTCGAGTCTTTGAGTCCCACATATAGAGTTTCCCTGCATCGGGCGAAAGATGTAGAGGCCGTAAGGTTTTACGGCAGGGATTCGATCACGTACGTACACTTGTGCGCGTATGATGTTCGGGCGGATAATACTAGTGGGCTTTGGTTTAAGATGGATCCTAGTATTATATTGATGGATCAGTTTCATCTCTTTGTATTCGTGTTTCTCGGAACACGGATGCGGGTATGTATATATAGATGAGAGGGGAAAAGAAGGAGACACCTCGTTAGGGTTTTGACCATTGACTTGATCAAAACAATTATGAGGTAAAGGAAAGTATTTGTTATATTTGTAAATGATAATTGTGGCATGGCTACTTGTATTGACTACTTGACTTGGTTTGACCATTTGACTTAGTTTGACCACTTAACTTGGTTTGACTCTTTGACTAGATATTTCTTGCGAGATATTTTGTGGCACTAGATTTTTTGGGTGAGATATTTTCTTGCCATGCTTGTATTCATATCAAGAGAGCCATCTCATTTATCATTATCATTATCAAAAAACATTTATCTTTCTTCAAGTGAGCTCTCTTCTTCTTCCTCTCAACAAAAACCCTTAAGGTCTCATGAGTTGAGTAAACTAAGGTTTCAAGAGACAAATAAATCCATCTTCATTCTCTACATCACCTAGGCCATCAAGTTTGGCAAGCTTGTTGCCCTAGTTACCTCAGATTTGAGGTTGGAGCTCGGACTATAGACTCTCGGGTGGATCGTCTTTTACTCGAGGAAGCCGATGAGGAAGCCACAATCCGGATAGATCCTTAAGGCCTACGATGATGAGGAGGACAGCGGAGAAGACCCGAAGGACTTGTATCATTAGGTATAACATTCTTTCCGAGTAGTTAAATCTCATGTAGTTTGCTAGATAGGGTTTATGGATGATCTTTGGTTCTAGTCGGTGTTGTGAAGCCCGTAAAAAATCATTTTTGCAAATTCCACCTCCCCACGAACACTTGGGGTGCACGACATCGACTTACAGGAGTAAGATGAGAGAGAATCCTATTCTCTTTTAAGAAATCCAGGAACTCCGTGCCCATGTAATCCTTTCTCCAATCACATCGAAGGACTTAATACTTTTACCCGTCTGGTTCTCAACTTCAAACTTATATATCTTGAATTTCTCAAAAGCTTCAGACTCGTGTTTCAACAGGAACACATGTCTGAATCTTGAGAGATCGTCGATGAATGTAATGAAGTTCAAAGAACCAACCCTAGCATGTGTAGACATAAGACGGTATACATCATCAAGTATCCATCCCAAGAGTTCACTAACTCTCTTTCCGTTTCCAGTAAACAGAGTTTTGATCATTTTACCTTTGAGATATGACTGGCAAGTATCATAAGATGAAAATTCGAACGGATTCAAATATTCAACCTTATATAACTTAGCTAGTTGTGTCGCATTGATATAACCCAGTCTACAATGCCACAAGAAGTATTCATTCATTTCTGAACTACTCCTCTTGTGTGTGTTCTTATTACTTTGAACTATGGTTTGATTTAGAACGTATATGCTATTACATAACGTGCCTGATCCAATCAACTCTTGATTAAGGAAAATGTTCACAACATTATCCATCAATACAAAATTATATCCTTCATTAACTTAATAAAGAAATCGATGTAATGTTGTATATCAGGTTCGGTATGTAATAACATTCGTTCAGAATCAATGTATTAATACAAGTTGATATTTTCCAACTAGTTTGACTGCAACACTTGTACCTTTCTCTACACTTAGAGACATATCACACATTCCCAATTCTCTACCTTTTTATAGCCCCTTTTGGAGGGTTACTGGGCACTCTCACAAGGTTCTACAAGGCATCAACCATGCCCGATTTAAATTTTAGACGTGCCGAACAACCCTAACCAAGATCTTAGACTAGAGATTAGGCGAAACAAATAGCAAGTAAACAACTTTACTTCTAAGAGTTAGGGATTACAACCTTTGTAGTCTGTTCCTTCACTTTTAAAGCTCCGTGTTGAGGTCCCTTCGCTGTGATCATCGAGTATCCGGACTCTAGAGAGGCTCCACAAAAGAAAGATGCAAGCTTGCTTCCGATCTTCGATAACTAAGATGATCTACCTTGAAGAAACTCAAACCCGAGCTCTTGCTTTGCTAATCAAGTATTAGCAAAGCAAACACCCTAATCTAAGCGGTTAGAATAGATGAGAATGATGAAGTAGGAATTTAGCTCTCATTTGTTTTCTATTTCTCACTCATTTTTATCACATCACAAAAAGCTAGAAAGCTTTTTCAAGCAAGAAGAAGGAAGAAAAATAAGCAATCTCTTTGTGATGAATAATGAAACTCAAGTGAGGTTAGAAATGCAACCATGGGTTAAGAATGAAGACTTAACCCATGTAGAGAGTTAACTATGGTGAAGGGTTGGGTTGGGTTAAGCAAATATCTACACAAAATATCCAAAGTCAAAGTCAAAGCTTCTTGAAAGCTTCATGCAAGCTTAACCCTAATCCAAACCCTAACCATAATTAAAACCCACAAAACATGTTGCATTTATAACCATAACTTGTTACAATATTATATATCACATATATAATATTTATTCTAACAAAATAAAATAATACATTTAACATATATCACATATATATCAATGTATTACCCGAGTGAGAAAAAGAATCTTTAAGTGAGCTAATATTAGTTAATGTAATATAATATATCAAATATATAATTATACATTAAATTATCGAATCAACACTTGATCCGATAATCCGGCTATTTCATAAATAACCGACTAATATAATCTGTATCAGTTCATCGAATCAACACTTGATCCGATGACCCGGCTATATCACATATACCCGGCCGATATCTCATATCGCAAGAATCTAATACGGTATCACATACACGTATTGTTCTCAGTCCCGCACATATCATATATGTGCTCCTACTCCGTTTTTCCTGAGCCAGGAAACCTCTGTGTAGGACTCTAAAGAATCGTCAATATGCCGGCAGTAGGTGATGATCATATCAAACACCCACAAGCTGTAAGCGGTTAGCTAAACGTAACAGCCACCCAGATATTGAGCAATCAGAAGATCAACAAGCAAGCCTGTACTTTCTCCAGTGAATCCAATCAGTAACACTCCCGTACAGTCCGGTCTCTTCGTCTGATATGTCGCGTATCTCGCCTAGGGGTGGTAAACGTCAGACCCCGGTAGCTTAATAAGTCGTGTCGATATGAGGTCCATAACAGTTCGAGAAACAACTGATAACACTTACCAGTAAATCTCAGCAACCCTGGCCAGGGGTTTCCAATTATAGCCAATCGAACACAGCGCAACATCAACTCCCTATACCGGGAGAGACGAAACCCCTCCTATCGCTCATTGCCTCCATGTGATTCGGGACTCTACCCAAAAGCCACCTTTTTGCACGCCCTCTTGGATGTGGTATGATGGAAATCAAAGCACAGAGGGAATCACACAAGACTCTATGACGATCTCGGGTCTACAGACTAACCTGTACCAGTGTCACCAGAGAACTGCCATCTGACGTGAGGTATAATACCATCTGGGAGTTCTCGGCGAGTCCGTCCGGTGTACCCAGTCTCCACTGAGCACCCGTATACCTTCTCTGATGTCAAACACCAATGGATATGGGATCATCCATTACCCATCATATAGGTCAAGAAGCGCATACGCTAGTCTACTCTGGAGTATCAATGCCCTGTCTCGGTACTCCCACGACTAGGAACATTCGAAGGATGTACTTAGCGACTACACTGTCCCCACTAGTATGATCTGCATCATAGTCCTGGTAGTCAAGTACTCATCCTAAGAGCTTTATCAACATGTGACATAGAGACAATCAGAGTACATGTTAAGATAAAGCTCAACCAGATAGCGTACTATCATGTCGAGCAAGAAAGTCCTCCCTATATATGTCCAAGCATCCACTACAATATACATCGTATGTACAGTAATGGCCTCTAGGGCATACATATAACTAACAATCTCCTACTTGCACTAGGGCCAACTGTTGTGGTATCGCATACCCAACAATCAGCTGTGGTTGAAGTATCTCATACTCAACCATCCCATAAAAGTCTCTACTGGGAAATTGGCATTTGTGAGTGGATCTGGGCTGTTGTCCTCTGTGTCTACTCTCCTAACCTCGATCTCCCTGGAGATCAACCATCTCCATGATCAGGTGATACTGCCTAAGAATTTGTCTGGATCTCAGATGGGACGGGGGGTTCCTTGGCAAAAGCCACAACTCCATTGTCACACAATGGTAGGAACAAAGTTCATCTCATGAACTAGTGTACTTCCAGACTATTTCTTTGGTAGCATCCTTGGTAGTGATTTATCCTTCCTTTATCGTCTAGTATGTCATGGTATCTAGCTTGGAACTCTTCCAACATACCGTCCCTCCACTGAGGGTAAAGACAATGCATGTGACTGACATTCAGTCAACCTTACCAGCCTGGAACCATTCCAGTGATTCTCCCTACGATCAATTGATACCATCTCACTACAACTAGTGAGAATCCTAACATCCAATTAGATCTATCTCATAGATCCAAAACCCAGGATTCAGGAGGTATCGTTTTGATCCTATATGGAGAATCCTTGTGATAAGCGGAGATTGACCAAGTGTAGCATAGGAAACTACTTCCCTATCAAGAGTATGTCATCCACGTACAATACGAGGATCACCACCATACTCCCTACTACCTTTTTGTATATACAAGATTCATCTACCATTTTGATGAAGTCAAGCTCTTTGACTACCACATCAAAACAGACGTTCCAACTCCGCGATGCCTGCTTTATCACATAAAACATATTGCACATGTTTCCGCTGCTCCCACTATCTACGAAGCCCTCTGGCTGTGTACTTATAGACGCTCTCTTCCAAATCACTATTTAGAAAAGCAGTCATGACACCCCACCACCAGATATCGTAGTCATGGTATGTAGCAGTGGCAAGTAGGATCTGAATAGACTTAAGCATAGCTATGAAAGTCTTAACTTTTCCATGTACACCGAGTAATCTTCTCAAGATATACTTGCTTCTGATGGGGATTTAACCCTTCAGATAAAGCAACCAAAGTCCATACTTTATTGGTGTATAAGGATTCCATCTCAGATTGCTAAGCATCCAGCCATTCTTACAGAGTCCCACTCCTGATGGCCTGCTTGAAACTAGTTGGGTCATCATCTCATGATGCAATCCTCGCTCCCACTGTCATAGAGAAAACCGAAGTATCTCTCAGGTGGGTGAGGAACCCTACTAGATCGGCAGAGAGGCTGAGATTCGTTGGAAACTATTGAATCCTTTGGTTCTACCAAATTATCAGCAGCAGTTTTGTATAGCTGGAACTCTTTCCAGTTCTACCTTATGACCACTAATTTCTTCACAAGAAATTCCCTTTCTCAAAGGTGGCATGCTGAGAAACAAAACATCTTTTGTTCCTCGGTTTGGTAGAAGATATTCCTTTGCGAATTCTTGGGATATCCAACAAACTTCTACAGAACTGACTTTGCCTCAAGCTTGTCCGGATTATACTTTTAGACATAGGCTGGACAACCCCAAATATTAACATACTTAAGATATGGGCTCTTCCCATTCCATATCACATATGAAGTGGTAGGCATCTGATTTGATTGGAACCCTATTCAATAAGTATGCAACTTCTCAAGTGCATAACTCCCAAAAGGAAATAGGAAACTCAGTAGTACTCATCATAGAGTGCACCATATCTAATAGGGTGTGATTGCTCTGTCCCGATACACCGACGTGTTGTGGTGTATACGGAGGAGTGATGCTGGGAGAGAATCTCATTCTCCTTTAGAATAGTCCAGGAATCTCCGTGCTCAAGTATTCTCCTCCCTGATCTCATCAAAAGACATAATACTTATACCCGTTTTTGGTTCTCTACTTCTGACTTATATTCATTGAATTTCTCAAAAGGTTCAGACTTGTGTTTCAACAGGAACACATGTGCGAATCTTGAGAGACTATCAGTGAATATAATAAAGTACAAAGAATCAGTCGTGGCATGTGTAGATAGGGGACCTTACATACATCATCATGTATCAATCCCAAGAGTTCACTAACTCTTTCTCTGTTTCCAATAAACAGAGCTATGGTCATCTTATCTTTGTGACATGACCGGCAAGGTTCACAAGATGTAAATTCAAACAGATTTAAATATGCATCTAAATGTAACTTCAGCTAGTCAGGTCACATTGATATGACCTAATCTACAATACCTCAAGAAGGATTCGTTCATTTCTGAACTCTTCCTCTTGTGTGTGTTCTGTACACTAAGAACGTCTATGCTTTTAGATAACGTGCCTGAACCGATCAACTCTTGATATAGGAAATGTTCAAAACATTATACAATAATACAAAATTATATCCTTTTTTACTAATAAAGAAACTGATATGATGTTGTATATCAGGTTCGGTATCTAATAACATTCGTTCAGAATAAATGTATTTGTTAATACAGGGTGATAACTACCAACAAACTTGGCTGCAATACTTGTACTGTTTCTATCTCATGAAACTTATCACCCGTTCTCAGTTCTCTACCTATCTGTAGCCCATGTAACAAATTACATATGTGGGATCCTGATCCGGTATCTCATACCCAGGACGTAAAGGATACTGAGAAGCAGTTCTCTGTAATGAACACACCCAAAGAAGATGCATCAGCATGCACTTTCTTCGTTTGGGCGGCACAGGAATTCTGGTAATCCCCTATTTCCTGCTTTATCTTATAACAATTATAAGTTGGAGCGGGACCAACGTTCCCCAGCTCAGTATAACAAGCGGGTTCGGTCAATACATCCGTATTATTATCTTGATTAAGGCGTGACATGGTCGCTACCTGAAGAGAGAGATAAGAAAACACTCAGCGTATGCTCTTGTAAGATTTAGATTGGTTATTAATATATCTAATCAGGATGTCTCCCACTGTTTTAGTCAAATCTTCCTTCAAACCCTAAAAGGAAAGACTAGCCGGGATTAATTACACACTACAAGTTCGCCAATCTTTCAGCCAGGGCAGTGTCGGTACTTTGAGGGAGGTTCCCCGTGCTTTCGCATGGACCTAATTAAAGTAAACCTCGTTTTCCCAGGGGCGTAACCCCGTTGATACCTTTCTAGACACCTACTTGATCGGCTAATTGTAATGTGTAAAACTCTTCCAGGAGTTACTCTTACTCGCAGCGGGTATCGGGATCCAACTATCTCATAGAAGGTATGCAATCTCATTACAAATTTCAACTCTTGAAATTCCCAATAATATTTTACCCCTAGCGTGCTATGACCTTGACGAATGTCAAACTACGCATAGTCCGCTAGTCAAGTTCAACCCGTCATTTCCTGATTGAATTAAACCCACCCGCACGACCCTTGATGAATGCCAAACAACGCCGTACGAATACCCTAACTCAATCGCATCGTATGCTAGCAGATAAGAACTAGTTAGCTACCGTACACTACGCCTTGACGAATGCCAAACTACCGCAGCACGAATACTAAGTAGTACTTATCTGAAATGATGGAGGGCTACGACAGGTTTTTAAGAAAACCCTTTGCGTAATGAACTTGATATCGTTATAGAATCGAGTGATTTTAAATGGAATGTTTTTTAGGCTTTTCTAGTTTTGCTAAAAAGGTCACTCCCGGTGAAGGGATCGCCGGCTTTTTCTTTATCGAATAAGGTGCAGGATATTTCACAAATACCACTATGCAAAGCAAAAACTATAGAAGCAATCAAAAGAAAAACCGAGTGTGTAGCATCTGCCGGTTTCGCTAAAGAGGTCACTCCCGGTGAAGGGATCTCGGCTCTTTCCTTATCGAATAAGGTGCTGGATATTCTACAAGGAATACCGCTATGCAAAGCAAGAACTAGAGCTACCAGTTTTTAAATAAGTTTCTACAACATCTTTAGCTTTCTTTTATTTCATTAATCTCATTAATGAAGTCCCATTTTATTATACTTCATAAGCATCGCATTTGAAACGAAATCAGCAATATAATATATATCTCATATATATAATATAAACATTCGTATCGGGCAGTAATATGATCTCATCACATATAATTGCAGCAGAAGAACATATATGAAATATTAGATATTCTAGGATGTCCGTGTTTTAATACGAGCCTGTATAAAACACGGATTCCACGGTCGCGATGAATAGCCAAACCCACATCCCTAGACCTCTACGAGAACGGCAAGTAACCCTGCCAGTTCTAGAGTTAGGAGACCCGGTCTCGACTCCTCGAGATGGTCTCCCACTGTACCCTAGAATCCGGTTACTTGTGCTCCCCGCCTTGGGTCTATCATAATGCGGAAAAGTAAATAATATACAATGGTGACATCATCCTCAGCCCGGAAGTGCCCCAATAAAAGAATATTACATACAATTGAATTTTACATGAATGAAAAAGAAAAACTCTCATCTCACATAAAACTCCCGGCTATTGAAAACGCGACGATCCAATATAACATATCACAGCAACACATAACATCACATGTCATCAACGTAAGTAAATATGCGTATCCCAATTGTCGTTGATGTATAGCAACGAAACCGGCGATACACCACATATTATACTTACGGTCACAGAAAGAAAGTGCAAAACTACAACAGTTGGAATTTGCAACCTCCTTAGACATCGCATGCCTAACCAAATGAATTCCTTAGACATCGCATGTCTAACAATTATAAACCCCGTATTTTAGTCTCAATATCGAAAACACTTTTCAATATCTAGTCGGGCAATTCAACAAGATTCCCGACAACATGATCGAATGCTCGTCGAAAACTTTAGTAGACGGCCGCACCCCCGATGCCGTCAACGAAGTGCACTAAGGCAGAACACCGCTGCCGCGAGCACCCGAATGGATGCTTTTGGCGACGGGGTTCTCCTACAGTCACTTGGTCGGGGCTATGGGACGTGGCTGTCTATTAAGTTTACCCGGCGAGTATCCGTGTACGCTACGTGATTGCGACGGACTTTTGATCGCATCAAAATCCTGTGGCAACCGATCATCTGAGACTAAACTGCTAGATTTATAACATTCAAATTAGTTATCTCATAACTACTTGTGGATTCCAAATATTGTATCACAATCCAGATAAATAGACAATGTCAAACTTTCCGATCGAATAAACAAACACCCAAAATTTCTCAAATGGCTCAACACTTGAGCGGAGTTCAAAAAATCCCAGAACATGTCACTGCCCCCAATGAACCAGCCGTAGAAGGGTCAAACCAACGCCTCACATGTGGCAACGCTAAACCACCACAAACCCTCACTACTACAAATAAGGGTTGCTCCTACGGATTTATCCATAGGGGCAACACACTGTCCCTATGGAGATATGTGTAGGGGCGAAAAAATACCCCGTAGGTGCAAAGGTCGCAGGTGCAAGTTGAAGCCCTGAACTTGCCCCTACGGGCAAAATCTTGCCCCTACGGATTTCTGTGTAGGTCCTGTTGCACCTACGGAGTAGGCCGTAGGGTAAAAAAAGTTATATTATTTACGGTTTTTTTAATATATTAAATGTACCTACGGACATAGCCGTAGGGCCACATACTACCCCCTACGGATATCTGCGTAGGTACCCATCCGTAGGGGCAAAATATCAGAAATCCTGATATTTTGCCCCTACGGATAACGCCGTAGGGGCGAAGCAGTGGCCCCTACGGATATGTCCGTAGGGGCACTCCCAACCCCCTGGTACTGAGATTAGGGGGGAAATATCAGTTACTGCTGATATTTTGCCCCTACGGATATAGCCGTAGGGGCAACATGTGTACCTACGGATTAATCTGTAGATACATATTATCTGTATTTTTTTTAAAAAAGGGCTGCCTGATTTTTTCCCGCCCTGTGCACAATAATATATACATCAATCAAATATAAAATTAATCATCACACAACATATATCGCAGTATTCATAATCACATCTCACGCATATATATAATATACAAAAGAAACCTAAAAACTGAATATGATATAAATATAAACCAATATCAATATCGTTTCAAAATGTAGTACAATGTGTATGATATAAATAAATACATGTTTCAAAAAATAAGAACCAAAAAGCTACCCTAGTTCGGTCCAGCTCCACCTCTGAATAACGATAGAATAACGCGCGCCTGCTCCTCGGTCAATAAACTCTGCAATTCGGCGCGAGCGGGAGTCTGAGCGGCCTGTGGAGCTGGCGATGTGGTCTGCACAGCCGCCGTCGAGGTAGTCGCTTGCGGAGCCGCGGCTGCGGGAGTCTGAGCGGGCGGTGGAGCTATAGTAGCTGTCTGCGGAACCGCAGCCGATGTAGTAGCTTGCGGAGCCGCAGCCGAAGGAGATGCATGTGGAGGATCGGTCGATGTACCCTGTCGCGTCTGGACATAACGTGTGTAAGAAGCGTGTAAGAACTGTGTATTATTCGAATTCGTATCATTATTAAGTTATTTCGAAACCCGTTTGAATATCTAGTTTGTTGTTTATTTTAATTACATATGTATGTATGATTAATCAAACTTAAGTCTAAAACCAAATAAGCTCAAGCTACGTACTAATTATGGATATGTTGATATCTATATAATATGACATGATATTTTACTATAAAGTAGTATACATACCAGCATCTCCTTCAACTCCTGAACGGTGGCCCTCAAGCTCTCCAGTTCCTGATGGACACGTCGGTCACTGGAGACGGAGGAAGTAACCGCCGGGGTGGAGTCCAACCTCATATGGGCCCTGCTAGGGCCAAGTCCCCAGCCTCTCTCCCAACCTCCGTGGTGCCTTCCGTATGCGGCGTCCAGAACTGGGGTCAGCTGCTTCGGATCGCTCTGTCCGGTAAAATCGATCCCCGAGGCCTGGGCCCGCTCAACCACCCGCTCCTACACCCATATTAAGCAGTAAAGTATAAGTATAAAATTTAAACTTGAACCTTCCAAAACTAAAATTTCAAATTTGGGTAGAAAAAATATTAACACTTACGCAATACTCCTGGGTAGCGACGTCGGGATATCGAAGCTCGCCCGTGGCGGGATCTGTCGAGGTGCCGTGGACGGCAAGATATGCGGACAGCACGCTCGGTGTACCACCTGACGCCATGGTCCGAGATGTCTGCAATATTAGAAAGTAACTCTTAATATTAGAAATATTAGAAAATAACTCTTAATATTGCAGAATATCACAAAGGTCGGTCTATTGTAATTTACCGATAACTCCATGGCTCGAGTAATGTTCCTCGAGCAACCTGTGTAAGTGGGGCGACCCCTCTTCGCCGACTTCCTGTTCTCTGTATTCTGAGCGGCCTGTATCTGCACAACGCATTAACATTTAGTTTTCTAATTAAGGAACACAAAAAAATAAATTATATCATAAATAATGAATTACATTTAAAATACATACATGTTTGCATTGGGAGTCGAAATAAGCGCACAATAGAGGCCATGTCTCTACGTCGACTCTCGCAAATGCCAGAGTAGATAGGAGGGCCGCTCTCTCTGCCTCGGGGGTCGCCATCCACAGGGAGTAGCAATCGGCCTTCAGCTCATTCCTGTTGTATCGGACCTTGGTCTGCATGTTCTTCATCAGGCCATTGTACAGGGCATGAAGGTCGAGCGCCCTCCCAGGGTGATCAGGGTCGGCTACAGGCTGAAAATCGTAATCCAACTGAAAATAAAAAAAAAACATTGTTATTAGATTGCAAGTGTTAATAATAAATATATTGGATAAATCAAATGAAAATAGGTCGTTAATACGTACCCGAGCCTGATCAAAGAAGACGGCGAATGAGCGCCGGTGCTGCTCGCCCCACTCAACGTGAAGTGGATAGTTCTTCACGAGCCGGCTCTCGTCCCCCATATACCGGCCGAACCTCTCGGCATGAGGACCGGTATAGCGATAGTCAAGGGTAAAAAAAAAGGGGGAATGCTGCCTCCTCCCTAGCTCTGTCAGGCCTCAGCCTATGGGACTGATTCGGGCCTCGAGTCCCCCTCTGGGGATGGGGAGGCCCTGCGTCTGCACGAAATATCAAGACAATCAATAATAAGAAAATTTTGTATTAAGAAATCAAGGTTAAACGAAAATTCAAGTGTGATATATACCTCCGGTGACTATCGCACGAGCCTGGGCCCGGGCAGCAGCACGAGCGGGACGATAGTTCCTCCGGTGAGGAACAACCGGGGTCCTGGATGCGGACGCATCCCCTCCAACTAGAAAATAAACATTGACGCTAAATTTCCATGAAGTTCATATTTATTCTATAGAGCATATGTAAAATGAATAAATATTTTAAATTTATTAATACTAACCTGCAGACGATGCGGAGGGAATGGAAGCGGCAGGAGTGGCCCCTGCGGAAGATGTGGACACACCACCTATAATTAGACAATTAAAAATAGATTATATAAGTAATTGCAAAAAGAATGTGCAGATCAATAATATAACGTTCTAAATCAATATGCATGCACTATAGGATATATAAACATACCCGCAGGTGCGGTGGTGTCACCACCTACAGCTAGACAATAATAAAAATTGCTAAGTAAGAGCAAAAGGAATGTGTGTATTTATGATATAGCATTCTAAATCAATATACATGCACTATATGATATATAAACATACCTGGAGGAGCGGGAGTGGCCTCTGTCCCAGATGTGGACGCATCACCAACAACTAGACAATCAAACATTGACAATATAAGTAATTTTGACATAAATAGGCATGAATATCTGTAATATTACATTCAAAATGGATATGCGTGCAGTATACCTGGAGATGTGGCAAAATCCACATGGAAGGAGGCATCCGAAGGGGTCTCCGATCTTGGTGCAAGACCGGCCCTCTGAAGCTCCCTACGGAGCTCTCCGGGCGGCAGAACCGCTCTGCCTCTGCCTCTGCCTTTGCCGCGGCTGGAGCTCCTGCCGCCCCTCGCTGCTCCCGACATCGTCATCAAATCTAAATAAACGGTTCGTAGACGCATTAGACAATCATTAAAAGTATTGACTATATATGTGTATTTATGATAAGTATTGACTATATATGTATAGAACTTGAACATCTCGAATCGCTCTCTAATTATGCGTTTGTTGTGTATTCTTGTTGTATGTGTATGTTCTGGCTGTCGGGGGTAGGCTTCTATCCCATTAAGAATGTATAGAGCGAACGCCCATCACTTGTGCTTTCAACCGTTTCGAGTAAATTTCGGCAGCACCTCCCCGCTGTTCTCCGAGTACACTGTAA
This sequence comes from Agapanthus africanus, assembly GCA_030015575.1. Classification (NCBI taxonomy): domain Eukaryota; kingdom Viridiplantae; phylum Streptophyta; class Magnoliopsida; order Asparagales; family Amaryllidaceae; genus Agapanthus; species Agapanthus africanus. Next base: position 143,408,193 of record JASDDO010000029.1, on the reverse strand, counting down.
TAGAATAGATAATCATTTCAAAGCTGTGAAACAACGTTGAAATGAAAATCTAATCTATCTTTGTACACGGAGAACCAGCGGAAAGGTACCGACGAAATATCTCGAAACGGATGAAAACACAAGTGAATGAAGGCGTTTGCTTTATACATTCTTAACTTGTCCACACGGGACAAATCTATGGGTTACCATACGATAGAATTTTCTCGTCGCGTAGACTATACGACGGTTGTTAATATCGAGCTATACTGTCCGATATTTAACAACCTTCGTATAGTTCTAGGTCACGACGAGCATCGCACGTATGTTAACCGATAGACGGGGACTAAGTGGCGCTTTTAGTTTCATATATGAGTATCGATGAGAATATGATGGTTTCATATTATCATCGAGTATCGGTTTTAACTTGAACATCTCGAATCGCTCTCTAATTATGTGTTTGTTGTGTATTCATGTTGTATGTTTGTGTTCCGGCTGTCGGGGGTAGGCTTCTATCCCACTAAGAATGTATAGAGCGAACGCCCATCACTTGTGCCTTCAACCGTTTCGAGTAAATTTCGGCAGCACCTCCCCCCTGTTCTCCGAGTACACTGTAATAGAATAGATAATCATTTCAAAGCTGTGAAACAACGTTGAAATGAACATCTAATCTATCTTTGTACACGGAGAACCAGCGGAAAGGTACCGACGAAATATCTCGAAACGGATGAAAACACAAGTGAATGAAGGCATTTGCTTTATACATTCTTAACTTGTCCATACGGGACAAATCTATGGGTTACCATATGATTGAATTTTCTCGTCGCGTAGACTATACGACGGTTGTTAGTATCGAGCTATACTGTCCGATATTTAACAACCTTCGTATAGTTCTAGGTCACGACGAGCATCGCACGTATGTTAACCGATAGACAGAGACTAAGTGGCGCTTTTAGTTTCATATATGAGTATCGATGAGAATATAAAGGTTTCATATTATCATCGAGTATCGGTTTTAACTTGAACATCTCGAATCGCTCTCTAATTATGCGTTTGTTGTGTATTCTTGTTGAATGTGTGTGTTCCGGCTGTCAGGGGTAGGCTTTTATCCCATTAAGAATGTATAGAGCGAACGCCCATCACTTGTGCTTTCGACCGTTTCGAGTAAATTTCGGCAGCACCTCCCCGCTGTTCTCCGAGTACACTGTAATAGAATAGATAATTATTTCAAAGCTGTGAAACAACGTTGAAATGAACATCTAATCTATCTTTGTACACGGAGAACCAGCGGAAAGGTACCGACGAAATATCTCGAAACGGATGAAAACACAAGTGAATGAAGGCGTTTGCTTTATACATTCTTAACTTGTCCACACGGGAAAAATCTATGGGTTACCATAATATTGAATTTTCTCGTCGCGTAGACTATACGATGGTTGTTAGTATCGAGCTATACTGTCCGATATTTAACAACCTTCGTATAGTTCTAGGTCACGACGAGCATCGCACGTATGTTAACCGATAGACGGGGACTAAGTGGCGCTTTTAGTTTCATATATGAGTATCGATGAGAATATGAAGGTTTCATATTATCATCGAGTATCGGTTTTAACTTGAACATCTCGAATCGCTCTCTAATTATGCGTTTGTTGTGTATTCTTGTTGTATGTGTGTGTTCCGGCTGTCGGGGGTAGGCTTCTATCCCATTATGAATGTATAGAGCGAACGCCCATCACTTGTGCTTTCAACCGTTTCGAGTAAATTTCGGCAGCACCTCCCCGCTGTTCTCCGAGTACACTGTAATAGAATAGATAATCATTTCAAAGCTGTGAAACAACGTTGAAATGAACATCTAATCTATCTTTGTACACGGAGAACCAGCGGAAAGGTACCGACGAAATATCTCGAAACGGATGAAAACATAAGTGAATGAAGGCGTTTGCTTTATACATTCTTAATTTGTCCACATGGGACAAATCTATAGGTTACCATACGATTGAATTTTCTCGTCGCGTAGACTATACGACGGTTGTTAGTATCGAGCTATACCGTCCGATATTTAACAACCTTCGTATAGTTCTATGTCACGACGAGCATCGCACGTATGTTAACCGATAGACGGGGACTAAGTAGCGCTTTTAGTTTCATATATGAATATCGATGGGAATATGAAGGTTTCATATTATCATCGAGTATCATATATTGGTTTTAACCTGAACAGCTCGAATCGCTCTCTAATTATGCGTTTGTTGTGCATTCGTGTTGTATATGTAACATGATTTTAAACCATTGAGATCAAGATTTGAGAAATTTTATAAATGGCCGTTAACATGATAACAATCATCTCTTCTTATCGGTCCATATCTGAATTCTAAAGGGCAGTATATTTGCTATTAAAAGATCATGTTCAACTCTAAAGCAAGGGAAAAATAGAGGAATATAGATCTATTAAAGTCAAGCCATAATGCTAATCACATATTTACAACATTGCAAATACATTAACGCAAAACATAGTTATGATGCTTCAAAAGAATCAATTATCAAGGATGAAGAGAGCTTGTGATAAAGCAATCAAATTTAGCTTTTGCATTAAAATGGTTTATGATAAAACTTTTGAGATCCTTCAAGAAAGTTATGGCACTGTGAGGTTCCACAACCTATCATAACCAATCGCAAATTTTCATGGTTTTTTACTGGTATAAGACTTGTACTTCTATGAGGCGGAGTAAATAAATTTGTCGAGAGCTCGTGATGCATGTGTAATGATAGAATCCAACAAAAATTATTCTCATGTACAAATAATAACATCCCAATTGCAACTTTTTTATTCAATAAGATAACACATTTGCAAGAGTGCATCATTTACATTATGTTTTACTCCCTCCAGGGCCACCAAAATATACGGAATCTATAGGATGGCTATTGTCAATGGAGTAACAGTCGGGTCTAACTTGGCCAATTTGAAAATCATTATCTCGTTGTTTATATAGATTACCGCTATTGTTTGTAAATCGTATATTGCTTATATATGCTAAGCCCCCCGCTGCAAAACGGCCGCTCTCCATTGGCGGACTCAGTTCTCCATTGTTAAAGCTCACTACTCCAATATTGATACGGGTTAATCTCTTGAAGAGAGTTTTTGGCCAATATCCCTAACCCTAACCGAACCCTACCCCCAACCCCAGCCCAGCCCCAGCCCCAACCCCAGCCCAACCGAGCCCTAGCCCCAGCCCAAGCCCAGCCCCAACCCCAACCAAACCCTAGCACCAGCCCAAGCCCCAGCCTAGCCCCCAGCCCCAGCCCAGCCCCAACCCCAACCCCAACCAAACCCTAGCCCCAGCCCCAGCCCCAGCCCCAACCCCAACCGAACTGAACCCCACAACCTAACCCTAACCCTAACCCTAACCGAACCCGATCGATGCCGACGCCGACGCCGATGACCTCATCCCTACCCGAACCTGGCCTGAACCCTAGACTACGTCAAAATTAAAAATTATTTGAGAATTACTTACAAGCGTGCGCGCGGTGGAGGAGACAGTAGAAATTGGTGGTCGCCGATGATCGTCGAAGGTGGCGACGAGGCGCGGGAAGTCGACGAAGGTGTGGGGAAGACCGACGAAGCTGGCACAGGCTCGCGAGCGCGGTGGCGTCGAAAGGCGGGAACAGGCGACGAGATCGCGGGAGGTCGAGAGAGAGAAATTTGGGAACGATGAATATAATTTTTCTGTGCTTTTTTTTTTATTAATAACCTATGTAGATGCCCCTACGGACATAACCGTAGGTCCCCGGCTTGCGGCTCCGTAGGGCCAAAGGAAAAATTAGAACGTGAAGCACCGTAGGGACAACGATATGGCCCTACGGATAAATCCGTAGGGACAAGAAATATTTGCCCCTACGGATTTCTGGGTCCGTAGGGCCAACCCCATATTGTAGTAGTGCCTAGGGTTCAAGTGGCAGTTTTGACTGTCACATAATCGAGTTAAGGTTACGTTCTTCTAGAGGGTCCACAGATACGCTTGCATGATTTTCTGAAAGTTTCAAACTCGAGAAAAAATCCAACACATGGAAAGTTTTCCGACAGGGGAAAAAGTGAGTTATTGATATCCGTTCGAACCTTTTAACACGTTCTAAATTACCCTGAAAAACACTTAAACGAAGTTAAACTTTCCGATCGAATCAACGAATACAAAAGATCTCCAGAAAACTCAACACTTGAGTAAAATTAAAAATTCCCAGAAGCATGAAAAAGTACCCAAGAATCATACCTTGAAGTAAGAGCCCCTGACTCCTCATGATGGCCGCGGAACCGCCGCCAAACCCATGGTTTGGCCGCGGTTCCACGCTCCCATGATGGAATTAGGGTATCGTACTTCACAGTAATTCTTAGAATTCCCTGCTTATTTTTCTGAGTATTTTTAATATGAAAAAATCAACATTTTTAAAAATTTTCAGAGAATGGGTAAATCGCGACGTTTCGGGGTTCGATCGGACTTTAAACTTCGTCTAGACTTCGCCTAAAGCTCTAGCTTGGCTCTGATACCACTGTAGGGTTACTAGGCACTCTCACAAGGTTCTACAAGGCATCAACAATGCCCGATTTAAATTGTAGACGTGCCGAACAACCCTAACCAAGATCTTAGACTAGAGATTAGGCGAAACAAATAGCAAGTAAACAACTTTACTTCTAAGAGATAGGGATTACAACCTTTGTAGTCCGTTCCTTCACTTCTAAAGCTCCGTGTTGAGGTCCCTTCACTGTGATCATCGAGTATCCGGACTCTAGAGAGGCTCCACAAAAGAAAGATGCAAGCTTGCTTCCGATCTTCGATAACTAAGATGATCTACCTTGAAGAAACTTAAACCCGAGCTCTTGCTTTGCTAATCAAGTATTAGCATAGCAAACACCCTAATCTAAGTGGCTAGAATAGATGAGGATAATGAAGTAGGAATTTAGCTCTCATTTTTTTTCTATTTCTCACTCATTTTTATCACATCACAAAAATCTAGAAAGCTTTTTCAAGCAAGAAGAAGGAAGAAGAAGAAGAAGCAATCTCTTTGTGATGAATAATGAAACTCAAGTAAGGTTAGAAATACAACCATGGGTTAAGAATGAAGACTTAACCCATGTAGAGAGTTAACTATGGTGAAGGGTTGGGTTGGGTTAAGCAAATATCTACACAAAATATCCAAAGTCAAAGTCAAAGCTTCAAGAAGCTTCTTGAAAGCTTCATGCAAGTTTAACCCTAATCCAAACCTTAACCACAATTAAAACTCACAAAACATGTTTCATTTATAACCATAACTTGTTACGATATTATATATCACATATATAATATTTATTGTAACAAAATAAAATAATACATTTAACATATATCACATATATATCAATGTATTACCCGAGTGAGAAAAAGAATCTTTAAGTGAGCTAATATTAGTTAATGTAATATAATATATCAAATATATAATTATACATTAAATTATCGAATCAACACTTGATCCGATAATCCGGCTATTTCACAAATAACCAACTAATATAATCTGTATCAGTTCATCGAATCAACACTTGATCCGATGCCCTGGCTATATCACATATACCCGGCCGATATCTCATATCGCGAGAATCTAATACGGTATCACATACACATATTGTTCTCGGTCCCGCACATATCATATATGTGCTCCTACTCCGTTTTGCCTGAGCCAGGAAACCTCTGTGTAGGACTCTAAAGAATCGTCAATACGCCGGCAGTAGGTGATGATCATATCAAACACCCATAAGCTGCAAGCAGTCAGCTAAACATAACAGCTTCCCAGGTATTGAGCAATCAGAAGATCAACAAGCAAGCCTATATTTTCTCCCGTGAATCCAATCAGTAACACTCCCGTACATTCCGGTCTCTTCATCTGATATGTCGCATATCTCGCCTAGGGGTGGTAAACGTCAGACCCCAGTAGCTTGATAAGTCGTGTCGATATGAGGTCCATAACAGTTCGAGAAACTACTGATAACACTTACCAGTAAATCTCAGCAACCCTGACCAGCGATTTCCAGTTATAGCCAATCGAACACAGCGCAACATCAACTCCCAATACCGGGAGAGACGAAACCCCTCCTATCGCTCATTGCCACCATGTGATTCGGGACTGTACCCAAAAGCCACCTTTTTGCACGCCCTCTTGGACGTGGTATGATGGAAATCAAAGCACAGTGGGAATCACACAAGACTCTATAACGATCTCGGGTCTACAGACTAACCTGTACCAGTGTCACCAGAGAACTGCCATCTGACGTGGGTATAATACCATCTGGGAGTTCTCAGCGAGTCCGTCCGGTGTACCCAGTCTCCACTGAGCACCCGTATACCTTCTCTGATGTCAAACACCAATGGATATGGGATCATCCATCGCCCGTCATATGGGCCAAGAAGCGCATACGCTAGTCTACTCTGGAGTATCGATGCCCTGTCTCGGTACTCCCACGACTAGGAACATTTGAAGGATGTACTTGGCGACTACACTGTCCCCACTAGTATGATCTGCATCATAGTCCTGGTAGTCAAGTACTCATCCTAAGTTCTTTATCAACATGTGACATAGAGACAATCAGAGTACATGTTAAGATAAAGTGCAACCAGATAGCGTGCTATCATGTCGAGCAAGAAAGTCCTCCCTATATATGTCCAAACATCCACTACAATATACATCGTTTGTGCAGTAATGGCCTCTGGGGCATACATATAACTAACACATGTAACAGATTACATACGCGGGATCCTAATCCGATATCTCATACTCAGGACATAGAGGATACTGAGGAACAGTTCTCGGTAGCAAACACACCCGAAGAATATGCATCAACATGCTTCTTCTTCAGATTGGACGGCATGGGAATCTTGGTATTCTCCTATTTCCTGCTCGGACTTATAACAATTGTAAGATAGAGCGGAGCCAACGTTCCCTAGCTCAGTATAATAAGTTGGTTCGGTCAATACATCCATATTTTTATCTTGATTAAGGCATGACATGGTCGCTACAAGGAAAGAGAGAGAAGAAAACTCTCTGCCTAAGCTCTTGCAAGATTAGATTGGTTATTATTTTATCTAATCAGGATGGCTCCCACTATTTTTATCAAATCTTCCTTCAAAACCTAAAAGGTAAGACTAGCCGGGATTAATTACACGCTACAAGTTCACCAATCTTTCAGCCAGGGCAGTGTCGGTACTTTGAGGGAGGTTCCCCGTGCTTTCGCACGGACCTAATTAAAGTAAACCTCGTTTTCCCAGGGGCGTAACCCCATTAACACATTTCTAAACACCTTGATCGGCTAATTGTAATGTGCAAAACTCTCCCAGGAGTAACTCTTACTCGCAGTGGGTATCGGGATCCAACTATCTCATAGAAGGTATGCAATCTCGTTGCAAATTTCAACACTTGAAATTCCCGATAATATTTTACCCCTAGCATCCTATGACCTTGACGGAGGTCAACAAAACATAGGCTGCTAGTCAAGTTCAATCTGTACATTTCATGATTGAATTAAACCCTCCCGCACGACCCTTGACGGAGGTCAACAAGGCCGCGCGACTACCCTAATCCAATCGCATCATATGTTTTAGCAGATAAGCACTAATCAGCTACCGCACACTATGCCTTGACGGAGGTCAACAAACGTAGCACGAATACTAAATAGTCCTTGTCTGAAATGATGGAGGGCTACGACTGGTTTTTAAGAAAACCTTTTGCATAATGAACTTGATATCGTTGTAGAATCGAGTGATTTTGAAAATGAGTGTTTTTTAGGCTTTTACTAGTTTCGCTAAAGATGTCACTCCCGGTGAAGAGATCTCGGCTCTTTCCTCATCGAATGAGCTACTGGATATTTCACAAATACCAGTATGCAATGCATGAACTAAAAAAGTAATCAAAAACAAAACCGAGTAGGTTGTAGCATCTGCCAGTTTCGCTAAAGAGGTCACTCCCGGTGAAGGGATCTCGGCTCTTTCCTTATCGAATAAGGTGCTGGATATTCTACAAGAAATACCGCTATGCAAAGCAAGAACTAGAGCTACCGGTTTTAAACAGGATTTTGCAACATCTTTAGCTTTCTTTTATTTCATTAATCTCATTAATGAAGTCCCATCAATTATGCTTCCTAAGCATCATAGAAGAAACGAAAGCAGCAATATTTATTATATATCATATATATAATATAAGTATTCGTCTCATCATATAAAGTGATCACATCACAGAATATCAGCAGCAGAAGAACACATATGAAATATTGGATATACTAGGAATTCCGTGTTTTAAATTAAGCCATTAAAAACACGGATTCCATGGTAATGATGAATAGCCAAACCCACATCCCTAGACCCCTACGAGAGCGTCAAGCAACCCTACCAATTCTAGAGTTAGGAGACCCGGTCTCGACTCCTCAAGATGGTCTCCTACTGGACTCTAGAACCTGGTTACTTGTATTCCCCTCCTTGGGTCTATCATAATGCGGAAAAGTAAATAATATACATCAATGGTGATATCATCCTCAATCCGGAAGTGCCCCAATAAAAGAATATTATATACAAGTTTTTACATAAATGAAAATGAAAAACTCTCATCTTACATAGAAAAAAAACCCGGATATTCAAAACATGAAGATCCAATATAATATATCACAGCGACACATACCATCACATATCATCAACGTAAGTAAATATGCGTATCCCAATTGTCGTTGATATATACTAACGAAACCGGCGATACACCACATATTACACTTACGGTCGCAGAAAAGAAAGTGAAAAACTGCAACAATTGGAATCCGCAGCCACCTTAGACATCATAAACCCAATGTATCACATACTTCAGATTTCATGCCTAACCAAATGAGTTCCTTAGACATCATAAACCCGGAATATCACATATTCCGAATTTCATGCCTAACAATCATAAACCCCGCATTTTAGTCTCTTTATTGAAAACACTTTCCAATAACAAGTCGGACAATTCAACAAGATCCCCGACATCCTGATTGAATGCTCGTCGGAAACTTTAGTAGACGGCCGCACCCCCGATGCCGTCGACGAAGTGAACTTAGGCGGAACATCGCGGCCATGAGCACCCTGACGGATGCTTTTGGCAACGGGGTTCTCCTACAGTCACTTGCTCGAGACTATGGGGCGTGGTTATCTAGTAAGGTTACCCGGCGAGTATCCGCGTACGCTACGTAATTGCGACGGACTTTTGATCCACATCAAAATCCCGTTGCAACCGATCAAATGAGACTAACTTGCTAGATTTATAAAATTCAAATTCGTTTTCACAAAACTAAATATTATGGATTCCATGTATTGTATCACAATCACAGATAGCTAGACGATGTTAAACTTTTCGATCGAATCAACAAACACCCAAAATTTCCTAAAGAGCTCAACACTTGAGCGGAGTTTAAAAATCACCCAGAACATGCCACAGCACCTATGGACCAACCGTAGAAGGGCCAACCCTTGCTCTACCTATGGCGCCGCGGAACTACCACAAACCCTAAGGTTTGGTAGCGGTTTCAGCGATCATAGAATCGAGTTAGGGTTTCATTCTTCTAGAGGGTCCATAGAATCACCTCCATGATTTTCTGAAGATTTTAAACTTGGAAAAATCCCACTCTTAGAAAATTTCCAGCGAGGGAGAAAATGGGTTATTGACATCCGTTCGAACTTTTTACCGTCATCTAAATAACCCGAAATGATGTTAGAATTACGATTACGAAACACACAGAATTGCCTTCATAGAAATATAACATCACATGCAATCTCAGTAAAAACAAGCAGCACCTGAAACACCAAAACCCAGAGACTGGAACACCACCAAAAATCGAAGCCAGAAATAGCCTACAGAACTGGCCAGGCCGGATTTTCTGCCTTCTTCGCCGGGTCAAAACCGGTTAAATGGGTTCAATTTTCTTCAGTGTTCATGTCACATCACATGTAACATTCTGCAGTTGCTTAAAAAATTTTAGACACCTCAAAAATTTCGACAGAAACTTGGTTTTTTGTTTCGAGTGTTTCGGAGTTGTTTCGGTTTCGTAATCCTACAAACATCGTCTAATTCTCTAGCATGGCTCTGATACCACTGTCGGGTTCCCTAGGACTCTACTAGGTTTCGGGAGGCATCGACCATGCCGTTTTCAAAAATTTGTCGCGCTAAAGAACCCTAACCTAGAATCTTAACTAGAGAATTAGACGAAACTAGAATGTAAACATCTTTACATCTAAGTGAAAAAGGCATACAATCTTTGTAGACCGGTCCTTCACTTCATAAGTTCTGTGTAGTAGTCCCTTCGCTACAAGTAGTGATCTCCGGACTCTAGTAAGGCTCCACAAGGTGAAATGAACAAGCTTGCTTAAAGTCTTCGAGACCGAAGATGATCTACGTTGAGGAGACACTAACTCAAGCCCCCTCTTCACTAATGTGGAATTAGTGAAGCAAACAACCTATACTAAATGACTAGTCTAGAGTAGGATGATGAAGTAGGAATTTTGCTCACTTTAGAAATATTTTTCTCACTCATTTTCTTCACCTCCCAAAAAGCTAGAGAGCTTGAGGAAGGAGATGAAAAAAAGCAACCATGGAAAAAGTCAAGTGTAGAATGACAACCATAGGTGAGTTAATATCATATACTAACTCATGTAGAGACTAAACCATGGCTAATCATAATCGTTGGGTTAATAAATATCTCAAGTAAAACAAAATTAATGGACTTGGTCAATGGTTCCACAAGCTTCCACAAGCTTCAACCATGTGACTAATTTCCATTTAATTTTGATTTACATTAAATAAATAAAATCCTTCATTATGCTAAGCATGGTGTGAGTCTTATACACCCATGTCTCATGTATCATCTTGCATGACACAAAAGAATGTACATTAATATATATCACATATATACTAAGTGTACACAAGTGAGAAAAAGAATTCTTAAGTGAGCTAATATTAGTTAATGTAAATCAATATATCAAATATATAATTATACATTAAATTATTAAATCAACACTTGATTTAATAATCCGGCTATATCACATATAACCGACTAATATCATGTGTATCACCTTATCGAATCAACACTTGATTCGATAACCCGGTTATATCACATATAACCGACCAATAACACAAATCGCGAAAATAGAATGCGGTATCACATACGCGTATTAATCTCGGTCCCGCACATGTCACATACGTGCTCCTACTTCGTTTCACCTAAGCCAGGAAACCTCTGTGTAGGACTCTAAAGACTCGTCAATACGCCGGCAGTAGGTGGTGATCATATCAGTCACCCACAAGCAGCAAGCGGTCTGCCAAACGTAACGTCCACCCGGGTATTGAGCGATCAGAAGACCAACAAGCAAGCCTGCTCATTCTCCTGTAAATCCAATCAGTAACACTACCGTACAGTCCGGTCTCTTCATCTGATATGTCGCATATCACAGCCTGGGGGTAGTAAACGTCAGACCCCAATAGCCTGATAAGTCATGCCGATGTGAAGCTCATAACGGTTCGAGAAACTACTGATAACACTTACCAGTAAATCTCAGCAATCCTGGCCAGGGATTTCCTGTTATGGCCAATCGAGCATAGCGCAACATCAACCCCCAATACCTGGAGAGAAAAATCCCCTCCTATCGCTCATTGCCTCCATGTGACTCGGGACTGTACCCAAAGACCACCGTTTTGCATGATCTCTTGAACGTGGTAAGGTGAAAATCAAAGCACGGTAAAAATCACACAAGACTCTATGACGATCTCGCGTCTACAGACTAACCTGTACCAGTGTCACCAGAGAACTGCTATCTGACGATAGGTATAATACCATCTAGGAGTTCTCGGCGAGTCCGTTCAGTGTACCCAGTCTCCACTGAGCACCCGTATACCTTTTCTGATGTCAAACACCAATGGATGTGGGATCATCCATCGCCCATCATATGGGTCAAGAAGCGCATACGCTAGTCTACTCTGGAATATCGATTCCCTGTCTCGATACTCCCATGACTATGAACATTTGAAGGATGTACTTACCGGCTACCCTTGCCCTACTAGTATGATCTGCATCATAATCCTGGTAGTCAAGCACTCATCCTAAGGGCTTTATCAACATGTAATAGAGAGACAATAAGTGTACATGTGAAGATAAAGAGCAACCATATAGTATACTATCATGTCGAGCAAGAAAGTCCTCCCTATATATGTCCAAGCATCCACTATAATATACATCATATGTACAATAATGGCCTATAGAGCATACATATAACTAACAAAAAGTTGTAGCACTCTTCACTTAGTGTAGTTTTTATAATATCATGCTTTAAACCCTAATAATCTAGTTAGATTTTTAGATAGTGTAGCTTAGCACCCCGAATTTTTGAAAAGTGTATGCTTGATGCCGGTTTTAACCTTGTGGTGATGCCAGGGTACACTTTTACATATATATAGTCTAATGGCAAGAAATAGAAACTAGGTATTTAAATATCTACCAAGTATACGAATGTTCGCATATGGTGTTCTAGCAAACCTTATAAACTAGGTATACGTTTCTAATATATATAATATCCTATTTCTATGGTTGCGAGGGTGCTATACGCCATCCACCCGACTTCTCCCGTAGATATACATCTAATAACCTAAATGCCTTGCCCTAGCCAAAGCCGATGAACGCCTTGCTTTTATTCATCATCTCGGAAGTCTCCGCATTCGTACCTAAAATCGAAACCATAACAAAGTTGCATAAAAACCCATATCAAAACCGATACGACGAGCAAAATGCACATAGGTTAGAACTTATCGCGTGCTAAAACGACAAACTACCCCCCGACGTCGACGTACAAGCATCGAATGACCGAGTCAAGACATAGAAATCCAAAATCCATGTTTCAAAAATCGTAAAATATCGTCAAAATATAAGTAAAATAACTTCATATTTTTACTCAGGGAACCCGAGGCAAATTAGCATATAAAATAGGCTTATATATAATGTAAAACACCTATTGACCAAACCCCGGCACTTAATTGCTACAGTAAACCGCCAAAAAATCATTTTAACCGCAAATTGTGGTCTAAGTTTGGAGTTAGGGTCTCGTCTTCATGGTGGTGTCTCCTGGTGGTCTAACTAGGTCTAATATATATGCAAAATATTTTGCAAAGACACCAAGTTGCTACAGATTTGAAATAAATATAAAAAACTCAATGAAAACCTAGTTTTAAAACTTCAAAACTCGCTTAAACCAAAGATACTTACACTAAAACACTCCCATCTATCACTAATAAAATCGTAATCACTCACTAAAGCGCTACTACACCACCACCACAATCCATAAAAACTCTCTTTAAAACATACACCTTTAGCTCTAATTATAGTGTGTGAAGGCAAATATTGTAAGAACTTGTTATAAAGTTGGATTATTACCTTATAATAGGGATGAAGGAAAATTCTAAGATGGCAAAAGATCCCAAAATGGATATTTGATCACATTTTCTTGAATAGGATAAGAACTGGAATATGTTTTTGAAGAGTTTTGTGTGGGGGTTTATGGTTGTGAATGAGAGTGGAGGAGGTGAAGAAGGAGAAGAGGAAGAAGAAGGAGAACGAAAGATTTGTAGAAATGAGAAGAACAAATGGTTGTTAAGCCAAAACCTCTCTCTCTCTCACATCCATACCTTATTTTAAAATTAAACACACATGTTTTTTTGTCTCCCTCTTATCTCATTTCTTTTCCATTTTCTTTTTAAAAAGAAAACACCATATAACACAATGTAAATATTAACATGTCATGGCAACTTAACACATGATTTAACAAAATGAAGCTTAGTTTAATGCATAAATAGGAAAACACTAATTAAGTTTAATATTAAACTCTTATATGAATATAATTATATGCTAATTTATGAAAAAACCCAATTAAATAAATTCTTTCATAAATAATATTTTTTTTAAAATTACAATTATTTTCCAAAATAGAGATATATAATCATAACAATTTATGGAAACATAAATCCATATTCGGTATAATATCCGTAAAATTCATTATTTTATTATTTAAATTCTAAAATAATATTTTCCATTTTCGGAAATGTTACACTTAATGTGATTTTTAATCACTTGTTGACAAAAAATAATCCAATCAAAATATGCCCATAGAGTTGTTTTACATGATTCTTTCTTTTTAAGGCTTGTTTTCAAATTTCCTTTTAAGGCTTGTTTTCAAAATAACTGTTTTTAAGGGATCGCAAAACACAAGTCTTTTTTGTCTTTATTGAAGGCCGTTTGGTCCGAAGTAGATTACGTGAAAAGCTCGTACTGTTTTAGTTGCAATAGTCAATGACAGTCAAGGGAGGTCTAAGGGGAGAAGAACTACCATGCAAGGGCTTACATGGTGCAAGCACTTGCATAGCCCTTGGATGGGGTTTCCCCACAGACAAGAAGAGCCCATCAAAGGGCTCTAAAAGGGCTTGCACCTTGCAAGCCAGTAGTTTTTTTCGTCTTAGGGTGTAGGTTTTTCAAAAGTCAGTTCTTACTCCCCACTTAAATCCCAAGCCACCCAAAAGTCATATATGCATTCCAACCCCCATTATTTCTCCACTCCCATTCCCTTCAAAGTTCAAATTCAAACCCCACCCATTCCATTATCACCAACAAACCAATTAAACAAACCCGCACCCGAAAAAGTCTTCACAGTTGCCACCTGCTTCCCACTCTTCAATGCCCTCTCGCCTCTCTTCTCTCTCTCCTCCTCCGATGAGTTCCCGCCACCGCCCTCTCTCTCTCTTAGTCTCTCTCCTCCCTCTCTTCCTCCTCTCCTCCGCTCGTAACTTCACCGCCCCCTCCCAACAATGCGCCTCCCTCCTCGACCTCATGCGCTCCTTCACCTTCACCCTCGCCCCCTCCTCCGGCGCCCTCGGCACGTGGAGTCACGGCACCGACTGCTGCGGCTGGGGCGGCATCACTTGCGACGCGGGCCTGGTCACCGCGGTGGACTTAAGCAACCACTCCATATCCGGTAACATCTCGGCCAGCCTTTTCAATCTCACCTTCCTCCGCTCTCTCAACTTGGCCTACAACAACTTCAATCAAATCCTGATCCCAAACGAACTTCAGATGCTCTCCAATTTGACGAGCTTGAATCTCTCCAACGCGGGGTTTAATGGTCAGATACCCATCGGAATCGCGAAGCTAACGAATTTGATCTCGCTCGATTTGTCGAGTGTCTCTTACAATGAAGTGGGCTCTCTCAAACTTAAAGATCCAAGCTTTGAGGGTTTGGTTGGGAACTTGAGTGGCTTGAGAGAGTTGTATCTTGATGGCGTGGATGTCTCGGCTAATGGGTATCGATGGTGTGGTGCACTGGCGAAATCGACGCCGAACCTGAGAGCTTTGAGCCTGTCTAGCTGTTCGATCACGGGCCCGATCGAATCATCGCTTGCTGAGCTTCGCGAGTTGTCTATAATCCGACTGGATCAGAATAAGCTGAACTGTAGTTTGCCTGCTTTCTTTGGAAACTTCTCGTCATTGAGTGTGGTTGGGCTTAGCTTCTGTGAGTTGAACGGCAGTTTTCTGGAAAATGTGTTTCTTCTTAAGAATCTGACGTCTGTTGATTTGGCGAGTAATCTGATGCTTTCTGGTTCATTGCCGGATTTCAATGAGGAGAGTAAGCTGGAGAGGTTGGTTCTTTCAAACACGAGATTTTCTGGGTCATTGCCGAATTCGATCGGGAAGGTGAAATCTCTGAAAACGATGGATGTTTCAAGTTGTCGGTTCTCAGGAGAGATACCGTCATCAATCAAGAATCTAACTCGGTTGGTTTATTTGGATCTTTCCCTTAACAATTTCAGCGGTGCTATACCTAATGCTCTGCCACCAATAATCTCTGAGTTGATTGTTAAGAGTAATAAGCTCACAGGATCAATCCCTTCATCAATTGGAAACCTCAAGTTTCTCATCAAGCTTGATTTGAGTAATAATTCGATATCGGGACAAATTCCTGCATCTCTTCTTTCTCTGCCTTCATTGAAAATTTTGCAGCTGAATCTGAACCAACTGTCAGGAGAGCTTCAAGAGTTCCCAAATGCATCTTCAAAGTTGAGTATTGTTGATTTGAGTAACAATAAACTACAAGGCAAAATTCCGAGGTCAGTATTTAAGCTCCCGGGTCTTAAAATTCTTACACTTGCATCAAATGATTTTAGCGGAATCGTCAAACTTGATTGGGTTGGTTCTCTTAAGAATCTCTCGAGTCTGGATCTGTCGTATAACAGAATTTTAATACAGGAGACAAATGGTAGCGGTTCTGTCTCATTCTCTAATATTAGCTCATTGATGCTGGTTTCCTGCAATCTAACAAGAGTCCCGAGTTTCTTGAGATATCAAAATCATGTTAACAGCCTCGACCTCTCAAGCAATGGGATTGCTGGTGCGATACCTAAATGGATATGGAGCATTGGTAACTACAATCTGAACTATTTGAATCTCTCACACAACATGTTCACTTCTATCGAAGGTCCTCTGCCCAATTTCAATGTGAATTGGTCGATCAACAATCTTGATCTCCATTCAAATTTTATTCAAGGGACAATTCCTCTTCCTCCATCAAATACCGTCGTTTTAGATTACTCAAACAACCGCTTCTCATCTTCTATTCCATCGAACATCTCCTCATACCTCAGCTATACTGTTTTTTTCTCGCTCGCTAACAACAACATCACCGGAGAAATTACACAATCAATATGCAATGCAACCTATCTCAAAGTCCTTGATCTCTCTGACAACTCGTTGAGTGGTTCGATCCCACCATGTCTGTTTGAAGAAAGCAATAACCTTGTCGTGGTAAGCTTAAGGGGAAATCAACTTAATGGAACAATTCCTCAAGAAATCAGTGAAGGATGCAAACTAAGAACGATAAATCTCAATGGAAATCGTTTAGATGGACCGGTACCTCGGTCTTTGATCAATTGCAGTGAATTAGAGATTCTTGACCTTGGAAACAATCTCATAACAGGTCCTTTTCCCTTTTGGCTTGGAGATATTTATTCTCTTCGGGTCCTGGTTCTTCGATCAAATCAACTCTATGGTCCTATTGGTCCAACCCTAACAAGGAATTCAACCAACGACACATTTTCAAAGCTTCAAATCTTTGATGTTTCCTCCAATTCCTTCAATGGTACTCTCCCTTTGGATTGCTTCAAGAATTTGAAGGCAATGATGCTCACGGTGTCAAACTTCTCTACTGTGCAATATGAGTACTTAAATTTGAAACCGATTTACTATCAAAACACCATAACAGTGACAAGCAAAGGGCAGGTTATGATACTTGTAAGGGTATTGACAATCTACACATTGCTAGATTTCTCAAACAATCAATTCCATGGCCATATACCTGAAGTAGGTGAGCTTGTATCTCTTCTTTTTTTGAACTTCTCTCACAATGCACTAACAGGCAAAATCCCTGCGTCAATTGGAAATTTGGTGGAGCTCGAATCATTGGATCTCTCGGCAAACCAACTCTCTGGTGAAATTCCTCCGGAATTAAGTAGTCTCACTTTCCTTTCTCTTTTAAATCTCTCAAACAATAATCTCATCGGAAAAATACCTCAAAATAATCAGTTCTTGACATTCTCAAATTCTTCATTCGAAGGGAATGAAGGGTTGTGTGGTAGCCCAATAACAAAGAAATGTGGGTCTCCATTAGAGCCTGAGATTTTAAAACGGGAGACAACAAGTTCAAATGTGAATTGGCAATTTGTGTTCATAGGATTAGGTTTTGGCGGGGGCTTAGCAATTTTGTTTGGAACTCTTATGATTTGGGAGAAGGGGAGAATGTGGTATAATAAGAAAGTTGATGAGATGTTTATGGCGATTTTTCCTTTGGTATATTCGAAGCTTTGCGACTATTTTAGAGACAGGAGAGTTGGATCTGAGGAGATGGAGTGTGATTCTGAGGACAGTGATAAACTGAATGGTAGAAGGTTTTGTGTGTTCTGTACCAAGTTAGAATTTTGTCAAGGGAGATTCAGAGTAATTCATGTGGAGTGTGATTGCCCATTAGAAGGTATGTAATTTTTTTTTAATATATGATTTGTAAATATGGTGACAATTGTGATTGAGAATAATAAAATTAAAGCCACGCAGTTAAAGTCCTGGGGCGGGTGATAATTGAATTGGAAATGATGTGTTCTTTTCTTTCTAAATTTTGTTCAAGAGTAAATGAGGTTTACATGTATTTTCTGTTTGTTATGAAGTACATGGAACTGTGTTCTTGTTTCTTGTTTGATGGAGGTCCTTTTCTGGTCGATGTTGTCTTCCGCTGATCTCCCGATGGACTTAGGTGGTTATCTTCTGTTGCGTGTGGGTCTCAATGGGTTTTGGTGGAAGAGGTGGTATGAGGAGTTTGGTGCCGAGTACCTGTAAAGAAGTCCCGGGAGGGTTTGGTACCACCAAGGACCCTCCGACAATCAAGTTAGTGATGAGATCCGAGCAGAGTAACGGCTTAAAAGAGTAAAGAATGGCTTACTCGACCCCTCTGTGATGGTGGTTTATATAGCGGCGGCAGCACGCAGCAGCAGGCGCGAGAATCTCGCCGGCAGTTACGCTCCCGACGTCACGCCCGCGTAAAGAGCGGATCGCCCATTAATGGGGATCGTGATGGCGTTGGAACGTGGGGACGTTGCTGGCGGAGAATCTGCGCGTGGCGAGATTTGCGGAGCGGCGGTTACGCCTGTGAGTGGTGGAGTCGGTCGGTCGGAGGGACCGAGAAAGACGGCCTCGGCTGGGGAGTTCTGAGACAAGCAAGAGGGCCGAGAAGTCTTGGTCTTGTGGCAGCTCGGGGCGAGCTGAGGGGCCGAAGAGACCAATTTGCAGGGGGGCCCGAGGAGGGCCAGCTTGTGCTTGCAAGTCGGGTACAAGGCGGCCTGGTCGGCCCCTGTGGGCCCTTTCTTCTGAGTTCTAGGGCACGTCACCTGCCACGT
This sequence comes from Agapanthus africanus, assembly GCA_030015575.1. Taxonomy (NCBI): domain Eukaryota; kingdom Viridiplantae; phylum Streptophyta; class Magnoliopsida; order Asparagales; family Amaryllidaceae; genus Agapanthus; species Agapanthus africanus. The sequence goes on along the minus strand of JASDDO010000029.1, from coordinate 143,389,215 downwards.
GTCCTGATCTTGGAGATCGCCAATATTGAGCATCATCATTAGCCCCCCACTCTTGTCCCGACCAGCTAATGGATCGGGTCAGGAGTGGACTTCCGGGCCTCCCGAGGCGAGCCCCTTTCCAGGGTTTTGTCAGGATGAGTCCTCGGGCCGTCGGTTGTCTTTTTCGCTAGCGAATCAAGGCGAGATCTCTGCATTTAAAGAAGGTGCGCTGGTTCGTGCACTCTGCAACTAAAGCGACGGTCCACGTGTCGAGCGTCGATTGGCTGATGCGACGTATGCAGGCCTGCGGCGTCTGATGGGACGCGGCCCAGCGCAGAACTGACACGTGGAGCGATCGGGGCCGCTGGGCGCGACGAGCCGTTTCGGCGGGAGATGACGGGCGCCGTTGGATGAGACCGTATGTGGCAGTAAACATGGGTGGGGCCCGCCCTAGGGCCCTTACTCCTTCATATTTTCCTCTCTCAAGTCTTGGTTGCTCGGCGCTCGTCTCCCTTCTCCCGTTTTCAGCCCTTGAAGATTTTCTTTCCCAAGGTTAGATGTCTTCCTCTGTAGAATCAGTAGACGTTGTAGGAGTAGGTGCTAGGGTTCCTTTAGCTGTGTCTGAGTCTCCTCGGGGAGCAGGGTTGGATCCTCTCCCCGGGATCGTGAGGCGGGAGCCGCCTCCAGGGAGGTGGCGGCAGATGTGGCCCCCAGCACCTCATGCTGGGTGAGGCATGAGGACGAGCTCGCCAATGCTCGGGCTCGCTTCCACATCCCCTCGCGCTACACGCTTTGACTAGCCAAGGAGGGAGAGAGGGCAGATCAGGTACGGGGCAGGGAGATCGCCCTGTATTTGGAAGCCTTTTGGGGAAGAATGCGCCTGCCCTTCTCTCTTGAGGTCGTCGCCGCGCTGAATTTCTTCGGTTTGGCCCCCGGCCAGTTAGTGCCGAACTCGTGGAGGATCCTCCTCGGGTTTTTGATCCGCCTGAAGTTACAGGCGGTTCCCTTCAGTCTTCCCATTCTCGATTCCTCCCTTGTCTTCAAGAGTCATCCTGGTGGTCGAGCGGGCGACCCGAGATGGGTTTATCTCACTTTCAGGAAGCGGCCAGGGGGCGCTGCCTGGGCCGGGGTCGTGACCTTTCCTTCTTCCATTAATGACTGGAAAAAGAAATTTTTCTTCGTTTCCCCTCCCGAGGGCGAGGGTGAGGACTGGCCCATGCCTACCAAGTGGTCGAGGGAGAAATGTTTGCTGGGGAACCAGTCCAATGACCCCGCCGCTGTGAGGGTGGCATCGTGGGAGCCCATCCCCCGACCTGACGTGCTGCTGTCCGAGAGGGTTCTGAGATGGGCCGGACTCATCCCTGTTGAGTTCTTCGGTAAGTTAGGTTAGCTTTTTGGCTTGTGGCTTGCTCGTGTTGCTGATTCGTTGGGTATTTGTTTTGTGCAGGATCCATGGACTTCGTCTCGCTCCGAGCTTCCATGCGCCAGCCGAGGCAGCCTACGAGGGCTGGGGGCGCCAGTTCTTCCCGTGCGAAGCCCGCCCCGGCTCCTACCGCTCCAGTGGCGGCGCCCCGCGAGCGCTCGGCGGCGGATCCTGCCCCGGGACCCAGCAGAGCACCGGGCCGGAAGCGGGCCCTAATTCAGGAAGACTCGACCTCGGAAGAGGAGATCGGCTCCCCATCGGAGCCGCTCAAGAGAAGCTCCAAGAGACCCTCCTGGGGCCGGTCCTCGCCGACCATGGTGGAGGAAGGGGGCTTCCGGTTTGCGGTGCCATCGGGACTGTCCGTGGCAGACAGCCTTCTGCACGAGATAGAGACCTCGGCATGGGGTAGAGTTCCCAGGGGGACCTTCAGGGCTCAGCTGGCGTCCATCGCCCAGGAGTCTGTGCAGGTAAGTTTTTTTTCTTTGTTCATGGTAAGATTCAGTGCTCCCCTCATCTTTCTGATCTTTTCCGTGTTTTCCAGGTTCTCCAGCTCGTAGCCCTCGCCCTGCGCATGGAGGCCGAGGTGGTAGCCCCGGCGCTGGAGGCTGCCGGTCAGTTCGCCTCGCTGCAAGAGAGCTCCAAACGGGAGCTGGAGGCGATGTCAGCGAGGGTCGCCGCCTTGGAAAGCGAGGTGGAGGCCGGGAAACGAGAGGTGGCCCGGCACCGCGAGGCTGTGGTGATTGCCGAGGGCAAGCTCGAGGACGTCCAGGTGCTCGCCGGCAACCTGAAGTGGACGGTGAAGGCCCTCTGGAAGGAGCTGGGGGCGGCGGCCAAGTCGGCCGAATCGAGGGCGGTAGAGGGCTATAAGAAGTCGAAGGACTTCTATGACGACTTGGCCGTGGCCCCGACCCATATTTGGCACGACGCCCTCGATGCCGTTAAGTCCCGGATGCCGGAGTTCGCCGACGCAGATCTTCGGGCCGAGTTCCCCCTCGTAGGCGCCGACGAGCAGGGTGAAGAGGTTCCTGGCGAGGAGGTTGCCGAGGACCCAGTGAGCCACGTGGTGGAGGTCGAGGACCTCGAGGTCGTACCTGGCCCAGAGGCGTAGAGCCCCCGCTCTCCTCCTTTTATTTTGTTTTCTTGAATTTTGTAAGGCTGGGGAGCCCAAAAATACCCTTTGTAAAACATTATCTTTGGCAGTAATAAAGTTTTTCTTCGGCTCCATAGAATTGCACTCTACCATCTGTTTGCAAGATATTTTTGTCTGTACCGTTGTGCTTTCATGTCCGGTTGGCCATCTGCTTGGCGATTGTCCGTCGAGTTGACTTCAATCACTGTCCGATGAGCGTGCCAAGCGTTGCCGAGGGGGTATCCCCATTGGCCCCGGAGTCGAGGGGAGATCGTTTAGACTTGGATAGACCTGACGCCCTTCACTGGGGCCTCGGATCCTCCGCGGGCCATAGGGCATCTCTGATTTCGAATGTTGACCACCATCCGGGGGTGACTGGGCAGGGTAGCTGCTCACTCGCCTCTTGCAAGGGCTTTCTGGTCCCTGGCATTGCGGTAGGGGAGCTACCCGCCAGGGATGGCCGAGTAAGGGCTCGACTGCCTCTGGGAGAACTTGGGTCCTTAGCGCAAGAGGGCTGTAAGAAGTCTACTGAGGATGACCGGGCAGTGAAGCTGCGCGGTTGCCTCTTGGCGATGGCTTTGATCTCTGGCGTCGTGGGTAGGCAACTACCAGCCTGGGATGAACGAGCGGGGTAGCCGCTCTGGTGCCTCTTGTGAGGGCTTTTGATCCCTGGCGTCGAGGGTAGGGAGCTACCAGCCGGAGTTGACCGAGCAGGGTAGCCGCTTGGTTGCCTCTTGCGAGGGCTTTTGATCCTTCAGGACGGGGACCGAGCAGGGTTACTACCCAGTGTCTCTTGGCGAGGGCTTTGATCCCTGTCGGTTGTGGTAAGAAGCTACCAGCCGGGGATAGCCGAGCAAGGACTTGACTGCCTCTGGGAGGACTTTGGTCCTTAGCGCTGGAGGGGCTGTAGAAGCCTACCAAGGACCCTTGGCCGGGCAGGGTTACTGCCCGGTGCCTCTTGGCGAGGGCATTTGTCCTGAAAGATAGCCGAGCGAGGGATCCTCGAGCTCGACTGCCTCCGGGAGGGCTTTTTGATTCTCGGTGTTGTGGCAGGGAAGCTGCCCGCTGGGGATAGCCGAGCGAGGGATCCTCGGACTCGACTGCCTCTGGGAGGGCTTTTTGATCCCTAGCATTGCGGTCGGGAAGCTACCCGCCAGGGGTGACCGAGCAGGGTAGTTGCTGGGCTGAATCTTGACATGGTGTAGCCCGACCGTCCAGCTGTAGGTGCGGGGAATGGGAGAGGTTGGAGCAACGGCGTGCGTAGCCAGCGCATTGAATGCGGGGGGAGGAGAAGCGCTAGGGCGCGTCGCTTCGATTCCGCCGGAGAAGGCTTGATGGCTGCCGCGTGGCAGCGAATCCTTAGGTGAAAGCGGGCGACTGTTGAGCTACGCAGTGGGCTATATAAGGCCGAAAGAGTATTGGTCCTTCCATCCTTCATAAACAGGTCGCCGAGAATGCAGGACTTCCCGTTTACCATCCCCGACATCGTCCACTTCGAAAACGTGTACCTTTACGACCCGTACTGCACCGAGGACATGGTGCAGCTGGTCTACGGGAGCATTGAGGAGCATTTCGGCCGACTGCTCCCCCGAAGACCCTCCCTGCTGCAGCTGCTAATGTACTCCATCTGGAGGGAGTCGCCGGGGCTTTACAACCCCCTGTCTGAGCTGCTCTATGATGAGGCCGTGGGCAAGCTGCTGTCTTTGAGGCGCTTCGGCCTAATCTCCGCGAACCGGCTGGCCCGCTCAGAGGCGCTCGTCCGCGAATGCTACGAGCTGAGGCTCGGGGTCGACGCGCGCGGGGGGAACCAGGGACAGAGGTTGGACCTTGTGCGGCCCCGGTTGGCGGAGATCTTTACCGAGTTCCATGAGCAGTGCTCGCTGCACCCCTTCCCCCACCGTTGTATTTTTCTTTTCTTTTTGCATGTATGGCTGATGAGCCCATAATACTCTTTGAATAAACAAAGCTTTTCTTTCCTTTTCGCAATACTCCATTGATCTTTATTAAATTAACAATAGATCCTAGGAAGAATTTACATTGCTTTAAAAGAAAGGTACAGGCTAGTAGATGACTTTATTGGCTTGGGCCGAGCTCCTTGAGGGGCTGTTGGCCCCCGTGCTTGGCATAGGGCATGGGGCTCCCTGAGCTCCGGGCTGGCCGTCCGCTGAAACGAGCATGATTTGACCGATGGTCAGGTCGGCGGGAGGGCGATGCTGCTCCTGCTCGTAGTTGGCCTGCCGTTTGTCCCTCAGGTAGGCGGCGAGGTGCCCAGACTGGATGAGCTCTTCGATGTAATCCCTCAGTTGTTTGCAGTCCTCCGTGGTGTGGCCCAGTACTCGGTGGAAAGCGCAGTAGGGGCCCCGGGTTCGCTTTGCGGCCTGACGCGGGATCGAGGGAACTTGAAGAACCCCTCGTTCTGGGCCTCCTCCAGCAAGGCCTCCTCCAGCAACACTGTGAGGGAGACGTTGAGGGGGGTATACTCTTGGAACTTTGGGTGGTAGGGCTGCTAACGCTCCGGCCTCTCCTTCCGAGCCCTCTTCTTCTGGTCGGTCCGTTCTGCTCGGGGGAAGTTAGCATTCACCTCAGATTCCAGCTGAATCTCGTGTTGGATATAGTGCCCTCAGAGTCAATTATTGGATCGCAGGCACGTGATTACAATGATTGAGGGAGGACCTATACCGGTAGGACAGTCTTACTCGAGAGGTTTGTATACTATCTGGTTTGTCTTTATCATCGTGTACATGCTTTAGGTGACATTGTAGTTCACTATTACACGTTGATAGAGAATAGTATGCTACCATGGTTTATCTTTATCATCGTGTACTGTTTTAGGTGACCTTACAGGTCACTATTGCACGTTTATAGAGCCTTTACGATTCTTGCTTGATGGCCAGCAGTATGATGGCGATCATATACGTGGGAGATGGGGTCCATAAGCACATCCTTAAAAGGTCCCTAGTCGTGGAAGTTTCGAGACTGGGCATCGATACTCCATTAGTAGACTAGTGTATACAGTCGAGACCCCGGCGAGGGGCGGTGGCCGGTCTCACAAGCCATTGGTGTCAATTGGTTCACCTAAGATGTATACAGGTGCTCATTGGGTTATGAGTACACCGGACAGGACTCGTCGGGAATATGCTAGTTGGTATTATACCTAGCGTCAGATAGCAGTTCTCTGGTGACATGTGTACAGGTTAGTTAATCGACCTGAGATCGTCATTTGTCTCGTGTGAGTTCCCACTGTGCTTTGATTACTACCCTACCACAGCTCAAAGGAGTCGTGCAAACAGGTTTTAGTTAGGTACAGTCCCGAGCCACATCGAGGCAGTGAGCGGATCGGCAAGGGTTTCGTCTCTTCCGGTATTGGGGGTGAGATCGCGCTGTGTTTAGGAGAGCCATTACACGAAGTCCTTGGCCAAGGCAGGAGATTTACTGGTAGGTATTCCAGTAGTATCTAAGGATGTTCTGGGCTACACTCCGACACGATTTGTACCGCTTTTGGGGGTCTAACTTTTACCAATCCCCTAGGCCCGACATGCGATGCTCATAGACGAACGGACCGGACTGTACGGATATTGTCACTGACAGGCTCAGTAGGGTGTCAGGATGAGTTCGCTCATTGACCTGCATTTTGGTCAATACCTGGTAGCCAGTTACGTACGGCTAGTACCTCTGACATGCTAGTTGTTAAATCCACAGCCAAAGTATTGACGAGTCTTTAGAGTCCCCCACAGACAGTTTCTCAAGTTTCGGGCGAAACGTTATAGAGACCATATGATATATGGCAGGGTCCGATCATATACGTGCAGTAGTGCACGGATCATGATCGGGCAGATCATACTAGTGGGCTTTGGTTTAAGCCGGATCCTAGTATTAGATTTGTTGGATTAGTTTAGTCTCATCGCATTCACATTCAGTCGGAATGCGGATGCAGGTATGTATATACAGGTGAGGGGTATCCTTGTGATCCGTCACGAGTTTACTTTGGATGTTGCCGGATCTTTTTTGTTGGACCAAACATTTGGATTAATGTTTGGATGGTGGAAATTATGAGCTAGAATTCATCATGAGATGCATTAAATGTGACATGGACATATATAGTGACTCATGGTCTCTTTTTTTGTGTAAAATGTCACATTAGTGTTTGATTTGTGTGTGGAATTGATAAGAGGAGAGAGAGGGGCATCCATGATATGGTGGTTAGCTCTCCTATTATGGTTTTAACTCACTCTCATTTTTATGATTCAATCACAAAAGAAAAGAAAGAGAAAAAACTTCTTCTTCTTCCTCTTTCTTCTCTAGCTCATAATCTCCATCAATGGCAACACCTTCAACCTCTATCCATCTCATGGATGCAAGAGACAAAGTGATCACAAACATGCTCTACATTACCTTGGACGCGTCGGCTAGCACACTTCGTACCCGAGTTGTTTCGGATGAAGCGGGAGCCCGTAAAAGGAATCGATGATGTGGTGCACTTTCCGACGAGGAGATCGAGACCGGAGTTTCCGCGAGGAGCTTGGGATGGTGGCCAAAGACCGAAGGACATGGATCGATCGGTATAGCCTTTCTATCCCTTCTCTTGTTAGCTAGTTGTAGGTTAATGGTTCGATCCGGGTTTTAAGCATACGATAGCGCCGGTTTCTTGTTTAGAAAATTTTTTCGTTTCCGCATTTTAGACTCGGAAAGACGGCCGGGACGCTACCGTACACTTACATGGTATCAGAGCCATGCCATTAACCTTTACTAGCTTGCTCTAACGTATTTAAAACTTCGATCGGCCGAATTTTCCAAAACCGCGATTTCAAAAAGTGCAGTTTCTGTCGAATTTTTTTTGTTGTCAAAATTTTTTTTGGTGAGTTGCGGAAAATCAGGCAGGCTGTTCTAAGAACACTGCAGAAAATTGGTGGCATGATAGCACTGTAGCGCCGCGAAACCGCGGCTGTAACCCCGTTTTGGCCGCGGTTCCGCCGCAGCACTGTAGCTGCACTGCACCATTTTTTCTACAGTGCTCTCTGACATGGAATTGGGGTTTCTAGTATTTTTAGTTTGGGCCCATATTTGTTTGAGTACTCGGAATTGTGCTTGGGGCCCACTTCGGGGAAATTTTGTAAATCGAAAATTTTAAATATGTTAGTTCACAGTATTTACATTATATCTGCGACCGTGAATGTCATTTGATCGGTAAATCCTGTCTAATTGCTATAGCCCTTTTAGACGGATTTGCGAACGTGACATTCACGTTGATGTTCTGTGTTGTGCTGTGATGTTGCGGATTTGTCATAGTGGATAGCCTGGATGTAATGGTAGTACAGTTTGGTTATATTTGTACATTTGATATTGCGGGACGAGCGTCCGACATGTGGACTGCCGTCACTGCCTGTTTATATATTTGGGGCACGACCGGGCTGAGGTCGATGTACCCGTTGTATATATTTTACTTTCTGTACTAGGATTACCCCACGGTGGGGTGCACGGGTAGCCGGGTTCTAGATGGCAACGGGCCCGCATCTCATGGCTTTGAGACGGAGGGGGCTTCACTCTAGAATTGGCGGGCTATTCGCCGCACTCGTAGGGGGTACAGGTTGACCCAAGGAGGGGTGCTCAAGTTACCGGATTCCGTGAAGTGCTGGGCGGTCCATTCACGTTGTTGAAGGGGGCTGCTTCGCTTCAGGTTTTGGCAGGAAACTTTCCTCGTCCGTAGGGGTCTAGGATTTCATTGCATAGGCTATCGACATGACCAGGGAAACGTCGGGTTTCAGTAGCAGCTCTATGAAACCCGGGGATCCCAGATTATCTTTATTGTTCTGTGATACTTATTATATTTCTGTGATGTTGCATTTTATCACGCCTTGAGCGAATATTATATATTGATATATATACTAGTAGATGTTGTATATGTTTTGCATCCGCGCTAGTCCATTCCCCGCTCTTTCGTTAGTTAAGTAACTTAACGGGTGATGACGGGACCTAGTGGCGAATGCGGATGGCATATACGTACATCGTATTTTCGTTCTTTTGTGGTGTGATTAATTGATGGGACTGCATTGATTCGGATCAATGCAAGCTAAACAAACCTGTTTGATGTTGTTGGAACATTTTTCAAAAAGCTGTTATTGCAAGGACGTTCTCTTTTGTTTTGCACAGTGGTATTCGGTTATGAATATCCAGCACCTCAGTCGACGAGGCAAGGGCCGAGATCCCTTCACCGGGAGTGACCCCTTGGACAGAAGTTTGCGTCAGGGTAATAACTTCACTATAGTCGATTACTTTTTGCTTTGCATCGTGGTATTCAGTTGGAATATCCTGCACCTCATTCTACGGGGAAAGAGCCGAGATCCCCTCACCGGGAGTGACTTCTTTAGCAAAGGTTTTCGCCACTATATTTTTATAGAAAGCTATCCCATTCCTTCAACGATATCAAGTTCATTATGTTAAAGGTTTTTCTCCAAAAACCATTCGTAGCCCTCCGTCATTTCAGGATGGTAGCACTTAGTATTCATGCTATGTATGTTGGCCTACGTCAAGGCATAGTGTATGGTAGCTATTTGTTACTTTTCTGTTGCATAGATAGATGCATTGGTTTGGGTCAGTCGTACTACTATTTTGGCCTTCGTCAAGGGTATGTACGGGTGGGTTCAAATTAACCTGGAAAATGACGGGTAGAACTTGACACGTGACTTATGATATGTTGGCCTACGTCAAGGTCATAAGAGCATGGGGTAAAAATCACATCGGGAGTTTCTAAAGAAACTGAAACTTGCCAGGCATGCGCATACCTTCTGTTGTGTGATAACGTGAGTGGATTCTATCACGTTATCATGCGATGATAGTTGGATCCCGATCCCCACTGATGAGTTGGTTTACTCCTCGGGTGATCCCGACTAATTCTTCTTTCAGGTTTGGAGGAGAATTTGAGGATACAGTGGGAGGTTTCCTGATTAGATAAATTGATAACCATTCTCATCCAGGTTAGAGTGCACGCTGAGTGTTTCTTTTCTCTCTCTCTTTGGCATCGACCATGACCCGACCCTTGACTATGACTCAGTGACCAAGTTAACCGAACCTTCTTAAAACACTGGCTTTTAGATTATCAAAGCTGCATACCTCATTGCCACTCCTACTTTTACCCTTTTCTCCAGAACACCTCGTATTACTACGAACATCTACTTCCATTGGATTAAACCATCGTATGGTTATATACGAACTCGAAGGAACTTATTCCAGATTCGAGGATGGTTTCCGGTTCTGGGGAAAATGAATAGGACTATTCAGTTGTCTTTTCCTTTTATCTTCTTTCAGGTTGCGAGTGCTCCTTGGATTAGGACAGTACACCTATTACGCTTATTGGATAGTCTTCTTCCAAACCATAGGCAGGTGCCGAACGGTAGGGAATGAAAAAAATCATTTAGCCTAAAAGGTGTACAGAAGGTATTAAGTTAAGACATATAAAGGGATTAGTAAGAGGGAAAAGTAAATTGCGACTGCTATCATTCATGACCAAACCAAGTATTTCATCGCCACTCCTACTTCACCTTTGTATTTCTCCGGAACACTCCGTATCACTACGAAGATCCACAGTTTATTGGATACTCCATCGTATGCTTATATACGAACTCGAAAGGACTTGTTCCAGTTCGTGGATGGATTCTGGTTCAGGAGAAATAGGAATAAGGTTTATTCAGTTGTCTTTTATCTTCACCTTCTCTCAGGTTGCGAGTGCTCCTAGGATTAGGACAGTACACCTATTACTCTTATTGGATAGTCTTCTTCCAAACCATAGGCTGGTGCCGAATGGTAGGGAAGGAAGAAAACCATTTAGTCTAAAGGGGAGTACAGAAGCTAATGACTAAAGACATATAAAGGGATTTGGAGAGATGGCAAAAAAATACACGGTTACAGTTGTGAATCTGATAATGGAAGAGGCATTACTAGGAATGCCCGGATACCCCTTCGAAACATTTATATGTTTCAGTTTCACTGTGTATTATTAAAAGAAAACTGATTTCCCAATTAGTCCTTGCTCCAGGGTATGTATTTACCAGGTTTGATTCTCATATCTGTATGGTTTTATAGATGATGAGTGGGAGTAAGTTATTGGAAATTGGGTGATCATCCTCATTATATCGGGATTCGTTGTAATTGGTGATATTTGAGGAAATCGCCTGGGCTGTTTGCCGGACGGCAAATATTTGGTTTTGAATATCTGTTGTTATGCACCAATTTCAAATTGATATATCTGAACGTTTATTGTCACGCCCCGTTTCCCAGAGTACGCTAGATTGGGCACGTGACATAGCCAACCGTGCTACCTGTGGGTAGGAAGTATCCATCCACAGTCGCATTACGGCTGTAGAGATATCAAGAACAAGATAAAACCATCTAAAACATGTCTATAATCCAGAATAACAGGAGTCAATAATAAATAAATGCGGAAGCAAATGATCCAATACAAATAACTGAAATGTATGTCCCATAATGCGGGCTCACATCAGGAAATAAATGCAGGAAATAAAACTAACTACTACAGAACTCACAGCTCAGCCTACTGGCTGAAGTACTCCTGCTCGGACTGCGACAGCGGTACAGGATCTGGGCCATGCAAAACCCAGACGTCAGCGCGTCATGTCAACAAGTAATATAATATGAACAATATAACAGGCAATGCAAAATAAACATAAATAAAATGAGAGTAGCAATAATATGAATCAAGCAGTGCAGGGTAGTGTGCAGTGGGTAACTAAACTGTTCTATCAGGTTTTCTATTCTAAAGTCTTTGAAATCAATTGGTGAATCGTCGATGTAACTCAATAGTATCCCGTGCATGCCCGGGACCACGGTCAAGACCCTCGGGGCTGAATCCGAGACGTGCCGCTAGGCAGTAACAGGTAGCAGGATGGGCGAGTGATGTCAGCATCATCACTCCGGGGCTGGCCTAGCCCGTAAGACTGATCAGAACAGGTATCGAACTATTGAGTTACAAGTCAGGTTTCACCTTTGATTTCCCCATACCCCCAAGTTATGTATGTCAAGTCAGGTATTCAGTAATCAAGAACTAATGCCAACACAGGATCAGGTAAAAGCAGGTTTGTCTGGATAGACAACAGGAACGGTCCATGAGGACTACGTGTCAGGTTTGTTGGCACTAGACACAAGATCAAGTAATGGGTCAGGTCATGGTACATCGGGTCAAGTCAACAATATACGTTACCATGTCAGGTATATCAAAATAAATACATGTAGCAATGTCAGGTTAGGATGTAAATAATATCGTGGGTGTGCTCACAATCAGTTATATATTCTAGCATGGGTATCAACAACATGAGATAAGCAATGAACTAAGTAATAGGCAGTTTCATTCATTATGCAATACAGTTATCGATTTATTACAGAGATGATTACAAGAGTGCAGTAAGAAAAATATAGCCGTTTAGTCATGTTAACAGGTTTAAGAACCCTTAGCGGTGCATTGATCTATGTAACGGTTCAGTACCGCCATTTCAGGTTAAAAGCATACAAGTGTCCGAATAGAAAAGAACTACAGGGATAAATGCCATAAGCCACGTTAACATTAAAATGTGATTAAACAGGTAAATATGGTTATTAGGTTCCATTTGCAATTGTAGGTTCCATGTTTAACAGTAAAATGATATAATGCAATATTGTACCGAAAATGAGAAATGATCATACCACGTTAAATTTACAGGTTTAGGGTGTCACAACATATATGTAAATATTGTATAGCATGTAGCAAGGGGTACTTGCCTCGACGGGTCGCGAACAGGGAAAAACGGAACGATAAACGTCGGCGGGGAAACTCGCGACGGACGCACGGTTCACGGATTGAACCCAAACAACGAACAATGAAACCACACGGGTCGGGGTACCTCACTGGAATGTCGGGTCACGTCGTCGGCACGGCCGGATTCTGGCGAGAATGTGAACAGTGAACATGCAATCAAGAATAGAAGAGAAAACAAAGAAGCAAGGAAGAATGAGAAGGAGACAAGGGCTTACGGTGGTCTGCAGAGGGTCGTGAGGATCGACCGTTGTCGAAGAAACTCCGGCGATGGCCTACGACTGCGGTGGAAGAAGTCTGCAGATCAAGAATCGTGTTAGAAGAGAAGGAAAGAAGAAGGAAGAGAGGAGGGGAGGTGGAACTCATCGAGGAGTGTGCGCGAGGGTCGGGGCTACGGGATAGAGGTCACCGGCGGCGACTCCAGCGACGGAGATGCGTGCAGGGAATTTCAGGCGGCCGCGGCGCTGGTGCAGGGAGTACTGGCACGTCGGGAAAGGAGGAGGAGGCTTGGTGAGGGGAGGATGAGGAGGCGAGGGTGCTGGTGTCGTCGGCGTTGGGGTTGCGGCGGCGAGGAAGGAGACGGCGGTGGCTAGGGTTCGAGGATGGAGGTGGGTTCGCGTTCTGGGTTCTGTTCTCGTGATAAAAAAAATTAAAAAATGAGGAGGGAAGTTTTAAAATAAGAGAGAGAGAAAGATTATGGGAGAGAGAGAGATTTGAGGGGTAGAGAGAGAGAGATAGAGAAGGTGGGGCCCATGGGAGATTATAGCCTTGTGATTGGCTGAAGAAGATTTAAAGGTTTAGGAAAATATATTAAAAGATTTAGTATAACAGTAATATATATATATATATATATATATATATATATATATATATAAGTTAAAGATTATTAAAATTTGGGATTTTGGAGCCAAATAAAACATTTCCAAATCGCGTCTAGGTCGGGTCCAAAAATATGAAATTTAAATAATAGGATTTTAAGCGGGTTCCAAACTTTAAAATTAAGTGTCTTATGATTAAAAAGCATACCCCCAAAACGGACACACGTACGCGCACGTAGCCATCCAAACTCGCCCGTTTCATTGAACGGGACGAGCACATGATGCACGGACGCTACCACAAGGCTAGGGGTGTCGAGTAGACTAAGATGAATATTTTTAATTTTATTTTAGATGCCAAAAATTGTAATATGCAGAAATGACTTTGCCGGGTAAAATTTTGCAGTAAGCAACAACAAGCAAGCTATAAGAAATGAGTACCACATTATACTCAAACAGTAACCGAAAATAGTAGTATTGGGCTCGAGTGTTACATTATACCCAACTACAAAAAGAATTTCGTCCTCGAAATTCCAAGAATACAAAAAAACTACAAGAAGAGGTGAGGAAACTTCTGTCCGACTTCATCTTCTCGTTCCCAAGTGGACTCTCCATGCGATCGATTACCCCAAGAAACAAGCACAAGGGGGATAACCTTATTCTTGAGAACCTTTTCCTTTCGATCCACGATTTTAACCGGTCGCTCCTCAAAAGTCATGTCTTCTCGTACTGTTAGCTCCGAATGATCCAATACGTGCGTTTCATCTCGAACGTACCTTCTTAGTTGAGATACGTGAAACACATCGTGCACACTTGCCAAGGACCGCGGTAACGCCAAACGGTACGTTACCTCACCAACACGCTCCAAGATCTCAAAGGGTCCAACGAATCGAGGACTAAGCTTTCCTCGACTCCCAAAACGAATCACCCCACTAGTCGGTGATATCTTCAAGAATACCAAATCATCCACGGCGAACTCTAGAGGTCTTCTTGATGTGTCTGCCCAACTCTTCTGTCGGTCTTGAGCTGCCCTCATATGATTTCTGATAGTGTTAACCTTCTCAACTGTCTGCACAACCAAATCTGGTCCCAACAATCTTCATTCACCGACATCATCCCAACAATCAGGTGAACGGCACTTACGACCATACAAAGCTTCAAACGGAGCCATCTGGATAGTTGCCTGAAAACTGTTGTTGTAAGAAAACTCTACCAAATGTAGATGATCCTCCCAAGAACCCTTGAAGTCCAACATGCATGCCCTCAACATATCTTCAAAAGTTTGGATCGTTCTCTCTGACTGACCATCAGTTTGAGGACGATAAGCTGTGCTAAACTTTAATCGAGTCCCCAAACTTTCCTGTAAACTCCGCCAAAAGTGTGATAAGAACCGAGTGTCACGATCGGACACGATGCTCACCGGTACTCCATGCAATCTTACAATCTCCTGCATGTACCGCTCCGCCAAGGTCTCTGTTGATTGACCAACCCGAAAAGGAATAAAGTGAGCTGCCTTGGTCAACCGATCAATAATCACCCATACAACATTGTTGCCTTTTGGACTCCGCGGTAAAGCCGTCACGAAATCCATGGTTATATGTTCCCACTTCCACTGAGGAATCGGAAGTGGTTGCAATAAACCAGCAACCCTTTGATACTCAGCTTTAACTTGCTGACACACCAAGCACTTAGCCACAAAGCGAGCAATCTCCCGTTTCATGCCTTCCCACCAGAAATGCTATCGAATATCTCGGTACATCTTCGTGCCTCCTGAATGTACAGAATAAACTGAACTATGTGCCTCCTTCATAAGCTCTTCACGAACATCTCCCTTTGGCACACACAAACGGCTACCGTACCTCAGCGAACCATCTTCGTGGATCAGTAAATCTGTTCGTAGTCCGGCTTCAACTTGCTCTCGAAACTTTTGCAGTCTAGGATCCTGGGATTATGCTGCTTTAATTTTCTCAATCAAAGACGACTGCACTTGCAGCTGCATCAACTGTCCTGTAGAACGTTGTAGCACAACCTCCAAGTCAAATCTTCGAAAATCTGCAAGGATCTCCTTCTGCGTAGTTAACACCTGAATTGCTGGTAACCGACTAAGCGCATTCGGCACAACATTGACCTTCCCCGGATGGTACTTAAGATCAAGATCGTAGTCAGCCATCAGCTCCAACCATCTACGCTACCTCATGTTAAGCTCCTTCTGAGTGAACACATACTTCAAGCTCTTATGATCTGTAAAGACTTCGACTCTTTCGCCCAAAAGGTAGTGTCTCCAAATCTTCAAAGCGAAAATCACAGCCGCAAGCTCCAAGTCATGAGTTGGATAATTCTACTCATGGATCTTCAATTGTCTCGATGCGTACGCTACAACCTTACCGTGCTGCATCAAAACACATCCCAATCCTTTCCCAGATGCGTCGCTGTGAATCACCAATCCTCCGGAATTGTCTGGCACGGTCAGAATAGGGGCGGTTATCAGCTTCTGCTTCAACGTCTCGAAAGCTAACGCACACTTATTCGTCCATACAAAAGGTACCTCCTTGCGCGTAAGCTTGGTTAACGGTTCTGCCAGACGAGCAAAGTTCTCCACAAATCTTCTGTAGTATCCGGCGAGTCCAAGAAAGCTTCTTATCTCCGCAACATTCTTTGGAATTGGCCAATCACGAACGGCTGCAATCTTTTCGGGATCGACGGCAATTCCATTGCCCGACACAACATGCCCCAAAAACTTTACTTCCTCCAGCCAAAACTCGCACTTACTCATCTTCGCATACAACTTCTCCTGTCTCAACGTCTGCAGCGTGATCTTCAAATGCTTAGTATGCTCCTCAAATCTCTTCGAGTAAACCAGAATATCGTCAATGAATACCACAATGAACTGATCCAAGAATGGTGAAAAGATTCGGTTCATCAAGTCCATGAATACTGCTGGCGCATTCGTTACTCCGAAGGGCATCACTAAGTACTCGTAATGTCCATACCGAGTTCGGAATGCCGTCTTGCAAATATCTTCTGCTTTCACTCGGACCTGATGATATCCGGATCGCAAATCCAGCTTCGAGAATACCCTCGCGCCACTAAGCTGCTCAAAAAGTTCTCCAATGCGAGGGATCGGGTACTTGTTCTTAATAGTCACCCGGTTTAATTCTTGATAGTCGATGCACATCCTTCTTGTGTCATCCTTCTTCTTTACTAGAAGAACTGGAGCTCCCCAAGGCGAGTTACTGCTTCGAATCCAACCCTTCTCAAGCAATTCAGCAACCTGCTTCTTGACTTCTTCCAACTCTACTTGTGCCATTGGATAATACGCTTTGGATACTAGTGCTGCACCAGGAATAAGATCCATTGCGAACTCCACGTCTTGCTTCGGCGGTAAACCCGATATATCTTCAAATACGTCCATAAAATCGTGAACAACCGCCGGCTCTTCACCACTATCAACTTCCATTGCTGCAAGAATATTGTTTGTCGGCCTAGCCCTAAACTCGACTGGCCCGACAGAACTGCTTCCTTACCGCAACTGCTGTCTGCTGCAAACTCCCTTTCATCCCAGATAAACTCTGCTGTTCTCGGCTGCCGCAAGTACTGGTGAGAAAGTAGTCAAACCCAGGGAGACAATCTGCCTCTGGATGTCCACGTCCAAGCTGTGCATGAACCTCCGTGCCCTGTCTGCATCGTTGGCAACTAAAGGTCCAGCGACTCTACTGAATCTTGTCCATTCTGCTGCGTGCACAACTACGGGTGCTCCCTTCTGCTTTAGCCCGATAAATTTCTCTTCCATTTCCTCCCGTGCAGTCCGCGGGAAGAACTTCTCCAGGAAACTCTTTGAGAAATCCGCCCACTTGATCGGCTTGGGCAAATGGTTCTCCTCTACAAGCCACCATTCTCGGGCGTAGTCCACTAACTGAATGCGTACCACATCAACTCTTTTGTCATCTGGAATCTGTGCCGCAATCAGCAAATTCTCCGTGTCAACTAGCCACTGCTCGGCTGGCAACGACTCCTCCAAACCAGTGAATGTAGACGGACACAAACGTCTGAAATCTGCCACGGTCCCAACTCGGTCAACTGGTTTAGCTTCAACCTTATCTACGGACTGCTGAACGGTCCGCAAACCTTCCTGAAATGATTCTGCTTGCTGCTGGATCAGCTCGGTCTGCCTCTTTTGATTTTCTAGCATTCCTCTTATCACTCCAAGCATGGCGGCTTTGTCCACACGCCTCTGGTACGTCTTGAAATTCTTATCTGTCATATTCCTGAAATCAAAAACACCCAACATTAGCATGATGATAGATTCAATATATAGATCAAGGCTAGAACTCCAAAATACTTAAATAGAGTACCGCATTGTAACTATGCCGCGGTATCATAGCCACAATTACTTAACTCCACCCAAGTCGTCTAAGTCCTAGAGATAACAAGAAATCATGTTTTTCGAGTCGACATGCAAAGGAAGTTTGCACATCGTAAAAGATATAATCAGGAAGGATGTGATTCAAGAATGGTAAACGGCAAAGTGGCAGGACATGTTTCCTAACACGGGTATTCTGATTCGTGTATTGGGTACAATACCCAACTACAAAAGAATTAACCCAACTAACCTATGGCTCTGATACCAAAAGAACCATGTCATGCCCCGTTTCCCAGAGTACGCTAGATTGGGCACGTGACATAGCCAACCATGCTACATGTGGGTAGGAAGTATCCATCCACAGTCGCATTACGGCTGTAGAGATATCAAGAACAAGATAAAACTATCTAAAACATGTCCATAAACTAGAATAACAGGAGTCAATAATAAATAAATGCGGAAGCAAATGATCCAATACAAATAACTGAAATGTATGTCCCATAATGCGGGCTCACATCAGGAAATAAAACTAACTACTACAGAACTCACAGCTCAGCCTACTGGCTGAAGTACTCCTGCTCGGACTGCGACAGCGGTACAGGATCTGGGCCATGCAAAACCCAGACATCAGCGCGTCATGTCAACAAGTAATATAATATGAACAATGTAACAGGCAATGCAAAATAAACATGAATAAAACGAGAGTAGCAATAATATGAATCAAGCAGTGCAGGGTAGTGTGCAGTGGGTAACTAAACTGTTCTATCAGGTTTTCTATTCTAAAGTCTTTGAAATCAATTGATGAATCGTCGATGTAACTCAATAGTATCCCGTGCATGCCCGGGACCACGGCCAAGCCCCTCGGGTCTGAATCCGAGACGTGCCGCTAGGCAGTAACAGGTAGCAGGATGGGCGAGTGTGTTGGAGATAGCGCCCTCAGAGTCAATTATTAGGTCACAGGTACGTGATTGTAATGATTGAGGGAGGACCTATCCCGGTAGGACAGTCTTACTCGAGATGATAGTATGCTATCTGGTTTACCTTTATCATCGTGTACTGCTTTAGGTGACCTGACACGTCGCTATTACACGTTGATAGAGCCCCTAGGATTCTTGCTTGACCACCAGCAGTATGAGGGCGATCATATAAGTGGGAGCTGGGGTCTATAAGCTTATCCTTAAAAGGTCCCTAGTCGTGGGAGTTTCGAGACTGGGCATCGATACTCCATTAGTAGACTAGTGTATACAGTCGAGACCCCGACGAGGGGCGGTGGCCGGTCTCACAAGCTACTGGTGTCAGTTGGATCACCTAAGATGTATGCAGGTGCTCATTGGGTTATGAGTACACCGGACAGGACTCGCCGGGAACATGCTAGTTGGTCATATACCAGACGTCAGATGGCAGTTCCCTGGTGACATGTGTGCAGGTTAGTTCATCGACCTGGGGATCGTCATTTGTCTCGTGTGAGTTCCCACTGTACTTTGATTACTACCCTACCACGGCTCAAAGGAGTCGTGCAAACAGGTTTTAGTTGGGTACAGTCCCGAGCCACATGGAGGCAGTGAGCGTATCTTCAGGGGTTCGTCTCTCCCGGTATTGGGGGTGAGGTCGTGCTGTGTCTAGGAGAGCCATTACACAAAGTCCTTGGCCAAGGCAAGGAGATTTACTGGTAGGTATTCCAGTAGTATCTCAGGGTGTTCTGGGCTACACTCCGACACGACTTGTACCGCTTTTGGGGGTCTGACTTTTACCAACCCCCTAGGCCCGCCATGCGATACTCATAGACGAACGGACCGGACTGTACGGATATTGTCACTGACAGGCTCAGTAGGGTGTCAGGATGAGTTCGCTCACAGACGTCCCTTTTGGTCAATACCTGGTGGCCCGTTATGTATTGGCTTATACCTCTAACGTGCTAGTGGTTAAATCCACAACCAAGGTGTTGATGAGTCTTTAGAGTCCCCCACATTTCAGTTACTCAGCTTTCGGGCGAAAGGTTGTAGAGGCCGTATGGAGATATGGCAAGGTCCGATCAGATACGTGCGGTATTGCACGGATCAGGATCGGACAGTTAGTACTATAGGCCGTATGGATATATGGCAGGGTTCGATCAGATACGTGCAGTATTGCACGGATCCGGATCGAACGGATATTACTAGCCGGCTTTGGTTTAAGCCGGATCCTAGTATAGTACAGTGTAGATTTTGTCTCATTGCATTTGTATTTCGGTCGAAATACAGATGCGGGTGTGTATGCACAGTATCGGGGTTTTCCCGTAATTTATTACGGGACCAGTTTTCTGGAGTTGCCAGTTTGCTTTCCGTTTCGGCCAATTTCCTTTGTTCCGTTCATTGGCCGAAGATTGGTGGAGGAGGGTTTATTTGCATTGTTGCAAATAGGCATTAGTGGAAGGGGTTCTTTGCATCTTGTTGCATCATGATGGCTTTCATGATGTGCACCATCCTTTGACTTGATTTCTTCATGATGGCATGACTTTTTGAGTCATCATGGTTCATGATGGTTGGACTTTGTGAGGTGATGATGGTGGTGTTGAGTGTTGAGTTTTCCTTACTATCATTTCTTTTGCATGATAGCTTTCCTCTCTCTCTTTTTGGTATTAGATGAGAATGGCTCCCATGTTTTTTGGTTCACTCTCCCACTCACTCCATTCTCTCCTCTCCACCATTGTGGCCGGCCAAGCATGGGATGGGGCTGTCCCAATTTTGTGGAGTGGGGTTTTTGCTCATTTGATGTTCCAAAATCCCCAAAGTCCCTCCATATAGTTCTTGTATCATTCCTCCATCAAAATGGCACCTCCTACAACCCCAAAATGAGACTTCTTCACTACACATTCTACAGCAAATCTTGGGCACGTCGAGTAGCCGGCTTCGTGCCCGAGTTGCCTCGGCATTGAGGTGGGAGCCCGTAAAAGAAGTAGGCGATGTGGTGCACTTCCGGCGACGAGGAGGAGACGGGACATTTCCGCAGGAGATCGGGACCATGACGAGAAGACCGGAGGACTTGGATCGTCGGTATATCTCTATTCCCTTTCTTGTAGTTAGCTAGGACTAATTAATGGTTCGATCCGGGTATTAGTGCGCGGCGGTTTGCCAGTCCAAGAAAAATTTAAGTTTATCACCGCTTCCGCATTCCGGCGTCGGATTGACGGCCGGGGCGCCGCCGTGCACTTACAGTGGTATCAGAGACTCCCCATTAACTTAGTCTAGCTTTGTGTAATGTGTTTTTCAGTTCCGATCGATCGAAATGTTCAAAAACCCGTATTTGCCCACATCAGTTTTCTGTTGAAACTTTTTGGTCCCCAAAAATTTTTCAGGTTGTAAAATATTGATGTACTGGAAAATCTAAGAGCTCTGTAAAAATTCGACGAAGTAACTCCACGGTGGGAGCGCGGAACCGCCGCGAAAACCCCCTTCCCGCCGCCCTTCCGCCGCACACTGTGGAGATCACTTCACCAATTTTTTACAGAGGCCTTCTGGGCTTAAAATATGGGTTTTGGAATATTAAAATTGGGCCCATGTTTTCTGTGAGTGCTACAGTTTTGATTGGGGGCCCACTTGTTAATTTTTGATCGATCGGATATTTTAAACACATTTTTCACAGTATTTACATTATATCTGCGACCGTGAATGTCACTTGATCGGTAAATCCGGTCTAACTGCTATAGCACGGTTAGACGGATTTGCGAACGTGACTTTCACGTTGATGTTTTGTTTTTGCTGTGATGTTGCGGATCGGTCGTGGGGATAGCCTGGATGCAATGCTAGTACAGTTTTGTTGTATTATGTACATTTAATATTGCGGGGCGAGCGTCCGACATGTGGACTGCCGTCACTGCCTGTTTGTATTATTATTTTGGGGCACGACCTGGTTGCGGTCGATGTACCCGTTGTATGTATATTTTACTTTCTGTACTAGGATTGCCCCGCGGAGGGGTGCACGGATAGCCGGGTTCTGGAGGGCAACAAGCCCGCATCTCATGGCATTGAGACGGAGGGGGCTTCACTCTAGGATTGGCGGGCTATTCGCCGCACTCGTAGGGGGTACAGGTTGACCCAGGAGGGGTGCCCAAGTTACCGGATTCCGTGAAGTGCTGGGTGGTCCATTCACGTTGCTGAAGGGGGCTGCCTCGCTTCAGGTTTTGGCGGGTAACTTGCCGCGCCCGTAGGGGTCTAGGATTTCATTGCACGGGCTATCCACACGACCAGGGGAACGTCGGGTTTCAGCGGCTCTGTGAAACCCGGGGATCCCAGATATCTGTATTGTTTCTGTGATGCTGTACATTTCTGTGATGTTGCATTTTATTCACGCCTTGAGCGAATATAATATATTGGTATATATATTAGTAGATGTTGTATATGTTTTGCATCCGCGCTAGTCCAGTCCCCGCTCTGTCGTTAGTTAGCTAACCTAACGAGTAATGACGGGACCCAGTGGCGAATGCGGATGGCATATACGTACATCAGTATATTTTCGTTCTTTGTGGTGTGATCAATTGATGGGACTGCATTGATTCGGATCAATGCAAGTTTAAACACAAACCTAATCTGATGTTGTTGGAACACTTTTTCAAAAAGCTGTTATTGCAAGGACGTTCACTTTTGTTTTGCATCGCGGTATTCATTTAGAATATCCTGCTCCTCAATCGACGAGGCAAGGGCCGAGATCCCTTCACCGGGAGTGACCCCTTGGACAGAAGTTTGCGTCAGGGCATTAACTTCACTATAGCCGATTACTTTTGCTTTGCACCATGGTATTCAGTTGGAATATCCTGCACCCCATTCTACGGGGAAAGAGCCGAGATCCCTTCACCGGGAGTGACCTCTTTAGCAACGGTTTTCGTCACTATATTTTCAAAAAGCTATCCGTTCCTTCAACGATATCAAGTTCTTTACGTTAAAGGTTTTCGCCAGAAACCATTCGTAGCCCTCCGTCGTTTCATATGGGTGGTCAATAGTATTCAAGCTGTGTATGTTGGCCAAAGTCAAGGCACAGTGTTTGGTAGCTATTGGGTATTCATATGCAGCATAGATAGATGCGTTGGTTTGGAACAGTCGTACTGCCATGTTGGCCAAAGTCAAGGGTATGTACGGGTGGATTCAAATTAACCTGGAGAATGACGGGTAGAACTTGACATGTGACTTATGATATATTGGCCAAAGTCAAGGTCATAAGAGCATGGGGCAGAAATCACATCGGGAGTTTCAAAAGAACTGAAACTTGCCAGATATGCGCATACCTTCTGGAGTGTGATAGCGTGAGCGGATTCCGTCACGTTATCATGCAATGATAGTTGGATCCCGATTCCCACTGATGAGTTAGTTTACTCCTCTGGTAACCCCGACTAATTCTTCTTTCAGGTTTGGAGGAGAATTTGAGGTACAGTGGGAGGTTTCCAGATTAGATAAATTGGTTACCATTCTGATCTAGGTTAGAGTGCACGCTGAGTGTTTCTTTTCTCTCTCTCTTTGGCAGCGACCATTGACCCGACCCTAAGACTTTGACTCAGTGACCAAGTTGACCGAACCTTCTTAAACACCGGCTTTTGGATTGTCAGAGTTGCAAACCTCATTGCCACTCCTACTTTTACCCTTTTCTCCAGGACACCCCGTTTTACTACGAACGTCCACTTCCATTGGACAAAACCATCGTATGGTTAGATACGAACTCGAAAGAATTTATTCGAGGATGGTTTCCGGTTCTGGAGAAAACGGATAGGATTATTCAGATGTCTTTTCCTTTTACCCTCTCTCAGGTTACGAGTACTCCTTGGTTTAGGGGTAGTACACCTATTACGCAAATTGGATTGTCTTCTTCCAAACCTTAGGCTGGTGCCGACCGGTAGGGAATGAAGAAAACCAATTAGCATAACGATGGTGTGCAGAAGGTATTAAGTTCAGACAAAGCAAGCGATTAGTAAGAGGGCAAAGTAAATTGCAACAGATATTCACGACCAAACCAGGTTTTTCATTACCACTTCCAAATCACCTTTGTATTTCTCCAGAACACTCCGTATCACTACGAAGATCCACAGTTTATTGGATACTCCATCGTATAGTTATATACGAACTCGAAAGGAACTTGTTCCAGTTCGGGGATGGATTCTGGTTCAGGAGAAATAGGAATAAGGTTTATTCGGTTGTCTTTTATCTTCACCCTCTCTCATTGCGAGTGTTCCTAGGATTGGGACGGTACACCCATTATGCTTATTGGATAGTCTTCTTCCAAACCATAGGCTGGTGCCGAACGGTAGGGAAGGAAGAAAACCATTTGGCCTAAAAGGGTGTGCAGAAGGTAAAGACTAAAGACATATGAAGGGATTTGGAGAGGTGGCAAAGAACTATACGGTTACAGTCGTGAATCTGGAAGAGGCATTACTAGGAATACCAGAATACCCCATCGGAACATTTCAATGTTTCAGTTTCACTGTGTAATGTTAAAGGAAAACTGATTTCCCGATTAGATACTTACTCCAGGGTATGTATTTACCAGGTACGATTCTCACATCTGTATGGTTTTACAGATGATGAGTGGGAGTAAGTTATTGGGAATTGGGTGATTATCCTCATTATATCGGGATTCGTTGTAATCGGTGATATTTGAGGAAATCACCTGGGCTGTTTGCCGGTCGGCAAATATTTGGTTTTGAATATCCGCTGTTATGCACCAATTTCAAATTGATATATCTGTACGTCTATTTTCATAGAGTGAGATATACCTTTCTGAAATTATGTCTACGATATTTACCTATATCAGTGGATGGTTAGGTAAGGAGCATTAAACAGCAGTGTAATTCTTCTTAACCATAAGTACAGTTTTCAACCTACGACACACAGTGAATGAGTTATCAGACTCAAGGGACTTATACAAAGGATTGTATGTTGTCCAGGGTCCATCAGGACAGACGGGTTGGTCCTCGTACTATATTCGGTTTACTTATGACTTCTCTAGTTTTTAGACAGGTGTTTCGCGGAAACACAGGGTCCAATTTTGAGAAGTTATAGGTATTTGAAAAGAGTAGAGAACCAGGTATAGCAAGTATCGGGATTCTTCAAAGAGATCGAAGATGTAGATACTTGTGTATGGTATTCAGTTGATAGTAATGATAAAGAGATCTTGCTTCTCTTTCAGGTTACTCATGATTGGAAGTATTCCTAAGTTGAGTAACGCTGATCGGCCTCCTTCCATTTAGTTGACATGCGCTGGGGACAGCTGCATGATTTGAATCTGGTTCAATTAAATCAGTGCCTCTGTTTCTATATTGGATATAAAACAGTTCATATCTTAACGATGTTAAGGTACGGGGAGTTGTCCGGTTTATGATTAAAACCAGACACTGGACAGCTCAAGGCACGTTTCTGTAATGGCTGTTTGTGGGTTGACCCAGGCTATGACGAGGGTTGACTTTCTACCATCTGGATGAACATTAGCGATATTGTTCTAGACTCGCCACAGTTTTATTAAAAATGGATTTTTTCAGAAAACAGTAGTGGGAGTATGGTAGAACTGGAAGTGATTCCAGAACCACAAACGATTACTGAAGATTTGATAAGGAACCTAAAGATTCAATCTGGATTGACATTCCATTGGCCACTCCGCAGATAAGGTGGGTAACTTCAGGCACCCGAGAGGCACTACGGTAGCCTCAAGGACGGTGACAGGGAAGTTCTTGTTTACCCACAATTGCCATTGCTGTTGTTCCAGGTTACGAGACCCGGCGGGAGGATGAGTATAGCATCGTTCTAAACCAGTTTTAGAAGTGTACGTCTATATGACTCTGCCAGAGGGTTGTCGTAGTCAGTGGGAGCAGCGGAAGCATTGGTGGACATGTTGCTTATGTCTATTTATAGACTAGAGCAGATGTAGCGGAGATAGATCATCTATTTCTGACGTGACAGTCATGGGTTTGACTTCATCAGAATAGGGGATGGATCTGTTGAGAAGGTAGTAGGGTGTGATATCCTGGTATTTGGATGATATACACAGAGTAGGAAAAGAAACTCCTACACTACGATCGGTTATACTTTGGTCGTCACACAGTTGTTTCTCCACAAAGGAAATGGATTTTATATCAGACATACTGGTTACTAGATCTATGTTTTCAGATCTAGATTTGGGTGGTTTCCCAATCAGGGTACTTGACAGCATTCTAAGAGTATTTAGGATGGACGACTCCTGGCACGGTAGTGTACCTGCAGATAATGGAGTCACCCTCTCCAAAGGTGTCTTACAGACTAAAGGGGAGAGGGACGGGCATGATTGGCAGATCACTTGCTCAGGCAATTGAGTCAATCGTGAGATGTCAAGTACCACACCAGATGTTGTTCTTGCACTAGATGCAATAAGTTGACATTAATCCAATCCTGGAGAAACAGTCGGAAGCAGTTTTAGAACATAAGTGGATGTTCTAGGGATATGATAACGACAGCCTCATTCAGGAGACAGTTATCATTCCAGGCTTCCAAGGTGACATGGACGACAAGGAGGTTGTCAGAGTTATAGTTTTCCTTCTGATGAGGGGCAGTATTTTGGACAGGTGGTCCAAGGCAATACTGAGGGAGGCATGGCGCGCAGGATACTGATTAAGTTCAGTTGACGATACAGTCTAAGAAGTTTGGATTTGGAGTTCATTTATGAGCTAGGTCCCATCAGACATCCAGACATATTCTGAGACAGGTATTGCTCTTTTCGGGAGATGGCTTTCTCCGCGAACTTGAGATATAGAGAGACATAGAAAGGAACAACTGAGCGGATCCACTCACTGAGGCTATTCCTCGAACGCAATAGTTCCGCAAACGAGCTTTGTGAGACTGACTAGTAGAGGAGTTGGATGTTCGGTATCACACGGGCTGTGAGTATGCGACATCGCAATAATTAGCCTTGAGTGCAAGTGGGAGATTGTTGGAGATAGTGCCCTCAGAGTCAATTATTAGGTCACAGGTACGTGATTGTAATGATTGAGGGAGGACCTATCCCGGTAGGACAGTCTTACTCGAGATGATAGTATGCTATCTGGTTTACCTTTATCATCGTGTACTGCTTTAGGTGACCTGACACGTCGCTATTACACGTTGATAGAGCCCCTAGGATTCTTGCTTGACCACCAGCAGTATGAGGACGATCATATAAGTGGGAGCTGGGGTCTATAAGCTTATCCTTAAAAGGTCCCTAGTCGTGGGAGTTTCGAGACTGGGCATCGATACTCCATTAGTAGACTAGTGTATACAGTCGAGACCCCGACGAGGGGCGGTGGCCGGTCTCACAAGCCACTGGTGTCAGTTGGATCACCTAAGATGTATACAGGTGCTCATTGGGTTATGAGTACACCGGACAGGACTCGCCGGGAACATGCTAGTTGGTCATATACCAGACGTCAGATGGCAGTTCCCTGGTGACATGTGTGCAGGTTAGTTCATCGACCTGGGGATCGTCATTTGTCTCGTGTGAGTTCCCACTGTACTTTGATTACTACCCTACCACGGCTCAAAGGAGTCGTGCAAACAGGTTTTAGTTGGGTACAGTCCCGAGCCATATGGAGGCAGTGAGCGTATCTTCAGGGGTTCGTCTCTCCCGGTATTGGGGGTGAGGTCGTGCTGTGTCTAGGAGAGCCATTACACAAAGTCCTTGGCCAAGGCAAGGAGATTTACTGCTAGGTATTCCAGTAGTATCTCAGGGTGTTCTGGGCTACACTCCGACACGACTTGTACCGCTTTTGGGGGTCTGACTTTTACCAACCCCCTAGGCCCGCCATGCGATACTCATAGACGAACGGACCGGACTGTACGGATATTGTCACTGACAGGCTCAGTAGGGTGTCAGGCTGAGTTCGCTCACAGACGTCCCTTTTGGTCAATACCTGGTGGCCCGTTATGTATTGGCTTATACCTCTAACGTGCTAGTGGTTAAATCCACAACCAAGGTGTTGATGAGTCTTTAGAGTCCCCCACATTTCAGTTACTCAGCTTTCGGGCGAAAGGTTGTAGAGGCCGTATGGAGATATGGCAAGGTCCGATCAGATACGTGCGGTATTGCACGGATCAGGATCGGACAGTTAGTACTATAGGCCGTATGGATATATGGCAGGGTTCGATCAGATACGTGCAGTATTGCACGGATCAGGATCGAACGGATATTACTAGCCGGCTTTGGTTTAAGCCGGATCCTAGTATAGTACAGTGTAGATTTTGTCTCATTGCATTTGTATTTCGGTCGAAATACAGATGCGGGTGTGTATGCACAGTATCGGGGTTTTCCCGTAATTTATTACGGGACCAGTTTTCTGGAGTTGCCAGTTTGCTTTCCGTTTCGGCCAATTTCCTTTGTTCCGTTCATTGGCCGAAGATTGGTGGAGGAGGGTTTATTTGCATTGTTGCAAATAGGCATTAGTGGAAGGGGTTCTTTGCATCTTGTTGCATCATGATGGCTTTCATGATGTGCACCATCCTTTGACTTGATTTCTTCATGATGGCATGACTTTTTGAGTCATCATGGTTCATGATGGTTGGACTTTGTGAGGTGATGATGGTGGTGTTGAGTGTTGAGTTTTCCTTACTATCATTTCTTTTGCATGATAGCTTTCCTCTCTCTCTTTTTGGTATTAGATGAGAATGGCTCCCATGTTTTTTGGTTCACTCTCCCACTCACTCCATTCTCTCCTCTCCACCATTGTGGTCGGCCAAGCATGGGATGGGGCTGTCCCAATTTTGTGGAGTGGGGTTTTTGCTCATTTGATGTTCCAAAATCCCCAAAGTCCCTCCATATAGTTCTTGTATCATTCCTCCATCAAAATGGCACCTCCTATAACCCCAAAATGAGACTTCTTCACTACACATTCTACAACAAATCTTGGGCACGTCGAGTAGCCGGCTTCGTGCCCGAGTTGCCTCGGCATTGAGGTGGGAGCCCGTAAAAGAAGTAGGCGATGTGGTGCACTTCCGGCGACGAGGAGGAGACGGGACATTTCCGCAGGAGATCGGGACCATGACGAGAAGACCGGAGGACTTGGATCGTCGGTATATCTCTATTCCCTTTCTTGTAGTTAGCTAGGACTAATTAATGGTTCGATCCGGGTATTAGTGCGCGGCGGTTTGCCAGTCCAAGAAAAATTTAAGTTTATCACCGCTTCCGCATTCCGGCGTCGGATTGACGGCCGGGGCGCCGCCGTGCACTTACAGAGTGATGTCAGCATCATCACTCCGGGGCTGGCCTAGCCCGTAAGACTGATCAGAACAGGTATCGAACTGTTGAGTTACAAGTCAGGTTTCACCTTTGATTTCCCCATACCCCCAAGTTATGTATGTCAAGTCAGGTATTCAGTAATCAAGAACTAATGCCAACACAGGATCAGGTAAAAGCAGGTTTGTCTGGATAGACAACAGGAACGGTCCATGAGGACTACGTGTCAGGTTTGTTGGCACTAGACACAAGATCAAGTAACGGGTCAGGTCATGGTACATCAGGTCAAGTCAACAATATACGGTACCATGTCAGGTATATCAAAATATATACGTGTAGCAATGTCAGGTCAGGATGTAAACAATATCGTGGGTGTGCTCACAATCAGTTATATATTCTAGCATGGGTATCAACAACATGAGATAAGCAATGAATTAAGTAATAGGCAGTTTCATTCAATATGCAATACAGTTATCGATTTGTTATAGATATGATTACAAGAGTGCAGTAAGACAAATATAGCCGTTTAGTCATGTTAACAGGTTTAAGAACCCTTAGCGGTGCATTGATCTATGTAACGGTTCAGTACCACCATTTCAGGTTAAAAGCATACAAGTGTCCGAATGGAACAGAACTACAGGGATAAATGCCATAAGCCACGTTAACATTAAAATGTGATTAAACAGGTAAATATGGTTATTAGGTTCCATTTGCAATTGTAGGTTCCATGTTTAACAGTAAAATGATATAATGCAATATTGTACCGAAAATGAGAAATGATCATACCACGTTAAATTTACAGGTTTAGGGTGTCACGACATATATGTAAATATTGTATAGCATGTAGCAAGGGGTACTTGCCTCGACGGGTCGCGAACTGGGAAAAACGGAACGATAAACGTCGGCGGGAAAACTCGCGACGGACGCACGGTTCACGGATTGAACCCAAACAACGAACAATGAAACCACATGGGTCGGGGTACCTCGCTGGAATGTCGGGTCACGTCGTCGGCACGGCCGGATTCCGGCGAGAATGTGAACAGTGAACATGCAATCAAGAATAGAAGAGAAAACAAAGAAGTAAGGAAGAATGAGAAGGAGACAAGGGCTTACGGTGGTTTGCAGAGGGTCGTGAGGATTGACCGTCGTCGAAGAAACTCCGGCGATGGCCTACGACTGCGGCGGAAGAAGTCTGCAGATCAAGAATCGCGTTAGAAGATAAGGAAAGAAGAAGGAAGAGAGGAGGGGAGGTGGAACTCACCGAGGAGTGTGCGCGAGGGTCGGGGCTACGGGAAAGAGGTCATCGGCGGCGACTCCAGTGACGGAGATGCGTGCAGGGAATTTCAGGCGGCCGCGGCGCTGGTGCAGTGAGTACTGGCACGTCGGGAAAGGAGGAGGAGGCTTGGTGAGGGGAGGATGAGGAGGCGAGGGTGCTGGTGTCGTCGGCGTTGGGGTTGCGGCGGCGAGGAAGGAGACGGCGGTGGCTATGGTTCGAGGATGGAGGTGGGTTCACGTTCTGGGTTCTGTTCTCATGATAAAACAAAATGAGGAGGGAAGTTTTAAAATAGGAGAGAGAGAAAGATTATGGGAGAGAGAGAGATTTGAGGGGTAGAGAGAGAGAGAGATAGAGAAGGTGGGGCCCAGGGGAGATTATAGCCTCGTGCTTGGTTGAAGAAGATTTAAAGGTTTAGGAAAATATATTAAAAGATTTAGTATAACAGTAATATATATATAAGTTAAAGATTATTAAAATTTGGGATTTTGGCGCCAAATAAAACATTTCCAAATCGCGCCCGGATCGGGTCCAAAAATTTGAAATTTAAATAATAGGATTTTAAGCGGGTTCCAAACTTTAAAATTAAGTGTCTTATGATTAAAAAGCATACCCCCAAAACGGACACACGTACGCGCACGTAGCCATCCAAACTCGCCCGTTTCACTGAACGGGACGAGCACACGATGCACGGACGCTACCACAAGGCTAGGGGTGTCGAGTAGACTAAGATGAATATTTTTAATTTTATTTTAGATGCCAAAAATTGTAATATGCAGAAATGACTTTTCCGGGTAAAATTTTGCAGTAAGCAACAACAAGCAAGCTATAAGAAATGAGTACCACATTATGCTCAAACAGTAACCGAAAATAGTAGTATTGGGCTCGGGTGTTACATTTATTTTTATAAAGTGAGATAACTTTTTGAAATTATGTCTATGACATTTACCTATATCAGTGGATGGTTAGGTAAGGAGTATTAAACAGCAGTATAATTCTTCTTAACCATAAGTACAGTTTTCAACCTACGACACACAGGGAATGAGTTATTAGACTCAGGAGACTTATACAGAGTGTTGTATGTTGTCTAGTGTCCATCAGGACAGAGGGGTTGGTGCTCGTACTATATTCTGTTTACTTGTGACTTCTCTAGTTCTTAGACATGTGTTTCATAAAAATACAAGATCTAAGTTTTGAGAAATTATAGGTATAAGAGTAAAGTAGAGAACCAGGTGTTGTAAGTATCGGGATTCTTCAAAGAGATAGAAGATGTAGATACTTGTGTATGGTATTCAGTTAATAGTAATGATTAAGAGAACTTGCTTCTTTTTCAGGCTACTCATAATTGGAAGCACTCCTAAGTTGAGTAATGCTGATCGACCTCTCTCCATTTAGTTGACATGCACTGGAGACAGTTGGATGATTTGAATCTGGTTCTAATTAAATCAGTGCCTCTGTTTCTTTATTGGATATAGAATAGTTCATATCTTAACAATGTTAGGGTACGGGGAGTTGTCCGGCTTATGCTCAAAACCATACTCTGGATAACTCAAGGCACGTTTCTGCAATGGCTGTTTGTGGGTTGACCCGGGCTATGACAAGGGTTGACTTTCTACCATCTGGAAGATCAATAGTGCTATTGTTCTTGACACGCCACAGTTTAGATAAAAATGGATTTTTTCAGAAAACAGTAGTGGGAGTATGGTAGAACTGGAAGTGATTTCAGGGCCGCAAACGATTACTGAAAATTTGATAAGAACCTAAAGATTCAATATGGTTTGACATTCCATTAGCCACTCCGCAGATATGGTGGGTAACCTCAGGCACCCGAGAGGTACTCCGGTAGCCTCAAAGACGGTGACAGGGAGGTTCTTGTTTACCCAGACTTGACACTACTGTTGTTCCAGGCTATGAGACCCGGCAGGAGGATGAGTATAGCGTCGTTCTAAACTAGCTTTAGAAGTGAACGTGTATATTATTCTGCCAGAGGGTTGTCGTAGTCAGTGGGAGCAGCGGAAGTATAGTGGACAAGTGGCTTATGACTATTTATGGACTAAAGCAGATATAACGGAGATAGATCATCTATTTTTGATGTGACAGTCATAGGTTTGACTTCATCAGAATAGGAGATGGATCTGTTAAGAAGGTAGTAGGGTGTGATGTCCTGGTATTTGGATGACATACACAGAGTAGGAAGTGAAATTCCTATACTACAATCGGTTATACTTAGGTTGCCACACAGTGGTTTTTCCACATAGGATATGGATATTATATCAGATATTCTGGTTACTAGATCTATGGCTTTAGATCTTGATTTGGGTAGTTTCCCAATCTGGGTACTTAGACAGCATTCTAAACGTGTTTTAGAATGGACAACTCCTGACATGGTAGTGTACCTGCAGGTGATGGAGTCACCCTCTCTAAAGGTGTCTTACAGACTAAAAGGGAGAGGGATGTGCATGATTGGCAGATCACTTGCTTAGGCAATTGAGTCAATCATGAGATGTCAAGTACCACACCAGATATTGTTTTTGCACGAGATGCAGTAAGTTGACATTAATCCAATCCTGGAGAAACATTCGGAAGCAGTTTTAGAACATACGTGGATGTTCTTGGGATATGATAACAACAGCCTCTTTTAGGAGACAGTTATCATTCCAGGCTTCCAAGGTGACCTGGATGACAGAGTGACTGTCAGAGTTATAGTTTTTCCTCTGAAGAGGGGCAGTATTTTAGACAGGTGGTCCAAGCGGATACTGAGGGAGGTGTGGCGCAGGATACTGATTAAGTTCAGTTGACGATACAGTCTAAAAAGTTTGGATTTGGAGTTCATTTTCCCATCAGATATCCAGACATATTCTAAGATAGGTATTGCTCATTTCGGGAGATGGCTTTCTCCAGGAACTTGAGATAAAGAGAGACATAGAAAGAAACATCAGGGCGGATCCACTCACTGAGGCTATTCCTCGAACGCAATAGTTTCGCAAACGGGCTTTGTGAAACTGATTAGTAGAGGAGTTGGGTGTTCGGTATCACACGGGCTGTGAGTATGCGATATCGCAATAATTAGCCTTGAGTGCAAGTAGGAGATTGTTGGATATAGTGCCCTCAGAGTCAATTATTGGATCGCAGGCACATGATTGCAATGATTAAGGGAGGACCTATACCGGTAGGACGGTCTTACTCGAGGGGTTTGTATACTATCTGGTTTGTCTTTATCATCGTGTACATGCTTTAGGTGACATTGTAGTTCACTATTATACGTTGATAGAGAATAGTATGCTATCATGGTTTATCTTTATCATCGTGTACTGTTTTAGGTGACCTTACAGGTCACTGTTGCACGTTGATAGAGCCCTTAGGATTCTTGCTTGACGGCCAGCAGTATGATGGCGATCATATACGTGGGAGATGCGGTCCATAAGCACATCCTTAAAAGGTCCCTAGTCGTGGGAGTTTCGAGACTGGGTATCGATACTCCATTAGTAGACTAGTGTATACAGTCGAGACCCCGACGAGGGACGGTGGCCGGTCTCACAAGCCATTGGTGTCAGTTGGTTCACCTAAGATGTATACATGTGCTCATTGGGTTATGAGTACACCGGACAGGACTCGCCGGGAACATGCTAGTTAGTATTATACCTAGCGTCAGATAGCAGTTCTCTGGTGACTTGTGTACAGGTTAGTTCATCGACCTGAGATCGTCATTTGTCTCGTGTGAGTTCCCACTGTGCTTTGATTACTATCCTATTATGGCTCAAAGAAGTGATGCAAACAGGTTTTAGTTGGGTACAGTCCCGAGCCACATGGAGGCAGTGAGCGGATCGGCAGGGGTTTCGTTTTTCCCGGTATTGGGGATGAGATCGCACTGTGTCTAGGAGAGCCATTACACGAAGTTCTTGGCCAAGACAGGAGATTTACTGGTAGGTATTCCAGTAGTATCTCAGGGTATTCTGGGCTACACTCCGACATGACTTGTACCGCTTTTGGGGGTCTGACTTTTACCACCTCCCTATGCCCGACATGCGATGCTCATAGACGAACGGACCGGACTGTACGGATATTGTCACTGACAGGCTCAGTAGGGTGTCAGGATGAGTTCGCTCATCGACCTCCCATTTGGTCAATACCTGGTAGCCCGTTACGTACGGCTAGTACCTCTAACGTGCTAGTGGTTAAATCCACAGTCAAAATATTGACGAGTCTTTAGAGTCCCCCACAGACAGTTTCTCAAGTTTCGGGCGAAACGTTGTAGAGGCCGTATGATATATGGCAGGGTCCGATCATATACGTGCAGTAGTGCACGGATCATGATCGGGCGGATCATACTAGTGGGCTTTGGTTTAAGCCGGATCCTAGTATTAGATTCGTTGGATTACTTTAGTCTCATCGCATTCGCATTCAGTCGGAATGCGGATGCAGGTATGTATATACAGGTGAGGGGTATCCTTGTGATCCGTCACGAGTTTACTTTAGATATTGCTGGATCTTTTTTGTTGGACCAAACATTTGGATTAATGTTTGGATGGTGGAAATTATGAGCTAGAATTCATCATGAGATGTATTAAATGTGACATGAACATATATAGTGACTCATGGTCTCTTTTTTTGTGTAAAATGTCACATTAGTGTTTGATTTGTGTGTGGAATTGATAAGAGGAGAGAGAGGGGCAGCCATGATATGGTGGTTAGCTCTAATATTATGGTTCTAACTCACTCTCATTTTTATGATTCCATCACAAAAGAAAAGAAAGAGAAAACACTTCTTCTTCCTCTTTCTTCTCTAGCTCATAATCTCCATCAATGGCAATACCTTCAACCTCCATCCATCTCATGGATGCAAGAGACAAAGTGATCACAAACATTCTCTATATTACCTTGGATACGTCGGCTAGCACACTTCGTGCCCGAGTTGCTTCAGATGAAGCGGGAGCCCGTAAAAGGAATCGATGATGTGGTGTCCTTTCCGACGAGGAGATCGAGACTGGAGTTGCCGCGAGGAGCTTGGGATGGTGGCCAAAGACCGAAGGACACGGATCGATTGGTATAGCCTTTCTATCCCTTCTCTTGTTAGCTAGTTGTAGGTTAATGGTTCGATCCGGGTTTTAAGCATACGATAGTGCCGGTTTCTTGTTTAGAAAAATTTTTCGTTTCCGCATTTTGGCCTCGGAAAGACGGCCGGGACGCTACCGTACACTTACATCTCGCGCTCGGTCCACACCTTGACCTCGGCCATGGTCTTAGGTTGCGCCAACGGGAAGGAGCGTAACCATTCCTTGTGCCTCAGATCGGATCTAAGCGCCGTGATGACGGTTTCGTCCCGGTGCTCGGTTACCTCGAGAAGGGCGTTGTAGAAACGGGTAATGTAGGCCTTGAACGTTTCCTTGTCCCCACTCTTAACCGTGAAGAGGTAGTCGACCATGCGCTTCTGTCGACGGTTCCCCACGAAATGGCCGAGGAACTGGGTAGCTGGCTCGTCGTAGGTCGAAATTGAGCGAGGCTCGAGCCCCCGGAACCAGTCCCAACCTGCGTGGATAAGGGTGGCCGGGAAGGCTCTGCACTGGGCGGCGGCGGAGTGGTCCTGGAAGCTCATCCCCGCGGTGAAAGCGTCCAGATGGTCCTTCGGGTCAGTTTTCCCGTCGAACAGAGAGACCTTTGGGGGCTTGTTGCGCGAGGAGACGTGGATGGAGAGCAATTCCTTGGTGAACGGTTTTGTGAGCGAGTCGAAAGCATACTTATCCCCGTCGCTCGAGAGGTGAGCCTCCCGGCGCATGCCCTCAATTTTCTTCTCGAGGGCGTCGAGCCGACTGTGGTATCCCGAGGAGTTAGCGCCTTGGGATCCCTAGCCTCCGCTGCGGGTGACCTGCGTCTGGGAGCGGCCTCGGTTCCTCTCGATGAGGTGCCTCAGGTCCCGAGGCGAGGTGGCTCTGAAACCGCCGAGGTGAACCCCTTCTGTGCGGCCCCGCCGAGTGTGGTGGTGTCGACCATGCCTGTGGATAGGCGAGGTTACTGACATCTCCTCAGGGGGATAAGAGTCGCATGGAGGCTCGGGGAAGGGTGCCCTGGCGGCGGATCTTGGTGTGGAGCCGTGGGGCGCCCAGGGGGCACCGGTTCGAGAGATCGGTGGCCAGGGGTCATTGCCTGCTGGTGGTCAGCCACCCTGACGGGGGCAGAGCCTTCTCGAGGCGGCGGAGCGGCGATCTGGGGCACGGGTCCGGCCGTTTGGACGCGGACGAGGGCCTCCACGAGGGATTGCAGCCGATCTATCCGGCCTGTGAGGGCGTTGATGACGGTCATCGGAGGAGGGTCATCCCCGCCTTCGGTGAGTGTAAGGCGGCGGCTGGTACCGGGATCCTCAGGGTGGCTGCTCGCCATTTGGGGGGAGATCGAAAGGCCAACTTTGTGTTTTAGGGAGTTTTTCCCACAGACGGCGCCAACTGATGGAGGTCCTTTTCGGGTCTCCGTCAGATGTTGTCTTCCGCTGATCTCCCGATGGACTTAGGTGGTTACCTTCTGTTGCGTGTGGGTCTCAATGGGTTTTGGTGGAAGAGGTGGTATGAGGAGTTTGGTGCCGAGTACCTGCAAAGAAATCCCGGGGTGGTTTGGTATCACCAAGGACCCTCCGACGATCAAGTTAGTGATGAGATCCGAGCAGAGTAACGGCTTAAAAGAGTAAAGAATGGCTTACTCGACCCCTCTGTGATGGGGGTTTATATAGCGGCGGCAGCACGCAGCAGTAGGCGCAAGAATCTCGCCGGCAGTTAGGCTCCCGACGTCACGCCCGCGTAAAGAGCGGATCGCCCATTAATGGGGATCGTGATGGCGTGGAACGTGGGACGTTGATGGCGGAGAATCTGCGCGTGGCGAGATTTGCGGAGCGGCGGTTACGCCTGTGAGTGGTGGAGTTGGTCGGTCGGAGGGACTGAGGAAGACGGCCCCGGCTGGGGAGCTCTGAGACGAGCAAGAGAGCCGAGGGGTCTTGGTCCTGTGGCAGCTCGGTGCGAGCCGAGGGGCCGAAGAGGCCAATTTGCAGGGGCCCCCGAGGAGGGCCAGCTTGTGCTTGCAGGTCGGGTACAGGGTGGCCTGGTCGGCCCCTGTGGGCCCTTTCTTCTGAGTTCTGTGACACATCACCTGCCACGTGTCCTGAACTTGGAGATCGCCAATATTGAGCATCATGATTTTTACTGAAGAATTTTTTGTAAAATTAGAGAATTAAATATGCTAGAAAGTTGATCCAAGAAACATAAAATTTTATATTTGTTCTATACAATTCAGAGTACATACAATGGCCTATCTGTGTTGAATTTGGCATTTTTCTGTGAAGAATAATGATGGTAGATGTTATGAAAGCAACAGATTGGATGTAATGAGTCCATTAATCCCAGCACTCGGAGCGTGATATAAGTGTCAGAGTAGAGCCAAGAACAATGCCAAAGAAGTTTGGGTTAACTGCTATATAATACATCAATGTTTTCACAAGCTTTGCACTTGTATATCTTATTGATTTTTTTGCAACACTTATATATTCTAAAGCACAAGCCGTTAATACTTTGCTCCACTCAGTTGACCATCAAATCCACCACTATTTTAAGAAAAAGTTCATATGGTTTGTACTTATGGTTGATGTTATGAAAGCAACAGATTGGATGTAATGAGTCCATTAAACCCAGCACTCGGAGCGTGATATAAGTGTCAGAGTAGAGCCAAGAACAATGCCAAAGAAGTTTGGGTTAACTGCTATATAATACCTCAATGTTTTCACAAGCTTTGCACTTATATATCTTATTGATTTTTTTGCAACACTTATATAACCTAAAGAACAAGCCATTAATACTTTGCTCCCCTCAGTTGACCATCAAATCCACCACTATTTTAAAAAAAAGTCCATATGGTTTGTACTTAGGGTATCTAAGTGCGGCCAAAAAAACAATAAGATATATAAGTGCAAAATAGGTGAAATATTGGCGTATTATTTAGCAATTAACCCAAGAAGTTTACATGATATGATTTGGGATTGAAATTTGATATGGAAAATAATTTTCCTACGCATTTTGGCATCTTATCCTTGTGCCACCCAAGAGATAACATTTTTTCGGACAATGTGAATTCTAAGTAGGCTTCATATGATTGATATCTCTCATTCCCTTATGTATTCCCTTGTGTAAGATGAGGAAGGGATGTCAAGAGGGATAGGTAATGTATTTTCCTTTTGATATTAGCATTAACTATAGTAAACTGCCATTAGAAGTGCCTTAAGCAAAAAATATCTCATGAAAGAAAATACCAGATAAGCCCACTATGTTTGATTGATTTATCAAATAAACACCTTCAAAGGAGATTAAGATCGTTTTTGCCACGCTTCGAGACTGGGGCACGGCCAGCCGGTCGCAATCCTCAACTCCTGCGAAACTGCAAGACCTAATTCTCACATTCTGCTTAAATTAAAGGCTTAATTTTAAGAAACACCTCTGTAATTTCCTCGTTTTCCACAAAACTTCTCTGTATTTTAAACAAACAAAAAAACTACCAGTTTTGACGGTAACACATCTGATGATGCTCAATATTGGCGATCTCCATGATCAGGACACGTGGCAGATGACGTGTCCCAGAACTCAGAAGAAAGGGCCCACAGGGGCTGATCAGGCCACCCTATACTCGACCTGCAAGCACAAGCCGGCTTTCCTCAGAGCCCTCAGAAAATTGGCCTCCTCGGCCTCTCAGCTCGTCCCGAGCTACCACAGGACCAAGACTCATCGGCCCTCTCACTCCTACCTGAGCTCCCCAGCCGAGGCCATTTTCCTCGGTCCTCCGACCAACCAACTCCACCATTCACAGGCGTAACCGCCGCTCCACAAATTTCGCCATGCGCAGATTCTCCGCCGGCAACATCACACGTTCCACGCCATCATGATCCCCATTAACGGGCGATCCACTCTTTACGCGGGTGTGACATCGGGAGCGTAACTGCCAGTGAGATTCTCGCGCCTGCTGCTGCGTGTTGCCGCTACTATATAAACCCCCAATCACAGAGGGGTCAAGTGAGCCATTTTTTACTCCACTTAGCCGTTACTCTGCTCGGATCTCGTGCTAATTTGATCGTCAGAGGGTCCTCGGTGGTACCAAACCACCCCGGGACTTCCTTGCAGGTACTCGGCGCTAAACTCCTCATATCACCAATCTCCTCAAAACCAATTGAGACCCACACGCAACGGGAGATCACCTCAAAAATCCACCGGGAGATCGACGGAAGACAACATCTGAAGGAGACCTGAAAAGGACCTCCATCAGTTGGCACCGTATGTGGAAAATTAAACTCCACAAAAACAAAGTTGGCCTTCCGATCTCCATCCACATGGCAAGCGATCACCCTGAAGATCCAGGTACCAGCCGCTGCCTCCCTTTCACTAGAGGCGCGGATGAACCTCCTCCGGCGACCGTCATCAACGCCCTCGCCAGCCGAATAGATCGGCTACAGTCCCTCATGGAGGCACTCGTCCGCGTCCAAACGGCCAGGCCAGGGCCCCAGATCACCACTCCTCCGCCTCCAGAAGGCTCTACCCTCGTCGGCACGGTTGAACACCGGCAGGCTATGACCCTTGGCCACAGATCTTACGGTCCGATACTCCCTGAGGCCCGTTGGGCGCCCCACAGCTCTATACCAAGATCCGCCGCCAGAGCGCCTCGCCTCGAGCCTCCTCACGACCCTTACCCCCCTGAGGAGATATTGGTCACCTCGCCTGTCCACAAGCATGATCGACACCCCTCCCTCGACGGGGTCGCAGAGAAGGGGCTCACCACGACGGCTCGAGGGCCACCTCGCCAGGAGATCGGAGGAACCTCATCGAGAGGAACTGGGGCCGCATCCAGACGTAGATCTCCCATAGCAGAGGCCAGGGATCACAAGGCGCCGATCCTCGGGGTACCACGGCCGACTCGATGCCCTCGAAAAGAAGATCGAGGGCATGCACCGGGAAGGTCACCTCTCGGGCGATGGGGCTAAGTACGCCGCCGACCCTCTC
This sequence comes from Agapanthus africanus, assembly GCA_030015575.1. NCBI lineage: Eukaryota > Viridiplantae > Streptophyta > Magnoliopsida > Asparagales > Amaryllidaceae > Agapanthus > Agapanthus africanus. The sequence continues at coordinate 143,349,225 of JASDDO010000029.1, read as the reverse complement.
ACCAAGCCGTTTACCGAGGGGACTGCTCGCCATCCATGTCTCCTCGCGCAACAAGCCCCCGAAGGTCTCTCTGTTCGATGGGAAAACCGACCCGAAAGACCATTTGGGTGCTTTCACCGCGGGGATGAGCTTCCAGGACTATTCCGACGCCACCCAATGCAGGGCCTTCCCAGCCACCCTCATCCGCTCTGGTCGGGACTGGTTCTGAGGACTCGAGCCTCGCTCAATCTCGACCTTTGACGAGCCAGCTACTCAGTTCTTCGGCCACTTCGTCGGGAACCGTCGGCAGAAGCGCACGGTCGACTACCTCTTCACAATTAAGAGCGGGGACAAGGAGACGTTCAAAGCTTACATCACCCGCTTTTACAACGCCCTCCTCGAAGTCCCCGAGTACCGGGACGAGACCGTCATCACGGCGCTCAGATCTGGTCTTAGGCATAAGGAGTGGTTGCGCTCCTTTGCGTTGGCACAGCCTAAGACCATGGCCGAGGTCAAGGCGTGGACTGAGCGCGAGGTTCAGCTGGAGTCCGAGGTGAACGCGAACCTCCCTCGAGCAGACAGGTCCGACCAGAAGAAGAGGGCTCGGGAAGAAAGGCCGGAGCGTCAGCAACCCTATCCCCCGAAGTTCCAGGAGTACACCCCGCTCAACGTCTCCCTCGCGGTGTTACTAAAGGAGGCCAAGGGCGAGGAGTTCTTCAAGTTCTCTCCAATCCGGCGTCAGGCCTCGAAGCGAACCCGAGGCCCTTACTGCGCCTTCCACCGGACGCTAGGCCATGCCACGGAGGATTGTAAGCAACTCCGGAACTACATCGAGGAGCTCATCCGATCGGGGCACCTCGCCGCCTATTTGAGGGACAAACGGCAGGCCGACCGCGAGCAGGAGCAGCGTCCCCCTCCCGCCGAGCTGACCATCTGCCAGATGATGCTCGTTTCGGCAGATGACCAGTTTGGCGCTCAGGGAGCCCCGTACACGGTGCCGAGCACGGAGACCAACAAGCCTCCAGGGAGCTCGGGCCATACTAATAAGGTCATCTATTAGCATGTATTTTTCTTTTTGGGCAATGTAAACTCTTCCTACAGTCTATTGTTAACTTAATAAAGATCAATAGAACATTGCAAAAAAGAAGAAAATGTCTCATGTATTCAAAAAGGTATTATGGGCTCCTCAGCCATACATGCAAAAAGAAAAAGAAAACTACAGCAGCGGGGGAAGGGGGAGCAGAGAGCAGTGCTGTAACATTTCAAAAAAAAAATAGAATATTATTTTGGTAATTTTTATAATTAAATAATAAAATATTGAATATTTTAATAAGGCGGTATAATTAAATACCGATAAATTGGGGATTTTTTTTTGAAAATTTTGGAAATTACTAAAAAGAGGGTGTTTTATGTGAATTATGCAAATTATGAAAGTTTATGATTTATTTGACGCTATTTTAGTGCTAATCGCGATTAAAATCGCTAATCGGGCTTTAAGCGTGTTTTGTGCAAACATGCACCATATCTTTTTTTTAACACTTGTTACATTTTTCCTACATGATTTTGGGTGCATGGCTATTTGTTTTGGGTTACTATTGAGGAGAGAAGGAAAATAGAAAAGAAAAGGAAAGAATAGAATATAGAGGTATGGGCAAGAGAGAGAAAGAGAGGGTGAGGGGTCAACCTTGGACTAAGCTCCCATTCCTTCTCATTTTTCTTCATCATTTTCTCCCTCTCCCTCATCTAGCTGCTGCTGCTGCTGCCCCTCTCTTCCTCCTCCACTACAACCCCCAAAACTCCATTAAAAACACATCAAAACCCAATACCCATTTTAATAAAAAGATGCACAAGACCTCTAGCTACCCATTGGACCAAGAATGTTCGTATTTTGGTGCTGCAGGGGATTCATGAGTGCCTAATGAGGTGATCCTTTCACAATTAGTGCAGTGTTTCATATGATTAAGCCTCATTTCAAGTTTAATATCGTTTTGGCGAAGTTTAGTGGACTTTGGAAAACCCTAAAGAGGGTTAGGGATAATTTGAGTTGTGTTAGTGTAATTAAGCCTTAGGGGTGACCCTTAAACCCCCCATGGTGCTAAGAACCCAGATCCAACACAATACCAAACCTGAAACCCAAAACAGAAACAGTCTATGTCGGTTTGTGAGTGTTTAAGGCGTGCAGGGAAATCTTGAGTGATCCGGGACCAATACTAGAAAAGTAAACAGTACCAGTAGCCGAGAAGGACCACCATGAGGCCACCCTACCAGAACGAAACCCTAACTCCCTAGAAAAACCGGCCTGGCTGGAATTTTAGGGTATGTGGCCGGCCCCCCTGATAAATTAGGTGCCCGGGTTGCTTCAGCAGGTCATATTCACACTATATATCACCCCAGTGTTGTTTGCTTCCCTTGTTTTGGCCTGAGTAGAAATCTGGGACCACTTTCTCTAGTTGCTACTTTGATTTGAGTTATGGTTTTCCGTATTTCGATTTCTGGATTTTTGTATTTGTGTGTTATCTCGATCACGTGATGTTTGTACGTCTATCTCGAGTGATATCGGGTCGATTTGCGGGAGTAGACCATAGGTTTTGACCTATAAGAGTTCCGCGTGTCGTTTTGGTTTCGATTTGGTTTTAAGGCGATACGATGCGTGTGATATGTAGGTACCCCCATGATGATTCGAGACAATGAAGAAGATGGTGGCAACGTCGGCATCGGCAAACGAAGATCAGGTGAGTAGATTATATCTATGGGGGAAGTCGGGTGGATAGCGTATAGCACCCCCGCAGTTCGATATTTAGTATACTATATATATACTATATATGATAGCTGTTAGTTATATGTATGCCCTAGAGGCCATTACTGTACATAGGATGCATATTGTAGTGGATGCTTGGACATATATAGGGAGGACTTTCTTGCTCGACATGATAGTATGCTATCTGGTTGCACTTTACCTTAACGTGTATACTGATTGTCTCTCTGTTACATGTTGGTAAAGCCCTTAGGATGTGTACTTGACTACCTGGACTATGATGCGGATCATACAAGTGGGGACATGGTAGTCCATAAGTACATCCTTCAAGGTCCCTAGTCGTGGGTGTATCGAGACGAGGCATCGATATACCAGAGTAGACTAGCGTATACTCTCTCGACCCATACAGATGGGCGATGGATGATCACATATGCATTGGTGTTTGACATCAGAGATGATATACGGGTGCTCAGTGGAGACTGGGTACACTGGACGGACTCGCCGAGAACTCCCAGATGGTATTATACCTTACGTCAAATGGCAGTTCTTTGGTGACACTGGTACAGAGTAGTCTGTTGACCCGAGATCGTCATAGAGTCTTGTGTAGTTCTCACTGTGCTTTGATTTCCACCTTACCACGTCCAAGAGGGTGTGCAAAACGGTTGTTTTTGGGTACAGTCCCGAATCACATGGAGGCAATGAGCGATAGGAGGGGATTCGTCTCTCCCGGTATAGGGAGTTGATGTTGCGTTGTGTTCGATTGGCTATAACCGGAAATCCCTGGCCAGGGTTGCTGTGATTTACTGGTAAGTGTTACCAGTAGTTTCTCGAACTGTTATAGACCTCATATCGACACGACTTATCGAGCTAATAGGGTCTGACGTTTACCACCCCTAGGCGAGATATGCGACATATCAGACGACGAGACCGGACTGTACGGTATGTGTTACTGGTTGGATTCACAGGAGTGTGAGCGGGCTTGCTCGTCGATCTTCTGATCGCTCAATACCCGGGTGGCCGTTACGCTTAGCAGACCGCTTGCGGCTTGTGGGTGTTTGATTTGATCATCATCTGCTGCCGGCGTATTGACGAGTCTTTAGAGTCCTACACAGAGGTTTCCTGGCTCAAGCGAAACGAAATAGGAGCGCATATGAGATATGTGCGGGACCGAGAATAATGCGTGTATGTGATACCGTATTCTATTCTCGCGATGATTGTATCGAATGGTTGTATGCGATATAACCTAGTTATCGAATCGAGGATTGATTCGATAAGCCGATACATTGTATATTAGTCGGTTATATTCGATATGACCGGATCGTTAAATCAAGTGTTGATTTAATGATTTAATGCATAATTATATATTTGATATATTACTTTGCATTAACTAGTATTGGTTCACTTTAAATGGATTTTCTCACTTGAAGTTCACAAGTTGTATATGTGATATACTTTTGTGCACTTGATTGTATCATGTTTGATGATACATGCTTACTTGAGTTTGTGTAAAGTTTAAATCTTGGTTAAGTAAATGGTTAGGGTTTTGTTTTTCATATCTATTTATTCATTTATTTCTTTTTGGCAAAAGAAAAGAAAAATGGTGGCTTTATTTGGATGCATGTTGAAGCTTCATGAAGCTTTGACTAAGTCTCCATTTTTGTCTTCATGCTTAACCCTAACCATTGACCTAACCCTAGTTTATTCTCTACACTTGACCATGGTTTGATTATGATAAGTATTCATTTTAATTTCTTTTTGGAATTAACTTATCATAACATTTTCTTCTTCTTCTTCTTCATCATCAACAAGAAGAAGCTTGCCTCCATCAATGGCAACTCTTGAAAATGATTGAGAAATTCAATTCTAAAGTGAACCACTTCCTATTTCTTCATCCTCTACCTCTTGCCAAGTAGTAGAGTGTGTTTTCTTCACAAGTTTCATGACTTGGTGAAGTGGGAGCTTGATCTTGTGATGCCTCGATGTAGATCATCTTCGGCACGAAGCCGACGACCTTGCCCGCCCATTTCTCCGATGAAGCCGACGCTAGAGCCTGGGTTTCCAATTGGACAGCGAGGAGACATCATTGTGGAGCTATGGAGGTGAAGGACCGGATCTACAAAGGTTGTATTTCCGTTCTATTAGTTAAGTTGTTAACTAGTTTCTCTTTTCGCCTAGACTTCTAGTTAACGATACGTATTAGGGTTTCTCGGCACCCGTAAAATTTGAAATTGGCATGGTTGATGCCTTGTGAGACCTCATTAGTGTGCCTAGGAACCCTACAGTGGTATCAGAGCCTAGCTAGAGCCTTAGGCGATGCGTAGACGATGTTAGAAACCCGATCGAACCCCGAAACCCTAACTTTTAACCCTCTCTGGACTTTTTCTGAAAAAGTGGTTTTTTCCAAATTAAAAATGCTTAAAAAATTCAGCAGGAAATTCTAAGAATTACGGTACAAAAATTACCTAATGATCTTTCTAAAGCGCGGCGGAACCGCGGCATTAGCTGCCTATTGCGGCGGTTCCGCACCCATTTAGTCTCTTCAGTCAACCATTTTTGCACAGTAACTTCTTTATTTAAATGCTGAGTTTTATGGGAATTTTTAAAATTTATTCAAGAGTTGAATTTTCTGGGGTTGTTTTGGGGATTCGATGATTCGATCGGATTATCAGATTTTGTCTATGTGGTTTCCGGATAATTTTTGAATATGTTAAAAAGTTCGACCGGATATAAATACCCAACTTTTCCCCTGCCGGAAAATTTCCAAGTGTTGGATTTTTCCGAGGTTTAAAGATGTTCTAAGTAGTGCAAGTAACGCGATGGTCCCTCTAGAAGACAACAAACCTTAACTCGATTATGTGACCGTCTTGAACTGCCCTTTGAACCTTCGGGTTTGGGGCAGTACGGCGTGCCACATGTGAGGCGTTGGCTTGACCCTTCTACGGCTGGACCGTTGGTACTGAGGCACGAAGTGAATGTCTTTGAACTTATTTCATGAGTTGAGCTGTTTCGGGAAAACTTGGGTGTTCGATTGTTCGATCGGAAAGTTTAACATTTTCTATCTTATTCGGAATGTGATACAATAATTGGAATTCATAAGAAGTTATGAGATAACTGAATGAATGTTATAAATCTAGTAGTTTAGTCTCACTTGATCGGTTGCCACGGAATTTTGATGTGATCAAAAGTCCGTCGCAATCACGTAGCGTACGCGGATACTCGCCGGTAAACTTAATAGACAGCTACACCCCTTAGCCCCGACCAAGTGACTATAGGAGAACCCCGTCGCCGAAAGCATCCGTTCGGGTGCTCGCGGCAGCGGTGTTCCGCCTTGGTGCACTTCGTCGACGGCGTCGGGGGTGCGGCCGCCTACTAAAGTTTGCGACGAGCATTCGATCAGGATGTCGGGAATCTTGTTGAATTGCCCGACTCTATATTGAAAAGTGTTTTCGAATTTGAGACTAAAATGCGGGGTTTATAATTGTTAGGCATGCGATGTCTAAGTATTTCATTTGATTAGACATGCGATGTCTATGCAGGTTGCGGATTCCAACTGTTGTAGTTTTACACTTTCTTTTCTGTGACCGTAAGTGTAATATGTGATATCGCCGGTTTCGTTGCTATATGTCAACGACAATTGGGATGCGCATATTTACTTACGTTGATGACATGTGATGTTATGTGTTGCTGGATATGTTATATTGGATCGTCGTGTTTGAATAGCCGGGGGTTATATGTGAGATGAGTGTTTTTCATTTTCATTCGTGTAAAAACTTGTATGTAATATTCTTTTATTGGGGCACTTCCAGGTTGCGGAAGATGTCACCGTTTGTATATTATTTACTTTTCCGCACTAGGATAGACCCAAGGAGGAGAGCACAAGTAACCGGGTTCTGGAGTCCAGTGGGAGACCAACTCGAGGAGTCGAGTCCGGGTCTCCTAACTCTAGAATTGGTAGGGTTGCTTGCCGCTCTCATAGGGGTCTAGGGGTGTGAATTTGGCTATTCATCGCGACCGTGGAATCCGTGTTTTATACTGGCTCGTATTGAAAACACGGACGTCCTAGTATATCCAATATTTCATATGTTTCTTCTGCTGCGATATCTGTGATGTGATCATGTGATGTTCTGTGATAGATACTGTATATAGTATATATGATATATTATATAGATGTTACTTATGTTTTACACCCGCGCTAGCCCTGCCCCGCTCTGCCGTTAGTTACCTAACCTAACGGTGCACGAGGGGACATCAAGGCGAATGCGGATGGCATAAGTGTACGTCGTATTTACCTGTGATGTTTAGGTACTTAAATGATGGGACTTCATTAATATGATTAATGAAATAAAAGAAACCTAAGATGTTGTAGAATCGAATTTCAAAAATAAAACAGGTAGCTACAGTTCTTGCTTTGCACCGCGGTATATGTGATATATCCTGCACCTTATTCGATGAGGAATAGACCGAGATCCCTTCACCGGGAGTGACTCCTTTAGCAATAACTGGCAGATGCTACACACTCGGTTTGTCTTTTGATAGCTTCTATAGTTTCTGCTTTGCACAAGATATATATGATATATCCCGCACCTCATTCGACGAGTAAAGGACCGACGATCCCTTCACCAGGAGTGACTCCTTTAGCAAAACTAGAAAAGCCTCAAAAGCACTCCATTTTAAAATCATTTGATTCTACAACGATATCAAGTTCATTACGCAATAGGTTTTAAGAAAAACCTGTCGTAGCCCTCCGTCATTTCAGATAAGTCCTGTTTAGTATTGGTGCTGCGTTTGTTGACCTTGTCAAGGCGCAGTGTGCGGTAGCTAACCAGTATTTATCTACTTATGCATATGATGCAGATTGGGTTAGGGTAGTCGTGCGGCCTTGTTGACCTTGTCAAGGGTCGTGCGGGTGGGTTTGATTCAATCAAGAAATGATGGGTTGAACTTGACTTGCGATCTATGGTTTGTTGACCTTGTCAAGGTCATAGATCGTTCGGGGCAAAATATTATCGGGAATTTCAAGTGTTGAAATTTGCAATGAGATTGCATACCTTCTATGAGATAGTTGGATCCCGATACCCGCTGCGAATAATTGTTACTCCTGGGAGAGTTTTACACATTAAAATTAGCCGATCAAGTAGGTGTCTAGAAAGGTGTCAACGAGGTTACGCCTCTGGGAAAACGAGGTTTACATTAATTAGGTTCGTGCGAAAGCACGGGGGACCTCCCTCAAAGTACCGACACTGGCCTGGCTGAAATATTGGCGAACTTGTAGTGTGTAATTAATCCCGGCTAGTCTTTCCTTTTAGGGTTTGAAGGAAGATTTGATAAAAGCAGTGGGAGCCATCCTGATTAGATAAAATAATAACCAATCTATTCTTGCAAGAGCGCACGCTGAGTGTTTTCTTCTCTCTCTCTCCAGGTAGCGACCATATCACGCCTTAATCAAGATAATAATACGGAATATTGACCGAACCCGCTTGTTATACTGAGCTGGGGAACGTTGGTCCCGCTCCAACTTATAATTGTTATAAGACAGAGCAGGAAATTGGGGAATACCAGAATTCCCGTGCCGCCCAAACGAAGAGAATGCATGCTGATGCATCATCTTCGGGTGTGTTCATTACAAAGAACTGTTTCTCAGTATCCTCTGCATCCTGGGTATTTGATACCGGATCAAGATCCCAGATATGTAATCTGTTACATAGGGCTACAAAAGGGTAGAAAACTGAGAACGAGTGATAAGTTTAATGAGGCAGAAAACGGGGAAAGTGTTGCAGCCAAGTCTGTTGGTCACTATCACCCTGTATTCCAAATACATTGATTCTGAACGAATGTTATTAGATACCGAACCTGATATACAAAATCATATCAATCTCTTTATTAGTAAAGAAATGATAAAATTTTGTATAGTTGGATAATGTTTTGAACATTTCCTATATCAAAAGTTGATCGGTTCAGGCACGTTATCTAAAAGCATTGATGTTCTAAATTAAACTACAGTTCTTTAGTATACTGAACACACAAAAGAGGAACAGTTCAGAAATGAACGAATCTTTCTTGAGGCAGTGTAGACTAGGTCATATCAATGCGACCCGACTAGCTAAGTTGCACATAGATGCATATTTAAATCTGTTTGAATTTACATCTTATGAAACTTGCCTGTCATGTCACAGAGATACGATGACCATAGCTCTGTTTACAGGAAACAGAGAAAGAGTTAGTAAGCTCTTGGGATGATACATGTTGATGTATGTAAAGTCCCCTGTCTACATATGCCAGCACTGGTTCTTTGTACTTCGATACATTCTCTGATAATCTCTCAAGATTCAGACATATGTTCCTGTTGGAACACAAGTCCGAACCTTTTGAGATATTCACAGAATGTAAGTTAGAAGTAGAGAACCAATACGGGTATAAGTATTAAGTCCTTTGATGAGATCAGGGAGGAGAATACTTGTGCATAGAATTCCTGGACTATTCTAAAGGAGAATGAGATTCTCTCTCAGCATTACTCCTCCGAATACACCATAGCACGATGGTATATCGGGGCGGAGCAGATAACACCTTATGTGATATGGTGTGCTCTATGATGAGTACTACTGAGTATCCTATTTCCTTTTGGGAGTTATGCACTTATGAAGTTGCATACCTATTGAAAAGGGTTCTGATCAAATCAGTTGCCTACCACTTCATATGTGATATGGAAAGGGAAGAGCCCATGTCTTAAGCTAGTTAAGATTTGGGGCTGACCGGCCTATGTCTAAAAGCAAAATCCGGACAAACTCGAGGCAAGATCTGTTATGTAGAACTGGAAATGTTCCAGCTATACAATCTGCAGCCGATGATTTGATAGAACCAAAGGATTCAGTAGATTCCAACGAACCTCAGCCTCTCCGCCGATCTAGTAGGGTTCCTCACCCACCTGAGAGATACTTCTGTTTCTCTATGACAGTGGGAGCGAGGATTGCATCATGAGATGATGACCCAACTAGTTTCGAGCTGGCCATCAGGAGTAGGACTCTATAAGAATGGCTGGATGCTTAGCGATCTGAGATGGAATCCATGTACACTAACAAAGTATGGACTTTAGTTGCTATATCTAAAGGGTTAAATCCCCATCAGGAGCAAGTATATCTTGAGAAGATTACTTGGTGTACTTGGAAATGTTGAGACTTTCAAAGGTAGACATGTTAAAGGTTTTCATCATCGACCAGGCGTGGATAATGATAAAACCTTTTCCAGTAGCTATGCTTAAGTCCATCCGGATCCTACTTGCCACGGCTACATACCATGACTACGATATCTGGCGGCTCGGTGTCATGACTGCTTTTCTAAAATGATGTTTTAGAAGAGAGCGTCTGTAAGTACACAGCCAGAGGGCTTCGTAGATAGTGGGAGCAGCGGAAACGTGTACAAGATGCTTTATAAGATTAAAGCAGGCATCGCAGAGTTGGAACATCTGTTTTGATGAGTTAGTCAAATAATTTGACATCATGAAAATGGTAGTTGAACCTTGTATATACAAGAAGGCAGTAGGGAGTATGGTAGTGATCCTCGTAGAGTATGTGGATGACATACTTTTGATAGGGAAGGAGTTACCTATGCTACGCTCGGTCAATCTCTGATTATCACAAGGATTCACTATATAGGATCAAAGTGATACCTCCTAAATCCTAAGTATTCATCTGTGAGATAGATGTAATTGGATGCTAGGAATCTCACTAGTATTGGTGAGATGGTATCAATCGACCCTGGGGAGAATCACTGGAAGTGTTCCAGGGTGATAAAGACGACTGAATGTCAGTCACAGGCATTGTCTTTACCCTCAGTGAAGGGACGGTATGTTGGAAGATTTCCAAGCTAGATACCGTGGCATACTAGACGATTAAGGCTGGATACATCGCTACTTAAGATGCTACCAAAGAGGAAGTCTGGGTGTATATTGGTTCATGAGATGAACTTAGTTCCTCCCATTGTGTGACAATGGAGTTGTGGCTTATGCCAAGGAACGTCCGTCCCATCAGTGATCCAGACATATTCTAAGGCAATATTACCTGATCATGGAGATGGTTGATCTCCAGGGGATCAAGGTTAGGAGAGTAGACTCAGAGGACAACACGGCGGATCCACTCACGAAGGCCTATTCCCAGAGAGAGACTTTTATAGGATGGTTGAGTATGAGATACTACTACCACTGCTATCAGATGGCCCTAGTGCAAGTGGGAGATTGTTAGTTATATGAATGCCCTAGAGGCCATTACTGTACATAGGATGTATATTGTAGTGGATGCTTGTGTTAGTTGTATGTATGCCCTAGAGGCCAGTATTGTACAGATTATGTATATTATATTGGATGCTTGGACATATATAGAGATGACTTTCTTGCTCGACATGATAGTATGCTATCTGGTTGCTCTTTATCTTAACATGTACACTAGTCTCTTTATACTGTCTTATAGTTACATGTTGGTAAAGCCCTTAGGATTTATACTTGACTACCTGGACTATGATGCAGATCATACTAGTGGGGACATGGTAGTCCATAAGTACATCCTTCAAGGTCCCTAGTCGTGGGTGTATCGAGACGGGGCATCGATATACCAGAGTAGACTAGCGTATACGCTTCTCGACCCATGTGATGAGCGATGGATGATCCCATATCCATTGGTGTTTGACATCAGAGATGGTATACGGGTGCTCAGTGGAGACTGGGTACACTGGACGGACTCGCCGAGAACTCCCAGATGGTATTATACCTCACGTCAGATGGCAGTTCTCTGGTGACACTTGTACAGGTTAGTCTGTAGACCCGAGATCGTCATAGAGTCTTGTGTGATTCCCACTGTGCTTTGATCTCCACCTTACCACGTCCATGAGGGCATGCAAAACGGTGGTCTTTGGGTACAGTCCCGAGTCACATGGAGGCAATGAGCGATAGGAGGGGTTTCGTCTCTCCCGGTATTGGGGGTAGATGTTGCGCTGTGCTCGATTGGCCGTAACAGGGAAGTCCCTGGCCAGGGCTGATCAGAGATTTGCTGGTAAGTGTTACCAGTAGTTTCTCGACCCGTTACGAGCCTCACATCGGCACGACTTATCGGGTTATTGGGGTCTGACGTTTACCACCCCTAGACTTGATATGCGACGTATCAGACGAAGAGACCGGACTGTACGGTAAGTGTTACTGGTCGGATTCGCAGGAGTGTGAGCGGGCTAGCTCGTCGATCTTCTGATCGCTCAATACCCAGGTGGCCGTTACGTTTAGCAGACCGCTTGCGGCTTGTGGATGCTTGATATGATCATCATCTGCTACCGGCGTATTGACGAGTCTTTAGAGTCCTACACAGAGGTTTCCTGGCTCAAGCGAAACGAAATAGGAGCGCATATGAGATATGTGCGGGACCGAGAATAATGCGTGTATGTGATACTGCATTTCATTCTCGCGATAAATGTTTCGATTGGTTATATTCGATATGACCTAGTTATCGAATTGTTCATTCGATAAATCGATACATTTGATACTAGTCGGTTATGTGCGACATGACCGGATCATTGAATCAAATGTTGATTTAATGATTTAATGTATAATTATATATTTGATATATTACTTTGCATTAGCTAGTATTGGTTCAATTTAAACGGATTTTTCTCACTTGGATTGCACATTGTATATGTGATATACTTTTGTGCACCTTTTTGTATCATGTTTGATGATACTTGATCATATGGTTAAGTGAATAGAATTAAACCATGGTTATTATGATAATTAGGGTTTTGCATATTTATTTATTCATTTATTTGTTTATTCATTTATTTGGATAAGTTTAAAATGGAATGGTGGCTTTCTTTGTCCTTTTGTTGAAGCTTCATGAAGCTTTGACTCATGCTTAACCCTAACCAATCTATTAACCATGGTAGATTCTCTACACTTAACCCTAGTAAGAATTATGATAAGTATTCCATTTTCTTTTTATTTTATAGAGACTTATCATATTTCTTTCTTGATCTTCATCTTCTTCTTCAACAAAAGCTCAAGGTCCATCAATGGTAACTTGAGCTTGAGAGTGAGAAATCCAATTCTAAAGAGAACCCACCTCCTATTTCTTCATCCTCTACCTCTTGCCAAGTAGTAGAGTGTGTTTCCTTCACATGTTTCATCACTTTGTGAAGTAGGGAGCTTGATCTAGTGCAACCTCGACGTAGATCGTCTTTGACACGAAGCCGACGAACTATTCCGCTTACTTCTCCGATGAAGCCGACGCTAGAGCCCGGGGTTCGACATGGACAGCGAGGAGACTTCGTTGCGGAGCCGTGGAGGTGGATATCCGGATCTACAAAGGTTGTAATTTCCATATCCAAGTAGTTAAGTGTTAACTAGTTTTCGTTTCGCCTAAATATCTAGTCTAAGATCCGTAGTCTAGGGTTTCTCGGCACTATTTTTTTTAAATTGGCATGTTCGATGCCTTGTGAGATCTTACTAGAGTGCCTAGGAACCCTACAGTTGTATCAGAGCCTAGCTAGAGCCTTAGGCGAAGTCTAGACGGAGTTTGAAATCCGGACGAACCGAAAACCCAACCCCAAAATAGCTCTCTGGAAATTTTCCGAATTTGTGGTTTTTTGTCAATTAAAAATGCCTAAAAAAATCAGCAATAAAATCTAAGAATTACTGTGTAAAAATTTTCCCGTGAACAGTAAATACTGCGGCGGAACCGCGGCAGAAGCATGGCTTCTGCGGCGGTTCCGCGCCTCCTTGATGACGTCAGCCCCACTTCTTTGCACAGTAATACCTGATTTATTATTCTGAGTTTTCTGGGAATTTTAATTTGGCTCCAGGTTTGAGTATTCTGGGGTTGTATTGGGAATTGTCGATTCGATCGGATTATTGAACTTTGTCTATGTGTTTTCCGGATATTTTTTGGGTATGTTAAAAAGTTCGACCGGATATAAATACCCAATCTTTCCCCTGCCAAAAATATCCAAGTGTTGGATTATTGTGTGGTTTAAGGACGTTCTGAGTAGTGCAAGTAACGCGATGGTCCCTCTAGAAGACAACAAACCTTAACTCGATTATGTGACCGTCTTGAACTGCCCTTTGAACCTTCGGGTTTGGGGCAGTACGGCGTGCCACATGTGAGGCGTTGGCTTGACCCTTCTACGGCTGGACCGTCGGTACTGAGGCATGAAATGAATGTCTTTGAACCTATTTCATGTGTTGGATGGTTTCGGGAAAACTTGGGTATTCGAATGTTCGATCGGAAAGTTTAATATATTCTATTTATCTGGAATGGGATACAATAATTGGAATTCACAAACAGTTATGTGATAACTGAATGAATGATATAAATCTAGCGGTTTAGTTTCATTTGATATTGAAAAGAGTTTTCGATAATGAGACTAAAATGCGGGATTTATATCTGTTAGGCATGTGATGTCTAAGTATTTCATTTGATTAGGCATGCGATGTCTAAAGAAGTTGCGGATTCCAATTGTTGTAGTTTTACACTTTCTTTTCTGTGACCGTAAGTGTAGTATGTTCATATCGCCGGTTTCGTTGCTATACGTCAACGACAATTGGGGTATGCATACTTACTTACGTTGATGACATGTGATGTTATGTGTTGCTGGATATGTTATATTGGATCGTCGTATTGAATAGCCGGGGGTTTTTATGTGAGATGAGTGTTTTTTCATTTTCATTCATGTAAAAAACTTGTATGTAATATTCTTTTATTTGGGGCACTTCCAGGTAGTGGAAGATGTCACCCTTTGTATATTATTTACTTTTCCGCATTAGGATAGACCCAAGGAGGGGAGCACAAGTAACCGGGTTCTGGGGTCCAGTGGGAGACCAACTTGAGGAGTCGAGTCCGGGTCTCCTAACCCTAGAATTGGCAGGGTTGCTTGCCGCTCTCGTAGGGGTTTAGGGATGTGGGATTGGCTATTCATCACGACCGTGGAATCCGTGTTTTATACTGGCTCGTATTGAAAACACGGACGTCCTAGTATATCCAATATTTCATATGTTAATTCTGCTGCAATATCTGTGATGTGATTCTGTGATGGATATAGTATATAGTATGTATGATATATTATATAGACGTTACTTATGTTTTACACCCGCGCTAGCCCTGCCCTGCTCTGTCGTTAGTTACCTAACCTAACGGTGCACGAGGGGACATCGAGGCGAATGCGGATGGCATAAGTGTACGTCATATCTATCTGTGATGTTTAGGTACTTAAATGATGGGACTTCATTAATGTGATTAATGAAAGAAAGAAACCTAAGATGTTGTAGAATCAAATTTTAAACAAAACAGGTAGCTACAGTTCTTGCTTTGCATAGCGGTATATATGATATACCCTGCACCTTATTCGATGAGGAAAGGACCGAGATTCACCGGGAGTGACTCCTTTAGCAATAACTAGCATATGCTACACACTCGGTTTGGCTTTGATTGCTTTTAAGAGTTTTTGCTTTGCACAGCGATATATATGATATATCCCGCACCTCATTCGACGAGGAAAGGGCCGACGATCCCTTCACCGGGAGTGACCCCTTTAGCAAAACTAGAAAAGCCTCAAAATCATTCCATTTCAAAACTTCATTTGATTCTACAATGATATAAAGTTCATTACGCAAAGGGTTTTCTTAAAAACCTGACGTAGCCCTCCGTCATTTCAGATAAGTAATAGTTAGTATTCGTGCTGCGTTTGTTGACTCAGTCAAGGCGTAATGTGCGGTAGCTGATTACTATTTATCTGTTTATGCATATGATGCAGATTGGATTAGGGTAGTCGTGCGGCCTTGTTGACTTAGTCAAGGGTCGTGCGGGTGGGTTTAATTCAATCAGGAAATGACGGGTTGAACTTTACTTGCGGTCTATGGTTTGTTGACTCAGTCAAGGTCATAGATCGCCTGGGGCAAAATATTATCGGGAATTTCAAGTGTTGAAATTTGCAATGAGATTGCATACCTTCTATGAGATAGTTGGATCCCGATACCCGCTGCGAGTAAGAGTTACTCCTGGGAGAGTTTTACACATTGCAATTAGCCGATCAAGTAGGTGTCTAGAAAGGTGTCAACGGGGTTATGCCTCTGGGAAAACGAGGTTTACATTAATTAGGTTCGTGCGAAAGCACGGGGGACCTCCCTCAAAGTACCGACACTGGCCTGGCTGAAAGATTGGCGAACCTGTAGTGTGTAATTAATCCCGGCTAATCTTTCCTTTTAGGGTTTGAAGGAAGATTTGATTAAAAGCAGTGGGAGCCATCCTGATTAGATAAGATAATAACCAATCTGATCTTGCACGAGCTTACGCTAAAGTGTTTTCTTCTCTCTCTCTCCAGGTAGCGACCATTTCATGCCTTAATAAAGATAATAATATGGATGTATTGACCGAACCCGCATGTTTTACTGTGCAGGGGAACGTTGAACCCGTTCTATCTTATAAGTGTTATAAGAATGAACAGGAAACAGGAGAATATCTGGATTCTCACACCGCCCAAACGAAGAACATGCATGTTGATGCATCATCTTCGGGTGTGTTTGTCATTGAGAACTGTTTCTCAGTTCACCCTACGTCCTGGGTATTAGATACCGGGTCAGGATCCCACATATGTAAGATGTTACATGGGCTGAGAAAAGGTAGAGAACTGAGAAAAGGTGAACATTCCGTTCATGTAGGGAATGGGGCAAATGTTGCAGCCAAAGCAGTTGGCATATATCACCTGGTATTACCAAATGGTGATACACTAGTCCTGAATGAGTGCTATTATATACCGAACATGATGTGCAACATTATATCAGTTTCTTTATTAAGTAAAGAAGGTTATAATTTTGTAGTAAAGGATAATGTTATGAACATATTCCTAGATCAAAGGTTGATTGCATCAGGCTCGCTACATAATGGCATATTCATTCCCAATCAAAATACAGTCTTCAATATACAAAACACACACAAAAGGAAAAGCTCAGAAATGAACGAATCCTTCTTGTGGCACTGTAGACTTGGCCATATCAATGAGACACGACTAGCTAAGTTGCATAAGAACGGATATTTGAATTCATTCGAATTATCATCTTATGACACTTGCCATTCATGTCTCAAAGGAAAAATGACCAAAACTCCGTTTACAGGACACGGAGAAAGAGTTACTGAACTCTTGGGACTGGTGCATAGTGATGTATGCGGTCCAATGTCTACACACGCCAGAAATGGTTCTTCCTACTTCATTACATTCACTGACGATCTCTCTAGATACGGGCATGTGTTCCTGTTGAAACACAAGTCTGAAGCTTTTGAGAAATTCAAAGAATATAAGCACGAGGTAGAGAACCAAACGGGCAAAAGTATTAAGGTTCTTCGATCTGATCGAGGAGGTGAATACTTAAGCAGTGAATTCCTGGATTATCTAAAAGAGAATGGGATTCTCTCTCAGCTTACTCCTCCTTATACACCACAGCACAACGGTGTATCGGAACGAAGGAATCGCACCCTATTAGATATGGTGCGTTCAATGATGAGTAATGCTGAGTTGCCTATCTCCTTTTGGGGATATGCACTTGAGACAGCCATATACCTATTGAATCTGGTTCCGTCTAAATCTGTACCTACCACACCATATGAGATATGGAGTGGGAAGAGACCATATTTTAAGCGAATTAAGATATGGGGTTGTCCGGCCTATGTCAAAAAGCAAAATCCGGACAAACTCGAGGCACGATCAGTCCTTTGCAAGTTTGTGGGATATCCTAAGAATTCTCAAGGATATTTTTTCTACCAAGCTGAGGAACAAAGAGTGTTTGTTGCTCAACATGCCACCTTTTTGGAAAGGGAATTTCTTACAAAAGAAATTAATGGCAAAGAGGTAGAGCTGGAAGAGGTTCCAGCACCACAAACTGCAACTGACGATTTAGTAGAACCAGAGGATTCAGTGGTGCCCGACGTACCCCAGCCTCTCCGCCGATCTAGTAGGGTTTCTCGTCCACCTGAGAGATACTATGGTTTTCTCATTGATGGTGGTAGTGAGGATTGCATCATGGAGGATGATGACCCAACTAGCTTCGAGCAGGCCATCACGAGTGGGGACTCAGTGAAATGGCTGGATGCTATGCGGTCCGAGATGGAATCCATGTACACCAACAAAGTATGGACTTTGGACGTTGCTCCTGAAGGGGTAAAACCCATTGGGAGCAAGTGGATCTTCAAGAAGAAACTTGGTGTAGATGGGAAAGTGGAGACTTTCAAAGCTAGACTTGTAGAAAAGGGTTTTCGTCAAAGACCAGGTGTGGACTATGACGAGACCTTTTCTCCAGTGGCTATGCTTAAATCCATCCGGATCATGCTTGCCATCGCTGCTTATCATGATTACGAAATCTGGCAAATGGATGTTAAGACCGCTTTTCTAAATGGTGATTTAGAAGAATGCGTGTACATGACTCAGCCAGAGGGCTTCGTAGACAGTGGGAGCAGCGGGAAGGTGTGCAAGCTGCTTAAATCCATTTATGGATTAAAGCAAGCATCGCGGAGTTGGAACATCTGCTTTGACGTCGTTATCAAAGAGTTTGATTTCGTCAAAAACCCAGATGAACCTTGTATCTACAAGAAGGTGGCAGAGAGTAAGGTTGTCTTCCTTGTATTGTACGTAGACGACATACTCTTGATAGGAAATGATATTCCTATGATGCAATCGGTCAAGCTCTTCTTATCACAAAGATTCTCAATGAAAGATCTTGGTGATGCCTCCTGCATATTGGGAATTAGGATCTATAGAGATAGATCCAAACGGATTTTGGGATTGTCCCAATCCAGGTACATTGACACCATACTAAAGAGGTTTAGTATGGAAGAGTCCAAGCGTGCGAACTTGCCCACGATCTCTGGAGTCACTCTCTCCAAAGAGATGTCTCCCAAGACTGATTTGGAGAGAGCTCGCATGCAAGGGATACCCTATGCTTCGGCAGTAGGCTCTATCATGTATGCGATGCTATGTACCAGACCCGATGTAGCATACTCACTAAGTGTAGTGAGCAGGTATCAAGCTGATCCTGGAGAGAGTCACTGGACAGCTGTGAAGAGCATTCTCAAGTACTTGCGAAGGACTAGAGATATGTTCTTGGTGTATGGTAACGGAGAACTCCAAATGGAGTCCTTTACCGATTCGAGCTTCCAGAGTGATAAGGACGACTCTAAGTCGCAGTCGGGCTTTGTCTTTACCCTTTACGGAGGGGCGGTTAGCTGGAAGAGTTCCAAGCAGGAAACCGTGGCAGACTCGACGATGGAGGCTGAATACATCGCTGCCAACGATGCTGCCAAAGAGGCTGTCTGGATCAAGAAGTTCATTACTGAACTTGGAGTGGTTCCATCCATTGAGCGTCCAATACCTTTGTATTGAGATAACAATGGAGCGGTGGCTTTGGCCAAGGAACCCAGGTCCCATCAGCGATCCAGGCATATTCTGAGGCGGTATCACCTGATCCGGGAGATAGTTGATTGCCGGGAGATCGAGGTCAGGAGAGTTGACACGAAGAACAACACGGCGGATCTACTCACGAAGGCCAGTCCCCAGATACAGTTTGAGAGACTCTTCGGGATGCTCGGTATGATATACTACAGCAGCTGGCCCTAGTGCAAGTGGGAGATTGTTAGTTGTATGTATGCCCTAGAGGCCAGTATTGTACAGATTATGTATATTATATTGGATGCTTGGACATATATAGAGATGACTTTCTTGCTCGACATGATAGTATGCTATCTGGTTGCTCTTTATCTTAACATGTACACTAGTCTCTTTATACTGTCTTATAGTTACATGTTGGTAAAGCCCTTAGGATTTGTACTTGACTACCTGGACTATGATGTAGATCATACTAGTGGGGACATGGTAGTCCATAAGTACATCCTTCAAGGTCTCTAGTCGTGGGTGTATCGAGACGGGGCATCGATATACCAGAGTAGACTAGCGTATACGCTTCTCGACCCATGTGATGAGCGATGGATGATCCCATATCCATTGGTGTTTGACATCAGAGATGGTATACGGGTGCTCAGTGGAGACTGGGTACACTGGACGGACTCGCCGAGAACTCCCAGATGGTATTATACCTCACGTCAGATGGCAGTTCTCTGGTGACACTTGTACAGGTTAGTCTGTAGACCCGAGATCGTCATAGAGTCTTGTGTGATTCCCACTGTGCTTTGATCTCCACCTTACCACGTCCATGAGGGCGTGCAAAACGGTGGTCTTTGGGTACAGTCCCGAGTCACATGGAGGCAATGAGCGATAGGAGGGGTTTCGTCTCTCCCGGTATTGGGGGTAGATGTTGCGCTGTGCTCGATTGGCCGTAACAGGGAAGTCCCTGGCCAGGGCTGATCAGAGATTTGCTGGTAAGTGTTACCAGTAGTTTCTCGACCCGTTACGAGCCTCACATCGGCACGACTTATCGGGTTATTGGGGTCTGACGTTTACCACCCCTAGACTTGATATGCGACGTATCAGACGAAGAGACCGGACTGTACGGTAAGTGTTACTGGTCGGATTCGCAGGAGTGTGAGCGGGCTAGCTCGTCGATCTTCTGATCGCTCAATACCCGGGTGGCCGTTACGTTTAGCAGACCGCTTGCGGCTTGTGGATGCTTGATATGATCATCATCTGCTACCGGCGTATTGACGAGTCTTTAGAGTCCTACACAGAGGTTTCCTGGCTCAAGCGAAACGAAATAGGAGCGCATATGAGATATGTGCGGGACCGAGAATAATGCGTGTATGTGATACTGCATTTCATTCTCGCGATAAATGTTTCGATTGGTTAAATTCGATATGACCTAGTTATCGAATTGTTCATTCGATAAATCGATACATTTGATACTAGTCGGTTATGTGTGACATGACCGGATCATTGAATCAAATGTTGATTTAATGATTTAATGTATAATTATATATTTGATATATTACTTTGCATTAGCTAGTATTGGTTCAATTTAAACGGATTTTTCTCACTTGGATTGCACATTGTATATGTGATATACTTTTGTGCACCTTTTTGTATCATGTTTGATGATACTTGATCATATGGTTAAGTGAATAGAATTAAACCATGGTTATTATGATAATTAGGGTTTTGCATATTTATTTATTCATTTATTTGTTTATTCATTTATTTGGATAAGTTTAAAATGGAATGGTGGCTTTCTTTGTCCTTTTGTTGAAGCTTCATGAAGCTTTGACTCATGCTTAACCCTAACCCATCTATTAACCATGGTAGATTCTCTACACTTAACCCTAGTAAGAATTATGATAAGTATTCCATTTTCTTTTTATTTTATAGAGACTTATCATATTTCTTTCTTGATCTTCATCTTCTTCTTCAACAAAAGCTTAAGGTCCATCAATGGCAACTTGAGCTTGAGAGTGAGAAATCCAATTCTAAAGAGAACCCACCTCCTATTTCTTCATCCTCTACCTCTTGCCAAGTAGTAGAGTGTGTTTCCTTCACATGTTTCATCACTTTGTGAAGTAGGGAGCTTGATCTAGTGCAACCTCGACGTAGATCGTCTTTGACACGAAGCCGACGAACTATTCCGCTTACTTCTCCGATGAAGCCGACGCTAGAGCCCGGGGTTTGACATGGACAGCGAGGAGACTTCGTTGCGGAGCCGTGGAGGTGGATATCCGGATCTACAAAGGTTGTAATTTCCATATCCAAGTAGTTAAGTGTTAACTAGTTTTCGTTTCGCCTAAATATCTAGTCTAAGATCCGTAGTCTAGGGTTTCTCGGCACTATTTTTTTTAAATTGGCATGTTCGATGCCTTGTGAGACCTTACTAGAGTGCCTAGGAACCCTACAGCTTGGACATATATAGGGAGGACTTTCTTGCTCGACATGATAGTATGCTATCTGGTTGCACTTTAGCTTAACGTGTACACTGATTGTCTCTCTGTTACATGTTGGTAAAGCCCTTAGGATGTGTACTTGACTACCTGGACTATGATGCGGATCATACTAGTGGGGACATGGTAGTCCATAAGTACATCCTTCAAGGTCCCTAGTCATGGGTGTATCGAGACGAGGCATCGATATACCAGAGTAGACTAGCGTATACCCTCTCGACCGATACAGATGGGCGATGGATGATCCCATATCAATTGGTGTTTGACATCAGAGATGATATACGGGTGCTCAGTGGAGACTGGGAACACTGGACGGACTCGCCGAGAACTCCCAAATGGTATTATACCTTACGTCAGATGGCAGTTCTCTGGTGACACTGGTACAGAGTAGTCTGTTGACCCGAGATCGTCATAGAGTCTTGTGTGGTTCCCAATGTGCTTTGATTTCCACCTTACCACGTCCAAGAGGGCGTGCAAAACGGTGGTTTTTGGGTACAGTCCCGAATCACATGGAGGCAATGAGCGATAGGAGGGGATTCGTCTCTCCCGGTATAGGGAGTTGATGTTGCGCTGTGTTCGATTGGCTATAACCGGAAATCCCTGGCCAGGGTTGCTGTGATTTACTGGTAAGTGTTACCAGTAGTTTCTCGAACTGTTATAGACCTCATATCGACACGACTTATCGAGCTAATGGGGTCTGACGTTTACCACCCCTAGGCGAGATATGCGACATATCAGACGACGAGACCGGACTGTACGGTAAGTGTTACTGGTTGGATTCACAGGAGTGTGAGTGGGCTTGCTCGTCGATCTTCTGATCGCTCAATACCCGGGTGGCCGTTACGTTTAGCAGACCGCTTGCGGCTTGTGGGTGTTTGATATGATCATCATCTGCTGCCGGCGTATTGACGAGTCTTTAGAGTCCTACACAGAGGTTTCCTGGCTCAAGCGAAACGAAATAGGAGCGCATATGAGATATGTGCGGGACCGAGAATAATGCGTGTATGTGATACCGTATTCTATTCTCGCGATGATTGTATCGAATGGTTGTATGCGATATAACCTAGTTATCGAATCGAGGATTGATTCGATAAGCCGATACATTGTATATTAGTCGGTTATATTCGATATGACCGGATCGTTAAATCAAGTGTTGATTTAATGATTTAATGCATAATTATATATTTGATATATTACTTTGCATTAACTAGTATTGGTTCACTTTAAATGGATTTTCTCACTTGAAGTTCACAAGTTGTATATGTGATATACTTTTGTGCACTTGATTGTATCATGTTTGATGATACATGCTTACTTGAGTTTGTGTAAAGTTTAAACCTTGGTTAAGTAAATGGTTAGGGTTTTGTTTTTCATATCTATTTATTCATTCATTTATTTATTTCTTTTTGGCAAAAGAAAAGAAAAATGGTGGCTTTATTTGGATGGATGTTGAAGCTTTGACTAAGTCTCCATTTTTGTCTTCATGCTTAACCCTAACCATTGACCTAACCCTAGTTTATTCTCTACACTTGACCATGGTTTGATTATGATAAGTATTCATTTTAATTTCTTTTTGGAATTAACTTATCATAACATTTTCTTCTTCTTCTTCTTCATCATCAACAAGAAGAAGCTTGCCTCCATCAATGGCAACTCTTGAAAATGAGTGAGAAATCCAATTCTAAAGTGAACCCACTTCCTATTTCTTCATCCTCTACCTCTTGCCAAGTAGTAGAGTGTGCTTTCTTCACAAGTTTCAAGACTTGGTGAAGTGGGAGCTTGATCTTGTGATGCCTCGACGTAGATCATCTTCGGCACGAAGCCGACGACCTTGCCCGCCCATTTCTCCGATGAAGCCGACGCTAGAGCCCGTGTTTCCAATTGGACAGCGAGGAGACTTCATTGTGGAGCTATGGAGATGAAGGACCGGATCTACAAAGGTTGTATTTCCGTTCTATTAGTTAAGTTGTTAACTAGTTTCTCTTTTCGCCTAGACTTCTAGTTAACGATCCGTATTAGGGTTTCTCGGCACCCGTAAAATTTGAAATTGGCATGGTTGATGCCTTGTGAGACCTCATTAGTGTGCCTAGGAACCCTACAATAGCTTTATGCGTGACATGGATATTCTAGATGTGATTAGGTGCACTATGGTTAAATTAGGGTTTAGAAGTAAACTAGTATAGTTTCCTAGTTGTGAACCCTAGAATAGGTTTACACCTACACGCACACACATGCTTACTTGTTATACTTATACCTGTATGATGAGGATAGTGGATGATATTTAAAGATGAGTCGATGAAATTGGGCATAGTGCCATGAGATCGACGATATGATGTGGTTTGTATTTGGGATACGGCATGAGATTTTAGCAGGCCTTTGGACGTGTGTTATACACACGCATTTATATTTACATAGATGGTATCGGTTTGTACTAGACTTAGACCAGTACCCCAGATCATGAGATATGATGATAAGGATACCGGATAATTGATGAGATGAATGTGATATTGACCCATACCCAGATTTGGGATGCCGTACGATGGATTTACTGTACGAGCTTTATATTGATGATAGGTCCACACTCTTAACTCGAGAGTGTCATATTGTATATTGTATCGTATGCGATACTATTGAGGCGGGATCGCCGACTATTATATATATATATATATTGACTCAGATTTAGGTGGTTTCCATACCCCTCCCGATTAGCTTGTTAGTTAGATCTGTAGTTTGCTTAGTAGATGTTAGGCTAGACCGAGTCATACCTATTTCAAAACTAACGAATCAAGAGTATTTTAAAGATAGGAAAAGGGATTCTACGAATATTTTCAAAAGACGCACTTTTCTTAAAAACAACGTAGCCCTTATTTTACTAAAAACCCCGATTCGTCTTATTTCAAATAGCAAAACTGTATGACATTTTTATATTGATGCAGATTCTTCACTGTTGTGTTTATTAGTCGATTTCTGCATATTCTTGCTATTCGCACCGCATTGCATGTGTAAATGTATTTATTGTTATATTAAAACCTGCTGTCAGGACACCAGCACTATTATCGATGATGCGTATGTTCCACGTACACCTGCTTGCCGGCTCACACACTTCATCATCGATAATTGCCATGTCACTACACAGTAGGATTATTGCATCAGGATATGACCGCCTTGCATGGCATACTTGCGTACATACATATTGTACACTCATACTTGTGCACATACATATTGTACACTCATACTTGCGTACATACATATTGTACACTCATACTTGCGTACATACATATTTGCACATACATAGATGATTCTGGCTTGAATCGGAGATTTGGGAACCGCAAGATACATTTTAAAAACTGATTCATTTTAAAGGAGCGGTTTTCCCTCGATATGTGCATATTACTATTCCATGTTGCATGATATACTGATATGCTTACATTTCTTTTATATGTCGCATACATCATGCTATGATTATACGCATTGAGATATGTTGTTTTCATGATATTTCTGGATTTGGGAACTGTGGGTATTTCAAAAGAGAGTATATATTGTTTTAAAAACCCGGTTACCCTTGATATGATATTTCAGTGCGTCCACCATGTGTTGAGACCGACAATTGAAACCCGATTCGAGGAGGCGGATGAGGCCGATTGCGGGTACATGGTGGACTTGGTATGGTACCCCGAGGCGAGAACAGATCACTGTGTTGCAGACGGTGAGCCTGGCAGTGGGACTACTACATACCGGTAATAATATTTGGGTTCGGCGGATATCCGGAGGATACCGACCGGAGTCAAGAGATGATATGGGCCGATCCGGACTGACGGAGCCCATGGGCCGATCCGGACTGACAGAGTCCGATATATGAGAATTTACGTGCCGATTCTGGGCACGGATTTCATGATATTTTCGAGTGTCGATGCTAGACACTCAGGTTCCATGATTTTGATATGTCGCGAGGGACACATGTTGATTTATATCCTCATACTTCCATGCATATGTTTTATGATATTTACATGCATGATACTTTATGTCATTGGGTGACATGTGGATGAGATCCACATACATATAGTCGACATTGATGACATTGATCACATAGTTGGATGATATCCACATACTCATAGACTTCCTGATATAGTTGACATTGATTACATTGATCATACCTCATAGTTATGATATGTTGCTACTTGAGGCACTGACACGAGCACTTGGTACTACACTTCTTTATAGTCGTTTACCCTTGCCACCTTACCCTTGCCACCTTATCATGCTTGAGACTTATTCATATTGAGGATATATTATTATTGATCGTATTGACCTAGGATTGTGTCATACATACGATTTCTTCTCTGTGATGTTTTCTATTCACGAGTCGGCAACTCACCCCCGTTGTGCCACAGTTCTTGTAGGTTTTGCCGGACAGGTTTCATTGCGGCTTTCTGGCACACTGCTTCCCTTACGGTTGATTTGCTTTGGTAGGTGGGTTCTTTTGCATCAGAACCACCTTTGTGTATTTATTATTCAGTTGTATCTAGTAATTCCATCAACCAAACTTGTATATTGTTTCAGACTTAGAAAACTAGTTGTGTATTATTTCGACCTTAGAGTCGTGCGTTGTAATATTATGGTTTTCATGCTGATTTTGAGTTTCCTTTTAAGTTTTGATTCTCGCCCTTCGGCGTTGTATATTATACTGCTTGCGTGGTTGTGACCGTCGATTGATGAAGAGCTAGCTCCCGCTTGGGGATGCCTTTTATCATTGTGCATATAGTATTCTTGTTGTACCCCATTCAGGGCCAGTATTTACAAAGGAAACTCTGCCGAAATTTTCAGAAAAGACTAGAGATTTTAAAAATGCATATTCGACTTACTTATTTAAAAACCTTGCTTTTAAACATATTTTCTTTACTTCTTAAAAACTAGTTTTCTTTATTTTCTCCTTAAAATGGTTTTAGATTTCTTGGCTTTTGGCTTACTTGAATTAGATGGGGTCCTATAGACTTCATATGATTCAAGGGCCAGTCACGTGCTATTTCGGGTCGTGACAAAGTTGGTATCAGAGCGCTAGGTTAAGCTTGGTTCGAGTCTAAGTTGACTATGTGTAGCCTAGAGCGTTTATATATATACGGAACTTAGGCTTGACCTTACGGAACATAGACTTAGTCGAGGGTGTATTATACCCGAACTTTCGTCGCGTAGGTTGACCTTGGTTGATGGAGTAGGTGACTTTAGGAGAGTGACGTACCGTGTGTATGTTCCGCGGCATACTTACGATATGCCACTCCGCTTAAGAAACCTCAGGATGCCCATTTCCTTGCACAGTATTATATTCATTCCTATGATCTATCCTCATCGATATTGGTTTTTATTTTTGCTGCCATGATTGCACGGGCAGAGAGAACTACGGCTAGAGTTGCGTCAGCTTGAGCTCGTCACGGATGAGGACTGACCAGGGCGTGATTCCAGGGACATACGATTGCATAGAGATACGTCGTTTTATTGTATTTTCACGCCATGAGCGTTTGACGGATCGCTTTTACGAGATTACTCGGACGTGCTGATCAGCACCAGAGGATTGAGCCACTACTAGAGGCTAGCCAGAATGTGATGACCATTGATATATCGCTTATTCATCATGATTGAGGCGCTGTTCAGCGTACAGACGAATGGGCCAGTTGTTGCTGCGAATGACAAGATATCGCCCAGATGTTGGAGCTACTGCAGCATGAGTATATACTTAGAGATATGATGCAGGGTCGCTAGTCACCCGAGGATGAATGACTAGGACATGTGGTTCTTTCGCTTACCCCGATGCGAGGTCATCAGATTGATTGATTCCAGCTAGAGACGACTTCACGCAGGTTCATTGGTTGTCGATAGAGACGATCGAATGTCAGGAACCCACTTCCAAGTTTAAAGTATTCGGAAGACAATGCAAGTAATGCTTTGGACCCTCTAGAAGAATGAAACCTTAACTCGACGTAATGACCATGGAACACCTTCGAACCTTAGGGTTTGCGGCAGTTTAGCGGTGCCATTTGTGAGGCTTGGGTTTGCCCTTCTACGGTTGGTCCACAGGTGCTGTGGCATGTACTGGAATGCTATTAAGCTGTACTCAAGATGTTGATCTCTTGGGGAATTATGAGGTTTTGACAAATCGATCGAATGGTTCGACATCATTCGGATATCATGCGATGGGATACCTTGCTTCGGAGACTCCAGATACGAGTATAGCCATTGGAGCGCAGTCCATGCAGCCACGTGAAGACGAGTCCGAATCAGTCGGCATTGGAACAGAGTGGAGTAAAGAGTTCGCATGAGATTTTGACGAGATGACGTTCCACTCCGCTGACATCAGCGATGCGATACGCATGTAGAGGCATTGTATATGGATATACCTTTCAGAAGGAGTCACGATGATTATGCAGCCATTCCGGAACAAGAAACAGATATAGTAAGGGTGGTAACTTCCAGGCAATTCGGAAGAAACGAGATTTGAGAGAGACCTCGACAGGACCTTTCTGAAATACTATACAAGAAGACTTGGACCAGGATCAGTCATGTTATGCACACCTAGGAGACTAGTAAGCTGACCAGGTACAGATAGAGGACCTCACCCAGATGCGTTGTGAGTTGATCAAGAACGGACGAGTATGGAGTATACCTCCGCAGGTTGGGACAAGTTTCTGAGGACGTGTTCGGATAGATATCTACCACGGAGTGATGAAGATACCGAATTCGTGATTTCGAGTCCGTGTGAGAGACTTCGGATTGACCGTAGCCGAGAACATTTGCAGTGCGCAGATAGTGACGTGAAGTCGAAGTGGACGATGATACAGACAAATCGGACAAGAGGTTTGTGCGAGATGCCAACGAGCTGTTGTTACTCCCCGTTAAGATTAAAGGTCGGATATGTCTACAGAGGCTTTGGGATGCGACCAGTTTCTGAGAAAATGATGTGCTGAGGACGCAGATGTCCAGAGAGCGAGAGAAGATTATGCAAGAGTACCAGCCTCCGTACAGTTCGGTATAGGCAAGATCGGAAGAGACCTTGAGTAGAATTCCATCCAGGACACTGCTGCGATAAGATTTGCACCCAGGATCAGATGTGTGATGTGTATTCAGAGGACCAGAGGTCGACGCCAGTGACATGCTGCTTTACGAGTGGTCGTGAGGATTGACCGAGAGATGACCAGAGAAGTGCCAGGACGGAATCGTCCCCGTTAGCACACCTGACAGGGCCGATGAGCTGATGGATTGCGAGATTGGTAATCCAAAGAGAAGATAAGGACCCAGAGACAGAGGACGCAAGACCATGAACAGGAGGCAAGTAGATATCTTGCGCTGCTAGCATTAGATGCACCGACACCTTCTCGACTTTGAAGGAGGATATATCGACGACGGTATTTATGATTTGTGATTTGGTGATTCGATTATCACGCATCCGTCACCTTGGATTTTGGTATTTTGGGCGATCTATTCGCATGATTTAGTCTTGATGACTGAGTTTCATGATATTTATTTTCGTGCACCATGGTTGCACCTACTGGGTATTCATATTTGTGCACAGTTATTGCACCTGAAATCGTTTTTGTGCCTTGGCTGCACATGCTTATGACTTCATGGATTTCATACAGTTGGGTTGATTTTGTGCATATGGCATGCACCCGATTCAATTTTTGCACTCGGTATAGTTCATATATGCTTGCAGTGCTGCGATACGTATTTTGTGCACTACAGTTGCACATGACTTCTATTTGATGTCATTCGATATGTTAATTTTGATTTCATGCCTATTTTATGCATGTGATTTGACTTATGCTTTCGGCATAGTTTTCATACACTTTTAGTATTTTGATTTGATTTGTGCACGCTGATGCACATGGTTGTGAAATTATATACCGCGGTATACCTGATTTGGATT
The DNA here is from genome assembly GCA_030015575.1 of Agapanthus africanus. Lineage (NCBI taxonomy): Eukaryota > Viridiplantae > Streptophyta > Magnoliopsida > Asparagales > Amaryllidaceae > Agapanthus > Agapanthus africanus. The sequence continues at coordinate 143,319,689 of JASDDO010000029.1, read as the reverse complement.
GAGCCGTATTGTATACCATCGATTTTGATTCTGATATTGATGTTGATTTCTTGCACTCCGTGCATTTGATTTAGATTTTGCGCATGTGCGACGCTTGATATTGGATTTCGTTATTTCGTGCATGTTGGATGCGCATGATTTAGATTTTATTCGTGCATGATGGATGCACCTGATTTGGATTTTCGCGCGTGTTGAGCGCATGTTTTGAGAAGCGATTTTGGTGCACACCCGATGCACTAAATCGAGATTCTTCGTGCATGTCAGATGCACCTGATGTTGCTGTCAGGCATGCCCTTTACCTTTGGCAGATGTTTTGTGTGCACCCGTTGCACCTAGATGTTGTTTCTGTGCACATGTATGGCACATATATGGATTTTGATTTCCGTGCGCACCAGATGCACAGGGTATTCTTATATACATTTTGGGATTGATTTTTTATGGAGCAGTACGTTTTTATGATATTTGCTATTTGTTTTCGTACTGAGCAGAACTAGTCAGAGGACAGTACCTGGATATATTTTGCATGCATTGATAGTTATCGAAGGGATTTCAAAAAAGGGAGATATAGTCTCAGTATTTACCTACGTGTATGATATGACACGACACGTTTAAAACAAGAAAACCTTTCTAAATTGTTTTTCAAAATGGCGGAATGTACATATTAAACAAAAGATATATACATATACGATTATTTTCTTCTAATAGTCGTCCGCCACTGGGCAGTGTTATGCGCATCGCACGGCGACTTAAAAAGGTTTGGCATGCATTTGCTTCAGTTATTTACATGTATAGATTTGATGTCTACATGTATAATTTTGATGTATATCATATTTATTTTGTTTTGGATTTGACATTTGTGTCTTTACCATGACTCTGATGATTGCGGGATACTTGGCGGAGTTTTGATTTTGAGTTATCTGCTCATTGTTCATGCGCAAGCATTGCGCTATGATGCGTTTTATATATTGATGATTTCGGAGCTCCGACGACTTGGACTTTTTACTGAAATGTTTTAGTATTGAGGGGTTTAAATTCAAATTAGGGGACCGAATTTCTTTAAGGGGGGAAGATTGTAACATTTCAAAAAAAATAGAATATTATTTTGGGAATTTTTATAATTAAATAATAAAATATTGAATATTTTAATAAGGCTGTATAATTAAATACCGATAAATTGGGGAATTTTTTTCGAAAATTTTGGAAATTACTAAAAAGAGGGTGTTTTATGTGAATTATGCAAATTATGAAAGTTTATGATTTATTTGACGCTATTTTAGTGCTAATCGCGATTAAAATCGCCAATCGGGGTTTAAGCGTGTTTTGTGCAAACATGCACCATATCTTTTTTTTAACACTTGTTACATTTTTCCTACATGATTTTGGGTGCATGGCTATTTGTTTTGGGTTACTATTGAGGAGAGAAGGAAAATAGAAAAGAAAAGAAAAGAATAGAATATAGAGGTAGGGGCAAGAGAGAGAAAGAGAGGGTGAGGGGTCAACCTTGGACTAAGCTCCCATTCCTTCTCATTTTTCTCCATCATTTTCTCCCTCTCCCTCATCTAGCTGCTGCTGCTGCTGCTGCGTCTCTCTTCCTCCTCCACTACAACCCCCAAAACTCCATTAAAAACACATCAAAACCCAATACCCATTTCAATAAAAAGATGCACAAGCCCTCTAGCTACCCATTCGACCAAGAAAGTTCATATTTTGGTGCTATAGGGGATTCATGAGTGCCTAATGAGGTAGTCCTTTCACAATTAGTGTAGTGTTTCATATGCTTAAGCCTCATTTCAAGTTTAATATCGTTTTGGCGAAGTTTAGTGGACTTTGGAAAACCCTAGAGAGGGTTAGGGTTAATTTGAGTTGTGTTAGTGTAATTAAGCCTTAGTGGTGACCCTTAAACCCCCCTTGGTGCTAAGAACCCAGATCCAACACAATACCAAACCTGAAACCCAAAACAGCAACAGTCTATGTCGGTTTGTGAGTGTTTAAGGCGTGCAGGGAAATCTGTAGTGATCCGGGACCAATACTAGAAAAGTAAACAGTACCAGTAGCCGAGATGGACCACCACGAGGCCACCCTACCAGAACGAAACCCTAACTCCCTAGAAAAACCAGCATGGCCGGAATTTTGGGGTATGTGGCCAGCCCTCCTGTTAAATTTGGTGCCCAGGTTGCTTCAGCAGGTCATATTCACACTATATATCACCCCAGTGTTGTTTGCTTGCCTTGTTTTGGCCTGAGTAGAAATCTAGGACCACTTTCTCTAATTGCTGCTTTGATTTGAGTTATGGTTTTCCGTATTTCAATTTCTGGATTTTTTTATTTGTGCGTTAGCTCGATCACGTGACGTTTGTACGTCTATCTCGAGTGATATCAGGTTGATTTGCGGGAGTAGACCAAAGGTTTTGACCTATGAGAGTTCCGCGTGTCGTTTTGGATTTGATTTGGTTTTAATGCGATACGATGCATGTGATATGCAGGTACCCCCACGATGATTCGAGACGATGAAGAAGATGGTGGCGACGTCGTTATCGGCAAACGAAGATCAGGTGAGTAGATTATATCTACGGGGGAAGTCGTGTGGATGGCGTATAGCACCCACGCAGTTCGATGTTTAGTATACTATATGTATACTATATATGATAGCTTTATGCGTGACATGGATATTCTAGATGTGATTAGGTGTACTATGGTTAGATTAGGGTTTAGAAGTAAACTAGCATAGTTTCCTAGTTGCGAAACCTAGAATAGGTTTACACCCACACGCACACACATGCTTACTTGTTATACTTATACCTGGATTATGAGGATAGTGGATGATATTTAGATATGAGTCGATGAGATTGGGCATAGTGCCATGAGATCGGTGATATGATGTGGTTCGTATTTGGGATACGACATGAGATTTTAGCGGGCCTTTGGACGTGTGTTGCACACACGCATTTATATTTACATAGATGGTATCGGTTTATACTAGACTTAGATCAGTACCCCAGATCATGAGATATGATCATAAGGATACCAGATAATTGATGAGATGAATGTGATATTGACCCGTACCCAGATTTGGGATGTCGTACGATGGATTTACTGTACGAGCTTTATATTGATGATAGATTCGCACTCTTAACTCGAGAGTGTCATATTGTATATTGTATCGTATGTGATACTATTGAGGCAGGATCACTGACTATTATATTTATATATATATATCGACTCAGATTTAGGTGGTTTCCATACCCCTCCCGATTAGCTTGTTAGTTAGATCTGTAGTTTGCTTAGTAGATGTTAGGCTAGACCGAGTCATACCTATTTCAAAACTAACGAATCGGGAGTATTTTAAAGATAGGCAAAGTGATTCTACGGATATTTTCAAAAGACGCATCTTTTCTTAAAAACAGCGTGGCCCTTATTTTACTAAAAACCCCGATTCGTCTTATTTCAAATGTCAAAACTGTATGACATTTTTATATTGATGCAGATTCTTCATTGTTGTGTTTATTAGTCGATTTCTGCATATTCTTGCTATTCGCACCGTATTGCATGTGTAAATGTATTTATTGTTATATTAAAACCATGCTGTCAGGTCGCCAGCACCATTATCGATGAAGCGTATGTTCCACGTACACCTGCTTGCCGACTCACACACTTCATCATCGATAATTGCCGTACCATTACACAGTAGGATTATTGCTTTAGGATATGACCCCCTTGCATGGCATACTTGCGTATATACATATTGTACACTCATACTTGTGCACATACCTATTGTACACTCATACTTGCGTACATACATATTGTACACTCATACTTGCGTATATACATATTATACACCCATACTTACATACATACGTATTTGCACATACATAGATGATTCTGACTTAAATTGGAGATTTGGGAACCGCAAGATACATTTTAAAAACTGATTTATTTTAAAGGAGCGGTTTTCCCTCGATATGTGCATATTACTATTTCATGTTGCATGATATACTGATATGCTTACATTTCTTTTATATGTCGCATATATCATGCTTTATGATTATACGCATTGAGATATGTTGTTTCCATGATATTTCTGGATTTGGAAACCGTGGGTATTTCAAAAGAGAGTATGTATTATTTTAGAAACCCGGTTACCCTTGATATGATATTTCGGTGCGTTCACCATGTGTTTTCTCGGTTCTGAGAGCGACATATGAAACCCGATTCGAAGAGGCGGATGAAGCCGATTGCGGGTACATGGTGGACCCGGTATGGTACCCCGGGCCCAGAACGGATCGCTGTGTTCCAGACGGTGAGCCTGGCAGTGGGACTACTACCTACCGGTGATAGTATTTGGGCTCGACGGATATCCGGAGGATACCGACCGGAGTCGAGAGATGATATGGGCCGATCCGGACTGACGGAGCCCGTGGGCCGATCCGGACTGATGGAGCCCGATATATGAGGATTTACGTGCCGATGCTGGGCACGGATTTCATGATGTTTTCGAGTGTCGATGCTAGAAACTCAGGTTCCATGATTTTGATATGTCGCGAGGGACACATGTTAATTTATATCCTCATACTTCCATGCATATGCTTTATGATATTTACATGCATGAAGCTTTATGTCATTGGGTGACACGTGGACGAGATCCACATATATATAGTCGACATTGATGACATTGATCACATAGCTGGATGATATCCACATACTCATAGACTTCCTGATATAGTTGACATTGATTACATTGATCATACCTCAAAGTTATGATATGTTGCTACCTGAGGCACTGACACGAGAACTTGGTACTACACTTCTGTATAGTTGTTTACCCTTACCACCTTATCATGCTTGAGACTTATTCATATTGAGGATATATTATTATTGATCGTATTAACCTAGGATTGTGTCATACATACGATTTCTCCTCTGTGATGTTTTCTATTCATGAGTTGGCAACTCACCCCCGTTGTGCCACAGTTCTTGCAGGTTTTGCCGGACAGGTTTCATTGCGGCTTTCTGGCATACTGCTTCCCTTACGGGTAATTTGCTTTGGTAGGTAGGTTCTTTTGCATCAGAACCACCATTGTATATCTATTATTCAGTTGTATCTAGTAATTCCATCAACCTAACTTGTATATTGTTTCAGACTTAGAAAACCAGTTTTGTATTATTTCGACCTTAGAGTCACGCGTTGTAGTATTATGGTTTTCATCCTGATTTTGATTTTCCTTTTGAGTTTTGATCCTTGCCCTTCGGCGTTGTATATTATACTGCTTGCGTGGTTGTGACCGTCGATTAACGAAGAGCTAGCTCCCGCTTGGGGATGCCTTTTATCATTGTGCATATATTATTCTTGTTGTACCCCGTTCGGGGCCAGTATTTACAAAGGAAACTCTGCCGAAATTTTCAGAAAAGACTAGAGATTTTAAAAATGCATATTCGACTTACTTATTTAAAAACCTTGCTTTTAAACATGTTTTCTTTACTTCTTAAAAACTAGTTTTCTTTATTTACGCCTTAAAATGGTTTTAGATTTCTGGGCTTTTGGCTTACTTGAATTAGATGTGGTCCTATAGACTTCATATGATTCAAGGGCCAGTCACGTGCTATTTCGGGTCGTGACAACTGCTAATGGTACTCGGTAAAGATCTCCGCCAGCCGAGGCCTCGTGGGATCCAACCTCAGCCCTCGATTCCCCCTGCAGGCGTTGACCCCGAGCCTCAGTTCGTAGCACTCACGGACGAGCGCCACTGAGCGAGCCAGCCGATTCGCGAAAATCAGGCCGAAGCGCCTCAGGGACCATATCTTGCCCATGGCCTCATCGTAGAGCTGCTCGGACAATGGGTTATAATGCCCCAGCGACGCCCTCCAGATAGAGTACATCAGCAGCAGCAGCAGGGAGGAGCGCTGGGGGAGTAGCCGGCCGAAGTGGTCTTCGATGCTCCTATAGACCAACTGCACCATGTCCTTGGTGCAGTTCTGGTCATAGAGGTATACGTCTTCGAAGTGGATGATATCGGGGATGGTAAAGGGGAATTCTTGCATTCTCAACGATCTGTTTACGAAGGAAGGAAGGACCAGTGCTCCTTCAGTCTTATATAGCCCACTGCACCCCAACGGAACCCAACAGTCGCCCATTTTCGCCCACAATGTCGCTACCATGCGGCGATCATTGAGCCTTTCCTAGCAGGACCGAAACGACGCGACTCTGACGCTTCGCCTCCCCGCACACTCGATGCGCATGCTACGTGCATGATCGTCGCGACCGTCCCTGTTCCCCATACCTACCACGGGATGGTCAGGAGAGACCTCATGAAGAATCAGCCAAGCGTCAACCATGCTCGGCTGTCCCTGGCTGGTAGCTTCCCTACTTACAACGCCAGTGATCAAAGACCTCACCAAGAGACGACCGCACAGCTTCACTGCCTAGTTATCCTTAGCAGGCCTCCTACGGCCCCTCTAATGCTAAGGATCAAATTCCTCCATAGAGACTGCCGAGCGGCTACCCTGCTCGGCTATCCCTGGTCGGTAGCTTCCCTACTCGCAACGCCAAGGGTCAAAGCCCTCGTCAAGAGGTAACCGCGCAGCTTCACTGCCCGGATATCCTTAGCAGGACTCATACGGCCCCTCCAACGCTAAGGATCCAAGTCTTCGTTAGAGGCAGCTCAGCAGCTACCCTGCTCGGCTATCCCCGGCTGGTAGCTTCATACCACGACCGACAGGGATCAAAAGCCCTCCCAGAGGCAGTCGATCCGGACCCTCGCTCGGCTATCTTTCAGGACAAAAGCCCTCGCCAAAAGGCACCGGGCAGTAACCCTACCCGGCCAAGGGTCCTTGGTAGGCTTCTTACAGCCCCTCCCGCGCTAAGGACCAAAGTCCTCCCAGAGGCAGGCGAGCCCGACCCTTGCTCGGCTATCCCCAGCTGGTAGCTTCCTACCACAATCGACAGGGATCAAAGTCCTCGCCAAGAGGCACTGGGCAGTAACCATGCTCGGTCCCCATCCTGAAGGATCAAAGCCCTCGTAAGAGGCAACCGAGCGGCTACCCTGCTCGGTCATCTCCGGCTGGTAGCTCCCTACCCATGACGCCAGGGATCAAAAGCCCTCGCAAGTGGCATCCGAGCGGCTACCCTGCTCGGTCATCCCAGGATGGTAGTTGCCTACCCTCGACGCCAGATATCAAAGCCATCACCAAGAGGCAACCGCGCAGCTTCACTGCCCGGTCATCCTTAGTAGGCTTCTTACAGCCCCTCTAACGCTAAGGATCAATGTCCTCCGTAGAGGCAGCCGAGCGGCTTCCCTGGCCGGTAGCTTCCCTACTCGCAAGGCCAGGGATTAAAGCCCTCATCGAGAGGCAGCCACGCAGCTTCACTGCCCGGTTATCCTTAGCAGGCCTCCTACGGACCCTCCGACGCTAAGGATCCAAGTCCTCCTTATAGGCAGCTCAGCAGCTACCCTGCTCAGCTATCTCCGGCTGGTAGCTCCCTACCCATGACGCCAGGGATTAAAGCCCGCGTAAGAGGCATCCGAGCGGCTACCCCGCTCGGTCATCCCAGGTTGGTAGTTTCCTGCCCACGACGCCAGAGATCAAAGCCCTCGCCAAGAGGCAACCGCGCAGCTTCACTGTCCGGTGATCCTTAGTGGGCTTCTTACAGCCCCTCCAATGCTAAGGATCAAAAGTCCTCTCAGAGGCAGTCGAGCCCGACCCTCGCTCGACCATCCCCAGCTGGTGGTCTTTGCTCGCAATGCCAGTGTTAGTTATATGTATGCCCTAGAGGCCATTACTATACATAGGATGTATATTGTAGTGGATGCTGGGACATATATAGGGAGGACTTTCTTGCTCGACATGATAGTATGCTATCTGGTTGATCTTTACCTTAACGTGTATACTGATTGTCTCTCTGTTACATGTTGGTAAAGCCCTTAGGATCTGTACTTGACTACCTGGACTATGATGCGGATCATACTAGTGGGGACATGGTGGTCCATAAGTACATCCTTCAAAGTCCCTAGTCGTGGGTGTATCGAGACGGGGCATCGATATACCAGAGTAGACTAGCGTATACCTTCTCGATCCATACAGATGGGCGATGGATGATCCCATATCCATCGGTGTTTGACATCAGAGGAGATATACGGGTGCTCAGTAGAGACTGGGTACACTGGACGGACTCGCCGAGAACTCCCAGATGGTATTATACCTCACGTCAGATGGCAGTTCTCTGGTGACACTGGTACAGAGTAGTCTGTTGACCCGAGATCGTCATAGAGTCTTGTGTGGTTCCCACTGTGCTTTGATTTCCATCTTACCACGTCCAAGAGGGCGTGCAAAACGGTGGTTTTTGGGTACAGTCCCGAGTCACATGGAGGCAATGAGCGATAGGAGGGGATTCGTCTCTCCCGGTATAGGGAGTTGATGTTGTGCTGTGTTCGATTGGCTATAACAGGAAATCCCCAGCCAGGGTTGCTGAGATTTACTGGTAAGTGTTACCTGTAGTTTCTCGAACAGTTATAGACCTCATATCGACACGACTTATTGAGCTATTGGGGTCTGACGTTTACCACCCCTAGGCGAGATATGCGACATATCAGACGATCAGACCGGACTGTACGGTAGTGTTACTGGTCGGATTCGCAGGAGTGTGAGCGGGCTTGCTCGTCGATCTTCTGATCGCTCAATACCCGGGTGGCCGTTACGTTTAGCAGACCGCTTGCGGCTTGTGGGTGTTTGATATGATCATCGCCTGCTGCCGGCGTATTGACGAGTCTTTAGAGTCCTACACAGAGGTTTCCTGGCTCAAGCGAAACGAAATAGGAGCGCATATGAGATATGTGCGGGACCGAGAATAATGCGTGTATGTGATACCGTATTCCATTCTCGCGATGAATGTATCGAGTGGTTGTATGCGATATAACCTAGTTATCGATTCAAGCGTTGATTCGATAAGCCGATACATTGTATACTAGTCGGTTGTGTGCGACATGACCGGATCATTGAATCAAGTGTTGATTTAATGATTTAATGTATAATTATATATTTGATATATTACTTTGCATTAACTAGTAATGGTTCACTTTAAATGGATTTTCTCACTTGGATTGTGCAAGTTGTATATGTGATATACTTTTATGCACATGTTTGTATCATGTTTGATGATGCATATTAACTTGGTTAAGTGTAAAGATTAAACCATGGTTTACTTAATGATTAGGGTTTTGATTATCTTATTCATTTATTTATATATATTCATTTTGGAAATTATTTAAGGATGGTGGCTTATTTTGTTTTATGTTGAAGTTTCTTGAAACTTTGATCAAGTCAACCATTCTTATCTCTTCCTTAACCCTAACCATCATATCTAACCATGGTCCATTCTCTACAGTAAACTAAGGTTAATATTATGATAAGAATGGATTTTATTTTCTATTCTATTATTCTTATCATAACAATATTCATCTTCTTCATTTTCTTCTTCATTGAAGAAGCTTGAGGTCATCAATGGTGGATTGATGATTTGAGTGAGAAATCCAATTCTAAAGTCTACCCACTTCCTATTTCTTCATCCTATACCTCTTTCCAAGTAGTAGAGTGTGTTTACTTCACAAGTTTCATGACTTGGTGAAGTTGTGAGCTTGATCTAGCGATGCCTCGACGTAGATCATCTTCGGCATGGACATCGACGACCTAGCTTGCCCATTCTCCGACGAAGCCGACTCTAGAGCCCGGATTTGATTTGGACAGCGGAGACGACCTCGTTGCGGAGCCCTGGAGGTGGAGGACCGGATCTACAAAGGTTGTATTTCCGTATTCTCATTAGTTAATTTGTTAACTAGTTCTTTTCGCCTAGACATCTAGTTATCGATCCGTAGTTTAGGGTTTGTAGGCACCATATTTTTTGAAATTGCCATGGTTGATGGCTTGGGAGACCTCACTTGAGTGCCTAGGAACCCTACAGTGGTATCAGAGCCTAGCTAGAGCCTTAGGCGAAGTCCAGACGGAAATTGAAGTCCGAACGAACCCGAAACCCCGAACCAAAAGAGCTCTCTGTACTTTTTCTAAAAACAGGGATTTTTTAGTATTAAAAATATGTAGAAATATCAGCAGGAATATATAAGAGTTACTGTGAAGTCGTAAGCCCTAATTCAATTGAAGCGCCGCGCTTCCGCGGCACGAGCGTGCCTCTTGCGGCGGAAGCGCGGCCAGTTTGTCGTGTTGTGAGGTTTTGATTGCACAGTAACTCCTATTTAAAAGTGCTGGTATTCCTGGGTATTTTTAATATATTTTCCAGAGTTGAAATTTCTGCAGTTGTTTTGGGGATTCGGTGTTTCGATCGGGGTATCAAATTTTGTCTGTGTGGCTTTCCGGATAAATCTTAGAATATGTTAAAAAGTTCGACCGGATATAAATACCCAATTTTTCCCCTGTCGGGAAATTTCCAAGTGTTGGATTTTTCCGTAGTTTAACGACGTTCTAAGTAGTGCAAGTAACGCGATGGTCCCTCTAGAAGACACAAACCTTAACTCGATTATGTGACCGTCTTGACCTGCCCTTTGAACCTTCGGGTTTGGGGCAGTACGGCGTGCCACATGTGAGGCATTGGCTTGACCCTTCTACGGCTGGATCGTTGGTACTGAGGCAAGAACGGAATGTTGTTAGACTTGTTTCATATGTTGATCTGTTTCGGGAAAACTTGGGTGTTCGATTGTTCGATCGAAAAGTTTAACATTTTCTGTTTATCTAGAATGGGATACAATAATTGGAATTCACAAAAGTTATGTGATAACTAAATGAATGTTATAAACATAGCAGTTTAGTCTCACTTGATCAGTTGCCACGGAATTTTGATGTGATCAAAAGTCCGTCGCAATCACGTAGCGTACGCGGATACTCGCCGGGTAAACTTAATAGACAGCTTCACTCCATAGCCCCGACCAAGTGACTGTAGGAGAACCCCGTCGCCGAAAGCATCCGTTCGGGTGCTCGCGGTAGCGGTGTTCCGCCTTGGTGCACTTCGTCGACGGCGTGAGGGGTGCGGCCGTCTACTGAAGTTTGCGACGAGCATTCGATCAGGATGTCGGGAATCCTGTTGAATTGCCCGACTTGATATTGAAAAGAGTTTTCGATTTTGAGACTAAAATGCGGGGTTTATAATTGTTAGGCATGCGATGTCTAAGTAATTCATTTGGTCAGGCATGCGATGTCTGAGGTGATTGCGGATTCCAACTGTTGTAGTTTTACACTTTCTTTTCTGTGACCGTAAGTGTAATATGTGATATCGCCGGTTTCGTTGCTATATGTCAACGACAATTGGGATGCGCATATTTACTTACGTTGATGACATGTGATGTTATGTGTTGCTGGATATGTTATATTGGATCGTCGTGATTGAATAGCCGGGGGTTTTTATGTGAGATGAGTGTTTTTCATTTTCATTCATGTAAAAACTTGTATGTAATATTCTTTTATTGGGGCGCTTCCAGGTTGCGGAAGTTGTCACCGTTTGTATATTATTTACTTTTCCGCACTAGGATAGACCCAAGGAGGAGGGCACTAGTAACCGGGTTCTGGAGTCCAGTGGGAGACCAACTCGAGGAGTCGGGTCCGGGTCTCCTAACTCTAGAATTGGTAGGGTTGCTTGCCGCTCTCGTAGGGGTCTAGGGGTGTGGGTTTGGCTATTCATCACGACCGTGGAATCCGTGTTTTATACTGGCTCGTATTGAAAACACGGACGTCCTAGTATATCCAATATTTCATATGATTCTTCTGCTGCGATATCTGTGATGTGATCATGAGATGTTCTGTGATAGATACTGTATATAGTATATATGATATATTATATAGACGTTACTTATGTTTTACACCCGTGCTAGCCCTGCCCTGCTCTGCCGTTAGTTACCTAACCTAACGGTGCACGAGGGGACATCGAGGCGAATGCGGATGGCATAAGTGTACGTCGTATTTATCTGTGATGTTTAGGTACATAATTGATGGGACTTCATTAATGTGATTAATGAAATAAAAGAAACCTAAGATGTTGTAGAATCGAATTTCAAAATAAAACAGGTAGCTACAGTTTTTGCTTTGCACAGCAGTATATGTGATATATCCTGCACCTCATTCGACGAGGAAAGGACCGAGATCCCTTCACCGGGAGTGACTCCTTTAGCAATAACTGGTCGATGCTACGCCCTCGGTTTGTCTTTTGATTGCTTTTAAGAGTTCTTCTTTGCACATTGATATATATGATATATCCCGCACCTCATTCGACGAGGAAAGGACCGACGATCCCTTCACCGGGAGTGACTCCTTTAGCAAAACTAGAAAAGCCTCAAAAACACTCCATTTCAAAATTCATTCGACCCTACAACGATATCAAGTTCATTACGCAATAGGTTTTCAGAAAAACCTGTCGTAGCCCTCCGTCATTTCAGATATGTACTGGTTAGTATTTGTGCTGCGTTTGTTGACCTCTGTCAAGGCGCAGTGTGCGGTAGCTGATTAGTGCTTATCTGCATAAGCATATGATATGATTGATTTAGGGTAGTCGTGCGACCTTGTTGACCTCTGTCAAGGGTCGTGCGGGTGGGTTTACTTCAATCAGGAAATGACGGGTTGAACTTGACTAGCAGCCTATGGTTTGTTGACCTCTGTCAAGGTCATAGGACGCTAGGGGCAAAATATTATCGGGAATTTCAAGTGTTGAAATTTGCAATGAGATTGCATACCTTCTATGAGATAGTTGGATCCCGATACCCGCTGCGAGTAAGTGTTACTCCTGGTAGAGTTTTATACATTACAATTAGCCGATCAAGTAGGTGTCTAGAAAGGTGTCAACGGGGTTACGCCTCTGGGAAAACGAGGTTTACATTAATTAGGTTCGTGCGAAAGCACGGGGGACCTCCCTCAAAGTACCGACACTGGCCTGGCTGAAAGATTGGCGAACTTGTAGTGTGTAATTAATCCCGGCTAGTCTTTCCTTTTAGGGTTTGAAGGAAGATTTGATAAAAAGCAGTGGGAGCCATCCTGATTAGATAAAATAAATAACCAATCTATTCTTGCAAGAGCGCACGCTGAGTGTTTTCTTCTCTCTCTCTCCAGGTAGCGACCATATCACGCCTTAATCAAGATAATAATACGGAATATTGACCGAACCCGCTTGTTATACTGAGCTGGGGAACGTTGGTCCCGCTCCAACTTATAATTGTTATAAGACAGAGCAGGAAATTGGGGAATACCAGATTTCCCGTGCCGCCCAAACGAAGAGAGTGCATGCTGATGCATCATCTTCGGGTGTGTTCATTATTCAGAACTGTTTCTCAGTATCCTTTACGTCCTGGGTATATGATACCGGATCAGGATCCCAGATATGTAATCTGTTACATAGGGCTACAGATAGGCAGAGAACTGAGAACGGGTGATAAGTTTCATGAGGCAGAAAACGGGGCAAATGTTGCAGCCAAGTCTGTTGGTCACTGTCACCCTGTATTACCGATACATTGATTCTGAACGAATGTTGTTAGATACCGAACCTGATATACAAAATCATATCAGTCTCTTTATTAGTAAAGAAAGGATATAATTTTGTATTGTTGGATAATGTTTTGAACATTTCCTATATCAAAAGTTGATCGGATCAGGCACGTTATCTAAAAGCATTAATGTTCTAAATCAAACTACAGTTCTTATTATATGGAACACACACAAGAGGAAGAGTTCAGAAATGAACGAATTCTTCTTGAGGCATTGTAGACTAGGTCAGATCAATGTGACCCGACTAGCTAGAGTTACATATAGATGCATATTTAAATCAGTTTGAATTTACATCTTGTGAAACTCGCCAGTCATGTCACAAAGATAAGATGACCATAGCTCCGTTTACTGGAAACAGAGAAAGAGTTAGTAAACTCTTGGGATGATACATGTTGATGTATGTAAGGTCCCCTGTCTACACATGCCAGGACTGGTTCTTTATACTTCATTACGTTCTCTGATAATCTCTCAAGTTTCAGACCTATGTTCCTGTTGAAACACAAGTCCGAATCTTTTGAGATATTCACGGAATATAAGTTAGAAGTAGAGAACCAAAATACGGGTATAAGTATTATGTCCTATGATGAGATCAAGGAGGAGAATACTTGAGCACGGAAATACTGGACTATTCTAAAGGAGAATGAGATTCTCTCTCAACATTACTCCTCTGTATACACCATAGCACAATGGTATATCAGGGCGAAGCAGACACACCCTATTTGATAAGGTGTGCTCTATGATGAGTACTACTGAGTTACCTATTTCCTTTTGGGAGTTATGCACTTATGAAGCTGCATACCTATTGAATAGGGTTCCAATCAAATCAGTTGCCTACCACTTCATATGTGATATGGAAAGGGAAGAGCCCATGTCTTAAGTTAGTTAAGATTTGGGGTTGTCCGGCCTATGTTTAAAAGCAAAATCCGGACGAGCTCGAGGCAACGTCTGTTATGTAGAACTGGAAGTGTTCCAGCTATACAAACTACAGAAGATGATTTGGTACAACCAAAGGATTCAATAGTTACCAACGAACCTCAGCCTCTCCGCCGATCTAGTAGGGTCTCCTCACCCACCTGAGAGATACTTCGGTTTCTCTATGACATTGGGAGCGAGGATTACATCATGAGATGATGACCCAACTAGTTTCGAGCTGGGCATCAGGAGTAAGACTCTGTAAGAATGGCTGGATGCTTAGTGATCTGAGATGGAATCCTTATACACCAACAAAGTATGGACTTTAGTTGCAATATCTGAAGGGTTAAATCCCCATCAGGAGCAAGTATATCTTGAGAAGATTACTTGGTGTACATGGAAAAGTTGAGACTTTCAAAGCTAGACTTGTTAAAGGTTTGCATCATTGACCAGGTGTGGATCATGATGAAACTTTTTCTAAGGATCTAAGCTTAAGTCCATCCAGATCCTACTTACCACGGCTACATACCATGAATACGATATCTGGTGGTTGGGTGTCATGACTGCTTTTCTAAATGATGTTTTAGAAGAGTGCGTCTATAAGTACACAGCCAGAGGGCTTCGTAGACAGTGGGAGCAGCGGAAACGTGTGCAAGATGTTTTATAGGATAAAGCAGGCATCGCGGAGTTGGAACATCTGTTTTGATGAAGCGGTCAAAGAGTTTGACATCATCAAAATGGTAGATGAACCTTGTATAAACAAAAAGGGTAGTAGGGAGTATGGTAGTAATCCTCGTAGAGTACGTGGATGACATACTCTTGATAGGGAAGCAGTTTCCTATGCTACGCTCGATCAATCTCCGTTTATCACAATGATTCTCCACTTAGGATCAAAGTGATACCTACTAAATCCTGGATTTTGGATCTATGAGATAGATCTAATTGGATGTTAGGTATCTCACTAGTAGTAGTGAGATGGTATCAATCGATCCAAGGGATAATCACTGGAAGGGTTCCAGGGTGATAAAGACGACTGAATGTCAGTCACAGGCATTGTCTTTACCCTCAGTAAAGGGACGGTATGTTGGAAGAGTTCCAAGCTAGATACCGTGACATACTAGACGATAAAGGCTGGATACATCGGTACTTAAGATGCTACCAAAGAGGCTATTTGGGTGTATATTGGTTCATGAGATGAACTATGTTCCTCCCATTGTGTGACAATGGAGTTGTGGCTTATGCCAAGGAACGCCGGTCCCATCAGTGATCCAGACATATTCTAAGGCAGTATCACTTGATCAAGGAGATGGTTGATCTCCAGGGAGATCGAGGTTAGGAGAGTAGACTCAGAGGACAACACAGCGGATCCACTCATAAAGGCCTGTTCCCAGAGAGAGACACTTTTATGGGATGGTTGAGTATGAGATACTTCAAACCACTGCTACAGATGGCCCTAGTGCAAGTGGGAGATTGTTAGTTATATGTATGCCCTAGAGGCCATTACTATATATAGGATGTATATTGTAGTGGATGCTGGGACATATATAGGGATGACTTTCTTGCTCGACATGATAGTATGCTATCTGGTTGATCTTTACCTTAACGTGTATACTGATTGTCTCTCTGTTACATGTTGGTAAAGCTCTTAGGATCTGTACTTGACTACCTGGACTATGATGCGGATCATACTAGTGGGGACATGGTGGTCCATAAGTACATCCTTCAAAGTCCCTAGTCGTGGGTGTATCGAGACGGGGCATCGATATACCAGAGTAGACTAGCGTATACCTTCTCGATCCATACAGATGGGCGATGGATGATCCCATATCCATCGGTGTTTGACATCAGAGGAGATATACGGGTGCTCAGTAGAGACTGGGTACACTGGACGGACTCGCCGAGAACTCCCAGATGGTATTATACCTCACGTCAGATGGCAGTTCTCTGGTGACACTGGTACAGAGTAGTCTGTTGACCCGAGATCGTCATAGAGTCTTGTGTGGTTCCCACTGTGCTTTGATTTCCATCTTACCACGTCCAAGAGGGTGTGCAAAACGGTGGTTTTTGGGTACAGTCCCGAGTCACATGGAGGCAATGAGCGATAGGAGGGGATTCGTCTCTCCCGGTATAGGGAGTTGATGTTGTGCTGTGTTCGATTGGCTATAACAGGAAATCCCTGGCCAGGGTTGCTGAGATTTACTGGTAAGTGTTACCTGTAGTTTCTCGAACAGTTATAGACCTCATATCGACACGACTTATTGAGCTATTGGGGTCTGACGTTTACCACCCCTAGGCGAGATATGCGACATATCAGACGATCAGACCGGACTGTACGGTAGTGTTACTGGTCGGATTCGCAGGAGTGTGAGCGGGCTTGCTCGTCGATCTTCTGATCGCTCAATACCCGGGTGGCCGTTACGTTTAGCAGACCGCTTGCGGCTTGTGGGTGTTTGATATGATCATCGCCTGCTGCCGGCGTATTGACGAGTCTTTAGAGTCCTACACAGAGGTTTCCTGGCTCAAGCGAAACGAAATAGGAGCGCATATGAGATATGTGCGGGACCGAGAATAATGCGTGTATGTGATACCGTATTCCATTCTCGCGATGAATGTATCGAGTGGTTGTATGCGATATAACCTAGTTATCGATTCAAGCGTTGATTCGATAAGCCGATACATTGTATACTAGTCGGTTGTGTGCGACATGACCGGATCATTGAATCAAGTGTTGATTTAATGATTTAATGTATAATTATATATTTGATATATTACTTTGCATTAACTAGTAATGGTTCACTTTAAATGGATTTTCTCACTTGGATTGTGCAAGTTGTATATGTGATATACTTTTATGCACATGTTTGTATCATGTTTGATGATGCATATTAACTTGGTTAAGTGTAAAGATTAAACCATGGTTTACTTAATGATTAGGGTTTTGATTATCTTATTCATTTATTTATATATATTCATTTTGGAAATTATTTAAGGATGGTGGCTTATTTTGTTTTATGTTGAAGTTTCTTGAAACTTTGATCAAGTCAACCATTCTTATCTCTTCCTTAACCCTAACCATCATATCTAACCATGGTCCATTCTCTACACTAAACTAAGGTTAATATTATGATAAGAATGGATTTTATTTTCTATTCTATTATTCTTATCATAACAATATTCATCTTCTTCATCTTTTTCTTCATTGAAGAAGCTTGAGGTCATCAATGGTGGATTGATGATTTGAGTGAGAAATCCAATTCTAAAGTCTACCCACTTCCTATTTCTTCATCCTCTACCTCTTGCCAAGTAGTAGAGTGTGTTTACTTCACAAGTTTCATGACTTGGTGAAGTTGTGAGCTTGATCTAGCGATGCCTCGATGTTGATCATCTTCGGCATGGACATCGACGACCTAGCTTGCCCATTCTCCGACGAAGCCGACTCTAGAGCCCGGATTTGATTTGGACAGCGGAGACGACCTCGTTGCGGAGCCCTGGAGGTGGAGGACCGGATCTACAAAGGTTGTATTTCCGTATTCTCATTAGTTAATTTGTTAACTAGTTCTTTTCGCCTAGACATCTAGTTATCGATCCGTAGTTTAGGGTTTGTAGGCACCATATTTTTTGAAATTGCCATGGTTGATGGCTTGGGAGACCTCACTTGAGTGCCTAGGAACCCTACAGCCAGAAGTCAAAAGCCCTAGCCAAGGGGCAACCGAGTGGCTTCCCATTCATGCTTATTCATGCTCATTCATCCTCTGAGCCCATTCATGCTTGGCACAAATACGGCGGACATCCCTCTGCCCATCAAATGCAGAGGATCCGAGGCCCCAACAAGGGGCATCAGGTCTATCCAAGTCTGAGCGACCCCCCTCGACTTTGGAGCTATAGAGATGCCTCCTTCTCAGCAGTGCTTGACACGCTTGGCAAGTGATCGAAATCAACTCAACGAACGATCGCTAGACAGACAGCCGACCTGATAGGGAAGCCCAACAGTGCAAGCAGAGATATTTTACAGGCATTCTTCACAAACAGAAGATAAAGTGCAAACCGATGAAACCAAAATAAAAATTTTTATTACCAAAGGCAAAATCTTTACAAAGGGTATTTTGGGCTCCCCAGCCTTATAGACTACCCGGAGGCTTACAAAAATCCCAGAAGCGATAAAATAAAAGGAGGAGGAAGACGGGGGCTTTAGACCTCGGGGCCAAGCGCGACCTCGGGGTCCTCGACATCGACCACGAGACGAGCAGGGTACTCGGCCACCTCCTCATCAGGAATCTCTTCCCCCTGCCCATCGGTGAGGGTGTATTCGGCCTGGAGCTCTTCGTCGGCGAACTCCGGCATCCGGGCCTTAACGGCGTCGAGGGCCTCATGCCAGATGCGGGTCGTGGCCACGGCCAGGTCATCATAGAAGTCCTTCTACTTCTTGTAACCCTCCACCGCCTTCGCCGCCGAGAGGTTGGCCAACTTCGCCGCTCTCAGGTCAGCCGACTTCGCCGCCTTGGCCGCCGCACCTAGCACCTTCTGGAGGGTCCTCACCGTCTTCTTTAGGTTGCCGGCGAGCACCTGAGCGCCCCCTAGCTTGACCTTGGCAGCCACGGCGGCCTCATGGTACCGAGCGACCTCCCGTTTCCCGGCCTCCACCTCGCCCTCCAGGGCGGCAACCTTCGCCATCACCGCCTCCAGCTCCCGCTTGGAGCTCTCTTCCAGCGAGGCAAGCTGGCTCGCAGCTTTCATCGCCGGGGCTATCACCTCGGCCTCCATGCATACGGCGAGGGCAACGTGCTGGAGAACCTGAAAAATAGGAAAAAGATCAGAAAGACGAAGGGGGCACCGAATCTCACAAAAAAAAGAAAACACATACTTGCACGGACTCCTGGGCGATGGACACCATCTGGGCCCTGAAGGTCCCCACGGGAACCCTACCCCCCGCCGATTTCTCTATTTCATGCAGCAGGCTATCCACGACGGATAGCCCCGAGGGCACCGCGAACTGGAGGCCCCCCTTTCCACCATGATCGGCGAGGGCGGGCCCCGGGAAGACCTCCGGTAACCCCTCTTGAGTGGCTCCGAAGGAGAGCCGATCTCCTCATTTGAGACCGGGTACACCAGAATCCGAGCCCGCTTCCGGCCTGACACTCTGCTAGGCCCCAGGGCGGGATCCGCCCCCGAACGCTCACGGGACGCGACCACTGGAGGAGAAGGAGCCGGGGCAGGCTTCGAGCGGGAAGAGCTGGCACCTCCAGCCTTCGTGACCCTCCTCGGCTGGCGCATGGAGTCTCAGAGCTCGTTCATATCCATGGGTCCTGCACAAAACCAATTGCAAAGAAGTCAGCGACACATGCATTATAAAAGCCAAAAAGCAACCCTAACTTACCGACGAACTCAACGGGGCTGAGCCCGACCCAACTCAGGACCCTCTCAGATAGCAGCATGTCGAATCGGGGAACGGGCTCCCACGACGCCACTCTCACCGCGGCGGGGTCATTGGACTGGTTCCCCGGCAAGCATTTTTCCCTTGACCTCTTGGTAGGCACGGGCCAGTTCTCGCCCTCGGGAGGGGAAATGAAGAAGAACTTCTTCTTCTAGTCATGAATGGAAGAAGGCAGGGCCACAACCCCTGTCCCGTTGGCGCCTCCATATCGCTTTCTAAAAGAGAGGTAGACCCACCTCGGGTCGCCCGCTCGACCCCCAGGATGATTTTTGAAAATGAGGGAAGAATCAAGGAGGGAGAGGCTGAAGGGAACCGCCTGTAATTTCAGGCGGATCAGGAACCCGAGGATAATCCTCCATGAGTTCGGCACTAACTGGCATGGGGCTAACCCGAAGAAGTTCAGCGCTTCGATGACCTCGGGAGAGAAGGGAAGGTGCATTCCACCCCAAAAAGCTTCCAACTACAGGTGATCTCCCTACCCCGTACTTGGTCTGCCTTCTCTCCCTCCTTGGCCAGACGAAGCGTATAACGTCAGGGGATGTGGAAGCGAGCCCGAGCATTGGCGAGCTCGTCCTCATGTATCACCCAACACGACGCGTCAGGGGCAGTATCGACCGCCTCCTCCCTGGGGGCTGCCCCCGCCGCACGATCCCGGGAAGAGGATCCGACCCCTGCTCCCCAGGAAGACTCAGGCTCAACTAAAGGGTCCCTAGAACCTACTCCTACGACATCTACAGATTCCATGAAAGAAGATATCTAACCTGGAGAAGAGGGATCCTCGGGAAACGAAAGCAGAAGAAAGAAGACGAGCACCGAGCAACCAGGGCTTATAGAGAGGAAATATGAAGTAGTAGGGACCCTGGAGTGGGCCCCACCCCTATTTGTCTCCGCAATCGCCCTCATCCAAGGACGCCCTTCATCTCCCCCCAAAACGCCTCCTCGTGTCCAACGGCTCCGATTGCTCCACTTGTCGTTCCCATACTGGACCGCACCTCATCAGACGCCGCAGGTCTGCACACGTCTCGTCGGCCAACCGATGCTTGACACGTGGACCGTCGCTTCAGTGACAAGATGCACGAACCGGCGCACCTTCCTTAAATGCAAAGATCTCGCCCTGATTCGCTAGCAGAAAAGACAACTGACGGCCCGTGGACGCATCCCGACGAAACCTTAGGAGGGAGCTCACCCCAGGCGGCCAGGCAGTCCACTCCTGACCCGACCTGCTAGCTGGTCGGGAAAAGAGTGGGGGGCTAATGATGATGCTCAATATTGGAGATCTCCAAGATCAGGACACGTGGTAGATGACGTATCCCAGAACTGAGAAGAAAGGGCCCACAGGGGCCGACCAGGCCACCCCTGTACCCGACCTGCAAGCACAAGCTGGCTCTCCTCAGAGCCCCATGAAAATTGGCCTCCTCGGCCTCTCAACTCGTCCCGAGCTGCCACAGGACCAAGACTCCTCGGCCCTCTCGCTCGTCCCCGAGCTCCCCAGCCGAGGTCATATTCCTCGGTCCTCTAACCGACCAACTCCACCACTCACAGGAATAACCGCCGCTCCGCAAATCTCGCCATGCGCAGATTCTCCGCCGGCAACATCCTACGTTCCACGCCATCACGATCCCCATTAATGGGCGATCCGCTCTTTACACGGGCGTGACGTCGGGAACGTAACTGCCGGCGAGATTCTCGCGCCTGCTGCTGCGTGCTGCCGCCACTATATAAACCCTCATCATAGAGGGGTCAAGTGAGCCATTTTTTACTCCACTTAACCGTTACTCTTCTCGGATCTCGTGCTAACTTGATCGTCGGAGGGTCCTCGGTGGTACCAAACCATCCCGGGACTTCCTTGCAGGTACTCGGCGCTAAACTCCTCAAATCACCAATCTCGTCAAAACCCATTAATACCCACACGCAATAGGAGATCAGCTCAAAAATCCACCGGGAGATCGACAGAAGACAACATCTGAAGGAGACCCGAAAAAGACCTCCATCAACATCAGCACAGGAACATGCGCTGCACCTGTCCCTGACTCATGATTAAACTCCCAAAAATAGATATTTTGACCATTTTTAATACTTTTCAATTCTTTTTGTTAACATTATTTAGGTTTTCACTTTCCTTCTTTGAACTTGCCCTAACATTAAAGATCTCACATGTCCATACTTAAAGCTCAAATTCAGGAAATATTTGTTAGTGCGGCCTTTGACGTACAGTTGCGATGTCTCAAACATGCATGCAAGAACCCTGGTCGACCCTTTTGGGATGCCCCAAATGGCCAAACAAAGGTAATTGTTGGTGAATACTAACAAGAATAAGCAGGGATCGACCTTAAAGTATGTTGGAAGCTCTGAAAATGGCAGAAATGGGGAAATCAAGATCTTCGCATCACAATTTCAGATCTAGAAGCAAAAGAGGAAAATTTGGAGTATAGAAGATAACTTTTTTTTGTTTTCTTTATTTTCCTTGGTGTATTTTAAAGCATTTTTGTTGATTTCTTTTGCGATTTCAACCGCGCACGCTTTTAGTTAAAGAATGAGTAAAGTCGGAAATTGGCGCACACGAGCTAGTCTCATTTTAAAATGAAAACACCGCAAGTGTATGACACGTTTGCAGCGAGCTGGCTAGTACGGTACAATCCACGGAGAGATGGAGATTAGAAGTGGTTAATGCGAGTTCAAAGAAAATAATATGGATTAGGGTTTGTCACAAAAATAGAAATGCGAAAATCAAGAAAACGGCCTCAGCTCCGGCTCGAAAGTAATGAATTGCGGCTATGCCCTCGATTCTGAAAGTTCCTAGTGCTCTCGCCGCTAACCCACGGTGTAACGTTTTGAAAATTCGATTAGGTTAATTGTGTATTAATTAGTGATGCTATGTGTTTTCCGTAAAAACCATGATATAATTATTTTTCAACATAAACTTAAATATACCTATTCTAACTATGTAATTGCTAGTATTTGGTATTTAATTGGTCACTTGTAAATTCAAGTTTACTTAAATATTTTTCTTAGTTAATTGTTTTAAGTTTTCACTTATACATTTAATTAGTGATTATTACAAATTAATATGGGTTAATAAAAAATTGTGCACCATGACACAACTAAAACACATGTTATAGCATGCTCACTTTAGCACGAATTTTCCCAGCAGCCCCGTCTCCATTCAAAGATCCATTTGCATCCCACAGGTTTTACCCCAGGGGGTACAACGTCCAAAGTCCATACTTTATTGGTGTACATAGACTCCATTTCGGATCTCTTGGCATCCAGCCACTTCACAGAGTCTCCACTCGTGATAGCTTGCTGAAAACTGATAGGATCATCATCATCCATGATGCAGTCTTCTCCTTCACCATCAATGAGGAAACCGTAGTACCCCTCCGGTGGGTGAGAAGTCCTACCAGACGTTCGGAGTGGCCGAGGTTCCTCAGTTTCTATTGCAACAGCCGGTTCAACCAAATCGTCATTTGTAGTTTGTATCTCTAGAACCTCTTCTAGATCCACCACCTTGCCATCATCTTTTTCTGTGAAAAACTCTTTTTCCAAGAATGTGGCATACTGAGAAACAAACACCTTTTGTTCCTCTTTGTGGTAGAATAGATATCCATAAGAATTCTTTGGATACCCCACAAAATTACACATGACTGACCGTGTCTCGAGTTTGTCCGGATTCTACTTTTTAACATAGGCCGGGCAACCCCAATCTTAATTCTTTTAAGAGATGGTCTCTTCCCATGCCATATCTCATATGGCGTGGTAGACACGGCTTTAGTTGGAACCCTGTTCAGTAGAAATGCTGCTGTCTCCAATGCATGTCCCCAAAATGAGACGGGTAACTCGGCATCACTCATCATGGATCGGACCATATCTAATAGGGTCCTATTCCGTCGTTCAGACACACCGTTGTGCTGTGGTGTGTAAGGAGGAGTGAGCTGAGAGAGAATCCCATTCTCTTTTTGGAATTTTGCAAATTCTGTACTAAGGTATTCCCCACCTCGATCTGATCGAAGCATCTTGATACTCAAGCCGGTTTGTTTTTCTACTTCTTGTTTATATTCAATGAATTTCTCGAAAGCTTCGGACTTGTGCTTTAATAAAAGTACATGACCGAATCTTGAGAAATCGTCAGTGAACGTAATGAAGTATGAAAAACCGCCTCTACCCAGTGTAGACATTGGCCCACATACATCACTATGTATGAGTCCTAGGAGCTCGGTAGCTCTTTCTCCGTGTCCGGTAAACGGAGTTTTGGTCATTTTACCCTTGATACAAGACTGGCAAGTCGCATAAGATTTATATTCAAAAGAGTTTAAATATCCATCTTTGTGTAACTTGTTTAGTCTTGTTTCGTTAATATGACCAAGTCTACAGTGCCAAAGAAAAGCTTCATTTAATTCTGAAAGTTTTCTTTTATTAGTGTGTTGTATACTGAAAACTGTGTGATGATTTAGGACGTATATCCCGTTATTAAGTGTACCATACCCAACCAACATTTGATTCAGGTGAATGTTCATAACATTGTTCTGCAATACAAAATTATATCCTTCATTGTTTAACAAAGAAACAGATATTATATTACATAGCATACTTGGTACAAAATAACATGGGTTCAAAACCAATATACACCCAGATGGCAACCCCAAGTGATACTCTCCCACTGCGACTGTATGTATATTGGAACCATTTCAAACGCGGAGAGTATGGTCACCTGTCTTCAAAACTTTTCTATTTCTCAGCCCCTGCATAGAATTGCAAATGTGAGAACCTGAACCGATATCTAATACCCAGGAAGCAGAGTTTATTGAAAAACAGTTTTCTGTCACAAACACACCTGAAGCGGAAGCATCCCCATGCTTCTTCTTGAGGTTCAAGTACTCCGTACAGTTGCTCTTCCAATGCCCTGTCTTGTGGCAATGAAAACATTCACCTTTTCCCGAGTCTCCAGCTTTGGACTTTTCCTTTCCCTTCACCTTTTTAACTCCACCCTTAGGATTGGTGGGCTTCTTCTTTTTCTTTCCCTTGGCCTTAGCCTTTGGGCGAGAAGAGGAAGATTGTCCAATAGTCATAACGGGAGTTTTCACTGATTTCATAGTGCTCTCTGCACTTCTTAACATATTAAAGAGTTCAGGTAGCTCCTTCTCCATGCCGTGCATGTTGAAGTTAACTATGAACTGAGCAAAGGTGGAGGGGAGGGACTGCAGAATAATATCCGTATATTGTTCATTGTCCATTGTCCATTGTCCATCTTAGATCCTCAAGCTCTTCTATAAGAGCTATCATCTTCAGAACATGGTCTCCTACTGGTGTGCTAGGGGCCATTCGCATCTGAAACAATTTCTTTGATGCTTCGTATCGTAATACGCGGGATTGCTCTCCATACAACTCCTTTGTATGGAAGAATATGGTTTGAATGTCCATATTCTCGTGCTACTTTTGATGTGTATTGTCCATCATGCAAGCGCGGGGCATTTGGCCGTGGCACAGTCAGCATCCCATGTCTTGAGGACTTCAATATCCGCAACTGAGGATTTTGGACCTGGGGTGGGCGGGGCTGAAGCCGTGAGGACATATGATACTTTATCATAAGTCAAGGCTATTTTCAGATTCCTCAGCCAGTCTTTATAATTGGTCCCATTCAGTTTGATTTTATCTAGTAGAAGCTTGAGTCCAGTCATTGGTATCTGCCATTAAGAGAGATAAAAGAATACACTTAGCGAAAGCTCTTGCATAGTTCAGATTGGTTATTATCTTGTCTAATCGATGTCTCCCACTGCTTTAATCAAGTTTTTCTTTCAAACCTTAAAAAGAAAACTAACCAGGATTAATTACAGTCTACAACTTAGCTAATCGTTCAGCCAGGCCAGTGTCGGTACTTGAGGGAGGTTCCCCGTGCTTTCGCACGGACCTAATTAAAGTAAACCTCGTTTTCCCAGAGGCGTAGCCCCGTTAACACCTTTCTAGACACCTAATGAGTTAGCTAATTGTAAACTGCAAAACTCTCCTAGGAGCAACTATTGCCCACAGTGGGATCGAGATCCAACCATCATATGGAAGGTATGCAATCTCATTGCAAATCTCAACACTTGAAATTCCCGATATGATTTTTACCCCTAGTACTTATGACCTTAACTATGGTCAACAAATCATAAGTACCAGTCAAGTTCTACACGTCATTTCTTGATCAATTAGACCCACCCATATGACCCTTAACTATGGTCAACAAAGTCGCATGAATGTCCTAATTAATCTGCATCATATGCAGTGTAGGAAGACATCACTTAGCTACCGTACACTACTCCTTAACTAAAGTCAACAAACGTAGCACGAATACTAAGTACTCTACTTCCTAAAATGACGGAGGGTTGTGTATGATTTTTAAGAAAATCTTTAACGCTCTGAACTTGATATCGTCGTAGAATCAAATGGTTTTCAAAAGGAGTGGCTTGTGCTCCGCAGTTTTTGAAATATAGATTTTTCATAAAGAGCCGATTAATGTAATCCCATCATTTAAGTCCTTAAGCCAATCGCAGAAATGAAACGAAAATAACACGTACGCTTATGCCATCCGCATTCGCCGCAATGTTCCGTTATGCACCGTTAGGTTACTTAACTAACGGCATACCGGGACGGGACTAGCGCGGGTGCAAAACATAAGCAACGTCTACTATATATCTCATATATAATATATCATTCGTCTCAGATATCACAGAACACTGGCAGCAGAAACATATATATATAATGTGGGATATACTAGGACGTCCGTATTTAGTATTTAGCCAACAATAGAAAATATGGATTCCACAGTCGCGATGAATAGCCAAGCCCACACCCCTAGACCCCTACGAGAGCGACAAGCGACCCTGCCAATCCTGGAGTTTAGGAGACCCGGTCTCGACTCCTCGAGATGGCCTCCCACTGAACCCCAGAACCCGGTCACTTGTGCTCCCCTCCTTGGGTCTATCCTAATGCGGAAAAGTAAGTAATATACAACACTGGTGACATCAACCTCAACCCGGAAGTGCCCCAAATAAAAGAATATTACATTACAATTGAATTTACATGAATGAAAATATAAAACTCTCATCTCACATAAAACCTCCCGGCTATTCAATCGCGACAATCCTGCACATCATATCTCAGCAACACATAATATCATATATCATCAATGTAAGTAAGTATGCGTACCCCGATTGTCGTTGATGTATAGCAACGAAACCGGCGATATCGAATATACTACACTTACGGTCACAGAAAAGAAAGTATAAAACTACAATATTTGGAATCCACATTCTCTTTAGACATCGTAAATCCGAGATATCACATACCTCGCATTTCATGCCTAACTATGTGAATTCCAAATATTGTATCACATTCCAGATAAATAGACAGTATTAAATTCTTCGAACGAATAATCAAATACCCAAATATTCCCTAAAGCTCAACAATTGAGCGGAGTTCAAAAAACCCGGAGTGTGACAAAGTAGTAGCGGTCCAGCAGTAGAAGAGTCAAGCCAACGCCTCACATGTGGCACGCCGTACTGCCTCAAACCCTAAGGCTCAAAAGGCAGTTCAAGACTGTCACATAATCGAGTTAAGGTTTGTTTTCTTCTAGAGCGTCCACCACAAAAAAACTTGCATGTATTTCCGAAAGATTTAAACCCCGTGAAAAAGTGAGTAAATGATACTTGTTCGAACAATTCAATACTTTCTAATTTACCCTGAAAAAACATGAAGTTAAAATTCCGATCGAATCAATGAACTTAAAACAATCTCCAGATCATACAGCACTAAATTCAGATTAAAAATACCCCAAAAAATATACAAGCAGACAAAACAGTTACTGTACAAAAACGACACAATAACTCATCCGTACGGCCGCGGAATCGCGGCCCAAGCAGGCTATTGCCGCGGTTCCGCTGTGGAATGTACTGTTCATGGCATCGTTTTTTACAGTTATCCTTAGATTTACCTGCTGAATTTTTTGCATATTTTTATTTCTGAAAAATAACAGTTTCAAAAAAATGTCCAGAGAGTGTCCCGAAAATCCGTATTTCGGTTCGATCGGAGTTTTTACTTCGCTAAAGTGTCGCCTAATGTTCTAGGTCGTCTCTGATACCAATGTTAGGTTTACCTAGCACCCTATGAAAGGTTTGGAAGCATCACATGTACCAAAGATTAGATTTTTATGGTGCTAAGTAAGCATACAAATGATCTATCCTAGAAAATTAGGGTTTCATAACTTTACAAGTAACAAAGACTAGGGTTTTGAGAGTACAACCTTTGTAGCTCCCTACGCTAGACTATTTGGCCACTTGAGGGTTGGAGAAAGGTTTTCTTGAGGTCTTCTAATGTCCACGACGATCCACCCGAAGCTCCTTTGTCCAAGCTTGCAACTTCACTTTATCAAGAGAATGAAATGAAGCTAACACTCTAAACAAGTGGGCAAGACTTGTGTAGAATGGTGTTGTGGTTCTTTTTCTCACTTCAAAATCCTATCTTGTTGAGTATTTTGCTCACTTGAAAGATCTAGAGAGCAAAAGAGCAAGGTTGAAGAAGATGATGGCTTTTTTAAGAAGAAGAGAAAAGATAATCTCTTAAAAGAAAAAGGTAAATATATGTATATATATTTTTCTCTTCTCATCTCAAACCAGGGTTAAATGATAAAGATATTATTTAATTTGAGTTAAAACATAAAGGGAAAGTTTAATCCATGGTTAAAAGTAGGTGAGCATGGTTAGGTCAAAGAAGAGTGTAGAAACAAACCATGAATTATCCTTTCCTTTTTAAATTTGTTTTAACACAAATAGAAATAATTATCCATATAAATAACCATGGTGTGAGTCTTATGTTGCCACCATTTTCTATGTATAAACAACCATGATAGAATGATGTATGTATGCATGTGTGCATGCATATCCATTTGTGCATGAACCAGAATGAATGCATACATGCATGCATACATCCAAAAAGGACAAGAAAGGATTTCTAGTGAGAAGCTAATGGTTAAATGATAAATCAAAACTTCATTTATCAACCCGGTCATATCACATACGACCCGACCAAAAGCAAGCCGCTCGATTAATATACGGTATCTCATACGCGCATTTTAACTGGATCCATGCGCATATTGCATACGCGCACCACAACGTTTCGCCTGGACTAGGTAACTCCTTTGTGGGACTCTAAGACTCGTCAATACGCCGGCAGTGGGTGATGATCATATCAAGCACCCCCAAGCCGCAAGCGGTCAGCTAAACGTAACGGCCACCCGGGTATTGAGCGATCAGAAGAAAACAAGCGAACCTGCTACAACTCCTGTCGAGCCAACCGGTAACACTACCGTACAGTCCGGTCTCTTCATCAGATATGCTGCATATCGAGTCTAGGGATGGTAACGTCGACCCCAATAACTCAATAAGTCGTTCCGGTGAATGGTCTATAACAGATCGAGAAACTACTGATAACACTTATCAGTAAATCTCAGCAGCCCTGGCCTGGGACTTTCTGATATAACCAGTCGAGCACAACACAGCATCAACTCCCAATACCGGGAGAGTCGAAACCCCTCCTATCGCTCATCGCCTTCGTGTGTCTCGGGACTGTACCCAACGGCCACCTGTTTGCACGACTCAGTAGAGCCGTGGTAGGGTGGTAATCAAAGTACAGTGGGAGAGCACACAAGACTCTATGACGATCTCGGGTCTACAGACTAACCTGTTCCAGTGTCACCTGAGAACTGCTATCCGACGATAGATATAATTCCATATAGGAGTTCTCGGTGAGTCCGTCCAGTGTACCCAGTCACCACTGAGCACCCGTATATGATCTTGATGTCAAACATCGATGAATGTGGGAACATCCATCGCCCATCACATGGGTCTAGTATCATATACGCTAGTCTACTCTGGTATATCGATGCCCCGTCTTGATACACCTACGACTAGGGACATTTCAGGATATGCTTATAAACTACAGATGTCCCATTAGTATGATCTCTATCATAATCACTGTAGTCAAGCCAATATCTTCAGGGCTTTATCAACATGTATGAATGAGTAAAAGCATGATCAAATCAACATGTCAGATAAAGAAGAACCAGATAGCATACTATCATGTCGAGAAAGAATGTACACTGAATATATATATATATATATACATGTATAAATACATCCACTATCACATAATGGCCTTTAGGGCATACATATATCCAACAATCTCCCCCTTGCACTAAGGCCAGTTACTGGCGTATCTCATACCCAACATCTCAAAAAATCGCTCATGCCGCGGCTGAGGGAGGGCCTTGGTATGTGGATCCGCGGCATTATTCTTTGTGTCTACTCTCTTAATCTCGATCTCGCGGCGATCTACAATCTCCCGGATCAAATGAAAACGCCTCAGGATGTGTCTGGATCGCTGATGGGACCTGGGCTCCTTGGCTAACGCCATAGCCCCATTATTATCACAATATAGTGGTATTGGATCAATAATGGTTGGAACTACTCCTAGCTCCGAGACGAACTTCCTCATCCAGACGGCTTCCTTGGCGGCATCATTTGCAGCAATGTACTCAGCCTCCATCGTAGAGTCTGCAACGGTATCCTGTTTGGAACTCTTCCAACTTACCGCCCCTCCATTGAGGGTAAATACAAACCCTGAGATAGATTTGCTGTCGTCCTTATCGCTCTGGAAGCTCGAATCGGTAAAGGACTCCATTTGGAGATCTCCATTACCATACACCAAGAACAATTCTTTAGTCCTTCGTAAGTACTTAAGAATGTTCTTCACAGCTGTCCAGTGATTCTACCCCGGGTTGGATTGATACCTGCTTACAACACTAAGCGCATAAGCTACATCTGGGCGTGTACATAACATCGCATACATTATAGATCCTACTGCCGAAGCATAGGGTATAACGCTCATGCGAGCTTTCTCTTCATCGGTCTTCGGACAAGAATCCTTGGAGAGAGTGACCCCATGGCAAGCGGGTAAGGCACCCCGCTTGGAGTCTTCCATACTAAAGCTTTTTAGGATGGTGTTGATGTACCGGGTTTGGGACAATCCCAAATTTTTTTGGATCTATCCCTATAGATCCTTATGTTAGTTATATGTATGCCCTAGAGGCCATTACTGTACATTGGATGTATATTGTAGTGGATGCTGGGACATGTATAGGGAGGACTTTCTTGCTCGACATGATAGTATGCTATCTGATTACTCTTTACCTTAACGTGTATACTGGATGTCTCTCTGTTACATGTTGGTAAAAGCCCTTAGGATGTGTACTTGACTATCTGGACTATGATGCGGATCATACTAGTGGGGACATGGTAGTCCATAAGTACATCCTTCAAGGTCCCTAGTCGTGGGTGTATCGAGATGGGGCATCGATATACCAGAGTAGACTAGCGTATACCTTCTCGACCCATACAGATGGGCGATGGATGATCCCATATCCATTGGTGTTTGACATCAGAGATGATATACGGGTGCTCAGTAGAGACTGGGTACACTGGACGGACTCGCCGAGAACTCCCAGATGGTATTATACCTTACGTCAGATGGCAGTTCTCAGGTGACACTGGTACAGAGTAGTCTGTTGACCTGAGATCGTCATAGAGTCTTGTGTGGTTCCCACTGTGCTTTGATTTCCACCTTACCACATCCAAGAGGGCGTGCAAAATGGTGGTTTTTGGGTACAGTCCCGAATCACATGGAGGCAATGAGCGATAGGAGGGGATTCGTCTCTCCCGGTATAGGGGGTTGATGTTGCGCTGTGTTCGATTGGCTATAACAGGAAATCCCTGGCCAGGGTTGCTGAGATTTACTGGTAAGTGTTACCAGTAGTTTCTCGAATTGTTATAGACCTCATATCGACACGACTTATCGAGCTATTGGGGTCTGACGTTTACCACCCCTAGGCGAGATATGCGACATATCAGACGATCAGACCAGACTGTACGGTAAGTGTTACTGGTTGGATTCACTGGAGTGTGAGCGGGCTTGCTCGTCGATCTTCTGATCGCTCAATACCCGGGTGGCCGTTACGTTTGGCAGACCACTTGCAGCTTGTGGGTGCTTGATATGATCATCATCTGCTACCGGCGTATTGACGAGTCATTAGAGTCCTACACAGAGGTTTCCTGGCTCAAGCGAAACGAAATAGGAGCGCATATGAGATATGTGCGGGACCGAGAATAATACCAGTATGTGATACTGTATTCGATTCTCGCGATTTGTAATATTGATCGGTTATATGCGTTATAGCCGGGTTATCGGATCAAGTGTTGATTCGATAAGTTGTTACTATTAATATTAGTCGGTTATATGCGATATGACCGGGTCGTTAAATCAAGTGTTGATTTAATGATTTAATGTATAATTATATATTTGATATATCACTTTACATTAACTAATATAGGTTCACTTAAAAAGGATTTTCTCACTTGAAGTGCACATTGTATATATATGATATACTTTTATGCATTTGATTGTATCATGTTTGATGATACATGATTGTTTGGTGTATAGTTTAAACCATGGTTGGTCAATGGTTAGGGTTTCTTTTGCTTCATTTACTTATTCATTTATTCATTTATTTATCCATTTTGTTTATTTTTGCAAAAGAAAAGGATAAATGAGGAAAATGGTGGCTTTCTTTGTTTGTAGTTGAAACTTCATGAAGCTTTGACTACATGACCATTTTGTCTCATGCTTAACCCTAAACCATTAAACCTTACCATGGTCTATTCTCTACACCTAACCAAGGTTAGGATATGATAAGTATTCATTTTATTATTCATTTTGGATAATACTTATGATATTCTTTCTTCTTCTTCTTCATCTTCAACATTGAAGCAAGCTTGCCTCCATCAATGGCAACTTGTGAAAAAGAGTGAGAAATCCAATTCTAAAGTGAACCCACTTCCTATTTCTTCATCCTCTACCTCTTGCCAAGTAGTAGAGTGTGTTTTCTTCACAAGTTTCATGGCTTAGTGAAGGTGGAGCTTGATCTAGTGATGCCTCGACGTAGATCATCTTCGGCATCGTCGTCGATGACCTAGCCCGCCCATTCTTCGATGAAGCCGTTACTAGAGTCATGGTTTGATTTGGACAGCGGAGAGGACTTCATCATGGAGCTATGGAGGTGGAGAAACGGATCTACAAAGGTTGTATTTCCGTTCTTTTAGTTTAGTTGTAAACTAGTTTCTTTTTCGCCTAAACTTCTAGCCAACGATCCGTATTAGGGTTTCTCGGCACCTCTAATTTTTGAAATTGGCATGGTTGATGCCTTGTGAGACCTCACTAGTGTGCCTAGGAACCTTTCATTGGTATCAGAGCCTAGCTAGAGCCTTAGGCGATGCGTAGACGGAGTTTGAAGTCCGATCGAACCAAAACCCTAACCCGAAACATGCTCTCTGGACTTTTTCTAAAAACTGGGATTTTTCCACATTAAAAATGCTTAGAAAATTCAGCAGGGAATTATAAGAATTACGGTGCAAAATTTGACTTATGAACAGTACAAAGAGTGGCGGAACCGCGGCAGAAATATGCCTTCTGCGGCGGTTCCGCGGCTAAAGTATGACATCATCATCCCCTGTTTGCACAGTAACTCCTATTTTATTATGCTGGATTTTCTGGGAATTTTTAATATTTATTCAAGAGTTGAATTTTCTGGGGTTGTTTTGGGGATTCGGTGTTTCGATCGGAGTATCAGATTTTGTCTATGTGGCTTTCCGGATAAATTTTAGAGTATGTTAAAAAGTTCGACCGGATATAAATATCCAATTCTTCCCCTGTCGGGAAATTTCCAAGTGTTGGATTTTTCCGTAGTTTAATGACATTCTAAGTAGTGCAAGTAACGTGATGGACCCACTAGAAGACAACAAACCTTAACTCGATTATGTGACCGTTTTGAACTGCCCTTTGAACCTTAGGGTTTGGGGCAGTACGGCGTGCCACATGTGAGGCGTTGGCTTGACCCTTCTACGGCTGGACCGTTGGTACTGAGGCACGAACTGAATGTTTTTAGACTTATTTCATGTGTTGAGCTGTATCGGGAAAACTTGGGTGTTCGATTGTTCGATCGGAAAGTTTAACATTTTCTAATTATCTGGAATGTGATACAATAATTGGAATTCACAAAGAGTTATGAGATAACTGAATGAATGTTACAAACATAGCACTTTAGTCTCACTTGATCGGTTGCCACGGAATTTTGATGTGATCAAAAGTCCGTCGCAATCACGTAGCGTACGCGGATACTCGCCGGGTAAACTTAATAGACAGCCTCACTCCATAGCCCCGACCAAGTGACTGTAGGAGAACCCCGTCGCCGAAAGCATCCGTTCGGGTGCTCGCGGTAGCGGTGTTCCGCCTTGGTGCACTTCGTCGACGGCATCGGGGGTGCGGCTGCCTACTAAAGTTTGCGACGAGCATTCGATCAGGATGTCGGGAATCTTGTTGAATTGCCCGACTTGATATTGAAAAGTGTTTTCGATTTTGAGACTAGAATGCGGGGTTTATAATTGTTAGGCATGCGATGTCTAAGAAATTCATTTGATTAGGCATAGGATGTCTATGCAGGTTGCGGATTCCAACTGTTGTAGTTTTACACTTTCTTTTCTGTGACCGTAAGTGTAATATATGATATCCCCGGTTTCGTTGCTATATGTCAACGACAATTGGGATGCGCATATTTACTTACGTTGATGACATGTGATGTTATGTGTTGCTGGATATGTTATATTGGATCGTCGCGTTTTGAATAGCCGGGGGTTTTATGTGAGATGAGAGTTTTTCATTTTCATTCATGTAAAAACTTGTATGTAATATTCTTTTATTGGGGCACTTCCAGGTTGCAGAAAGATGTCACCGTTTGTATATTATTCACTTTTCCGCACTAGGATAGACCCAAGGAGGGGAGCACAAGTAACCGGGTTCTGGAGTCCAGTGGGAGACCAACTCGAGGAGTCGAGTCCGGATCTCCTAACTCTAGAATTGGTAGGGTTGCTTGCCGCTTCATAGGGGTCTAGGGGTGTGGGTTTGGCTATTCATCGCGATCGTGGAATCCGTGTTTTATACTGGCTCGTATTGAAAACACGGACGTCTTAGTATATCCAATATTTCATATATGTTTCTTCTGCTGCGATATCTGTGATGTGATCATGTGATGTTCTGTGATAGATACTGTATATAGTATATATGATATATTATATAGGCGTTACTTATGTTTTACACCCGCGCTAACCCTGCCCCGCTCTGTCGTTAGTTACCTAACCTAACGGTGCACGAGGGGACATCGAGGCGAATGCGGATGGCATAAGTGTACGTCGTATTTATCTGTGAAGTTTAGGTACTTAAATGATGGGACTTCATTAATGAGATTAATGAAATAAAAGAAACCTAAGATGTTGTAGAATCAAATTTCAAAATAAAACAGGTAGCTACAGTTCTTGCTTTGCACAGCGGTATATATGATATATCCTGCACCTTATTCGATGAGGAAAGGACCGAGATCCCTTCACCGGGAGTGACTCCTTTAGCAATAACTGGCAGATGCTACACACTCGGTTTGTCTTTTGATTACTTTTAAGAGTTTTTGCTTTGCACAGTGATATATATGATATATCCCGCACCTCATTCGACGAGGAAAGGACCAACGATCCCTTCACCGGGAGTGACTCCTTTAGCAAAACTAGAAAAGCCTAAAAAACACTCCATTTTAAAAATCATTTGATTCTACAACGATATCAAGTTCATTACGCAATAGGTTTTCAGAAAAACCTGTCGTAGCCCTCCGTCATTTCAGATAAGTACTAGTTAGTATTCGTGCTGCGGTTGTTTGGCATGCGTCAAGGCGTAGTGTACGGTAGCTAACTAGTGCTTATCTGCTAGCATACGATGCGATTGGATTAGGGTATTCGTACGACGTTGTTTGGCATGCGTCAAGGGTCGTGCGGGTGGGTTTAATTCAATCAAGAAATGTACGGGTTGAACTTGACTAGCGGACTATGGGTTGTTTGGCATGCGTCAAGGTCATAGCACGTTAGGGGCAAAATATTATCGGGAATTTCAAGTGTTGAAATTTGCAATAAGATTGCATACCTTCTATGAGATAGTTGGATCCCGATACCAGCTGCGAGTAAGAGTTACTCCTGGAAGAGTTTTATACATTACAATTAGCCGATCAAGTAGGTGTCTAGAAAGGTGTCAACGAGGTTACGCCTCTGGGAAAACGAGGTTTACATTAATTAGGTTCGTGCGAAAGCACGGGGGACCTCCCTCAAAGTACCGACACTGGCCTGGCTGAAAGATTGGCGAACTTGTAGTGTGTAATTAATCCCGGCTAGTCTTTCCTTTTAGGGTTTGAAGGAAGATTTGATAAAAAGCAGTGGGAGCCATCCTGATTAGATAAAATAATAACCAATCTATTCTTGACAGAGCACACGCTGAGTGTTTTCTTCTCTCTCTCTCCAGGTACCGACCATATCACGCCTTAATCAAGATAATAATATGGATTATTGACCGAACCCGCTTGTTATACTGAGCTGGGGAACGTTGGTCCCGCTCCACCTTATAATTGTTATAAGACCGAGCAGGAAATTGGGGAATACCAGAATTCCCGTGCCGCCCAAACGAAGAGAGTGCATGATGATACATCATCTTCGGGTGTGTTCATTATACAGAACTGTTTCTCAGTATCCTCCGCATCCTGAGTATATGATACCGGATCAGGATCCCAGATATGTAATCTGTTACATAGGGCTACAAAAGGGTAGAAAAACTGAGAACGGGTGATAAGTTTCATGAGGCAGAAAACGGGGCAAGTGTTGCAGCCAAGTCTGTTGGTCACTGTCACCATGTATTACCAATACATTGATTCTGAACAAATGCTATTAGATACCGAACCTGATATACAAAATCATATCAGTCTCTTTATTAGTAAAGAAATGATAAAATTTTGTATTGTTGGATAATGTTTTGAACATTTCCTATATCAAAAGTTGATCGGTTCAGGCACGTTATCTAAAAGCATTGATGTTCTAAATCAAACTACAGTTCTTAGTATACGGAACACACAAAAGAGGAAGAGTTCAGAAATGAACGGATCCTTCTTGAAGCATTGTAGACTAGGTCATATCAATACGACCCGACTGGCTGAAGTTACATTTAGATGCATATTTAAATCAGTTTGAATTTACATCTTGTGAAACTTGCCAGTCATGTCACAAAGATTAGATGACCATAGCTCCGTTTACTGGAAACAGAGAAAGAGTTAATGAACTCTTAGGACTGATACATGATGATGTATGTAAGGTCTCCTGTCTACACATGCCAGGACTGGTTCTTTATACTTCATTACGTTCTCTGATGATCTCTTTAGATTCAGACATATGTTCTTGTTGAAACACAAGTCCGAACCTTTTGAGATATTCACAGAATATAAGTTAGAAGTAGAGAACCAAAATTCGGGTATAAGTATTATGTCCTATGATGAGATCAGGGAGGAGAATACTGGAGCACGGAATTCTTGGACTTTTCTAAAGGAGAATGAGATTCTCTCTCAGCATTACTCCTCCGAATACACCATAGCATGATGGTATATCGGGGCAGAGCAATCACACCCTATATGATATGGTGTGCTCTATGATGAGTATTACTGAGTTACCTATTTCCTTTTGGGAGTAATGCACTTGAGAAGCTGCATACCTATTGAATAGGTTCGAATCAAATCAGTTACCTACCACTTCATATGTGATATGGAAGGGGAAGAGCCCATGTCTTAAGCTAGTTAAGATTTGGGTTTGTCCGGCCTATGTCTAAAAGCAAAATCCGGACAAGCTCGAGGCAAGGTCTGTTATGTAGAACTGGAAATGTTCCAGCCATACAAACTGCAGCTGATGATTTGATAGAACCAAAGGATTCAGTAGATTCCAACGAACCTCAGCCTCTCCGCCGATCTAGTAGGGTTCCTCACCCGCCTGAGAGATACTTCGGTTTCTCTATGACAGTGGGAGCGAGGATTGCATCATGAGATGATGACCCAACTAGCTTCGAGCTGGCCATCTGGAGTAAGACTCTGTAAGAATGGCTGGATGCTTAGTGATCTGAGATGGAATCCATGTACACCAACAAAGTATGGACTTTGGGTGCTATATCTGAAGGGTTAAATCCCCATCAGGAGCAAGTATATCTTGAGAAGATTACTTGGTGTAGATGGACAAGTTGAGACTTTCAAAGCTAGACTTGTTAAAGGTTTTCGTCATCGACCAGGCATGGACAATGATGAAACCTTTTCAAGTGGCTATGCTTAAGTCCATCCAGATCCTCCTTGCCACGGCTACATACCATGACTACGATATCTGGTGGTTGGGTGTCATGACAGCTTTTCTAAATGATGTTTTAGAAGAGAACGTCTGTAAGTACACAGCCAGAGGGCCTCGTAGACAGTGGGAGCAGCGGAAACGTGTACAAGATGCTTTATAAGATATAGCAGGCATCGCGGAGTTAGAACATCTGTTTTGATGAGATAATCAAAAAGTTTGACATCATCAAAATGGTAAATGAACCTTGTATAAACAAAAAGGTAGTAGGGAGTATGGTGGCGATTCTCGTAGAGTACGTGGATGACATACTCTTGATAGGGAAAGAGTTTCCTATGCTACGCTCGATCAATCTCCGCTTATCACAATGATTCTCCACATAATATCAAAATGATACCTACTAAATCCTGGGTTTTGGATCTATGAGATAGATCTAAATGGATATTAGGCCACTCACTAGTTGTAGTGAGATGGTATCAGTTGATCCTGGGGAGAATCACTGGAAGTGTTCCAGAGTGATGAAGACGACTGAATGTCAGTCACAGGCATTGTCTTTACCCTCTATCGAGGGACGGTATGTTGGAAGAGTTCCAAGCTAGATACCGTGGCATACTAGACGATAAAGGCTGGATACATCACTACTTAAGATGCTACCAAAGAGGCTGTTTGGATGTATATTGGTTCATGAGATGAACTACGTTCCTCCCATTG
The DNA here is from genome assembly GCA_030015575.1 of Agapanthus africanus. NCBI lineage: Eukaryota > Viridiplantae > Streptophyta > Magnoliopsida > Asparagales > Amaryllidaceae > Agapanthus > Agapanthus africanus. The sequence continues at coordinate 143,280,789 of JASDDO010000029.1, read as the reverse complement.
TGTGGCAATGGAGTTGTGGCTTATGCCAAGGAACGTCCGTCCTATCAGTGATCCAGACATATTCTAAGGCAGTATCACCTGATCATGGAGATGGTTGATCTCCAGGGTGATCGAGGTTAGGAGAGTAGACTCAGAGGACAACACGGCGGATCCACTCACGAAGGCCTATTCCCAGAGAGAGACTTTTATGGGATGGTTGAGTATGAGATACTACAGCCACTGCTGTACAGATGGACCTAGTGCAAGTGGGAGATTGTTAGTTATATGTATGCCCTAGAGGCCATTACTGTACATTGGATGTATATTGTAGTGGATACTGGGACATGTATAGGGAAGACTTTCTTGCTCGACATGATAGTATGCTATCTGGTTACTCTTTACCTTAACGTGTATACTGGATGTCTCTCTGTTACATGTTGGTAAAAGCCCTTAGGATGTGTACTTGACTACTTGGACTATGATGCGGATCATACTAGTGGGGACATGGTAGTCCATAAGTACATCCTTCAAGGTCCCTAGTCGTGGGTGTATCGAGACGGGGCATCGATATACCAGAGTAGACTAGCGTATACCTTCTCGACCCATACAGATGGGCGATGGATGATCCCATATCCATTGGTGTTTGACATCAGAGATGATATACGGGTGCTCAGTAGAGACTGGGTACACTGGATGGACTCGCCGAGAACTCCCAGATGGTATTATACCTTACGTCAGATGGCAGTTCTCTGGTGACACTGGTACAGAGTAGTCTGTTGACCCGAGATCGTCATAGAGTCTTGTGTGGTTCCCACTGTGCTTTGATTTCCACCTTACCACGTCCAAGAGGGCGTGCAAAACGGTGGTTTTTGGGTACAGTCCCGAATCACATGGAGGCAAAGAGCGATAGGAGGGGATTCGTCTCTCCCGGTATAGGGGGTTGATGTTGCGCTGTGTTCGATTGGCTATAACAGGAAATCCCTGGCCAGGGTTGCTGAGATTTACTGGTAAGTGTTACCAGTAGTTTCTCGAATTGTTATAGACCTCATATCGACACGACTTATCGAGCTAGTGGGGTCTGACGTTTACCACCCCTAGGAGAGATATGCGACATATCAGACGATCAGACCGGACTGTATGGTAAGTGTTACTGGTTGGATTCACTGGAGTGTGAGCGGGCTTGCTCGTCGATCTTCTGATCGCTCAATACCCGGGTGGCCGTTACGTTTGGCAGACCGCTTGCGGCTTGTGGGTGTTTGATATGATCATCACCTGCTGCCGGCGTATTGACGAGTCTTTAGAGTCCTACACAGAGGTTTCCTGGCTCAAGCGAAACGAAATAGGAGCGCATATGAGATATGTGCGGGACCGAGAATGATACCAGTTTGTGATACTGTATTCGATTCTCGCGATTTGTGACATTGATCGGTTATATGCAATATAGCCGGGTTATCGGATCAAGTGTTGATTCGATAAGTTGGTACTGCAGATATTAGTCGGTTATATGCGATATGACCGGATCATTAAATCAAGTGTTGATTTAATGATTTAATGCATAATTATATATTTGATATATTACTTTGCATTAAGTAGTATCGGTTCACTTTAAATGGATTTTCTCACTTGATGTGCACATTGTATATGTGATATATTTTTATGCATTTAATTGTATCATGTTTGATGATACATGATAGTTTGGTGTATAGTTTAAACCATGGTTGGTCAATGGTTAGGGTTTCTTTTGATTCATTTACTTATTCATTTATTCATTTATTTATCCATTTTGTTTATTTTAGCAAAAGAAAATGATGAAGAGAAAATGGTGGCTTTCTTTGTTCTTTGCTTGAAGCTTCAAAGCATCTTTGACTATGTGACCATTTTGTCTCTTGCTTAACCCTAACCACTCCATCTAACCTTAGTTAAATCTCTACACTAAACCATGGTTTGTATATGATAAGAATTGATTTTTCTTTTCTATTTTAATTATTCTTATCATATCATTATCTTCTTCTTCTTCTTCTCCTTCAAGAAGAAAACCAATTTTCCATCAATGGTGATTGATGAAAAAAAGTGAGAAATCCAAATCTAAAGTGAACCCACCTCCTATTTCTTCATCCTCTACCTCTTGCCAAGTAGTATAGGGTGTTTTCTTCACAAGTTTTATGACATGGTGAAGTGGGAGCTTGATCTAGTGTTGCCTCGACGTAGATCATCTTCGGCATCGTAGTCGACGACCTAGCCCGCCTATTTCTCCGATGAAGCCGATGCTAGAGCCCGGGACTCGATTTGGACAGCGAGGAGACTTCATTGCGGAGCTATGGAGGTGGAGGACCGGATCTACAAAGGTTGTATTTCTGTTCTTTTAGTTAAGTTGTTAACTATTCGCATTTGTTTCGCCTAAAATTCTAGTTAACGATCCGTATTAGGGTTTCTCGGCACCCGTAAAATTTGAAATTGGCATGGTTGATGCCTTGTGAGACCTCCTTTGTGTGCCTAGAAACCCTACATATATCTCATATATAATATATCATTCGTCTCAGATATCACAGAACACAGGCAGCATAAACATATATATATAATGTGGGATATACTAGGACGTCCGTATTTAGTATTTAGCCAACAATAGAAAATACGGATTCCACAGTCGTGATGAATAGCCAAGCCCACATCCCTAGACCTCTACGAGAGCGGCAAGCGACCCTGCCAATCCTGGAGTTTAGGAGACCCGGTCTCGACTCCTCGAGATGGCCTCCTACTGAACCCCAGAACCCGGTCACTTGTGCTCCCCTCCTTGGGTCTATCCTAATGCGGAAAAGTAAATAATATACAACACTGGTGACATCAATCTCAACCCGGAAGTTCCCCAAATAAAAGAATATTACATTACAATTGAATTTACATGAATGAAAATATAAAACTCTCATCTCACATAAAACCCCCCGGCTATTCAATCGCGACAATCCTGCACATGATATCTTAGCAATACATAATATCATATATCATCAACGTAAGTAAGTATGCGTACCCCGATTGTCGTTGATGTATAGCAACGAAACCGGCGATATCGAACATACTACACTTACGGTCACAGAAAAGAAAGTGTAAAACTACAATATTTGGAATCCACATTCTCTTTAGACATCGTAAATCCGAGATATCACATAACTCGCATTTCATACCTAACTATGTGAATTCCAAATATTGTATCACATTCCAGATAAATAGACAGTATTAAATTCTTCGAACGAATAATCAAATACCCAAATATTCCCTAAAGCTCAACACTTGAGCGGAGTTCAAAAACCCGGAGTGTGACACAATAGTAGCGGTCCAGCCGTAGAAGAGTCAAGCCAACGCCTCACATGTGGCACGCCGTACTGCCTCAAACCCTAAGGTTCAAAAGGCAGTTCAAGACGGTCACATAATCGAGTTAAGGTTTGTTGTCTCCTAGAGGGTCCACCAAAAAAAAACTTGCACGTATTTCCGAAAGATTTTAACCCCGTGAAAAAGTGAGTAAATGATACTTGTTCGAACAATTCAATACTTTCTAATTTACCCGGAAAAAACATGAAGTTAAAATTCCGATCGAATCAATGAACTTAAAACAATCTCCAAAACATACAACACTAAATTCAGATTAAAAATACCCCAAAAAATATACAAGCAGACAAACAGTTACTGTACAAAAACGACACAATAACTCATCCGTACGGCCGCGGAACCGCGGCCCAAGCAGGCTATTGCCACGGTTCCGCTGTGGAATGTACTGTTCATGGCATCGTTTTTTACAGTTATCCTTAGATTTACCTGCTGAATTTTTTGCATATTTTTATTTCTGAAAAATAACAGTTTCAAAAAAATGTCCAGAGAGTGTCCCAAAAATCCGTATTTCGGTTCGATCGGAGTTTTTACTTCGCTAAAGTGTCACCTAATGTTCTAGGTCGGCTCTGATACCAATGTTAGGTTTACCTAGCACCCTATGAAAGGTTTGGAAGCATCACATGTACCAAAGACTAGATTTTTATGGTGCTAAGTAAGCATACAAAGGATCTATCCTAGAAAATTAGGGTTTCATAACTTTACAAGTAACAAAGACTAGGGTTTTGAGAGTACAACCTTTGTAGCTCCCTATGCTAGACTTCTCGTCCACTTGAGGGTTGGAGAAAGGTTTGCTTAAGGTCTTCTAATGTCCACGACGATCCACCCGAAGCTCCTTTGTCCAAGCTTGCAACTTCACTTTATCAAGAGAATGAAATGAAGCTAACACTCTAAACAAGTGGGCAAGACATGTGTAGAATGGTGTTGTGGTTCTTTTTCTCACTTCAAAATCCTATCTTGTTGAGTATTTTGCTCACTTGAAAGATCTAGAGAGCAAAAGAGCAAGGTTGAAGAAGATGATGGCTTTTTTAAGAAGAAGAGAAAAGATAATCTCTTAAAAGAAAAAGGTAAATATATGTATATATATTTTTCTCTTCTCATCTCAAACCAGGGTTAAATGATAAAGATATTATTTAATTTGAGTTAAAACATAAAGGGAAAGTTTAATCTATGGTTAAAAGTAGGTGAGCATGGTTAGGTCAAAGAAGAGTGTAGAAACAAACCATGAATTATCCTTTCCTTTTTAAATTTGTTTTAACACAAATAGAAATAATTATCCATATAAATAACCAAGGTGTGAGTCTTATATTGCCACCATTTTCTATGTATAAACAACCATGATAGAATGATGTATGTATGCATGTGTGCATGCATATCCATTTGTGCATGAACCAGAATGAATGCATACATGCATGCATACATCCAAAAAGGACAAGAAAGGATTTCTAGTGAGAAGCTAATGGTTAAATGATAAATCAACACTTCATTTATCAACCCGGTCATATCACATACGACCCGACCAAAAGCAAACCGCCCGATTAATATACGGTATCTCATACGCGCATTTTAACCGGGTCCATGCGCATATCGCATATGCGCACCACAACGTTTCGCCTGGACTAGGTAACTGCTTTGTGGGACTCTAAGACTCATCAATACGCCGGCAGTGGGTGATGATCATATCAAGCACCCCCAAGCCGCAAGCGGTCAGCTAAACGTAACGGCCACCCGGGTATTGAGCGATCAGAAAAAAACAAGCGAACCTGCTACAACTCCTGTCGAGCCAACTGGCAACACTACCGTATTGTCCGGTCTCTTCGTCAGATATGCTGCATATCGAGTCTAGGGATGGTAACGTCGACCCCAATAACTCAATAAGTCGTGCCAGTGAATGGTCTATAACAGATCAAGAAACTACTGATAACACTTATCAGTAAATCTCAGCAGCCCTGGCCAGGGACTTACTGATATAACCAGTCGAGCACAGCACAACATCAACTCCCAATACCGGGAGAGACGAAACCCCTCCTATCGCTCATCGCCTTCGTGTGTCTCGGGACTATACCCAACGGCCACCTGTTTGCACGACTTAGTAGAGCCGTGGTAGTGTGGTAATCAAAGTACAGTGGGAAAGCACACAAGACTCTATGACGATCTCGGGTCTACAGAATAACCTGTACCTGTGTCACCTGAGAACTGCTATCCGACGATAGATATAATTCCATATAGGAGTTCTCGGTGAGTCCGTCCAGTGTACCCAGTCACCACTGAGCACCCGTATATGATCTTGATGTCAAACATCGATGAATATGGGAACATCCATCGCCCATCACATAGGGCTAGTATCATATACGCTAGTCTACTCTGGTATATCGATGCCCCGTCTCGATACACCTACGACTAGGGACATTTCAGGATATGCTTATAAACTACAGATGTCCCACTTGTATGATCTCTATCATAATCACTGTAGTCAAGCCAATATCCTCAGGGCTTTATCAACATGTATGAATGAGTAAAACCATGATCAAATCAACATGTCAGATAAAGAAGAACCAGATAGCATACTATCATGTCGAGCAAGAATGTACACTGAATATATATATATATATATATATATATATATACATGTATAAATACATCCACTATCACATAATGGCCTTTAGGGCATAAATATATCCAACACTTGTGGGTGCTTGATATGATCATCACCTACTGCCAGCGTATTGATGAGTCTTTAGAGTCCTACATAGAGGTTTCACTGGCCCAGGCAAAACGAGGTAGGAGCGCATATGTGGTATGTGCGGGACCGAGAATAATACGAGTATGTGATACCGTATTGTAGGGTTCCTAGGCACACTCATGAGGTTCCACAAGGCATCAACCATGCATAAAATCAAATTTTTACATGTACCGAAGAACCCTATGCTAGATCGTTAACTAGAGGTAAGGTGAAAAACATGCAAGTTAATAACTTTAACTACAAGTGAAAGGGATTACAACCTTTGTAGATCCGGTCCTCCACTTCTAAAGCTCCGTGATGACGTCCCTCCGCTACGATCATCGGGATTCTGGACTCTAGCGATGGTTTCTTCAGAGAAATGAGCGGGCTAGGTCATTGACTTCGATGTCGAAGATGATCTACGTCGAGGCGACTCAAACTCAAGCTCCATCTTCACTTGGTCATGAACCTTGTGAAGAGAACACACTCTACTACATGGAAAGTGGTAGAGGATGAAGAAATAGGAAGTGGGTTCACTTTTGATTTGGATTTCTCACTTGTTTTCTTCACTTGAAATTTTTCTAGAAAGCTTTCTTCACTTCATGAAGAAGAAGAAGAAGAAGAAAGTGAAGAATGAATTAATTAAAAAATAAATCAAGTGAAGCTTATCATATTGCAACCATGGGTGAGTAAACTCTTGTAGAGAGTAAACTAGAGTTTAGGTAATGGTTAGGTCAAAGAATAAAACAAAATGGTTTAGACTTTATTAAAAGATGCTTGAAGTGTCATGAAGCTTCTAGCAAAGAAAAAGGAAAAAGACCATTTTGTTTTAACATAATAAATAAATAAAAGCATAACCATTAACCTAAACAAGGTATAAATCATACACGCACCCAAGTTTGCATGTATCATCAAACATGATACAAACTAGTGCACAAACATATATCACATATGCATCTTGTGCACATCAAGTGAGAAAATTAATCCTAAGTGAACAATACTAGTCAATGTAAAGTAATATATCAAATATATAATTATACATTAAATCATTAAATCGATACTTGATTTAATGATCCGGTCATATCGCATATAACCGACTAATATGAAGTGTATCAATGTATCGAATCAACACTTGATTCGGTAACCCGGCTATATCTCATATAACCGCCCGATGATACAAATCGCGAGAATAGAATACAGTATCACATACTGGAATTTTTCTCGGTCCCGCACATATCTCATATGCGCTCCTATTTCGTTTCGCTTGAGCCAGGAAACCTCTGTATAGGACTCTAAAGACTCGTCAATACGCCGGTAGTAGGTGATGATCATATCAAACACCCACAAGCCGCAACCGGTCTGCTAAACGTAACGGCCACCCGGGTATTGAGCGATCAGAAGATCAACGAGCAAGCCTGCTCACACTCCTGTGAATCCAACCAGTAACACTTACCGCACAGTCCGGTCTGTTCGTCTGATATGTCGCATATCTCGCCTACGGGTGGTAAACGTCAGACCCCAGTAGCTTGATAAGTCATGCCGATGTAAGGTCCATAACAAGCATGAAACTACTGATAACACTTACCAGTAAATTAGTGCAACCCTGGCCAGGGATTTCCAGTTATGGCCAGTCGAGCATAGCGCAACATCAATCCCCAATATCGGGAGAGACGAATCCCCTCCTATCGCTCATTGCCTCCATGTGAATCGGGACTATACCCAAAAACCACCTGTTTGCACGACTCAGTAGAGCCGTGGTAGGGTGGAAATCGAAGCATAATGGGAGACACACAAGACACTATGACGATCTCGGGTCAACAGACTAAGCTGTACCAGTGTCACCAGAGAATTGCCATCTGACGTGAGGTATAATACCATCTGGGAGTTCTCGGCGTGTCCGTTCAGTGTACCCAGTCTCCACTGAGCATCCGCATACCGTCTCTGATGTCAAACACCAATGGATATAGGATCATCCATCGCCCATCACATAGGTCGAGAAGATATATGCTTGTCTACTCTGGAATATCGATGCCCCGTCTTGATATTTCCACGACTAGGAACATTGAAGGATGTACTCATTGACTACCCAGGCCCCACTAGTATGATCTACATCATAGTCCTGGAAGTCGAGCACACATCCTGAGGGCTTTATCAACATGTAATAGAGAGAGACAGAAAGTATACATGTTAAGATAAAGAGCAACCATATAGCGTACTATCATGTCGAGCAAGAAAGTCCTACCTATATATGTCCCAGCATCCACTACAATATACATCTCATGTACAGTAATAGCCTCTAGGGCATACATAAAACTAACAATCTCCCACTTGCACTAGGGCCATCTGTAGCAGTGGTTGCAGTATCTCATACTCAACCATCCTATATGAGTCTCTCTCCGGGAAAAGGCCTTTGTGAGTGATCCACCATGTTGTCCTCTGAGTCTACTCTCCTAACCTCGATCATCCTGGAGATCAACTATCTCCATGATCAGGTGATGCTGCCTCAGAATATGTCTGGGTCACTGATGGGACCGGGGTTCCTGGGCCAAAGCCACACTTCCATTGTCACAGAATGGTAGGAACCTAGTTCATCTTATGAACTAATATACACCCAAACTGCCTCTTTGGTAGTATCTTTGATAGCGATGTCACCAACCTTTATCATCTAGTTTGCCACGGTATCTAGCTTGGAACTCTTCCAACATACCGTCCCTCCACTAAGGGTAAAGACAATGTCTGCGACTGACATTCAGTCGTCCTTATCACTCTGGAACTTTTCCAGTGATTCTCCCCAGGATCCATTGATACCATCTTACTACAACTAGTGAGAATCCTAACATCCATTTAGATCTATCTTATAGATCCAAAACCCCGGATTTAGGAGGTATCATTTTGATCCTATATGGAGAATCCTTGTGATAAGAGGAGATTGACCGTGCGTAGCATAGGAAACTCTTTTCCTATCAAGAGTATGTTGTCCACGTACAATACGAGGATGACCACCTTACTCTCTACTACCCTTTTGTATGTACAAGGTTCATCTACCATTTTGATGAAGTCAAACTCTTTGACTATCACATCAAAACAGACGTTACAACTTCGCGATGCCTGCTTTATTATGTAAAGCAACCTGCACACGTTTCCGCTGCTCCCACTGTTTACGAAGCCCTCTGGCTGTGTACTTATAGACGTTCTCTTCTAAATCAATATTTAGAAAAATAGTCATGACACCCAACCACCAGATATCGTAGTCATGGTATGTAGCAAGGGCAAGTAGGATCTGGATGGACTTAAGCACAGCCACTGGAAAAGGTTTCATCATTATCCATGCCTGGTCGATGAAGAAAACCTTTAACAAGTCTAGCTTTGAAAGTCTCAACTTTTCCATCTACACCAAGTAATCTTCTCAAGATATACTTGCTCCTGATGGGGATTTAACCCTTCAGATATAGCACCCAAAGTCCATACTTTGTTGGTGTACATGGATTCTATCTCAGACGCTAAGCATCCAGCTATTCTTACAGAGTCCCCACTCTTGATGGCCTGCTCGAAACTAGTTGGGTTATCATCTCATGATGCAATCCTCGCTCCCACTGTCATCGAGAAACCGAAGTATCTCTCAGGCGGATGAGGAACCCTACCAGATCGGCGGAGAGGCTGAGGTTCATCGGGGACTATTGAATCCTTTGGTTCTATCAAATCATCAGTTGTAGTTTGTATAGCTGGAACCATTCCAGTTCTACATAACAGACCTTGCCTCGAGCTTGTCCGAATTTTTCTTTTAGACATAGGCCGGACAACCCCAAATCTTAACTTGCTTAAGAGATGGGCTCTTCCCATACTATATCTCATATGGAGTGGTAGGCAGTGATCTGATTCGAACCTAATTCAATAGGTATGCAGCTTCTTAAGTGCATAACACCCAAAAGGAAACAGGTAACTCAGCAGTACTCATCATAGAGCGCACCAAATCATATAGGGTGTGATTGCTCCGCCCCGATACACCGACGTGCTGTGGTGTATACGGAGGAGTAATGCTGAGAGAGAATCTCATTCTCCTTTAGAATAGTCCAAGAATTCCATGCACAAGTATTCTCCTCCCTGATCTCATCATAGGACATAATACTTATACCTGTATTGGTTCTCTACTTCTGGCTTATATTCGGTGATTATCTCAAAAGTTTCGGACTTGTGTTTCAACAGGAACATATGACTGATTCTTAGGAGATCATCAGAGAATGTAATGAAGTACAAAGAACCGGTCCTAACATGTGTAGACAGGGGACCTTACATACACCATTATGTATCAGTCCCAAGAGTTCACTAACTCTTTCTCTATTTCTAGTAAACGGAGTTATGGTCATCTTATCTTTGTGACATGACAGGAAAGTTTCACAAGATGTAAATTCAAACTGATTTAAATATGCATCTAAAATGTAACTTAAGCTAGTCGGGTCACATTGATATGACCTAGTCTACAATACCTCAAGAAGGAATCGTTCATTTCTGAACTCTTCCTCTTGTGTGTGTTCTTTATACTTGGAACTGTAGTTTGATTTAGAACGTCAATGCTTTTAGATAACGTGCCTGAACCGATCAACTATTGATATAGGAAATGTTCAAAACATTATCCAACAATACAAAATTATATCATTTCTTTACTAATAAAGAGACTGATATGATGTTGTATATCAGGTTCGGTATCTAATAACATTCGTTCAGAATCAATGTATTTGGAAATACAGGGTGATAGTGACCAACAGACTTGGCTGCAACACTTGTACCGTTTTCTGTCTCATGAAACTTATCACCCGTTCTCAGTTCTCTACCTTTCTTTAGCCTATGTAACAGATTATATATACGGGATCCTGATCCGGTATCTAATACCCAGGACGTAGAGGATACTGAGAAACAGTTCTTTGTAATGAACACACCCGAAGAAGATGCATCGACATGCACTTTTTTCGTTTGGGTGGCATAGGAATCCTGGTATTCCCCTAATTCCTGCTCGGTCTTATAATAATTATAACTTGGAGCGGGACCAACGTTCCCCAGCTCAGTATAACAAGCGGGTTCGGTCAATACATCCATATTATTATCTTGATTAAGGCGTGACATGGTCGCTACCTGGAGAAAGAGAGAAGAAAACACTCTGCGTGCGCTCTTGTAAGATTAGATTGGTTATATATTTTATCTAATCAGGATGGCTCCCACTGTTTTTATCAAATCTTCCTTCAAACCTTAAAAGGAAAGACTAGCTGGGATTAATTACACTCTACAAGTTCTCCAATCTTTCAGCCAGGCCAGTGCCGGTACTTTGAGGGAGGTTCCCTGTGCTTTCGCACGGACCTAATTAAAGTAAATCTTGTTTCCCTAGGGGCGTAACCCCATTGAGACCTTTCTAGACACCTACTTGATCGGCTAATTGTAAAGTGCAAAACTCTCCCAGGAGTAACAATTACTCACAGTGGGTATCAGGATCCAACTATCATATAGAAGGTATGCAATCTCCTTGCAAATTTCAACACTTGAAACTCCCGATATAGATTTTTACCCATAGCACCTATGACCTTGTCTAAGGTCAACAAATCATAAGCACTAGTCAAGTTCTACCCGTCATTTCGTGATTAATTAGACCTACCCACATGACTCTTGGCTAAGGTCAACAAAGCCACATGACTGTCCTAACTAATCGCATCATATGCGGTGTAGGAAGACATCATTTAGCTACCGTACACTGTGCCTTGACTATGGTCAACAAACACAGCACGAATACTAAGTACTCTACTTCCTAAAATGATGGAGGGTTGCGGATGGTTTTTAAGAAAACCTTTAACGCTTCGAACTTGATCTCGTTGCAGAATCAAATGTATTTTTAAATGGAGTGGTTTTGAGGCTTTTCTAGTTTTGCTAAAGGGGTCACTCCTGGTGAAGGGATCGTCGGCCCTTTCCTCATCGAATAAGGTGCAGGATATATCATATATACCGCTGTGCAAAGAAAAAACTATAGAAGCAATCAAAAGACAAACCGAGGGTTGTAGCATCTGCTAATTATTGCTAAAGAGGTCACTCCCGGTGAAGGGATCGTCAGCTCTTTCCTTATCGAATAAGGTGCTGGATGTTCTATAAGGAACACCGCTATGCAAAGCAACAACTAGAGCTACCTTAAATTATTTTTTTTGAAATTCGATTCCACAACATCTTTTAGGTTTATTTTTTCTTTCATTAATCACACTAATGAAGTCCCATCATTTAAGTCCACCTAAACATCACAGATAAATATAACGTACGCTTATGCCATCCGCATTCGCCTCGATGTCCCGTCTGCACCGTTAGGTTAGGTAACTAACGGCAGAGCGGGGCAGGGCTAGCGCGGGTGTAAAACATAAGCAACGTCTATATAATATATCATATATACTATATACAGTATCAATCTGAATAAATCACATGATCACATCACAGATAACGCAGCAGAAAATATCATATGAAATATTGGATATACTAGGACGTCCGTGTTTTATTTTGAGCCTTTATAAAACACGGATTCCACGGTCGCGATGAATAGCCAAACCCACATCCCCAGACCCCTACGAGAGCGGCAAGCAACTCTGCCAATTCCAGGGTTAGGAGACCCGGTCTCGACTCTTCGAGATGGTCTCCCACTGGACCCTAGAACCCGGTTACTTATGCTCCCCTCCTTGGGTCTATCCTAATGCGGAAAAGTAAATAATATAAAATGATGACATCATCCTCAGCCCAGAAGTGCCCCAATAAAAGAATATTACATACAAATGAATTTTACATGAATGAAAAAGAAAAACTCTCATCTCACATAAAACCCCCGGCTATTCAAAAACGCGACGATCCAATATAACATATCCAGCAACACATAACATCGCATGTCATCAACGTAAGTAAATATGCGCATCCCAATTTTCGTTGACATATAGCAACGAAACCGGCGATATCACATATTACACTTACGGTCGCAGAAAAGAAAGTGTAAAGCTACAACAGTTGGAATCCGCAACCACCTTAGACATCACATGCCTAACCAAATGAATTCCTTAGACATCGCATGCCTAACAATTATAAAACCCGCATTTTAGTCTCATAATCGAAAACACTTTTCAATATCAAGTCGGGCAATTCAACAAGATTCCCGGCATCCAGAACGAATGCTTGTCGCAAACTTTAGTAGACGGCCGCACCCACGATACCGTCGACGAAATGCACTAAGGTGGAACACCGCTGCCGCGGGCACCCAAACAGATGCTTTTTGGAGATGGGGTTCTCCTACAGTCACTTGGTCGGGGCTATAGGGTGTAGCTGTCTATTAAGTTTACCCGGCGAGTATCCGCGTACGCAACGTGATTGCGACGGACTTTTGATCACATCAAAATCCCGTAGCAACCGATCAAGTGAGACTAAACTGTTAGATTTATAACATTCAAATCAGTTATCTCATAACATTTTGTGGATTCCAAATATTGTATCAAATTCCAGATAAATAGACAATGTTAAACTTTCCGATCGAACAATCAAACAACCAAGTTTTCCCGAAAAGCTCAACACATGATAAGTTTAAAAACATCCACTTCATGCCACAGTACCAACGGTCCAGCCGTAGAAGGGTCAAGCCAACGCCTCACATGTGGCACGCCGTACTGCCACAAACCCTAAGGTTCAAAGGGCAGTTCAAGACGGTCACATAATCGAGTTAAGGTTTGTTGTCTTCTAGAGGGTCCATCGCGTTACTTGCACTACTTAGACGTTCTTAAACTACGGAAAAATCCAACACTTGGAAATTTTCCGGCAGGGGAAAAAGTGGGTTATTTATATTCGGTCGAACTTTTTAACACGTTCTAAAATTACCCGGAAAAACATAAACGAGGTTAAAATATCCGATCGAATCAACGAGTCCCCAATACACCTCAGAAAACTCAACTATTTAGTACAGATTAAAAATTCCCAGAAGAAAGAGGAAACTACTACGGAGATAACTGTAGAAACAAGACTGCCTAATCATCACATACGGCCGTGGAACCGCCGCAACAAGTAGGGTAAGGCCGCGGTTCCGCGGTGCAACTGTAGAGTTAGGTTGTCATTTTCTGCAGTTGTTCTTAGAATTTCCTGCTATATTTTCTGAGCATTTTTAATTCACAAAAATCCACAGTTTCAGAAAATGTACAGAGAAGGGTGTAGTTTAGGGTTTCGGGGTTCGATCGGGTTTCTAACTTCGTCTACACTTTTCCTAAAGCTCTAGCTAGGCTCTGATACCACTGTAGGGTTCCTTGGCACACTCATGAGGTTCCACAAGGAATCAACCATGCATAAAATCAAATTTTTACATGTACCGAAGAACCCTATGCTAGATCGTTAACTAGAGGTAAGGCGAAAAACATGCAAGTTAACAACTTTAACTACAAGTGAAAGGGATTACAACCTTTGTAGATCCGGTCCTCCACTTCTAAAGCTCCGTGATGACGTCCCTCCGCTGCGATCATCGCGATCCTGGACTCTAGCGATGGTTTCTTCAGAGAAATGAGCGGGCTAGGTCGTTGACTTCGATGCCGAAGATGATCTACGTCGAGGCGACTCAAACTCAAGCTCCATCTTCACTTGGTCATGAACCTTGTGAAGAGAACACACTCTACTACATGGCAAGTGGTATAGGATGAAGAAATAGGAAGTGGGTTCACTTTTGATTTAGATTTCTCACTTGTTTTCTTCACTTGAAATTTTTCTTGAAAGCTTTCTTCACTTCATGAAGAAGAAGAAGAAGAAAGTGAAAAATTAATTAATTAAAAAATAAATCAAGTGAAGCTTATCATATTGCAACCATGGGTGAGTAAACTCTTGTAGAGAGTAAACTAGAGTTTAGGTAATGGTTAGGTCAAAGAATAAAACAAAATGGTTTAGACTTTGTCAAAAGATGCTTGAAGTGTCATGAAGCTTCTAGCAAAGAAAAAGGAAAAAGACCATTTTGTTTTAACATAATAAATAAATAAAACCATAACCATTAACCTAAACAAGGTATAAATCATACACACACCCAAGTTTGCATGTATAATCAAACATGATACAAACTAGTGCACAAACATATATCACATATACATCTTGTGCACATCAAGTGAGAAAATTAATCTTAAGTGAACAATACTAGTCAATGTAAAGTAATATATCAAATATATAATTATACATTAAATCATTAAATCGATACTTGATTTAATGATCCGGTCATATCGCATATAACCGACTAATATGAAGTGTATCAATGTATCGAATCAACACTTGATTCGGTAACCCGGCTATATCTCATATAACCGCCCGATGATATAAATCGCGAGAATAGAATACAGTATCACATACTGGAATTATTCTCGGTCCCGCACATATCTCATATGCGCTCCTATTTCGTTTCGCTTGAGCCAGGAAACCTCTGTATAGGACTCTAAAGACTCGTCAATACGCCGGTAGTAGGTGATGATCATATCAAACACCCACAAGCCGCAACCGGTCTGCTAAACGTAACGGCTACCCGGGTATTGAGCGATCAGAAGATTAACGAGCAAGCCTGCTCACACTCTTGTGAATCCAACCAGTAACACTTACCGCACAATCCGGTCTGTTCGTCTGATATGTCGCATATCTCGTCTACGGGTGGTAAACGTCAGACCCCAGTAGCTTGATAAGTCATGCCGATGTAAGGTCCATAACAAGCATGAAACTACTGATAACACTTACCAGTAAATTAGTGCAACCCTGGCCAGGGATTTCCAGTTATGGCCAGTCGAGCATAGCGCAACATCAACCCCCAATACCGGGAGAGACGAATCCCCTCCTATCGCTCATTGCCTCCATGTGAATCGGGACTGTACCCAAAAACCACCTGTTTTCACGACTCAGTAGAGCCGTGGTAGGGTGGAAATCGAAGCATAGTGGGAGACACACAAGACTCTATGACGATCTCGGGTCAACAGACTAAGCTGTACCAGTGTCACCAGCGAACTGCCATCTGACGTGAGGTATAATACCATCTGGGAGTTCTCGGCGAGTCTGTTCAGTGTACCCAGTCTCCACTGAGCCTCCGCATACCGTCTCTGATGTCAAACACTGATGGATATGGGATCATCCATCGCCCATCACATGGGTCGAGAAGATATACGCTAGTCTATTCTGGAATATCGATGCCCCGTCTCGTTATTCCCACGACTAGGAACATTGAAGGATGTACTCATTGACTACCCAGGCCCCACTAGTATGATCTACATCATAGTCCTGGAAGTCGAGCACACATCCTAAGGGCTTTATCAACATGTAATAGAGAGAGACAGAAAGTATACATGTTAAGATAAAGAGCAACCAGATAGCGTACTATCATGTCGAGCAAGAAAGTCCTACCTATATATGTCCCAGCATCCACTACAATATACATCTCATGTACAGTAATGGCCTCTAGGGCATACATATAACTAACACGTATTCTATTATCGCGATTTATTCGTATCAGTCGGTTATATGTGATATAGCCGGATTATCGAATCAAGTGTTGATTCGATAAGTTGATACATATAATATTAGTCGGTTATATGAGATATAGCCGGATTATTAAATCAAGTGTATAATTGTATATGTTATATACTAGTTTACATTAACTAATTGTCACGACCCAAAATTGGCACGTGACGGCCCTTAAACTACGCAATGTCTACAGGCGTAATGCAATTTAAGTAAGCCGAAAACCTAGCAATCTAAGCCATCAAAAGTAGCAACTGATAATAGCATTTTCAAAACTTTTGAAATCTTAAACCAAATTCTTTAAAGTCCAACTTTACTTTTTTAAAAATTTTAGCAGCACCTCCTTTGAAAAAAACTAACCCCAAAAATGGGTACAACATAAATATAAGTAAAGTATCCCCAACGGGAGCAAAATCCATGCCCAAAGGCGGAAACAACCACCACAACAGATATACGACGCCGTAGCGAAGAAATAAAAGACGATATAAATAAAAACTGTATAAAAAGACCTCCAAGTCACAAAATAACATATAATATCGTCCTCACATCAAGTCTCTAAGTCATACATGAAAGTGGTAGATGGAGAGTACATGGTACAAAGATAACAATAAACAACATCGGATAGCTGCAAAACCCACCTATAGCAAAACTGCGCACAGCCAGCCGAAGCGGTATCCGCTGCAAAAGATAATACGAAAGATGAAAACCCTGTCGCGACTGCCTTGAGGAACTACCTGCAAAACACTGTGGCACAACGGGGGTGAGTTGCCAACTCGTGAATAGTACATAACATATGTAGGTAATCGCAAGTATGCACGTACATCGCGAATCTAATGCATGCAAGCTGATAGCAATAAATGGCAATATGTATGCAACAATCATGTAAGATACTCTATCAGGTACTACTAATACATGAACAATAAATGGCAATATGTATACAACAGTCATGTAAGGTACTCTATCAGGTACTACTAATACATGAACAATAAATGGCAATATGGGATAAAACATGTCATCCTCACGGAATCCTGACCTCGTGATAGGACCAAAGTCTATCAAGACAATCTAAATCCCAATTTTCCTCAAATCAGCCCTTAAATTGGCCATCATATCCTGCAAGTCTCATATATCCTGAGTGTCCAATATCAAGTAAATCTCATATATCCAATATCCAATATCAAGTAAATCTCATATAACCAGTATCCAATATCGAGTATATCTCATGAAACCTGAGTGTCCAATATCTACACCCAAAAACATCATGAAAACAAGTGTCTAGTATTGATACAAAATACTCAAAACTGAGGCGCCATCACCTGGGACTGGCCCTCCTGTGTCATGTACGTACATCCTATGAACCTGGGTAAGCACCACCCGAAATCTGCAAGGCATGCACGTACATAACCTCGATCGATATCCTCCAGATACCCGTCGACTACAAATACTATCACCGGATGGCAAATGTCCCCAGCCGGGCTCAACGGCATGGACTTTCGATCTTCTTGCCCCGGGGAACCAACCGGGCTCCACCATGTACCCGCACATGGCCCACGACACCTCCTCGCATGAGGTATATATAAGCTCAGAACCGAGAAATCTCATGGTGGAAGCTGAAATATCATATCAAGAGAAACCGGGTTTTTCAAATAATGCATAATTTCATGAAACAATCACGGTCCTCAAATCTAGAAAACATCAAGTAATGAATAAGTATAACTGCATGAATCAATACATATATATTAGCGTCCCATTCCACTAATATATATATATATATATATATATATATATATATATATATATAACAGCGTTCCATTCCACTATTATATATACTTAGGAGTAAAAATATCAGATAACATCATAAGGAATCCATGAATGTAATATATGCAACATGAAACAATAATATGAGCATATAAAGGAAAAACCACTATTTAACTGCAACAAGTTAATATATATATCATGCGGTTCCTAATTTCTCCTAGTCCATACAATATCAAATAAAGGTAAACATGTAGCTATAGCCAGGTATGCGTAACCATGTTGGTATAGCAAGATATATGTATCTACCTATCCATAATGATATAATATCCTCCAGGTATATGTAAGTATGTATGCAAGATGTACATGTAGCTATGTCTCATATGTGTATATACCTATCACTAATAGTATAATACCATATAGGTATATGAGTAACTAGCATGTAAGCATGTCAAGACATATGTGTAAGCATGTAGGTATACAGGTATGCAATATGTCATATGCACAAGGAAAATAAGGATCATGTCTTAATGTCCGTAAGCAATACAGTATCACATATGTATAGGTGTTGTACGTGTCATGGCAATTATCGACGGTGTGTGTGTAGCATACAATTAGTGCTCGTGAAACATGAACCGTCAATAATGGTGTTGTGTCTCATTAATACTAAGTCCATGCACGATAGGAAATGAGATATGCAACAAAGGTACACATGCACAATCAGTATCTGTATACATCTAACTAATAGTCATATCATTTAATCTAGCTCAGACGCATAACGCCATGCGGGCGATTCCCCTGTAGATGTTAAATCTACTCACTAACGCTCCTGGCTAAGTAAAGCCTACCACCTGTTTCCCTTTCTTCGCAGCGTCCGAAGTCTGCTCCTGCGAACCTATAACATAAAACAATATAATAGGTATATATTAGCAAACGACCAATAACACGTACAAACTACGTTTGACCGATGGATCAACTCAAAACATACTCTCAAGTGTTCGTCTAGTGGCTAATGAGCATAGCGACACAACGAAACCAACTCAGAGCAACAGAACACAATGACACGAACCGTATCGGATAACGTAATGCGCGTAAACGAAACACTAAAAAACAAGCAAGTGATCCTAGATTTTTCTATACCAACAATCTGTAAAAGTTGCAAGTACCATGAGACCACACACAACCCAAGAGGCCCCTACACCAAAACTCACCACCAACCACCCCACTTTGGCCGCAATTTGCGGCCAGAAGCAATAAATTTGCGGCCTGAACATGAGGGAATGGGCTCGTATTTTGAGGGTAGGTTCTAGGTCACTACATTAAGTCACTGTGATGGGAACTTTTGCAATAAATACCTGGTTTGATAGCAGATCAACCGAGACCCCAAAACTACACTAAAAAATACGATATTTACCCGAAACGAAACTATACGCGTTCTAAACTGAAACTAATAAGCTTCGCTACACAATAAACACTTACTTAACAGAAAGCGATCATTACCTAACCAAAAGAACTCAAATATCCTATATTTCCAAGCTCTAAGGCATCCAAGAGGCAAAACTAGGCAAAAGAAGTGATTTTTGTGAGATTTTGTGAAGATTGTGATGGATTAGTGAAGGGATAGGTTAAGTGTTCAGTTTGAGGTGAAGAGAGATGAAATAAATGAGAATGAGAAGGAAATAGAGTGAGAATGAGAGTGTGTGAGGATAAAGAGAGAGAGGTGAGGATAAGGGGGTGAGAGCACCTTGCATTAACTCACCATTAATACAAGCATGACTCTTCTTAATGAGTCACTTGCCACCTCCACACAAACAAAACAAGCAAAGGAAAATCTCCCTTCTCACAACAAATATCAAGAGGTTTAGGTTAAAGATTAAACCAAGGATTAGATTAGGTTAAGTGTCATGGTCACTAATCTTGATTACACAAACACACCCTCAGATAAACATGCACAAGTGTGTGCATGCCATAATAAATAATAATAAATTATTAATTAAAAGTTATAAAATGTGAGGAACCCAAATTGGTAAACTTTTTACCAAAAACCCGCATTACCGTCTAAACTAACACTAATCTAAATCTAAGGCGTTACACTAATATTAGCTCACTTAAGCATTTATTTTTCTCACATGTGCACACTTAATATATATGTGATATATATTAATTGTGTTTTATTTATGTGTCATGATTGATGATACAAGCAACGTGGGTGTATGAGACTTACACCATGATAAAGATAATATAGGGTTTATTTATTTATAGTAATTCAATTATTAGTTGGAAATTTGTCACATGGCATGAAACTTTGAGAAGCTTGGAGATCCATTGACTTAGTCCACTAGTTTTGTCTTACACTAGATATTTAACCTAACCATTATCTAAACTCATGGTTAAGTCTCTACATGAGAATTATTAGATATTTTCTCACCCATGGTTGCCATTCACTATCTCATCTATTATTTGCTTCTTTTTCCTCAAGCTCAAGAGAAAGCTCACTAGGTTTTGTGAAAGAGCTTAAAATTAGTGAGAAAATCAATTCTAAAGTGAGCAAAAATCCTACTTCATCATCCTCTACTAGATTAGCACTTTAGTATAGGGTGTTAGCTTCACTAATCTTACATTAGTGAAAAGGTAGCTTGGGTTAGTGTCTCCACGACGTAGATCATCTTCGGCCTCGAAGACTTCAAGCAAGTATGCACCATTCATCTTGTGGACCCTCTCAAGGGTCCAGGGGTTCAATGATCGCAGCGAAGGGATTACTTTATGGAGCTAATGAAGTGAAGGACCAGTCTACAATGGTTGTATTCCTAGTTCACTTAGTTGTAAAGCAGTTTACATATTGTTTCGTATGATTCTCTAGTTAACGTTCCTAGGTTAGAGTTCTTTAGCACGGCAAAAATTTGAAAATGGTATGGACGATGCCTCCCGAAACCTTGTTGTCGTGCATAGGAACCCTACAGTGGTATCAGAGCCAGGTTAGAGAATTAGACAGATTGTGTAGGATTACGAAACCGAAACAACTCCGAAACTTGAAATAAGATTACCTAGTTTCTGTCGATTTTAAAATGTGCTTTAAAATTTTTTTAAACAACTGCAGAATATTGTATGAGATGCAACATGAACACA
Organism: Agapanthus africanus; assembly: GCA_030015575.1. Classification (NCBI taxonomy): domain Eukaryota; kingdom Viridiplantae; phylum Streptophyta; class Magnoliopsida; order Asparagales; family Amaryllidaceae; genus Agapanthus; species Agapanthus africanus. Next base: position 143,259,308 of record JASDDO010000029.1, on the reverse strand, counting down.
AAACAAAATTTAACTTAAGACCTCGGATTTTGGCCGGCCACATAGCCTTCAAAACCGGCCTGCTTGGTTTTTTGGTGGAGTCTGTGTTTGAAATTTGTACTGTGTTCCAGGATCTGGGTTTTGGTGTTTCAGGTGTTGTTTGTTTTTGCTAAATTTACATGTGATGTTAACTTTCTGCAAAGGCAACTCGGAGTGTTTCGTAATCGTAATTCTAACAGTTTTTTGGGTTATTTAGACGGTGATAAAAAGTTCGAACGGATATCAATAACCCACTTTTTCCCTTGCTGGAAATTTTCCAAGTGTTGGATTTTTCCTTAGTTTAAAACTTTCAGAAAATCATGCAAGCGATTCTGCGGACCCTCTGGAAAAATGAAACCCTAACTCGATTCTGTGACCGTCAGAACCGCCACCAAACCCTAGGGTTTGTGGTAGTTCAGCGGTGCCACAGGTGAGGCATTGGTTGGCCCTTCTACGGCTGGTTTATAGGAGCTGTGGCATGTGATGGGTATTTTTAAACTACGCTCAAGTGTTGAGCTTTTTGGGAAATCTTGGGTGTTTGTTGATCCGATCGAAATGTTTAGCATCGTCTAGCTTTTTCTGGAATGTGATACAATATGTGGAATTCATATAGTTAGGCATGAAATCCAATGTATGTGATATTTCAGGTTTATGATGTCTAAGGTGATTGTGGATTCCAAATATTGTAGTTTGACATTTTCTTTTCTGCGACTGTAAGTGTAATATGTGGTGTATCGCCGTTTTCGTTGCTATATGTAAACGACAATTGGGATACGCATATTTACTTACGTTGATGACATGTGATGTTATGTGTTGCTGTGATATGTTATATTGGATTGTCGCTTTTTGAATAGCCGGGGGTTTTATGTGAGATGGGAGTTTTTATTTTCATTCATGTAAAATTCATTGTATGTAATATTCTTTTATTGGGGCACTTCCGGGTTGAGGATGATGTCACCATTGTTGTATATTATTTACTTTTCCGCATTAGGATAGACCCAAGGAGGGGAGCACAAGTAACCGGGTTCTAGAGTCCACTGGGAGACCAACTCGAGGAGTCGAGTCCGGGTCTCCTAACTCTAGAATTGGTAGGGTTGCTTGCCGCTCTCGTAGGGGTCTAGGGATGTGTGTTTGGCTATTCATCGCGACCGTGGAATTCATGTTTTATACAGGCTAAAAATAAAACATGGACCTCCTAGTATATCCAATATTTCATATGTTATCTTCTGCTACTGATATTCTGTGATGTGATCACTTTATATACTTGAGACGATTGCTTTATTTTTATATATGAGATATATAATAGACGTTGCTTATGTTTTGCACCCGCGCTAGTCCCATCCCGGTATGCCGTTAGTTAAGTAACCTAACGGTGCATAATGGGACATTGAGGCGAATGCGGATGGCATAAGCGTACGTTATATTTTCGTTTCATTTTCTGTGATGCTTAGGAAGCATTAAATGATGGGACTTCATTAATAAGATTAATGAAAAGTAAGAAATCTAAAAGATGTTGTAGAATCAAATTTTCAAAAAGGGTAGCTCTAGTTCTTGCTTTGCATAGTGGTATTTGTGAAATATCCTGCATCTTATTCGATAAGGAAATAGCCGAGATCCCTTCAATGGGAGTGACCTCTTTAGCAATAACTGGCAGATACTACAACACTCGGTTTGTCTTTTGATTGCTTTTTGGAGTTTTTGCTTTGCATAGTGGTATTTTTGAAATATCCTGCACCTTATTTGATAAGGAAAGAGCCGAGATCCCTTCACCGGGAGTGACCTCTTTAGCAAAACTAGTAAAAGCCTAAAAAAACTCCTTTTCAAAATCATTAGATTCCGCAACGATATCAAGTTCATTACGCAAAAGGTTTTCATAAAAACCTGTCGTAGCCCTCCGTCATTTCAGATAAGTAATAATTAGTATTTGTGCTGCGTTTGTTGACCTTGTCAAGGCGTAGTGTGCGGTAGCTGATTATTGCTTATCTGCTTAAGCATGGGATGCGATTGGATTAGGGTAGTCGTACGGCCTTGTTGACCTTGTCAAGGGTCGTGCGGGTGGGTTTAATTCAATCATGAAATGACGGGTTGAACTTGATTTGCGGTCTATGGTTTGTTGACCTTGTCAAAGTCATAGATCGCTTGGGGCAAAATATATCGGGAGTTTCAAGTGTTAAGACCTGCAATGAGATTGCATACCTTCTATGAGATAGTTGGATCCCGATCCCACTGCGAGCAAGAGTTGCTCCTTGGAGAGTTTTACACTTTATAATCAGCTAACCCATTAGGTGTTAACGGGGTTATGCCTCTGGGAAGATGAGGTATATTTTAATTAGATTCGCGCGAAAGCACGGGGAACCTCCCTCAAAGTACCGACACTGGCCTGGCTGAACGGTTAGCAAAGTTATAGACTGTAATTAATCCCGGCTAGTCTTATCTTTTAGGGTTTGAAGGAAGACTTGATAAAAAGAAGTGGGAGCCATCCTGATTAGATATGATAATAACCAATCTAATCTTGTAAGAACATACGCTAAACTGTTTTCTTTTCTCTTTGTCCAAGTAGCGACCATGTCAGGACTTAATCAAGATAATAATATGGATGTATTGACCGAACCCGCTTGTTATACTTAGCAGGGGAACATTGGTTCCGTTCTTTCTTATAATTGTTATAAGACTGAGCAGGAAATAGGAGGAATATCCGGATTCCTACGCCACCCAAACGAAGAATAAGCATGTTGATACATCTTCTTCGGGTTTGTTAGTTATCGAGAACTGTTTCTCAGTTCACTCTACGTCCTGGGTATTAGATACCGGATTGGGATCCCAAATATGTAATATGTTCATGGGCTAAGGAAAGGTAGAGAACTGGGAGAGGGTGATCATTCCGTAAGAGTAGCGAATGGGGCAAATGTTGCAGCCAAAGCAGTTGGCGAATATCACCTTATATTACCAAATGGTAATACATTGATTCTGAACGAATGCTATTACATACCGACCCAGATATGCAATCTTATATCAGTTTCTTTATTAAGTAAAGAAGGATATAATTTTGTAGTACAGGATAATGTTATGAACATCTTCCTGAATCAAAAGTTGATTGGATCAGGCTCGTTAATTAATGGCATATACGTTCTAAATCAAACCACAGTTCTTAACATACAAAACACACACAAAAGGAAGAGTTCAGAAATGAACGAATCCTTCTTATGGCATTGTAGACTAGGTCATATCAATGCGACACGACTAGCTAAGTTACATAAGGATGGATATTTGAATTCGTTCGAATTTTCATCTTATGACACTTGCCAGTCATGTCTCAAAGGCAAGATGATCAAAACTCCGTTTACTGGACATGGAGAAAGTGCTAATAAGCTCTTGGGACTGATATATAGTGATGTATGTGGTCCTATGTCTACACATGCCTGGAATGGTTTTTCGTACTTCATTACATTCACTGACGATCTCTCAAGATACGGACATGTGTTCCTGATGAAACACATGTCTGAAACTTTTGAGAAAGTCAAGGAATATAAATCCGAAGTTGAGAACCAAACGGGTAAAATATTAAAACCCTACGATTTGATCAAGGAGGAGAATACTTAAGCAATGAGTTCCTGAACTATTTAAAAGAGAATGGGATTCTCTCTCAGCTTACTCCTCCGTATACACCACAGCACAACGGTGTATCGGAGCGGAGGAATTGCACCCTATTGGATATGGTGCGCTCTATGATGAGCACCGCTGAGTTACCTATTTTCTTTTGGGGTTATGCACTGGAGACAGCTGCATACCTATCGAATCAAGTTCCATCTAAATCAGTGCCTACCACACCATATGAGATATGGAGTGGGAAGAGACCATATCTTAAAAGAGTTAAGATATGGGGTTGTCCGGCTTATGTCAAAAGGAAAAATCCGGACAAACTCGAGGCACGATCCGTTCATTGCAAGTTTATGGGATATCCAAAGAATTCTTATGGATATCATTTCTACCTTAGTGAGGAACAAAGGGTGTTTGTTGTTCAACATGCCACCTTTTTAGAAAAGGAATTTCTTGAAAGAGAAATTAATGGCAAAGAGGTAGAGCTGGAAGAGGTTCCAACCGCACAAACTGCTACAAAACAAGTGATGGAACCAGAGGATTCAGTAGTACCCGATGAACCTCAGACTCTCCGCCGATCTAGTAGGGTTCCTCATCCACCTGAGAGATACTATGGTTTTCTTGTTTATGGTGGGAGCGAGGATTGCATCATAGTTGATGATGACCCAACTAGCTTCGAGCAGGCCATCACGAGTGGTGACCCTGTGAAATGGCTGGATGCAATGCGATCCGAGATGGAATCCATGTACACCAATAAAGTATGGACTTTGGAAGATGCTCCTGAAGGAGTAAAACCCATTGGGAGCAAGTGTTTCTTTAAGAAAAAACTTGGTGTAGCTGGGAAAGTGGAGACTTTCAAAGCTAGACTTGTTGCAAAAGGTTTTTGTCAACAACCAGGTGTGGATTATGAGGAAACATTTTCTCCAGTGGCTATGCTTAAATCCATCCAGATCCTACTTGCCATTCCTGCATACCATAACTACGAAATCTAGCAAATGAATGTTAAGACCGCCTTTCTAAATGGTGATTTAGAAGAGAGCGTATACATGATTCAGCCAGAGGGCTTCGTAGACAGTGGGAGCAGCGGGAAGGTGTGCAAGCTGCTTAAATCCATCTACGGGTTGAAGTAGGCATCGCGGAGTTGGAATATCTGTTTTGATGTCGTAGTCAAAGAGTTTGACTTCGTCAAAAACGTAGATGAACCTTGTATATACAAGAAAGTGGCAGAGAGTAAGGTTGTTTTCCTCATATTGTACGTGGATGACATACCCCTGATAGGAAATGACATTCTTATGCTGCACTCGGTCTAGCTCTTCTTATCACAAAGATTCTCAATAAATGATCTAGGTGATGCCTCCTATATCTTGGGAATTAAGATTTATAGAGATAGATCTAAACGGATACTGGGATTGTCCCAATCCAGATACATTGACACCATACTAAAGAGGTTTAGTATGGAAGAATCCAAGCGTGGGAATTTACCCACGATCTTTGGACTCACTCTCTCCAAAGAGATGTCTCCCAAGACTGATTTGGAGAGAGCTCGTATGCAAAGGATACCCTATGCTTCAGAAGTAGGCTCTATCATGTACGGGATGCTGTAGGATTGCTAGGCACACGCATAAGGGTCTACAAGGCATCAACCATGCCCGATTAAAATTTTAGCCGTGCCGAACAATCCAAAGCCGGATCTTTAAACTAGGGTTTAGGCGAAAACTAGCATGTTAAACACTTTAACACTAAGTGAGAGGGATTACAACCTTTGTAGATCTGGTCCTTCACTTCTTAAGCTCCGTGTTGAAGTCCTTTCGCTGCGATCATCGTGTTCCGAACTCTCGAGAGGCTCCGCGAAGTGAAAGATGCAAGCTTGCTTCCGATCTTCGATAACAAAGATGATCTACCATGAAGTTTCATTAACACAAGCTAACACTCACTAAATGAAGTGAACACTCTCATCTAAAGGACAAGGGTAGATGAGAATGATGAAGGAGGATTTTTGCTCTCTTTTATTTTCTTATTCTCACTAATTTTCATCACTTGGAAAAAAGCTAGAAAGCTTTTTCCATGAAAGAAAGAAAAGGAAGAAGAAGATGAATAATGAATATCAAACCTTTTGTGATGAATAATGAAAGGATAAAGATGATCAATAATGCAACCATGGTTGACTAAGCCTTTGCAGAGAATTAACCAAGGCTAGGGTTTGGGTTAGGTTAAGAATGAGTCACTTGAAAATATCTTTGCAAAAACAAAAGAAAACCTTCTAGAAACATCTAGAAAGCATTAACCCAAATCAAACCCTAATCTTGTTTAATCTCTACTAAACATGTTGCATTAGTTATCATATGATGTTACAATATTATATATCACATATATAATATTTATTGTAACAAAAGAAAATAATACAATTAACATATATCGCATATATATCAATGTATTACCCGAGTGAGAAAAAGAATCTTTTAGTGAGCTAATATTAGTTAATGTAATTTAATATATCATATATATTATTATACATTAAATTATCGAATCAACACTTGATCCGACAATCCGGCTATATCGCATATAACCGACTAATATATCATTTACCGATTCATCGAATCAACACTTGATCCGATGACCCGGCTGATATCAAATATCGCGAGAATAGACTACGGTACCACATATCGCATTATCCTCGGTCCTGCACATATCACATATGTGCCCCTACTCCATTTTGCCTGAGTCAAGAAACCTCTGTATAGGACTCTAAAGAATCGTCAATACGCCGGCAGTAGGTGATGATCATATCAAACACCCACAAGCTGCAAGCGGTCAGCTAAACGTAACAGCCACCCAGGTATTGAGTGCTTAGAAGATTAACAAGCAAGCCTGTACATTCTCCTGTGAATCCAATCAGTAACACTCCCGTACAGTCCGGTCTCGTCGTCTGATATGTCGCATATCTCGCAAAGGGGTGGTAAACGTCAGACCCCAGTAGCTTGATAAGTCGTGTCGATATGAGGTCTATAACAGTTCGAGAAACTACTGATAACACTTACCAGTAAATCTCAGCAACCCTGGCCAGGGATTTCTAGCTATAGCCAATCGAACACAGCACAACATCAACTCCCTATACCGGGAGAGACGAATCTCCTCCTATCGCTCATTGCCTCCATGTGATTCGGGACTGTACCCAAAAGCCATCTTTTTGCATGCCCTCTTGGACGTGGTATGATGGAAATCAAAGCACAGTGGGAATCACACAAGACTCTATGACGATCTCGGGTCAAGAGACTACTCTGTACCAGTGTCACCGGAGAATTGCCATCTGATGTGAGGTATATTACCATCTGGGAGTTCTCGGCGAGTCCGTCCAGTGTACCCAGTCTCCACTGAGCACCCGTACACCATCCTTGATGTCAAACACCGATGGATATGGGATCATCCATAGCCCATCATATGGGTCAAGATGTGTATACGTTAGTCTACTCTGGTGCATCGATGCCCTGTCTCGATACACGCTCGACTAGGAACAGTTATAGGATGTACTCGTCGACTACCATGGCCCCACTAGTATGATCTTATCATAGTCCCAGTAGTCGAGTACATATCCTAAGGGCTTTATCAACATGTAACATAGAGACAATCAGAGTACATGTTAAGATAAAGTACAACCAGATAGCATACTATCATGTCGAGCAAGAAAGTCCTCCCTATATATGTCCAAGCATCCACTACAATATACATCGTATGTACAGTAATGGCCTCTAGGGCATACATATTACTAACAATCTCCTACTTGCACTAGGGCCATCTGTTGTGGTATCACATACCCAACAATTATCTGTGGTTGAAATATCTCATACTCAACCATCCCATAAAAGTCTCTACTGGGGAAAATGCCTTTTTGAGTGGATCCGCGCTGTTGTCCTCTGTGTCTACTCTCCTAACGTCGATCTCCCTGGAGATCAACCATCTCCATGGTCAGGTGATACTGCCTAAGAATTATATATGGATTTCTGATGGGACGGGGGTTCCTTGGCAAAAGCCACAACTCCATTGTCTCACAATGGTAGGAACGAAGTTCATCTCATGAACTTATATCTATCCAGACTACCTCTTTGGTAGCATCCTTGGTAACGATGTATCTTGCCTTTAATCATCTAGTAAGTCACGGTATCTAGCTTGGAACTCTTCCAACATACCGTCTCTCCACTGAGGGTAAAGACAATGCCTGCGACTGACTTTCAGTCGTCCTTATCACCCTGGAACCTTTCCAGTAATTTTCTCCAGGATCGATTGATACCAACTCACTACAACTAGTGAGAGTCCTAACATCCAATTAGATCTATCTCATAGATCCAAAACCCAGGATTTAGGAGGTATCACCTTGATCCTATATGGAGAATCCATGTGATAAGAGGAGATTGACCGAGCGTAGCATAGGAAACTCCTTTCCTATCAAGAGTATGTCATCCCCGTACTCTACGAGGATCACCACCATACTCTCTACTACCTTTTTGTATATACAAGGTTCATCTACCATTTTGATGAAGTCAAACTCTTTGACTACCACATCAAAACAGATGTTCCCACTCCGCGATGCCTATTCTATCATATAAAACATCTTGCACACGTTTCCGCTGCTCCCACTGTCTCCGAAGCCCTCTGGCTGTGTACTTATAGACCCTCTCTTCTAAAACATCATTTAGAAAAGCAGTCATGATACCCAACCACCAGATATCATAGTCATGGTATGTAGCCGTAGCAAGTAGGATCTGGATGGACTTAAGCATAGTTTTGAAAGTCTCAACTTTTCCATGTACACCAAGTAATCTTCTCAAGATATACTTGCTCCTGATGGGGATTTAACCTTTCAGATAAAGCAACCAAAGTCCATACTTTGTTGGTGTATAAGGATTCCATCTCAGATAGCTAAGCATCCAGCCATTCTTACACAGTCCCATTCCTGATGGCCAGCTCGAAATAAGTTGGGTCACCATCTCATGATGCAATCCTCGTTCCCACTGTCATAGGAAACTGAAGTAACTCTCAGGTGGGTGAGGAACCCTATTAGATCGGCGGAGAGGCTGAGGTTCGTTGTTTACTATTGAATCCTTTGGTTCTACCAAATCATCAGCTGCTGTTTGTATAGCTGGAACTACTTCCAGTTTTACAGAGCTGACCTTGCCTCGAGCTTGTCCGGATTTTTCTTTTAGACATAGGCTGGACAACCCCAAATCTTAACTACTTAAGATATGGGCTCTTTCCATTCCATATCACATATGAAGTGGTAGGCAACTGATTTGATTTGAACCCTATTCAATATGTATGCAGCTTCTCAAGTGCATAACTCCCAAAAGGAAATTGGAAACTCAGTAGTACTCATCATAGAGCACACCATATCACATAGGGTGCTATTGCTCCGCCCCAATATACCATTGTGCTATGGTGTATACGGAGGAGTAATGCTGAGAGAGAATCTCATTCTCCTTTAGAATAGTCCAGGAATCCTGTGCTCAAGTATTCTCCTCCTTGATCTCATCAAAGGACATAATACTTATACCCGTATTTGGTTCTCTACTTCTAACTTATATTTTGTGAATATCTCAAAAGCTGCGGACTTATGTTTCAACAGGAACACATGTCTGAATCTTGAGAGATTATCAGAGAATGTAATGAAGTAAAAAGAACCGGTCTTGGCATGTGTAGACAGGGGACTTTCATACATCAGCATGTATCAATCCCAAGAGTTCACTAACTCTTTCTCTGTTTCCAATAAACAGAGCTGTGGTCATCTTATCTTTGTGACATGACCGACAAGTTTCACAAGATGTAAATTCAAACTAATTTAAATATGCATCTAAATGTAACTTTGCTAGTCGGGTCGCATTGATATGACCTAGTCTACAATGCCTCAAGAAGGATCCGTTCATTTCTGAACTCTTCCTCTTATGTGTGTTCTGTATACTAAGAACTATAGTTTGATTTAGAACGTCAATGCTTTTAGATAACGTGCCTGAACCGATCAACTCTTGATATAGGAAATGTTCAAAACATTATCCATCAATACAAAATTATATCCTTTCTTTACTAATAAAGAGACTGATATGATGTTGTATATCAGGTTCGGTATCTAATAACATTTGTTCAGAATCAATGTATTCTGGTAATACAGGGTGATAGTGACCAACAGACTTGGCTGCAACACTTGCACCGTTTCTATCTCATGAAACTTTTCACCCGTTCTCAGTTCTTTACCTATCTGTAGCCTATGTAAAAGATTACATATGCGGGATCCTGATCCGGTATCACATACCCAGGACGTAAAGGATACTGAGAAACAGTTCTCTGTAATGAACACACCCGAAGATGATGCATCAACATGCACTTTCTTCGTTTGGGCGGCACGGGAAATCTGGTATTCCCCAATTTCCTGCTCTGTCTTATAACAATTATATGTTGGAGCGGGACCGACGTTCCCCAGCTCAGTATAACAAGCGGGTTTGGTCAATTCATCCATTTTATTATCTTGATTAAGGCGTGATATGGTCGCTACCTGGAGAGAGAGAGAAGAAAACACTCAGCGTATGCTCTTGCAAGATTAGATTGGTTATCTAATATATCTAATCAGGATGTCTCCCACTGTTTTATTCAAATCTTCCTTCAAACCCTAAAAGGAAAGACTAGCCGGGATTAATTACACTCTACAAGTTCGCCAATCTTTCAGGCAGGCCATTGTCGGTACTTTGAGGGAGGTTCCCCGCGCTTTCGCACGGACCTAATTAAAATAAATCTCGTTTTTCCAGGGGCGTAACCCCGTTAACACCTTTCCAGACACCTACTTGATCGGCTAATTGTAATGTGTAAAACTCTCCAAGGAGTAACTCTTACTCGCAGCGGGTATCGGGATCCAACTATCTCATAGAAGGTATGCAATCTCATTGCAAATTTCAACACTTGAAATTCCTAATAATATTTTACCCCTAGCGTCCTAGGACCTTGATGAATGCCAAACCACCCATAGTCCGCTAGTCAAGTTCAACCCGTACATTTCCTGATTGAATTAAACCCACCCGCACGACCCTTGACGAATGCCATACAACGCCGTATGAATACCCTAATCCAATCGCATCGTATGCTAGCAGATAAGCACTAGTTAGCTACCGTACACTACGCCTTGACGAATGCCAAACTACCGCAGCACGAATACTAAGTAGTACTTATCTAAAATGACGGAGGGCTACGACGAGTTTTTAAGAAAACCTTTTGCGTAATGAACTTGATATCGTTGTAGAATCGAGTGATTTTTAAATGGAGTGTTTTTGAGGCCTTTTCTAGTTTTGCTAAAAAGGTTACTCCCGGTGAAGGGATCGTCGGCTCTTTCCGCATCGAATAAGGTGCAGGATATTTCACAAATATCACTATGCAAAGCAAGAACTATAGGAGCAATCAAAAGACAAACCGAGTTTGTAGCGTCTGCTTGTTTCACTAAAGAGGTCACTCCCGGTGAAGGGATCTCGGCTCTTTTCTTATTGAATAAGGTGCTGGATGTTCTACAAGGAACACCACTATGCAAAGCAAGAACTGGAGCTACCAGTTTTTAAACAAGTTTCTACAACATCTTTAGGTTTCTTTTAGTTTCATTAATCTCATTAATGAAGTCCCATTTTAATTATGCTTCACAAGCATCACTTTTGAAACGAAATCTGCAATATAACATATATCTCATATATATAATATAAACATTCGTCTCAGGCAGTAATATGATCTCATCACAGAACATTGCAGCAGAAGAACATATATGAAATATTGGATATATTAGGATGTCCGTGTTTTCAATACGAGCCTGTATAAAATACGGATTCCATGGTCGCGATGAATAGCCAAACCCACATCCCCAGACCTCTATGAGAGCGGCAAGCAACACTACCAATTCTAGGGTTAGGAGACCCGGTCTTGACTCCTCGAGATGGTCTCCCACTGGACCCTAGAACCCGGTTACTTGTGCTCCCCGCCTTGGGTCTACCTAATACGGAAAAGTAAATAATATACAATGGTGACATCATCCTCAGCCCGGAAGTGCCCCAATAAAAGAATATTACATACAATTGAATTTTACATGAATGAAAAAGAAAAACTCTCATCTCACATAAAACCCCTGGCTATTCAAACGCGACGATCCAATACAACATATCACAGCAACACATAATATCTCATATCATCAATGTAAGCAAGTATGCGTATCCCGATTGTCGTTGATGTATAGCAACGAAGCCGGCGATACACCACATACTACGCTTACGGTCACAGAAAAGAAAGTGTAAAACTACAACAGTTGGAATCCGCAACCTCCTTAGACATCGCATGCCTAACCAAATGAATTCCTTAGACATATCATGCCTAACAATTATAAACCCCGTATTTTAGTCTCTTTATCGAAAACACTTTTCAATATCTAGTCGGGAATTCAACAAGATTCCCGACATCCAGATCGAATGCTCGTCGCAAACTTTAGAAGACGGCCACACCCCCGATGCCGTAGACGAAGTGCACTAAGGCGGAACACCGCTGCCGTGAGCACCCGAACGGATGCTTTCGGCGACGGGGTTCTCCTACAGTCACTTGGTCGGGGCTTTGGAGCGTGGCTGTCTGTTAAGTTTACCCGGCGAGTATCCGCGTACGCTACGTGATTGCGACGGACTTTTGATCATATCAAAATTCCGTGGCAACCAATCATCTGAGACTGAACTGCTAGATTTATAACATTCAAATTAGTTATCTCATAACTACATGTGGATTCCAAATATTGTATCACATTCCAGATAAATAGACAATGTTAAACTTTCCGATCGAATAATCAAACACCCAAGTTTTCCCAGATTATTCTCAACACTTGAAATTAGTTTAAAAACATCCATCACATGCCACAGTACCAATGGTCCAGCCGTAGAAGGGTCAAGCCAACGCCTCACATGTGGCACGCCGTACTGCCCCAAACCCTAAGGTTTAGAGGCAGTTCAAGACGGTCACATAATCGAGTTAAGGTTTGTTGTCTTCTAGAGGGTCCACCGCGTTACTTGCACGACTTAGAACGTTCCTAAACTACGAAAAAATCCAACGCTTGGAAATTTTCCGGCAGGGAAAAAAGTGAGTTATTGATATCCGTTCGAACTTTTTAACAGTTTCTAAAAAATTACCCAGACAAACTAAACAAAGTTAAACTATCCGATCGAATCAACGAGTCCCCAATACAACCCTAGAAAACTCAACACTTGAGTGGAATTAAAAAATTCCCAGAAAAAAATGACAAGAAAGGACCTAAGAATAAATATATGATGTTCCAGGGACTAATTCAAAATTTTGGCCGCGGAACCGCCGCCAGCGGTTCCGCGGTCAAATAAGCGCATTACAGGTCCTTACTTCACAGTAATTCTTAGTTTTTCCTGATTAATTTTCTGAGCATTTTTAATTCATAAAAAATCGCATTTCTGAAAATTGACCAGAGAAAGGTTCGTATCAAGGTATCTGGGTTCGATCGGACTTTAAACTTCGCTCAGACTTCGCCTAAAGCTTTAGCTTGGCTCTGATACCACTGTAGGGTTGCTAGGCACACCCACAAGGGTCTATGAGGCATCAACCATGCCCGATTAAAATTTTAGCCGTGCCGAACAACCCAAAGCCGGATCTTTAAACTAGGGTTTAGGCGAAAACTAGCATGTTAAACACTTTAACACTAAGTGAGAGAAATTCAACCTTTGTAGATCCGGTCCTTCACTTCTTAAGCTCCGTGTTGAAGTCCCTTCGCTACGATCATCGTGTTCCGAACTCACGAGAGGCTCCACGAAGAGAAAGATGCAAGCTTGCTTCCGATCTTCGATAACAAAGATGATCTACCTTGAAGTTTCATTAACAAAAGCTAACACTCACTAAATGAAGTGAACACTCTCATCTAAAGGGCAAGGGTATATGAGAATGATGAAGTAGGATTTTTTTCTCTCTTTTATGTTCTTATTCTCACTCATTTTCATCACTTGGAAAAAAGCTAGAAAGCAGTTTCCATGAAAGAAAGAAAAGGAAGAAGAAGATGAATAATAAATATCAAACCTTTTGTGATGAATAATGAAAGGATAAAGATGATCAATAATGCAACCATGGTTGACTAAATCTTTGTAGAGAATTAACCAAGGTTAGGGTTTGGGTTAGGTTAAGAATGAGTCACTTGAAAATATCTTTGCAAAAACAAAAGAAAACCTTCTAGAAACATCTAGAAAGTATTAACCCAAATCAAACCCTAATCTTGTTTAATCTCTACTAAACATGTTGCATTAGTTATCATATCATGTTACAATATTATATATCACATATATAATATTTATTGTAACAAAAGAAAATAATACAATTAACATATATCGCATATATATCAATGTATTACCCGAGTGAGAAAAAGAATCTTTTAGTGAGCTAATATTAGTTAATGTAATTTAATATATTATATATATTATTATACATTAAATTATCGAATCAACACTTGATCCGACAATCCGGCTATATCGCATATAACCGACTAATATATTATTTACCGATTCATCGAATCAACACTTGATCCGATGACCCGGCTGATATCAAATATCGCGAGAATAGAATACGGTATCACATATTGCATTATCCTCGGTCCTGCACATATCACATATGTGCCCCTACTCCATTTTGCCTGAGTCAAGAAACCTCTGTGTAGGACTCTAAAGAATCGTCAATACGCCGGCAGTAGGTGATGATCATATCAAACACCCACAAGCTGCAAGCGGTCAGCTAAACGTAACAGCCACCCAGGTATTGGGCGCTCAGAAGATCAACAAGCAAGCCTGTACATTCTCCTGTGAATCCAATCAGTAACACTCCCGTACAGTTCGGTCTCGTCGTCTGATATGTCGTATATCTCGCCTAGGGGTGGTAAACGTCAGACCCCTGTTGCTTGATAAGTCGTGTCGATATGAGGTCTATAACAGTTCGAGAAACTACTGATAAACTTACCAGTAAATCTCAGCAACCCTGGCCAGGGATTTCCAGCTATAGCCAATCGAACACGGCACAACATCAACTCCCTATACCGGGAAAGACGAATCCCCTCCTATCGCTCATTGCCTCCATGTGATTCGGGACTGTACCCAAAAGCCACCTTTTTGCATGCCCTCTTGGACGTGGTATGATGGAAATCAAAGCACAGTGGGAATCACACAAAACTCTATGATGATCTCGGGTCAACAGACTACTCTGTACTAGTGTCACCGGAGAACTGCCATCTGACGTGAGGTATAATACCATCTGGGAGTTCTCGGCGAGTCCGTCCAGTGTACCCAGTCTCCACTGAGCACCCGTACACCATCCTTGATGTCAAACACCGATGGATATGGGATCATCCATCGCCCTTCATATGGGTCAAGATGCGTATATGCTAGTCTACTCTGGTGCATCGATGCCCCGTCTCGATACACCCTCGACTAGGAACAGTTATAGGATGTACTCGTCGACTACCGTTGCCCCACTAGTATGATCTCATCATAGTCCCAGTAGTCGAGTACATATCCTAAGGGCTTTATCAACATGTAACATAGAGACAATCAGAGTACATGTTAAGATAAAGTACAACCAGATAGCATACTATCATATCGAGCAAGAAAGTCCTCCCTATATATGTCCAAGCATCCACTACAATATACATCGTATGTACAGTAACGGCCTCTAGGGCATACATATAACTAACAAATGCTATGTACCAGACCCGATGTAACATACTCACTAAGTGTAGTGAGTAGGTATCAAGCAGATCCAGGAGAGAGTCACTGGACAGCTGTGAAGAGCATTCTCAAGTACTTGGGAAGGACTAAAGAGATGCTCTTGGTGTATGGTAATGGAGAACTCCAAGTGGAGTCTTTTACCTATTCGAGCTTCTAGAGTGATAAGGACGACTCTAAGTCGGTCTCGGGATTTGTCTTTACCTTCAATAGAGGGGCAGTTTATTGGAAGAGTTCCAAACAAGAAACCGTGGCAGACTCAACGATGGAGGCTGAATACATCGCTGCCAACGATGCTGCCAAAGAGGCGTCTGGATGAAGAAGTTTATAACTGAACTTGGTGTGGTTCCGTCCATTGAACATTCAATACCTTTGTATTGCGATAACAATGGAGCAGTGGCCTTGGCCAAGGAACCCAGGTCCCATCAGCGATCCAGGCATATTCTGAGGCGGTATCACCTGATCCGGGAGATAGTTGATCGCCGGGAAATCGAGGTCAGGAGAGTTGACACGAAGGACAACACAGCGGATCCACTCAAAAAGGCCATTCCCCATATACAGTTTGAGAGACTCTTCGGGATGTTAGGTATGAGATACTACAACAGCCGGCCCTAGTGCAAGTAGGAGATTGTTAGTTATATGTATGCCCTAGAGGCCATTATTGTACATGTGATGTATATTATAGTGAATGCTTAGACATATATAGAGAGGACTTTCTTTCTCGACTTGATAGTATACTATCTGGTTGCTCTTTATCTTAATATGTATACTTGTCTCTTGATACTGTCTCATGGTTACATGTTGGTAAAGCCCTTAGGATGTGTACTTGACTACCAGGATTATGATGCAGATCATACTAGTGGGGCCATGGTAGTCCATAAGTTCATCCGTTAATGTTATTAGTCATGGGTGTATCGAGACAGGGCATCGATATACCAGAGTAGACTAGCATATACGCTTCTCGACCCATGAGATGGGCGATGGATGATCCCATATCGCATGGTGTTTGACATCAGAGATGGTATTGTAAGTCTACGGTAGCGCCCCGGCCGTCTAACAGACGCCAATATGTGGAACAAAAACTTTTTTAAACTGGCGCTATCGCATACTATAACCCAGATCTGCCATTAAAGCTGAACTAACAAACTACAAAGTGGGTAGAAATGTTATACCGAACGATCCGAGTCCTTCGGTCTTCAACCATCATCCCACGCTTTGTTGCGGCTGCTTCGATCTTCTGAATCTCCAGTCTTCTCGTCCAAGTGGCACCACGTCGACGGATCTTTAAACGGGCACCCGCCTCTGAACCAAGGCAACTCGATCATCAAGTTTGCTAAAAGATATGACCAAGATTGATGTAGAGAATGAGTAGAACACTTTGTCTCGTTACGTCCAAAGCTATGGACGAACGGTTAATGAAGTTGCCTTTTGGATCGGGTGGAAATGTGAAATGAGTATCTATCGAATTTCCATGAGTCTAGAACTATCATAATCTTTTTTCAAGAAACCATATCCTCCACCAAGAGGTGGCCGGCCACTATATATAGAAGGAGGGAGGTGAGTGTAGGAGAAGGGAGGGTAACTCTAAGCTATGATACTTATCATAACATTAAAAGAAAAGCATGACTCACTAAGAACAATTAATGCAAAATGGTGATTCATTATCCTAGTCACCATTTCAATTAATGCAACCTAATGAGTCACAATCCTAGTCACTAATCTTGAAGCTTCCACACACAATGACTCACCCAATGAAGGAAAGATAAATCCGTATTTAACCGAATGTTAAATACGGGTGATAGAAAACTGGAAACTGGCAACTTCCAAAAGCGATCCCAAAACGAATTTTAGGATAACCCCGTAACAGTATAAACATACCCGCATTTGTATTACGACCGAATACAAATGCAACTGAGACAAAGATATTATATCTACACAGTATAATACTTGGATCCGGCTTAAAACAAAGCCCACTAGTATTATCTGCCCGAAAAATGACACGTGCGAAAACGCACGTGCATTTTCCGAACCCTGCCATAAAACCATACGGCATCTACAAAGTTTCGCCCGAACTTGGAAAACTATTTGTGGGGGACTTTAATGACTCATCAATACACTGGCACTGGGTATAACCACTAGCACGTCAGAGGTACAAGCTGTACGTAACGGTTGCTTATGTATCGATTGGAAGGGAAGCTGACGAGCGAACTCATCCAGAAACCTTACTGAGACTGACAGTGACAATATCCGTACAGTCTAGTCCATTCATCTATGAGTATCGCATATAGGGCCTAGGGGGCCGGTAAACGTCAGACCCCCAATAGCTGTATAAGTCGTGTCAAAGAGAGAAGCTCAGAACACCCTGAGATACTACTGGAATACTTACCAGTAAATCTCGATTACCCTGGCCAGAGATTTAGTGTAATGGCTCTCCTAAACACAACGCGATCTCACCCCCAATACCGGGAGAGACGAATCCCCGATGATCTGCTCACTGCCTCCATGTGGCTCAGGACTGTACCCAAAAAGTACCTGTTTGCATGACTCCTTTGACCCGTGGTAGGGTATAAATCAAAGCACAGTGGGAACTCAAACGAGACAAATGACGACCTCAGGTCGATGAACTAACCTGTACACATGTCACCAGGGAACTGCTATCTGACGATATGTATAATACCAACTCAGCATGTTCCCAGCGAGTCCATTCCGGTGTACTCATAACTCAATGAGCACCCGTATATATCTTAGGTGATCAAACTGACACCAATGGCTTGTGAGACCGGCTACCGCCCCTCGTCGGGGTCTCGACTATATACACTAGTCTACACTGGAGTATCGATGCCCTGTCTCGAAACTCCCATGACTAGGGACACTTTAAGGATGTGCTTATAGACCCGAGCTCTCACGTATATGATCGCCATCATACTGCCGGCAGTCAAGCAAGAATCCTATGGGTTTAATTAACATGCAATAGTGAACTAAAGTATGTATACGATGATAAAGACAAACCAGATAGCATACTATCATCTCGAGCAAGACTTTCATATCGGTATAGGTCCTCCCTCAATCATTGCAATCACGTACCTGCGATCCAATAATTAACTTAGAGGGCACTATATCAAACAATCTCCCACTTGCACTTAAGGCTATTATTGCGATGTCGCATACTCATAGCCTCAGTGAGTGGATCCGCCGTGAAGTTTCTTTCTATGTCTCTCTTAATCTCAAGTTCGCGGAGAAAGCCATCTCCCGAATCGAGTAATTGGTGTCTTAGAATATGTCTGGATATCTGATGGGACCTAGTTCATAAATGAACTCCAAATCCAAACTTCTTAGACTGTATTGATAACTGAACCTAATCAGTATCGCGCACCATGCCTCTCACAGTATCCTCTTGGACCACCTGTCCATAATACTGTCCCTCGTCAGAGGGAAAACTATAACTCTGACAATCACTCTGTCATCCAGGTCACTTTGGAAGCCTAGAATGATAACCGTCTCCTCAAGGAGGCTGCCATTATCAAATCCATAGAACATCCATTCATGTTCTAAAACTGCTTCTTAATGTTTCTCCAGGATTGGATTAATATAAACTTATCGCATCTAGTGCAAAAAACAACATCTGGTGTGGTACTTGACATCTCACGATTGACTCAATTGCCTAAGCAAGTGATCTGGCAATCATGCTAGGAGTCATATATTCTAAATACCTTTAGAATACTGTCAAAGTACCCCAATTGGGAAACAACCCAATTCTAGATCTAAAACCATAGATCTAGTAACCAGAATGTCAAATATTATATCCATGTCCATTGTGGAGAAACAACTGTGTGACAACTACAGTATAAACGATCGTAGTATAGGAATTTTACTTCCTACTCTGTGTATGTCATCCAAATACCAGGACATCACACCCTACTACCTTCTTAACAGATCCATCCCCTATTCTGATGATGTCAAAGTCATGACTGTTACATCAAAATTAGATGATCTAATCTCTGCTATATCTGCTTACGCCGATAAATAGACATGAGCTACTTGCCCACTATGCTTCCGCTGCTCCCACTGACCACAACAACCCTCTGCAGAATAATATATACGTGTACTTCTAAAACTAGTTTAGAACGGCGCTATACATATCCTCCTGCCGGGTCTCATAGTCTGGAACAACAGTAGTGTCAAGTCTGGGTAAACAAGAACCTCCCTGTCACCGTCCATGAGGCTACCTGAGTACCTCTCGGGAGTCTGAGGTTACCCTCCATATCTGGGGAGTGGCTAATGGAATGTCAAACCTGATTGAATATATAGGTCCTATTAAATTTTCCGTAATCGTTTGCGGTTCAGGAATCACTTCCAGTTCTACCATACTCCCACTACTATTTTTCTGAAAAAAAATCTATTTTACTAAAACTGTGGCGAGTCAAGAACAATATCACTATTGATCTTCTATATGGTAGAAAATTAACCCTCGTCAAAGCTAGGGTCAACCCGCAAACTGCCATTACAGAAACATGCCTTGAGTTATCCAGTGTCTAGTTTTAAGCATAAGTTGGACAACTCCCCTTACCTTAACATTGTTAAGATATGAAGCATTCTTTATCCAATATAGAAACTTTGGCACTTATTTAATTGGAACCAGATTCAAATCATGCAGCTGTCTCCAGTGCATATTAACTTAATGGAGAGAGGCTAATCAGCATTACTCAACTTAGGAATCCATCCAATTATGAGTAACCCGAAAGAGAAACAAGTTTCTCAAAACCGTTACTATCAATTGAATACCAATCACAAGAATCTACATCTTCAATTTCTTTGAAGAATCCCGATACTTGTGACACCTGGTTCTCTACTTTATTCCTATTCTCACAACTTCTCAAAACTTAGACATTGTATTTCTACGAAACACTTGTCTAAAAACTAGAGAAGTCACAAGTAAATAGAACATAGTACGAGGACCAACCCCTTTGTCCCGATGGACACTGGACAACATACAATACTTTGTATAAGTCCACTGAGTTTAATAACTCAAAACCTGTGCGTCGTAGGTTGAAAACTGTACCCAAGCGATTTCCTCAAATATCACCAATTACAACGAATTCCGATATAATAAGGATGATCACCTAATTCCTAATGACTTACTCCCACTCATCATCTGTAAAACCATACATATGTGAGAATTATACCTGGTAAATACATACCTTGGAGCAAGGGTCTAATTGGGAAATCAGTTTTTTATTAACAATACACAGTGAAAATGAAACACGAATATGTTTCGAAAGGGTATCCGGGTATTCATAGTAATGTCTTTTCCATTATTCAGATTCATGACTGTAACCGTATATTTCCTTGCCATCTCTCCAATTCCCTTTATTTGTCTTTAGTCGTTACCTTCTGTACACCATTGTTAGGCTAAAATGGCTTTCTTCCTTCCCTACCATTCGGCACCAGCCTATGGTTTGGAAGAAGACTATCCAGTAAGCATAATAGGTGTACCCTCCTAAACCAAGGAGTACTCACAACTTGAGAGAAGGTGATGATAAAAGACAATTGAATAATTCCTTATTCCTATTTCTCCTGAACCAGAATCCATCCTCAAAAAAGATCCTTCGAGTTCGTATATAACCATACGATAGATTTATCCAATGGAATTGGATGTTCGTAGTGATACGGGTTGTTCTGGAGAAATGAAAGGTGAAGTAGGAGTGGCGATGAAATACGTGGTTTGGTCGTGAATGTTAGCAGTCGCAATTTACTTTGCCCTCTTTCTAATCCCTTTATCTTGTCTTTACATACTACCTTCTGCATTACATACTACCTTCTGCACACCCTACTTAGGCTAATTGGTTTTCTTCATTCCCTACCTTTCGACACCTGCTTATGGTTTGGAAGAAGACTATCCAATAAGCGTAATAGGTGTACTCTCCTAAACTAAGGAGCCCTCGCAACCTGAGAGAAGGTGATAATAAAAGACAACTGAATAAACCAATTCTATTTCTCCTGAACCTGGATCCATCCTCGAAAAAGTCCCTTCGAGTTCGTATATAACCATACGATGGATCTATCCAATGGAAGTGGATGTCCGTAGTAATACGGGGTGTTCTGAGAAATACAAAGGGTAAAAGAAGGAGCGGCAATGACTTATGCAACTTTAGACAATCCAAAATCCAGTATTTTAAGAAGGTTCGGTCAACTTGGTCATTGAGTTATATTCTAGGGTCGGTCAAAGGTCGCTGCCAAAGAGAGAGAGAAAAGAAATACTCTAAGTGCACTCTAACCTAGATCAGAATGGTTATCATTTTAGCTAATCAGGAAACCTCCCACTGTTCTCTCAAATTCTCCTCCAAACCTGAAAGAAGAATTAGTCGGAATCACCCGAGGAGTAAACCAACTCATCAGTGGGAATCGGGATCCACTCTCATCGCATGATAACATGACGGTATCCACTCACGTTATCACACTCCAGAAGGTATGCGCAAGTTTGGCAAGTTTCTTGTATGTTTGAAACACCCGATGTAATTTTTATCCCATGCTCTTATAAACTTGACGTAGGCCAACAAATCATAAGCCACATGTCAAGTTCTACCCGTCGTTGTCCTGATCTCGTTGTCCTGATTAATTTTTATCATCGTACATGCCCTTGACGTAGGCCAACAAGACTGTACGTCTGTCCTAAACTAATGCATCTATCTATGCAACAAATGAATACCCAGCAGCTACCAAACACAATGCGTTGACGTAGGCCAACAAACATAGCTTGAATACTACTGACCATCCATAAGAAATGACGGAGGATTACGACTGGTTTTTGGAAAAAAACCTTTAACATAATGAACTTGATCTCGTTGAAGGAACCTGATAGCTTTTTATAAAAAATATAGTGGTGAAAAACCTTTTGCTAAAGAGATTACTCCCGGTGAAGGGATCTCGGCTCTTTCCTCATGGAATGAGGTGCAGGATATTCTAACTGAATACCGCGATGCAAAACAACTTATAATCGACTATATTTGAAGTTATTACCCTGACGTAAACTTCTACCCAAGGGGTCACTCCCGGTGAAGGGATCTCGGCCCTTGCCTCGTCGAATGAGGTGCTGGATATTCTAACTGAATACCACTATGCATAACAGAAGGAAAGGTCTTTGTAATAACTCCTTTTAAAATTTGTTCCAGTAACATCAAATATAGGTTTGTTTTATCCTTGTATTGATAAGAATCAATGCAGTCCCATCAATTAATCACACCAGAAAAGAACGAAAATAAAATGTACATATATGCCATCCGCATTCGTAACTGGGTCCCATCATTACCCGTTAGGTTACTTAACTAACGACAGAGCGGGGACTGGGCTAGCGCGGGTGCAAAACATATACACCATCTACTAGTATATATAAATATATAATAATCGCTCCAGGCATGATAAATGCAACATCACAGAAAATTAATAAGCATCACAGAACAATACAGATAATCTGGGATCCCCGGGTTTCACAGAGCCGCTACTGAAACCCGACGTTCCCCTGGTCGTGCGGATAGCCTGTGCAATGAAACCTAGACCCCTATGGGTGCGGCAAGTTACCCGCCAAAACCTGAAGCGAGGCAGCCCCCTACAGCAAAGTGAATGGACCACCTAGCACTTCACGAAATCCGGTAATTTGAGCACCCCTCCTTGGGTCAACCTGTACCCCCTACGAGTGCGGCGAATAGTCTGCCAATTCTAGAGTAATGCCCCTCTGCCTCTCAAAGCCATGAGATACGGACTCGTTTCCCTCCAAAACCTGGCTATCCGTGCACTCCGTTGCGGGGTAAACCTAGTACAGAAATAAAAAAAATATGTACAACGGGTACATCGACCTCAAGTCGGTCGTGCCCCAAAAGAATATTATACAAACTGGCAGTGACGGCAGTCCACATGTTGGACGCTCGCCCTGCAATATCAAATGTACAAATAAATCCAAACAGCACTATCATTGCACACTGCTATCCACCTTGACAAATCCGCAACATCACAGCACAACACAGAACATCAACGCGAATGTCACGTTCGCAAACCCGTCTAAAAGAACTATAGCAATTAGACGCGGTTTACCGCTCAAATGACATTCCCGGTCGGAGATATAAAGTAAGTACTGTATACTAACAAGTTTAAAATTTCGATCGACAAAATTTTCCGAAGTGGGCCCCACGAACTTCTGCTGTACAGTAACTAAATATGGGCCCAAAGGAAACATTCCAGAAACCACAATTCACTGTGTAGAAGCTACTGTAGAAAATTGGAGTACCAATCTCACAAAACGGCGGCGGATCCGCTGCCAAACCCTTGTTTGGGCCGCGGATCCACGGCGTTACTGTTGAGTTGGGCCACCAAATTTCACCAGTATTCTTATAAAAGCCTGCTTGTTTTTCTGTGATGCTCAAAATAATTTTTAGACCAAGTTTAAAATCGATAGAAACTTTTGTACAGAAAAATGTAGTTTTTGAAATTCCGTTCGATCGATATTTTAAACGCGTTAGCATAACTTAGTAAAGCTTAATGGTGAGGCTCTAATACCACTGTAAGTCTACGGTAGCGTCCCGGTCGTCTAACAGACGCCAATATGCGGAACAAAAACTTTTATAAACTGGCGCTATCGCATACTATAACCCGGATCTGCCATTAAAGCTAAACTAACAAACTACAAAGTGGGTAGAAATGTTATACCGAACGATCCGAGTCCTTCGGTCTTCAACTATCATCCCACGCTTTGTTATGGCTGCTCCGATCTTCTGAATCTCCAGTCTTCTCGTCCAGGTGGCACGACGTCGACGGATCTTTAAACGGGCTCCCGCCTCTGAACCGAGGCAACTCGATCATCAAGTTTGCTAAAAGAGATGACCAAGATTGATGTAGAGAATGAGCAGAACACTTTGTCTCGTTACGTCCAAAGCTATGGACGAACGGTTAATGAAGTTGCCTTTTGGATCAGGTGGAAATGTGAAATGAGTATCTATCGAATTTCCATGAGTCTAGAACTATCATAATCTTTTTACAAGCAACCATATCCTCCACCAAGAGGTGGCCGGCCAATATATATAGAAGGAGGGAGGTGAGTGCAGGAGAGGGGAGGGTAACTCTAAGCTAGGATACTTATCATAACATTAAAAAAAAAGCATGACTTACTAAGAACAATTAATGCAAAATGGTGATTCATTATCCTAGTCACCATTTCGATTAATGCAACCTAATGAGTCACAATCCTAGTCACTAATCTTGAAGCTTCGACATACAATGACTCACCCAATGAAGGAAAAATAAATCCGCATTTAACCGAATGTTAAATACAGGTGATAGAAAACTGAAAACTGGCAACTTCCAAAAGCGATCCCGAAACGAATTTCAGGATAACCCCGTAATAGTATAAACATACCCGCATTTGTATTACGACCGAATACAAATGCAACTGAGACAAATATATTATATCTACACAGTATAATACTTGGATTCGGCTTAAAACAAAGGCCACCAGTATTATCTGCCCGAAAAATGACACGTGCGAAAACGCACGTGCATTTTCCGAACCCTGCCATAAAACCATACGGCATCTACAACGTTTCGCCCGAACTTGGAAAACTGTCTGTGGGGGACTCTAATGACTCATCAATACACTGGCACTGGGTATAACCACTAGCACGTCAGAGGTACAAGCTGTACGTAACGGTTGCTTATGTATCGATTGGAAGGGAAGCTAACGAGCGAACTCACCCAGAAACCCTACTGAGACTGACAGTGACAATATCCATATAGTCCGGTATATTCGTCTATGAGTATCGCATACAGGGCCTAGGGGGCCGGTAAACGTCAGACCCCTAATAGCTGTGTAAGTCGTGTCAAAGAGAGAAGCTTAGAACACCCTGAGATACTACTGGAATACCTACCAATAAATCTCGATTACCCTGGCCAGGGATTTCGTGTAATGGCTCTCCTAAACACAGCGCGATCTCACCCCGAATACCGGGAGAGACGAATCCCCGATGATCTGCTCACTGCCTCCATGTGGCTCGGGACTGTACCCAAAAAATACCTGTTTGCATGACTCCTTTGACCCATGGTAGGGTATAAATCAAAGCACAGTGGGAACTCACACAAGGCAAATGACAACCTCAGATCGATGAACTAACCTTTACACATGTCACCAGGGAACTGCTATCTGACGATATGTATAATACCAACTCAGCATGTTCCCAGCGAGTCCAGTCCGGTGTACTCATAACTCAATGAGCACCTGTATACATCTTAGGTGATCAAACTGACACCAATGGTTTGTGAGACCGGCTACCGCCCCTCGTCGGGGTCTCGACTGTATACACTAGTCTACACTGGAGTATCGATGCCCTATCTCGAAACTCCCACGACTAGGGACACTTTAAGGATGTGCTTATAGACCCCAGCTCTCACGTATATGATCGCCATCATACTGCCGGCAGTCAAGCAAGAATCCTATGGGTTCTATTAACATGCAATAGTGAACTAAAGCATGTATACGATGATAAAGACAAACCGGATAGCATACTATCATCTCGAGCAAGACTTTCATATCGGTATAGGTCCTCCTTCAATCATTGCAATCACATACCTGCGATCCAATAATTGACTTAGAGGGCACTATATCCAACAGGTATACGGGTGCTCAGTGGAGACTGGGTACACTGGACGGACTCGCAGAGAACTCCTAGATGGTATTATACCTGGCGTCAGATAACAGTTCTCTAGTGATACTGGTACAGGTTAGTCTGTAGACCCGAGATCATCATAGAGTCTTGTGTGATTCCCACCATCCTTTGATTTCCACCTTACCATGTTCAAGAGGACGTGCAAAACGGTGGTTTTTGGGTACAGTCCTGAGTCACATGGAGGTAATGAGCGATAGGAGGGGATTTCGTCTCTCCCGGTATTGGGGGTAGATGTCGTGTTGTGCTCGATTGGCTATAACCGGAAGTCTCTGGCCAGGGCTGATTTGGAGATTTACTGGTAAATGTTATCAGTAGTTTCTCGACCCGTTATGAGCGTCATATCGGCATAACTTATCGAGTTATTGGGGTCTGACATTTACCACCCTAGACTGGATATGCAACATCTAAGACAAAGAGAACGGACTGTACGGTAGTGTTACTGACAGGCTTTACAGGAGCTAGAGCGGGCTTTCTTGTTGATCTTCTAATCGCTCAATACCCGAGTAGCCGTTACGTCCAGCTAGTACCACTGACGGCTTGTGGGTGCTTGATGTGATCATCACCTACTGCCGGCGTATTGACGAGTCTTTAGAGTCCTACACAGAGGTTTCACTGGCCCAGGCAAAACGAGGTAGGAGCGAATATGTGATATGTGCAGGACCGAGAATAATACGAGTATGTGATATCGTATTCTATTCTCGCGATTTATTCATATCAGTCGGTTATATGTGATATAGCCGGGTTATCAAATTAAGTGTTGATTCGATAAGTTGATACATATAATATTAGTCGGTTATATGAGATATAGCCGGATTATTAAATCAAGTGTTGATTTGATAATCTAGTGTATAATTGTATATGTGATATACTAGTTTACATTAACTAATATTAGCTCACTTAAGTATTTATTTTTCTCATATGTGCACACTGAATATATATGTGATATATATTAATTGTGTTTTATTTATGTGTCATGGTTAATGATACAAGCAACATAGGTGTATGAGACTTACACCATGATAAAGATAATGTAGGGTTTATTTATTTATAGTAATTCAATTATTAGTTGGAAATTTGTCACATGGCATGAAGTTTTCAGAAGCTTGGAGATCCAATGACTTAGTCCACTAGTTTTGTCTTACACTAGATATTTGTTAACCCAACCATTATCTAAACTCATGGTTAAATCTCTACATGATGATTATTAGATATTTTCTCACCCATGGTTTCCATTCACTCTCTCATCCATTATTTTCTTCTTCTTCCTCAAGCAGAAGAAAGAGCTCACTAGGTTTTGTGAAAGAGCTTAAAATTAGTGAGAAAATCAATTCTAAAGTGAGCAAAAATCCTATTTCATCATCCTCTACTAGATTTGCACTTTAGTATAGATTGTTAGCTTCACTAATCTTACATTAGTGAAGAGGTAGCTTGGGTTAGTGTCTCCTCGACGTAGATCATCTTCGGCCTCGAAGACTTCTAGCAAGTATGCACCATTCACCTTGTGGACCCTCTCAAGGGTCCGGGAGTTCAATGATCGCAGCGAAAGGACTACTACATGGAGCTAATGAAGTGAAGGACCGGTCTACAAAGGTTGTATTCCTAGTTCACTTAGTTGTAAAGTAGTTTACACATTGTTTCGTATGATTTTCTAGTTAAAGTTCCTAGGTTAGAGTTCTTTAGCACGACAAAAATTTGAAAATGGCATGGATGATGCCTCCCGAAACCTAGCTGTCATGCATAGGAACCCTACAACTTAAGCAGAGTGACGTAGCGTGTGTATGTTCCGTGGCATACTTACGATACGGTACTCCGCCTAAGTAACCTTAGGATATATATTTTCTTGTTTCTCCTTTCTTGAGTCCGGAAATCCTTTGATTCGATCGCAATGTTCCTATCAATCATGTTTCTTGTTCCAGCCACTATGCCGCCGGAGACTACGAGGGCCAGAGGGCTACCGCCAGGGATGGGATTATAGTAGTCTCGTATGAGACGAGGACCGATCAGGGCGGTACACCTACCCTTCAGGGACATATTGATCCGCCTTCTCCAGGATTGATAGCTAGGCTGGAGTCAAGTATTCAGGACTTGCGACAGATGGTTGGATTGTTAGTTGAGGCAAGCCGAGCTCCGAGAGCTAATAATGTCCCTCCTACTGTGGGGACTGTGATTGTACCTGCTGTACAGGCAGCTATTTCTATTGTTAACAAGATTATTTTTGTATCCTTATAGGAGTTTTTGAGGCTGAAGCCTTTAGTTTTTACAGGCACAGATGCAGTGAAGGATCCGTAGACAATCCTCGATAGGATGGCTAGGATTTTTCATTCATAAAGATGTTCTGACCAGATATGGATTGAGCTTGCGAGTTTTCGTCTAGAGAGGTCTTGCTCAGACGTGGTGCGAGTCAATTGAGAGAGGCCGAGCTGCAGACCTACTTCCTATGACTTGGGAGGAGTTCACAGCTGTATTTCTTGCCCGTTTTCTTCCGGAGAGCGTTCGAGATGTCCGAGCTCGTAGTTTTCAGTCTTTGCGTAAGTCTCCAGGGAGGACGGTGTCCGAGTATGACATATAGTTTACTTAGCGGTCCGATATGCTCCTTACCTGGTGGACACTGAAGAGAAACGGATAAAGAGGTTCGTGTGGAGATTTGACATGTAGTTATTTCTTGCCATCGGCACCCAGCATTTTGACACTTATGCAGCCGCGATGGATACAGATTTACTGCTAGAGGAGCGCATTTCTGAGATTTCGGTCGTTTTTGGATCGAAGCGGATCTGTACCGGTATGCCAGCTCAGAGGCGATTAGATAGGCGCAGTTGTAATAAGTATTCTTTCGTTGTTTTCATCCGATGCGTATTTCTTTTTGGTGTTGTTTGAAATGGTATCTGCATATTTTGTATCGAAGTCTAGCCGATAATAGTCCTTGCTAAATTAGCCGCTTGTTGTGATTTCTTCCGTATGCTAGTCTTTTGTAGCTCTATGTGTTTCTCTTTCGTGTTTGTTTTGTTCGTATCGGAGATAGGGATTCTTCTGTCGATTGATTTTCCTCGATATGTTTGACTTCGAAGTTCTTCAGAAAATGGATTGGTTAGCCATGTGTTATGCATTCGTGGACGGCCGTAAGATGACAGTGGGATTTAGTTTTCCGGGTGAGCCAGTTCTTGTTTGTTTTTGGGGAGACCGTAGCGTCGCCTTTCCCAGTTTGATTTCTTCTCTTTGCGCTAGTCAGCTTTTGAGAAAAGGATGTCAGGAATTCTTAGCGTATGTTTGTGATGTTAGAGCCGCAGAAGTCCCGTTGGATCAGATTCCGATTAGGAGAGAGTTTCCAGATGTTTTCCTGACGAGTTGCTTGGTTTGTCGCCAGAGATATTGAGTTCTGCTTGACTTGATTTGCGGCACGGAGCCTTTTTCTATCCCGCCATATCGGATGGACCCGGCGGAGCTTAAAGAACTGAAGGATCAGTTGCATGATTTGTTGGATAAAGGGCTTGTTCGTTCGAGTGCATCGCCTTGGAGAGCTCCTGTTCTGTTTGTCAAGAAGAAGGACGACAGTATGCGATTATGCGTCGATTATTGTCAGTTGAATCGAGTGACTGTGCAGAACAGATATCCCTTACCTCATATTGAAGATTTGTTCGATTAGCTCTAGGGTGTGGGACATTTCTCGAAGACTGACTTGCGATCAGATTACCATTAGTTGCGGGTTCGAGAGGATGATATTCCGAAGACTGCTTTTCACACGTTACAGGCGTTATGAGTCTTGGTGATGTCGTTCGAGCTCACCAATGCCCCAGCAGCGTTTATAGATTTGATGCACCGTATATTCAGGCCGTTTCTTGATCAGTCTATCATCGTGTTCGTTGATGACATTTTAGTTTACTTTTGGAGCCGAGTGGGGCCTGGGCAATAATTGAGGATTTCGTTACAGACTTTGAGGGAGCACCAGCTATTTGCTAAATTATCCAAGTGTGTTTCTGGTCGGATACTATTGATATTTCGTACAGGATTTTTTACATTTAGCTGCAATGTTGACCGGGTTGACCCGGAAGGGAGTTCCTTTTCGTTGGACTGAGGTATGCGACCAAAGCTTTCAGCAGTTAAAGATTCGTTTGACTACGGCACCAATATTATTTTTTCTTTCAAGATCAGGCGGTTTTTTGTTTAATGCGATGCTTCTCGGCAGTTGAAGAAGCACGAGGAGAGTTATTCCACGCATGGCTTAGAAATGGCTGCGGTGGTTTTTACACTTAAGATTTAGAGACACTACTTATACGGCGAGTCATGCCAGATATTCACGGACCACAAGAGTTTAAAGTATATTTTTTCAGCAGCGAGATCTGAATTTGAGACAGCACAGATGGATGGAGCTAGTGAAAGACTATGACTGCGAGATTCTTTATCGTCCGGGCACGGCGAATGTTGTGGAAGATACTTTGAGTCGGAGGCCCGAAGGTTGCTTTTCTTGTTTGAGCGCAGTTCAGAGACAGTCGACGGCAGATTAGCAGATTCTTTGTGATAGCCGAGTACAGTTCGAGTTTACTCCGACCGGGGACAACTTGCCCATGTCCGTACACATCCACAATTAATTGATCATATCAGTGAGGCACAGTCCGATGAAGTTCGTTGTCAGAGATCTTGGAGCAGGTTCAATAGGGCAGAGATTCAGAGTTCGTGATTGATGATCAAGGAGTACTATGATTTGGGAATCGACTATGTGTGCCAAATTCTGAGGGACTGAGACGCGAGATTCCGAGGAGGCACATCAGTCAACATATAGTGTTCATCCGGTTTTCACCAAGATTTATTATGATTTGAGAGAAGTCTAATGATGTGATGGAATGAATAGAGATGTTACAGATTTTGTTTCGGGATGCTGACTTGTCAGCAAGTAAAGGATAAGCATCAGAGGTCAGCAGGAGAATTACAACCTTGGCCCATTCCAGGGTGGAAATGCGAACAAATTTCTATGGATTGTATCATGGGTCTACCTAGGACCAGTCGAGAGTATGGCTATATTTGAGTGATCGTAGACCGATTGACGAAAGCAACTCACTTTTTGCCAGTGAAGACCACTTTCAGATTCATTCAGTATGCACAGACATATGTTGATGAGATTGTGCGACTACATGGAGTTCCGACTTGTTTTATGTCCGACAGAGGCACCCAGTTTACCAGCCGACTATGGCAGAAACATTAAGAGACCTTGCACACCAGA
The DNA here is from genome assembly GCA_030015575.1 of Agapanthus africanus. Taxonomy (NCBI): domain Eukaryota; kingdom Viridiplantae; phylum Streptophyta; class Magnoliopsida; order Asparagales; family Amaryllidaceae; genus Agapanthus; species Agapanthus africanus. Next base: position 143,228,001 of record JASDDO010000029.1, on the reverse strand, counting down.
TTGAGTTTCAGTGCAGTTTTCTATCCGCAGGCCGACGATCAATCTGAGCGGACCTTTCAGACTCAAGAGGACATGCTCCGAGCTTGCGTTCTAGATTTCGTGGTAGTTGGGATCGTCACTTTCCCTTGATAGAGTTTTCCTATAATAACAGCTTCCAAGAGACGATTTAGAAGGCACCCTTCGAGGCGTTATATGGGAGGAGATGTCGATAGCCCGTTTGTTGGACAGAGCTCAGCGATAGCAGTATTTTGGGACCACAGATTGCGCAGAAGACGACCGAAAAGATTCAATTAATTTGGGATAGGCTGAGAGCGGCCCAGAGCAGGCAGAAATCTTAGGCAGACTGACGTTAGAGCAGACTTGAGTTTACAGTAGGCGATCATATTTTCTTGGTGGTTTCTCCGATGAAGGGCGTGTCGAGATTCGGAAAGAAAGGGAAGCTTAGTCCCAGATATGTGGGTCCCCTGGAGATTCTCGAGCGTGTCGGTGAAATTGCTTATCGTTTGGCTCTTCCACCCATCTTTCTAGATATTCACCCCGTGTTCTATGTATCGATGCTCTGCAAGTAACTTCATGACCCCTCTCACGCGATACAGCATCAGACGATTCAACTGGAGTGCAATCTTTCTCTCACCGAGCAGCCGATAGTCATTCTAGATCGGCAGGTGAAGAAACCGAGGTTCGAGGACATACCGTCCGTATAAGTTCTTTGGCGTGGCCCGAACAGCGAAGAGGTCACGTGGGAAGCTGAGGACGTGATGAGGAAGAATTATTCCCATCTCTTTGAAGGTACGCATAGTTAGATTTTTAAATTCGGGGACCGAATTTCTTTAAATGGGGAAGATTGTAACGTTCTGAAAATTCGATTAGGTTAATTGTGTATTAATTAGTGATAATATGTGTTTTCCGTAAAAACCATGATATAATTATTTTTCAACATAGACTTAAATATACCTATTCTAGCTATGTAATTGCTAGTATTTGGTATTTAATTGGTCACTTGTAAATACTAGCTTACTTAAATATTTTTCTTAATTAATTATTTTAAATATTATTTCAAGCTTTCACTTATACATTTAATTAGTTATTGTTACAAATTAATATGGGTTAATACAAAATTATGCACCATGACACAACTAAAACACATGTTGTAGCATGCTCACTTTAAAAAAAAAATGTTTTCGAGTTGGTTCTAGATAACACAAGTGAAGCTAGAAAATAATTAAATAAATAATAATTGAGTAATGAAGGATTAGATCTATTATGTGTGTGGGTATATGGTCACTTCTCCTTCACACTTACCCTCACCTCTCCCCTCATTTGTTCGCACGAATTTTCCCAGTAGCCACCTCCATTCAATTTCACGTCTCATCTCACCAAAGAAAAGAAAAAAAGAAAAGAAAAGAAGGCACGGGTGTAATAAATGTGGTATGGGGGTATTTTTTTGACTTGGGAAACAACACACAAACACAGCACACTCACCTCACTCACTCTCTCTCCCTACCTAGATCTGGCCGAGCCTTGTAGTGGCAACCTCCTCCATTTCTTCGCCTCAATTCTCTTCAAAAAATTCTTCATTTTTGCTTCAAAAATCCTTTCAAATTCTCACTAAATTCCTAATTAAATCTTTACCCATTTTACCTTGGCCAATCGAGCATGGATCTTGGAGCAAGGAAGCCATTTTGGGAGGCTATGTTGCAAGCTAGATCTCTTGTTTGTTGAGGTATAATCCTAACCCAATGGTTAATTGTTGATTAATTACTTCTAATTAATTTATTTTGGTGTTTAAATATGGTTCTATTTGCAAATTTGAAATTTCAAGAAAAGGGTTTGAATTAGAGTTAGGGTTTTATCACTTGATTATGGTTAGAATATGTAGTTTAGTATGTTAAGACTTGCAAAACCTAATCTAGTTGCCAATTTGCTAATTGTTACTTTTAATTTGTCCTAATTATATTTCTTGCAAACTAATTTTTATGATTAGTGTAATTAGGTGAGATCAAAATTTAGTTAGGGTTTGTGTGGCTTAATTAAGTTATTAAATGAACATTGTGGCCACTAGTTTTGTTAAGATATCATGTTTTGAACTAAAATGGTAAATTGATGCTTACCAGGTTTTTGGAATAAATCGATTTTAATTAAGTTTGATGTTTTAATGATTTACTACCTATTTCCTAAGATATTTTGTTAATTATATGTATGCCCTAGAGGCCATTACTGTACATGTGATGTATATTGTAGTGGATGCTTGGACATATATAAGGAGGACTTTCTTGCTCGACATGATAGCATGCTATCTGTTTGCTCTTTATCTTAACATGTACACTTATTGTCTATCTATTACATATTGATAAAGCCCTTAGGATGAGTACTTGACTACCTGGATTATGATGCAGATCATACTAGTGGGGCAGAGGTAGTCGGTAAGTACATCCTTCAAATGTTCTTAGTCGTGGAGGTCTCGAGATGGGGCATCGATATTCAAGAGTAGACTAGCGTATACGCTTCTCGACCTATATGATGGGCGATGGATGATCCCATATCCATTGGGTTTGACATCAGAGAAGGTATACGGGTGCTCAATGGAGACTGGGTACACTGAATGGACTCGTCGAGAACTCCTAAATGGTATTATACCTATCATCAGATAGCAATTCTCTCGTGACAGTAGTACAGGTTAGTCTGTCGACCCGAGATCGTCATAGAGTCTTGTGTGATTCCAACTGTGCTTTGATTTTCACCATACCACATTCAAGAGATCGTGCAAAATGGTAGTTTTTGGGTACAGTCATGAGTCACATGGAGGCAATGAGCGATAGGAGGGGATTCGTCTCTCCCGGTATTGGGAGTTGATGTTGCGCTATGCTCGATTGGCCATAACATGAATTCCCTTGCCGGGGTTGCTGAGATTTACTGGTAAGTGTTATCAGTATTTTCTCGAACCGTTATGGACCTTGCATCGGCATGACTTATAAGGCTATTGGGGTCTGACGTTATACCATCTCCAGGCTATGATATGTGACATATCTGAAAAAGAGACCAGACTGTATGGTAGTGTTACTGATTGGATTCGCAGGCTTGCTTGTTGATCTTCTGATCGCTCAATACCAGGGTGGCCGTTATGTTTAGCAGACCGTTTGCGGCTTGTGGGTGTTTGATATGATCATCACCTACTGCTGGCGTATTGACGAGTCTTTAGAGTCCTATACAGAGGTTTCCTGGTTCATGTGAAATGAAGTAAGAGCACATATGTGATATGTGCGGGACTGAGATTAATGCACGTATGTGATACCACATTATATTCTCGCGATATATGATATCGGACGGTTATATGTGATATAGCCGGATTATCGGATCAAGTGTTGATTTGATAAGTTATTACATTTGATATTAGCCGATTGTATGTGATATAGCCGGATTATTAAATCAAGTGTTGATTTAATAATTTAATATATAATTATATATTTGATATATTGAATTACATTAACTAATATTTGCTCACTAAACATTTCTTTTTCTCACTTGTGTGCATATAATATATATGTGATATATATTAATGTACATTTTATTGTGTCATGCTTGATGCCACATGCAACATGGGTGTATGAGACTTACACCATGGTTATGATATAATGAATGGTTTTATTTATTTAAAGTAAATCAAATTAGTTGGTAATTAGTCACATGGTTGAAGCTTGTAGAAGCTTGTGGAACCATTGACCAAGTCCACTAATTTTGTTTTTCTTATAGATATTTATTAACCTAACCATTATTGTTTAGCTATGGTTTATTCTCTATATGAGTTATTGTATGACTCTAGCTCACCCATGGTTGCTATTCTCACCTCATGATTTTTCATTCTCATCTCCACTTCATCTTCTTCATCCTCATGAAAAAGCTTGCTAGCTTTTGAAATGGTGACGAAATATTATGAGAAAAATAAATCTAAAGTGAGTCATATTCCTACTTCATCATCCTCTACTATATTAGCCATTTAGTTTAGGGTGTTTTCTTCACTAATCTACCATTAGTGAAGAGGTACCATGAGCTTGAGTCTCCCCGACGTAGATCATCTTCGGTCTCGAAGACTTCAAGCAAGCTTGTTCATTTCTTCATGTGAACCCTTACTAGAGTTCGGGCGTTCACTACTTGGAGCGAAGGGACTACTACACGGAGCTTTAGAAGTGAAAGACCGGTCTATAAAGGTTGTATTCCTCATTCACTTAGATGTAAAGTTGTTTACATTGCTAGTTCATCTAAATCTCTAGTTAAAATTCTAGGGTTAGGGTTCTTTAGTACGGCAAAAATTTGAAAATGGCATGGACGATGCCTCTCGAAACCTTGCTGCCACCCTAGGGAACCCTAATGTGGTATCAGAGCCAAGCTAGAGATTTAAACAATGTTAGATTACGAAACCGAAACAATTCCGAAACACACGAAACATTATCCTAGTTTCTGTCGAATTTTAAATGGCTTCTAAATTTTTTTTAGCAACTGCAGAATGTTATATGAGATATAACATGAACACATTAGAAAATTCAGCCCCCCTCGCCAGAATATGTCCGGCCACATTGCTCCCAAAACCGGCCTGCTCGGTTTTCTTTCATTGTTCAGGGTCGAAATTTCCAGTGTTCTAGTCTCTGGGTTTTGGTGTTTCAGGTGTTGCTTGTTTTTGCTAAATTTGCATGTGATGTTATTTTTTGTGAAAAGGCAATTCAGAGTGTTTCGTAATCGTAATTCTAACATCTAATCGGGTTATTTAGACGACGTTAAAATGTTCGAATGGATATCAATAACCCATATTTTCCCTCGATGGAAATTTTCCAAGAGTTGGATTTTTTCCGAGTTTAAAATCTTCAGAAAATCATGCAAGCAATTCTGTGGACCCTCTAAAAGAACGATACCCAAACTCGACTTTTTGAATCGCAGAACTACGGTCATACCCTAGGGTTTGCCGCGGTTCCGCAGCATCATGACCGAGGCATGGGTAGGCCCTTCTACGGATGGTTTATAGATGCTGTGGCATGTTCTGGGTACTTTTTGAACTCCGCTCAAGTGTTGAGCTCTTTGGGAAATTTTGGGTGTTTTTTTATTCGATCGAAAAGTTTAACATCATCTAGCTATATGTGATTATGATACAATACTTGGAATCCACAATAATTAGTTATGTGATAACTAGTTTGAATTTTATAAATCTAACAATTTAGTCTCATTTGATCGGTAGATACGGAATTTTGATGTAGATCAAAAGTCCATCGCAATTACGTAGTGTACGCGGATACTCGCTTGGTAACCTAACTAAATAGCCACGCCCCATAGCCCCGACCAAGTGGTTGTACGAGAACCACGTTGTCAAAAGCATCCGTTCGGGTGCTCGCGGCCGCAGTGTTCCGTCTAAGTGCACTTGATCGACGGCATCGGGGGTGCGGCCGTCTGCAAAAGTTTACGATGAGCATTCGATCAGGTTATTGGGAATCTTGTTGAATTACCCGACAGGTTATTGGAAAGTGTTTTCAATATCGAGACTAAAATGCGGGGTTTATAATTGTTAGGCATGTGATATCTAAGGAATTCATTTGGCAAGGCATGAAATCCGAAGTATGTGATACATTGGGTTTATGATGTCTAAGGTGTTTACGGATTCCAATTGTTGTAGTTTTTCACTTTCTTTTCTGCGAATGTAAGTGTAATATATGGTGTATCGCCGGTTTCATTGCTATGCATCAACGAAAATTGGGATAAGCATATTTACTTACGTTGATGACATGTGATGTTATGTGTTGCGGTGATATGTTATATTGGATCGTGTTTTGAATAGCCGAGTTTTTTTTATGTGAGATTAGAGTTTTTCATTTTCATTCATGTAAAAGCTTGTATGTAATATTCTTTTATTAGGGCACTTCCGGGTTGAGGATAATGTCAACATTGTTGTATATTATTTACTTTTCTGCATTAGGTTAGACCCAAGGAGGGGAGCACAAGTAACCGGATTCTAGGGTCCAGTTGAAGACCATCTCGAGGAGTCGAGACCGAGTCTCCTAACTCTAGAATTGGGAGGGTTGCTTGCCGCTCTCGTAGGGGTCTAGAGATATGGGTTTGGCTATTCATCACGACCGTGGAATCCATGTTTTAAACTGGCTTAATTTAAAACACGGATTCCTAGTATATCCAATATTTCATATGTGTTCTTCTGCTGCTATATTCTGTGATGTGATCACTTGATATATTGAGAAGATTGCTTATATTATATATATGATATATAATAACTATTGATGCTTTCGTTTCTTATGTGATACTTAGGAAGCATATTTGATGGGACTTCATTAATGAGATTAATGAAATAAAAAGAAACCTAAAGATGTTGCAGAATCTTGTTTTAAAAACTGGTAGCTCTAGTTTTTGCTTTGTATAGTGGTATTCCTTATAGAATATCCAGCACCTTATTCGACAAGGAAAGAGCCGAGATCCTTTCACCGGGAGTGACCTCTTTAGTAAAACTGGTAGATGCTATAACCCACTCGGTTTGTCTTTTGATTGCTTCTATAGTTTCTTGCTTTGCATAGCGGTATTTGTGAAATATACTGCACCTTATTCGATAAGGAAAGGGCCGAGATCCTTTCACCGGAAGTGACCTCTTTAGCAAAACTAGTAAAAGTCTAAAAAACACTCCTTTTCAAAATCACTCGATTCTACAACGATATCAAGTTCATTACGCAAAGGGTTTTCTTAAAAACCTGTCGTTGCCCTCCGTCATTTCAGATAAGTAGTATTTAGTATTCGTGCTGCGTTTGTTGGCCTTTGTTAAGGCATAGTGTGCGGTAGCTGACTAGTGCTTATCTGCTTAATCATATGATGCGATTGGATTAGAGTAGTCGTGCGACCTTGTTGGCCTTTGTCAAGGGTCGTACGGGTGGGTTTAATTCAATCAGGAAATGACGGGTTGAACTTGACTAGCATCCTATGGTTTGTTGGTCTTTGTCAAGGTCATAGGAGGCTAGGGGTAAAATATTATTGGGAATTTCGAGTGTTGAAATTTGCAATGAGATTGTATACCTTTTATGAGATAGTTGGATCCCGATACCCACTGCGATTAAGAGTTACTCCTAAGAGAGTTTTACACATTACATTTAGCCGATCAAGTAGGTGTCTAGAAAGGTGTTAACGTGGTTACGCTCCTGGGAAAACGAGGTTTATTTTAATTAGGTCCGTGCGAAAGTACGGGGAACCTCCGTCAAAGTACCGACACTGGCCTGGCCGAAAGATTGGCGAACTTGTAGGGTGTAATTAATCCCGGCTAGTCTTACATTTTAGGGCTTGAAGGAAGATTAGATAAAAACAGTGGGAGCCATGATGATTAAATAAAATAATAACCAATCTGATCTTGCAAGAGCGCACACAGAGTGTTTTCTTCTCTTTCTCTCCTGGTAGAGACTATGTCATGCCTTAATCAAGATAATAATATGGATGCATTGACCGAACCTGCTTATTATACTGAGCTGAGGAACGTTGGTTCCGTTCTTTCTTATAATTGTTATAAGTCTGAGCAGGAAATAGGGGAATATCCGGATTCCCATGCTACCCAATCGAGGAATGAGCATATCGATGCATATTCTTCGGGTGTGTTTATTACCGAGAACTGTTTCTCAGTATCCTCTACGTCCTAGGTTTGAGATACCGGATTAGGATCCCATATATGTAATCTGTTACATGGGCTACAGAAAGGTAGAGAACTGGGATTGAGTGATATATCTCTAAGTGTTAGAGAATGGTGCAATTGTTGTAGCCAAATCAGTTGGCTGATATCACCTTGTATTACCAAATGGTAAATACATTGATTCTGAACGAATGTTATTACATACCGAACCTGATATACAACATTACATCAAATTCTTTATTGAGTTAAAGAAGGATATAATTCTGTATTGGAGGACAATGTTACGAACATTTTCCTGAATCAAGAGTTGATTGGATCAGGCACGTTATGTAATGGCATATACATTCTAAATCAAACCACAGTTCAAAGTATGTAGAACACACACAAGAGGAATAGTTCAGAAATGAACGAATCCTTGTGGTATTGTAGACTAGGTCATATCAATGCGACATGACCAGTTAAGTTACATAAGGATGAATATGAGAATCTGTTCAAATTTTCATCTTATGACACTTGCCAGTCTTGTCTCAAAAGTAAAATGACTAATACTCCGTTTACTGGAAACAGAGAAAGAGTTAATGAACTCTTGGGACACATACATGATGATGTATATGGTCCTATGTCTATAAATGCCAAGGTTGGTTCTTGGTACTTCATTACATTCATCGACTATCTCTCAAGTTTCATACATGTGTTCCTGTTGAAACACGAGTCTGAAACTTTTGAGAAATTCAAGAAATATAAACTTGAAGTTAAGAACCAAAAGGGTAGAAGTATTAAGTCCTTCGATGTGATCTAGGAGTAGAATACTTGTGTAAGGTTAGTCTAGCACCCTATGAAGTGTTTTGAAGCATCACATGTCCAAAAGTTTAAATTTTTATGGTGCTAAACGAACATGCAAAGGAATCGATCCTAGAAAATTAGGGTTTCGAAACTATTAAGCTAAAAAGGATTAGGGTTTGAAGGCTACAACCTTTGTAGCTCCCCTTTTGCTTGACTCCTTGATCTCTAGGGTGTTGGAAGAAGGTCCACTTGTAGTCCTCTTTCGTCCACGACGATCCAGTCCAGTGTACCCAGTCAGCACTGAGCACCCGTATATGATCTTGATGTCAAACATTGATGAATGTGGGAACATCCATCGCCCATCACATGGGTCTAGTATCATATACGCTAGTCTACTCTGGTATATCGATGCCCCATCTCGATACACCTCCGACTAGGTACATTTCAGGATATGCTTATAGACTACAAATGTCCCACTAGTATGATCTCTATCATAATCAGAGTAGTCAAGCCGATATCCTCAGGGCTTTATCAGCATGTATGAATGAATAAAAGCATGATCAAATCAACATGTCAGATAAAGAAGAACCAGATAGCATACTATCATGTCGAGCAAGAATGCATACTGAATATATATACATGTATAGATACATCCACTATCATATAATGGCCTCTAGGGCATACATATATCCAACAATCTCCCACTTGCACTAAGGCCAGTTATTGGCGTATCTCATACCCAACATCTCAAAAAGTCGCTCATGCTGCGGCTGAGGGAGGGCCTTGGTGAATGGATCCGCGGCGTTGTTCTTTGTGTCTACTCTCTTAATCTCGATCTCACGGCGATCTACAATCTCCCGGATCAAATGAAAGCGCCTCAGGATGTGTCTGGACCGCTGATGGGATCTGGGCTCCTTGGCTAACGCCATCGCCCCATTATTGTCACAATACAAAGGTATTGGATCAATAATGGTTGGAACTACTCCTAGCTCCGAGACGAACTTCTTCATCCAGACGGCTTCCTTGGCGGCATCATTTGCAGCAATGTACTCAGCCTCCATCGTAGAGTCTGCAACGGTATCCTGTTTGGAACTCTTCCAACTTACCGCCCCTCCATTGAGGGTAAATACAAACCCTGAGATAGATTTGCTGTCATCCTTATCGCTCTGGAAGCTCGAATCGGTAAATGCCTCCATTTAGAGATCTGTATCACCATACACCAAGAACAATTCTTTAGTCCTTCGCAAGTACTTAAGAATGTTCTTCACAGCTGTCCAGTGGTTCTCTCCTGGGTTGGATTGATACCTGCTTACAACACTGAGTGCATAAGCTACATCTGGGCGTGTACATAACATCGCATACATTATAGATCCTACTGCCGAAGCATAGGGTATAATGCTCATGCGATCTCTCTCTTCATCGGTCTTTGGACAAGAATCCTTGGAGAGAGTGACTCCATGGCAAGCGGGTAAGGTACCCCGCTTGGAGTCATCCATACTAAACCTTTTTAGGATGGTGTTGATGTACCTGGTTTGGGACAATCCCAATAACTTTTTGGATCTATCCTTATAGATCCTTATGCCCAGGATGTATGTGGCATCACCCAGGTCCTTCATGGAGAACCTCAGTGATAAGAATGATTTGACCGACTGTAGCATAGGAATATCATTTCCTATCAGCAGAATGTCATCCACGTACAATACGAGGAATGCGACAGCTCTTCCTACAGCCTTCTTATAAACACAAGGTTCATCTGGATTTTTGATGAAATCAAACTCTTTGATAACATCATCGAAACAGATGTTCCAACTCCGAGATGCCTGCTTTAACCCATATATGGATTTAAGCAATCTACATGCTTGCTCGCTGCTCCCACTGTCAATGAAGCCCTCTGGCTGATCCATATAAACGCATTCTTCTAAATCTCCATTTAGAAATGCTGTTTTAACGTCCATCTGCCAGATTTCATAGTCGTAGTGAGCAGCAATAGCAAGTAGGATCCAAATGGATTTAAGCATGGCTACGGGCGAAAAAGTTTCGTCATAGTCCAAACCTGGTCTTTGACGAAAACATTTCGCCACAAGTCTTGCCTTATAGGTCTCTACCTGCCCATCCACACCAATCTTTCTTTTAAAGATCCATTTGCACCCTACAGGTTTTACCCCAGGGGGTACAACGTCCAAAGTCCATACTTTGTTGGTGTACATAGACTCCATTTCGGATCTCATGGCATCCAGCCACTTCACAGAGTCACCACTCGTGATAGCTTGCTGAAAACTGGTAGGATCATCATCATCCATGATGCAATCTTCTCCGTCACCATCAACGAGGAAACCGTAGTACCTCTCCGGTGGGAGAGAAGTCCTACCAGACCTACGGAGTGGTCGAGGTTCTTCAGTTTCTGTTGCAACAGCCGGTTCAACCAAATCGTCATTTGTAGTTTGTGTCTCCAGAACCACTTCTAGATCTACCACCTTGCCATCATCTTTATCTGTGAAAAACTCTTTTTCCAAGAATGTGGCATACTGAGAAACGAACACTTTTTGTTCCTCTTTGTGGTAGAACAGATATCCATAAGAATTCTTTGGATATCCCACAAAGTTACACATGACTGACCGTGTCTCGAGTTTTTCCGGATTTTGCTTTTTAACATAGGCCGGGCAACCCCAAATCTTAATTCTTTTAAGAGATGGTCTCTTCCCATTCCATATCTCATATGGCGTGGTAGACACGGCTTTGGTTGGAATCCTGTTTAGCAGAAATGCTGCAGTCTCCAATGCATGCCCCCAAAACGAGACTGGTAACTCAGCGTCACTCATCATGGACCGGACCATTTCTAATAGGGTCCTATTCCGTCGTTCTGACACACCGTTGTGTTGTGGTGTGTAAGGAGGAGTGAGCTGAGAGAGAATCCCATTCTCTTTTAGGAAGTTTGCAAATTCTATACTAAGATACTCACCACCTCGATCTGATCGAAGCATCTTAATACTCAAGCCGGTTTGTTTTTCTACTTCTTGTTTATATTCAATGAATTTCTCGAAATCTTCGGACTTGTTCTTTAATAAAAATACATGACCGAATCTTGAGAAATCGTCGGTGAATGTAATGAAGTATGAAAAACCGCCTCTAGCCTGTGTAGACATTGGCCCACATACATCACTATGTATGAGGCCAAGGAGCTGAGTAGCTCTTTCTCCGTGTCCGGTAAACGGAGTTTTGGTCATTTTACCCTTGATACAAGACTGGCAAGTCGCATAAGATTTATATTCAAAAGAGTTTAAATATCCATCTTTGTGTAACCTGTTTAGTCTTGTTTCGTTAATATGACCAAGTCTACAATGCCAAATAAAAGCTTCATTTAATTCTGAAAGTTTTCTTTTGTTAGTGTGTTGTATACTGAAAACTGTGTGTTGATTTAGGACATATATTCCGTTATTAAGCGTACCATACCCAACCAACATTTGATTCAGGTGAATGTTCATAACATTGTTCTGCAACACAAAATTATATCCTTCATTGTCCAACAAAGAAACGGATATTATATTACATAGCATACTTGGTACAAAATAACATGGATTCAAAATCAAAATACATCCAGACGGCAACCCCAAGTGATACTCTCCCACTGCGACTGTATGTACATTGGAACCATTTCCAACGCGGATAGTATGGTCACCTGTCTTCAAAACCTTGCTATTTCTCAGCCCCTGCATAGAATTGCAAATGTGAGAACCTGAACCGGTATCCAATACCCAGGAAGCAGAGTTTATAGAAAAACAGTTTTCAGTCACAAACGCACCTGAAGCAGAAGCATCACCATGCTTCTTCTTGAGACTTAAGTACTCCATGCAATTGCGCTTCCAATGTCCTGTCTTGTGGCAATGAAAACATTCGCCCTTCCCCGAGTCTCCAGCCTTGGAATTTCCCTTTCCATTCACATTTTTAACTCCGCCCTTAGGATTAGTGGGTTTCTTCTTTTTCTTTCCCTTGGCCTTAGCTTTCGGGCGAGAAGAAGAAGACTGTCCAATAGTCATAACGGGAGTTTTCGCTAACTTCATAGTGCTCTCTGCACTCCTTAACATATTAAGGAGTTCAGGGAGGTCCTTCTCCATGCCATGCATGTTGAAGTTCACTATGAACTGAGCAAAGCTGGAAGGGAGGGACAGCAGAATAATGTCTATATATTGTTCATTGTCCATCGTCCATCCAAGGTCCTCAAGCTCTTCTATAAGAGCTATCATCTTCAGAACATGGTCTCCTACTGGTGTGCCAGGGGCCATTCGCATCTGAAACAACTTCTTTGATGCTTCGTATCGTAATACGCGGGATTGCTCCCCATACAACTCGTTTGTATGGAGCAATATACCGTGAATGTCCATGTCCTCGTGCTGCTTTTGATGTGTGTTATCCATCGATGCAAGCGCGAGGCATGTGGCCGTGGCACAGTCAGCGTCCCATGTCTTGCGGACTTCAATGTCCGCAACTGAGGATTTTGGACCAGGGACGGGCGGGGCTGAAGCCGTGAGGACATATGATACTTTATCATAAGTCAAGGCGATTTTCAGATTCCTCAGCCAGTCTTTATAGTTGGTCCCATTCAGTTTGTTTTTATCTAGTAAAAGCTTGAGTCCAGTCATGGGTATCTGCCATTAAGAGAGAGAAAAGAATACACTCAGCGAAAGCTCTTGCACAGATTAGATTGGTTTATTATCTTGTCTAATCGATGTTTCCCACTGCTTTTATCGAGTTTTTCTTTCAAATCTTAAAAAGAAAAACTATCCAGGATTAATTACAGTCTACAACTTCGCTAACCGTTCAGCCAGGCCAGTGTCGGTACTTTGAGGGAGGTTCCCCGTGCTTTCGCACGGACCTAATTAGAGTAAACCTCATTTTCCCAGAGGCGGAGCCCCGTTAATACCTTTCTAGACACCTAATGAGTTAGCTAATTGTAAACAGTAAAACTCTCCTAGGAGCAACTATTGCCAACAGTGGGATCGGGATCCAACCATCATATGGAAGGTATGCAATCTCATTGCAAATTTCAACACTTGAAATTCCCGATGTAATTTTTACCCCTAGTACTTATGACCTTAACTATGGTCAACAAATCATAAGTACCAGTCAAGTTCTACCCGTTATTTCTTGATCAATTAGACCTACCCATATGACCCTTAACTATGGTCAACAAAGTCGCATGAATGTCTAATTAATCTGCATCATATGCAGTGTAGGAAGACATCACTTAGCTACCGTACACTACGCCTTAACTAAAGTCAACAAACGTAGCACGAATACTAAGTACTCTACTTCCTAAAATGACGGAGGGTTGCGAATGATTTTTAAGAAAATCTTTAACGCTTTGAACTTGATATCGTTGTAGAATCAAACAGTTTTCAAAAGGAGTGGCTTAAGCTCCGCAGTTTTGAAATGTAGCTTTTTCATAAATAGCCGTGTGGTTTTCAAATCAGATTCTACAACATCTTTTTAGGTTTATTTTCTTTACATTAATCAAATTAATGTAATCCCATCATTTATGTCCTTAAACCAATCACAGAAAAGAAACGAAAATAACGCGTACGCTTATGCCATCCGCATTCGCCGCAATGTTCCGTTATGCACCGTTAGGTTACTTAACTAACGGCATACCGGGACGGGACTAGCGCTGGTGTAAAACATAAGCAACGTCTACTATATATCATATATATAATATGTCATTCGTCTCAGATATCACAGAACACAGGCAGCAGAAACATAGATATAACGTGGGATATCCTAGGACGTCCGTATTTAGTATTTAGCCAGAATAGAAAATACGGATTCCACAGTCGCGATGAATAGCCAAGCCCACACCCTGGACCCCTACGAGAGCGGCAAGTGACCCTACCAATTCTGGAGTTTAGGAGACCCGGTCTCGACTCCTCGAGATGGCCTCCCACTGAACCCCAGAACCCGGTCACCTGTGCTCCCCTCCTTGGGTCCATCCTAATGCGGAAAAGTAAATAATATACAACACTGGTAACACAACCTCAACCCGGAAGTGCCCCAAATAAAAGAATATTACATTACATTTGAATTTACATGAATGAAAATATAAAACTCTCATCTCACAAAAACCCCCCGGCTATTAGATCGCGACAATCCTGCACATCATATCTCAACAACACATAATATCTCATATCATCAACGTAAGTAAGTATGCATACCCCAATTGTCGTTGATGTATAGCAACGAAACCGGCGATATCGTACATACTACACTTACGGTCACAGAAAAGAAAGTGTAAAACTGCAATATCTGGAATCCACATTCTCTTTAGACATCTCAAATGCAAAATATCACATATTCCGTATTTCATGTCTAGTAATATGAATTCCACACATTGCATCACATTCCGGATAAACAGACAGTATCGAAGTTTTCGAACGAACGATCAAATACCCAGGATTCACTAAAGCCCAACACTTGAGCAGAGTTCAAACACCTGGAGTGTGACACAGTAGTAGCGGTCCAGCCGTAGAAGGGTCAAGCCAACGCCTCACATGTGGCACGCCGTACTGCCCCAAACCCTAAGGTTCAAAGGACAGTTCAAGACGGTCACATAATCGAGTTAAGGTTTGTTGTCTTCTAGAGGGACCACCACAAAAAGACTTGCACGTATCTCCAAAGTATTTAAACCCCGTGAATAATGAGCAAATGATACTCGTTCAAACACTTCAATACTTTCTAATTTACCCGGAAAAGTAACGAAATGAAAATACCGATCGAATCTATGCGTCCAAAACCATCTCCAGAAGATACAGAACTATATTCAGATTAAACATACCTAAAACAGTATACTAGCAGACCTAGGAATTATGGTGCAAATTTCATAGCATGACGTCACTGTATGGCCGCGGATCCGCGGCCTAAGCAAGGAATTGCTGCGGTTCCTCGGCCATATGAACAGTACACTTCATCGTGTTTCACCATTATTCTTAGTTTTCCCTGCTGTATTTTTTAAGTATTTTTAATTCTGAAAAATGTCAGGTTTTAAAAAATGTCCAGAGAGGGTCCAAAAAATCATATTTTTTGTCCGATCGAGATTTTTACTCCGTAAAAACGTCGCCTAATGTTCTAGGTCGGCTCTGATACCAATGTAAGGTTAGTCTAGCACCCTATGAAGAGTTTTGAAGCATCACATGTCCAAAAGTTTAAATTTTTATGGTGCTAAACGAACATGCAAAGGAATCGATCCTAGAAAATTAGGGTTTCGAAACTATTAAGCTAAAAAGGATTAGGGTTTGAAGGGTACAACCTTTGTAGCTCCCCTTTTGCTTGACTCCTTGATCTCTAGGGTGTTGGAAGAAGGTCCACTTGTAGTCCTCTTTCATCCACGACGATCCACCCGAAGTTTCCCGTCCAAGCTTGTAACTTTGTAGAAACAAAGAGAACACTTTAATCAAGTTGGCTAGACTTGAGTAGAATGATGTTGTGGCTATGGATCTCACTTCAAAAACCTTTCTTTGATTGTGTTTAACTCACTAGAAAAAACTAGAGAGGAAAAGATGAAGGAGGATGAAGATGGTGGCTATTTTCAACTAGAGGTGAAAAAAATAACCCTTAGTTAAAAAGAAATGAAATATAACCTTTTATATTTTATTCCTTCTCACTTTCAACCATGATTAAATGATGGATAGTTAATTTAACTTGGGTTTTAAATGATAAAGAGAAGGATAACCTTAGGTTAGTGGTAGTTGAGCATGGTTAGGTCAAAGGAAGAATGTAGAAGCTAGAATGATTATCCTTTCCTTTTCATTTTCTTTTAAATCCAAAATCAAATAAAAATCCATTATATAATCCAAGGTGTGAGTCTTATATTTCCACCATTTCCATATGCTAACAACCATGATGGATGGGTGTATGTATGTATGTATGTATGCACATCCACATGTGCATGAAACTAGAATGAAAGAAAGAAACATATGCATGCTTACATACATCCATCACATACTAGAAAGGTTTCAAGTGAGAAAACTAATGGTTAAATGTTAAATCAACACTTGATTCATCAATCCGGCCATATCACATATGACCCCACCAAAAGCAAGCCGCCCGATCAATGTTCGGTATCATATACGCACATTTCAATCGGGTGCATGCGCATATCGCATACGCGCACCACAACGTTTCGCCTGGACTGGGTAACTCCTTTGTGGGACTCTAAGACTCGTCAATACGCCGGCAGATGGTGATGATCATATCAGGTACCCTCAAGCCGCAAGCGGTCAGCTAAACGTAACGGCCACCCGGGTATTGAACGATCAGAAGAAAACAAGCGAACCTGCTACAACTCCCGTCGAGCCAACCGGCAACACTACCGTACAGTCCGGTCTCCTCGTCAGATATGCTGCATATCGAGCCTAGGGATGGTCACGTCGACCCCAATAACTCAATAAGTCGTGCCGGTGAATGGTCTATAACAGATCGAGAAACTACTGATAACACTTATCAGCAAATCTCAGCAGCCCTGGCTAGGGACTTGCTGTTATAACCAGTCGGGCACAGCACAGCATCAACTCCCAATACCGGGAGAGACGAAACCCTTCCTATCGCTCATTGCCTTCGTGTGTCTCGGGACTGTACCCAACGGCCACCTGTTTGCACGACTCAGTAGAGCCGTGGTAGGGTGGCAATCAAAGTACAGTGGGAGAACACATAAGACTCCATGACGATCTCGGGTCTACAGACTAACCTGTACCAGTGTCACCTGAGAACTGCTATCCGACGATAGATATAATTCCATATAGGAGTTCTCGGTGAGTCCGTCCAGTGTACCCAGTCAGCACTGAGCACCCGTATATGATCTCGATGTCAAACATCGATGAATGTGGGAACGTCCATCGCGCATCACATGGGTCTAGTATCATATACGCTAGTCTACTCTGGTATATCGATGCCCCATCTCGATACACCTCCGACTAGGGACATTTGAGGATATGTTTATAGACTACAAATGTCCCACTAGTATGATCTCTATCATAATCAGAGTAGTCAAGCCGATATCCTCAGGGCTTTATCAGCATGTATGAATGATTAAAAGCATGATCAAATCAACATGTCAGATAAAGAAGAACCAGATAGCATACTATCATGTCAAGCAAGAATGCATACTGAATATATATACATGTATAGATACATCCACTATCATATAATGGCCTCTACGGCATACATATATCCAACAACTTGCGCATGGAGTTCCTGGATTTTCTAAATAGAGAATAGGATTCTCTCTCAGCTTACACCTTCGTATACAACACAGCACAACGGTGTATCGGGGCGGAGGTATCGCACCCTACGAGATATGGTGTGCTCTATGATGAGTACTGCTGAGTTACCTGTTTCCTTTTAGTGTTATGCACTTGAGAAGCTGCATACCTATTGAATGGGGTTCCATTCAAATCAATGCCTACCACTCCATATAAGATATGGTATGGGAAGAGACCATATCTTAAAACGAGTTAAGATATGTTGTTGTCCGGCCTATGTTGAAAAGCAAAATCCGGACAAGCTCGAGGCAAGGTCTGTTCTGTATATGTTTGTTAGGATATCCCAAACATTTGCGAGGGAATATCTTCTACCAAACTGAGGAGTAAAATGTGTTTTGTTTCTCAGCATGCCACCTTTTTACAAAAGGAATTTCTTGTGAAGAAATTTATGGTCATGAGGTAGAACTGGAAGGAGTTCCAGCTAGACAAACTAACAGCTGATGATTTGGTGAAACCAAAAGATTCAATGGTCTCCAACGAACCTCAGCCTCTCCGCGAATCTGGTAGGGTTCCTCATCCACTTGAGAGATACTACGGTCTTCTCGGTGACAGTGGGTGTGATGATTGCATCATGGTAGATGATGACCCAACTAGGTTCATACAGGCCATCACAAGTGAAGACTTTGTGAAATGGTTGGTTGCTATGCAATCAAAGATGGAATCCATGTACACCAACAAAGTATGACTTTGAATTTTGCACCTGAAGGGGTAAAACCCATTAGGAACAAATTGATCTTGAGAAGATTTTTGGTGTAGATGGAAAAGTTAAGACTTTCAAAGCCATGCTTAAGTCCATCAGGATTAAAGCAAGCATCGCGGAGTTAGAACATCTGTTTTGATGTGGCGGTCAAAGAGTTTGACTTTATCAAAAAGTTAGAAGAACCTTTTATATACAAGAAGGTTGTAGAGAGTAAGGCTTTCTTCCTCGTATTGTACGTAGATGACATACTCTTGATAGGAAATGGTTTCCTATGCTACACTCGGTCAAGCTTCTGTTAACGAGGATTCACCATGGAAGTGTTAGTTATGTATATGCCCTAGAGGCCATTGTTGTACATGTGATGTATATTATAATGGATGCTTGGATATATATAGAGAGGACTTGCTTGCTCGATATGATAGTATGATATCTAGTTTCACTTTATCTTAACGTTTTAACAAATACTGTTTTGTGATCACATGTTGATGAAGCCCTTGGGATATGTACTGGACTACTAGGACTATGATGAGATCATACTAGTTGGGCCAGGGTAGTCAACGAGTACATCCTATAACTGTTTCTAGTCGAGGGTGTATCGAGACAGGGCATCGATACTCCAGAGTAGACTAGCGTACACACATCTTGACCCATATGATGGGTGATGGATGATCCTATATCCATTGGTGTTGGACATAAAAGATGGTGTACGGGTGCTCAGTAGAGACTGGGTACACTGAACGGACTCGCCAATAACTTCTGGATGGTATTATACCTATCGTCAGATAGCAGTTCTCCGGTGACACTGGTACAGGTTAGTCTGTAGACCCGAGATCGTCATAGAGTCTTGTGTGTTTCCTACTGTGCTTTGATTTCCACCTTACCACGTCCAAGAGAGCATGCAAAACGGTGGCTTTTCGGTACAGTCCCGAATCACATGGAGGCAATGAGCGATAGGAGGGGTTTCGTCTCTCCTGGTATAGGGAGTTGATGTTGTGCTGTGTTCGATTGACTATAACTGGAAGTCCCTGGCCAGGGATGATATGGAGATTTACTGGTAATTGTTATTAGTAGTTTCTCGACCCGTTATGAGCCTTACATCGACACGACTTATTGGTTACTGGGGTCTGACGTTTACCACCCCTAGACTAGATATGCAACATATCGGACGAAGAGATCAGACTGTACGGGAGTGTTACTGAATGGATTTGCAGGAGAATGTACAGGCTTGCTTGTTGATCTTATGATTGCTCAATACACGGGTGGCTGTTACGTTTAGCTGACCGCTTGCAGCTTGTGGGTGTTTAATATGATCATCACCTGCTGCCGGCGTATTGACGATTCTTTAGAGTCCTACACAGAGGTTTCCTGGCTCAGGCAAAATGGAGTAGGAGCACATATGTGATATGTGCGGGACCGAGAATAATACGATATGAGATACCGTATTCTATTCTCGCGATATGAGATATCAGCTGGGTATATGTGATATAGCCGGGTCATCGGATCAAGTGTTGATTCGATGAATTAGTACATGTTATATTAGTCGGTTATATGCAATATAGCCAGATTGTCGGATCAAGAGTTGATTCGATAATTTAATGTATAATTATATATGTGATATATTACATTACATTAACTAATATAAGCTCGCTTTATTGATTCATTTTCTCACTGGGTAATATATTGATGTATATGCGATATATGTTAATTGTATTATTTTCTTTTGTTACAAAATATATTGTATATGTGATATATAATATTGTAACAAGTAAGGGTTACAAATGCAATATGGTTGTTGAGTTTAAACAAAGTTAGGTTTTGGATTTGGGTTAGCTTTTTCATGAAGCTTTCTTTTGTCATTTAGCTTGATATTTTGTGTAGATATTTGTTAAGCCAACCCAAACCCTTCACCTATGGTTTATTCTCTATAATGGTTAAGACTTTCATTCTTAACCAAGGGTCGCAATTGTAACCATAACAATAATTCATTATTCATCACAAAAGCTTTCTTCTTCTTCTTCTTCCTCTTTGAAAAAGCTTTCTAGCTTTTTGTGAAGTAATGATTTAAAGTGAGAAATTGAAAACAAAAGAGTGTAAAATTCCTACATCATCATCCTCATCTATTCTAGCCCTTTAGATTAGGGTGTTCACTTCACTAATACTTGATTAGAGAAGTGAGATCTTGAGTTTGAGATTCTTCAAGGTAGATCATCTTCGAAAAGGAAGACTTCAAGCAAGAATGGATCATTCGACTTGTGGAGCCTCTCTTGAGTCTGGGAGATCATAGGACTACTACTCGGAGCTTATGAAGTGAAGGAACGGACTACAAAGGTTGTAATCCCTCTCTCTTAGATATAAAATTGTTTACATGCATAGTTAACCCTAATTCTCTAGTTATGATCTTGGTTAGGGTTTGTTTAGCACCCCAAAATTTTTAAAGTAGCATGTTTGATGCTTGCCAAAACCTTGCTAAGGTGCTAAGCTAACCCTTCAGTGGTATTAGAGCCAAGCTAGAGCATTAAGAGTTGTTTAGACGAAGTTAGAAATCCGATCGAACCCCGAAACGCCGAAATGACCCCTTTTCTGGAAGTTTTTCAAAAATTTGACATTTTTCATATTAAAAATACTCAGAAAATTATGCAGGGAATTTTATGGACCCACCTGAAGAAAGTGTCCCTAACTCGCTACAGTGACCGCGTAACCGCGGCCAAAACCTGGTTTTGGCGGCGGTTCCACGGCACTACTGTGGAGGCTTGGGACGGGCACTTCAGCGACGGTCCATAGGTGCTGGGGCATGCTACTTGGAATTTTTATTTTCTGCCCAAGTGTTGAGCTCACTGGGGTATTTTGGGAATTTGTTGTGTCTGTCGAATTATCTAACTTCTCCTAGTTATCTGTGATGTTGATGTGTTGCTGTGATATGTTATATTGGATCGTTGCGTATTGAATAGCCGGGGGTTTTATGTGAGATGAGAGTTTTTTTTTTCATTCATGTAAAATTCATTTGTATGTAATATTCTTTCATTGGGGCACTTTCGGGTTGAGGATGATGTCACCATTGTATATTATTTAAATTTCTGCATTAGGATAGACCCAAGTCGGAGAGCACAAGTAACCGGGTTCTAGGGTCCAGTGGGAGGCCATCTCGAGGAGTCGAGATCGGGCCTCCTAACCTTAGAATTGGCAGGGTTACTTGCCGCTCTCGTAGGGGTCTAGGGATGTGGGTTTGTCTATTCATCGCGACTGTGGAATCCGTGTTTTATAAAGGCTCAAAATAAAACACGGATGTCCTAGTATATCCAATATTTCATATGTTGACTTCTGTTGCAATATTTTGTAATGAGATCATATTACTGCCTGAGACGAATGTTTATACTATATATTGATATATAAATATTGCTGCTTTCGTTTCTTCTGTGATGCTTAGGAAGCTTAAATGATGGGTTTTATTAATGAGATTAATAAAAGAAAAGAAACCTAAAAGATGTTGTAGAATCAAATTTTTAAAAAGGGTAGCTACAGTTTTTGCTATGCATAGCGGTATTCCTTGTAGAATATCCAGCACCTTATTCGATGAGGAAAGAGCCGAGATCCCTTCACTGGGAGTGACCTCTTTAGCAAAACTGGAAAATGCTACAAACTCACGATTTAGTTTTTGATTACTTCTATAGTTCTTGCTTTGCACAGCGGTATTTATGAAATATCCTGCACATTATTCGATGAGGAAAGAGCCGAGATCTCTTCACCGGGAGTGACCTCTTTAGCGAACTAGAAAAGCCTAAAAAACATTCCTTTTCAAAATCACTTGTTTTTACAACGATATCAAGTTCATTACGCTCATGGTTTTCAGAAAAACCTGCGTAGCCCTCCTTCATTTCAGATAAATCCTACTTAGTATTCGTGCTGCGTTTGTTGACCTTGTCAAGGCGCAGTGTACGGTAGCTAATTAGTGTTTATCTGCTAAAACATGAGATGTGATTGGATTAGGGTATTCGTACGGCCTTGTTGACCTTGTCAAGGGTCATGCGGGTGGGTTTAATTCAATCGGGAAATGACGGGTTGAACTTGACTTGCGATTTATGGTTTGTTGACCTTGTCAAGGTCATAGATCGCTAGGGGCAGAATATTATCGGGAATTTCAAATGTTGAAATTTGCAATGAGATTGCATACCTTCTATAAGATAGATGGATCCCGATACCTACTGTGAGTAAGAGTTACTCCTGGCAGAGTATTACACATGACAAATTAACCGATCAAGTAGGTGCCTAGATAGGTGTTAACGGGGTTATGCCTCTGGGAAAACGAGGTTTATTTTAATTAGGTCCGTGCGAAAGCACGGGGAACCTCCCTCAAAGTACAAACACTGATCTGGCTGAAAGATTGGCGAACTTGTAGGGTGTAATTAATCCCGGCTAATCTTACCTTTTAGGGTTTGAAGGAAGATTTGATTAAAACAGTGGGAGCCATCCTGATTAGATAAGATAATAACCAATCTAATGTTGCAAGAGCGCACACTGAAGTGTTTTCTTCTCTCTCTCTCCAGGTAGCGACCATATCAGGCCTTAATCATGATAACAATATGTATGTATTGACCGAACCCGCTTGTTATACTGAGCAGAGGAACGTTGGTCCTATTCTTTCTTATAAATGTTATAAGACTGAGCAGAGAATAGGACAATATCTGGATTCTCACGCCGTCCAAACGAAGAATAAATATGTTGATGTATCTTCTTCGGATGTGTTAGTTACCGAGAACTATTTCTCAGTTCATTCTACGTCCTGGGCATTAGATACCGGATCAGGATCCCACATATGCAATATATTGCATGGGCTAAAAAAAGGTAGAGAACTGGGAATGGGTGATCATTCCGTAAGAGTAGGGAATGGTGCAAATGTTGCAGCCAAAGCAGTTGGCGAATATCACCTTTTATTACCAAGTGGTAATACATTGATTCTAAACGAATGCTATTATATACCGAACATGATTTGCAACATTATATCAGTTTCTTTTTTAAGTAAAGAAGGATATAATTTTGTAATACAGGATAATGTTATGAACATCTTCCTAAATCAAAAGTTCATTGGATCAGGCTCGTTAAATAATGGCATATACATTCTAAATCAAAACACAGTTCTTAATATACAGAACACACACAAGAGGAAAAGTTCAGAAATGAACGAATCCTTCTTGTGGCATTGTAGACTTGGTCACATCAATGCGACACGACTGGCCAAATTGCATAAGGATGGATATTTGAATCCGTTCGAATTGTCATCTTATGACACTTGCCAGTCATGTCCCAAAGGTAAGATGACCAAAACTCCATTTAGTGGACACGGAGAAAGAGTTACAGAACTCTTGGGACTGATACATAGTGATGTATGTGGTCCCATGTCTACACATGCCTGGAACGGTTCTTCCTACTTCATTACATTCACTGACGACCTCTCAAGATACGGACATGTGTTCCTGTTGAAACGCAAGTCTGAAGCTTTTGAGAAATTCAGAGAATATAAAAACGAAGTAGAAAACCAAACGGGTAATAGTATTAAAATCCTTCGATCTTATCGAGGAGGAGAATACTTGAGCAATGAGTTCCTGAGCTATCTAAAAGAGAATGAGATTCTCTCTCAACTTACTCCTCCCCATACACCACAGCACAACGGTGTATTGGAGCGGAGGAATCGCACCCTATTAGATATGGCGCGCTCTATGATGAGCACTGCTGAGTGTTGGATATAGTGCCCTCAGAGTCAATTATTGGATCATAGGCATGTGATTACAATGATTGAGGGAGGACCTATACCGGTAGGACAGTCTTACTCAAGATGATCGTATGCTATCTGGTTTATCTTTATCATCGTGTACAGCTTCAGGTGACATTACAGGTCACTATTACACATTGATAGAGCCCTTAGGATTCTTGGTTGACTACCAGCAGTATGATGGCGATCATATACGTGAGAGTTGGGTGGTCTATAAGCACATCCTTAAAAAGGTCCCTAGTCGTGGAAGTTTCGAGACTCGGCATCGATACTCCATTAGTAGACTAGTCTATACAGTCGAGATCCCGACGAGGGGCGGTGGCCGGTCTCACAAGCCATTGGTGTCAGTTGGATCACCTAAGATGTATACAGGTGCTCATTGGGTTATGAGTACACCGGACAGGACTCGTCGGGAACATGCTAGTTGGTATTATACCTGACGTCAGATAGCAGTTCCCTGGTGACATGTGTATAGGTTAGTTCATCTACCTGAGATTGTCATTTGTCTCGTGTGAGTTCACACTGTGCTTTGATTACTACCCTACCATGGCTCAAAGGAGTCGTGCAAACAGGTTTTAGTTGGGTACAGTCCCGAGCCACATGGAGGCAGTGAGCAGATCGGCAGGGGTTTCGTCTCTCCCGGTATTGGGCGTGAGATCGCGCTGTGTCTAGGAGAGCCATTACACGAAGTCCTTGGCCAAGGCAGGAGATTTACTGGTAGGTATTCCAGTAGTATCTCAGGGTGTTCTGGGCTATACTCCGACACGAGTTGTACTGCTTTTGGGGGTTTGACTTTTACCAACCTCCTAGGCCCGACATGCGATGCTCATAGACGAACACACCGGACTGTATGGATATTGTCACTGACATGCTCAGTAGGGTGTCAGGATGAGTTCGCTCATCGACCTCCCTTTTGGTCAATACCTGGTAGCCCGTTACGTACGGCTAGTACCTCTGACGTGCTAGTGGTTAAATCCACAGCCAAAGTATTCACGAGTCTTTAGAATCCCCCACAGACAGTTTCTCAAGTTTCGGGCGAAACGTTGTAGAGGCCGTATGATATATGGCAGGGTTCGATCATATACGTGCAGTAGTGCACGGATCATGATCGGACGGATCATACTAGTGGGCTTTGGTTTAAGCCGGATCCTAGTATTAGATTTGTTGGATTACTTTAGTCTCATCGCATTCGCATTCAGTCGGAATACGGATGCAGGTATGTATATACAGGTGAGGGGTATCCTTATGATCCGTCACGAGTTTACTTTAGTAGATGCCATTCTCTTTTTATTGTTGCAAACATTTGGATTAATGTTTGCATATGAAAATAATGAGCTCAATATCATGATTAGGAGCATTAATTGTGACACATGCACAAGTGATGAGTCATGGTCTCTTTACTTGTGCATATTGTTGGATATAGTGCCCTCAGAGTCTATTATTGGATCGCAGGCACGTGATTGCAATGATTGAGGGAGGACCTATACTTGTAGGACAGTCTTACTCGAGAGGTTTGTATACTATCTGGTTTGTCTTTATCATCGTGTACATGCTTTAGGTGACATTGTTGTTCACTATTACACGTTGATAGAGAATAGTATGCTAGCATGGTTTGTCTTTATCATCGTATACTGCTTTAGGTGACCTTACAGGTCGCTATTACACGTTGATAGAGCCCTTAGGATTCTTGCTTGACTGCCAGCTGTATGATGGCGATCATATACGTGGGAGCTGGGGTCTATAAGCACATCCTTAAAGTGGTCCTTAGTCGTGGGGGTTTCGAGACTGGGCATCGATACTCCATTAGTAGACTAGTGTATACAGTCGAGACCCCGACGAGGGGCGGTGGCCGGTCTCACAAGCCATTGGTGTCAGTTGGATCACCTAAGATGTATACAGGTGCTCATTAGGTTATGAGTACACCGGACAGGACTCGCCGGGAACATGCTAGTTGGTATTATACCTGACGTGAGATAGCAGTTCCCTGATGACATGTGTACAAGTTAGTTCATCGACCTGAGATCGTCATTTGTCTCGTGTGAGTTCCCACTGTGCTTTGATTACTACCCTACCACGGCTCAAAGGAGTCGTGCAAACAGGCTTTAGTTAGGTACAATCCCGAGCAACATGGAGGCAGTGAGCAGATCGGCAGGGGTTTCGTCTCTCCCGGTATTGGGGATGAGATCGCGCTGTGTCTAGGAGAGCCATTACACGAAGTTCTTGGCCAAGGCAGGAGATTTACTGGTAGGTATTCCAGTAGTATCTCAGGGTGTTCTGGGCTACACTCCGACACGACTTGTACCGCTTTTGGGGGTCTGACTTTTACTAACCCCCTAGGCCTGCCATGCTATGCTCATAGACGAACGGACCGGACTGTACGGATATTGTCACTGACAGGCTCAGTAGGGTGTCATGATGAGTTCGCTCATCGACTACCCTTTTGGTCAATACCTGGTAGCCCGTTACGTACAGCTAGTACCTCTGACGTGCTAGTGGTTAAATCCACAACCAAATTATTGACGAGTCTTTAGAGTCCCCCACAGACAGTTTTCATGTTTCGGGCGAAACGTTGTAGAGGCCGTATGATATATGGCAGGGTCTGATCATATACGTGCAATAGTGTACGGATCATGATCGGGCGGATCCTACTAGTGGGCTTTGGTTTAATCCGGATCCTAGTATTAGATTTGTTGGATTAATTTAGTCTCATCGCATTCGCATTCAGTCGGAATGCGGATGCAGGTATGTATATACAGGTGAGGGGTATCCTTGGGATCTGTCACGAATTTGTAAGTCTACGGTAGCACCCCGGTCGTCATTCTGACGCCAAACGCGGAACAAAAACTTTTATAACTGGCGCTATTGCATACTATAACCCGGATCTTGCCATTAACGCTAAACTAACATTATGTAAAGAGGTAGAAAGGCTATACCGATCGATCCGAGTCCTTCGGTCTTTAGCCATCATCCCACGCTCCTTGCGGCAACTCCGATCTCTTTGCTCCTCGTCGAGGGGGCACCACATCTACGGATCTTTAAACGGGCTCCTGCCACTATACCGGGGCAACTCGGTCATCAAGTCTGCTAAAAGAGATGACCAAGATGAAGTAGAGAACGGGTAGAATACTTTGTCTCATAACACTCATTGGTTCTCATCACATGAGAGGGTAAGAGTGGAGGTTGAAGAAGATGGTAGGGTTTGGAAACGGTGAACTCAAGAAACACTAGTGAGCCAAAAGAAAACTAAGCTCATAAACTTGTGTTCTATCATCCTTCTCTTGTGAATATATATGAAAGGTTATATAATCAAAACCATAAGAAAACATCTAATGAAATTATCTCCTCAAATATCCAAACCCAAAACAAAACACATTAATTCCTTAATGACTCACTAGATGACTCATTACATGAGTCATTAGTGAACATTCTAGAATCAATGTGTCTTCCATAACGAGTCACTATTTCCAAAACCAAATAATCATTTAAACCAAAATGATTAATCCAAAACGAAATACATCTTCTAAAATATTCTTGTAATGGATTACGAAAATACCCCTCACCTGTATATACATACCTGTATCCGTATTCTGACCGAATACGAATACGAGAGACAAAAATATTCCGACTCAATATAATACATGGATCCGGCTTAAACCAAAGCCCACCAGTATTATCTGCCCGAAATATGACACGTGCATAAATCCACGTACATTTTCTGAACCGTGCCATAAAACCATACGGCCTCAACAACGTTTCGCCCGAACATGGGAAACTATCTGTGGGGGACTCTAAGACTCATCAGTACCCTGGCAGTGGGTTTAACCACAAGCATGTCAGCGGCACTAGCAGTGCGTAACGGCTGCCCATGTACTGACCTCAAGGGAAGCCGATGAGCGAACTCATCCTGACACCCTACTGAGCCTGTCAGTGACAATATACATACAGTCCGGTCCGTTCGTCTAAGAGTATCGCATATCCGGCCTAGGGGGCTGAAAACGTCAGACTCCTAATAGCGGTATAAGTCGTGTCGGAGACAAGCCCAGAACACCCTGAGAAACTACTGGAATACTTATCAGTAATTCTCACCTGCCTTGGCCAAGGACTTGGTGTAATGGCTTTCCTAGACACAGCGCGATCTCACCCCCAATACCGGGAGAGGCGAATCCCCTGCCGATCCGCTCACTTGCCTCCATGTGGCTCGGGACTGTACCCAAAAAAGACCTGTTTGCACGACTCCTTTGAGCCGTGGTAGGGTAGAAATCAAAGCACAGTGGGAACTCACACGAGACAAATGACGACCTCAGGTCGATGAACTAACCTGTACACATGTCACCAGGGAACTGCTATCTGACGCTATGTATAAATACCAACTAGCAGGTTCCCGGCAAGTCCTGTCCGGTGTACTCATAACCCAATGAGCACCTGTATACATCTTAGGTGATCCAACTGACACCAGTGGCTTGTGAGACCGGCCACCGCCCCTTGTTGGTGTCTCGACTGTATACACTAGTCTACTCCGGAGTATCGATGCCCTGTCTCGAAACTCCCACGACTAAGGACCACTATTAAGGATGTGCTTATAGACTACCCAACTCTCACATATATGATCACCATCATACTGTTGGTAGTCAAGCAAGATCCTAAGGGCTCTATCAACGTGTAATAGTGATCAGCCACCTGAACCTGTACACGACTGATAAAGGCAAACCATATAGCATACTATCATCTCGAGTAAGACTGTGCTACCGGTATAGGTCCTCCTCAATCATTGCAATCACGTTCCTGCGATCCAATAATTGACTTTGAGGGCACTACATCCAACAATCTCCCACTTGCACTTAAGGCTAATTATTGCGATGTCCCACACTCACAGCCTGTGTGATACCGAACACCCAACTCCTCTACTAATAAGTTTCACAAAGCCCGTTTGTAAAACTCTTGTGTTCGAGAAATAACTTCAATGAGTGGATCCGCCCCGATGTTTCTTACTATGTCTCTCTGAATCTCAAGTTCGCGGAGAAAGCCATCTCCCGAATTGAGTAATACCTATCTTAGAGTATGTCTGGATATCTGATGGGACCTAGTTCATAAATGAACTCCAAATCCAAACTTCTTAGACTGTATCGTCAACTGAACCTAATCAGTATCCTGCACCATACCTCCCACAGTATCCTCTTGGATCACCTGTCCATAATACTGCCCCTCGTCAGAGGGAAAACTATAACTCTGACAATCACTCTATCATTCATGTCACCTTTGAAGCCTGGAATGATAACCGTCACCCAAAGGAGGCTGCCGTCATCAAATCCGTAGAACATACACTTATGTTCTAAAACTGCTTCCTTATGTTTCTCCAGGGTTGGATTAATATAAACTTATCGTATCTAGTGTAAAAACAACATCTGGTGTGGTACTTGACATCTCACGATTGACTCAATTGCCTAAGCAAGTGATATGTCAATCATCCACATACCTCTCCCCTTTAGTCTGCAAGACACCTTTAGAGAGGGTGACTCCATCACCTGTAGGTACACCACCATGCCAGGAGTAATCTATTCTAAATACCATTAGAATACTGTCAAAGTACCTTGATTGGGAAACTACCCAAATCTAGATCTAAAACCATAGATCTAGAAACCAGAATGTCAGATATTATATCCATATCCTTTGTAGAGAAACAACTGTGTGACGACCATAGTATAACCGATCGTAGTATAGGAATTTTACTTCTTGCTTTGTGTATGTCATCCAAATACCAGGACATCACACCCTACTACCTTCTTAGCAGATCCATCCCTTATTCTGATGAAGTCAAACCCATGACTATCACATCAAAAATAGATGATCTATCTCCGCTATATCTGCTCTAGTCTATAAATAGACATAAGCAACTTGTCCACTATGCTTCCGCTGCTCCCTCTGACCACAACAACCTTCTGGCAGAATAATATATACGTGCACTTCTAAAGCTAGTTTAGAACGACGCTATACTTAACCTCCTACCGGGTCTCATAGTCTGGAACAACAGTAGTGTCAAGTCTGGGTAAACAAGAACCTCCCTGTCACCGTCCTTGAGGCTACCGAAGTACCTCTCGGGTGCCTGAGGTTACCCATCATATCTGCGGAGTGGCTAATGGAATGTCAAACCTGACTGAATCTTTAGGTCCTATTAAATTTACCGTAATCGTTTGCGGTTCTAGAATCACTTCCAGTTCTACCATACTCCCACTACTGTTTTCTGAAAAAATCCATTTTACTAAAACTATGGCGAGTCAAGAACAATATCACCATTGATCTTCCTGATGGTAGAAAGTCAACCCTCGTCATAGCCTAGGCCAATCCACAAACTGCCATTACAAAAACGTACCTTGAGTTATCCAGAGTCTGGTTTTAATCATAAGCCGGACAACTCCCCGTACCTTAACATCGTTAAGATATGAACCATTCTATATCCAATATAGAAACTTTGGCACTTATTTAATTGGAACCGGATTCAAATCATGCAGCTGTCTCCAGTACATATAAACTTAATGGAGAGAGGCTGATCAGTATTACTCAACTTAGGAGTCCATCCAATTATGAGTAATCTGATAGAGAAACAAGTTTCTCAAAACCATTACTATCAACTGAATATCAATCACAAGTATTTCTACGAAACACTTGTCTAAAAACTAGAGAAGTCATAAGTAAACAGAACATAGTACGAGGACCAACCCCTTTGTCCTAATGGACACTGGACAACATACAATACTCTGTATGAGTCCCGTGAGTTGAATAACTCAAAACTTGTGCATCGTAGGTTGAAAACTGTACTTATGGTTAAGAACTACACCGCTGTTCAATACTCCTTACCCAATCATCAACTGATATAGGTAAATATCGTAGACATAATTTCAAAAAGTTATATCTCACTTTATAAAAATAAACGTACAGATATATCATTTTAAAATTGGTGCACAACAACGGATACTCAAAACCATAAACTTGCCGTCCGGCAAAAACCCAGGCGACTTCCTCAAATATCACCAATTACAACGAATTCCGATATAATGAGGATGATCACCTAATTCGCAATAACTTACTCCCACTCATCAGCTGTAAAACCATACAGATGTGAGAATCATACCTGGTAAATACAAACCCTGGAGTAAGTATTTAATCGGGAAATCAGTTTTCTTTTAACAATGCACAGTAAAACTGAAACATGAAAATGTTTCATAGGGGTATCCTGGTATTCTTAGTAATGCCTCTTCCATAATCCAATTCATGACTGTAACCGTATATTTCTTTGCCATCTTTCCGAATTCCTTTTTTTTTGTCTTTATTCATTACCTTCTGCACACCCTTTTAGGTTAAGTGGTTTTCTTCCTTCCCTACCGTTCGGCACCAGCCTATGGTTTGGAAGAAGACTATCCAGTAAGCATAATAGGTGTGCTCTCCTAATCCTAGGAGTACTCGCAACCTGAGAGAAGGTGATGATAAAAGACAACTGAATAATACCTTATTCCATTCCTCCCGAACTGGGGGAAAAAGCAAAGGTGAAGTAGGAGTGGCGATGAAGTACGCGGTTTGGTCGTGAATGATAGCAGTCGCAATTTACTTTGCCCTCTTTCTAATCCCTTTATTTTGTCTTTACTTATTACCTTCTGTACACCCTACTTAGGCTAATTGGTTTTCTTTATTCCCTACCTTTCGGCACCTGCCTATGGTTTGGAAGAAGACTATCTAATATGCGTAATAGGTGTACTCTCCTAAACCAAGGATCCCTCGCAACCTGAGAGAAGGTGATGATAAAAGACAACTGAATAAACCAATTCTATTTCTCCTGAACCTGGATCCATCCTCGAAGAAGTCCCTTCGAGTTCGTATATAACCATACGATGGATCTATCCAATGGAAGTGGATGTTCGTAATGATACGAGGTGTTCTGAGAAATGCAAAGGGTAAAAGAAGGAGCAGCAATGACTTATGCGACTCGGACAATCCAAAAGCCAGTATTTTAAGAAGGTTCGGTCAACTTGGTCACTGAGTCATAGTCTAGGGTCGGTCAAAGGTCGCTGCCAAAGAGAGAGAGAAAAGAAACACTCTGCGTGCACTCTAACCTAGATCTGAATGGTTATCACTTTATCTAATTAGGAAACCTCCCACTGTACTGTCAAATTCTCCTCCAAACCCGAAAAAAGAATCAATCCGGATCACCCGAAGAGTATACCAACTCATCAGTAGGAATCGGGATCCAACTATCATCGCATGATAACGTGAAGGAATCCACTCACGTTATCACACTCCAGAAGGTATGCGTATACTTGGCAAGTTTCAGTTTCTTTAGAAACTCCCGATATGATTTTTGCCCTATGCTCTTATGACCTTGACGTTGGCCAAAATGCCATAAGTCGCATGCCAAGTTCTACCCATCATTATCTTGTCAATTTGAACCTATCCGCACATGCCCCAGACATTGGCAGAACGACTGTCCCGGACCAACTCATCTATCTATGCAACAGATGAACACCCAGCAGCTACCAAACACTATGCCTTGGCATAGGTCAAAACACATAGCTTGAATACTACTTAATACCCAAATGAAATGACGGAGGGCTACAGCTGGTTTTTGGCGAAAAACCTTTAACGTAATGAACTTGATCTCGCTGAAGGAACCTGATAGCTTTTTATAAAAATATAGTGGCGAAAACCTTTGCTTAAGAGGTCACTCCCGGTGAAGGGATCTCGGCTCTTTCCTCGTGGAATGAGGTGCAGGATATTCCAACTGAATACCGCGATGCAAAGCAACATGTAATCGACTATAGTGAAGTTATTACCCTGATGCAAACCTCTTCCTAAGGGTCACTCCCGGTGAAAGGATCTCGGCCCTTGCCTCGTCGAATGAGGTGCAGGATATTCCAACTGAATACCACTGTGCAAAACAAAAGAAAACGTCTTTGTGATAACACTTTTTAAAACTGTTCCAACAACGTCCAAACAAGTTTGTTTTCCTTTTCATTGATCAGAATCAACGCAGTCCCATCAATTAATCACACCAGAAAAGAACGAAGATAAAATATACGTATATGCCATCCGCATTCATCACTAGGTCCCGTCATCACCCGTTAGGTTACTTAACTAACGACAGAGCGGGGTATGGACTAGCGCGGGTGTAAAACATATACAACATCTACTAGTATATATACCAATATACAAATGATCGCTCTAGGCGTGATAATATGCAACATTACAGAAAAGTAATAAGCATCACAGAACAATATAGATAATCTGGGATCCCCGGGTTTCACAGAGCCGCTGCTGAAACCAGACGTTCCCCTGGTCATGTGGATAGCCTATGCAATAAAACCTAGACCCCTACAGGTGCGGCAAGTTACCCGCCAAAACCTGAAGCGAGGCAGCCCCTACAGCATAGTGAATGGACCACCCTTCACTTCACGGAATCCGGTAACTTGAGCACCCCTCCTTGGGTCAACCTATACCCCCTACGAGTGCGGCGAATAGTCTGCCAATTCTAGAGTGAGGCCCCTCTGCCACTCAAAGCCATGAGATGCGGACCCGTTTTCCTCCAGAACCCGGCTATCCGTGCACTCCGTCGCGGGGTAAAACCTAGTACAGAAATGAAAAATATGTACAACGGGTACATCGACCTCAGCTCGGTCGTGCCCCAAAAGAATATTATACAAACAGGCAGTGATGGCAGTCCATATGTTGGACGCTCGCACCGCAATATCAAATGTACAAATAAATTCAAACTGCACTACCATTGCACACTGCTATCCACCACGACAAATCCGCAACATCACAGCACAACACAGAACATCAACGCGAATGTCACGTTCGCAAACCCGTCTAAAAGGACTATAGCAATTAGACGCAATTTACCGCTCGAATGACATTCACGGTCGAAGATATAATGTAAGTACTGTAAACTAACAAGTTTCAAATTTCGATCGATAAAACTTCCCGAAGTGGGCCCCACGTACATCTGCAGTACACAAATAAAATCTGGGCCCAAAACAAATATCCCAGAAACCACAATTCCCTATGCAGAACCCACAGAAGAAAAATGGGGTACTGTTCACACAAACTGGCGGCGGAACCGCGGCAAAACCATGGTTTGTACGGCGGTTCCGCGGCACCACTGTTGAATCAGTGGACCCTATTTCTATTGTAGCCTTAAAAAAGCCTGCTCGATTTTCTTAGATGCTCAAAATAATTTTTAGACCTGTTTAAAAATTAGACAGAAACTTTAGCCTAAAAATCGCGGTTTCGGAAATTTCGTTCGATCGATATTTTAAACGCGTTAGAACAAGTTAGTAAAGCTTAATGGCGTAGCTCTGATACCATGCAAGTCTACCGTAGCGTCCCGGCCGTCACTCTGACGCCAAACGCGGAACAAAAACATTTATAACTGGCGCTATCGCATACTATAACCTGGATCTTGCCATTAATGCTAAACTAACAATATATAAAGAGGTAGAAAGGCTATACCGATCGATCCGAGTCCTTCGGTCTTTAGCCATCATCCCACGCTCCTCGCGGCAACTCCGATCTCTTTGCTCCTCGTCGAGGTGGCACTACATCTACGGATGTTTAAACGGGCTCCCGCCTCTATACCGAGGCAACTCGGTCATCAAGTCTGCTAAAAGAGATGACCAAGATGAAGTAGAGAACGGGTAGAATACTTTGTCTCATAACACTCTTTGGTTCTCATCATATGAGAGGGTAAGAGTGGAGGTTGAAGAAGATGCTAGGGTTTGGAAATGGTGAACTCAAGAAACACTAGTGAGCCAAAAGAAAACTAAGCTCATAAACTTGTGTTCTATCATCCTTCTCTTGTGAATAGATATGAGAGGTTATATAATCAAAACCATAAGAAAATATCTAATGAAAATATTTCCTCAAATATCCAAACCCAAAACAAAACACATTAATTCCTTAATGACTCACTAGATGACTCATTACATGAGTCATTAGTGAACATTCTAGAATCATTGTGTCATCCATAATGAGTCACTATTTCCAAAACCAAAATGATTAATCCAAAAAGAAATGCATCATCTAAAATATTCTCGTAACGGATTACGAAAATACCCCTCACCTGTATATACATACCTGTAGCCGTATTCCGACCGAATACGAATACGAGAGACAAAAATATTCCGACTCAATATAATATATGGATCCGGCTTAAACCAAAGTCCACCAGTATTATCTGCCCGAAATATGACACGTGCATAAATCCACGTGCATTTTTCGAACCCTGCCATAAAACCATACGGCCTCTACAACATTTCACCCGAACTTGGGAAACTATCTGTGGGGGACACTAACAACTCATCAGTACCCTGGCAGTGGGTTTAACCACAAGTACGTCAGCGGCACTAGCTGTGTGTAACGGCTGCCAATAACTGACATCAAAGGAAGCCGATGAGCGAACTCATCCTGGAACCCTACTGAGCCTAACAGTGACAATATACATACAGTCCGGTCCGTTCGTCTATGAGTATCGCATATCAGGCCTAGGGGCTGGTAACGTCAGACCCCCAATAGCGGTATAAGTCGTGTTGGAGACAAGCCCTGAACACCCTGAGAAACTACTGGAATACTTACCAGTAATTATCACCTGCCTTGGCCAAGGACTTGGTGTAATGGCTTTCCTAGACACAGCGCGATCTCACCCCTAATACCGGGAGAGACGAATCCCCTGCCGATCCGCTCACTTGCCTCCATGTGGCTCGGGACTGTACCCAAAAAAGACCTGTTTGCACGACTCCTTTGAGCCGTGGTAGGGTAGAAATCAAAGCACAGTGGGAACTTACATGAGATAAATGACGACCTCAGGTCGATGAACTAACCTGTACACATGTCACCAGGGAACTGCTATCTGACGCTAGGTATAAATACCAACTAGCAGGTTCCCGGCGAGTCCTGTCCGGTGTACTCATAACCCAATGAGCACCTGTATACATCGTAGGTGATCCAACTGACACCTGTGGCTTGTGAGACCGGCCACCGCCCCTTGTCGGGGTCTCGACTGTATACACTAGTCTACTTTGGAGTATCGATGCCCTGTCTTGAAACTCCCACGACTGGGGACCACTATTACGGATGTGCTTATAGACTACCCAACTCTCACGTATAAGATCGCCATCATACTGTTTGTAGTCAAGCAAGATCCTAAGGGATCTATCAACGTGTAATAGTGATCAGTCACCTGAAGCTGTACACGACTGATAAAGGCAAACCAGATAGCATACTATCATCTCGAGTAAGACTGTGCTACCGGTATAGGTCCTCCTCAATCATTGCAATAACGTTCCTGCGATCCAATAATTGACTTTGATGGCACTACATCCAACAGAGTTTACTTTAGATGTTGCCGTATCTTTTTATTGTTGTAAACATTTGGGTTAATGTTTACAAATGGAAATTATGAGCTAGAAATCATCATTTTGTGCATTAAATGAGACATGTATCTCATGGGTGACTCATGGTCTCATTTCTTGTGCAAATGTCACTTTATTTGATGGATTTGAGTGTTGAAATGAGAAGGAGAGAGAGAGGGGCTGCCATATGATAGAGTTTGGTCTGGTATTTTTGAAGACAGTACTCACTCTCTCATTTTATCACATCATCTCAACACAAGAAAAAGAAAGCTTCTTCTTCTTGTTCTTCCTCTATCTCACAACCTCCATTGATGGCTTCATCTTCAACCTCCATCCATGCAATGGATGCAAGAGACAAAGTTGTCACAGACATTCTCTACTTCGCCTTGGACACGTCGGCTAGCGAACTTCGTGCCCAAGTTGCTTCGGATGAAGCGGGAGCCCGTAAAAAGACTCGAAGATGTGGTGCCCTTTCCGACAAGGAGATCAAGACCAGAGATGCCGCGAGGAGCTTGGGATGGTGGCCAAAGACCGAAGGACACGGATCGATCAGTATAGCTTTCTAACCGTTTCTCTAGTTGCTAGTTGTAGGTTAATGGTTCGATCCGGGATGAAAGTCTGCGATAGCGCCGGTTTCTAATTTTGAAAACGTTTTCGTTTCCGCATTTTGGCCTCGTTCAGACGGCCGGGGCGCTACCGTAGACTTACATTGTATCAGAGCCACGCCATTAACCTTTACTAGCTTGCTCTAAAGTGTTTAGAACTTCGATCGGATGAAATTTCCAAAAACTTCATTTCCAATTCTGAGTTTCCGTTGAATTTTTTTTGTCGTCGAAAAATTATTTTGAGTATTGCAGAAAATCAGGTAGGGTTTTTTAAGAGATCTGAGAAAATTTGGTACGTTAATATCCCTGTAGCGCCGCGGAACCGCGGCCGTACCCACGTTTTGGCCGCGGTTCCTCCGCAGTACTATAGCCACAGTGCACCAAATTTTCTGAGGTGGTCTCCGACTTGGAAATGGGGTTTCTGGTATTTTTTTTTGTTTGGGCCCAGATTTGTTTGAGTACTGAGAATTGTACTTGGGACCCACTTCGGGAAATTTTGTCGATGGAAAATTTTAAATATGTTAGTTCACAGTATTTATATAATATCTGCGACCGTGAATGTCATTTGATCGGTAAATCTTGTCTAATTGCTACAGCCCTTTTAGACAGATTTGCGAACGTGACATTCACGTTGATATTCTGTGTTGTGCTGTGATGTTGCGGATTTGTCGTGGTGGATAGCCTGGATGCAATGATAGTACAGTTTGGTTGTATTTGTACATTTGATATTGCGGGGCAAGCGTCCGACATGTGGACTGCCGTCACTGTTTGTTTGTATATTATCCTTTTTGGGCACGACCGGGCTGAGGTCGATGTACCCGTTGTATTTATATTTTACTTTATGTACTAGGATTACCCTGCGGAGGGGTGCACGGGTAGCCGGGTTCTAGAGGGCAACGGGCCCACATCTCATGGCTTTGAGACGGAGGGGGCTTCACTTTAGAATTGGCGGGCTATTCTCCGCACTCATAGGGGGTACAGGTTGATCCAAGGAGGGGTGCTCAAGTTACCGGATCCCGTGAAGTGCTGGGTGGTCCATTCACTTTGTTGAAGGGGGCTGCCTCGCTTCAGGTTTTGGCGGGTAACTTGCCACACCTGTAAGGGTCTAGGATTTCATTGCATAGGCTATCCACACGACCAGGGGAACGTTGGGTTTCAGTAGCGGCTCTATGAAACCCGGGGATCCCAGATTATCTGTATTGTTCTGTGATGCTTATTACATTTCTGTGACGGTGCATTTTATCA
The DNA here is from genome assembly GCA_030015575.1 of Agapanthus africanus. Taxonomy (NCBI): domain Eukaryota; kingdom Viridiplantae; phylum Streptophyta; class Magnoliopsida; order Asparagales; family Amaryllidaceae; genus Agapanthus; species Agapanthus africanus. Next base: position 143,189,553 of record JASDDO010000029.1, on the reverse strand, counting down.
CGCCATGAGCGAATATTATATATTAATATATATACTAGTAGATGTTGTATATGTTTTACACCCGCGCTAGTCCAGTCCCCGCTCTGTCGTTAGTTAAGTAACCTAACGGGTGATGACGGGACCCAGTAACGAATGCGGATGGCATATACGTACATCATATTTTCGTTCTTTTGTGGTGTAATTAATTGATGGGACTGCATTGATTCGGATCAATGCAAGCTAAACAAACCTATTATGATGTTGTTGGAACATTTTTCAAAAAGCTGTTATTGCAAGGACGTTCTCTTTTGTTTTGCACAATGGTATTCGGTTATGAATATCCAGCACCTCAGTCGACAAGGCAAGGGCCGAGATCCCTTCACCGGGAGTGACCCCTTGGACAGAAGTTTGCGTCAGGGTAATAACTTCACTATAGCCGATTTCCTTTTTTCTTTGCATCATGGTATTCGATTGGAATATCCTGCACCTCATTCTATAGGGAAAGAGCCGAGATCCCTTCACCGGGAGTGACCTCTTTAGCAAAGGTTTTCGCCACTATATTTATAAAAAGTTATGCAGTTCCTTCAACGATATCAAGTTCATTACGTTAAAGGTTTTTCGCCAAAAACCATTCGTAGCCCTCCGTCATTTCCTACAAGTGGTACTTAGTATTCGTGCTGCGTTTGTTGATTCCGTCAAGGCGTAGTGTACGGTAGCTAAGTGGTGCTTGTTTGTAGCATGGATATGCGATTGGTTAGGACAGTCGTGCGGCCTTGTTGACTCCGTCAAGGGCACGTACGGGTGGGTTTAATGCAATCAAGATAATGAATGGTTGAACCTGACTAGGACTCTTTGATTTGTTGGCTCCGTCAAGGTCACTTGGGTCCTAGGGGTAAAAATCACATCAGGAGTTTCTATAGAAACTGAAACTTGCCAGATATGCGCATACCTTTTGGAGTGTGATGACGTGAGTGGATTCCATCACATTATCACGCGATGATAGTTGGATCCCGATTCCTACTGATGAGTTGGTTTACTCCTCGGGTGATCCCGCCTAATCCTTCTTTCAGGTTTGGAGGAGAATTTGAGGTTACAGTGGGAGGTTTCCTGATCAGATAAATTGACTACCATTCTGATCTATGTTAGAGTGCACGCAGAGTGTTTCTTTTCTCTCTCTCTCTTTGGCAGCGACCATGACCCGACCCTTGACTATGACTCAGTGAACAAATTAACCGAACTTTCTTAAAACACTGGCTTTTGGATTGTCTGAGTTGCATACCTCATTGCCACTCCTACTTTTACCCTTTTCTCCAGAACACCCCGTATTACTATGAACATCCACTTCCATTGGATAAAACCATCATATGGTTATATACGAACTCGAAGGAACTTGTTCCAGATTCGAGGATGGTTTCCGGTTCTGGAGAAAATGAATAGGACTATTCAGGTGTCTTTTCCTTTTACCTTCTCTCAGGTTGCGAGTGCTCCTTGGATTAGGACAGTACACCTATTACGCTTATTGGATAGTCTTCTTCCAAACCATAGGCAGGTGTCGAACGGTGGGGAATGAAGGAAACCAATTAGCCTAACGATGGTGTACAGAAGGTAATAAGTTAAGACAAATAAAGGGATTAGTAAGAGGGCAAAGTAAATTGCGACTGCTATTCACGACCAAACCAAGTATTTCTTCACCAATCCTACATCACCTTTGTATTTCTCCAGAACACTCCGTATCACTACGAAGATCCACAGTTATTTGGATACTCCATCGTATGGTTATATACGAACTCGAAGGAACTTGTTCCAGTTCGGGGGTGGATTCTGGTTCAGGAGAAATAGGAATAAGGTTTATTCAGTTGTCTTTTATCTTCACCTTCTCTTAGGTTACGAGTACTTCTAGGATTAGGAGAGTACACCCATTATGCTTATTGGATAGTCTTCTTCCAAACCATAGGTTGTTGCCGAACGGCAGGGAAGGAAGAAAACCATTTGGCCAAAAGGGGTGTACAGAAGGTATTGACTAAAGACATATAAAGGGATTTGGAGAGATGGAAAAGAAATATACGGTTACAGTTGTGAATCTGAAAATGGAAGAGGCATTACTTAGAATACCCGTATACCCCTTCGAAACATTTACATGTTTCAGTTTCACAGTGTACAGTTAGAAGGAAATCTGATTTCCCAATTAGTCCTTGCTCCAGAGTATGTATTTACCAGGTTTGATTCTCACATCTGTATGGTTTTACAGATGATGAGTGGGAGTAAGTTGTTGGAAATTGCGTGATCATCCTCATTATATCGGGATTCGTTGTAATTGATGATATTTGAGGAAATCGCCTGGGTTGTTTGCCGGATGACAAACATTTGGTTTTGAATATCCGTTGTTATGCACCAATTTCAAATTGATATATCTGTACGTTTATTTTTATAAAGTGAGATATAACTTTTTGAAATTATGTCTATGACATTTAACTATATCAATGGATAGTTAGGTAAGGAGCATTAAACAACGGTGTAATTCTTCTTAACCATAAGTACAGTTTTCAACCTACGACAGACATGGAATGAGTTATTATACTCAGGGGACTTATACAGAGTATTGTATTTTGTCCAGTATCCATGAGGACAGAGGGGTTGGTACTCGTAGTATATTCTGTTTACTTGTGACTTCTCTAGTTCTTAGACATGTGTTTCGTAGAAATGCAAGGTCTAAGTTTTGAGAAGTTATAGGTATAAGAGTAAAGTACAGAACCAGGCGTTGCAAGTATCAGGATTCTACATTGTGATCGAAGATGTAGATACTTGTGTATGGTATTCAGTTAATAGTAATGATTATGAGAACTTGTTTCTCTTTCAGGTCACTTATATCTGGATGTACTCCTAAGTAGAGTATTGCTGATCGGCCTCTCTCCATTTAGTTGACATGCACTGGAGACAGCTGCATGATTTGAATCTGGTTCCAATTAAATCAGTGCCTCTGTTTCTATATTGGATATAGAACGGTTCATATCTTAACGATGTTAAGGTACAGGGAGTTTTCCGGCTTATGCTTAAAACCAGACTCTGGATAACTCAAGGCACGTTTCTGTAATGGCTGTTTGTGGGTTAACCCGGGATATGACGAGGGTTGATTTTCTACCATCTGGAAGTTCAATAGCAATATTGTTCTTGACTCACCGCAGTTTTAGTAAAATGGATTTTTTCAGAAAACAGTAGTGGGAGTATGGTAGAACTGGAAGTGATTCCAGAACCTCAAACGATTACTGAAAATTTGATAAGAACCTAAAGATTCAATTTGGATTGACATTCCATTAGCCACTCCGCAGATATAATGGGTAACCTCAGGCACCCGAGAGGTACTCCGGTAGCCTCAAGGACGGTAACAGGGAGATTCTTGTTTACCCAGACTTGACATTGCTGTTGTTCCAGACCGTGAGACCTGGCAGGAGGATAAGTATAGCGTCGTTCTAAACTAGCTTTAGAAGTGTACGTGTATATGACTCTGCCAGAGGGTTGTCGTAGTCAGTGGGAGCAGCGGAAGCATTAGTGGACAAGTAGCTTATGTCTATTTATGGACTAAAGCAGATATAGCGGAGAAAGATCATCTAGTTCTGATATGACAGTCATAGGTTTGACTTCATCAGAATAGGGGATGGATCTGTTAAGAAGGTAGTAGGGTGTGATGTCCTGGTATTTGGATGACATACACAGAGTAGGAAGTGAAATTCTTATACTACGATCGGTTATACTTTGGTTGTCACACAGTAGTTTCTCCACAAAAGACATGGATTTTATATCAGACATTCTGGTTACTAGATCTTTGGTTTTAGATCTAGATTTGGGTAGTTTCCCAATCTAGGTACTTAGACAGCATTCTAGAGGTGTTTTAGAATGGACGACTCCTAGCATGGTGGTGTACCTGCAGGTGATGGAGTCACCCTCTCTAAAGGTGTCTTACAGACTAAAGGGGAGAGGGATGTGCATGATTGGCAGATCACTTGCTTAGGCAATTGAGTCAATCATGAGATGTGAAGTACCACACCAGATATTGTTTTTGCAGTAGATGCAATAAGTTGAAATTAATCATATCCTGGAGAAACGTTCGGAAGTAGTTTTAGAACATAAGTGGATGTTCTAGGGAAATGATAACGGCAGCTTTTTTCGGGAGACGGTTATCATTCCAGGCTTCCAAGGTGACCTGGATGATAGAGTGACTGTTAGAGTTATAGTTTTCCCTCTGACGAGGGGCAGTATTTTGGACAGGTGGTCCAAGCGGATATTGAAGGAGGCATGGCGCAGGATACTGATTAAGTTCAGTTGACGATACAGTCTAAGAAGTTTGGATTTGGAGTTCATTTATGAACTAGGTCCCATCAGATATCCAGACATATTCTAAGACAGGTATTGCTCATTTCGGGAGATGGGTTTCTCCGCGAATTTGAGATTAAGAGAGACATAAAAAGAAACATCAGGGCGGATCCACTCACTGAGGCTATTCCTCGAACGCAATAGTTTCGCAAACGGGCTTTGTGAGACTGATCAGTAGAGGAGTTGGGTGTTCGGTATCACACGGGCTGTGAATATGCGACATCGCAATAATTAGCCTTGAGTCAAGTGGGAGATTGTTGGATATAGTGCTCTCAGAGTCAATTATTGGATCGCAGGCACGTGATTGCAATGATTGAGGGAGGACCTATACCGGTAGGACAGTCTTACTCGAGATGATAGTATGCTATCTGGTTTATCTTTATCATCGTGTACTGCTTTAGGTGACATTGTTGTTCACTATTACACGTTTATAGAGAATAGTATGCTAGCATGGTTTGTCTTTATCATCGTGTACTACTTTAGGTGACCTTACAGGTCGCTATTACACGTTGATAGAGCCCTTAGGATTCTTGCTTGACTGCCAGCAGTATGAGGGCGCTCATATACGTGGGAGCTGGTAGTCTATAAGCACATCCTTAAAAGGTCCCTAGTCATGGGAGTTTCGAGACTGGGCATCGATACTCCAGAGTAGACTAGTCTATACAGTAGAGACCCCGACGAGGGGCGGTGGCCGGTCTCACAACCCACTGGTGTCAGTTGGTTCACCTAAGATGTATACAGGTGCTCATTAGGTTATGAGTACACCGGACAGGACTCGTCGGGAACATGCTAGTTGGTATTATACCTGACGTCAGATAGCAGTTCCCTGGTGACATGTGTACAGGTTAGTTCATCGACCTGAGATCGTCATTTTTCTCGTGTGAGTTCCCACTGTACTTTGCATACTACCCTACCATGGCTCAAAGGAGTCGTGCAAACAAGTTTTAGTTGGGTACAGTCCCGAGCTACATGGAGACAGTGAGCGGATCGGCAGGGGTTTCGTCTCTCCCGGTATTAGGGGTGAGATCGCGCTGTTTCTGGGAGAGCCATTACACGAAGTCCTTGGTCAAGGTAGGAGATTTACTGGTAGGTATTCCAGTAGTATCTCAGGGTGTTCTGGGCTACACTCCGACACGACTTGTACCGCTTTTGGGGGTCTGACTTTTACCAACCCCCTAGGCCCGCCATGCGATGCTCATAGACGAACGGACCGGACTGTACGGATATTGTCACTGACAGACTCAGTAGGGTGTCAGGATGAGTTCGCTCATCGACTTCCCTTTTGGTCAATACCTTGTAGCCCGTTACGTACAGCTAGTACCTCTGACGTGCTAGTGGTTAAATCCACAACCAAAGTATTGACGAGTCATTAGAGTCCCCCACAGACAGTTTTCAAGTTTCGGGCGAAACGCTGTTGAGGCCGTATGATATATGGCAGGGTCCGATCATATACGTGCAGTAGTGCACGGATCATGATCGGGCGGATCCTACTAGTGGGCTTTGGTTTAAGCCGGATCCTAGTATTAGTTTTGTTGGATTACTTTAGTCTCACCGCATTCGCATTCAGTCGGAATGCGGATGCAGGTATGTATATACAGGTGAAGGGTATCCTTGTGATCCGTCACGAGTTTACTTTAGATGTTGCCGTATCTTTTTATTGTTGTAAACATTTGGGTTAATGTTTACAAATGGAAATTATGAGCTAGAAATCATCATTTTATGCATTAAATAATACATGTACCTCATGGGTGACTCATGGTCTCATTTCTTGTGCAAATGTCACTTTATTTGATGGATTTTAGTGTTGAAATGAGAAGGGGAGAGAGAGGGGCTGCCATATGATAGAGTTTGGTCTTGTATTTTTGAAGACACTACTCACTCTCTCATTTTATCACATCATCTCAACATAAGAAAAAGAAAGCTTCTTCTTCTTCTTCTTCCTCTAGCTCACAACCTCCATTGATGGCTTCATCTTCAACCTCCATCCATGCAATGGATGCAAGAGACAAAGTTGTCACAAACATTCTCTACTTCGTCTTGGACACGTCGACTAGCGAACTTCGTGCCCGAGTTGCTTCGGATGAAGCGGGAGCCCGTAAAAGGACTCGAAGATGTGGTGCCCTTTCCGACGAGGAGATCAAGACCAGAGATGCCGCGAGGAGCTTGGGATGGTGGCCAAAGACCGAAGGACACAGATCGATCGGTATAGCTTTCTAACCCTTTCTCTAGTTGCTAGTTGTAGGTTAATGGTTCAATCTGGGATGAAAGTCTGCGATAGCGCCGGTTTCTAATTTTGAAAAGTTTTTGTTTCCGCATTTTGGCCTCGTTCAGACTGCTGGGGCGCTACCGTAGACTTACACATATGTCACATTATGTGATTGTTTTGTGGTTGAAAAGAGAGGTAGAGAGAGAATGGGCAGCCATAACATCATGGTTAGCTCTTGTATTTCTTTCCCACTCTTGCACTCTCGTTATCATCTCACAACAAAAGAAAAAGAATGGAAAACTTTTTCTTCTTCCTCTTCTTTGTTGAGCTCATTATCTCCTCACTAATGGAATCTATTAAATCCTCAAGAGACAAAGTGATGATACATATTATCTACTTCACCTTGGACACGTCGGCTAGCAAACTTCGTGTCTAAGTTGCTTCGGACGAAGCGGGAGCCCGTAAAAAGACTCGATGATTTGGTGCCCTTTCCGACGAGGTGATCGAGACCGGAGATGCCGTAAGGAGCTTGGGATGGAGGCCAAAAAGCGATGGACACGGATCGATCGGTATAGCCTTTCCAACCCTTTCTCTAGTTGCTAGTTGTAGGTTAATGGTTCGATCCGGGATTAAAGTATACGATAGCTCCGGTTTCTAGTTTTGAAAAAGTTTTCGTTTCCGCATTTTGGCATCGGACAAACGGCCGGGGCGCTACCATAGACTTACTTGGTATCAGAGCCACGCCATTAACCTTTACTACCTTGTTCTAACGTATTTAAAACATCGATCGATTAAAATTTCCGAAACCGCGTTTTCAATTTCTGAGTTTTTGTCGAATTTTTTTTGTGGTCAAAAAATTATTTTGAGTGTTGCAGAAAATCTGGCAGGCTTTTTTAAGAAATCTGAGAAAATTTGGTACACTAATCACACCATAGCGCCGCGGAACCGCAGCATTACCCTTGTTTTGGCCGCGGTTCCGCCGCACTACTGTAGCATTTGGGCACCATTTTTCCTACAGTAGTTTCTGACTTGGAAATGGGGTTTCTAGAATATTTTGTTTGGGCCCAGATTTTGTTTGAGTGCTGGATTTGTGCTTGGGGCCCACTTCGGGAAATTTTGTCGATCGAAAAATTTAAATATGTTAGTTTACAGTACTTGCATTATATCTGCGACCATGAATGTCATTCGAGCGGTAAATCTTGTCCAATTGCTATAGTTCTTTTAGACGGATTTGCGAACGTGACATTCACGTTGATGTTCTGTGTTGTGCTGTGATGTTGCAGATTTGTCGTGGTGGATAGTGTAAGTACACGGTAGCGTCCCGGTCGTCTAACAGACGCCAAATGCGGAACAAAAACTTTTTAGCTGGCGCTATCGTATACTATAACCCGGATCTGCCATTAAAACTAAACTAACAAACTACAAAATGGGTAGAAATGTTATACCGAACGATCCGAGTCCTTCGGTCTTCAACCATCATCCCACGCTTTGTTGCGGCTGCTCCGATCTCCTGAATCTCCAGTCTTCTCGTCCAGGTGGCACCACGTTGACGGATCTTTAAATGGGCTCCCGCCTCTGAACCGAGGCAACTCGATCATCAAGTTGGCTAAAAGAGATGACCAAGATTGATGTAGAGAATGAGTAAAATACTTTGTCTCGCTTCGTCCAAAGCCATGGACGAACGGTTAATGAAGTTGCCATTTGGAATCGGATAAATGAGAAATGAGCATACAAATTTTCATGAACCAAAATCTATCATCTTTTTTAACCAAGTGAGAGAGTGAGAAGAGGAGGGGAGGGCCGGCCACATATCGAGGAGGGGGTGAGGGTAGGAGCAAAGGAGGGTAAGCATAAGCAAAGCTTATCACAATATTAATGGAATCAATGAGTCATCTAACACCTCACCCAAAACAATTAATGCAAATGGTGACACTAATCCTAGTCATCAACTATTAATGCAAAATGGTGACTCACAATCCTAGTCACCAAAACTAGAACCATCCACACTCATGACTCACTCTCAAGAAAAGATAAATCCATATTTAACCGAATGTTTAATACGGGTGATAGAAAACTGGAAACTGGCAACTTCCAAAAGCGATCCCGAAGCGAATTTCAGGATAACCCCGTAACAGTATAAACATACCCGCATTTGTATTACGACCGAATACAAATGCAACTGAGACAAAGATATTATATCTACATAGTATAATACTTTGATCCGGCTTAAACCAAAGCCCACCAGTATTATCTGACCGAAATATGACACGTGCGTAAACGCACGTGCATTTTTCAAACCCTGCCATAAAACCATACGGCCTCTACAACGTTTCGCCCGAACTTGGGAAACTGTGTGTGGGGGACTCTAATGACTCATCAACACACTGGCACTGGGTATAACAACTAACACGTCAGAGGTACCAGCTGTACGTAACGGTTGCTTATGTATTGATTGGAAGGGAAGCTGACGAGCGAACTCTTCCAGAAACCCTACTGAGCCGACAGTGACAATATCCGTACATTCCGGTCCGTTTTTCTAAGAGTATCGCATATCGAGTTTAGGGGGGTGGATAAAGTCAGACCCCTAATAACACGATAATTCGTGTCGGTATGAAGCCCATCACCTCCTGAGAAACTACTGATCTAAATCAGTAATTCTCCACTATCTCGGCCGAGGATTTCTAGTGATGACTACCCGTGCACTGTGCGACATCCACCCCCAATACCGGGAGAGACGAATCCCCAACGATCCGCTCACTGCCACCATATGGCTCGGGACTGTACCCAACTAAAACCTGTTTGCACGTCTCCATTGAGCGTGGTAGGGTAGTAATCAAAGCACAGTGGGAACTCACATGAGACAAATGACGATCTCAGGTCGACAAACTAACCTGTACACATGTCACCTGGGAACTGCTATCTGACGATATATATAATACCAACTAGCATGTTCCCGGCGAGTCCTGTCCGGTGCACTCAACGAGCACCTGTATACATCTTAGGTGAACTAACTGACACCAATGTCTTATGAGACCGGCCACCGCCCCTCGTCGGGGTCTCGACTGTATACACTAGTCTACTCTGGAGTATCGATGCCCTGTCTCGAAACTCCTACGACTAGGGACACTTTAAGGATGTGCTTACAGACCCCAGCTCCCACGTATATGATCGCCATTATACCGCTGGCGGTCAAGCAAGAATCCTATGGACTCTATCAACATGCAATAGTGAACTAAAGCATGTATATGATGATAAAGACAAACCAGATAGCATACTATCATCTCGAGTAAGACAGTGATATCGGTATAGGTCCTCCCTCAATCATTGCAATCACGTACCTGCGATCCAATAATTGACTTAGAGGGCACTATATCCGACAATCTCCCACTTGCACATAAGGCTATTATTGCGATATCGTATACTCACTGTCTGTGTGATAACGAACACCCAACTTCTCTACTAATCAGTTTCACAAAGCTAGTTTGTTAAACTCTTGTGTTCGAGAAATAGCCTTAGTGAGTGGATCCGCCCTGATGTTTCTTTTTATGTTTCTCTTAATCTCAAGTTCGCGGAGAAAGCCATCTCCTGAATCAAGTAATACCTGTCTTAGAATATGTCTGGATATCTTATGGGACCTAGTTCATAAATGAACTCCATATCCAAACTTCTTAGACTGTATAGATAACTGAACCTAATTAGTATCGCGCACCATGCCTCCCACAGTATCCTCTTGGACCATCTGTCCATAATACCGTCCCTCGTCACAGGGAAAACTGTAACTCTGACAATCACTCTGTCATCCATGTCACCTTTGAAGCTTGGAATGATAACTGTCACCCGAAGGAGGCTGCCGTCATCAAATCCGTAGAACATGCACTTATGTTCTAAAAATGCTTCCTTATATTTCTTCAGGATTGGATTAATATAAACTTATTGCATCTAGTGCAAAAACAACATCTAATGTGGTACTTGACATTTCACCTTCGACTCAATTGCCTAAGCAAGTGATCTTCCAATCATGTATGTCCCTTTCCTCTTTACTATGTAAGACACCTTTAGAGAGGGTGACTCCATCACCTGCAGGTACACCACCATGCCAGGAGTCATTTATTCTAAATACCTTTAGAATATTGTCAAAATACCCACATTGGGAAACTACCCAAATCCAGATCTAAAACCATAGATCTAGTAACCAGAATGTCAGATATTATATCCATGTCCTGTGTGAAGAAATAACTTTGTGACGACCACAGTACAACCGATCGTAGTATAGGAATTTTACTTCCTACTCTGTGTATGTCATCCAAATACCAGGACATCACACCCTACATCCTTCTCAATAGATCCATCCCCTATTATGATGAAGTCAAACCCATGACTGTCACATCAAAAATAGATGATCTATCTCTGATATATCTGCTCAAGTCTATAAATAGACATAAGCTCCTTGTCCACTTTGCTTCCGCTGCTCCCACTGACTACGACAACCCTCTGGCAGAATAATATATACGTCCACTTCTAAAGCTAGTTTAGAATGACGCTATACTTAACCTCCTGCCGGGTCTCATAGCCTGGAACAACAGTAGTGTCAAGTCTGGGTAAACAAGAACCTCCTTGTCACCGTCCTTGAGGCTACCGGAGTACCTCTCGGGTGTCTGAGGTTACCCACCATATCTACGGAGTAGCTAATGGAATGTCAAACCTGATTGAATATATAGGTCCTATTAAAATTTCCGTAATCGTTTGCGGTTCTGGAATCACTTCCAGTTCTACCATACTCCCACTACTGTTTTCTGAAAAAATCCATTTTACTAAAACTGTGGCGAGTCAAGAACAATATCACTATTGATCTTCCAGATGGTAGAAAATCAACCCTCGTCAAAGCCAGGGTCAACCCACAAACTGCCATTACAGAAACGTGCCTTGAGTTATCCAGTGTCAGGTTTTAAGCATAAGCTGGACAACTCCCTGTACTTTAACATCGTTAAGATATGAACCATTCTATATCCAATATAGAAACTTTGGCACTTATTTAATTGGAACCAGATTCAAATCATGCAGCTGTCTTCATTGCATATCAACTTAATGGAGAGAGGCTAATCAGCATTACTCAACTTAGGAATACATCCAATTATGAGTAACCTGAAAGAGAAAAAAGTTTCTCAAAACGATTACTATTAACTGAATACCAATCAAAAGAATCTACATCTTCGATTTCTTTGAAGAATCCCGATACTTGCGACACCTGGTTCTCTACTTTATTCTTATATCCACAACTTCTCAAAATCTAGACATTGTATTTCTACGAAACACTTGTCTAAAAAACTAGAGAAGTCATAAGTAAACAGAACATAGTACGAGGACCAACCCCTTTGTCCTGACGGACTCTGGACAACATACAATACCCTGTATAAGTCCGCTGAGTCAAATAACTCAAAACCTATGCATCGTAGGTTGAAAACTGTACTTATGGTTAAGAACTACTCCGTTGTTCAATGCTCCTTAGCCAATCGTCAACTGATATAGGTAAATGTCACAGACATAATTTCAAAAAGTTATATCCCACTTTATAAAAATAAACGTACAGATATATCATTTTGAAATTGGTGCACTACAACGGATATTCAAAACCAAATACATCCCGTCTGGCAAAAACTCAGGTGACTTCCTCAAATATCAACAATTACAACGAATTCCGATATAATGAAGATGATCACCATATTCCCAATAATCTACTCCCACTCATCATCTGTAAAACCATACAGATGTGAGAATCAAACCTGGTAAATACATCCTTTGGAGTAAGTATCTAATCGGGAAATCAGTTTTCCTTTAACAATGCACTGAAACATCAAAATGTATCATAGGGGTATTCTGGTATTCCTAGTAATGCCTCTTCCATAATCCAATTCATGACTTTAAACGTATATTTCTTTGCCATCTCTCCAAATCCCTTTATCTGTCTTTATTCATTTCCTTCTGTACACCTCTTTAGGCTAAGTGGTTTTCTTCCTTCCCTACCGTTCGGCACCACCCAATCGTTTGGAAGAAGACTATCCAGTAAGCATAATAGGTGTACTCTCCTAAACCAAGGAGTACTCGTAACTTGAGAGAAGGTGATGATAAAAGACAACTGAATAATACCTTATTCTATTTCTCCCGAACTGGGGAAAAAAGCAAAGGTGAAATAGGAGTGGCGATGAAGTACGCGGTTTTGGTCGTGAATGATAGCAGTCGCAATTTACTTTGCTCTCTTTCTAATCCCTTTATTTTGTCTTTAGTTATTACCTTCTGTACACCCTATTTAGGCTAATTGGTTTTCTTCATTCCCTACCTTTCGGCACCAGCCTATGCTTTGGAATAAGACTATCCAATAAGCGTAATAGGTGTACTCTCCTAAACTAAGGAGCCATCGCAACCTAAGAGAAGGTGATAATAAAAGACAACTGAATAAACCAATTCTATTTCTCTTGAACCTGGATCCATCCTCGAAGAAGTCCTTCCGAGTTCGTATATAACCATACGATGGATCTATCCAATGGAAGTGGATGTCCGTAGTAAAACGAGGTGTTCTGAGAAATGCAGAGGGTAAAAGTTGGAGCGGCAATGACTTATGCAACTTAAACAATCCAAAAGCCAGTATTTTAAGAAGGTTCGGTCAACTTGGTCACTGAGTCATAGTCTAGGGTCGGTCAAAGGTCGCTGCCAAAGAGAGAGAGAGAAAAGAAACACTCTGCGTGTACTCTAACCTAGATCAGAATGGTTATCACTTTATCTAATCAGGAAACCTCCCACTGTACCGTCAAATTCTCCTCCAAACCTTAAAAGAAGAATCAATTGGGATCACCCAAAGAGTAAACCAACTCATCAGTGAGAATCGGGATCCAACTATCATCGCATTATAACTTGATGGAAGCCACTCAAGTTATCACACTCCAGAAGGTATGCGCATGCCTTGCAAGTTTCAGTTTCTTTAGAAACTCCCGATGTGATTTTTACCTCATGCTCTTATGACCTTGACTTTAGTCAACAAATCATAAGTCACATGTCAAGTTCTACCCGTCATTATCCAGGTTGATTTGAACCCACCCGTACATACCCTTGACTTTAGTCAACAAGGTAATACGACTGTCCCAAACCAACGCATCTATCTATGCAACAGATGAATACCCAGCAGCTACCAAACACTATGCCTTGACTTTAGTCAACAAACATAGCTTGAATACTACTGACCATCCATAAGAAATGACGTAGGGCTACGGCTGGTTTTTGGCGAAAAACCTTTAACGTAATGAACTTGATCTCTTTGAAGGAACCTGATAGCTTTTTATAAAAATATAGTGACGAAAACCTTTGCTAAAGAGGTCACTCCCGGTGAAGGGATCTCGGCTCTTTCCTCATTGAATGAGGTGCAGGATATTCCAACTGAATACCGTGATGCAAAGCAACTTGTAATCGACTATAGTGAAGTTATTAACCTGACGCAATCTTCTGCCCAAGGGGTCATTCCCGGTGAAGGTATATCAGCCCTTGCCTCGTCGAATGAGGTGCAGGATATTCCAACCGAATACTGCTATGCATGACAAAAGGAAACGTCTTTGTAATAACACCTTTTAAAATTTGTTCCAACAACATCAAATATAGGTTTGTTTTATCCTTGCATTGATAAGAATCAATGCAGTCCCATCAATCAATCACACCAGAAAAGAACGAAAAATAAAATGTACGTATATACCATCCGCATTCGCCACTGGGTCCCGTCATCACCCGTTAGGTTACTTAACTAACGACAAAGTGGGGACTGGACTAGCGCAGGTGTAAAACATATACAATATCTAATAGTATATACACCAATATACAATAATCGCTCCAGGCGTGATAATAAGCAACATTACAAAAAAGTAATAAGCATCACAGAACAATACAGATAATCTGAGATCCCCGGGTTTCACAGAGCCGCTACTGAAACCCGACGTTTCCCTGGTCGTGTTGATAGCCTGTGCAATGAAACCTAGACCCCTATGGGTGCGGCAAGTTACCCGCCAAAACCTGAAGCGAGGCAGCCCCCTACAACAAAATGAATGGACCACCCGGCACTTCACGGAATCTGGTAACTTGAGCACCCCTCCTTGGGTCAACCTGTACCCCCTATGAGTGCGGCGAATAGTCTGCCAATTCTAGAGTGAGGCCCCTCTGCCTCTCAAAGCCATGAGATACGGACCCGTTGCTTTCCAGAACTCGGCTATCCGTGCACTCCGTCACGGGGTAAACCTAGTACAGAAATAAAAATATGTACAACGGGTACATCGACCTCAACCCGGTCGTGCCCCAAAAGAATATTATACAAACAGGCAGTGACGGCAGTCCACATATTGGACGCTTGACCAGCAATATCAAATGTACAAATAAATCCAAACTGCAATACCATTGCACACTGCTATCCACCACGACATATCCGCAACATCACAGCATAACACAGAACATCAACGCGAATGTCACGTTCGCAAATCCATCTAAAAGGA
Organism: Agapanthus africanus; assembly: GCA_030015575.1. Lineage (NCBI taxonomy): Eukaryota > Viridiplantae > Streptophyta > Magnoliopsida > Asparagales > Amaryllidaceae > Agapanthus > Agapanthus africanus. Next base: position 143,174,478 of record JASDDO010000029.1, on the reverse strand, counting down.
CTATAACAATTAGACGCAATTTACCGCTCAAATGACATTCCCGGTTGGAGATATAATGTAATAACTGCATACTAACAAGTTTAAAATTTCGATCGACAAAACTTCCCGAAGTGGGCCCCACGAACATCTGCTGTGCGGTAATAAAATATGGGCCAAAAAGAAATATTCCAAAAGCCACAATTTGCCATGTAGAACATACTGTAGAAATTTGGCTCACTGTTCTCACAAAAGCACGGCGGATCCGCGGCCAGACCCTGGTTTGGGCCGTGGATCCACGGCTGTTCTGTGGGATCACGTGACCAAATTTCACCAGTTTGCTTAGAAAAGCCTGCACAATTTTCTGTGATGCTCAAAATAATTTTTCGACCAGATTTAAAATCGACAGAAACTTTGTACAGAAAAATTGTAGTTTTCGAAAATCCGTTCGATCGATGTTTTAAACGCGTTAGCACAAGTTAGTAAAGTTTAATGGTGAGGCTCAGATACCACTGTAAGTACACGGTAGCATCCCGGCCGTCTAACAGACGCCAAATGCGGAACAAAAACTTTTTAGCTGGCGCTAACGTATACTATAACCCGGATTTGCCATTAAAGCTAAACTAACAAACTACAAAGTGGGTTGAAATGTTATACCGAACGATCTGAGTCCTTCGGTCTTCAACCATCATCCCACGCTTTGTTGCGGCTGCTCCGATCTCCTGAATCTCCAGTCTTCTCGTCTAGGTGGCACCACGTCGACGGATCTATAAACGGGCTCCCGCCTCTGAACCGAGGCAACTCGATCATCATGTTTGCTGAAAGAGATAACCAAGATTGATGTAGAGAATGAGTAGAACATTTTGTCTCGCTTCGTCCAAAGCTATGGACGAACGGTTAATGAAGTTGCCTTTTGGAATCGGGTAAATGAGAAATGAGCATACAAATTTTCATGAACCAAAATCTATCATCTTTTTTAACCAAGTGAGAGAGTGAGAAAAGGAGGGGAGGGCCGGCCACATATAGAGGAGGGGGTGAGGGTAGGAGTAAGGGAAGGTAACCATAAGCAAAGCTTATCACAACATTAATGGAATCAATGAGTCTAACACCTCACCCAAAACAATTAATGCAAATGGTGACACAATAATCCTAGTCATCAACCATTAATGCAAAATGGTGACTCACAATCCTAGTCACTAAAACTAGAACCATCCACACTCATGACTCACTCTCAAGAAAAGATAAATCCGCATTTAACCGAATGTTTAATACGGGTGATAGAAAAATGGAAACTGGCAACTTCCAAAAGCGATCCCGAAACGAATTTCAGGATAACCCCGTAACAGTATAAACATACCCGCATTTGTATTACGACCGAATACAAATGCAACTGAGACAAAGATATTGAATCTACACAGAATAATACTCAGATCCGGCTTAAACCAAAGCCCACCAGTATTATCTTCCTGAAATATGACACGTGCGTAAACGCACGTGCATTTTCCAAACCCTGCCATAAAACCATACGGCCTCTACAACGTTTCGCCCGAACTTGGGAAACTGTGTGTGGGGGACTCTAATGACTCATCAACACACTGGCACTGGTATAACCTCTAGCACGTCAGAGGTACCAGCTGTACGTAATGGTTGCCTATGTATTGATTGGAAGGGAAGCTGACGAGCAAACTCATCCAGAAACCCTACTGAGCCTGACAGTGACAATATCCGTACAGTCCTGTCCGTTCGTCTAAGAGTATCGCATATCGAGTCTAGGGGGTGGATAAAGTCAGACCCCTAATAACGCGATAATTCGTGTCGGTATGAAGCCCATCACCTCCTGAGAAACTACTGATCCAAATCAGTAATTCTACACTATCTCGGCGGAGGATTTCTAGTGATGACCACCCGTGCACTGTGCGACATCAACCCCCAATACCGGGAGAGACGAATCCCTGACGATCCGCTCACTGCCTCCATGTGGCTCGGGACTGTACCCAACTAAAACCTGTTTGCACGTCTCCTTTGAGCGTGGTAGGGTAGTAATCAAAGCACAGTGGGAACTCACACGAGACAAATGACGATCTCAGGTCGACAAACTAACCTGTACACATGTCACCTGGGAACTGCTATCTGACGATATATATAATACCAACTAGCATGTTCCCGGCGAGTCCTATCCGGTGTACTCAATGAGCACCTGTATACATCTTAGGTTAACTAACTGACACCAATGGCTTGTGAGACCGGCCACCGCCCCTCGTCGGGGTCTCGACTGTATACATTAGTCTACTCTGGAGTATCGATGCCCTGTCTCGAAACTCCCACGACTAGGGACACTTTAAGGATGTGCTTACAGACCCCAGCTCCTATGTATATGATCGCCATCATACCGCTGGCTGTCAAGCAAGAATCCTATGGGCTCTATCAACATGCAATAGTGAACTAAAGCATGTATACGATGATAAAGACAAACCAGATAGCTTACTATCATCTCGAGTAAGACAGTCATATCGGTATAGGTCGTCCCTCAATCATTGCAATCACGTACCTGTGATCCAATAATTGACTTAGAGGGCATTATATCCAACAGATTGCCTGGATGCAATGGTAGTACAGTTTGGTATTATTTGTACATTTGATATTGCGGGGCGAGCGTCCGACATGTAGACTGCCGTCACTGCCTGTTTGTATATTATTCTTTTGGGGCACGACCGGGCTGAGGTCGATGTACCCGTTGTATATATTTTACTTTCTGTACTAGGATTACCCTGCGGTGGGGTGCACGGACAGCCGGGTTCTAGAGGGCAACGGGCCCGCATCTCATGGCTTTGAGACGGAGGGGGCTTCACTCTAGAATTGGCCGGCTATTCGCCGCACTCGTAAGGTGTATAGGTTGACCCAAGGAGGGGTGCTCAAGTTACCGTATTCCGTGAAGTGCTGGGTGGTCCATTCACTTTGCTATAGGGGGCGCCTTGCTTCATGTTTTGGCGGATAACTTGCCGCGCCCGTTGGGGTCTAGGATTTTGTTGCACCGGCTATCCACACGACCAGGAGAACGTCGGGTTTCAGTAGCGGCTCTATGAAACCCGGGGATCCCAGATTATCTGTATTGTTCTGTGATGCTTATTACATTTCTGTGATGTTGCATTTTTATCACGCCATGAGCGAATATTATATATTGCTATATATATACTAGTAGAAGTTGTATATGTTTTATACCCGTCCTAGTCCAGTCCCCGCTCTGTCGTTAGTTAAGTAACCTAACTGGTGATGACGGGACCTAGTGGCGAATGCGGATGGCATATACGTACATCATATTTTTGTTCTTTTGTGGTGTGATTAATTGATGGGACTGCATTGATTCGGATCAATGCAAGCTAAACAAACCTATTCTGATGTTGTTGGAATATTTTTCAAAAAGCTGTTATTGCAAGGACATTCTCTTTTGTTTTGCACAGTGGTATTCGGTTATGAATATTCAACACCTCAGTCGACGAGGCAAGGGCCGAAATCCTTTCACTGGGAGTGACTATTTGGACAGAAGTTTGCGTCAGGGTAATAACTTCTCTATAGCCGATTGCCTTTTTGCTTTGCATCATGGTATTTAGTTGGAATATCCTGCACCTCATTCTACGGGGAAAGAGCCGAGATCCCTTCACCGGGAGTGACCTCTTTAGCAAAGGTTTTCGCCACTATATTAATAAAAAGCTATCCTGTTCTTTCAACGATATCAAGTTCATTACGTTAAAGGTTTTTCGCCAAAAACCATTCGTAGCCTTCCGTCATTTTAGAAAGGTAGCACTTAGTATTCATGCTATGTATGTTGGCCTTCGTCAAGGCATAGTGTATGGTAGCTATTTGTTACTTTTCTGCAGCATAGATAGATGCGTTGGTTTGGGACAGTCGTACTACTATTTTAGCCTTCGTCAAGGGTATGTACGGGTGGGTTCAAATTAACCTGGATAATGACGGGTAGAACTTGACATGTGACTTATGATATGTTGGCCTTCGTCAAGGTCATAAGAGCATGGGGTAAAAATCGCATCGGGAGTTTCTAAAGAAACTGAAACTTGCCAGATATGCGCATACCTTCTGGAGTGTGATAACGTGAGTGGATTCCATTACGTTATCATGTGATGATAGTTGGATCCCGATTCCCACTGATGAGTTGGTTTACTCCTCGGGTGATCCCGACTAATTCTTCTTTCAGGTTTGGAGGAGAATTTGAGGTTACAGTGGGAGGTTTCCTGATTAGATAAATTGATAACCATTCTGATCTAGGTTAGAGTGCACGCAGAGTGTTTCTTTTCTCTATCTCTCTTTGGCAGCGACAGCCCGACCCTAGATTATAACTCAGTAACCAAGTTAACCGAACTTTCTTAAACACTGGCTTTTGGATTGTCTGAGTTGCATACCTCATTGCCACTCCTACTTTTACCCTTTTCTCCAGAACACCCCGTATTACTATGAACATCCACTTCCATTAGATAAAACCATCGTATGGTTATATACGAACTCGAAGGAACTTGTTCCAGATTCGAGGATGGTTTCCGGTTCTGGAGAAAATGAATAGGACTATTCAGTTGTCTTTTCCTTTTACCTTCTCTCAGGGTGCGAGTATTGCTTGGATTAGGACGGTACACCTATTATGCTTAGTGGATAGTCTTCTTCAAAACCATAGGCAGGTGCTGAAAGGTAGGGAATGAAGAAAACCATTTAGCCTAAAAAGGTGTACAGAAGGTATTAAGCAAAGACAAATAAAGGGATTAGTAAGAGGGCAATGTAAACTGCGACTGCTATTCACGACCAAACCAAGTATTTTATCACCACTCCTACTTCACCTTTGTATTTCTCCAGAACACTCTGTATCACTAGAAGATCCACAGTTTATTGGATACTCGATCGTATGGTTATATACGAACTCGAAGGAACTTGTTCCAGTTCGGGGATGGATTCTGGTTCAGGAGAAATAGGAATAAGGTTTTATTCTGTTGTCTTTTATCTTTATCTTCTCTCGGGTTGCGAGTGCTCCTAGGATTAGGACAGTACACCTATTACACTAATTGGATAGTCTTCTTCTAAACCATAGGCTGGTGCCGAACGGTAGGGAAGGAAGAAAACCATTTGGCCTAAAGGTGGTGTACATAAAGTAATGACTAAAGACATATAAAGGGATTTGGAGAGACGTCAAAGAAATATACAGTTATAGTTGTGAATCCGATAATGGAAGAGGCATTACTAGGAATACCCGGATACCCCTTCGAAACATTTATATGTTTCAGTTTCACTGTGTATTGTTAAAAGAAAACTGATTTCCCAATTAGTCCTTGCTCCAGGGTATGTATTTACCATGTTTGATTCTCACATCTGTATGGTTTTACAGATGATGAGTGGGAGTAAGTTATTGGGAATTGGGTGATCATCCTCATTATATCGGGATTCGTTGTAATTGGTGATATTTGAGGAAATCGCCTGGGTTGTTTTGCCGGACGGCAAATATTTGGTTTTGAATATCCGTTGTTATGCACCAATTTCAAATTGATATATCTGTACATTTATTTTTATAATGTGAGATATAACTTTTTGAAATTATGTCTATGACATTTACCTATATCAATGGATGGTTAGGTAAGGAGAATTAAACAGCGGTGTAATTCTTCTAAGCCATAAGTACAGTTTTCAACCTATGACACACAGGGAGTGAGTTATTCAACTCAGCGGACTTATACAAAGTATATTGTATGTTGTCCCGTGTCCATTTGGACAGAGGTGTTGGTACTCGTACTGTATTCTGTTTACTTGTGACTTCTCTAGTTCTTAGACTTGTGTTTCGTAGAAATGCAAGGTCTAAGTTTTGAAAAGGTATAGGTATAAGAATAATGTAGAGAAGCAGGTGTTGCAAGTATCAGGATTCTTCAAGGTGATCGAAAATATAGATACTTGTGTATGGTATTCAGTTGATAGTAATGATTTGGAGAAACTTGTTTCGCTTTCAGGTTACTCATATCTGGATGCATTCCTAAGTTGAGTAACGCTGATCGGGCTCCTTCCATTTAGTTAACATGCACTGGAGACAGCTGCATGATTTGAATCTGGTTCCAATTAAATCAGTGCCTCTAATTCTATATTGGATATAGAATAGTTCATATCTTAACATTGTTGAGGTACGGGGAGTTGTCCGGCTTATGCTTAAAACCAGAATCTGGATAACTCAAGGCACGTTTCTGTAATGGCTGTTTGAGGGTTGACTTTCTACCATCTGGAAGATCAATAGTGATACTGTTCTTGACTCACCACAGTTTTAATAAAAATGTTTTTTTTCAGAAAACAGAAGTGGGAGTATGGTAGAACTGGAAGTGATTCCAGAACCGCAAACGATTACTGAAAATTTAGTAGGACCTAAAGATTCAATCTGGATTGACATTCTATTGGCCACTCCACAGATATGGTGGGTAGCCTCAGGCACCCGAGAGGTACTCCGGTAGCCTCAAGGACGGTGATAGGGAGGTTCTTGTTTACCCAGACTTGACACTACAGTTGTTCCAGGCTATGAGACCCAGCAGGAGGATGAGTATAGCGTCGTTCTAAACTAGTTTTAGAAGTGTACGTGTATATGACTCTGCCAGAGGATTGTAGCAGTCAATGGGAGCAGCGGAAGCATAGTGGATAAGTAGCTTATGTCTATTTATGGACTAAGGCAGATATAGCGGAGATAGATCATCTATTTTTGATGTGATAGTCATAGGTTTGACTTCATCAGAATAGGGGATGGATCTGTTAAGAAGGTAGTAGGGTGTGATGTCCTGGTATTTGGATGACATACACAGAGTAGGAAGTGAAATTCCTATACTACGATCGGTTATACTTTGGTTGTCACACAGTGTTTTCTCCACATAGGATATAGATATAATATCAGACATTCTGGTTACTAGATCTATGGTTTTAGATCTAGATTTAGGTAGTTTCCTAATCTAGGTACTTAGACAGCATTCTACAGGTGTTTTAGAATGGACGACTCCTGGCACGGTAGTGTACTTGTAGGTAATGGAGTCACCCACTCTAAAGGTGTCTTACAGACTAAAGGGGAGAGGGATGTGTATGATTGGAAGATCACTTTCTTAGGCAATTGAGTCAATCATGAGATGTAAAGTACCACACTAGACGTTGTTTTTTGTACTAGATGCAATAAGTTGATATTATTCCTATCCTAGAGAAACATTCGGAAGCAGTTTTAGAACATAAGTGGATGTTATAGGGATATGATAACAACCGTCTCTTTTAGGAGATAGTTATCATTCCAGGCTTCCAAGGTGACCTGGATGACAGAATGGCTGTCAGAGTTGTAGTTTTCCAACTGACGAGGGGCAGTAGTTTGGACAGGTGATCCAAGGGGATACTGAGGGAGGCATGGCGCAGGATACTGATTAAGCTCAGTTGATGATAGAGTCTAAGAAGTTTGGATTTGGAGTTCATTTATGAACTAGGTCCCATCAGACATCCAAACATATTCTAAGACAAGTATTGCTCATTTCGGGAGATGTCTTTCTCCGCGAACTTGAGATAAAGAGAGACATAGAAAGAAACATCAGGGCGGATCCACTCACTGAGGCTATTCCTCGAACGCAATAGTTTCGCAAACGGGATTAGTGAAACTGATTAGTAGAGGAGTTGGGTGTTCAGTATCACACGGGCTGTGAGTATATGACATCGTAATAATTAGCCTTGAGTGCAAGTGGGAGATTGTTGGATATAGTGCCCTCAGAGTCAATTATTGGATCACAGGCATGTGATTGCAATGATTGAGGGAGGACCTATACCGGTAGGACAGTCTTACTCAAGATGATAGTATGCTATCTGGTTTATCTTTATCATCGTGTACAGCTTCAGGTGACATTACAGGTCACTATTACACATTGATAGAGCCCTTAGGATTCTTACTTGACTACCAGCAGTATGATGGCGATCATATACGTGGGAGCTGGGGTCCATAAGCAAATCCTTAAAAGGTCCCTAGTCATGAGAGTTTCGAGACAGGGCATCGATTCTCCAGAGTAGACTAGTGTATACAGTCGAGACCCCGACGAGGAGCGGTGGCCGGTCTCACAAGCCACTGGTGTCAGTTGGTTCACCTAAGATGTATACAGGTGCTCATTGGGTTATGAGTACACCGGACAGGACTCGCCGGGAACATGCTAGTTGGTATTATACCTGACGTCAGATAGCAGTTCCCTGGTGACATGTGTACAGGTTAGTTCATCGACCTGAGATCGTCATTTGTCTCGTGTGAGTTCCTACTGTGCTTTGATTACTCCCCTACCACGGCTCAAAGGAGTCATGCAAACAGGTTTTAGTTGGGTACTGTCCCGAGCCACATGGAGGCAGTGAGTGGATCGGCAGGGGTTTCGTCTCTCCCGGTATTGGGGGTGAGATCGCGCTGTGTCTAGGAGAGCCATTACGCGAAGTCCTTGGCCAAGGCAGGAAAATTTACTGGTAGGTATTCCAGTAGTATCTCAGGGTGTTCTGGGCTACACTCCGACACGACTTGTACCACTTTTGGGGGTCAGACTTTTACCAACCCCCTAGGCCCGACATGCGATGCTCATAGACGAACGGACGGACTGTACGGATATTGTCACTGACAGGCTCAGTAGGGTGTCAGGATGAGTTCGCTCATCGACCTCCCTTTTGGTCAATACCTGGTAGCCCGTTACGTACGGCTAGTACCTCTGACGTGCTAGTGGTTAAATCCACAGCCAAAGTATTGACGAGTTTTTGGAATCCCCCACAGACAGTTTCTCAAGTTTCGGGCGAAACGTTGTAGAGGCCGTATGATATATGGCAGGGTTCGATCATATACGTGCAGTAGTGCACGGATCATGATCGGACGGATCATACTAGTGGGCTTTAGTTTAAGCCGGATCCTAATATTAGATTTGTTGGATTACTTTAGTCTCATCGCATTCGCATTCAGTCGGAATGCGGATACAGTTATGTATATACAGGTGAGGGGTATCCTTGTGATCCGTCACGAGTTTATTTTAGTAGATTCCATTCTCTTTTTATTGTTGCAAACATTTGGATTAATATTTGCATATGGAAATAATGAGCTCAATATCATGATTAGGAGCACTAATTGTGACACATGCACAAGTGATGAGTCATGGTCTCTTTACTTGTGCATATGTCACATTATGTGATTGTTTTGTGGATGAAATGAGAGGGAGAGAGAGAATGGGCAGCCATAAGATCATGGTTAGCTCTTGTATTTCTTTCTCACTCTCTCACTCTCATTATCATCTGACAACAAAAGAAAAAGAAAGGAAAACTTCTTCTTCTTCCTCTTCTTTGTTGAGCTCATTATCTCCACACTAATGGCATCCATTAAATCCTCAAGAGTCAAAGTGATGACACACATTCTCTACTTCACCTTGGATACGTCGGCTAGCAAACTTCGTGTCCGAGCTACTTCGGACGAAGCTGGAGCCCGTAAAAAGACTCGATGATGTGGTGCCCTTTCCGACAAGGAGATCGAGACCGGAGATGCCGCGAGGAGCTTGGGATGGTAGCCAAAGATCGAAGGACACGGATCGATCGGTATAGCCTTTCCAACCCTTTCTCTAGTTGCTAGTTGTACGTTAATGCTTCGATACGGGATTAAAGTATACGATAGCGCCGGTTTCTAGTTTTGAAAAAGTTTTCGTTTCCGCATTTTGGCCTCGGACAGACGGCCGGGGCGCTACCGTAGACTTACACTGAGTTGCCTATTTCCTTCTGGGGTTATACGCTTGAGACATCAGCATACCTATTGAATCAAGTTCCATCTAAATCTGTACCTACCACAACATTGTAAGTGCACGGCGGCGTCCCGGCCGTCGATCCGACGCCGGAATGCGGAAACGAAAAACATTGCAAACTAGCAAACCGGCACCACCACGCACTTTTAACCCGGATCGGGCCATTAACCTAGCTACTAGCAAACTAAAAGATGGGTGAAGAGATATACCAAGCGATCCGTGTCCTTCGGTTTTCGTCACCACTCCGATCTCCCACGGAATCTCCATCCGTCACCTCCTCGTCGGAAAGGGCACCACATCGCCGGGTTCTTTTACGGGCTCCCATCTCTGGACCGAGGCAACTCGGGCGCGAAGTTGGCTAGCCGACGCGTCCAAGATTTGCTGTAGATGTAGTGTAGTAGGCTATGTCTCTTTGGGGTTTAAATTACCATTGATGGAGGTGAAGAAATAATCTTTGAAGAGAGGTTTGTGATTTTTGGTAGCAAGCATAGAATAAATATAAGATGAATGAATTTTTCTCTCACACAAATAAAACCCCTCCCTCCCTCTAGTGTGGCCGGCCATATATGGAATGGTGGAGGATCAAAAGGAATCTTAATCAAGAGAAGAAAAAGATATTAATCAAAAGAAAAATGGTCACCACATTTCTAATCCAAATCAACTCCTCATCTTTTCCATTTCTAATCTCATAAATGCTAGGATTGATTCAAAAGGAATCTCATGATGACGAAGCCACAAATGCAAGAAACCCCTCCACAATAAGTAATTTGCACAATTGCAAACTGGCAATTTCAGAAAACTGATCCCGTAATAAATTACAGGAAAACCCCGCGACTGCATATACATGCCCACATTTGTATTCCCACTGAACATAAATGCAAAGAGACAAAAACTAAACTGTCTAATACTAGGATCCGGCTTAAACCAAAGCCCGCTAGTAAAATCCCGTCCGATCATGATCTGTGCAATACCGCACGTATCTGATCGAACCCTGCCATATCTACATACGGCCTCTACAGCGTTTCGCCCGAAACTTGAGTAACTGTGTGTGGTGGACTCTAAAGACTCGTCAATACTATGGCTGTGGATTTAACCACTAGCACGTCAGAGGTATAAGCCATACGTGACGGGCTACCAGCTATTGACCAAAGGGACGTCGATGAGGGAACTCATCCTGACACCCTACTGAGCCTGTCAGTGACAATATCCGTACAGTCCGGTCCGTTCGTCTATGAGCATCGCATGGCGGGCCTAGGGGGTTGGTAAAAGTCAGACCCTTAATAGCGGTACAAGTCGTGTCGGAGTGTAGCCCAGAACACCCTGAGATACTCCTGGAATACCTACCAGTAAATCTCCTGCCTTGGCCAAGGACTTTTCATGTACCGGCTCTCTTAGACACAGCGCGACCTCACCCCTAATACCGGGAGAGACGAACCCCTGCAGATCCGCTCACTGCCTCGATGTGGCTCGGGACTGTACCCAACTAAAACCTGTTTGGACGTCTCCTTTGAGCGTGGTAGGGTAGTAATCTAAGTACAGTGGGAACTCACACGAGACAAATGACGATCTCAGGTCGATGAACTAAACTGTACACATGTCACCAGGGAACTGCTATCTGACGTCAGGTATAATACCAACTAGCAGGCTCCCAGCGAGTCCTGTCCGGTGTATTCATAACCCAATGAGCACCTGTATACATCTGAGGTGAACCAACTGACACTAGTGGCTTGTGAGACCGGCCACCGCCCCTCATCGGGGTCTCGACTGTATACACTAGTCTACTCTGGAGAATCGATGCCCTGTCTCGAAACTCCCACGACTAGGGACCTTTTAAGGATTTGCTTATGGACCCCAGCTCCCACGTATATGATCGCCTTCATACTGCTGGTAGTCAAGCAAGAATCCTAGGGGCTCTATCAACGTGTAATAGCGACTCATAAGGTCACCTAAAGCAGTACACGATGATAAAGATAAACCAGATAGCATACTATCATCTCGAGTAAGACTGTCCTACCGGTATAGGTCCTCCCTCAATCATTGCAATCACGTGCCTGTGATCCAATAATTGACTTTGAGAGCACTATATCCAACAATCTCCCACTTGCACTCAAGGCTAACTATTGCGATATCGCATACTCACAGTCCGTGTGATACCGAACACCCAACTCCTCTACTAGTCAATCTTACAAAGCTCATTTGCGAAACTATTGCGTTCGAGGAACAGCCTCAGTGAGTGGATCCGCTTTGATGTTTCTTTCTATGTCTCTCTATATCTCAAGTTCGTGGAGAAAGCCATCTCCCGAAATGAGCAATACCTGTCTTAGAATGTCTGGATGTCTGATGGGACCTAGTTCATAAATGAACTCCAAATCCAAACTTCTTAGACTGTATCGTCAACTGAAGTTAATCAGTATCCTGCGCCATGCCTCCCTCAGTATCCGCCTGGACCACCTGTCCAAAATACTGCCCCTCGTCAGAGGGAAAACTATGACTCTGACAGTCACTCTGTCATCCAGGTCACCTTGGAAGCCTGGAATGATAACCGTCTCCTAAAGGAGGCTGCCGTTATCAAATCCCTAGACCATCCACTTATGTCCTAAAACTGCTTCCAATCGTTTCTCCAGAATTGGATTAATATCAACTTATTGCATCTACTGCAAGAACAACATCTGGTGTGGTACTTGACATCTCATGATTGACTCAATTACCTAAGCAAGTGATCTGCCAATCATGCACATCCCTCTCTACTTTAGTCTGTAAGACACCTTTAGAGAGGGCGACTACATTACCTGCAGGTACACTACCGTGTCAGGAGTCGTCCATTCTAAATACTCATAGAATGCTGTCTAAGTACCCAGATTGGGAAACCACCTAAATCTAGATCTAAAACCATAGATCCAGTAACCAGAATGTCTGATATAATATCCAAGTCCCATGTGGAGAAACTACTGTGTGACAACCAATGTATAACTGACCGTAGTATAGGAATATCACTTCCTACTCTCTGTATGTCATCCATATACCAGGACATCACACCCTACAACATTCTTAACAGATCCATCCCCTATTCTGATGAAGTCAAACCTATGAATGTCACATCAGAAATAGATGATCTATCTCTGCTGTATCTACTTTAGTCTATAAATAGACATAAGCCACTTGTCCACCAATGCTTCCGCTGCTCCCACTGACTATGACAACCCTCTGGCAGAGTCATATACACGTGCACTTCTAAAGCCAGTTTAGAACGACGCTATACTCATCCTCCTGCCGGGTCTCACAGTCTGGAACAACAGCAATGGAAAGTCTGGATAAACAAGAACCTCCCTGTCACCGTCCTTGAGGCTACCGGAGTACCTCTCGGGAGCCTGAGGTTACCCACCATACCTGCGGAGTGGCCAATGGAATGTCAAACCAGATTGAATCTTTAGGTTCTTTATCAAATCTTCAGTAATCGTTTGCGGTTCTGGAATCACTTCCAGTTCTACCATACTCCCACTACTGTTTTTTGAAAAAATCCATTTTTATTAAAACTGTGGTGAGTCAAGAACAATATCACTATTGATCTTCCAGTTGGTAGAAAATCAACCCTCGTCATAGCCCGGGTCAACCCACAAACAGCCATTACGGAAACGTGCCTTGAGTCATCCAGAGTCCGGTTTTAAGCATAAGCTGGACAACTCCCCGTACCTTAACAATGTGAAGATATGAACTGTTCTATATACAATATAGAAACAGAGGCACTGATTTAATTGAACCAGATTCAAATCATGCAGCTGTCTCCAGTGCATGTCAACTAAATAGAAGGAGGCCGATCAGCGTTACTCAACTTAGGAATACTTCCAATTATGAGTAACCTGAAAGAGAAGCCAGTTCTCTTAATCATTACTATCAACTGAATACCATTCACAAGTATCTACATCTTCGATCACCTTAAAGAATCCCGATACTTGCAATACCCGGTTCTCTACTTTACTCATATACCAATAACTTCTCAAAACTCAGACCCTGTGTTTCTACGAAACACCTGTCTAAAACTAGAGAAGTCATAAGTAAACCGAATATAGTACGAGTACCTACCCCTCTGTCCTAATGGACACTGGACAATACACAAAACTCTGTATAAGTCCCTTGAGTCAAATGACTCATTCACTGTGTGTCGTAAGTTGAAAACTGTACTTATGGTTAAGAAGAATTACACCACTGTTCAATGCTCCTTACCTAACCATCTACTGATATAGGTAAATGTCACGGACATAATTTCAAAATGGTATATCTCACTCTATGAAAATAGACGTACAGATATATCAATTTGAAATTAGTGCATAACAACGGATATTCAAAACCAAATATTTGCCGACCGGCAAACAACCCAGGTGACTTCCTCAAATATCACCAATTACAACGAATTCCGATATAATGAGGATGATCACCCAATTCCCAATAACTTACTCCCACTCATCATCTGTAAAACCATACAGATGAGAGAATCAAACCTGGTAAATACATACCCTGGAGCAAGTGTCTAATTTGGGAAATTAGTTTTCTTTTAACAGTACACAGTGAAACTGAAACATTGAAATGTTTCGATGGGGTATCCCGGTATTCCTAGTAATGCCTCTTCCATTATCCAGATTCACAACTGTAACCGTATATCTCTTTTCCATCTCTCCAAATCCCTTTATATGTCTTTAGTCATTACCTTCTGTACACCCCTTTAGGCCAAATGGTTTTCTTCCTTCCCTACCGTTCGGCACCAGCCTATGGTTTGGAAGAAGACTATCCAATAAGCATAATGGGTGTACTGTCCTAATCCTAGGAGCACTCGCAACGCGATAGAAGGTGAAGATAAAAGACAAGCGAATAAACCTTATTCCTATTTCTCCTGAACCAGAATCCATCACCGAACTGGAACAAGTTCCTTTCGTGTTCGTATATAACCATACGATGGAATATCCAATAAACTGTGAATCTTCGTAGTGATACGGAGTGTCCTGGAGAAATACAAAGGTGAAGTGGGAGTGGTAAGGAAATACTTGGTTTGGTCGTGAATATCAGTCGCAATTTACTTTGCTCTCCTTCTAATCCCTTTCTTTGTCTTAACTTAATACCTTCTGTACACCGTTTAGATTAATTGATTTTCTTCATTCCCTACCGGTCGGCACCTGCCTATGGTTTGGAAGAAGACTATCTAACTTGCATAATAGGTGTACTGTCCTAATCCAAGGAACACTCGTAACCTGAGAGAAGGTAAAAGGAAAAGACAACTGAATAGTCCTATTCGTTTTCTCCAGAACCGGAAACCATCCTCGAATAAATTCCTTCGAGTTCGTATATAACCATACGATGGTTTTGTCCAATGGAAGTGGACGTTCGTAGTAATACAGGGTGTTCTGGAGAAAAGGATAAAGGTAGGAGTGGCAATGAGGTCTGCAACTCTGACAATCCAAAAGACAGTGTTAAGAAGGTTCGGTCAACTTGGTCACTGAGTCATAGTCTAGGGTCGGGTCAATGGTCGCTGCCAAAGAGAGAGAGAAAAGAAACACTCAGCGTGCACTCTAACTTAGATCAAAATGGTTATCACTTTATCTAATCTGGAAACCTCCCACTGTAACGTCAAATTCTTCTCCAAACCTGAAAGAAGAATTAGCCGGGATCACCCGAGGAGTAAACCAACTCATCAGTGGGAATCGGGATCCAACTATCATCGCATGACAACGTGACGGAATCCTCTCACATTATCACACTCCAGAAGGTATGCGCATATCTGGAAAGTTTCAGTTTCTTTAGAAACTCCCGATGTGGATTTTTGCCCCATGCTCTTATGACCTTGACTTTGGCCAGCAAATCATAAGTCACATATCAAGTTCTACCCGTCGTTCTTCAGGTTGATTTGAACCCACCCATACAAGCCCTTGACTAGGGCCAACAAGGCTATACGACTGTCCCAAACCAATGCATCTATTTAAGCAGCATATGAACACCCAATAGCTACCAAACACTGTGCCTTAACTATGGCCAACAAACACAGCTTGAATACTATTGACTATCCATATGAAATGACGGAGGGCTACGAATGGTTTCTGGCGAAAACCTTTAACGTAATGAACTTGATATCGTTGAAGGAACCGGATAGCTTTATAAAAATATAGTGACGAAAACCTTTACTAAAGAGGTCACTCCCGGTGAAGGGATCTCGGCTCTTTCCCCGTAAGATGGGGTGCAGGATATTCCAACTGAATACCACGATGCAAAGCAAAAGTAATCGGCTATAGTGAAGTTATTGCCCTGACGCAAACTTCTGTCCAAGGGGTCACTCCCGGTGAAGGGATCTCGGCCCTTGCCTCGTCGACTGAGGAGCAGGATATTCCAACTGAATACCACGATGCAAAACAAAAGAGAACGCCTTGAAATAACAGCTTTTCGAAAAATGTTCCAACAACATCAGAATAGGTTTGTTTATCTTGCATTGATCTGAATCAACGCAGTCCCATCAATTGATCACACCAATAATGAACGAAAATAATGGCGTACGTATATGCCATCCGCATTCGCCACTGGGTCCCGTCATCACCCGATAGGTTAGCTAACTAACGACAGAGCGGGGTCTGGACTAGCGCGGATGCAAAACATATACAACATCTACTAGTATATATATCAATATATAATATTCGCTCAAGGCGTGATAAAAATGCAACATCACAGAAATGTAATCAGCATCACAGAACAATACAGATATCTAGGATCCCCGGGTTTCATAGAGCCGATACTGAAACCCGACGTTCCCCTGGTCGTGTGGGTAGCCTGTGCAATGAAATCCTAGACCCCTACGGGCGCGGCAAGTTACCCGCCAAAACCTGAAGCGAGGCAGCCCCCTTCTGCAACGTGAATGGACCACCCAGCACTTCACGGAATCCGGTAACTTGGGCACCCCTCCTGAGTCAACCTGTACCCCCTACGAGTGCGGCGAATAGCCCGCCAATTCTAGAGTGAAGCCCCCTCCGTCTCAACGCCATGAGATGCGGGCCCGTTGCCCTCTAGAACCCGGCTATCCGTGCACCCCTCCGCGGGGTAATCCTAGTACAGAAAGTAAAATATACATACAACAGGTACATCGACCTCGACCCGGTCGTGCCCTAAAAGAATAATACAAACAGGCAGTGACGGCAGTCCACATGTCGGACGCTCGCCCCGCAATATCAAATGTACATATAAAACAAAACTGTACTAATATTGCATCCAGGCTATCCCCCATGACCAATCCGCAACATCACAGCACAACACAGAACATCAACGTGAATATCACGTTCGCAAATCAGTCTAAAAGGGCTATAGCAGATAGACCGGATTTACCGATCAAATGACATTCACGGTCGCAGATATAATGTAAATACTGTGAACTAGCATGTTTAAAATATCCGATCGAACAAATTTATCAAAGTGGGCCCCAAGCACTACTGTAGCACTCATAGAAAATCTGGGCCCAAAAAGAATATCCCAAAACCCCTATTTCCAACTCAGAAGCCCTCTGTAGAATTTTGATGCACTGAAAAGTAAATACTGCGGCGGAACCGCGGCCCAAGCATGGGTTTGGCCGCGGTTCCGCGGTCGTATAGTGCGTTCACGTGATCAAATTTCTACAGAGGTCTTAGAATTCTCTGCACATCATTCTGAAACAAACTGAAAAATTTTTGGAGCCCAAAAAATTTCGACAGAAACTCGATGCACTAAAAATACGGTTTTTGGGATTTTGTTCGATCGAAGTTCTAAACATACTAGAGCAAGCTAGGCTAAGTTAATGGCGTGTCTCTGATACCAATGTAAGTGCACGGCGGCTCCCCGGCCGTCGATCCGACTCCGGAATGCGGAAACGAAAAACTTTGCAAACTAGCAAACCGGCACAACCGCGCACTTTTAACCCGGATCGGGCCATTAACCTTGCTACTAGCAAACTAAAAGATGGGTGAAGAGATATACCAAGCGATCCGTGTCTTTCGGTCTTCTTCTCCACTCCTATCTCCCGCGGAATCTCCGTCCGTCACCTCGTCGTCGGAAAGGGCACCACATCGCCGGGTTCTTTTACGGGCTCCCACCTCTGGACCGAGGCAACTCGGGCGCGAAGTTGGCTAGCCGACACGTCCAAGATTTGCTGTAGATGTAGTGTAGTAGGCTATGTCTCTTTGGGGTTTAAATTACCATTGATGGAGGTGAAGAAATAATCTTTGAAGAGAAGTGTGTGATTTTTGGTAGCAAGCATAGAATAAATATGAGATGAATAAATTTTTCTCTCACACAAATAAAACCCCCTCCCTCCCTCTAGTGTGGCCGTCCATATATGGAATGCTGGAGGATCAAAAAGAATCTTAATCAAGAGAAGAAAAAGAGATTAATCAAAAGAAAAATGGTCACCAAATTTCTAATCCAAATCAACTCCTCATCTTTTCCATTTCTAATCTCATAAATGCTAGGATTGATTCAAAAGGAATCTCATGATGAGGAAGCCACAAATGCAAGAAACCCCTCCACAATAAGTAATTTGCACAATTGCAAATTACCCCCTCCATCGGAAAAGTCCTGCCGCGAAGGAACAAAAGAAAACTGGCCGGAACGGAATGCAAACTGGCAACTTCAGAAAACTGATCCCGTAATAAATTACAGGAAAACCCCGCGACTGCATATACATGCCCGCATTTGTATTCCCACTGAACACAAATGCAAAGAGACAAAAACTACACTGTCTAATACTAGGATCCGGCTTAAACCAAAGCCCGCTAGTAAAATCCCGTCCGATCACGATCCGTGTAATACCGCACGTATCTGATCGAACCCTGCCATATCTCCATACGTCCTCCACAGCATTTCGCCCGAAACTTGAGTAACTGTGTGTGGTGGACTCTAAAGACTCGTCAATATTGTGGCTGTGGATTTAACCATTAGCACGTCAGAGGTATCAGCCATACGTGACGGGCTACCAGCTATTGACCAAAGGTACGTCGATGGGCGAACTCATCCAGACACCTTACTGAGCCTGTCAGTGACAATATCTGTACAGTCTGGTCCGTTCGTCTATGAGCATCGCATGGCGGGCCTAGGGGGTTGGTAAAAGTCAGACCCCCAATAGCGGTACAAGTCGTGTCGGAGTGTAGCCCAGAACATCCTGAGATACTACTGGAATACCTACCAGTAAATCTCCTGCCTTGGCCAAGGACTTTTCATGTACTGGCTCTCCTAGACACAGCGCGACCTCACCCCCAATACCGGGAGAGACGAACCCGTGCAGATCCGCTCACTGCCTCCATGTGGCTCGGGACTGTACCCAACTAAAACCTGTTTGCACGTCTCCTTTGAGCGTGGTAGGGTATTAATCTAAGTACAGTGGGAACTCACACGAGACAAATGACGATCTCAGGTTGATGAACTAACCTGTACACATGTCACCAGGGAACTGCTATCTGACGTCAGGTATAATACCAACTAGCAGGCACCCGGCGAGTCCTGTCCGGTGTACTCATAACCCAATGAGCACCTGTATACATCTTAGGTGAACTAACTGACACCAGTGGCTTGTGAGACCGGCCACCGCCCCTCGTCGGGGTCTCGACTTATACACTAGTCTACTGTGGAGAATCGATGCCCTGTCTCGAAACTCCTACGATTAGGGACCTTTTAAGGATTTGCTTATGGACCCCAGCTCCCACGTATATGATCGCCCTCATACTGCTGGTAGTGAGGCAAGAATCCTAGGGGCTCTATCAACATGTAATAGCGACTCGTAAGGTCACCTAAAGCAGTACATGATGATAAAGATAAACCAGATAGCATACTATCATCTCGAGTAAGACTGTCCTACCGGTATAGGTCCTCCCTCAATCATTGCAATCACGTGCCTGTGATCCAATAATTGACTCTGAGGGCACTATATCCAACAACCATATGAGATATGGAGCGGGAAGAGACCTTATCTTAAACGAGTTAAGATATGGGGTTGTCCGGCCTATGCCAAAAGGCAAAATCCGGACAAACTCGAGGCACGATCTGTTCTGTGCAAGATTGTAGGATATCTGAAGAATTCTTATAGATACTTTTTCTACCACAGTGAGGAGCAAAAGGTGTTTGTTGCTCAACATGCCACCTTTTTAGAAAACGAATTTCTTGCAAAAGAAATTAGTGGCAATGAGGTAGAACTGGAAGATGTTTCGACGACACAAACTGCAATGAAGATTTAGTGGGACCAGAGGATTCAGTAGTTCCCAACGAACCCCAGCCTCTCCGCCGATCTAGTAGGGTTTCTCATCCACTTGAAAGATACTACGGTTTTCTCGTTGATTGTGGGAGCGAGAATTGCATCATGGAAGATGATGACCCAACTTGCTTCGAGCAGGCCATCACGAGTGGTGACTCTGTGAAATGGCTGGATTTAATGCGATCTGAGATGGAATCCATGTACACAAACAAAGTATGGACTTTGGAAGTTGTTCCTGAAGGGGTAAAACCCATTGGGAGCAAATGGATCTTTAAGAAGAAACTTGGTGTAGATGGAAAATTTGAGACTTACAAAGATAGACTTGTTGCAAAGGGTTTTCGTCAAAGACCAGGTGTGGATTATGACGAAACCTTTTCTCCAGTGGCTATGCTTAAGTCCATCCGGATCTTACTTGCCATTGCTGCATACCATGACTACGAAATCTGGCAAATGGATGTTAAGACCACTTTTCTAAATGGTGATTTAGAGGAGTGCGTGTACATGACTCAGCTAGAGGGCTTTGTAGACAGTGGGAGCAGCGGAAAGGTGTGCAAGCTGCTTAAATCCTTCTACGGGTTAAAGTAGGCATCGCGGAGTTGGAACATCTGTTTTGATGTTGCAGTCAAAGAGTTTGACTTCATCAAAAACATAGATGAACCTTGTATATACAAGAAGGTGTCAGAGAGTAAGGTTGTCTTTCTCGTATTGTACGTGGATGACATACTCTTGATAGGAAATGATATTCCTATGCTGCACTGGGTTAAGCTCTTCTTATCACATAGATTCTCAATGAAAGATCTAGGAGATGCCTCCTGCATTTTGGGAATTAAGATCTATAGAGATAGATCTAGACGGATACCGGGATTGTCCCAATCCAGGTACATTGACACCATACTAAAGAGGTTTAGTATGGAAGAATCCAAGCGTAGGAATTAACCCATGATCTCTGGACTCGCTCCCTCCAAAGAGATGTCTCCCAAGACTAATTTGGAAAGAGCTCGCATGCAAGGGATACCCTATGCTTCGGCAGTAGGCTCTATCATGTAGGCGATGCTATGTACCAGACCCGATGTAGCATACTCACTAAGTGTAGTGAGTAGGTATCAAGCAGATCCAGGAGAGAATCACTGGACAGCTGTGAAGCACATTCTCAAGTACTTGAGAAGGACTAAAGAGATGTTCTTGGTGTATGGTAACGGAGAACTCTAGGTAGAGTCCTTTACCGATTCGAGCTTCCAGAGTGATAAGGACGACTCTAAGTTGCACTCTGGATTTTTCTTTACCCTAAATGGAGGGGCAGTTTGTTGGAAGAGTTCCAAACAGGAAACCGTGGCAGACTCGACGATGGAGGCTGAATACATCGTTGTCAACGATGCTGCCAAAGAGGCTGTCTGGATAAATAAGTTCATCACTGAACTTGGTGTGGTTCCGTCCATTGTGTAGGGTTCCTAGGCACGCTAATGAGGTCTCACAAGGCATCAACCATGCCAATTTCAAATTTTACGGGTGCCGAGAAACCCTAATACGGATCGTTAACTAGATATTTAGGCGAAACAACGAGCTAGTTAACAACTTAAATAAAGTGTAACGGAAATACAACCTTTGTAGATCCGGTGCTCCACCTCCATAGCTCCGTGATGATGTCTCCTCACTGCGATCATCGGATCCCAGGCTCTAGTGTCGGCTTCATCGGAGAATGGGCGGGCTAGGTCATCGACTACGACGCCGAAGATGATCTACGTCGAGGCATCACTAGATCAAGCTCCACTTCACCAAGTCATGAAACTTGTGAAGAAAACACACTCTACTACTTGGCAAGAGGTAGAGGATGAAGAAATAGGAAGTGGGTTCACTTTAGAATTGGATTTCTCACTCATTTCATCAAGTCACCATTGATGAAGTCTAGGTTTTCTTCTTGAAGAAGAAGAAGAAGAAGAAGCAAAGAATATGATAAGTCTTTTAAAAAGTAAAATAATATGAATACTTATCATATCCTAACCCTAGTTAAGTGTAGAGAATAGACCATGATTTGTTTAAATGGTTAGGGTTAAGCATGAAGACAAAAATGGTTACAAAGTCAAACCTTCATGAAGATTCAACTTCAAACAAAGAAAGCCACCATTTTCTCTTTATTCTTTCCAAAATAAATAAATAAATAAATAAATAAGAAAGAAAAACAAAATACGGTATCACATACACGCATTTTCATCGCGTATCCTTGATTATATCACATACAACCATATCGATACATTCATCGCGAGAATAGAATACGGTATCACATACACGCATTTTCTCGGTCCCGCACATATCTCATATGCGCTCCTATTTCGTTTCGCTTGAGCCAGGAAACCTCTGTGTAGGACTCTAAAGACTCGTCAATACGCTGGCAGCAGGTGATGATCATATCAAGCACCCACAAGCCGCAAGCGGTCTGCTAAACGTAACGGCCACCCGGGTATTGAGCGATGAGAAGATCGGCGAGCAAGCCCGCTCACACTCCTGTGAATCCAACCAGTAACACTTACCGTACAGTCCGGTCTCGTCGTCTGATATGTCGCATATCTCGCCTAGGGGTGGTAAACGTCAGACCCCAATAGCTTGATAAGTCGTGTCGATATGAGGTCTATAACAATTCAAGAAACTACTGGTAACACTTACCAGTAAATCTCAGCAACCCTGGCCAGGGATTTCCGGTTATAGCCAATCGAACACAGCGCAACATCAACTCCCTATACCGGGAGAGACGAATCCCCTCCTATCGCTCATTGCCTCCATGTGACTCGGGACTGTACCCAAAAACCACCGTTTTGCATGCCCTCTTGGACGTGGTAAGGTGGAAATCAAAGCACAGTGGGAACCACACAAGACTCTATGACGATCTCGGGTCAACAGACTACTCTGTACCAGTGTCACCAGAGAACTGCCATCTGACGTAAGGTATAATACCATCTGGGAGTTCTTGGCGAGTCCGTCCAGTGTACCCAGTCTCTACTGAGCACCCGTATATCATCTCTGATGTCAAACACCAATGGATATGGGATCATCCATCGCCCATCTGCATGGGTCGAGAAGGTATACGCTAGTCTACTCTGGTATATCGATGCCCCGTCTCGATATACCCACGACTAGGGACTTTGAAGGATGTACTTTTGGACTACCATGTCCCCACTAGTATGATCCGCATCATAGTCCAGGTAGTCAAGTACACATCCTAAGGGCTTTACCAATATGTAACAGAGAGACAATCAGTGTACACGTTAAGGTAAAGAGCAACCAGATAGCATACTATCATGTCGAGCAAGAAAGTCCTCCCTATATATGTCCCAGCATCCACTACAATATACATCCTATGTATAGCAATGGCCTCTAGGGCATACATATAACTAACAATCTCCCACTTGCACTAGGGCCATCTGATAGCAGTGGTTGTAGTATCTCATACTCAACCATCCCATAAAAGTCTCTCTCTGGGAATAGGCCTTCATGAGTGGATCCGCCGTGTTATCCTCTGAGTCTGCTCTCCTAACCTCGATCACCCTGGAGATCAACTATCTCCATGATCAGGTGATACTGCCTCAGAATATGTCTGGATCACTGATGGGATGGACGTTCCTTGGCATAAGCCACAACTTTATTGTCACACAATGGGAGGAACTAAGTTCATCTCATGAACCAATATACACCCAGACAGCCACTTTGGTAGCATCTTAAGTAGCGATGTATCCTGCCTTTATCGTCTAGTATGTCACGGTATCTAGCTTGGAACTCTTCCAACATACCGTCCCTTTACTGAGGGTAAAGACAATGTCTGTGACTGATATTCAGTCGTCTTTATCACCTTGGAACCCTTCCAGTGATTCTCCCCAGGATCGATTGATACCATCTTACTACAGCTAGTGAGTATTTTAACATCCATTTAGATCTATCTCATAGATCCAAAACCCAGGATTTAGTAGGTATCACAATGATCCTTTGTGGAGAATCATTGTGATAAGCGGAGATTGACCGAGCGTAGCATAGGAAACTCTTTCCCTATCAAGTCATCCACGTACTCTACGAAGATCATCACCATACTCCCTACTACCTTTTTGTATATACAAGGTTCATCTACCATTTTGATGATGTCAACTTCTTTGACTAATTCATCAAAACAGTTGTTCCAACTCCGCGATGCCTACTTTATCCTATAAAGCATCTTGCACACGTTTCCGCTGCTCCCACTGTCTACGAAGCCCTCTGGCTGTGTACTTATAGACGCTCTCTTCCAAATCATCATTTAGAAAAGCAGTCAAGACACCCAACCACCAGATATCGTAGTCATGGTATGTAGCCGTGGCAAGTAGGATCTGGATGGACTTAAGCATAGCCACTGGAAAAGGTTTCATCATTATCCACGCCTGGTCGATGACGAAAACCTTTAACAAGTCTAGCTTTGAAAGTCTCAACTTTTCCATCTACACCAAGTAATCTTCTCAAGATATACTTGCTCCTGTTGGGGATTTAACCCTTCAGATATAGCAACCAAAGTCCATACTTTGTTGGTGTATAAGGATTCCATCTCATATCGATAAGCATCCAGCCATTCTTACAGAGTCCCACTCCTGATGGCCAGGTCGAAACTAGTTGGGTCATCATCTCATGATGCAATCCACGCTCCCACTGTCATAGAGTAACCGAAGTATCTCTCAGGTGGGTGAGGAACCCTACTAGATCGGCGGAGATGCTGAGGTTCGTTGGTAACTATTGAATCCTTTGGTTTTATCAAATCATCTGCTGTAGTTTGTATAGCTGGAACCTTTCCAGTTCTACATAACTGACCTTGCCTCGAGTTTGTCCGGATTTTGCTTTTAGACATAGGCCGGACAACCCCAAATCTTAACTAACTTAAGATATGGGCTCTTCCCTTTCCATATCACATATGAAGTGGTAGGCATTGATTTGATTCGAACCTAATTCAATAGGTATGCATCTTCTCAAGTGCATAACTCCCAAAAGGAAAATAGGAAACTCAGTAGTACTCATCATAGAGCACACCTTATCATATAGGGTGTGATTGCTCCACCCCGATATACCATCGTGCTATCGTGTATACGGAGGAGTAATGCTGAGAGAGAATCTCATTCCCCTTTAGAATAGTCCAGGATTTCCGTGCTCAAGTATTCTCCTCCTTGATCTCATCAAAGGACATAATACTTATACCCGTTTTGGTTCTCTACTTCTAAATCATATTCTGTGAATATCTCAAAAGGTTCGGACTTGTGTTTCAACAGGAACATATGTCTGAATCTTGAGAGATTATCAGAGAATGTAATGAAGTACAAAGAACCAGTCTTGGCATGTGTAGACAGGGGACCTTTATACATCAACATGCATCATCCCAAGAGTTCACTAACTCTTTCTCTGTTTCCAATAAACAGAGCTGGTGTCATTATATCTTTGTGACATGACTGGCAAGTTTCACAAGATGTAAATTCAAACTGATTTAAATATGCATCTACATGTAACTTTAGCTAGTCGGGTCGCATTGATATGACCTAGTCTACAATGCCTCAAGAAGGATTCGTTCATTTCTGAACTCTTCCTCTTTTGTGTGTTCCGTATACTAAGAACTGTAGTTTGATTTAGAACGTTAATGCTTTTAGATAACGTGCCTGAACCGATCAACTTTTGATATAGGAAATGTTCAAAACATTATCCAACGATACAAAATTTTATCATTTCTTTACTATTAAAGAGAGTGATATGATTTTGTATATCAGGTTCGGTATCTAATAACATTCGTTCAGAATCAATGTATTTGGAATACAGGGTGACAGTGACCAACAGACTTGGCTGCAACTCTTGCCCCGTTTTCTGCCTCATGAAACTTATCACCCTTTCTCAGTTCTCTACCTTTCTGCAGCCCTATGTAACAAATTACATATCTGGGATCCTGATATGGTATCACATACCCAGGACGTAAAGGATACTGAGAAACAGTTCTCTGTAATGAACACACCCGAAGATGATGCATCAGCATGCACTCTCTTCGTTTGGGCGGAAAGGGAATTCTGGTAATCCCCAATTTCCTGCTCTGTCTTATAACAATTATAAGTTGGAGCGGGACCAACGTTCCCCAGCTCAGTATAACAAGCGGGTTCGGTCAATACATCCATATTATTATCTTGATTAAGGCGTGATATGGTCGCTACCTGGAGAGAGAGAGAAGAAAACACTCAGCGTGCGCTCTTGCAAGAATAGATTGGTTATTATTTTATCTAATCAGGATGGCTCCCACTGCTTTTTATCAAATCTTCATTCAAACCCTAAAAGGAAAGACTAGCCGGGATTAATTACACACTACAAGTTCGCCAATCTTTCAGCCAGGCCAGTGTCGGTACTTTGAGGGAGGTCCCCCGTGCTTTCGCACGAACCTAATTAATGTAAACCTCATTTTCCCAGAGACGTAACCTCGTTAACACCTTTCTAGACACCTACTTGATTGGCTAATTGTAATGTGTAAAACTCTCCCAGGAGTAACTCTTACTCGCAGCGGGTATCGGGATCCAACTATCTCATAGAAGGTATGCAATCTCATTGCAAATTTTAACACTTGAAATTCCCGATAATATTTTGCCCCTAGCGTGCTATGACCTTGACGCATGCCAAACAACCCATAGTCCGCTAGTCAAGTTCAACCCGTACATTTCTTGATTGAATTAAACCCACCCGCACGACCCTTGACGCATGCCAAACAACGCCGTGCGAATACCCTAATCCAATCGCATCGTATGCTAGCAGATAAGGACTAGTTAGCTACCGTACACTACGCCTTGACGCATGCCAAACAACCGCAGCACGAATAGTAACTAGTACTTATCTGAAATGACGGAGGGCTACGACAGGTTTTTCTGAAAACCTATTGCGTAATGAACTTGATATCGTTGTAGGATCGAATGAATTTTGAAATGGAGTGTTTTTGAGGCTTTTCTAGTTTTGCTAAAGGAGTCACTCCCGGTGAAGGGATCGTCGGTCATTTCCTCATCGAATGAGGTGCGGGATATATCATATATATCACTGTGCAAAGCAAAAACTCTTAAAAGCAATCAAAAGACAAACCGAGTGTGTAGCATCTGCCAGTTATTGCTAAAGGAGTCACTCCCGGTGAAGGGATCTCGGTCCTTTCCTTATCGAATAAGGTGCAGGATATATCATATACACCGCTGTGCAAAGTAAGAACTGTAGCTACCTGTTTTATTTTGAAATTCAATTCTACAACATCATTAGGTTTCTTTTATTTCATTAATCTCATTAATGAAGTCCCATCATTTAAATTACCTAAACATCAC
Organism: Agapanthus africanus; assembly: GCA_030015575.1. Classification (NCBI taxonomy): domain Eukaryota; kingdom Viridiplantae; phylum Streptophyta; class Magnoliopsida; order Asparagales; family Amaryllidaceae; genus Agapanthus; species Agapanthus africanus. The sequence goes on along the minus strand of JASDDO010000029.1, from coordinate 143,147,137 downwards.
AGATAAATACGACGTACACTTATGCCATCCGCATTCGCCTCGATGTCCCCTCGTGCACCGTTAGGTTAGGTAACTAACGGCAGAGCGGGGCAGGGCTAGCGCGGGTGTAAAACATAAGTAACGTCTATATAATATATCATATATACTATATAAAGTATCTATCACAGAACATCACATGATCACATCACAGATATCGCAGCAGAAGAAACATATGAAATATTGGATATACTAGGACGTCCGTGTTTTCAATACGAGCCAGTATAAAACACGGATTCCACGGTCGCGATGAATAGCCAAACCCACACCCCTAGACCCCTACGAGAGCGGCAAGCAACCCTACCAATTCTAGAGTTAGGAGACCCGGGCTCGACTCCTCGAGTTGGTCTCCCACTGGACCCCAGAACCCGGTTACTTGTGCTCCCCTCCTTGGGTCTATCCTAGTGCGGAAAAGTAAATAATATACAAAGGGTGACAACTTCCGCAACCTGGAAGTGCCCTAAATAAAAGAATATTACATACAAGTTTTTACATGAATGAAAATGAAAAACACTCATCTCACATAAAAAAAACCCGGCTATTCAAACACGACGATCCAATATAACATATCCAGCAACACATAACATCACATGTCATCAACGTAAGTAAATATGCGCATCACAATTGTCGTTGACATATAGCAACGAAACCGGCGATATCACATATTACACTTACGGTCACAGAAAAGAAAGTGTAAAACTACAACAGTTGGAATCCGCAACCTGCATAGACATCGCATGCCTAATCAAATGAATTCCTTAGACATCGCATGCCTAACAATTATAAACCCCGCATTTTAGTCTCAAAATCGAAAACACTTTTCAATACCAAGTCGGGCAATTCAACAGGATTCCCGACAATTTGATCGAATGCTCGTCGCAAACTTCCGTAGACGGCCGCACCCCCGATACCGTCGACGAAGTGCACCAAGGCGGAACACCGCTGCCGCGAGCACCCCTACGGATGCTTTCGGCGACGGGGTTCTCCTACAGTCACTTGGTCGGGGCTATGGGGTGTAGCTGTCTATTAAGTTTACCCGGCGAGTATCGGCGTACGCTACGTGATTGCGACGGACTTTTGATCACATCAAAATTCCGTGGCAACCGATCAAGCGAGACTAAAGTGCTTGATTTATAACATTCATTCAGTTATCTCATAACTACTTGTGAATTCCAATTATTGTATCACATTCCAGATAAATAGAAAATGTTAAACTTTCCGATCGAACAATCGAACACCCAAGTTTTCCCGATACAGCTCAACTCATGAAATAAGTTCAAAAACATCCAGTTCATGCCTCAGTACCAACGGTCCAGCCGTAGAAGGGTCAAGCCAACGCCTCACTTGTGGCATGCCGTACTGCCCCAAACCCTAAGGATCAAAGGGCAGTTCAAGACGGTCACATAATCGAGTTAAGGTTTGTTGTCTTCTAGAGGGACCATCGCGTTACTTGCACTACTTAGAACGTCGTTAAACCACGGAAAAGTCCAACATTTGGAAATTTCCCGACAGGGGAAAAGGTGGGTATTTATATCCGGTCGAACTTTTTAACATATTCAAAAATTATCCGGAAAGCCACATAGACAAAATCTGATACTCCGATCGAAACACCGAACCCCAAAACAACCCCAGAAAATTCAACTCTTGAATAATATTTAAAAATACCCAGGAAAACCAGCACTGCAACATATGAATTACTGTGCCAAAACCAATGCAAGATACTGTTAGTTGTATGTATGCCCTAGAGGCCAGTATTGTACAGATTATGTATATTATATTGGATGCTTGGACATATATAGAGATGACTTTCTTGCTCGACATGATAGTATGCTATCTGGTTGCCATTTATCTTAACATGTACACTAGTCTCTTTATACTGTCTTATAGTTACATGTTGGTAAAGCCCTTAGGATTTGTACTTGACTACATGGACTATGATGCAGATCATACTAGTGGGGACATGGTAGTCCATAAGTACATCCTTCAAGGTCCCTAGTCGTGGGTGTATCGAGACGGGGCATCGATATACCAGAGTAGACTAGCGTGTACGCTTCTCGACCCATGTGATGGGCGATGGATGATCCCATATCCATTGGTGTTTGACATCAGAGATGGTATACGGGTGCTCAGTGGAGACTGGGTACACTGGACGGACTCGCCGAGAACTCCCAGATGGTATTATACCTCACGTCAGATGGCAGTTCTCAGGTGACACTTGTACAGGTTAGTCTGTAGACCCGAGATCGTCATAGAGTCTTGTGTGGTTCCCACTGTGCTTTGATCTCCACCTTACCACGTCCATGCGGGCGTGCAAAACGGTGGTCTTTGGGTACAGTCCCGAGTCACATGGAGGCAATGAGCGATAGGAGGGGTTTCGTCTCTCCCGGTATTGGGAGTTGATGTTGCGCAGTGCTCGATTGGCCGTAACAGGGAAGTCCCTGGCCAGGGCTGATCAGAGATTTGCTGGTAAGTGTTACCAGTAGTTTCTCGACCCGTTACGAGCCTCACATCGGCACGACTTATCGGGTTATTGGGGTCTGACGTATACCACCCCTAGACTTGATATGCGACGTATCAGACGAAGAGACTTGACTGTATGGTAAGTGTTACTGGTCGGATTCGCAGGAGTGTGAGCGGACTAGCTCGTCGATCTTCTGATCGCTCAATACCCGGGTGGCCGTTACGTTTAGCAGACCACTTGCGGCTTGTGGGTGCTTGATATGATCATCATCTGCTACCGGCGTATTGACGAGTCTTTAGAGTCCTACACAGAGGTTTCCTGGTTCAAGCGAAACGAAATAGGAGCGCATATGAGATATGTGCAGGACCGAGAATAATGCGTGTATGTGATACCGCATTTCATTCTCGCGATATATGTTTCGATTGGTTATATTCGATATGACCTAGTTATCGAATCATTGATTCGATAAATCGATGCATTGAATACTAGTCGGTTATGTGCGACATGACCGGATCATTGAATCAAGTGTTGATTTAATGATTTAATGTATAATTATATATATTTGATATATTACTTTGCATTAACTAGTATTGGTTCACTTTAAACGGATTTTTCTCACTTGGATTGCACATTGTATATGTGATATACTTTTGTGCACTTTTTAGTATCATGTTTGATGATGCTTGCTCTTTTGGTTAAGTGTGAAGAATTAAATTTAGGTTAAGTAAATGGTTAGGGTTCCTAATTATTCTTTCTTTTATCATTTATTATTTTGGATTAAAAGAAAAGGATAAGAAAACAAAAAGGGTTGCTTTCTTCTTGAAGTTTGGTGAAGCTTCATGAAGCTTGACTAAAGTGACCATTTTTGTCCTCATTCCTAACCCTAACCATATATCTAACCTTAGTAAACTCTCTACACTTAACCATGGTGCAAATTATGATAAGTATTGTTTTCTTTTCATTTTAAAAACACTTATCATAAATCTATCTCATCTTCTTCTTCATTCTTCAAAGAAAAAGCTTGAGGCCTTTAATGGCAACTTCATTTCTAGTGAGAGATATCCAAATCTAAAGTGAACCCATCTCCTATTTCTTCATCCTCTACCTCTTGCCAAGTGGTTTTGGGTGTTCTCTTCACAAGTTTCACAACTTTGTGAAGTCGGAGCTTGAACTAGTGCAACCTCGACGTAGATCGTCTTTGACACAAAGCCGACGAGCTATTCCGCTTGCTTTCCCGATGAAGCCGATGATCGAGTCGAGGATTCATGATGGACAGCGAGGACATGACGTTGCGGAGCCGTGGAGGTGGAAATCCGGATCTACAAAGGTTGTATATCCGTATCATAGTAGTTAACTGTTAACTAGCTTTCTATTTCGCCTAAACATCTAGTTAAAGATCCGTAGTCTAGGGTTTCTCGGCACTAAAAATTTTAATTTGGCATGTTCGATGCCTTGTGAGAACCCACTAGGGTGCCTAGGAACCTTTCACTGGTATCAGAGCCTAGCTAGAGCTTTAGGCGAAGTCCCGACGCAGTTTGACGTCCGAACGAACACGAAACCCAAATACTTTAGAGCTCTCTGGACATTTTCATAAATCTGGGATTTTTTGATATTAAAAATGTCTAAAAAATTCAGCATAGAATTCTAAACATTACTGTACAAAACGTTTCCCTAAACTGTTCATTATGCCGCGGAAGCGCGGCAGAAGCATGCCTTCTGCCGCCCTTCCGCGGTCAAATGTTGACATCATCCCATTTTTTTTGTACAGTAATACCTGATAAATTCTGGTGAGTTTTATGGGTATTTTTAAATTAATTTAAAGGTTGAGTGCTCTGGAGTTATATTGGGAATCGATGAATTCAATCGGAAAATCAAACTTTGTCTAAGTGTTTTTCCAGATAATTGTAGAATATGTTAAAGAGTTCGACCGGATATAAATACCCAGGTTTTCCCCTGCCGGGATATCCAAGTGTTGGATTATTGTGTGGTTAAAAGACGTTCTGAGTAGTGCAAGTAATGCGATGGTCCCTCTAGAAGACAACAAACCTTAACTCGATTATGTGACCGTCTTGAACTGCCCTTTGAACCTTCGGGTTTGGGGCAGTACGGCGTGCCACATGTGAGGCGTTGGCTTGACCCTTCTACGGCTGGACCGTCGGTACTGAGGTATGAAGTGAATGTCTTTGAGCCTATTTCATGTGTTGATCGGTGTCGGGAAAACTTGGGTGTTCGAATGTTCGATCGGAAAGTTTGATATATTCTATTTATCCGGAATTGGATACAGTAATTGGAATTCACAAACAGTTATGAGATAACTGGATGATTGTTATAAATCTAGCAGTTTAGTCCCATATGATATTGAAAAGAGTTTTCGATAATGAGACTAAAATGCGGGATTTATATCTGTTAGGCATGTGATGTCTAAAGAGATTGCGGATTCCAATTGTTGTAGTTTTACACTTTCTTTTCTGTGACCGTAAGTGTAGTATGTTCATATCGCCGGTTTCGTTGCTATACGTCAACGACAATTGGGGTATGCATACTTACTTACGTTGATGACATGTGATGTTATGTGTTGCTGGATATGTTATATTGGATCGTCGTATTCGAATAGCCGGGAGTTTTTTATGTGAGATGAGTGTTTTTCATTTTCATTCATGTAAAAACTTGTATGTAATATTCTTTTATTCGGGGCACTTCCAGGATGCGGGAGTTGTCACCCTTTGTATATTATTTACTTTTCTGCACTAGGATAGACCCAAGGAGGGGAGCACAAGTAACCGGGTTCTGGGGTCCAGTGGGAGACCAACTCGAGGTGTCGAGTCCGGGTCTCCTAACCCTAGAATTGGCAGGGTTGCTTGCCGCTCTCGTAGGGGTCTAGGGGTGTGGGATTGGCTATTCATCACGACCGTGGAATCCGTGTTTTATACTGGCTCGTATTGAAAACACGGACGTCCTAGTATATCCAATATTTCATATGTTTATTCTGCTGCGATATCTGTGATGGATTTAGTATATAGTATATATGATATATTATATAGACGTTACTTATGTTTTACACCCGCGCTAGCCCTGCCCTGCTCTGTCGTTAGTTACCTAACCTAACGGTGCACGAGGGGACATCGAGGCGAATGCGGATGGCATAAGTGTACGTCATATCTATCTGTGATGTTTAGGTTTTTAAATGATGGGACTTCATTAATGTGATTAATGAAAGATAAGAAACCTAAGATGTTGTGGAATCGAATTTTAAAATAAAAAGGGTAGCTACAGTTCTTGCTTTGCACAGCGGTATATATGATATACCCCGCACCTTATTCGATGAGGAAAGGACCGAGATCCCTTCACCGGGAGTGACTCCTTTAGCAATAACTGGCAGATGCTACACACTCGGTTTGGTTTTGATTGCTTTTAAGAGTTTTTGCTTTGCACAGTGATATATATGATATATCCCGCACCTCATTCGACGAGGAAAGGACCGAGATCCCTTCGCCGGGAGTGACTCCTTTAGCAAAACTAGAAAAGCCTCAAAATCACTCCATTTCAATACTTCATTTGATTCTACAACGATATCAAGTTCATTACGCTCATGGTTTTCAGAAAAACCTGGCGTAGCCCTCCGTCATTTCAGATGAGTAGTAGTTAGTATTCGTGCTACGTTTGTTGGCCTGCGTCAAGGCGTAGTGTGCGGTAGCTAACTAGTATTTATCTGCTTATGCATATGATGCAGATTGGATTAGGGTAGTCGTGCGACTTTGTTGGCCTGCGTCAAGGGTCGTACGGGTGGGTTTAATTCAATCAGGAAATGACGGGTTGAACTTGACTAGCGCACTATGGTTTGTTGGCCTGCGTCAAGGTCATAGGACGCTAGGGGCAAAATATTATCGGGAATTTCAAGTGTTGAAATTTGCAATGAGATTGCATACCTTCTATGAGATAGTTGGATCCCGATACCCACTGTGAGTAAGAGTTACTCCTGGGAGAGTTTTACACATTGCAATTAGCCGATCAAGTAGGTGTCTAGAAAGGTGTTAACGAGGTTACGCCTCTGGGAAAACGAGGTTTACAGTAATTAGGTTCGTGCGAAAGCACGGGGGACCTCCCTCAAAGTACCGACACTGGCCTGGCTGAAAGATTGGCGAACTTGTAGTGTGTAATTAATCCCGGCTAGTCTTTCCTTTTAGGGTTTGGAGGAAGATTTGATAAAAAGCAGTGGGAGCCATCCTGATTAGATAAGATAATAACCAATCTCATCTTGCACGAGCTTACGCTAAAGTGTTTTCTTCTCTCTCTCTCCAGGTAGCGACCATTTCATGCCTTAATAAAGATAATAAAATGGATGTATTGACCGAACCCGCATGTTATACTGTGCTGGGGAACGTTGGTTCCGTTCTTTCCTATAAGAGTTATAGGACTGAACAGGATATAGGGGAATACCAGGATTCCCATGCCACCCGAATGAAGAAAGTACATGATGATGCATTTTCTTCGGGTGTGTTCGTTACTGAGAACTGTTTCTCCATTTGCTCTACGTCCTGGGTATTGGATACCGGGTCAGGATCCCATATATGTAATCAGTTACATGGGCTTAGGAAAGGTAGAGATCTTGGAGAAGGTGATAAAGACATTAGAGTCGGAAATGGTGCAATTGTTGCAGCTAAGACTGTCGGGGAATATCACCTTGTATTACCAACTGGTAATACATTGGTTCTGAACGAATGCTATTACATGCCGAACCTGATATGCAACATTATATCGGTTTCTTTATTAAGTAAAGAGGGATATAATTTTGTATTACAGGACAATGTTATGAACATTTTCCATAACCAAAAGTTGGTTGGATCAGGCACGTTGTGCAATGGCATTTATGTTCTAAACCAATCAACAGTCCTGAGCATAACAAACACACACAAGAGGAAGAGTTCTGAACTCAACGAATCCTTCTTGTGGCATTGTAGACTGGGTCACATCAATGCGACACGACTGGCTAAGTTGCATAAGGATGGATATTTAAATCCGTTTGAATTTTCATCCTATGACACTTGCCAGTCATGTCTCAAAGGCAAGATGACCAAAGCTCCGATTACGGGACACGGAGAAAGAGTTACCGAACTCTTAGGACTGATACATAGTGATGTATGCGGTCCCATGTCTACACATGCCAGGAATGGTTCTTCGTACTTCATTACATTCACTGACGATCTCTCTAGATTCGGATATGTGTTCCTGATGAAACACAAATCAGAAGCTTTTGAGAAATTTAGAGAATATAAACAAGAAGTCGAGAACCAAACCGGAAAAAGTATTAAAATCCTTCGATCAGATCGGGGAGGTGAATACTTGAGCAATGAATTCCTGGACTTCCTAAAAGAGAATGGGATTCTCTCTCAGCTGACTCCTCCTTATACACCACAGCACAACGGTGTATCTGAACGAAGGAACCGCACCCTATTAGATATGGTGCGCTCTATGATGAGCACAGCTGAGTTGCCTATTTCCTTCTGGGGATATGCACTGGAAACAGCTGCAGACCTATTGAATATGGTTCCCACCAAAACCGTGCCGACCACTCCATATGAGATATGGAAAGGAAAGAGACCATATCTTAATTATGTTAAGATATGGGGTTGTCCGGCCTATGTGAAAACACAAAATCCGGACAAACTCGCGGCAAGGTCCATTCTGTGTAAGTTTATTGGATATCCCAAACATTCGCGAGGGTATATCTTCTACCACCCTGAGGAACAAAGAGTGTTTGTTTCTCGGCATGCCACCTTTTTAGAAAAGGAATTTCTTGAAAAAGAGATTAGTGGTCATGAGGTAGAACTGGAAGAGGTTCCAGCTGCACAAGCTACAACAGAAGATCTGGTGGAACCAGAGGATTCCATAGTTCCCGATGAACCCCAGCCACTCCGCCGATCTAGTAGGGTTCCTCGCCAACCTGAGAGATACTACGGTTTTCTCATGGACGGTGGGAGCGAGGATTGCATCATGGAGGATGATGACCCAACTAGCTTCGAGCAGGCCATCACGAGTGGGGACTCAGTGAAATGGCTGGATGCTATGCGGTCCGAGATGGATTCCATGTACACCAACAAAGTATGGACTTTGGAAGTTGCTCCTGAAGGGGTAAAACCCATTGGGAGCAAGTGGATCTTCAAGAAGAAACTTGGTGTAGATGGGAAAGTGGAGACTTTCAAAGCTAGACTTGTAGCAAAAGGTTTTCGTCAAAGACCAGGTGTGGACTATGACGAGACCTTTTCTCCAGTGGCTATGCTTAAATCCATCCGAATCATGCTTGCCATTGCTTCCTTTCATGACTACGAAATCTGGCAAATGGATGTTAAGACCGCCTTTCTAAATGGTGATTTAGAAGAGTGCGTGTACATGACTCAGCCAGAGGGCTTCGTAGACAGTGGGAGCAGCGGGAAGGTGTGCAAGCTGCTTAAATCCATTTATGGATTAAAGCAAGCATCGCGGAGTTGGAACATCTGCTTTGACGTCGTTATCAAAGAGTTTGATTTCGTCAAAAATCCAGATGAACCTTGTATCTACAAGAAGGTGGCAGAGAGTAAGGTTGTCTTCCTCGTATTGTACGTGGACGACATACTCTTGATAGGAAATGATATTCCTATGCTGCAATCGGTCAAGCTCTTCTTATCACAAAGATTCTCAATGAAAGATCTTGGTGATGCCTCCTGTATATTGGGAATTAGGATCTATAGAGATAGATCCAAACGGATTTTGGGATTGTCCCAATCCAGGTACATTGACACCATACTAAAGAGGTTTAGTATGGAAGAGTCCAAGCGTGGGAACTTACCCACGATCTCTGGAGTCACTCTCTCCAAAGAGATGTCTCCCAAGACTGATTTGGAGAGAGCTCGCATGCAAGGGATACCCTATGCTTCTGCAGTAGGCTCTATCATGTATGCGATGCTATGTACCAGACCCGATGTAGCATACTCACTAAGTGTAGTGAGTAGGTATCAAGCTGATCCTGGAGAGAGTCACTGGACAGCTGTGAAGAGCATTCTCAAGTACTTGCGAAGGACTAGAGATATGTTCTTGGTGTATGGTAACGGAGAACTCCAAGTGGAGTCCTTTACCGATTCCAGCTTCCAGAGTGATAAGGACGACTCTAAGTCGCAGTCGGGTTTTGTCTTTACCCTTTACGGAGGGGCGGTTAGCTGGAAGAGTTCCAAGCAGGAAACCGTGGCAGACTCGATGATGGAGGCTGAATACATCGCTGCCAACGATGCTGCTAAAGAAGCTGTTTGGATCAAGAAGTTCATTACTGAACTTGGAGTGGTTCCATCCATTGAGCATCCAATACCTTTGTATTGCGATAACAATGGAGCGGTGGCTTTGGCCAAGGAACCCAGGTCCCATCAGCGGTCCAGGCATATTCTGAGGCGGTATCACCTGATCCGGGAGATAGTTGATCGCCGGGAGATCGAGGTCAGGAGAGTTGACACGAAGAACAACACGGCGGATCCACTCACGAAGGCCATTCCCCAGATACAGTTTGAGAGACTCTTCGGGATGCTCGGTATGAGATACTACAGCAGCTGGCCCTAGTGCAAGTGGGAGATTGTTAGTTGTATGTATGCCCTAGAGGCCAGTATTGTACAGATTATGTATATTATATTGGATGCTTGGACATATATAGAGATGACTTTCTTGCTCGACATGATAGTATGCTATCTGGTTGCCATTTATCTTAACATGTACACTAGTCTCTTTATACTGTCTTATAGTTACATGTTGGTAAAGCCCTTAGGATTTGTACTTGACTACATGGACTATGATGCAGATCATACTAGTGGGGACATGGTAGTCCATAAGTACATCCTTCAAGGTCCCTAGTCGTGGGTGTATCGAGACGGGGCATCGATATACCAGAGTAGACTAGCGTGTACGCTTCTCGACCCATGTGATGGGCGATGGATGATCCCATATCCATTGGTGTTTGACATCAGAGATGGTATACGGGTGCTCAGTGGAGACTGGGTACACTGGACGGACTCGCCGAGAACTCCCAGATGGTATTATACCTCACGTCAGATGGCAGTTCTCAGGTGACACTTGTACAGGTTAGTCTGTAGACCCGAGATCGTCATAGAGTCTTGTGTGGTTCCCACTGTGCTTTGATCTCCACCTTACCACGTCCATGCGGGCGTGCAAAACGGTGGTCTTTGGGTACAGTCCCGAGTCACATGGAGGCAATGAGTGATAGGAGGGGTTTCGTCTCTCCCGGTATTGGGAGTTGATGTTGCGCAGTGCTCGATTGGCCGTAACAGGGAAGTCCCTGGCCAGGGCTGATCAGAGATTTGCTGGTAAGTGTTACCAGTAGTTTCTCGACCCGTTACGAGCCTCACATCGGCACGACTTATCGGGTTATTGGGGTCTGACGTATACCACCCCTAGACTTGATATGCGACGTATCAGACGAAGAGACTTGACTGTATGGTAAGTGTTACTGGTCGGATTCGCAGGAGTGTGAGCGGACTAGCTCGTCGATCTTCTGATCGCTCAATACCCAGGTGGCCGTTACGTTTAGCAGACCACTTGCGGCTTGTGGGTGCTTGATATGATCATCATCTGCTACCGGCGTATTGACGAGTCTTTAGAGTCCTACACAGAGGTTTCCTGGTTCAAGCGAAACGAAATAGGAGCGCATATGAGATATGTGCAGGACCGAGAATAATGCGTGTATGTGATACCGCATTTCATTCTCGCGATATATGTTTCGATTGGTTATATTCGATATGACCTAGTTATCGAATCATTGATTCGATAAATCGATGCATTGAATACTAGTCGGTTATGTGCGACATGACCGGATCATTGAATCAAGTGTTGATTTAATGATTTAATGTATAATTATATATATTTGATATATTACTTTGCATTAACTAGTATTGGTTCACTTTAAACGGATTTTTCTCACTTGGATTGCACATTGTATATGTGATATACTTTTGTGCACTTTTTAGTATCATGTTTGATGATGCTTGCTCTTTTGGTTAAGTGTGAAGAATTAAATTTAGGTTAAGTAAATGGTTAGGGTTCCTAATTATTCTTTCTTTTATCATTTATTATTTTGGATTAAAAGAAAAGGATAAGAAAACAAAAAGGGTTGCTTTCTTCTTGAAGTTTGGTGAAGCTTCATGAAGCTTGACTAAAGTGACCATTTTTGTCCTCATTCCTAACCCTAACCATATATCTAACCTTAGTAAACTCTCTACACTTAACCATGGTGCAAATTATGATAAGTATTGTTTTCTTTTCATTTTAAAAAACACTTATCATAAATCTATCTCATCTTCTTCTTCATTCTTCAAAGAAAAAGCTTGAGGCCTTTAATGGCAACTTCATTTCTAGTGAGAGATATCCAAATCTAAAGTGAACCCATCTCCTATTTCTTCATCCTCTACCTCTTGCCAAGTGGTTTTGGGTGTTCTCTTCACAAGTTTCACAACTTTGTGAAGTCGGAGCTTGAACTAGTGCAACCTCGACGTAGATCGTCTTTGACACAAAGCCGACGAGCTATTCCGCTTGCTTTCCCGATGAAGCCGATGATCGAGTCGAGGATTCATGATGGACAGCGAGGACATGACGTTGCGGAGCCGTGGAGGTGGAAATCCGGATCTACAAAGGTTGTATATCCGTATCATAGTAGTTAACTGTTAACTAGCTTTCTATTTCGCCTAAACATCTAGTTAAAGATCCGTAGTCTAGGGTTTCTCGGCACTAAAAATTTTAATTTGGCATGTTCGATGCCTTGTGAGAACCCACTAGGGTGCCTAGGAACCTTTCAGATACGACAAAATGCCCGCGGAACCGCCGCACAAGCCATGCTTGTGCCGCGGTTCCGCCGCGTTATAGTGGAATCATGGACACGTGTTGCACAGTAATTCTTAGGATTCCCTGCTGATTTTTCTGCATATTTTTAATTTGGAAAAATCCCAGTTTTCAGAAAAAGTCCAGAGAGCTATTTTGGGGTTAGGGTTTTGGTTTGATCGGGTTTCAAACGTCGTCTACTCATCGCCTAAGGCTCTAGCTAGTCTCTGATACCACTGTAGGGTTCCTAGGCACGCTAATGAGGTCTCACAAGGCATCAACCATGCCAATTTCAAATTTTACGGGTGCCGAGAAACCCTAATACGGATCGTTAACTAGATATTTAGGCAAAACAACGAGCTAGTTAACAACTTAACTAAAGTGTAACGGAAATACAACCTTTGTAGATCCGGTGCTCCACCTCCATAGCTCCGTGATGATGTCTCCTTGCTGCGATCATCGGATCCCGGGCTCTAGTGTCGGCCTCATCGGAGAATGGACGGGCTAGGTCATCGACTACGACGCCGAAGATGATCTATGTCGAGGCATCACTAGATCAAGCTCCACTTCACCAAGTCATGAAACTTGTGAAGAAAACACACTCTACTACTTGGCAAGAGGTAGAGGATTAAGAAATAGGAAGTGGGTTCACTTTAGAATTGGATTTCTCACTCATTTCATCAAGTCACCATTAATGAAGTCTAGGTTTTCTTCTTGAAGAAGAAGAAGAAGAAGAAGAAGCAAAGAATATGATAAGTCTTTTAAAAAGTAAAATAATATGAATACTTATCATATCCTAACCCTAGTTAAGTGTAGAGAATAGACCATGGTTTGTTTAAATGGTTAGGGTTAAGCATGAAGACAAAAATGGTTACAAAGTCAAACCTTCATGAAGATTCAACTACAAACAAAGAAAGCCACCATTTTCTCTTTATTCTTTCCAAAATAAATAAATAAATAAATAAATAAGAAAGAAAAACAAAACCCTAATCATTAACTTAACCATGGTTTAATCTTTACACTTAACCAAGTTAATAGGTATCATCAAACATGATACAAACAAGTGCACAAAAGTATATCACATATACAACTTGTGCAAAGCATGCGAGAAAATCCATTTAAAGTGAACCAATACTAGTTAATGCAAAGTAATATATCAAATATATAATTATGCATTAAATCATTAAATCAACACTTAATTTAACGATCCGGTCACTTCGCATATAACCGACTAATATCCAATGTATCAACTTATCGAATAAATCCTTGATTCGATAACTAGGTTATATCGCATACAACCAAATCGATACATTCATCGCGAGAATAGAATACGGTATCACATACACGCATTATTCTCGGTCCCGCACATATCTCATATGCGCTCCTATTTCGTTTCGCTTGAGCCAGGAAACCTCTGTGTAGGACTCTAAAGACTCGTCAATACGCCGGCAGCAGGTGATGATCATATCAAGCACCCACAAGCCGCAAGCGGTCTGCTAAACGTAACGGCCACCCGGGTATTGAGCGATGAGAAGATCGACGAGCAAGGCCGCTCACACTCCTGTGAATCCAACCAGTAACACTTACCGTACAGTCCGGTCTCGTCGTCTGATATGTCGCATATCTCGCCTAGGGGTGGTAAACGTCAGACCCCAATAGCTTGATAAGTCGTGTCGATATGAGGTCTATAACAATTCGAGAAACTACTGGTAACACTTACCAGTAAATCTCAGCAACCCTGGCCAGGGATTTCCTGTTATAGCCAATCGAACACAGCGCAACATCAACTCCCTATACCGGGAGAGACGAATCCCCTCCTATCGCTCATTGCCTCCATGTGACTCGGGAATGTACCTAAAAACCACCGTTTTGCACTCCCTCTTGGACGTGGTAAGGTAGAAATCAAAGCACAGTGGGAACCACACAAGACTCTATGACGATCTCGAGTCAACAGACTACTCTGTACCAGTGTCACCAGAGAACTGCCATCTGACGTAAGGTATAATACCATCTGGGAGTTCTCGGCGAGTCTGTCCAGTGTACCCAGTCTCCACTGAGCACCCGTATATCATCTCTGATGTCAAACACCAAAGGATATGGGATCATCCATCGCCCATCTGCATGGGTCAAGAAGGTATACGCTAGTCTACTCTGGTATATCGATGCCCCGTCTCGATATACCCACGACTAGGGACTTTGAAGGATGTACTTATGGACTACCATGTCCCCACTAGTATGATCCGCATCATAGTCCAGGTAGTCAAGTACACATCCTAAGGGCTTTACCAATATGTAACAGAGAGACAATCAGTGTACACGTTAAGGTAAAGAGCAACCAGATAGCATAATATCATGTCGAGCAAGAAAGTCCTCCCTATATATGTCCCAGCATCCACTACAATATACATCCTATGTATAGCAATGGCCTCTAGGGAATACATATAACTAACACATTGAGTATCCAATACCTCTGTATTGTGATAACAATGGAGCTGGGGCTTTGGCCAAGGAACCCAGGTCCCATCAGAAGTCCATACATATTCTGAGGCGGTATCATCTGATCCGGGAGATAGTTGATCGCCGGGAGATCGAGGTTAGGAGAGTTGATACGAAGGACAACACTGCGGATCCACTCACAAAGGTTATTCCTCAGATACAATTTGAGAGAATCTTCGGGATGTTGGGTATGAGATACTGCAACAGCTGGCCTTAGTGCAAGTGGGAGATTGTTAGTTATGTATATGCCCTAGAGGCCACTGTTATACATGTGATGTATATTATAATGGATGCTTGGATATATATAGAGAGGACTTTCTTGCTCGATATGATAGTATGCTATCTGGTTTCACTTTTCTTAACATGTTAACAAATACTGTTTTGTGATCACATGTTGATGAAGCCCTTGGGATATGTACTTGACTACTAGGACTATGATGAGATCATACTAGTAGGGCCAGGGTAGTCAACGAGTACATCCTATAACTGTTCCTAGTCGAGGGTGTATCGAGACAGGGCATCGATACTCCAGAGTAGACTAGCGTACACGCATCTTGACCCATATGATGGGCGATGGATGATCCCATATCCATTGGTGTTGGACATCAAAGATGGTGTATGGGTGCTCAGTGGAGACTGGTTACACTGAACGGACTCGCCGAGAACTCCAAGATGGTATTATACCTATCGTTAGATAGCAGTTCTCCGGTGACACTGGTACAGGTTAGTGTGTAGACCCGAGATCGTCATAGAGTCTTGTCTGATTCCCACTGTTCTTTGATTTCCACCTTACCACGTCCAAGAGGGCATGCAAAACGGTGGCTTTTGGGTACAGTCCCGAATCACATGGAGGCAATGAGCGATAGGAGGGGTTTCGTCTCTCCCGGTATAGGAAGTTGATGTTGTGCTGTGTTCGATTGGCTATAAGTGGAATTCCCTGTCCGGGGCTGATATGGAGATTTACTGGTACGTGTTATCGGTAGTTTCTCGACCCGTTATGAGCCTTACATCGACATGACTTATCGGTTACTGGGGTCTGACATTTACCACCCCTAGACTAGAAATGCAACATATCAGACGAAGAGATAGGACTGTACGGGAGTGTTACTGATTGGATTTGCAGGAGAATGTACAGGCTTGCTTGTTGATCTTCTGATTGCTCAATACAAGGGTGGCTGTTACGTTTAGCTGACCGCTTGCAGCTTGTGGGTGTTTGATATGATCATCACCTGCTGCCGGCGTATTGACGATTCTTTAGAGTCCTACACAGAGGTTTCCTGGCTCAGGCAAAACGGAGTAGAGCACATATGTGATATGTGCGGGACCGAGAATAATACGATATGAGATACCATATTCTATTCTCGCGATATGAGATATCGGCCGGTTATATGTGATATAGCCGGGTCATCGGATCAAGTGTTGGTTTGATGAATTAGTACATGTTATATTAGGCGATTATATGCAATATAGCTGGATTGTCGGATCAAGAGTTGATTCGATAATTTAATGTATAATTATATATGTGATATATTACATTACGCTAACTAATATAAGCTCTCTTTATTGATTCATTTTCTCACTGGGTAATACATTGATGTATATGCGATATATGTTAATTGTATTATTTTCTTTTGTTACAAAATATATTGTATATGTGATATATAATATTGTAACAAGTAAGAGTTGCAAATGCAACATGGTTGTTGAGTTTAAACAAAGTTAGGTTTTGGATTTGGGTTAGCTTTTGGGTTAGCTTTTTCATGAAGCTTCATGAAGCTTTCTTTTGTCATTTAGCTTGATATTTTGTGTAGATATTTGTTAACCCAACCCAAACCCTTTACCTATGGTTTATTCTCTACAATGGTTAAGCCTTTCATTCTTAACCAAGGGTTGCAATTGTAACCATAAGAATAATTCATTATTCATCACAAAAGCTTTCTTCTTCTTCTTTCTCCTTGAAAAAGCTTTTTAGCTTTTTGTGAAGTATTGATTTAAAGTGAGAAATTGAAAACAAAAGAGTGTAAAATTCCTACTTCATTATATTCATCTATTCTAGCCACTTAGATTAGGGTGTTCACTTCACTAATACTTGATTAGAGAAGTGAGAGTTTGAGTTTGAGATTCTTCAAGGTAGATCATCTTCGAAAAGGAAGACTTCAAGCAAGAATGGATCATTCGACTTGTGGAGCCTCTCTTGAGTCCGGGAGATCATGGATCGCTGTTGGAGATAGTGCCCTCAGAGTCAATTATTGGATCACAGGCACGTGATTGCAATGATTGAGGGAGGACCTATGCCGGTAGGACAGTCTTACTCAAGATGATAATATGCTATCTGGTTTATCTTTATCATCGTGTACTGCTTTAGGCGACCTTACAGGTCACTATTGCGCGTTGATAGAGCTCTTAGGATTCTTGCTTGACGGCCAGCAGTATGATGGCGATCATATACGTGGGAGCTGGGGTCTATAAGCACATCCTTAAAAGGTCCCTAGTCGTGGGAGTTTCGAGACAGGGCATCGATACTCCAGAGTAGACTAGTGTATACAGTCGAGACCCCGACGAGGGGCGGTGGCCGGTCTCACAAGCCATTGGTATCAGTTGGATCACCTAAGATGTATACAGGTGCTCATTGGGTTATGAGTACACCGGACAGGACTCGCCGGGAACATGCTAGTTGGTCTTATACCTGAGGTCAGATAGCAGTTCCCTGGTGACATGTGTACAGATTAGTTCATTGACCTGAGATCGTCATTTGTCTCGTGTAAGTTCCCACTGTACTTTGATTACTACCCTACCACGGCTCAAAGGAGTCGTGCAAACAGGTTTTAGTTGGGTACAGTCCCGAGCCACATGGAGGCTGTGAGTGGATCTGCAGGGGTTCGTCCCTCCCGGTATTGGGGGTGAGGTCGCGCTGTGTCTAGGAGAGCCATTACCCGAAGTCCTTGGCCAAGGCAGGAGATTTACTGGTAGGTATTCCAGTAGTATCTCAGGGTGTTCTGGGCTACACTCCGACATGACTTGTTCCGCTTTTAGGGGTATGACTTTTACCAACCCCCTCGGCCCACCATGCGATACTCATAGACGAACGGACCGGACTGTACGGATATTGTCACTGACAGGCTCCGTAGGGTGTCAGGATGAGTTCGCTCTCGATGTCCCTTTTGGTCAATACCTGGTAGCTCGTTATGTACGGCTAATACCTCTGACGTGCTAGTGGTTAAATCCACAGCCAAAGTATTGACGAGTCTTTAGAGTCCCCCACAGACAGTTTCTCAAGTTTCGGGCGAAATGCTATAGTGGCCGTATGGATATATGGCAGGGTTCGATCATATACGTGCGGTATTGCACGGGTCATGATCGGACGGATAATACTAGCGGGCTTTGGTTTAAGCCGGATCCTAGTATTGTACAATATAGATTTTGTCTCATTGCATTTGTATTCGGTCGGAATACAAATGCGGGTATGTATATACAGTCGCGGGGTTTTCCTGTAATTTATTACGGGATCAGTTTTTTGAAGTTGCCAGTTCGCTTTCCGTTTCGGCCAATTTCCTTTGTTTCTTTCCTTGGCTGAAAATTGGTGGAGGAGGGCTTATTTGCAAATGAGCAAATTAGCAAAGTGAAGGGTGGTTGTTGCAAATTGGTACTTCATGATGGTTCCACCATACATTGACTTCTTGGTTCATGAATGTTCATGATTGCTTGACTTTTGGGACATGATTTGGTGATGGAGTGGAGACTTGGTGGTGATCATTTGGTTCTCATCATCACCCACTTTTTCTTATGGTCACCTTGCACTAGCTTGTGCTCACCCCCCTTTCATATTTTCCCTTACCAAAATGATGGCCGGCCATTCTAGAGGGGCTGTCCAAAAAATTGTGGGAGGAAAAATTGGTCTCATTTTTCCTTGCAAAATCCTATAGCTCCATCTCAAAAAGTTCATCTCATTCCTCCACCAAAAATGGCAACTTCTTTAACCCCTTGAGACAAAGAGTACTACACTAGCCTACATCATTCTTGGACACGTCGACTCGCCAACTTCGTGCCCGAGTTGCCTCGGTCCAGAGGTGGGAGCCCGTAAAAGAACCCGGCGATGTGGTGCCCTTCCGATGAGGAGATGAAGACCGGAGATTCCGCGGGGAGATCAGGATGACGACGAGAAGACCGAAGGACACGGATCGCTCGGTATATCTCTCTACTTCTCTAGTTAGCTAGCATTAGGTTAATGGCCCGATCCGGGTTTATAGTCCACGGTAGCGCCGGTTTCTTGTTTCAAGAAATGTTTTTGTTTTCCGCATTTTGGCCTCATTCTGACGGCTGGGGCGCTGCCGTGCACTTACAATCGCAGCAAAGGGACTACTACTCAGAGCTTATAAAGCGAAGGAACGGACTACAAAGGTTGTAATCCTTCTCTCTTAGATGTAAAATTGTTTACATGCATAGTTAACCCTAATTCTCCAGTTAAGATCTTGGTTAGGGTTTGTTTAGCACCCCAAAAATTTTAAAGTGGCATGTTTGATGCTTGCCAAAACCTTGCTAAGGTCCTAAGCTGACCCTTCAGGAAGATCTGGATGATACCTACTACATCTTGTGGATTATGATCTATAGTGATAGATCTAAATGGATGTTGGGAGTGTCCTAAATCCAGGTATACTAACACCATTCTAAAGGTGTTTAGTATGGAGGATTCTAAGCGTAGTGGTTCGCCCACTTACTCAGGAATCACTCTCTCCAAAAAGAAGTCTTCCAAGACTGATTGGGAGAGAGCTCGCGTGCAATGGATATCCAATGCTTCGGCAGTAGGCTCTATCATGTATGCAATGTTATGTACCAGAACAGATTTAGCTAACTAACTAGGTGTAGTGATCAGGAATCAATCGGATCTTTGGAAAATCACTGGACAGCTGTGAAGGACATTCTTAAGTACTTGAGAAGCACTAAAAGAATGTTCTTGGTTCAAGCTTCCACAGTGATAAGGTCGACTGAAAGTCAGTCACATGCATTGTCTTTACCCTCAGTGGAGGGACGGCATGTTGGAAGAGTTTCAAGCCAGATACCGTAGCATACTATGTTAGTTATGTATATGCCCTAGAGGCCATTATTGTACATATGATGTATATTATAGTGGATGCTTGGATATATATAGAGAGGAATTTCTTGCTCGATATGATAGTATGCTATCTGGTTACACTTTGTCTTAACATGTTGACTTGTATTGTGTTACTGTCTTGCTCTCACATGTTGATAAAGCTATTAGGATGTGTACTTGACTACCAGGACTATGATGGACATCATACTAGTGGGGCCAAGGGTAGTCCACAAGTACATCCTATAATTGTTCCTAGTCGAGGGTGTATCGAGACAGGGCATCGATACTCCAGAGTAGACTAGCGTATTCGCTTCTTGACCCATATGATGGGCGATGGATGATCCCACATCCATTTGTGTTTGACATCAAAGATGGTATATGTGTGCTCAGTGGAGACTGGATATACTGAACGGACTCGCCGAGAACTCCTAGTTGGTATTATACCTATCGTCAGATAGCAGTTCTCTGGTGACACTGGTACAGGTTAGTCAGTAGACCCGAGATCGTCATAGAGTCTTATGTGATTTTGTAACATTTCAGAAAAATAAAATATTATTTTTGGGGATTTTTATAATTAAATAATATTATATTGAATATTTAATAAGGCGGTATAATTAAATACAGATAATTTCGGAAAAATTTGGAAAATTATAGAAATTACTAAAAAGAGGGTGCTTTATGTGATTTAAGTAAATTATAATTTTTTTTGAATTTTTATACACTATTTTAATGCTAATCACGATTAGATATCGCTAATCGCGCATTAAACGTGTTTTGTGCACATGACATGCACATGTCATTTTAACACTTGTTACATTTTTTTATCATGGCTTTCTCTCATTTTCATGCATGGTTTGTGTTTAAGTGAAAAGAGAAAAGTTACCAAAAGAAAAGAAAAAGAAAAGAAAATAATAAAGAAAGGGGTATGGGCATGAGAGAGAGAGGGTGAGGGGTCAACCATAGTCAAGGCTCATTGCTTCTCTCTTCATTTTCTTTCATCTTTCTCACTCTCTCATCACCATGGCAGCCCCATCTCCCTCCTCCACTTCAAGCCTCACAACACCCTAAAAACATTATCAAAACGCCATCCCCACTTCATTAAAAATGTGCATAAGCCCTCTAGCTATACTTTGGACCAAGAAAGCAAAGTTTTGGACACTTAGGGAAACTCAAGAAAATTCTTGAGTTGCCAAATGAGGTAATTCCTATACCATTTGCATTGTATTTCATTCACGTTAGCTTCCATGTTTGATTAGAAGTGTTTTAGTGATGTTTAGTGAGGTTAGGAAATTCCAAGTTAGGGTTTAAGGAAAACTTAAATTGAGATAGTGTAATTGAGGTTTGTTAAGGCCATATAACCCCAGTGGTGATTGATTTAAGACCAAAACCTGAGACTAGAACCCAAATTAGCGAACTTAGAAATCCTCGATATTCGTATTTTGTGAGAATTGTGTAGGGAAATTAAAATCTGCTAACACACGGGGACTCTAAAAATTATTTAACATTCACAGTGATACATGCAGGCACCCAGGGAGCTAACCCTAAAACCAGAGCCACCCCCTCCAAGTTCTGGCTGCAAATTTAATATATCTGGTCGCAATTTGCGGCCAGGGTGGGACCATTTATGTTCGTATTTGTTCTGTGGCTTTATCTTCAGTAAACTAGACCCTTGACATATGCAACATTAGCTAATTTTGCCTAAGGTAAAATCCGGAGATAATTTTCAAGATTTCTGATTTCGTTTGAGACTTTTAATGATTTGAAATTTGGTATTTAATATTGTGTTTCCGTCATGTGGCGTTTGAACGCCAACGGCTGGGGTTATTGGTCGTATTTTGCATGCGAGGCTATAGGTTTTGACCTATGAGCGAAACGTGTGCCGTTTTGGTTTTCCGAATTGATTTTAATACGCATTTGCGATTGTGTATATATGTAGGTGCCCCCACGTGGATTCAAGATAGTAAGGAAGATGATGGCGACATCGACATAGCCAAGCAAGAGCAGGTGAGTAGATATATATCTATGGGGGAAGTCGGGTGGATGGCGTATAACACCCCCTCAGTTTCGTAAAATAGAACGCGAATGCGTTATGATATATAGATATATACTTATATAGTTTATAAGATGTGTTTAATTAGATAGAAATGCTTTAGAGGACTTGATTGATAGTGTCTTTAGTTAGTTTACTAGTCGCGAACCCTAGAATAGGTTTATACTTACACGCACACATACATGCTTACATTTTATTACCTGTGCGTATATGGGGATATGTATACACATACACACACACATGGGTATGGGACTATCTATATATATACGTATACATATATATGGATTATGAGGATAGTACATGATATTTGGAAATGAGTCGATGAGTTTGGGCTTGAGGCCATGAGATCGGTGATGTGACATGGTTCGTATTTGAGATACGACATGATATTTTTAGCGGGTCCTTTAGGCGTGGTGTTTCATACACACGCATGCATTCATAGATGGGATCAGTATTGTACTAGACTTAGATCAGTACCCCCAGATCATGATATATAATGAAAAGGTTGCCGGACGAATAATGAGATAAATGTGATATTTGACCCGTACCCAGATTGGGAGGCCGTACGACGGATTTACCGTACGAGCTATATATTGATGATTGATCCGCACTCTTGACTCGACGATGTCATATTATATAGGGTATCTTATGGGATACTATTGAGGCGGGATCACCGACTAATATATATATATATATATATATATATATATATATATATATCGACTCAGATTTAGGCGGTTTCCTTACCTTTTGATTAGACCTGTTATTTACTTGTAGACTCGTTATTTATATTATTGCATATTCATTATTGATGTGTATATTATTCAGCTCCCGCATATTATTGTTGTTCGCATCGCATTGCATGCTTATATTGTGTTTTCATATGTTAGTATTGAAATCGTGCTGTCTGGACACCAACACCATTACTTATGATGCGTATGTTCCACATACACTTACTTGCCGGCTCACACACATCATCATCGGTAATTGCCATGTCACGTACACTTTAGAGAATATTATTTGATTGATATCTCCTGTTAGCTGGTAGTCTCGACTGATCATTACTGTTCTAGTTTAGACATTGCATTCATTATTGTTATACTTCATGCATATTTATTATTCATTGTCATGCATTATTATTTAGGGCCAGTCCAGATTTGCCGGAGCCCAATACATTTAAATTCATTGTCTTTTATTCTCGAGATTTGGGTTTTCCATGAGATTTATGGATTTGGAGAAACCGCAAGATTTTATAAAACTGATAATCATTTTTAAATGAAAGTTATGGTTTTCTCATGATATGATTTGAGATTTGTTCACCAGGAGTTTTCTCGGCTCTTGAAAGATATCATACACCCAATTCGAGGAGGAGTAGAGTCCGTCTGTGGGTGCATGGTGGACCCGGTGCGGTACCCCGGGGCAAGAAGATCGCAGTTGATCGGCGTTGAGCCTGTGACAGGGGAACATTGCAGACCAGTGATTGTATTGTGACTCGTCGGATATTCGGAGGATACCGATCGGAGTTGGGCCAGTCCGGATAGCCGGAGCCCAGGGGCCAGTCCGGATAGCTGAAGCCTCAGATATTGATATTGAGGTATTGAGATATTCGATATGGGCCAGTCCAGATAGCCGGAGCCCTAGATATTGGATATTGGGATTGATGTTTTGTGTCGATGCTGTAAGTCGACGTTAGACAGCCCACATGATACGGGGAGGCGGAATAGGTAAAACAATCAATTTTTTTAAACTAACATCGACTAACTTTACGGATCTTTGCTAAACCCAAACTAACAACTATATAGAACTGATAAGCTACTATGAAAGATGATTATACCTAATGAATCAAGTCCTTCTTGTTCTCGTTGATCACCTCCTCGTCGGCCTCCTCGATGTGATAGAAGATCCACCCGAAAGCAACTTCTCCAAGCTTTAACCTCTCACTTGAGGTAACTAGGTGACTATGAGTGCTAATCAAGGTAACCTAGAGGATATAGAAGAGGATTAGGGATCTATTAGTCTTGCTAACCGTTGGATCTCAACACATGGGAGGTTAGGGTTAGTTCTTTGAAGAGAGAGAGAGCTTGAGGAGAGAGAATGTGTGAGTGAGAATGATAATGAATTATAACTCATTTGTGAATATATATGAAGCATGATAATTATTAAATGAATAACATAATAATAATATCGACCATGCTTCATTAACTCTTTTTGGGTGAATCATCTCATAAGTCATTAAGCAATAACTGCTTCATTAACTCATTTGAGTGAATCACACCATGAGTCACTAATCCATTTAATGCAAATTCCACCTAAGCCTACAACTCATCAATCTTCTAGAAGCTTCACGACTAATTACGAGAATACCCCTCCCATCCGTGAAAACACGGAAATACTGAGACTGTTTAAATCCAATAATCCAATACTAGAATCTGGCTTAAACCAAAGCCTGCTAGTATAAACTGTCCGAATATCGTACATGAGTAAAAACACGTATGTATCCGAACCCTGTCATAAAACCATACGACCTCTATATCGTTTCGCCTGAAGCAGGGAAACTCTCTGTGTGGGACTCTAAAGACTCGACACTACGCTGGCAGTGGGTTTAACCACAGACCGCAAGCGGCACTAGCTGTACGTAACGGTCCCCAGGTGGATGTCGATAAGAAGGCCGATGAGGAAACCCATCCGAACTCCTACTGAGCCTGATGTGACAATCTCCGTACAGTCTGTTTTGTTCTTCTTGGACTATCGCATATCAGGCCTAGGGGGTGGCAAGCGTCAGTCCCCTAAAAGCTGTATAAGTCGTGTCGGAGTGAAGCCCATTACACCTTGAGAAGCTACTGGAAATCCTACCAGTAAATCTTATTTGCCTTGGCCAGGGACTTTGCGTAATGGCTCTCCAAACACAGCGCGATATCAACTCCCAATACCGGGAGAGACGAATCCTATCTAACCGCCACTGCCTCCAAGTGCTTCGGGACTGTGTAAGTCCATGTCACGCACCCCACGAACTTGCGGAGAAGCGGAATATATGAAAACGATTATCAATGTTTCGTAACACGGACTTGAGCGCATGAATCGTTATCTAAACCATTGCTAACTATCTACTAGAGGTTTAACTACTCGGATACGAAGCTATAACTCACGTTACTTGTCCTTCGGGTCTTCATCGCGGTCCTCCACTCCTCGTAGGCTCCTTGGAACATCGGCACCTCAACGGCCTCCTCAAATCAAAGACGATCCACCCGAAAGCTCCTACGCCAAGCTTAATCTCAAACTTGAGATAACTAGGTTGCTTAAAGTGCTAATCTAAGCTACCTAGGGGATATAGAGTGAAGTTATGGATGTATTAGTCTAGCTAACCCTTGATCTCAACACATGAGAGGTTAGGGTTAGGGTTTGAAGAGAGAGTGAGCTTGAGGAGAGAGAGGGTGAAGATGAGAATGAAATGAGATAATGACCTTATCATAATATATATGAAGCATTATTATTTATCCAAAAATCAAATAATAGAATTAACAACCATGCTTCATAAATATCTATGAGTGATTCATCACCATGAGTCATTAAGCATTTATGATGCTTTAATGATTTGGATGAATCACACAAATGAGTCACTAATCTCATTTAATGCAATGCCACCTTAACCCCTCAGTCACCACTCTTCTAGAAGCTTCCCGACAAATTACGTGAACGCCCCTCCAATCCATGAAAACACGGAAAAACTTTAGACTGTATAAATCCAGTAACCCGATACTAGAATCTGGCTTAAACCAAAACCGACTAGTAAAAACTGTCGGAAAAAGTCGTACGTGCGTAAACACACGTATGCGTCCGAACCCTTGTTGTAAAACCATACGACCTCTATATCGTTTCGCATGGAGCAGGGAAACTCTCTGTGTGGGACTCTAAAGACTCGACACTACGCTGGCAGTGGGTTTAACCACAGACCGCAAGCGGCACTAGCTGTACGTAACGGTCCCCAGGTAGATGTCGATAAGAAGGTCGATGAGGAAAACCATCCGAACCCCTACCGAGCTTGATGTGACAATATCCGTACAGTCCGGTCTGTTCGTCTAAGACTATCACATATCAAGCCTAGGGGCGGCAAGCGTCAGTCCCCTAATAGCTGTATAAGTCATGTCGGAGCGAAGCCCATTACGCCCTGGGAAGCTACTGGAACCTACCAGCATATCTCGCTTGCCCTGGCCAGGGACTTTGCGTAATGGCTCTCTAACACAGTGCGATATCATCTCCCAATACCGGGAGAGACGAATCCTGTCTAACCACTACTGCCTCCAAGTGCTCGGGACTGCACCAAACTGCTACCTGTTTGCACGACTCCTTTGAGCCGTGGTAGGGTAGCAATCTAAGAACAGTGGGACACACTCGAGGCGAAGTAGCAGTGTAAAGTCTGCGGACTATGCTGTACTCATGTCACCTGGGAACTGTTAACTGACGACGGGTATAATACCAACTAATCAGTTCCCCTGCGAGTCCTGTCCGGTGTACCCGTAACCTAACGAGCACCTGTATACTATCTCCAGTATAACGTACTGATGGCTATGGGACAGACCATCTCTCCAACTGGGATGAGAAGCGTACACACTAGTCCACTCTGGAATATCGATGACCTATCTCGATAATCCAACGAATAGGGACCAGTATAGGATGTTGCTTACAGACTACCCAGCCCCCACTAGTGTGACTGCCATCACAACGCTGGTAATCAAGCAAAGATCCTATGGGCTCTACTAATATGTATAAGTGATAGGTTACAAGAAACATATGCACATATTAAAGTAGACACAAACCAAGTAGCGTACTACTATTTTTAGCAAGACTGTATATACAACTGTGAATATCCCAAGCTTCCATTAAGTAATATACAATCTAGTATGATACAATAATGGCCCCTAGGGCATATACACTAACAATCTCCCACTTGCACTTGGGCCATGAGCTGGCATATCGTAGACCTATCATCTCGAATAGCCTCTCGAACTGCATCTGAGGAAGGGCCTTTGTGAATGGATAAGCAATGTTATTCTCCGTCTCTACTCTTTTCACCTCGATCTCCCGGCGATCTACGATCTCCCTGATCAGGTGATACCGCCTTAAGATGTGTCTGGACTTCTAATGGGACCTGGGTTCCTTCGCTAAAGCTATAGCGCCTTTGTTGTCACAATACAGAGGTATTAGACCAACACTGGAAGGAACCACCTGAAATTCTGTGAGGAACTTCTTCATCCAGACAGCTTCTTTTGCGGCATCGCAAGCAGCTATGTACTCCGCTTCCATTGTTGAGTCAGCAACGGTCTCCTGCTCGGAACTCTTCCAACAGACCGCCTCTCCATTGAGGGTAAAGACATAACCCGACATGGACTTGGAGTCATCTTTGTCACTCTGGAAGCCGGAGTCGGCAAAGGCCTCCATCTGGAGGTCTTTTCCGCCATACACCAAGAACATCTCCTTAGTCCTCCTTAGGTACTTGAGAATGTTCTTCACGGCTATCTAGTGCTTCTCCCCTGGGTTTGCTTGATACCGGCTTACTACGCTCAATCCGTATGCTACATCCGGTCTGGTACATAACATCGCATACATTATAGAGCCTACCGCAGAAGCGTAGGGTATAATCGACATGCGATCCCTTTCCAAATCAGTCTTGGGAGACATCTCTTTGGAGAGGGTGATTCCGTGACAAGCCGGTAGGTTACCGTGCTTAGAATCATCCATACTGAATCTTTTCACTATGGTGTCTATGTACCTGGACTGCGAAAGTCCCAACATCCTTTTTAATCTATCACGATATATCCGGATCCCCAGAATGTAGGCGGCATCACCCAGGTCATTCATGGAGAATTTATGTGACAAGAATCTTTTGACTGACTGTAACATAAGAATATCATTTCCTATTAGGAGAATGTCATCCGCGTACAAGACGAGAAATACTACAGCTCTCCCTACAATCTTACTGTATATGCAAGGTTCATCTGGATTTTTGATAAAGTCGAATTCTTTGACAGCATAATCAAAACAGATGTTCCAACTCTGCGATGCCTGCTTTAGTCCATAAATGGACTTAAGCAGCTTGCATACTTTACCGTTGCTCCCACTCTGAATGAATCCCTCTGGCTGATCCATATAGACGCTCTTCCAAATTACCATTTAGAAAGGCCGTCTTTACGTCCATCTGCCAGATTTCATAATCGTTGAAGGCAGCAATAGCAAGAAGGACCAGAATAGATTTAAGCATAGCCACTGGAGAAAAGGTTTTGTCATAATCCAAACCAGGTCTTTGACGGAAACCCTTTGCAACAAGTTTAGCCTTATAGGTTTCAACCTGTCTATCTACACCAATCTTCTTTTTGAAGATCCATTTGCATCCTACGGGTTTTACCCCATCTGGAGCAACGTCCAAAGTCCATACTTTGTTAGTGTACATGGACTCCATTTCGGTCCACATTGCATCCAGCCATTTTACTGAGTCACTGCTCTGAATGGCTTGCTGGAAGCTAGTAGGCTCATCATAGTCAATAGTGCAATCCTCTCTATCCCCGTCTATGAGAAAGCCGTAGTATCTCTCGGGCAGATGAGATTGCCTACTACTCCTACGGAGTGGTGTCGGGATGTCCCTTTCTTCTGAAATCTCTGGTTCTTCCATACTTTCAGTAGTAGTTAGTGGTTCTGGAATTTCTTCCAGTTCTATTTCGCTCCCACTTGTTTCCTTTTCTAAAAACTGATGTTCTAGAAAATGGGTATTACGAGAAACAAAAACCTTTTGTTCCTCTGCGTTATAGAAATAATATCCTTTGGAGTTCTTCGGATATCCCACAAACTTACATTGTACTGATCGTGCCTCGAGCTTGTCCACATGCTGCTTTTCAACAAAAGCTGGACATCCCCATATTTTCAAATGCTGAAGGTGGGGTTTCTTCCCACTCCATATATGATATGGCGTGGTAGGCACAGTCTTGGTAGGAGCCCGGTTTAAAAGATATGCAGCTGATTCTAGTGCATATCCCCAGAATGATCGTGGCAACTCAGTGTTACTCATCATAGAACGTACCATATCCAATAGGGTTCGGTTCCGCCTTTCCGATACACCGTTGTGCTGTGGTGTGTATGGAGGAGTAAGCTGAGAGAGAATTCCATTCTCTTTTAAGTAACCCAGGAACCCGGAACTTAAGTATTCACCACCTCGATCAGATCTCAGTGTCTTTATACTCTTGCCTGTTTGTTTTTTCACTTCATTCCTGTATTCTTGGAATTTCTTAAAGGCCTCAGATTTATGCTTCATTAAGAAGATATATCCATACCTAGAGAAATCATCTGTGAATGTAATGAAGTAGGAATAACCACCTCGCGTATGTGTAGACATAGGACCGCACACGTCACTGTGTATGAGTCCTAAGAGCTCACTTGCTCTTACTACGTGTCCAGTAAACGGAGTCTTTGTCATCTTTCCTATGAGACAAGATTCACAAGTAGCATAAGATTGATATTCGAACGGATTCAAATATCCTTCTCTATGTAACTTAGTCAATCTTCTCTCATTGATGTGACCTAGTCTACAATGCCATAAGAAAGCCTGATTTGTTTCCGGAGAATTTCTTTTAAGTGCATTCTGGACACTGAAAATCTGAGCTTGATTTAATACGTATATTCCGTTTTCTAATGTACCTGACCCAATCATAACTTGATTTAGGTGGATGTGAACCACATCTCTTGTAAAAGTAAAATCATATCCTTTCTTAGATAGTAAGGGTACAGATATGATATTACAAGTCGTACCTGGTACATAAAAACAGTTACGCAGAATCAATATCTGCCCAGTTGTCATTCCAAGATGATATTCCCCTACGGATTCAGCGTTCATGCTCATTCCATTAGCAACTGTGAGGGTCATATCACCTATCCCGATAACCCTACGGTTTCTCAGAGCCTGTAATGAATTACAGATGTGAGTTCCTGATCCGGTATCCAATACCCAGGAAGTAGGGTTAACAGACATACAGTTCTCTATCATAAACACACCCGAAGTCGAAGTCACAACATGCTTCGTATCCTGGCTACTGGCTTCTAAAGCCCTGCGATCATTCTGCCAATGCCCAATCCCATAACAATAGGAATGTCCCTTAATAGGGTGGTCCAGCTTGTCATAGGCAATGGACATCTGGACAGACTTTTGCCAGTCATATAAGTCAGATTTAGTAAAATTATTATCTAGATGTAACCTATGTGTGGTCACAAGGTCGCTGCAATTAAGAGAGAGAGAGAAGAAAACACTTTTAGTATGATGCTGTTACAAGCTTAGATTGGTTTTTAATTTATCTAAACAGGATGGCTCCCACTGTTTCTCGAATCCTTCCTCAAACCATAAAAGAAGAATTAGCCAGGACTATTCTCACCGTACAATACTTGCTTAACCGTTCAGCCAGGCTAGTGTTGATACTTCGAGGGAGGTTTTCCAACGCTTTCGCGAGGTTCCTTAATTAAAGAACCTCTTTTCTCTAGGGGCGTAGCTCCGCTGACACCTTTCTAGGCACCTACTTGGTTTATAGCATTGATCGTTAAGTGATGAATCTCCTGATAAGTAGCATGTACTCACAATAGGATCGGGATCCAAAATATCATCGTATGATAATGTTAAAGGAATCCTACCAACATTCATCAAACTCCAAAATGGTATGCATCTCTCTGCAAATTTCAGTTTCTTTAGAAATTCCTGATATTAATTTCAGCCCCATGCTCTTATGACCTGGCTTTGGTCAAAATGTCATAAGTCATATGTCAAGTTCTACCCGTCATTATCCAGGTTAATTTGAACCCATCCGTACATACCACTGACTTTGGTCAAATGATAATACGACTGTCCCAAACCAACTCATCTACCTATGCAACAAGTGAATACCCAGCAGCTACCAAACACTATGCCTTGACTTTGGCCAAAATACATAGCTTGAATACTACTGAATACCCAAATGAAATGACGGAAGGCTACGAATGGTTTTGGCAAAACCGTGAACGTAGTGAACTTGATATAATCGAAGGAACCTGATAGCTTTTTTTAAAAGGAGTAGTTAAAGCTCCGCAATTAAAAAATTCTGCTCCTTTTAAAATAACCGAGTGGTTTCTTTTAAATTTGTTCCAACGATTCAACTTTGGTTTATTTTCTTTGCATTATAATAATGCGTCCCATCATTTATCCTATCATTGGAGAAAAAACGAAAATACCACGTCCTTCTTATGCCATCCGCATTCGCCACTGGGTCTCGTCAACACCCGTTAGGTTACTTAACTAACGACAGAGCGGGGGCTGGGCTAGCGCGGGTGTAAAACATAAGTGGCGTCTAATAGCTATCATATATAGATATTGTACATTCGTCAGATGCAATAATAAGCATTCCAGATCACAGATGAACTTTATTGGATTTACTAGCAATCCGCATTTGCTTTGAGCCTGCAATAAAAGACGGATTACACAGTTGTGATGAATAGCCATTACCCCACCCTAGACCCCTACGGGTACGGCAAACTACCCGCCAAGTACCCGAAGTGAAGCGGTCTCCCTCAACAACGTGAGTAGGCCACTAAACACTTCAACGTACCCGGTAGTTTGTGTACCCCACCTTGGGTCTATCCTAAGAGCAAAAACAGTAAAAAGAAATAATAATACAACGGTGGCTACAACCGCAACCTGGATGTGCCCCGCAAAAGAATATTACATCAAATTACATTTACATTGAATGAATGAATATTAAACACATCTCAAACCCCGGCTAATCATCACAACAGTCCAACACAGTTCATATACACAAACAGTAAACATTTCCGAAATGTGCAACCCCCTGCCAACCGACATACTAGCAGTTTAGGGGAGGTTTACGAACACATTAAACATTATAGATAAAAACCCAATTAGCAAATATCATAGAACATCGATCGAATACCATATTCCGTGTCTACCCCAAAAGCAAACCTGCACTGAAGTAACCTCGGTAAAAACAGAACATACAGGAAAACAAAAAACACCAAAATATGAATTACTGTAAAAATCCGAGTCAACTCGGCGTTGACTCGGCGGCGGATCCGCGGAATAAGCACTCTATTGCCGCGGATCCGCGGCCATTTTGGCGATTCACTGGCACGTATTTTCCGAGTATTCATTAATTTCCCTGCTGTGAATTTTAAGGTATGTTAAATATTTTTTCAGACACTTTTAAAATTACCAAAAACTTAGGGTTTCGAATTTTTGTTTTCGTGTTTTTCTGTCGATCGAACTTCTAATCAGTTGCTAACAAGCTAGTAATGGTTTAGTTGGCTCTGATACCACTGTATGTCCATGTCACGCACCCCACGAACTTGCGGGGAGGTGGAATATATGAAAAACGATTATCAAAGCTTCGTAACACGAACTTGAGCGCATGAATCGTTATCTAAACCATTGCTAACTATCTACTAGAGGTTTAACTACTCGGATACGAAGTTATACCTCACGTTGCTTGTCCTTCGGGTCTTCATCGCGGTCCTCCACTCCTCGTAGGCTCCTTGGAACATCGGCACCTCAACGGCCTCCTCAAATCAAAGACGATCCACCCGAAAGCTCCTACGCCAAGCTTAATCTCAAACTTGAGATAACTAGGTTGCTTAAAGTGCTAATCTAAGCTACCTAGGGGATATAGAGTGAGGTTATGGATGTATTAGTCTAGCTAACCCTTGATCTCAACACATGAGAGGTTAGGCTTAGGGTTTGAAGAGAGAGTGAGCTTGAGGAGAGAGAAGGTGAAGATGAGAATGAAATGAGATAATGACCTTATCATAATATATATGAAGCATTATTATTTATCCAAAAATCAAATAATAGAATTAACAACCATGCTTCATAAATAACTATGAGTGATTCATCACCATGAGTCATTAAGCATTTATGATGCTTTAATGATTTGGATGAATCACACAAATGAGTCACTAATCTCATTTAATGCAATGCCACCTTAACCCCTTAGTCACCACTCTTCTAGAAGCTTCCCGACAAATTACGAGAACGCCCCTCCAATCCGTGAAAACACGGAAAAACTTTAGACTGTATAAATCCAGTAACCCGATACTAGAATCTGGCTTAAACCAAAGCCGACTAGTAAAAACTGTCTGAAAAAGTCGTACGTGCGTAAACACACGTATGCGTCCGAAACCTTGTCGTAAAACCATACGACCTCTATATCGTTTCGCCTGGAGCAGGGAAACTCTCTATGTGGGACTCTAAAAACTCGACACTACGCTGGCAGTGGGTTTAACCACAGACCGCAAGCGGCACTAGCTGTACGTAACGGTCCCCAGGTAGATGTCGATAAGAAGGTCGATGAGGAAAACCATCCAAACCCCTACTGAGCCTGATGTGACAATCTCCGTACAGTCTGGTCTGTTCGTCTAAGACTATCGCATATCAAGCCTTGGGTGCGGCAAGCGTCAGTCCCCTAATAGCTGTATAAGTCGTGTCGGAGCGAAGCCCATTACGCCCTGAGAAGCTACTGGAACCTACCAGTATATCTCGCTTGCCCTGGCCAGGCACTTTGCGTAATGGCTCTCTAACACAGTGCGATATCATCTCCCAATACCGGGAGAGACGAATCTTGTCTAACCACTACTGCTTCCAAGTTCTCGGGACTGCACCCTACTGCTACCTGTTTGCACGACTCCTTTGAGCCGTGGTAGGGTAGCAATCTAAGAACAGTGGGACACACTCGAGGCGAAGAAGCAGTGTCAAGTCTGCGGACTATGCTGTACTCATGTCACCTGGGAACTGTTAACTGACGACGGGTATAATACAAACTAATCAGTTCCCCTGCGAGTCCTGTCCGGTGTACCCGTAACCTATCGAGCACCTGTATACTATCTCCAGTACAACGTACTGATGGCTATGGGACAGACCATCTCTCCAACTGGGATGAGAAGCGTACACACTAGTCTACTCTGGAATATCGATGCCCTATCTCGATAATCCAACGACCAGGGACCAGTATAGGATGTTGCTTACAGACTACCCAGCCCCCACTAGTGTGACTGCCATCACAACGCTGGTTATCAAGCAAAGATCCTATGGGCTCTACTAATATGTATAAGTGATACGTTACAAGAAACATATGCACATATTAAAGTAGACACAAACCAAGTAGCATACTACCATTTTTAGCAAGACTGTATATACAACTATGAATATCCCAAGCTTTCATTAAGTAATATACAATCTAGTATGATACAATAATGGCCCCTAGGGCATATACACTAATAGACTGCACCCAACTGCTACCTGTTTGCACGACTCCTTTAAGCCGTGGTAGGGTAGCAATCTAAGAACAGTGGGAATACACTCGAGATGAAGCAGCAGTGTTAAGTCTGCGGAATATGCTGTACTCTTGTCACCTGGGAACTGTTAACTGACGACGGGTATAATACCAACCAACAGTTCCCTGCGAGTCCTGTCCAGTGTACCCGTAACCTAACGAGCACCTGTATACTATTTCCAGTACAACGTACTAATAGCTGTGGGACAGACCATTTCCCCTGCTGGGTTGAGAAGCATACACACTAGTCTATTCCGGAGTATCGATGCCCTGTCTCGATAATCCTACGACTAAGGACCTGAAAAAGGATGTGCTTGTAGACTACCCAGCCCCCACTAGTATGACTGCCATCACAACGCTGGTAGTCAAGTAAGATCCTAAGGGCTCTATCAATATGTATTTGCGATATGCTAACATATACACATATTAAGATAGACCTAAACCAAGTAGCATACTACCATGTTGAGCGAGACTGTTAATATAACTGTGAATATCCTAAGCTTCCATTAAGAAATATACAAACTAGTATGATACAATAATGGCCCCTAGGACATATACACTAATAATCTCCCACTTGTACTAGGGCCATGTACTGGCATATCGAAGACCTATCATCTCGAGTAGCCCTTCGAACTGAATCTGAGGTAAGGCCTTTGTGAATGGATCTGCAGTGTTCTCCTATGTAGCAACTCTCCGGACCTCGATCTCCTGGCGATCTATGATCTCCCTGATTAGGTGCTACCGCCTTAAGATGTGTCTGGATTCTGATGGGACCTGGGTTCCTTCGCTAAAGCTATAGCTCCGTTGTTGTCACAATACAGCGGTATTGGATCAGCAATGGTAGGAACCACCTGAAGTTCTGTTAGGAACTTCTTCATCCAGACAGCTTCTTTTGCGGCATCGCAAGAAGCGATATACTCCGCTTCCATCGTCGAGTCAGCAACGGTGTCCTGCTTGGAACTCTTCCAGCACACCGCCCCTCCATTGAGGGTAAAGACATAACCTGACATGGACTTGGAGTCATCCTTGTTACTCTGGAAGCTGGAGTCAGTAAAAGCCTCGATCTGGAGGTCTTTTCCGCCGTAAACCAAGAACATATCCTTAGTCCTTCTCAGGTACTTGAGAATGTTCTTTACTGCTATCCAGTGCTTCTCCCCTGGGTCTGACTGATACCGGCTTACCACGCTCAGAGCGTAAGCTACATCTGGTCTGGTGCACAACATCGCATACATTATAGAGCCTACCGCAGAAGCATAGGGTATAACTGACATGCGATCCCTTTCCAAATCAGTCTTGGAAGACATTTCTTTGGACAGGGTGATTCCGTGACAAGCCGGTAAATTACCGCGCTTAGAATCTTCCATACTGAATCTTTTCAGTTTGATATACCTGGACTGCGAAAGTCCCAACATCCTTTTAGATCTATCACGATAGATCTGGATCCCTAGAATGTAAGAGGCATCACCCAGGTCTTTCATGGAGAACCTGTGTGACAAGAATCCTTTGACAGATTATAGCATAGGAATGTCATTTCCTATCAAGAGAATGTCATCCACGTACAAGACGAGGAATACAACAGTTCGTGCTACAATTTTACTATATATACATGGTTCATCTGGATTTTTGATAAAATCATATTCTTTGACCGTTTCATCAAAACAGATGTTCCAACTCCGCGACGCCTGCTTCAGTCCATAAATGGACTTAAGTAACTTGCACACTTTCCCGCTGCTCCCACTCTGATTGAAACCTTCTGGCTGATCCATATAGAAGCACTCTTCTAAATTACCATTTAGAAAAGCCGTCTTTACGTCCATCTGCCAGGTCTCATAATCATGGAAGGTGGCAATGGCAAGAAGGATCCGAATGGATTTGAGCATAGCCACTGGAGAAAAAGTTTCGTCATAGTCCAAACCAGGTCTCTGACGAAAACCCTTTGCAACAAGTCTAGCCTTATAGGTTTCCACCTGTCCATCTACACCAATCTTTTTCTTGAAGATCCATTTGCATCTTATGGGTTTTACCCCATCTGGAGCAAAGTCCAAAGTCCATACTTTTTTGGTGTACATGGACTCCATCTCGGTCCGCATTGCATCCAGCCATCGTACCGAGTCGCCGCTCTGGATGGCCTGCTGGAAGCTAGTAGGTTCATCATTATCAATGACGCAATCCTCTCTATCCCCATCTATGAGAAAACCGTAGTATCTCTCAGGCGGATGGGACGGCCTACTACTCTTGCGGAGGGGTGCGGGAATGTCCTGTTCTTCTGAAACTACCGGTTCTACCAAACTTTCAGTAGTAGTTTGTGTTTCTGGAATTTCTTCCAGTTCTATTGCGCTCCCACTTGTTTCCTTTTCTAAAAACTGTTGTTCTAGAAAATGGGCATTACGAGAAATAAAAACCTTTTGTTCCTCTGCGTAATAGAAAAAATACCCCTTGGAGTTCTTTGGATATCCCACAAACTTACACTGTACTGATCGTGCCTCGAGTTTGTCCGCATGCTGCTTTTTAACAAAAGCTGGACATCCCCATAACTTCAGATACTGAAGATAGGGTTTCTTACCACTCCACATCTGATATGGTGTGGTAGGCACAGTCTTGGTAGGAGCCCTGCTCAAAAGATATGCAGCTGATTCTAGTGCATAACCCCAGAAAGATCGCGGTAACTCAGCATTACTCATCATGGAACGCACCATATCCAATAGGGTTCGGTTCCGTCTTTCCGATACACCGTTATGTTGTGGAGTGTATGGAGGAGTAAGCTGAGAGAGAATTCCTTTCTCTTTTAGGTAACCCAGGAACTCGGCACTTAAATATTCACCACCTCGATCAGATCTCAGTGTCTTGATACTTTTGCCGGTTTGGTTTTCTACTTCATTCTTATATTCTTAGAATTTCTCAAAGGCCTCGGATTTATGTTTCATTAAGAAAATGAATCCACACCTAGAGTAATCATCCGTAAAAGTAATGAAATATGAAAAACCGCCTCTTGCATGTGTAGACATTGGACCACATACATCGCTGTGTATGAGTCCTAAGAGCTCGCTCGCTCTTACTCCATGTCCAGTGAATGGAGTCTTTGTCATCTTTCCTTTGAGATATGATTGACAAGTGGCATAAGATTGATATTCGAACGGATCCAAATATCCTTCTCTATGTAACTTAGTTAACCTTGTCTCATTGATGTGACCTAGTCTACAATACCATAAGAAAACCTTATTTATATCTGGAGACTTTCTTTTTAGTGTGTTCTGGACATTGAAAATTTGTAATTGGTTTAATACGTATATACCGTTATCTAGTGTACCGGACCCAATCAAACCATGATTAAGGTGGATGTTAACAACATCGCTTACAGACGTGAAATCATAACCTTCTTTTAATAACAACGATACTGATATGATATTACACGTTAAACTAGGTACACAAAAACAGTTGCACAAAACCAAAATATGTCCACTCGTCAATCCAATGTGGTAATCCGCTATGGACACAGCACCCACGCTAGCTCCGTTAGCAACCTGGAGGGTCATATCAACAACCTTCAGCACTCTACGGTTTCTCAGTGCCTGCAATGAATTGCATATATGAGATCCTGATTCGGTATCCAATACCCAGGAAGTAGAGTTGATTGACAGACAATTTTCAATTACAAACACACCTGAAGCCGAAGCCACAACTTTCCTCGGGTCCTAGTTCTTGGCAATCCAAGCTTTACAATCTTTCTTCCAATGGCATTTCCTACGACAGTGGAAGCACTCGTCCTTTGCCACTACTGGCACCGCAACCTTTGCCTTTCCCTTGTCTCCCACCTGACCAACACCACCTCTTGGTTTGGTAGCGGCCTTCTTCTTCCTTCCTTTGGCCCTTGCCTTGGACCTGGAAGAGGAAGCACCACGAACAAACATAGCGGGTGTTTCCCTTGCTTTCTGCAAGGTGCCCTCTGCACTCCTCAACATGTTAAGGAGTTTTGGAAGTTCAACTTCTTTTCCTTGAATGTTGAAATTCAGAATAAACTGGGCGTAGGTGGAAGGAAGGGACAGAAGAACCAAGTCTGTATATAGCCCGTTCTCTAATGTTGTTCCGAGGTCCGCGAGCTCTTCTATATAGCCAATCATCTTAAGGACATGTTCTCCTACAGATGACCCGACGGCCAGCCTTGACTAAAACAAGTTCTTCGAGGTCTCGTATCTAGCTATACGAGATTTCTCTCCATACAAATCCTTGGTGTGGAGAAATATGGATTCAAGATCTATTTTCTCGTGCCTCTTCTGATGTTCATTATTCACAGAGGCAAGCACGATGCATTTGGTCTTCATGCAATCAATCTCCCAAGTCTTGTGGATTTCCTTATCCAAGACACTGGATTTTGGACCAGAGACTGCAGGTGCCTTAGTGGTAAGGACATACCCCAATTTGTCATATGTAATTGCCATCTTAACATTCCAGAACCAATCTTTATAGTTTGGCCCTGTCAAAATATTTTTATCTAATAGTAACTTAAGGCCTGTCATGTTCTGGGTCGCTGCAAAGAGAGAGAGAGAGGGAACACTTTAGCATGATGCTCTTGCAAGTTTATAGTGGTTTTTAGTTTATCTAAACAGGATGGCTCCTACTGTTTCTCGAATCCCTCCTCAAACCAAAAAGGAAGAACTAGTCAGGACTATTCTCACCGTACAATTCTTGCTTAACCGTTCAGCCAGGCCGATATCGGTACTTCGAGGGAGGTTTTACGACGCTTTCACGAATTTCCTTAATTAAATAACCTCTTTTCTCTAGGGCGTAGCTCCGCTGACACCTTTCTCGACACCTACTTGGTTTATAGCATTGATCGTTAAGTGACGAATCTCCTGATAAGTAGCGGATACTCACAGTAGGATCGGGATCCAGATATCATCGTGTGATAAAGCTGAAGGAATCCTACCAAAATTATCACACTCCAAATGGTATGCAACTATTAGCAAATTTCAGTTTCTTTAGAAATTCCCGATATCAATTTCTGCCCCATGCTCTTATGACCTTGGCGTTGGTCAAAATGTCATAAGTCACATGTCAAGTTCTACCCATCATTATCTTGTTAATTTGAACCCATCCGTACATACCCCTGACGTTGGCCAAATGATAATACGACTATCCCAAACTAACTCATCTATCTATGCAACAAATGATTACCCAGCAGCTACCAAACACTATGCCTTGGCGTTGGTCAAAATACATAGCTTGAATAC
Organism: Agapanthus africanus; assembly: GCA_030015575.1. NCBI lineage: Eukaryota > Viridiplantae > Streptophyta > Magnoliopsida > Asparagales > Amaryllidaceae > Agapanthus > Agapanthus africanus. The sequence goes on along the minus strand of JASDDO010000029.1, from coordinate 143,107,587 downwards.
TACTGAATACCCAAATGAAATGACGGAGGGCTACGAAGGGTTTTGGCAAAACCGTGAACGTAGTGAACTTGATATGATCGAAAGAACCTGGTAGCTTTTAAATGGAGTAGTTTAAGCTCCGCAATTTAAAAATATCTTCTGTTTTTTTTAAATAACCGAGTGGTTTCTTTTAAACTGTTCCAACGATTCAACTTTGGTTTATTTTCTTTACATTAATATAATGCGTCCCATCAATTAACCTATCATTGCAGAAAACAACGAAAATACAATGTCCTCTTATGCCATCCGCATTCGACACTGGGTCCCGTCATTCACCCGTTAGGTTACTTAACTAACGACAGAGCAGGGGCTGGGCTAGCGCGGGTGCAAAACATAAGCGACGCCTAATAGATATCATATATAGATATTGTACATTCGTCAGACGCAATAATAAGCATTCCAGATCACAGATGAACATATTGGATTTTCTACAAATCCGCATTCCTTTGGAGCCTGCAAAGAAAAACGGATTACACAGTCGTGATGAATAGCCAAAACCCCACCCTAGACCCCTACGGGTACGGCAAACTACCCGCCAAGTACCCGAAGTGAAGCGGTCTCCCTCAACGACGTAAGTAAGCCACTAAACACTTCAAAGTACCCTATAGTTTGTGCACCCCATCTTGGGTCAATCCTAGAAGCAGAAAACAGTAAATGAAATAATACAACGGTGGCTACAACCTCAACCCGGATGTGCCCCGCAAAAGAATATTACAACAATTACAAATTACATTTGAATGAAAGAAACACTCGTCTCACATCCCCGGCTATCCATTCACGACAATCCAACAAGTCCACATTCACAAACTAGTAAAAACCATTACAGAAATGTGCAACCCCCTGCTAACCGACATACTAGTAGTCAGGGGAGGTTTACGAACACATTAAACACAACACAGACATAATCAAGTTAGCCAAACATCTTAGAATTTCGATCAAGCAAACACAAATGAATCTACTCCAAATAATTCTCCGTGCACCTGAAACCTGAGCAGAAACAAAACATCCCAGAAAACACAACATCAACATAAAAGAATAACTGAGTAAATTTGGGTTGACTCGGAGTCAACTCGGCCACGGATCCGCGGCCGATCGCTTGGATCGGTGGCGGTTCCGCGGCGCTATGGTCGAGTCACTGTTCCAAATTTCTTCACAATTCTTAGAATTCCCTGCTTATAATTTTAAGGGTCCCTGAAAAATTTTTAGACCCCGTTTTAAAAACGGCAGAAACATGGTGAAAATGATGTTTTTTCGGGTTCGTTTTGCGATCGAATTTCTAACGACTTTGCTAACAAGTTAGTTATGGTTTAGTGAGGCTCTGATACCACTGTAAGTCGACGTTAGACACCCTAAATGATGCGGGGAGGCGGAATAGGTAAAACAATCAATTTATTTAAACTAACATCGACTAACTTTATGGATCTTTGCTGAAACCTAACTAACAACTATATAGAAGTGATAAGCTACTATGATAGATGATTATACCTAATGAATCAAGTCCTTCTTGTTCTCGTTGATCACCTCTTCGTCAGCCTTCTCGATGTGATAGAAGATCCACCCGAGAGCTACTTCTCCAAGCTTTAACCTCTCACTTGAGGTAACTAGGTGACTATGAGTGCTAATTAAGGTAACCTAAAGGATATAGAAGAGGATTAGGGATCTATTAGTCTTGCTAACCGTTGGATCTTTACACAAGAGAGGTTAGGGTTAGTTCTTTGAAGAGAGAGAGATTGAGGAGAGAGAAGGTGTGAGTGAGAAGGATAATGAATTATAACTCATTTGTGAATATATATAAAGCATGATAATTATTAAATGAATAACGTAATAATAATATCAACCATGCTTCATTAACTCTCTTTGGGTGAATCATCTCATGAGTCATTAAGCAATAAATGCTTCATTAACTCATTTGGATGAATCACACCATGAGTCACTAATCCATATAATGCAAATTCCACCTAAGCCTCCAACTCATCAATCTTCTAGAAGCTTCTTGACTAATTACGAGAATGCCCCTCCCATCCGTGAAAACACGAAAATTCTGAAACTGTATAAATCCAATAATCAAATACTAGAATCTGGCTTAAACCAAAGCCTGCTAGTATAAACTGTCCGAACATCGTACGTGCGTAAAAACATGTATGTATCCGAACCCTGTCGTAAAACCATACGACCTCTATATCGTTTTGCCTGAAGCAGGGAAACTCTCTGTGTGGGACTCTAAACACTCGACACTGCGCTGGCAGTGGATTTAACCATAGACCGAAGCGGCACTAGCTGTACGTAACGTTCCCCAAGTAGATGTCGATAAGATGGCCGATGAGGAAACCCATCCGAACTCCTACTGAGCCTGATGTGACAATCTCCGTACAGTCCGGTCTGTTTGTCTTAGACTATCGCATATCAGGCCTAGGGGGGCGACAAGCGTCAGTCCACTAAAAGCTGTATAAGTTGTGTCGGAGTGAAGCCCATTACACCTTGAGAAGCTATTGGAAATCCTACCAGTAAATCTCGTTTGCCCTGGCCAGGGACTTTGCGTAATGGCTCTCCAAACACAGCGCGATATCAACTCCCAATACTGGGAGAGACAAATCCTATCTAATCGCCACTGCCTCCAAGTGCTTCGGGACTGCACCCAACTGCTACCTGTTTGCACGACTCCTTTGAGCCATGGTAGGGTAGCAATCTAAGAACAGTGGGAACACACTCGAGACGAAGCAGCAGTGTCAAGTCTGCGGACTATGCTGTACTCATGTCACCTGGGAACTGTTAACTGACGACGGGTATAATACTAACCAACAGTTCCCCGCGAGTCCTGTCCGGTGTACCCGTAACCCAACAAGCACCTGTATACTATCTCCAGTACAATGTACTAATAGCTGTGGGACAGACCATTTCTCCTGCTGGGATGAAAAGCGTACACACTAGTCTACTCCGGAGTATCGATGCCCTGTCTCGATAATCCTACGACTAGGGACCAGAAAAAGGATGTACTTGTAGACTACCCAGCCCCCACTAGTGTGACTGCCATCACAACGCTGGTAGTCAAGCAAGATCCTAAGGGCTCTATCAATATGTATTCGCGATATGCTAACATATACACATATTAAGATAGACCTAAACCAAGTAGAATACTACTATGTTGAGCGAGACTGTTAATATAACTGTGAATATCCCAAGCTTCCATTAAGTAATATACAAACTAGTATGATACAATAATGGCCCCTAGGGCATATACACTAACAGATGCTAGACACTGATTTATATTGATTTATTATTGATAACTCGTTTTAAATATACAGAAATCTCACTTAAACAAAGAAACAGTTTCTTCATTTACATGTATTCTGTTTTCATTAGATTACATTCATACCTCATACATATGATACATTGCTACCTGAGGCACTGACACGAGCACATGGGATTGCACTTATGTATAGATGTTTACCCTTGCCTTATTTTCATGCTTCAGACCTTATCATTTTGAGGTTATATATTTTTACTAATTGTACTGACCTAGGATTGAGTCATACATACGATTTGTGCTCGATGATGTTTTCTACTCACGAGTTGGCAACTCACCCCCGTTGTGCCACAGTTTCTTGCAGCTTTTGCCGTGCAGGTTTCGTGCGGCTTTGCTAGCACACTGCTTTCATTTTGGGTGATTTGCTTTGGTAGGTGGGTTCACTTGTATCGTGACCACCATTATACTTTATTTTATTCATTATATCTAGTAAACTCCATCAACCAGACATGTATTTTTATTTTCGACCTTAGAGTCGCGTGTTGTATTATTATGGGTTTCATGTTGTCTTTGAGTTTCCTTTCAGTTTTGATCCTCGTCCTACGGCGTTGTATATTATATTGCTTGCGTGGTTGTGACCGTCGATTGACGAAGAGCTAGCTCCCTCTTGGGGATGCCTTTTATCATTCATGTATATATTATTCATGTTGTACCCCGTTCGGGGCCAGTATTTACAAAGGAAACTCTGCCGAAATTTTCAGAAAAGATTTGATGTTTTAAAAGCGCATAATTCGGCTTATGCTATTAAAACAACTTGCTTTTAAACAAGTTTTCCTTCATTTATTATTTAAAATGGTTTTAGATTTCTGGGCTTTTAGCTTACTTGAATTAGATGTGTTCCTATAGACTTTATCTGATTCAAGGGCCAGTCAGTTGCTATTTCTGGTCGTGACAAAGTTGGTATCAGAGCGCTAGGTTAACCTTAGTTCGAGTCTATGTTTGACTATGCGGAGCCTAGGGCATTTGTATATATACGGAATCTAGGCTTGACCTTACGGAACGTAGACTTAGTCGAGGGGGTATTTGACCCGAACTTTCGTCGCGTAGGTTGACCTTGGTTGATGGAGTAGGTGATTTAAGGAGTGTGACATACCGTGTGTATGTTCCGCGTCATACTTACGATACGCTACTCCTCTTAAGAAGCCTTAGGATGTACAATTCCTTACACAGGATTATATTCATTCATGATTATCCTCGTAGATATCGGTTTATGGTTTTGCTGCTACGTTTACACGGGCAGAGAGAGCTACGGCTAGAGTTGCGGTCAGCACGAGCTCGTCATGGATGAGGACTGATCAGGGCGTGATTCCAGGGACATACGATTTGCATAGATGCGTCGTTTTATTGCGTTTTCACGCCATGAGCGTTTGATGTATCGCTTTTACGATATTTCTCGGACGTGCATAGCAGCACCAGAGGATTGGGCCACTGCTAGAGGCTAGCCAGAATGTTATAACCATTGATGTATCGCTTATTCGTGATGATTGAGGCACTGTTCAGCGTGCAGACGAATGAGCCCGTTGTTGCTGCGAATGACAAGATATCGCCCAAGATGTTGGAGTTATTACAGTACGAGTTGTACTTAGAGATATGATAGAAGATCGCTAGTCACCAAGGACGGAAGACTAGGACATGTGGTGTTGGATATATGTATGCCCTAGAGGCCACTATATGATAGTGGAGGTATTTATACATGTATATATATATTCAGTATACATTCTTGCTTGACATGATAGTATGCTATCTGGTTCTTCTTTATCTGACATGTTGACTTGATCATGCTTTTATTCATTTACTCATGTTGATAAAGCCCTGAGGATATTTGCTTGACTACTGTGATTATGATGGAGATCATACTAGTGGGACATCTGTAGTTTATAAGCATATACTGAATTGTCCCTAGTCGTAAGTGTATCGAGATGGGGCATCGATATACCAGAGTAGACTAGCGTATATGAGACAAGACCCATTTGATGGGCGATGGATGTTCCCACATCTATTGATATTTGACATCGAGATCATATGCGGGTGCTCAATGGAGACTGGGTACACTGGACGGACTCGCCGAGAACTCCTATATGGTATTATATCTATCGTCGGATAGCAGTTCTCGGGTGACACTGGTACAGGTTAGTCTGTAGAGCCGAGATCGTCATAGAATCTTGTGTGTTCTCCCACTGTACTTTGATTACCACCCTACCACGGCTCTACTGAGTCGTGCAAACAGATGGCTTTTGGGTTCATTCCCGAGACACATGGAGACTGTGAGCAATAGGAGAGGTTTCGTCTCTCCCGGTATTGAGAGTTCATGTTGTGCTGTGCTCGACTGGTCATATCAGTAAGTCCCTAGCCAGGGCTGTTGAGATTTACTGATAAGTGTTATCAGTAGTTTCTCGATCTGTTATAGACCATTCATCGGCACGACTTATTTAGTTATTGTGGTCGACGTTACCATCCCTAGACTCGATATGCAGCATATCTGACGAAGAGACCGGACTGTACGGTAGTGTTGCCGGTTGGCTCGATGGGAGTTGTGACAAGTTCGCTTTTTTTCTTCTGATCGCTCAATACCCGGGTGGCCGTTACGTTTAGCTGACCTCTTGCGTCTTGGTGGTGCTTGATATGATCATCACCCACTGCCAGCGTATTGACGAGTCTTAGAGTCCCATAATGGAGTTACCTAGCCCAGGAGAAAAGATGTGGTGTGCATATGTGATATGCGCGGGGACCCGATTAAATGCGCGTATGTTATACCGTATATTAATCGGGCAGTTTGCTATTGGTCGGGTCGTATGAGATATGACCGGTTTGCTAAATCAAGTGTTGATTTAACATTGACTATTAGCATTTTAACTTTAAACCCTTTTGTCTTTTGGTGTAACACATGTTTACATTGATGCACATTTGGATGTGCATGCACATATACATGCATACTCATTTGTATCATGGTCGTTGATACATTTGATGGTGGCAATATAAGACTAACATGCTAATAAATATGTTGATATTTATTTTTGGAGATAAATGGAAATGGATAATTACTCATGGTTGATTATTTTATTCCTCCACTAAACCTCTCTTTAACCATGAGTTATTTTTCCATGGCCATTCTTGCACCAAAAGAAATATCTAGATATTTATTAACTAGGGTTAAAGATGAGAAGAAGAAAATATATATATTTTCTATTCTCATTTTTATCCTTATCTTTATCATTATCTCTTGAGCTCTCATTTGCCATCATCTTCTTCCTCCTCTCTCTTGCTCTCTAGCTTTCATTAGTGAGTAAGAGAGTGATCAAGTTAGGGTTTTGAAGTGAGAAAACAAACCACATCACCATTCTACACTATTCTTTCCTATTAGTTTAGAGTGTTGGCTTCTACTTCTTCTCTTGATCAAGTGAAGCCTCGAGCTTGGACAAAGAGGACTCCGGGTGGATCGTCGTGAACTTGGAGGATCTCAAGCAAGCTTCTTTCAACCCTCAAGAGGCTAAGGAGTCTAGCGTAGGGAGCTACAAAGGTTATATTCTCTAAACCTAGCTTTTACTACTTGTGGTTTGTGTTAAAGTTTAGTGTTACCCAAGCTTTTCTAGTGTGATCCTTAGGATAGTTTCTTTAGCACCCTATTATTTTTTAATATGGCATGCGTGATGCTACCAAACCCTAGTAGTTGTGCTAGAGAAATCCCTTTATGGTATCAGAGCCTAACTAGAAGCCTAGACGATTTTAGGACAATACGAAAACGAAACCCCCCGCAAAAATACGATTTTAGAAAACCCATGAAAATGCTCTCTGTAAATTTTTCAAAAAGTGGTCTAAAAATTATTTAAGTAACTGCAGAGTGACATTTAAGATGATATAAGAACACATGGGAAAAACGAGGGGTGGTGCTCGGTTCCTGGCCGACGACCAAGCCAAGAATTCCGGCGACGCCGACCCAGTTTGCTCCCCTCCTCCTCGTTTTTCACCAGTGCTCTCTGGTATTGTTTTGAAGTCCAAATTTGCATGTGATGTTAGTTTGGAAATAGGATCTTTGCGGAGTATTTCGTATTCGTATTTTTATAGCATTGTATTGGTAACTTTGGCGACGTTAAACAGGTCGAACGAATTATCAAACACTCGTATTTTCTAGGTTGAACGTACTCAATATATAATGCAGGTATTCCTATGGACCCTCTAGAAGATTGAAACTCTAACTCGAGATGTGACCACCAAACTGCGACTAAACCTTAGGGTTTACCGTAGTTAGTGGCGCCACAAATGAGGCTTGTGTTTGCCCTTCTACGGCTGGTCCATTAAATACCGTGGCATAGATTTTGGATATTGTTTAATGGTGCTCAAGTGTTGAGCTTGCTGGGGAATGCAGGTGTTTGTTGATTCGATCGAAGGGTTTAACATCGCCTAGTAGTATGTGATACTTGTTTCTGCGACCGTAAGCGTAGTATGCGTATCGCCGGTTTCGTTGCTATATGCCAACGGTAATTAAGGTACGCATACTTACTTACGTTGATGACATGTGATGTTATGTGTTACTGTGCTATGATGTATAGGATTGTCGTGATTGAATGGCTGGGGAGGTTTTATGTGAGATGAGAGTTTTTCTTTTCATTCATGTAAAATTCATTTGTAATGTAATATTCTTTTATTTGGGGCACTTCCGGGTTAAGGATGATGTCACTATTGATGTATATTATTTCCTTTTCCGCATTAGGATAGACCCAAGGTGGAGAGCACAAGTGACCGGGTTCTGGGGTCCAGTGGGAGACCATCTCGAGGAATCGGGACCGGGTCTCCTAACTCTAGAATTGGTAGGGTCGCTTGCCGCTCTCGTAGGGGTCTAGGGTGTGGTATTAGCTATTCATCACTACTGTGGAATCCGTATTTTTTATTGTTGGCTAAATACTAAATACAGACGTCCTAGTATATCCTATATTATCATATCTGTGTTTCTGCTGCCTATATTCTGTGATGTGATCGCTTAATATATCTGAGACGAATGCTATATTATATATGAGATATGTAATAGACGTTGCTTATATTTTACACCCGCGCTAGTCCCGTCCCGATATGCCGTTAGTTAAGTAACCTAACGGTGCATAACGGAACATTGCGGCGAATGCGGATGGCATAAGTGTACGTTGTATTTTCGTTTCTTTTCTGTGATTGGCTTAAGAACTTAAATGATGGGACTACATTAATATGATTAATGTAAAGAAAATAAACCTAAAAAGATGTTGTAGAATCGGATTTGAAAACCACTCGGCTTTTTATGAAAAAGCTACATTTCAAACTTACGGAGCTTAAGCCACTTCTTTTGAAAACCATCTGATTCTACAACGATATTAAGTTCAAAGCGTTAAAGGTTTTCTTAAAAACCATCCGCAACCCTCCGTCATTTTAAGAAGTAGAGTACTTAGTATTCGTGCTACGTTTGTTGACTATAGCTAAGGCGTAGTGTACGGTATCTAAGTGATGTCTTCCTACACTGCATATGATGCCGATTAATTAGGACATTCATACGACTTTGTTGACCATGGTTAAGGGTCATGTGAGTGGGTCTAATTAATCAAGAAATGATGGGTAGAACTTGACTAGTGCTTATGATTTATTGACCATAGTTAAGGTCACGAGTGCTAGGGGTAAAAACCACATCGGGAATTTCAATAGTTGAAATTTGCAATGAAATTGCATACCTTCCATATGATGGTTGGATCCCGATCCCATTATGGGCAATAGTTTCTCCCAGGAGAGTTTTGCAGTTTACAATTAGCTAACCCATTAGGTGTCTAGAAAGGTGTTAACGAGGCTACGCCTTTCGGAAGACGAGGTTTATATTAATTAGGTCCGTGCGAAAGCACGGGGGACCTCCCTCATGTACCGACACTGGCCTTGATGAACGGTTAGCGAAGTTCTAGACTGTAATTAATCCTGGCTTGTTTTCCTTTTAAGGTGAGGGGAAATTTGATAAAAGCAGTGGGAGACATCGATTAGATATGATAATAACCAATCTGATCTTTGCAAGATCTTTTGCTGAGTGTATTCTTTTCTCTCTCTTAATGGCAGATACCAATGACATGACTCAAGCTTCTACTAGATAAAAATAAACTGAATGGGACCAATTATAAAGACTGGCTGAGGAATCTTAACATTGCCTTGACTTTTGATAAAGTATCATATGTCCTCACGGCGCCAGCCCCGCCCGTCCCTGGTCCTAAATCCTCAGTTGCGGATATTGAAGTCCGCAAGACATGGGACGCTGACTGTGCCACAGCCAAGTGCCTCGCGCTTGCATCGATGGATAACACACATCAGAAGCAGCACAAGAATATGGATGTCCAAGCCATATTCCTCCATACAAAGAAGTAGTATGGAGAGCAATCTCGTGTCTTACGATACGAAGCATCCAGAAAGCTGTTTCAGATGCGAATGGCCCCTGGCACACCAGTAGGAGACCATGTTCTGAAGATGATAGCCCTCATAGAAGAGCTTGAAGACCTTGGGTGGACAATGGACAATGAGCAATATACTGATATTATTCTGCAGTCTCTCCCCCCCACCTTTGCTCAATTTATAGTTAACTTCAACATGCACAACATGGAGAAGGAACTACCTGAACTCCTTAATATGTTAAGGAGTGCAGAGAGCACGCTGAAGTCAGTGAAGACTCCCGTTTTGAGTGTTGGGCCATCATCCTCCTCTCGTCCGAAGGCTAAGGCCAAGGGAAAGATGAAGAAGAAACCCACCAAACCTAAGGGTGGAGTCAAAAAGGCTAAGGGGAAAGACAAGTCCAAGGCTGGGGAATCGGGGAAAGGGGAATGTTATCACTGCCACAAAATAGGACACGGGAAGCGCAACTGCACGGAGTACTTGGATCTCAAGAAGAAGCATCGTGATGCTTCCGCTTCAGGTGTGTTTGTGACAGAAAACTGTTTTTAAATAAACTCTGCTTCCTGGGTATTAGATACCGGTTCAGGTTCTCACATTTGCAATTCTATGCAAGGGTTGAGAAATAGCAAGGTTTTGAAGACATGTGACAATACTCTCCGCGTTGGAAATGGTTCCAATGTATATACAGTTGCAGTGGGAGAGTATCACTTGGGGTAGCCGTTTGGATGTATATTGGTTTTGAACCCATGTTATTATGTACCTAGTATGCTTTGTAATATAGTATCTGTTTCTTTGTTAGACAATGAAGGATATAATTTTGTATTACAGAACAATGTTAGGAACATTCAACTGAATCAATTGTTGGTTGGGTATGGTACACTTAATAATGGGATATACGTCCTAAATCAACATACTGTTTTCAGCATACAACACACTAATAAAAGAAAATTTTCAGAAATAAATGAAGTTTTTCTTTGGTATTGTAGACTTTGTCATATTAACGAAACAAGACTACACAAGCTACATAAAGATGGATATTTAAACTCTTTTGAATATAAATCTTATGCAACTTGCCATTCTTGTATCAAGGGTAAAATGACCAAAACTCTGTTTACCGGACACGGAGAAAGAGCTACGGAGCTCTTAGGCCTCATACATAGTGATGTATGTGGGCCAATATCTACACAGGCTAGAGGTGGTTTTTCTTACTTCATTACTTTCACTGATGATTTCACAAGATTCGGTCATGTATTTTTATTAAAGCACAAGTCCGAAGCTTTTGAGTTATTCACTGAATATAAACTCGAAGTAGAAAAACAAACTGGCTTGAGCATCAAAATGCTTCGATCAGATCGAGGTGGAGAGTATCTTAGTACAGAGTTTGCAGACTTCCTAAAAGAGAATGGGATTCTCTCTCAGGTCACTCCTCCTTACACACTACAGCACAACGGTGTGTCAGAACGACGGAATCGGACCCTATTAGATATGGTCTGTTCCATGATGGGTGATGCTGAGTTACCCGTCTCATTTTGGGGGCATGCATTGGAGACTGCAGCGTTTCTACTGAACAGGGTCCTAACCAAAACCGTGTCTACCATGCCATATAAGATATGGCATGGGAAAAGACCATCTCATAAACGAATTAAGATTTGGGGTTGTCCGGCCTATGTTAAAAAGTAGAATCCGGACAAACTCGAGACACGGTCAGTCATGTGTAATTTTGAGGGATATCCAAAGAATTCTTATGGATATCTTTTCTACCACAAGGAGGAACAAAAAGTGTTCGTTTCTCAGTATGCCACGTTTTTGGAAAAAGAGTTTTTTTACAAATGATACAGATGGCAGTGTGGTAGATCTAGAAGAAGTTCTAGAATCACAAACTACGAATGACGACTTGGTTGGATCAGCTGTTGCAACAGAAACTGATGAACCTCGGCCACTCCATAGGTCTGGTACGACTTCTTGCCCACCGGAGAGGTATTACAGTTTCCTCATTGATGGTGATAGAGAAATTTCATCATGGAAGATGATGATCCTACCAGCTTTCTGCAAGCTATCAAGAGTGGAGACTCTGTGAAGTGGCTGGATGCCATGAGATCTGAAATGGAGTCTATGTACACCAACAAAGTATGGGCTTTGGACGTTGTACCCCCTGGGGTAAAACCTGCGGGGTGCAAATGGATCTTTAAAAGAAAGATTGGTGTAGATGGGCAGGTAGAGACCTATAAGGCATGACTTGTGGCGAAGGGTTTTCGTCAAAGACCAGGTCTGGACTATGATGAAACTTTTTCTCCCGTAGCCATGCTTAAATCCATTCGGATCCTACTTGCTATTGCTGCTCACTACGACTATGAAATCTGGCAGATGAACGTTAAAACAGCATTTCTAAAAGGAGATTTAGAAGAATGCGTTTATATGGATCAGCCAGAGGGCTTCATTCATAGTGGGAGCAGCGGGAAAGCATGTAGATTGCTTAAATCCATTTATGGATTAAAACAGGCATCACGGAGTTGGAACATCTGTTTCGATGATGTTATCAAAGAGTTTGATTTCATCAAAAATCCAGATGAACCTTGTGTTTATAAGAAGGCTGTAGAGAGAGCTGTCACATTCCTCGTATTGTACGTAGATGACATTCTTCTGATAGGAAATGATATTTCTATGCTACAGTCGGTCAAATCTTTCTTATCACTAAGGTTCTCCATGAAGGTCCTGGGTGATGCCATATACATTCTGGGCATTAGGATCTATAGGGATAGATTCAAGAGGTTATTGGGATTGTCCCAAACCAAGTACATCAACACCATCCTAAAGAGGTTTAGTATGGAAGACTCCAAGCGGGGTGCCTTACCCGCTTGCCATGGAGTCACTCTCTCCAAGGACTTTTGCCTAAAGACCGATGAAGAGAGAGCTCGCATGAGCATTATACCCTATGCTTCGGCGGTAGGATCTATAATGTATGCGATGTTATGTAAACGCCCAGATGTAGCTTATGCACTTAGTGTAGTAAGCAGGTATCAATCCAACCCATGGCAGAATCACTAGATAGCTGTGAAAAACATTCTTAAGTACTTGCGAAGGACTAAAGAATTGTTCTTGATGTATGGTAATGGATATCTCCAAATGTAGGCCTTTACCGATTCGAGCTTCCAGAGCGATAAGGACGACAGCAAATCTATCTCTGGGTTTGTATTTACCCTCAATGGAGGGGCGGTAAGTTGGAAGAGTTCCAAACAGGATACCGTTGCAGACTCTACGATGGAGGCTGAGTACATTGCTGCGAATGATGCCGCCAAGGAAGCCTTCTAGATGAGGAAGTTCGTCTTGGAGCTAGGAGTAGTTCCAACCATTATTGATCCAATACCATTGTATTGTGATAATAATGGGGCAATGGCATTAGCCAAGGAGCCCAGGAGCCATCAACGGTCCAGACACATCCTGAGGCGCTTTCATTTATTCCGTGAGATTGTAGATCGCCGTGAGATCGAGATTAGGAGAGTAGACACAAAGAATAACACCACGGATCCACTCACCAAAGCCATCCCTCAGCCGCAGCATGAGAGACTTTTTGAGATGTTGGGTATGAGATACGCCAATAACCAGCCTTAGTGCAAGTGGGAGATTGTTGGATATATGTATGCCCTGGAGGCCATTATATGATAGTGGATGTATTTATACATGTATATATATATATATATATATATATATATATATATTCAGTATACATTCTTGCTCGACATGATAGTATGCTATCTGGTTCTTCTTTATCTGACATGTTGACTTGATCATGCTTTTATTCATTTACACATGTTGATAAAGCCCTGAAGATATTTGCTTGACTACTGTGACTATGATGGAGATCATACTAGTGGGACATCTGTAGTTTGTAAGTATATCCTGAAATGTCCTTAGTCGTAGGTGTATCGAGATGGGGCATCGATATACCGGAGTAGACTGGAGTATATGAGACTAGACCCATATGATGGGCGATGGATGTTCCCATATCTATTGATGTTTAACATCGAGATCATATGCGGGTGCTCAGTGGAGACTGGGTATACTGGTCGGACTCGCCGAGAACTCCTGTATGGTATTATATCTATCGTCGGATAGCAGTTCTCAGGGGACACTGGTACAGGTTAGTCTGTAGACCCGAGATCGTCATAGAGTCTTGTGTGTTCTCCCATTGTACTTTGATTACCACCCTACCGCGGCTCTACTGAGTCGTGCAAACAGGTGGATTTTGGGTACAGTCCCGAGACACATGGAGACTGTGAGCGATAGGAGGGGTTTCTTCTCTCCCAGTATTGGGAGTTGATGCTGTGCTGTGCTCGACTGGCTATATCAGTAAGTCCCTGGCCAGGGCTGTTGAGATTTACTGATAAGTGTTATCAGTAGTTTCTCGATCTGTTATAGACCATTCATCGGCACTACTTATTGAGTTATTGGGGTCGACGTTACCATCCCTAGACTCGATATGCAGCATATATGACGAAGAGACCAGACTGTACGGTAGTGTTGCCGGTTGGCTCGACAGGAGTTATGACAAGTTCGCTTGTTTTCTTCTGATCGCTCAATACCCGGGTGGCCGTTACGTTTAGTTGATCTCTTGCGGCTTAGGGGTGCTTGATATGATCATCACCCATTGCCGGCGTATTGAAGAGTCTTAGAGTCCCACAATGGAGTTACCTAGTCCAGGAGAAACGATGTAGTGTGCATATGTGATATGCGCGGGGACCCGATGAAATGCGCGTATGTGATACCGTATATTAATCGGGCGGTTTGCTATTGGTCGGTTCGTATGAGATATGACCGGTTTGCTAAATCAAGTGTTGATTTAACATTGACCATTAGCATTTTCACTTTAAACCCTTTTGTCTTTTGGTGTATGCATGCATGTATGCACATGTTTACATTGATGAACGTTTGGATGTGCATGCACACATACATGCATACTCATTTGTATCATGGTTGTTGATACATTTGATGGTGGCAATATAAGACTCACATGCTAATAAATATGTTGATATTTATTTTTGGAGATAAATGGAAATGGATAATTACTCATGGTTGATTATTTTATTCCTCCACTAAACCTCTCTTTAACCATGAGTTATTTTTCTATGGCAATTCTTGCACCAAAAGAAATATCTAGATATTTATTAACTAAGGTTAAAGATGAGAAGAAGAATATATATATATTTTCTATTCTCATTTTTATCCTTATCTTTATCATCATCTCTTGAGCTTTCAGTTGCCATCATCTTCTTCCTCCTCTCTCTTCCTCTCTAGCTTTCATTAGTGAGTAAGAGAGTGATCAAGTTAGGGTTTTAATGTGAGAAAACAAACCACATCACCATTCTACACTACTCTTGCCCATTAGTTTAGAGTGTTGGCTTCTACTTCTTCTCTTGATCAAGTGAAGCCTCGAGTTTGGACAAAGAGAACTCCGGGTGGATCATCGTGGAATTAAAGGATCTCAAGCAAGCTTCTTTCAACCCTCAAGAGTCCAAGGAGTCTAGCATAGGGAGCTACAAAGGTTGTATTATCTAAACCAAGCCTTTACTACTTGTGGTTTGTGTTAAAGTTTAGTGTTACCCTAGCTTTTCTAGTGTGATCCTTAGGATAGTTTTTTAGCACCCTATTATTTTTTAATATGGCATGTGTGACGCTACCAAAGCCTAGTAGTGGTGCTAGAGAAATCCCTTCATGTGGATCGTTTGCACACCCCGATGCGAGATTATCAGATTGATTGATTCCAGCTTGAGAAGACTTCACACAGATACGTTAGAAGTCGATAGAGACGATCGAATGTCAGATGCCCATTTTCCAAGTTTAATGTATTCAGAGACAAATGCAAGTAGTGCTATGGACCCTCTAGAAGAATGAAACCCAAACTCGACATAATGACCATGAGAACGCTTTGAAACCTTATGGTTTGCGGCAGTTCAGCGGTGCCATTAGTGAGGCTTGGGTTTGCCCTTCTACGGTTGGTCCACAAGTACTGTGGTATGTATTGGGATACTATTAAACTGTACCCAAGATGTTGAGCTCTTAGGGGACTATGGAACTTTGACGAATCGATCGAAAGGTTCGACGCCATTCAGATATCATGTGATGGGATACATTGCTTGGGAGATTCCAAATACGAGTATAGCCGTTAGAGTGCAGTCCATGCAGCCACGAAGAGACAACTCTGAAGCAGTCAACATTAGAGAAAAGTGGAGTAAGCGGTTCGTACGAGATCTTGATGCGGTGACGTTCCATTCCGCTGACATCAGAGATATGATACGCATGCAGAGGCGTTGTACATGAATATACCTTCCAGGAGTAGTCGTGATGAATATGCAGCCGTTCCGAAACAGGAATCAGATTTAGTAAAAGACGATGGCATCCGGGCAGTTTGGCAGAAATAAGATTTGGGAGAGATCTCGACAGGACCTTTCTGGAATAAATTACGAGAAGACTTAGACCCAGGAGCGGTCATTTTACACATACCCTGCAGGCCAGAGTTCGGCACCGTCGACGAAACATGTTATGAGTGACCACGACAGTTGGCCAGAGATTCTTAGAGGATGTGCTTGAGTGGGACTATTCCTCCAAACTTGATTTCGGTATTTTGAGCGATCTATTTGTACGATTGAGTTTTGATGACTAAGTTTCATGATATTTGTTTTCGTGCACCATGGTTGCACCTACTGGGTATTTATATTTTGCGCATAGTTATTACACTTGAGATATGCGTTATACACCGTTGTGTTGATTTATGATTTATGTACAGTTATTGCATTTAATATCGTTTTGTGCCTTGGCTGCACATGTTTATGATTTCATGGATTTCATACAGTTGGGTTGATTTTGTGCATATGGTACGCATTCGATTTGGTTTCTGCACTCGGTATAGTTCACATATGCTTGCAGTGCATTGATACGTATTTTGTGCACCACAGTTGCACCTGACTTCGTTTTGTTGTCATTTGAGATATTGATTGTGATTTCGTGCCTAGGGCATGCATATGATTTGACTTATGCTTCCGGCATAGTTTTCATGCACTTTTAGTATTTTGATTTGCTTTCGTGTACGCTGATGCACATGGTTGTGAGATTATATACCACGGTATACCTGATTTGGATTTGGATTGAAATGTGTTGTATACCGTCGATTTCGATAGTGATACTCGATATTTGTTTTGTGCACCTTGTGTACCTGATTGGATTCTTGCGCATATTTGGCGCGCTTGGATTGGATTTTGCGCATGTTCGGCGCTTGATATTGAATTTCGTTATTTCGTGCATGTTGGATGCACATGATTTAGATTTTATTCGTGCATGATGGATGCACCTGATTAAGATTTTCACGCATGTTGGGCGCATTCTATGAGATGTGATTTTGGTGCACACCAGATACACTAAATCGGGATTCTTTGAGGATATCAGATGCACCTGATTTTGCTGTCAGGCACACCCATTGTCTTTGACAGGTGTTTCGTGCACACCCGATGCACTTAGATTTTATTGTATGCACATGTATGGCACATTCATTGATTTCGATTTCCATGCGCACTAGACGCACGCGGTATTCTTATATACATTCCGGGATTGATTTTCCCTTGAGCTGATGTTTTATGATATTTACCATTTAGTATAGCAGCTGAGCAGGACTAGTCAGAGGACAGTACCTGAATGCATTTTTGCATGCATTAATAGTTATCGAAGGGATTTCTAAAAGGGAGCTATAGTCTCAGTATTTACCTACGTGTCTGAGATGACACGAAACGTTTAAAAACAAGGAAACCGTTCTAAATTGTTTTCAAAACAGCGGGATGTGCATATTAAACAAAAGATATATACATATATGGTTATTTTCTTACAATAGACATCCGCCACTGTGCAGTGATACGCGCATTGCACAGCGACTTAAAAAGGGGTTGGCATGCATTTCCTTCAGATATTTACATGTATAGTTATGATGTTTACTTGCATTGTTGATTTATATCATGTTGGTTTTGTTTTGGGATTTGACAGTGGTGTCTTCGTCATAACACCGATGATTGCGGGATGCTAGACGGAGTTTTGATTTTGAGTTATCTTCTCATTTTTCATGCGCATGCATTGCGCTACGATGCGTTTTATGTATTCATGATTTCGGAGCCCTGACGATTTGATCATTTTACTGAAATGTTTTAGAAGTTGGGGGAGTTTAAAATTAAATTCGGGGACCGAATTTCTTTAAGGGGGGAAGACTGTAACATTCAGAAAAATAAAATATTATTTTTGGGGATTTTTATAATTAAATAATATTATATTGAATATTTAATAAAGCGGTATAATTAAATACCGATAATTTGGGGAAAATTTGGAAAATTATAGAAATGACTAAAAAGAGGGTGCTTTATGTGATTTAAGCAAATTATAAAATTTTATGAATTTTTATACACTATTTTAATGCAAATCGCGATTAGATATCGCTAATCGCGCATTAAACGTGTTTTGTGCACATGACATGCACATGTCATTTTAACACTTGTTACATTTTTTTATCATGGATTTTTCTCATTTTCATCCATGGTTTCTGTTTAAGTGAAAAGAGAAAAGATAATAAAAGAAAAGGAAATGAAAAGGAAATAATAAAGGAAAGGGTATGTGCATGAGAGAGAGAGGGTGAGGGGTCAACCATAGTCAAGGCTCATTGCTTCTCTCTTCATTTTCCTTCATCTTTCTCACTCTCTCATCACCATGGCAGCCCCATCTCCCTCCTCCACTTCAAGCCTCACAACACCCTCAAAACATCATCAAAACTCCATCCCCACTTCATTAAAAATGTGCACAAGCCCTCTAGCTATACTTTGGACCAAGAAAGCAAGGATTTTGGACACTTGGGGCAACTCAAGAAAATTCTTGAGTTGCCAAATGAGGTAATTCCTATAACATTTGCATTGTATTTCATTCACTTTAGCTTCCATGTTTGATTAGAAGTGTTTTAGTGATGTTTAGTGAGGTTAGGAAATTCCAAGTTAGGGTTTAAGGAAAACTTAAATTGAGATAGTGTAATTGAGGTTTGTTAAGGCCATATAACCCCTGTGGTGATTGATTTAAGACCAAAACCCAAGACTAGAACCCCAATTAGCGAACTTAGAAATCCCCGATATTAGTATTTTGTGAGAATTGTGTAGGGAAATTGAAATCTGCTAACACACGGGGACTCTAAAAATTATTTAGCATTCACAGTGATACATGCAGGCACCCAGGGAGCTAACCCCAAAACCTGAGCCACCCCTCCGTGTTCTGGCCGCAAATTTAATATATCTGGTCGCAATTTGCGGCCAGGGTGGGACCATTTGTGTTCGTATTTGTTCTGTGGCTTTATCTTCAGTAAACTAAACCCTTGACATATGCAACTTTGGTTAATTTGGCCTATGGTAAAATCTGGAGCTAATTTTCAAGATTTCTGATTTTGTTTGCGACTTTTAATGATTTGAAATTTGGTATTTAATATTGTGTTTTCGTCGTGTGGCGTTAGAACGCCAACGGCTAGGGTTATTGGTCGTGTTTTGCATGCGAGGCTATAGGTTTTGACCTATGAGCAAAACGTGTGCCGTTTTGGTTTTCCGACTTGATTTTAATACGCATTTGTGATTGTGTATATATGTTGGTACACCCACGTGGATTCGAGACGATAAGGAAGATGATGGCGACATCGACATCAGCAAGCAAGAGCAGGTGAGTAGATATATATCTACGGGGAAAGTCGGGTGGATGACGTATAACATCCCCGCGGTTTCGTAAAATAGAACGTGAATGCGTTATGATATATAGATATATACTTATATAGTTTATAAGATGTTTTTAATTAGCTAGAAATGCTTTAGAGGACTTGATTGATAGTGTCTTTAGTTAGTTTACTAGTCGTGAACCCTTGAATAGGCTTATACCTGCACGCACACACACAAGCTTACATTTTATTATCTGTGCGTATATGGGGATATGTTTATATACACATGGGTATGGGACTATATATATATATATTTATATATATATATATACATGGATTACGAGGATAGTACAAGATATTTGTAGATGAGTCGATGAGTTTGGGCTTGAGGCCATGAGATCGGTGATGTGACATGGTTCGTATTTGAGATACGATATGATATTTTTAGCGGATCCTTTAGGCGTGGTGTTTCATACACACGCATGCATTCATAGATGGTATCAGTATTGTACTAGATTTAGATCAGTACCCCAAGATCATAATATATGATGAAAAGGATGCCGATGAATAATGAGATAAATGTGATATTTGACCCGTACCCAGATTGGGAGGCCGTATGACGGATTTACCGTACGAGCTATATATTGATGATTGATCCGCACTCTTGACTCGAGCATGTCATATTATATAGGGAATCATATGGGATACTATTGAGGCGGGATCACCGACTATTATATATATATATATATCGACTCAGATTTAGGTGGTTTCCTTACCTTTTGATTAGACCTGTAGTTTACTTGTAGACTTGTTATTTATATTATTGCATATTCATCATTGATGTGTATATTATTCAGCTCCCGCATATTATTGCTGTTCGCATCGCATCGCATGCTTATACTGTGTTTTCATATGTTAGTATTGAAATCATGTTGTCCGGACACCAGCACCATTACCAATGATGCGTATGTTGCACATACACTTACCTGCCGGCTCACACACAACATCATCGGTAATTTCCATGTCACGTACACTTTAGAGAATATTATTTGATTGATATCGCCTGTTAGCTTGTAGTCTCGACTGATCATTACTGTGCTAGTTTGGACATTGCACTCATTATTATGATACTTCATGCATATTTATTATTCATTGTCATGCATTATTATTTAGGGCCAGTCCGGATTTGCCGGAGCCTAATACATTTAAATTCATTGTCTTTTATTCTCGAGATTTGGGTTTTCCATGAAATTTATGGATTTGGAGAAACCGCAAGATTTTATAAAACTGATAATCATTTTAAAATGAAAGTTGCGGTTCTCTCATGATATGCTTTGAGATTTGTCCACCGTGAGTTTTCTCGGCTCTTGAGCGATATCATACACCCAACTCGAGGAGGAGTAGAGTCCGTCTATGGGTGCATGGTGGACTCGGTGCGGTACCCCGGGGCAAGAAGATCGCAGTTGATCGGCGTTGAGCCTGTGACAGGGGAGCATTGCTGACCGGTGATTGTATTGTGACTCGTCGAATATCCGGAGGATACCGATCGGAGATGGGCCAGTCCTGATAGCCGGAGCCCAGGGGCCAGTCTGGATAGCCGGAGCCCCAGATATTGATATTGAGGTATTGAGATATTTGATATGGGCCAGTCCGGATAGCCGAAGCCCTAGGTATTGGATATTGGGATTGATGTTTTGTGTCGATGCTAGACACTGATTTATATTGATTTATTATTGATACCTCGTTTTAAACATACAGAAATCTCACTGAAACAAGAAAACAGTTTTTTCATTTACATGTATTCTGTTTTCATATACATTCATACCTCATACATATGATACATTGCTACCTAAGGCACCGACACGAGCACATGAGATTGCACTTATGCATAGATGTTTACCCTTGCCATCTTTTCATGCTTCAGACCTTATCATTTTAAGGTTATATAATTTTACTGATCGTATTGACCTAAGATTGAGTCATACATACGATTTCTGCTCGGTGATGTTTTCTACTCACGAGTTGGAAACTCACCCCCGTTGTGCCAAAGTTTCTTGCAGGTTTTGCCGTATAGGTTTCGTGCGGCTTTGCTGGCACACTTCTTTCATTTCGGGTGATTTGTTTTGGTAAGTGGGTTCACTTGCATCGTGACCACCATTGTACTTTATTTTATTCATTGTATCTAGTAAACTCCATCAACCAGTCATGTATTTTTATTTTCGACCTTAGAGTCGCGCGTTGTATTATTATGGGTTTCATGTTTTCGTTGAGTTTCCTTTCAGTTTTTATTCTCGCCCTACAGCATTGTATATTATATTGCTTGCGTGGTTGTGACCGTCGATTGACGAAGAGCTAACTCCCGCTTGGGGATGCCTTTTATCATTCATGTATATATTATTCATGTTGTACCCCGTTCGGGGCCAGTATTTACAAAGGAAACTCTGCCGAAATTTTCAAAAAAGACTTGATGTTTTAAAAGCGCATAATTCGGCTTATGCTATTAAAACCACTTACTTTTAAACAAGTTTTCCTTCATTTATTATTTAAAATGGTTTTAGATTTCTGGGCTTTTAGCTTACTTGAATTAGATGTGGTCCTATAGACTTCATCTGATTCAAGTGCAAGTCACGTGCTATTTCGGGTCGTGATAGATTCCCACCGTCCTTTGATTTCCACCTTACCACGTTCATGAGAACGTGCAAAACTGTGGCTTTTGGGTGCAATCCCGAATCACATGGAGGCAATGAGCGATATGATGGGTTTCGTCTCTCCTGGTATAAGGGGTTGATGTTGCGCTGTGTTTGATTGGCCATAACTGGAAGTCCCTGACCAGGGCTGATATGGAGATCTATTGGTAAGTGTTATCAGTAGTTTCTTGACCCGTTATGAGCCTCACATCGACACGACTTATCGGTTACTGGGGTCTGACGTTAACCATCCCTAGACTGGATATGCGACAAATCAGACGAAGAGACCGGACTGTACGGTAGTGTTACTGAATGGATTCGCAGGAGTCTGTACAGGCTTGCTTGTTGATCTTCTGATCGCTTAATACCCGGGTGGCCTTTATGTTTAGCTGACCGCTTGCGGCTTATGGGTGTTTGATATGATCATCACCTACTGCCGGCGTATTGACGAGTCTTTAGAGTCTTACCCAGAGGTTTCCTGGCTCAGGCAAAACGTAGTAGGAGCACATATGTAATATGTGCGGGACCGAGAATAATACGTGTATGCGATACCGTATTCTATTCTCGCAAGATGTGATATCGGCCGGTTATATGTGATATAGCCGGGTTATCGGATCAAGTGTTGATTCGATAAATTATACATATTATATTAGTCGGTTCTATGTAATATAGCAAGATTATTAAATCAAGTATTGATTTAATGATTTAATGTATAATTATATATTTGATATATTAAATTACATTAACTAATATATGCTCACTTAAGTATTTATTTTTCTCACTTATACATTTAACATATATGTGATATATGTTTATTGTATAGTTTTCTTTTGTTCACAAAATATATATGTGATATATATTATTGTGTCATGCTAGGTTACACATGCAACATGTATGTATGAGACTTATAACATGCTAGGGTTTATGTTATGGTTTATATTTATTTCAAGCAAATTCAAAATTGCGGATATTTTGTCATGGTTCAAAGCTTGTAGAAGCTTGTAGGTTCATTGACTTGGTCCACTCTTTTGTCTGGCTTAAGATATTTATCAACCCAACCTTAACTCATAGCTATGGTTTAGTCTCTACAATGGTAAATGCATGACATACACTCTCCATGGTTGCATTTCTAACTTCACTCGATTATTCATTCATCACTTGATCGTCTTCTTCTTCATCTCATTCTGGGTCTCTTGCTTGTGATGAATTGATGAATTATTATGAGAAAATAAAATCTAATGTGAGCAAAATTCCTACTTCATCATCCTCTTCTATACTAGCTATATAGTTCAGTGTGTTGGCTTCACTAATTCATAATTAGTGAAGAGATAGTTTGAGTTTGTGTTTCCTCGAAGTAGATCATCATAGACTTTGAAGACTTCTAGCTAGCATGCATCATACACCGTCTGGAGCCTCTCAAGAGTCCGAGAGCTCGATGATCACAGGGAAGGGACCATTACAAGGAGCTATAGAAGTGAAGGAATGGACTACAAAGGTTGTAATCTCTAATCACTTAGAAGTAAAGTTGTTTACTTTATGATTCCGCATGATTCTCTAGTTAAAGATCTATAAAGGGGTTCTTTTAAGCATGGCAAAATTTTAAATTGGCATGGATGATGCCACCCAAAACCTTGCTGTCGTGCTTAAGAACCCTACAGTGGTTTCAGAGCTACTAGGCATTGTATGTCGACCTATTGTGGGTTCTTACCATGTGACAGTGTGGCAAAGCATAGGCTCTTACTCCCAGGGTGTCCCGAGACCGGAAGGTGTTCCGGCAGGTTGTAGTCCTCGCGGGGGGTATGTGTAAAAAGTAGCTGCTGAGGGACCTGTACGTGCCACGGTGACCCCATTGGATGGGATGGCTGCCTGCCCTACAGTGGTATCAGAGCCAAGCTAGAAAATTAGATGGATTGTGTAGGATTGCGAAACCGAAACAACTCAGAAACACCCGATTCTAAACCCTAGTGTCTGTCGAAATTTTCTGAGAGTCAAATTTTTTTTTAAACAACTGCAGAATGTTTTATGAGATGCAACATGAACACTGTAAAAAATTCACCCCCCTCACCTTTTTTGGGCCAGCCACACATGCATGAAATCCGGGCAGATCGGCCATATTGCAAGGTTCTGGGTTGAATTTTTTACAGGGTTCCAGTCTCTGGGGTTTGGTATTTCAGGTGTTGTTTTTTTTGCTAAATTTACATGTGATGTTATCTTTGTGCATTGGCTATTCGGAGTGTTTCGTATTCGTAATTCTAGTTTTGTTTTGGGTTATTTTAGATGGTGTTAAAAAGTTCGATCGGATATCGAATACCCACTTTAACCCCTGCCGGAAAATTTTTCAAGCGTTGGATTTTTTCATAGTTAAAGAACATTCAAATATCGTGCAAGTGATGCGCTGGACCCTCTAGAATAACGAAACCCTAACTCGATTCTGTGACCGTAAGAACCGCCGCTAAACCCTAGGGTTTGCGGTAGTTCCACGGCGCTATAGGTGAGGCATTGGTTGACCCTTATACAGCTGGTTCATTGGTACTGTGGCATGTACTGAGTATTTTTAAACTGCGCTCAAGTGTTGAGCTTTTTGGGAAATTTTGTGTGTTTTTTGATTCGATCGGAATTTTTAACGTCATCTAGCTTTTTCTGGAATGTGATAAAATATGTAAAATTCATATAGTTAGGCATGAAATCCGAAGTATGTGATATTCCGGGTTTATGATGTCTAAGGTGATTGTGGATTCCAAATATTGTAGTTTGACATTTTCTTTTCTTTGACCGTAAGTGTAATATGTTGGGCAACACTGTTTTCGTTGTAATATGTCAACGACAATTGTGATACGCATATTTACTTACGTTGATGACATATGATGTTATGTGTTGTTGTGATATGTTATATTGGATCGTCGTGTTTTGAATAGCCGGGGTTTTTATGTGAGATAAGAGTTTTTATTTTCATTCATGTAAAATTCATTGTATGTAATATTCTTTTATTGGGGCACTTCCGGGTTGCGGATGATGCCACCATTGTTGTATATTATTTACTTTTCCTCATTAGAATAGACCCAAGGAGGGGAGCACAGGTAACCGAGTTCTAGAGTCCAGTGGGAGACCAACTGGAGGAGTCGAGTCCGGGTCTCCTAACTCTAGAATTGGTAGAGTTTCTTGCCGCTCTTATAGGGGTCTAGGAATGTGGGTTTGGCTATTCATCGCGATCGTGGAATCCATGTTTTATACAGGCTCAAAATAAAACACGAACCTCCTAATATATCCAATATTTCATATGTTATCTTCTGCTGCTGATATTCTGTGATGTGATCACTTTGTATGCGTGAGACGAATGCTTTATTATTCTATATATGATATATAATAAACGTTGCTTATGTGTTGCATCCGTGTTAGTCCCGCCTCGGTATGCCGTTAGTTAAGTAACCAAACGGTGCATAACGGGACACTGTGGCGAATGCGGATGGAATAAGCGTACGTTGTATTTTCGTTTCTTCTGTGATGCTTAGGAAGCATAAATGATGGGAATTCATTAATGAGATTAACGAAATAAGAGAAACCTAAAATATATTGTAGAATCAAATTTTCAAAAATGGTAGCTTTAGTTTTCGCTATGCATAGCGGTATTCCTTGTAGAATATCCAACACCTTATTCGATAAGGAAAGTGCCGAGATCACTTCACAGGGAGTGACCACTTTAGCGAAACTAGCAGATTTTAATGTTAGTGTATATGCCCTAGAGGCCATTACTGTATCATACTAGTATGTATATTACTTG
This sequence comes from Agapanthus africanus, assembly GCA_030015575.1. Lineage (NCBI taxonomy): Eukaryota > Viridiplantae > Streptophyta > Magnoliopsida > Asparagales > Amaryllidaceae > Agapanthus > Agapanthus africanus. The sequence goes on along the minus strand of JASDDO010000029.1, from coordinate 143,081,683 downwards.
ATGGAAGCTTGGGATATTCACAGTTGTATATACAATCTTGCTCGAAATGGTAGTATGCTACTTGGTTTGTCTCTGCTTTAATATGTGCATGTGGTTCTTTTAGCATATCGCTTACAAACATATTAGTAGAGCCTTTACGATCTTTGCTTGATTACCAGCATTGTGATGGCGCTCACACTCGTGGGGGCTGGGTAATCCATAAGCACATCCTTATACAGGTCCCTAGTCGTTGGACTATCGAGACAGGGCATCGATACTCCGGAGTACACTAGCGTATGCGCTTCTCATCCCAGCATGGGAGACGGTCTGTCCCACAGCCGTCAGTAAATCGTACTTGAGATAGTATGCGGGTGCTCGTTAGGTTACGAGTACACTGGACATGACTCATCGGGAACTGTTGGTTGGTATTATACCTATCGTCAGTTATCAGTTCCCAGGTGACATGAGTACATCTTAGTCCGCTGACTTGACACTGTCACTTCGCCTCGAGTGTGTTCCCACTGTACTTTGATTACTACCCTACCACGGCTCAAAGGAGTCGTGCAAACAGGTAGTAGTTGGGTGCAGTCCCGAAGCACTTGGAGGCAGTGACGGTTAGGCAGGATTCGTCTCTCCCGGTATTGGGGGTTGACATCGCGCTGTGTCTAGGAGAGCCATTACACGAGTAGTCCCTGGCCAGGGCAAGCGAGATATACTGGTAGGTTTCCAGTGTTATCTCAGGGTGTTCTGGGCTATACTCCGACACGACTTGTACCGCTATTAGGGGACTGACGTTCACCGCCCCCCTAGGCCCGCCATGCGATGTATCAGACGAACAGACCGGACTGTACGGAGACTGTCACATACAGGCTCAGTAGGAGTTCAGATGGGTTCACCTCGTCAGTCTTCTTATCGGCATCTACCTGGGGACCGTTACGTACAGCTAGTGCCGCTTGCGGTCTGTGGTTAAACCCACTGCCAGCGTAGTGTCGAGTCTTTAGAGTCCTACACAGAGAGCTATTCGCCTTTAGGCAAAATGAGTAGAGGTCGCATGGTTTTGCGACAGGGTTCGTTCACATCCGCACACTTGTGCACGTTTGTTGTCCGGACAGCTTATACTAGCGGGCTTTGGTTTAAGCCAGATCCTAGTATATGATTTGGGATTGGTTTCATCTCTTTGTATTCGTGTTCCTCGGATCACGAATGCGGGTGCGTATGCACAGTTGATTGAGACAGAGGAAGAGGACTTTGATTAGGGTTAATGACCATTGTCATTTTATGAACCCTAATGCTTATGTGTCTATTATGATTAATTGATATTATTTTAATATAATTGTGCATGGTTAGGGTTATTGACCATTTGACATTCTTGACTTGTTGACCTAGGTTGACACTTTGACCATCATCATTTCATTTGGAAGATGCTCTTTGATCCTTGCAATTTGCATTAAAAATGAAATGATAATGGTCATGTCTTGATTAAGCCATGACAATTATCTCACTAATTATCAATTTACAATAATTCACACATATATGTGAGAATGCTTCATAATTCTCTCATTCTATCATATGCTTTCTCTCTCCTCCTCTTCCTCTCTCTCAAGCTCTCCCCTCTCATGTGTTGAGAAACACTTGAGCTTGAGAAAAAGCTCTTCTTGATAATCTTTACTCTCATCTAGTATTAGGATTAGCACTTCTAGCACCTTTGTTAATTCTAGCTTGAAGTTGAAGCCAAAGGTTGAGGCTTTCGGGTGGAGCCTTCTTCGACTCGAGAAGGCGACAAGGCGATCTCTTTCTTACACTCCAAGGAGCAAGGAGAGAAGGACATAAAGCCCTAGGTATAACCATTCTTCCTTGAGCTACTTTCTAGTTAGCTTTTAGTTAGTTTTGTTTAGTAAAGATCCCGACTTTGTCTAGTCCATGTTGCCTAGAGTAGTAAAAATCCGATTTTATTCCATTTTTCGCCTCCCCGCAAGCACCGGGGTGGGCAACGTAGACTTAAAGTGGTATCAGAGCCTAACTAAACATAAACTAGCTAGGTAGTAAAGTGTATGGAAGTTCAATCGGAAAAAATCACAAAACTAAAAACGCAAAACCCTAACTTTCTGTTGAAATTTTTTCTGCTCAAAATAAAATAAATCTTACGTCAAAAATCATCTCAGGGTTTTGTGAAGAAAGCCACCAAAAACGATCCAGTGAATCGTTCAACGTGCCGCGGTTCCGCGGCAATAGCAAGCTATTGCCGCGCAACCGCGGCCGAGTTGACTCGGTTCAGGGTCGAGTTTGTTGCAGTGTTCTTCTGACATGGTTTTGGGATTTTTAAGATGGTTTATTTGTGCCCAGGTTTTCCAGAAAAGAAATTTGTTTTTGGAGGCCTATAAATCCGTATTTTTGATCGAACTTCACTACACTTTGACTAATGGGTTATATCTGTGATGTTTATATGTATTGAACGTCGGCTAATCGCTATATGTCGATTAGTGGGGGTTATACATATCTGTGATCTGTGTTTGTTGATGGAATGTGTATATGAATGCGTTGGATTGTCGCGGGTGAATAGCCGGGGTGGATGTGAGATGAGTGTTTCTTTTTCTTTCATTCATTGTAATATATAAATTGATGTATTATTATTTGTATGGCCGCACAACCGGGTCGGGGTTGTAGCCGTCATTGTATAATTCTTTTTACTGTTTTTGCTCCTAGGATAGACCCATGGAGGGGGTGCACAAACTACCGGGTATCTCGAAGTGCCGAGTGGCTTACTCACGGTGTTGAGGGAGGTTGCTTCGCTTCGGGTACTTGGCGGGTAGTTTGCCGCACCCGTAGGGGTCTTGGGTGGGGTATTTGGCTATTCACCGCGACCGTGTAATCCGCTTTTCGTTGCAGGCTCGAACGGATTGCGGATTCCTAGTATATCCAATGTATTCATCTGTGATCTGTAATGTCTATCATTGCTATATATCTATTTTCTATAACTATTTAGGCGTTGCTTATGTTTTACAGCCGCGCTAGCCCAGCCCCCGCTCTGTCGTTAGTTAAGTAACCTAACGGGTGATGATGGGGCCCCGTGGCGAATGCGAATGGCATAAGCGTACGTCATATTTTTGTTGTTTTCTGCAATGGTAGGATTAAATGATGGGACGCATTAAAAGAACTAATGCAAGAAAATAAACCAAGTAAAAGTCAATTGGAACACTTTGAAAACCACTCGGTTCTTTTCAAAACTAAACCTTTAAACGCGGAGCTTGAACCACTCCTTTTAAAAGCTATCTCGTTCCATCGATTATATCAAGTTCACTACGTTCACGGTTTCGCCAAAACCATTCGTAGCCCTCCGTCATTCAACATGAATGGTCAAAAAGTATTCAAGCTATGTATTTTGGCCAAAGTCAAGGCATAGTGATTGGTAGCTATTGGGTATTCATATGCAGCATAGATAGATGCGTTGGTTTGGGACAGTCGTGCTGCCATTTTGGCCAAAGTCAAGGGTAGGTACGGGTGGGTCCAAATTAACCAGGAGAATGACGGGTAGAACTTGACATGTGACTTATGATATTTTGGCCAAAGTCAAGGTCATAAGAGCATGGGGCAAAAATCCACATCGGGAGTTTCATAAGTACTGAAACTTGCTAGCGCTGCATACCATTTGGAGTGTGATGATTCTGGTAGGATTCCTTCGGTTTTATCACGCGATGATATTTGGATCCCGATCCTACTGTGAGTATATGCTACTCCTCGGGAAAACTCTCACTTAACGATCAATGCTATAAACCTAGTAGGTGTCTAGAAAGGTGTTAGCGGGGATACGCCCACAGGGAAAAGAGGATACTTAATTAAGGAACTTCGCGAAAGCGTTGGAAAACCTCCCTCGAAGTACCGACACTGGCCTGGCTGAACGGTTAAGCAAGTATTGTACGGTGAGATTGATCCCGACTAATTCTTTCTTTACGGTTTGAGAAGGGATTCGAGAGACAGTGGGAGCCATCCTGTTTAGACAAACTAAAAACCACTCTAAACTTGCAAGAGCATCATGCTAAAGTGTTTCTTTTCTCTCTCCTAATTGCAGCGACCATTCAAGATGACCGGACTTAAGTTATTACTAGATAAAAACATACTGACAGGGCCAAACTACAAAGATTGGCTCAGGAATGTCAATATGGCAATCACTTACGACAAGTTGGGGTATCTCCTTACCACCAAAGCTCCCCCTGTCCCAGGTCCCAAAACCAGTGTCGCGGATAGGGAAATCCGTAAAACCTGGGAAATAGATTGCGCGAAGGCCAAATGCCTCGTACTTTCCTCGATGGACAACGAACATCAGAGGAGGCACGAGAATATGGACCTAGAGTCCATATTTCTTCATACAAAAGAACTGTATGGAGAGCAGTCTCGTATCGCCAGATACGAAGTGTCGAAGAAGTTGTTTTCGGCAAGGTTGGCCGTCGGATCATCGGTAGCGGAACACGTGCTTAAGATGATTGGCTACATAGAGGAGCTCGCGGAACTTGGGACCACGTTGGAGAATGAGCTCTATACGGACTTGATTCTTCAGTCCCTTCCTTCCACTTACGCCCAGTACATTCTGAACTTCAACTTACAGGAAATGGAAGTTGAACTTTCAGAGCTCCTCAACATACTGAGGAGTGCAGAGGGCACCCTACAGAAAGGTAGGGAGACATCCACTTTGTTTGTAGGAGGATCTTCCTCTTCTAGGTCCAGGGCGAAAGCCAAGGGCAAGAAGAAGAAAGCCCCTGCCAAACCAAGAGGCCGTGTCAGTAAAGTGGATACAAAGGGAAAAAGAAAGGCAACAAAGGTAGCGGGAAAGCTGGTGGGGAAGGAAGAATGCTTCTACTGTCATAAAAGTGGACACTGGAAACAAGATTGCAAGGCTTGGAAGGCCAGAACCCAGGATCTGAAGCAAGTTGCGGCTTCAGCTTCAGGTGTGTATGTTATTGAAAACTGTCTATCAATAAACTGTACATCCTGGGTATTGGATACCGGATCAGGATCTCATATCTGTAATTCTTTGCAGGCATTGAGAAAGCGTAGGTTTTTGAAAGCAGGTGACATGAGTTGCAAACGGAGCTAGCATGGATGCTGAGGCCGTGGGGGACTATCACCTGGGATTGTCAGATGGACACTTTTTGGTTTTGCGTAGTTGTTATTTTGTACCAAATGCAACCTGTAATATCATTTCTGTATCTTTATTATCTAAAGAAGGTTATGAATTTGCATTTGTAAGTAATGTAGTGAACATTCATCTTAATCAAGTTTTGATTGGGTCAGGTACATTAAACAACGGTATATACGTATTGAACCAACCACAGATTTTCAATGTCCAGAATACACACAAAAGAAAGTCTCCAGAAATCAATAAAACTTTCTTATGGAATTATAGACCGGGTCACATCAATGAGAGAAGGTTGACTAAGTTACATACAGAAGGATATTTGGATTCGTTCGAATATCAATCGTATGCAACTTGTCAATCCTGTCTCAAAGGAAAGATGACAAAGACTCCGTTCACTGGACACGGAGTAAGAGCGAGCGAGCTCTTGGGACTCGTACACAGCGACGTGTGCGGTCCAATGTCTACGCATGCACGAATCGGTTATTCTTACTTCATTACTTTTACGGATGACTTTTCAAGGTACGGTTATGTCTTCTTAATGAAATATAAATCCGAGGCTTTTTAAAAATTCCAGGAATATAAGAATGAAGTAGAAAAACAAACAGGCAAAAGTATCAAGGCATTAAGATCTGATCGAGGTGGTGAATACTTGAGTGCCGAGTTCTTGGGTTACTTAAAAGAGAATGGAATTCTCTCTCAGCTTACTCCTCCATACACTCCGCAACATAATGGTGTATCGGAGAGACGGAACCGAACCCTATTGGATATGGTACGGTCCATGATAAGTAACGCTGAGTTGCCGCGATCGTTCTGGGGATATGCGCTAGAATGAGCTGCATACCTTTTGAACCGAGTTCCTACTAAGACTGTGCCTACTACACCTTATCAGATGTGGTGTGGGAAGAGACCCTATCTTAATCACATTAAGACATGGGGATGTCCAGCTTTTGTCAAAAAGCAGCATGCGGACAAGCTCGAGGCACGCTCAGTACGGTGCAAGTTTGTGGGATATCCAAAGAACTCCAAGGGATATTTCTTCTATTGCGAAGAGGAACAAAAGGTTTTTGTTTCTCGCCATGCCCACTTTCTAGAACACCAGTTCATAGAAAAAGAAATAAGTGGGAGCGCAATAGAACTGGAAGAAATTCCAGAACCACGAACTATTACTGAAAGCTTAGTAGAACCAGAGGGTTCGAAAGATCAGGACATTCCCACGCCACTCCGTAGGAGTAGTAGGCAGTCTCATCCGCCCGAGAGATACTACAGTTTTCTCATTGACGGGGATAGAGAGATTGCATCATAGATTATGATGAGCCTACTAGCTTCCAGCAAGCCATTCAGAGCGTCGACTCGGTAAAATGGCTGGATGCAATGCGGACCGAAATGGAGTCCATGTACACCAACAAAGTATGGACGTTGGACATTGCTCCAGATGGGGTAAAACCCGTAGGATGCAAGTGGATCTTCAAAAGGAAGATTGGTGTAGATGGACAGGTTGAGACCTATAAAGCTAAACTTGTTGCAAAGGGTTTTCGTCAGCGACCTGGTTTGGACTATGACGAAACTTTTTCTCCAGTAGCTATGCTGAAATCCATTCGGATCCTTCTTGCCATTGCTGCCTTCCACGATTATGAGATTTGGCAGATGGACGTAAAAACCGCTTTTCTAAATGGACATTTAGAGGAGTGTGTCTATATGGACCAGCCAGAGGGTTTCATTCAGAGTAGGAGTAGCGGAAAGGTGCGCAAGTTGCTTAAGTCCATTTATGGACTAAAGCAGGCATCGCGGAGTTGGAACATCTGTTTTGATGAGACGGTAAAGGAATTTGGCTTTATCAAAAATCCAGATGAACCATGCATCTATTGTAGATTTGTAGCGAGAACTGTAATATTCCTCGTTTTATACGTGGATGACATTCTCTTAATAGGAAATGACATTCCTATGCTACAATCTGTCAAGGGGTTCTTGTCACACAGGTTCTCCATGAAAGACCTGGGTGATGCCTCATACATTCTGGGGATCCAGATCTACCGTGACAGATCCAAGAGGATTTTAGGACTTTCACAGTCCAGGTACATCGACACCATACTGAAAAGATTCAGTATGGAAGATTCCAAGCGCGGTAATCTACCGGCATGTCACGGGACACCCTCTCCAAAGAGATGTCTCCCAAGACTGATTTGAAAAGGGATCACATGTCTATTATACCCTACGCTTCTGCGGTAGGCTCTATAATGTATGCGATGTTGTGTACCAGACCAGATGTGGCTTATGCACTAACTGTGGTAAGTAGGTATCAGTCAAACCCTGGGGAGAAACATTGGATAGCGGTAAAGAACATTCTCAAGTACCTGAGAAGGACTAAGGAGATGTTCTTGGTGTATGGCGGAAAAGACCTCCAGATTGAGGCCTTTGCTGACTCTAGCTTCCAAAGAGACAAGGATGATTCCTAGTCCATGTCGGGTTTTGTCTTTACCCTCAATGGAGGGGCGGTGTGTTGGAAGAGCTCCAAACAGGAAACCGTTGCTGACTCGACTATGGAAGCGGAATACATCGCTGCATCTGATGCCGCAAAAGAAGCTGTCTGGATGAGAAAGTTCTTGAAAGAACTTCAGGTGGTTCCGTCCATTGTTGATCCAATACCTCTGTATTGCGACAACAATGGGGCTATAACTTTAGCGAAGGAACCCAGGTCCCATCAGAAATCCAGACACATCTTGAGGCGGTATCACCTGATCAGGGAGATCGTGGATCGCCAGGAGATCGAGGTTCGGAGGGTTGCTTCAGAAGATAACACTGCAGATCCATTCATGAAGGCCTTACCCCATACTCAGTTTGAGCGGTTGATCGAGATGATAGGTCTTCGATATTCCAGTACATGGCCTTAGTGCAAGTGCGAGATTGTTAGTGTATATGCCTTAGAGGCCATTATTGTATCATACTAGTATGTATATTACTTGATGGAAGCTTGGGATATTCACAGTTGCATATACAATCTTGCTCGAAATGGTAGTATACTACTTGGTTTGTCTCTGCTTTAATATGTTCATGTGTTTCTTTTAGCATATCGCTTACATACATATTAGTAGAGCCCTTAGGATCTTTGCTTGATTACCAGCGTTGTGATGGTGCTCACACTCGTGGGGGCTGGGTAATCCATAAGCACATCCTTAGACAGGTCCCTAGTCGTTGGACTATCGAGACAGGGCATCGATACTCCGGAGTAGACTAGCGTATGCGCTTCTCTTCACAGCGTGGGAGACGGTCTGTCCCACAGCCGTCAGTACGTCGTACTTGAGATAGTATGCGGGTGCTCGTTAGGTTACGAGTACACTGGACAGGACTCGTTGGGAACTGTTGGTTGGTATTATACCTATCGTCAGTTATCAGTTCCCAGGTGACATGAGTAAAGCTTAGTCCGCTGACTTCACACTGTCACTTCGCCTCGAGTGTGTTCCCGCTGTACTTTGATTACTACCCTACCACGGCTCAAAGGAGTCGTGCAAACAGAGAGTAGTTGGGTGCAGTCCCGAAGCACTTGGAGGCAGTGACGGTTAGACAGGATTCGTCTCTCCCGGTATTGGGGGTTGACATCGCGCTGTGTCTAGGCGAGCCATTACATGAGTAGTCCCTAGCCAGGGCAAGCGAGATATACTGGTAGGTTTCCAGTGTTATCTCAGGGTGTTCTGGGCTACACTCCAACACGACTTGTACCGCTATTAGGGGGCTGACGTTCACCGGCCCCCTAGGCCCGCCATGCGATGTATCAGACGAACAGACCGGACTGTACGGAGACTGTCACATACAGGCTCAGTAGAAGTTCAGATGGGTTCACCTCGTCAGTCTTCTTATCGGCATCTACCTGGGGACCATTACGTACAGCTAGTGCCGCTTGCGGTCTGTGGTTAAACCCACTTCCAGCGTAGTGTTGAGTCTTTAGAGTCCCACACAGAGAGCTATTCGCCTTTAGGCAAAATGAGTAGAGGTCCCATGGTTTTGCGACAGGGTTCGTTCACATCCGCGCACTTGTGCACGTTTGTTGTCCGGACAGCTTATACTAGCGGGCTTTGGTTTAAGCCAGATCCTAGTATATGATTTGGGATTGGTTTTATCTCTTTGTATTCGTGTTCCTCGGATCATGAATGCGGGTGCGTATGCACAGTTGATTGAGACAGAGGAAGAGGACTTTGATTAGGGTTAATGACCATTGTTATTTTATTAACCCTAATGCTTATGTGCGTATTATGATTAATTGATATTAGTTTAATATAATTGTGCATGGTTAGGGTTATTGACCATTTGACATTCTTGACTTGTTGACCTAGGTTGACACTTTGACCATCATCATTTCATTTGGAAGATGCTCTTTGATCCTTGCAATTTGCATTAAAAATGAAATGATAATGGTCATGTCTTGATTAAGCCATGACAATTATCTCACTAATTATCAATTTACAATAATTCACACATATATGTGAGAATGCTTCATAATTCTCTCATTCTATCATATGCTTTCTCTCTCCTCCTCTTCCTCTCTCTCAAGCTCTCCCCTCTTATGTGTTGAGAAATACTTGAGCTTGAGAAAAAGCTCTTCTTGATAATCTTTACTCTCATCTAGTGTTCTAGGATTAGTACTTCTAGCACCTTAGTTACTTCTAGCTTGAAGTTGAAGCCAAAGGTTGAGGCTTTCGGGTGGATCCTTCTTCGACTCGAGAAGGCGACAAGGCGATCTATTTCTTACACTCCAAGGAGCAAGGAGAGAAGGACATAAAGCCCTAGGCATAACCATTCTTCCTTGTAGCTACTTTCTAGTTAGCTTTTAGTTAATTTTGTTTAGTAAAGATCCCGACTTTGTCTAGTCCATGTTGCCTAGAGTAGTAAAAATCCGATTTTTATTCCGTTTTCCGCCTCCCCGCAAGCACCGGGGTGGGCAACGTTGACTTACATTTACAACTCACTCGGTTTTGTTTTTGATTGATTCTATAGTTCTTTCTTTGCATAGTGGTATTTGTGAAATATCTTGCACCTTATTAGATAAGGAAAGAGCTGAGATCCCTTCACAGGGAGTGACCTCTTTAGGGAAACTAGTAAAAGACTCAAAAACACTCCTTTTCAAAATCACTTGTTTCTACAACGATATCAAGTTCATTACGCTCATGGTTTTATTAAAACCTGTATAGCCCTCCATCATTTCAGATAAGTATTATTTATTATTCATGCTACGGTAGTTTGGCCTCCGTCAAGGCGTAGTGTACGGTAGCCGATTAGTACTTATCTGTAGCATGAGATGCGATTGGATTAGGGTATTCGTACGGCGTAGTTTGGCCTCCGTCAAGGGTCGTGCTGGTGGGTCTAATTCAATCAAGAAATGAACGGGTTGAACTTGACTAGCGCCCTATGGGTAGTTTGGCCCCCGTCAAGGTCATAGGACGCTAGGGGTAAAATCTATTATCGGGAATTTCAAGTGTTGAAATTTGCACCGAGATTGCATACCTTCTATGAGATAGTTGGATCCCGATACCCACTGCGAGTAAGCGTTACTCCTGGGAGAGTTTTACACATGACAATTAGCCGATCAAGTAGGTGTCTAGAAAAGTGTTTACGGGGTTATGCCTATAGGAAAACGAGGTTTATTTTATTTAGGTCTGTGCGAAAGCACGAGGAACCTCCCTCAAAGTACCAATACTAGTCTGGCTGAAAAATTGGCGAACTTGTAAAGTGTAATTAATCCCGGCTAGTCTTATCTTTTAGGGTTTGAAGAAAGATTTGATAAAAGCAGTAGGAGCCATCCTGATTAGATAAGATAATAAACCAACTAATCTTGCAAGAGCATACGCTAAAGTGTTTTCTTCTCTCTCTTTCCAGGTAACGACCATGTCAGGCCTTAATCAAGATCGTAATATGGATGTATTGACCGAACCCGCTTGTTATACTAAGCAGGGGAATGTTGGTTTCATTCTTTCTTATAATTGTTATAAGACTGAGCAGGAAATAGGAGAATATCCGGATTCCCATGCCACCCAAATGAAGAATAACCATGTTGATGCATCTTCTTCGGGTGTGTTTGTTATCGAGAACTGTTTCTCGGTTCACTCTACGTCCTGGGTATTAGATACCGGATCGGGACCCCATATATGTAATATGTTACATGGGCTAAAGAAATGTAGAGAACTGGGAGAGGGTGATCATTCCGTAAGAGTAGGGAATGGTGCAAATGTTGTAGCCAAAGCAGTTGGCGAATTTCACCTTGTATTACCAAATGGTAATACATTGATTGTGAACGAATACTATTACATACCGACCCTGATATGCAATCTTATATCAGTTTCTTTATAAAGTAAAGAAGGATATAATTTTGTAGTACAGGATAATGTTATGAACATCTTCCTGAATCAAAAGTTGATTGGATCAGGCTCGTTAAATAATGGCATATACGTTCTAGATCAAACCACGGTTCTTAATGTACAAAACACATACTAGAGGAAGAGTTCAGAAATGAATGAATCCTTCTTGTGGCATTGTAGATTAGGTCATATCAATACGACACGACTAGCTAAGTTACATATGGATGGATATTTGAATTCGTTCGAATTTTCATCTTATGACACTTGCCAGTCATGTCTCAAAGGCAAGATGACCAAAACTCCGTTTAGAGGACACGGAGAAAGAGTTACGGAACTCTTGGCACTGATACATAGTGATGTATGTGGTCCCATGTCTACATATGCCAGGAATGGTTCCTCGTACTTCATTACATTCACTGATGATCTCTCAAGATACGGACATGTGTTCCTGATGAAACACAAGTCTGAAGCTTTTGAGAAATTCAAAGAATACAAGAACGAAATCGAGAACCAAACGTGTAAAAGAATTAAGTTCCTTCGATCTGATCGAGGAGGAGAATACTTGAGCAATGAGTTCCTGTACTATCTAAAAGAGAATGGGATTCTTTCTCAGCTTACTCATCCGTATACACCACAGCACAATAGTGTATCGGAATGAAGGAATCGCACCATATTAGATATGGGGCGCTCGATGATGAGCACTGCTGAGTTGCCTATTTCCTTTTGGGGTTATGCACTTGAGACGGCAGCATATCAATTGAATAGAGTTCCCACCAAATCAGTGCCTACCTCTCCATATGAAATATGGAATGGGAAGATGCCATATCTTAATTTTATTCAAATATGGGGTTGTCCGGCTTATGTGAAAACACAAAATCAGGACAAGCTCGAGGCAAGGTAAGTTCTGTGCAAGTTTATAGGGTATCCCAAACTTTCACGATGGTATAACTTCTACCATTCCAAGGAACAAAAGGTGTTTGTTTCTCGACATGCCACCTTTTTAGAAAAGAGGTTTTCTTATTAAAGAAATTAGTGGCAATGAGGTAGAACTGGAAGAAGTTCCATCTATACAAACTACGACAGAAGATTTGGTGGAACCAGAGGATTCAGTAGTCTCTAACGAACTCCAGCCTCTCCGCCGATCTAGTAGGGTTTCTCATCCACCTTAGAGATACTACGGTTTTCTCATTGATGGTGGGAGCGAGGATTTCATCATGGAAGAGGATGACCCAACTAGCTTCGAGCAGGCCATCACGAGTGGTGACTTTGTTAAATGGCTGGATGCAATGCGATCTGAGATGGAATCCATGTACACCAACAAAGTATGGACTTTGGAAGATGCTCCTGAAGGGGTAAAACCCATTGGGAGCAAATGGATCTTTAAGAAGAAACTTGGTGTAGATGGAAAAGTTGAGACTTTCAAAGCAAGACTTGTTGCAAAGGGTTTTCGTCAACGACTAGGTATGGATTATGACGAAACCTTTTCTCCAGTGGCTATGCTTAAGTCTATCTGGATCCTACTTGCCATTGCTGCATACCATGACTATGAAATCTGGCAAATGGATGTTAAGACCGCCTTTCTAAATGGTGATTTAGATGAGTGCGTGTACATGACTCAGCCAGAGGGCTTCATAGACAGTGGGAGCAGCGGAAAGGTGTGCAAGCTGCTTAAATCTATCTACGGGTTAAAACAGGCATCGCGGAGTTGGAACATCTGTTTTGATGTGGTAGTCACAGAGTTTGACTTCATCTAAAATGTAGATGAACCTTGTATATACAAGAAGGTGGCAGAGAGTAAGGTTGTCTTCCTCGTATTGTACATGGATGACATACTCTTGATAGGAAATGATATTCCTATGCTGCACTCGGTCAATCTCTTCTTATCACAAAGATTCTCAATGAAAGATCTATGCGATGCCTCCTGCATCTTGTGGATTAAGATCTATAAAGATAGATCTAAACGAATACTGGGATTGTCCCAATCCAGGTACATTGACACCATACTAAAGAGGTTTAGTTTGGATGAATCCAAGCATGGGAATTTACCCATGATCTATGGACTCACTCTCTCCAAAGAGATGTCTCCTAAGACTGATTTGGTGAGAGCTCGCATGCAAGGGATACCCTTGTTAGTTATATGTATGCCCTAAAGGCCATTACTGTACATAAGATGTATATTGTAGTGGATGCTTGGACATACATAGGGAGGACATTCTTACTCAACATGATAGTATGCTATCTGGTTGCACTTTATCTTAACATGTACACTTATTGTCTCTCTATTACATGTTGATAAAGCCCTTAGGATGAGTACTTGACTACCAGGATTATTATGTAAATCATACTAGTGGGGATAGGATAGTCGATAAGTACATCCTTCAAATATTCCTAGTCATGGGAGTATCGAGATATGGCATCGATACTCCAGAGTAGACTAGCGTATACGCTTCTCGACCCATATGATGGGCGATGGATGATCCCACATCCATTAGTGTTTGACAACAGAGAAGGTATACGGGCGCTCAGTGGAGACTGGGTACACTGGACGAACTCGCCGAGAACTCCTAGATGGTGTTATACCAATCGTTGGATAGCAGTTCTCAGGTGACACTAGTACAGGTTAGTCTGTAGACCAGAGATTGTCATAGAGACTTGTGTGATTCCCACTGTGCTTTGATTTCCACCATACCATGGTCAAGAGATCGTGCAAATAGGTGGTTTTTGGGTACAGTCCTGAGCTACATGGAAGCAATAAGCGATAGGAGGGGTTTTGTCTCTCCCGGTATTGGGAGTTGATGTTGCGCTATGCTCGATTGGCCATAATAGGAATTCCCTGGCCAGGGTTGCTGAGATTTACTGGTAAGTGTTATCAGTAGTTTCTCGAACCATTATGAACCTTACATCGGCATGACTTATCAAGCTATTGGGGTCTGACGTTATACCACCCCCAGGCTGTGATATGCGACAAATCAGACGAAGAGACCGGACTGTACGGTAGTATTACTGATTGGATTCGTAGGAGTACGAGCAGTCTTACTTGTTGATCTTCTGATCGCGCAATACCCGGATGGCCGTTACGTTCAGAAGACCGCTTGCGGCTTATGGGTGTTTGATATGATCATCACCTACTGCCGGCGTATTGACGAGTCTTTAGAGTCCTACACAGAGGTTTCCTGGTTCATGCGAAACGGAGTAGGAGCACATATGTGAAATGTGCGGGACCGAGATTCATGCGTTTGTGATACCGCATTCTATTATCGCGATATGTGATATTCGTAGGTTATATGTGATATAGCCAAGTTATCGGATTAATTGTTGATTCGATAATTTGTTACATTTGATATTTGTCGGTTATATGTGATATAGCAGGATTATTAAATCAAGAGTTGATTTAATAATTTAATATAGAATTATATATTTGATATATTAAATTACATTAACTAATATTAGCTCACTTAAGTATTCATTTTTCTCATTTATAATACATTGATATACATGTGATATATGTTAAATGTATTGTTTTCTTTTTGCACAAAATATATATGTGATATATATTCTTGTGTCATGCAAGGTTACACATGCAACATGTTTATAAGAGACTCACACCATGCTAGGTTAATGCTAGGGTTTTATTAGTTTTAAGTAATTAAAACATTTGGAATTAGTCATGGATGAGCTTGGAGAAGCTAGTAGAACATTGACTTAGTCCAATTGTTTGTCTAGCTTAAGATATTTGTTAACCCAACCCTTAACTCATAGATATGGTTTTGTCTCTACAATGGTTAGTGAATGACATACAATCACCATGGTTGCATTTCTAACTTCATGAGTTTCATTCATCATCTTCTTCCTCACTTGAGAAAAAGCTTGCTAGTTTTTTCTATGTGATGAAACCTTGTGGGAAAAATAAAACTAAAGTGAGCCCACTTCCTACTTCATCATACTCTACTACTAGCCATTTAGTTTAGGGTGTTTGCTTCACTAATCTCACCATTAGTGAATAGGTAGTATGAGCTCGAGTCTCCTCGACGTAGATCATCTTCGGCCTCGAAGATATTGAGCAAGCTTGTTCGTTTCTTCATGTGAACCCTTACTTCAGTCCGGGTCTTCACAACTTGCAGTGAAGGGACTACGACATGGAGCTTTAGAAGTGAAGGACCGGTCTACAAAGGTTGTATTCCCTCATTCAATTAGATGTAAAGTGTTTACATTTAGTTTCGTCGGATTTTCTAGTAATGATTCTAGGGTTAGGGTTAGCTAGAATGACAAATTTTTGAAATTGGCATGGACGATACCTCTCGAAACCTTGTTGCCGTGCTAGACAACCTTGCAGTGGTATCAGAGCCATGCTAGAAAATTAGACGATATTTTCTAGGATTACGAAACCGAAACTATTCCGAAACACCCGATACGATGACCTAGTTTCTGTCAAATTTTTAAAGGGC
Organism: Agapanthus africanus; assembly: GCA_030015575.1. Classification (NCBI taxonomy): domain Eukaryota; kingdom Viridiplantae; phylum Streptophyta; class Magnoliopsida; order Asparagales; family Amaryllidaceae; genus Agapanthus; species Agapanthus africanus. Next base: position 143,065,784 of record JASDDO010000029.1, on the reverse strand, counting down.
TCTAAAGAATATTTAAACAACTGCAGAATGTTGTATGAGATATGACATGAACACCAAGAAAGTTTGAGGGGGTTTTGTGCAAAAGTGGCCGGCCACATCATGCTAAAAACTGGCCTCCTCGGTCCAATTTTGGAGTTTTGACTTCAAATTTTCATGGTGTTCCAGTCTCTGGGTTTTGGTGTTTCAGGTGTTGTTTGTTTTTGCTAAATTTTCATGTGATGTTAACATTCTGCAAAGGCAACTCGGAGTGTTTCGTAGTCGTAATTCTAACATGTATTCGGGTTATTTAGACGATATTAAAATGTTCAAATGGATATCAATAACTCAGTTTTTCCCCGCTGGAAATTTTTCATGAGTTGGATTTTTTCTGAGTTTAAAATATTCAGAAAATCATGCAGGTTATTCTGTGGACACTCTAGAAGAACGAAACATTAACTCGATTCTGTGACCGTCAGAACCGCCATCAAACCCTAGGGTTTATGGTAGTTCAGCGCTGCCACAGGTGAGGCATTGGTTGACCATTCTATGGCTGTTTCATAGGTGATGTGGCATGTTCTGGGTGCTTTTTTAGACTCCGCTCAAGTGTTGAGCTTGTTGGGAAATTTTGGGTGTTTGTTTATTAGATCGAAAAGTTTAACATCGTCTAGCTATCTGTGATTGTGATACAATATTTAGAATCCACATAATTAGTTATGAGATAACTAGTTTGAATTTTATAAATCGAGCAGTTTAGTTTCATTTGATCGGTTGCCACAGAAATTTGATGTGGATCAAAAGTCTGTCGCAATTACGTACTGTACGTGAATACTCACCGGGTAACCTTACTAGATAGCCACTCCCCATAGCCCCGACTAAGTGACTGTAGGAGAACCCCGTCGCCAAAAGCATCCGCTCGGATGCTCGCGGCCGCGGTGTTCCGCCTCTGTGCACTTCGTCGACGGCATCGGGGGTGCGGCCGTCTACTAAAGATTCTGACGAGCATTCAATCAGGTTATCGGGAATCTTGTTGAATTACCCGATAGATTATTGGAAAGAGTTTTCAATATCGAGACTAAAATGCGGGGTTTATAATTGTTAGGTATGTGATGTCTAAGGAATTCATTTGGTTAGGTATGAAATCCAGTATATGTGATACATTGGGTTTATGATGTCTAAGGTGGTTGCGGATTCCAACTGTTGTAATTTTTCACTTTCTTTTCTGCGACCGTAAGTGTAATATGTGGTGTATCGCTGGTTTAGTTGTTATATGTCAACGATAACTGGGATACGCATATTTACTTATGTTGATGACATGTGATGTTATGTGTTGCTGTGATATGTTATATTGGATTGTCGTGTTCTGAATAGCCGGGTTTTTTTTATGTGAGATGAGAGTTTTTCATTTTTATTGACGTAAAAGCTTGTATGTAATATTCTTTTATTGGGGAACTTTAGGGTTGAGGATGATGTCACCATTGATGTATATTATTTACTTTCCGCATTAGGATAGACACAAGGCGGGGAGCACAAGTAACCGGGTTCTAGGGTCCAGTGGGAGACCATCTCGAGGGGTCGAGACCGGGTCTCCTAACTCTGGAATTGGTAGGGTTGCTTGCTGCTCTCGTAGTGGTCTAGGGATGTGGGTTTGGCTATTCATCACGACCGTGGAATCCGCGTTCTTTATGGCTTAAATAAAACACGGAGTTCCTAGTATATCTAATATTTCATATGTGATTCTTCTGCTGCTGATATTCTATGATGTGATCACTTGATATGTTCTGAGACGAATGCCTATATTATATATATGCGATATAATTAATATTGCTGCTTTCGTTTCATATGTGATGCTTGGGAAGTATAATAAGGGGACTTCATTAATGAGATTAAGGAAATAAAAGAAACCTAAAAGATGTTGTAGAAACTTGTTTAAAAACTGGTAGCTCTAGTTCTTGCTTTGCATAGCGGTATTCTTTGTAGAATATCCAGCACCTTATTCGATAAGGAAACAGCCGAGATCCCTTCACCGGGAGTGACCTCTTTAGCGAAACCGGTATATACTACAACCCACTCGGTTTGTCTTTTGATTGCTTCTATAGTTTTTGCTTCGCATAGTGGTATTTATGAAATATCCTGCACCTTATTCGATAAGGAAAGAGCCGAGAGCCCTTCACCGGGAGTGACCTCTTTAGCTAAACTGGTAAAAGCCTCAAAAACACTCCTTTCAAAATCAATCGATTCTACAACGAGATCAAGTTCATTACGCAAAGGGTTTTCTTAAAAACCTGTCGTAGCCCTCCGTCATTTCAGATAAGTAGTACTTAGTATTCGTGGTACGTTTGTTGGCTTTCGTCAAGGCATAGTGTGCGGTAGCTAACTAGTTCTTATCTGCTAAAGCATATGATGCGATTGGATTAAGGTAGCCATGCGACTTTGTTAGCTTTTGTCAAGGGTCATGCGGGTGGGTTTAATTCAATCATGAAATGTACGGGTTGAACTTAACTAGCGGAGTATGATTTGTTGGCTTTCGTCAAGGTCATAGAACGCTAGGGGCAAAACATTATCGGGAATTTCAAGTGTTGAAATTTGCAATGAGATTGCATGCCTTCTATGAGATAGTTGGATCTCGATACCCACTGCGAGTAAGAGTTACTCCTGGGAGAGTTTTACACATTACAATTAGCCGATCGAGTAGGTGTCTAGAAAAGTGTTAATGGGGTTACACCCCTGAGAAAACGAGGTTTATTTTAATTAGGTTCATGCGAAAGCACGGAGAACCTCCCTCAAAGTACCGACACTGGCCTAGCCGAAAGATTGGCGAACTTGTAGGGCGTAATTAATCCCGGCTAGTCTTACCTTTTAGGGTTTGAAGCAAGATTTGACTGAAACAATGGGAGCCATCCTGACTAGATAAAATAATAACCAATCTAATCTTGCAAGAGCGCACGCAGAGTATTTTCTTCTCTCTCTCTCTCTCCTGGTAGCGACCATATCACGCCTTAATCAAGATAATAATATAGATGCATTGACCAAACCTGCTTATTATACTGAGCTAGGGAACATTGGTTCCGCACTATCTTATAACTGTTATAAGTGCGAGCGGGAAATAGGGGACTATCCGGATTCCCATGCCACCCAATCGAAGAAAGTGCATATTGATGCATCTTCTTCGGGTGTGTTCATTATCGAGAATTGTTTCTCAGTATCTGTACGTCCTGGGTATGTGGTACCGGATCAGGATCCCGCATATGTAATATGTTACATGGGCTATAGAAAGGTAGAGAACTAAGATTGGGTGATATGGCTCTAAAGTGTAGAGAATGGTGCAAGTGTTGCAGCCAAATCAGTCGGCAGATATCACATTGTATAAATATATTGATTCTGAATGAATGTTATTACATACCAAACCTGATATACAACATTACATCGGTTTCTTTAATAAGTTAAAGAAAGATATAATTTTGTATTGCTGGATAATGTTCTGAACATTTTCCTTAATCAAATGTTGATTGGATCAGGCACGTTATGTAATAGCATATAAGTTCTTAATCAAACCACAGTTCAAAGTATATAGAATACACACAAGAGGAGTAGTTCAGAAATGAACGAATCCTTCTTGTGGCAATGCAGACTAGGTCATATCAATGCGACACGACCAGCTAAGTTACATAAGGATGAATATGAGAATCTGTTCGAATTTTCATTATGCTACTTGCCAGTCTTGTCTCAAAGGTATAATGACCAATACTCTGTTTACATGAAACAGAGAAAGAGTTAGTGAACCCTTGGGGCAGATACATGATGATGTATTCGGTCCTATGTCTACAAATTCGAGGGTTGGTTCTTGTACTTCATTACATTCATCGACTATCTCTCAAGATTCAGACATGTGTTCCTGTTGAAACACGAGTCTAAAACTTTTTGAGAAATTCAAGGAATATAAGCTTGAAGTTAAAGAACCAGATGGGTAGAAGTATTAAAGTCCTTCGATGAGATCGAGGAAGCGAATAATTGGGCATAGCGTTCCTGGATTATTTAAAGGAGAATGTGATTCTCTCTCAGCTTACTCCTTCGTATACACCACAACACAACGGTGTATCGGGGCGGAGGTATCGGGCCCTATGAGATATGGTGCACTCTATGATGAGTACAACTGAGTTTCCTGTTTCCTTTCGGGTGTTATGCACTTGAGAAGCTGCATACCTATTGCATGGGGTTCCATCCAAATCAGGGTCTACCACTACATATGAGATATGGAATAGGAAGAGACCATGTCTTAAACGAGTTAAGATATGGGGTTGTCCGGCCTGTGTTGAAAGGAAGAATCCAGACAAGCTCGAGGCAAGGTCAGTTCTGTAATTTTGGTAGGATATCCCAAAACATTTGTGAGGGATTATCTTCTACCACTCTGAGGAGAAAAATGTGTTTTGTTCCTCAGCATACGACCTTTTTAGAAAATGAATTTCTTATGAAGAAATTAGTGGTCATGAGGTTGAACTGGAAGGAGTTCCAGCAAGACAAACTAACAGCTGATGATTTGGTGAAACCAAAGGATTCAATAGTCTCGAACGAATCTTAGATTCTTCGCGAATCTGGTAGGGTTCTTCATCCACTTGAGAGATACTGCAGTATTCTCGGTAATAGTGGGTGCGAGGATTGCATCTGGTAGATGATGGCCCAACTAGGTTCAGGCAAGCCGTCACGAGTGGGGACTCTGTGAAAAGGCTGGATGCTATACGATCAAAGATAGAATCCATGTACACCAACAAAGTATGACTTTTAATGTTGCACCTGAAGGGGTAAAACCCATTGGGAGCAATGGATCTTGAGAAGATTTTTGGTGTAGATGGAAAAGTTGTGCTTAAGTCCATCAGGATCAATACAAGCATCGCGGAGTTGGAACAGCTGTTTTGATGTGGCAGTCAAAGAGTTTGACTTCATCAAAATAGTAAGTGAACCTTGCATATATAAGAAGGTTGTAGAGAGTGAGGTTGTCTTCCACGTATTGTACGTAGATGACATACTCTTGATGGGAAAGGGTTTCCTATGCTACAATCGGTCAAGCTCCTCTTATCACGAGGATTCTCAACAGAAGATCTGAGTGGATTTTGACCTATGGTGATAGATCTAAGTGGATGTTGGGAGTGTCCCAAATCCAAGTACATTAACACCATACTAAAGGGGTTTAGTATGGAGGATTCTAAGGGTGGTGGTTCGCCCACATACTGAGGAATCACTCTCTCCAAAATGATTTCTTCCAAGACTGATTTGGAGAGAGCTCGCATGCAAGGGATACCCTATGCTTCGGCAGCAGGCTCTATCATGTATCCGATGTTATGTACCAGACCAGATGTAGCTAACTCACTAGGTATAGTGATTAGGAATCAATCGGATCTTTGGAGAATCACTGGACAGCTATGGAGGACATTCTTCAGTACTTGAGAAGCACTAAAAGATATTTCTTGGTTCGAGCTTCCAGAGTGATAAGGTCGATTGAAAGTGAGTCACAGGAATTGTCTTTACCCTCAGTGAAGGGACGGTATGTTGGAAGAATTTCAAGCTAGATACCGTGACATACTAGACAATAAAGGCTGAATACATTGCTACCAATGATGCTGCCAAAGTGGCTGTCTGGGCATTTCTTGTTCATGACATGAACATGGTTCCTACCATTCAGCGTCCAATAACTGTTATTATGACAACAATAGAGTTGTGGCTTTAGCCTAGGAACGAACGTCCCATCAGCGTTCCAGACGTATTCTGAGGATAGTATCATCTGATCAGGGACATGGTTGACCTCTAAGGGATCGAGGTACGGAGAGTAAATTTTGAGGTTAACACGGCGGATCCACTCACCAAGGCCAGCTTCCCCAAATACTATTTGAGAGATTTTGGGATGGTTGAGTATGGGATACTACAACCACTGCTATATTGTTGAGTATGGGATATTACAACAGATGGCCTTAGTGCAAGTGGGAGATTGTTAGTTATATGTGTGCCCCAGAGGCCATTACTGTACATAGGATGTATATTGTAGTGGATGCTTGGACATATATAGAGAGGACTTTCTTGTTCGACATGATAGTATTGTTAGTTATATGTATGCCCTAGAGGCCATTACTGTACATATGATGTATATTGTAGTGGATGCTGGGATATATATAGGGAGGACTTTCTTCCTCGACATGATAGTATGCTATCTGGTTACACTTTACCTTAACGTGTACATTGATTGTCTCTCTGTTACATGTTGGTAAAGCCCTTAGGATGTGTACTTGACTACCTGGACTATGATGCGGATCATACTAGTGGGGACATAGTAGTCTATAAGTGCATCCTTCAAGGTCCCTAGTCGTGGGTGTATCGAGATGGGGCATCGATATACTAGAGTAGACTAGCGTATACCTTCTTGACCCATTCAGATGGGCGATGGATGATCCCATATCCATTGGTGTTTGACATCAGAGATGATATACGGGTGCTCAGTGGAGACTGGGTACACTGGACGGACTCGCCGAGAACTCCCAGATGGTATTATACCTTACGTCAGATGGCAGTTCTCTGGTGACACTGGTACAGAGTAGTCTGTTGACCCGAGATGGTCATAGAGTCTTGTGTGGTTCCTACTGTGCTTTGATTTCCATCTTACCACGTCCAAGAGGGAGTGCAAAACGGTGGTTTTTGGGTACAGTCCCGAGTCACATGGAGGCAATGAGCGATAGGAGGGGATTCGTCTCTCCCGGTATAGGGAGTTGATGTTGCGCTGTGTTCGATTAGCTATAACCGGAAATCCCTGGCCAGGGTTGCTGAGATTTACTCGTAAGTGTTACCTGTAGTTTCTTGAACTGTTATAGACCTCATATCGACACGACTTATCGAGCTATTGGGGTCTGACGTTTACCAACCCTAGGCGAGATATGCGACATATCAGACGATCAGACCGGACTGTACGGTAGTGTTACTGGTTGGATTCACTGGAGTGTGAGCGGGCTTGCTCGTCGATCTTCAGATCGCTCAATACCCGGGAGGCCATTACGTTTAGCAGACCGCTTGCGGCTTGTGGGTGTTTGATATGATCATCACCTGCTGCCGGCGTATTGACGAGTCTTTAGAGTCCTACACAGAAATTTCCTGGCTCAAGCAAAACGAAATAGGAGCGCATATGAGATATGTGCGGGACCGAGAATAATGCGTGTATGTGATACCGTATTCTATTTTTGCGATGAATGTATCGATTGGTTGTATGCGATATAACCTAGTTATCGATTCAAGCATTGATTCGATAAGTCGATACATTGAATATTAGTCGGTTATATGCGATATGACCCGGTCATTAAATCAAGTGTTGATTTAATGATTTAATGCATAATTATATATTTGATATATTACTTTGCATTAACTAGTATCGGTTCACCTTAAGATGGATTTTCTCACTCGGATGTGCACATTGTATATGTGATATATTTTGTGCACTTGATTGTATCATGTTTGATGATACATGTTAACTTGGTCAAGTGTAAAGATTAAACCATGGTTAGTTAATGGTTAGGGTTTTCATTTATTCTTTCATTTATCTTTTAATTTGGATTAAAAGAAATGAAAAGAGAAAAGAAAAACAAAAGGGTTTCTTTCATGAAGCTTGTTGAAGCTTCATGAAGCTTTGACCAAAGAAACCCTTTTGTCTTCATCTCATTAACCCTAACCATTCATTAAACTATAGTTAGTTCTCTACACTTTACCATGGTTACAATTATGATAAGAATTCATTTTCCTTTCTATTTTAATCAACTTATCATATTCATTATCTTCTTCTTCTTCTTCATCTTCAAAGAAGAAAGCTTGCTTCATTAATGGTGATTGATGAAAAAGAGTGAGAAATCCAATTCTAAAGTCTACCCACTTCCTATTTCTTCATCCTCTACCTCTTGCCAAGTTGTAGAGTGTGTTTGCTTCACAAGTTTTCTTGACTTGGTGAAGTTGGAGCTTGATCTAGCGATGCCTCGACGTAGATCATCTTCGGCATCGTCGTCGATGACCTAGCCCGCTTCTTCTCCGATGAAGCCGATGCTAGAGCCCGGGATTGCATGAGGACAGCGGAGAGGACTTCATCATGGAGCCATGAAGGTGGAGGACCGGATCTACAAAGGTTGTATTTCCGTATTCTTGTAGTTAAGTGTTAACTAGTTTGTTTTTCGCCTAATAATCTAGCCAACGATCTTGTTAGGATTTCTCGGCACCGTTAAAATTTCAAATTGGCATGGTTGATGCCTTGTGAGACCTCCTTAGTATGCCTAGGAACCCTACAGTGAGCCTAGCTAGAGCCTTAGGCGAAGTCTAGACGACGTTTGAAATCCGAACGAACCCGAAACCCCAACTCAAAACGGCTCTCTGGACTTTTTCTGAATTTGTGGATTTTTGAGTATTAAAAATATGCAGAAAAATCAGCAGGAAATTCTAAGGGTTACTGTAAAATTCGTGTGCCTAATTCCATCAATGCGCCGCGGTTCCGCGGCACGAGCATGGCTCGTGCGGCGGATCCGCGGCCGTTTTGTCTTTTGTGGCATCCAATTTTGCACAGTAATTCATAATATGCAGTGCTGGTTTTCCTGGGAATTTGTAATATTTTTTCAAGAGTTGAATTTTCTGGGTTGTTTTAGGGATTCGAATGTTCGATCGGATTATCAAATTTTTTCTGTGTGGCTTTCCGGATAATTTTTGAATATGTTAAAAAGTTCGACCGGATATAAATACCCAATTTTTCCCCTGTCGGGAAATTTCCAAGTGTTGGATTTTTCCGTAGTTTAACGACGTTCTAAGTAGTGCAAGTAACGCGATGGTCCCTCTAGAAGACAACAAACCTTAACTCGATTATGTGACCGTCTTGAACTGCCCTTTGAACCTTCGGGTTTGGGGCAGTACGGCGTGCCACATGTGAGGCGTTGGCTTGACCCTTCTACGGCTGGACCGTTGGTACTGAGGCACGAAATGAATGTCTTTGAACTTATTTCATGTGTTGATCTGTATCGGGAAAACTTGGGTGTTTGAATGTTCGATCGGAAAGTTTAACATTTTCTATTTATCTGGAATGGGATACAATAATTGGAATTCACAAGTAGTTATGAGATAACTAAATGAATGTTATAAACATAGCAGTTTAGTCTCACTTGATCGGTTGCCACGGAATTTTGATGTGATCAAAAGTCCGTCTTAATCACGTAGCGTACGCGGATACTCGCCGGGTAAACTTAATAGACAGCCTCACTCCATAGCCCCGACCAAGTGACTGTAGGAGAACCCCGTCCCCGAAAGCATCCGTCAGGGTGCTCGCGGTAGCGGTGTTCCGCCTTGGTGCACTTCGTCGACGGTATCAGGGGTGCGGCCGTCTACTGAAGTTTACGACGAGCATTCGATCAGGATGTCGGGAATCTTGTTGAATTGCCCGACTTGATATTGAAAAGTGTTTTCGATAATGAGACCGAAATGCGGGGTTTATAATTGTTAGGAATGCGATGTCTAAGTATTTCATTTGATTAGGCATGTGATGTCTAAGGAGGTTGCGGATTCCAACTGTTGTAGTTTTACACTTTCTTTTCTGTGACCGTAAGTGTAATATGTGATATCGCCGGTTTCGTTGATATATGTCAACGACAATTGGGCTGCGCGTATTTACTTACGCTGATGACATGTGATGTTATGTGTTGCTGGATATGTTATATTGGATCGTCGTGTTTGAATAGCCGGGGGTTTTTATGTGAGATGAGTGTTTTTCATTTTCATTCATGTAAAAACTTGTATGTAATATTCTTTTATTTGGGGCACTTCCAGGTTGCGGAAGATGTCACCCTTTGTATATTATTTACTTTTCCGCACTAGGATAGACCCAAGGAGGGGAGCACAAGTAACCGGGTTCTGGAGTCCAGTGGGAGACCAACTCGAGGAGTCGAGTCCGGGTCTCCTAACTCTAGAATTGGTAGGGTTGCTTGCCGCTCTCGTAGGGGTCTAGGGGTGTGGGTTTGGCTATTCATCGCGACCGTGGAATCCGTGTTTTATACTGGCTCGTATTGAAAACACGGACGTCCTAGTATATCCAATATTTCATATGTTTCTTCTGCTGCGATATCTATGATGTGATCATGTGATGTTCTGTGATAGATACAGTATATAGTATATATGATATATTATATAGACGTTACTTATGCTTTACACCCGCGCTAGCCCTGCCCCGCTCTGCCGTTAGTTACCTAACCTAACGGTGCACGAGGGGACATCGAGGCAAATGCGGATGGCATAAGTGTACGTCGTATTTATCTGTAATGTTTAGGTACTTATATGATGGGACTTCATTAATGTGATTAATGAAAGTAAAAGAAACCTAATGATGTTGTAGAATCGAATTTCAAAATAAAACAGGTAGCTACAGTTCTTGCTTTGCACAGCAGTATATGTGATATATCCTGCACCTTATTCGATGAGGAAAGGACCGAGATCCCTTCACCGGGAGTGACTCCTTTAGCAATAACTGGCAGATGCTACACACTCGGTTTGTCTTTTGATTGCTTTTAAGAGTTTTTGCTTTGCACAGTGATATATATGATATATCTCGCACCTCATTCGACGAGGAAAGGACCGACGATCCCTTCACCGGGAGTGACTCCTTTAGCAAAACTAGAAAAGCCTAAAAAACACTCCATTTCAAAATCATTTGATTCTACAACGATATCAAGTTCATTACGCAATAGATTTTCAGAAAAACCTGTCGTAGCCCTCCGTCATTTCAGATAAGTTGTATATAGTATTCGTGCTGCATTTGTTGGCTTTCGTCAAGGTGCAGTATGCGGTAGCTATATGCTGCTTATCTGCCAGCATACGATGCGATTGGATTAGGGTAGTCGTGCGGCTTTGTTGGCTTTCGTCAAGGGTCGTGCGGGTGGGTTTAATTCAATCAAGAAATGTACGGGTTGAACTTGACTAGCGGGCTATGGTTTGTTGGCTTTCGTCAAGGTCATAGCACGTTAGGGGCAAAATATTATCGGGAATTTCAAGTGTTGAAATTTGCAATGAGATTGCATACCTTCTATGAGATAGTTGGATCCCGATACCCGCTGCGAGTAAGAGTTACTCCTGGGAGAGTTTTATACATTACAATTAGCCGATCAAGTAGGTGTCTAGAAAGGTGTTAACGAGGTTACGCCTCTGGGAAAACGAGGTTTACATTAATTAGGTCCGTGCGAAAGTACGGGGAACCTCCCACAAAGTACCGACACTGGCCTGGCTGAAAGATTGGCGAACTTGTAATGTGTAATTAATCCCGGCTAGTCTTTCATTTTAGGGTTTGAAGGAAGATTTGATAAAAAACAGTGGGAGCCATCCTGATTAGATAAAATAATAACCAATCTATTCTTGCAAGAGTGCACGCTGAGTGTTTTCTTCTCTCTCTCTCCTGGTAGCGACCATATCACGCCTTAATCAAGATAATAATACGGATATTGACCGAACCCGCTTGTTATACTGAGCTGGGGAACGTTGGTCCCGCTCCAACTTATAAATGTTATAAGACAGAGCAGGAAATAAGGGGAATACCAGATTTCCCGTGCCGCCCAAACGAAGAGAGTGCATGCTGATGCATCATCTTTGGGTGTGTTCATTATACAGAACTTTTTCTCAGTATCCTCTACGTCCTGGGTATGTGATACCAGATCAGGATCCCAGATATGTAATCTGTTACATAGGGCTACAGAAAGGTAGAGAACTGAGAACGGGTGATAAGTTTCATGAGACAGAAAACGGGGCAAGTGTTGCAGCCAAGTCTGTTGGTCACTGTCACCCTGTATTACCAATACATTGATTCTGAACGAATGTTATTAGATACCGAACCTGATATACAAAATCATATCTCTCTCTTTATTAGTAAAGAAAGGATATAATTTTGTATTGTTGGATAATGTTTTGAACATTTCCTATATCAAAAGTTGATCGGTTCAGGCACGTTATCTAAAAGCATTGATGTTCTAAATCAAACTACAGTTCTCAGTATATGGAACACACACAATAGGAAGAATTCAGAAATGAACGAATCCTTCTTGAGGTATTGTAGACTAGGTCATATCAATGCGACCCGACTAGCTGAAGTTACATTTAGATGCATATTTAAAGCAGTTTGAATTTACATCTTGTGAAACTTGCCGGTCATGTCACAAAGATATAATGACACCAGCTCTGTTTATTGGAAACAGAGAAAGAGTTAGTGAACTCTTGGGACTGATACATGATGATGTATGTAAGGTCCCCTGTCTGCACATGCCAGGACTGGTTCTTTATAATTCATTACATTCTCTGATGATCTTTCGAGTTTCAGACCTATGTTCCTGTTGAAACACAAGTCCGAACCTTTTGAGATATTCACAAAATATAAGTTAGAAGTAGAGAACCAAAATACGGGTAAAAGTATTATGTCCTTTGATGTGATCAAGGAAGAGAATACTTGAGCACGGAATTCCTGGATTATTCTAAAGGAGAATAAGATTCTCTCTCAGCATTGCTCCTCCGTATACACCATAGCACGATGGTATATCGGGGCGGAGCAATAGCACCCTATATGATATGGTGTGCTCTATGATGAGTACTACTGAATTACCTATTTTCTTTTGGGAGTTATGCACTTGAGAAGCTGCATACCTATTGAATAGGGTTCCAATCAAAATCAGTTGCCTACCATTTCATATATGATATGGAAAGGGAAGAGCCCATGTCTTAAGCTAGTTAAGATTTGGGGTTGACCGGCCTATGTCTGAAAAGCAAAATCCGGACAAGCTCGAGGCAAGATCTGTTATGTAGAACTGGAAATGTTCCAGCTATACAAACTGCAGCTGATGATTTGAAAGAACCAAAGGATTCAATAGTTACCAACGAACCTCAGCCTCTCCGCCGATCTAGTAGGGTTCCTCACCCACCTGAGAGATACTTCTGTTTCTCTATGACAGTGGGAGCGAGGATTGCATCATGAGATGATGACCCAACTAGTTTTGAGCTGGCCATCAGGAGTAAGACTCTGTAAGAATGGCTGGATGCTTAGTAATCTGAGATGGAATCCATATACACCAACAAAGTATGGACTTTGGTTGCTATATCTGAAGGGTTAAATCCCCATCAGGAGCAAGTATATCTTGAGAAGATTACTAGGTGTAGATGGAAAAGTTGAGACTTTCAAAGCTAGACTTGTTAAAGGTTTGCATCATTGACCAGGTGTGGATCATGAGGAAACCTTTTTCTAAGGAGCTATGCTTAAGTCCATCCAGATCCTACTTGCCACGGCTACATACCATGACTACGATCTCTGGTGGTTGGGTGTCTTGACTGCTTTTCTAAATGATGATTTGGAAGAGAGCGTCTATAAGTACACAGCCAGAGGGCTTCGTAGACAATGGGAGCAGCGGAAACGTGTGCAAGATGTTTTATAGGATAAAGCAGGCATCGCGGAGTTGGAACATCTGTTTTGATGGATAAGTCAAAGAGTTTGACATCATCAAAATGGTAGATGAACCTTGTATAAACAAAAAGGTAGTAGGGAGTATGGTGGTGATCCTCGTAGAGTACGTGGATGTCATGCTATTGATAGGGAAGGAGTTTCCTATGCTACGCTCGGTCAATCTCCGCTTATCACAATGATTCTCCATATAGGATCAAAGTGATACCTCCTAAATCCTGGGTTTTGGATCTATGATATAGATCTAAATGGATGTAAGGATTCTCACTAGTTGTAGTGAGAAGGTATCAATCGACCCTGGGGAGAATCACTGGAATGGTTCCAGGGTGATAAAGACGACTGAATGTCAGTCACAGGCATTGTCTTTACCCTCAGTAAAGGGACGGTATGTTGGAAGAGTTCCAAACTAGATACCGTGACATACTAGACGATAAAGGCTGGATACATCGCTACTTAAGATGCTACCAAAGAGGCTGTTTGGGTGTATATTTGTTCATGAGATGAACTTAGTTCCTCCCATTGTGTGACAATGGAGTTGTGGCTTATGCCAAGGAACGCCGGTCCCATCAGTGATCCAGACATATTCTAAGGCAGTATCACCTGATCATGGAGATGACTGATCTCCAAGGTGATCGAGGTTAGGAGAGTAGACTCAGAGGGCAACACAGCGGATCCATTCACGAAGGCCTATTCCCAGAGAGAGACTTTTATGGGATGGTTGAGTATGAGATACTGCAACCACTGCTACAGATGGCCCTAGTGCAAGTGGGAGATTGTTAGTTATATGTATGCCCTAGAGGCCATTACTGTACATAGGATGTATATTGTAGTGGATGCTGGGACATATATAGGGAGGACTTTCTTACTCGACATGATAGTATGTTATCTGGTTACACTTTACCTTAATGTGTACATTGATTGTCTCTCTGTTACATGTTGGTAAAGCCCTTAGGATGTGTACTTGACTACCTGGACTATGATGCGGATCATACTAGTGGGGATATGGTAGTCTATAAGTGCATCCTTCAAGGTCCCTAGTCGTGGGTGTATCGAGATGGGGCATCGATATACCAGAGTAGACTAGCGTATACCTTCTCGACCCATTCAGATGGGCGATGGATGATCCCATATCCATTGGTGTTTGACATCAGAGATGATATACGGGTGCTCAGTGGAGACTGGGTACACTGGACGGACTCGCCGAGAACTCCCAGATGGTATTATACCTTACGTCAGATGGCAGTTCTCGGGTGACACTGGTACAGAGTAGTCTGTTGACCCGAGATCGTCATAGAGTCTTCTGTGGTTCCCACTGTGCTTTGATTTCCATCTTACCACGTCCAAGAGGGCGTGCAAAACAGTGGTTTTTGGGTACAGTCCCGAGTCACATGGAGGCAATGAACGATAGGAGGGGATTCGTCTCTCCCGGTATAGGGAGTTGATGTTGCGCTGTGTTCGATTGGCTATAACCGGAAATCCCTGGCCAGGGTTGCTGAGATTTACTGGTAAGTGTTACCTGTAGTTTCTCGAACTGTTATAGACCTCATATCGACACGACTTATCGAGCTATTGGGGTCTGACGTTTACCACCCCTAGACGAGATATGCGACATATCAGACGATCAGACCGGACTGTACGGTAGTGTTACTGGTTGGATTCACTGGAGTGTGAGCGGGCTTGCTCGTCGATCTTCAGATCGCTCAATACCCGGGTGGCCATTACGTTTAGCAGACCGCTTGCGGCTTGTGGGTGTTTGATATGATCATCACCTGCTGCCGGCGTATTGACGAGTCTTTAGAGTCCTACACAGAGATTTCCTGGCTCAAGCAAAACGAAATAGGAGCGCATAGGAGATATGTGCGGGACCGAGAATAATGCGTGTATGTGATACCGTATTCTATTCTCACGATGAATGTATCGATTGGTTGTATGCGATATAACCTAGTTATCGATTCAAGCATTGATTCGATAAGCCGATACATTGAATATTAGTCGGTTATATGCGATATGACCGGGTCATTAAATCAAGTGTTGATTTAATGATTTAATGCATAATTATATATTTGATATATTACTTTGCATTAACTAGTATCGGTTCACCTTAAGATGGATTTTCTCACTCGGATGTGCACATTGTATATGTGATATATTTTGTGCACTTGATTGTATCATGTTTGATGATACATGTTAACTTGGTCAAGTGTAAAGATTAAACCATGGTTAGTTAATGGTTAGGGTTTTCATTTATTCTTTCATTTATCTTTTAATTTGGATTAAAATAAATGAAAAGAGAAAAGAAAAACAAAAGGGTTTCTTTCATGAAGCTTCATGAAGCTTTGACCAAAGAAACCCTTTTGTCTTCATCTCATTAACCCTAACCATTCATTAAACTATAGTTAGTTCTCTACACTTTACCATGGTTACAATTATGATAAGAATTCATTTTCCTTTCTATTTTAATCAACTTATCATATTCATTATCTTCTTCTTCTTCTTCATCTTCAAAGAAGAAAGCTTGCTTCATCAATGGTGATTGATGAAAAAGAGTGAGAAATCCAATTCTAAAGTCTACCCACTTCCTATTTCTTCATCCTCTACCTCTTGCCAAGTAGTAGAGTGTGTTTGCTTCACAAGTTTTCTTGACTTGGTGAAGTTGGAGCTTGATCTAGCGATGCCTCGACGTAGATCATCTTCGGCATCGTCGTCGATGACCTAGCCCGCTTCTTCTCCGATGAAGCCGACGCTAGAGCCCGGGATTGCATGAGGACAGCGGAGAGGACTTCATCATGGAGCCATGAAGGTGGAGGACCGGATCTACAAAGGTTGTATTTCCGTATTCTTGTAGTTAAGTGTTAACTAGTTTGTTTTTCGCCTAATAATCTAGCCAACGATCTTGTTAGGGTTTCTCGGCACCGTTAAAATTTCAAATTGGCATGGTTGATGCCTTGTGAAACCTCCTTTGTATGCCTAGGAACCCTACAAGTATGCTATCGGGTTACACTTTATCTTAACATGTACACTTACTCTCTATTACATGTTGATAAAGCCTTTAGGATGAGTACTTGACTACCTGGATTATGATGCAGATCATACTAGTGGGGACAGGGTAGTCGGTAAGTACATCCTTCAAATGTTTCTAGTCGTGGGAGTATCGAGATAGGGCACCGATACTCGAGAGTAGACTAGCATATACGCTACTCGACCCATATGATGGGCGAAGGATAATCCCACTTCCATTGGTGTTTGGCATCAGAGAAGGTATACAGGTGCTCAATGGAGACTGGGTTCACTGGACTGACTCGCCGAGAACTCCTACATGGTATTATACTTATCGTTGGATAGCAGTTCTCAGGTGACACTGGTACAGGTTAGTCTATAGACCCGAGATCGTCATAGAGTCTTGTGTGATTCCCACTGTGCTTTGATTTCCACTATACCACGGTCAAGAGATCGTCCAAAAAGGTGGTTTTTGGGTACAGTCCCGAGTTACATGGAGGGAATGAGCGATAGGAGGGGTTTCACCTCTCACGGTATTAGGAATTGATGTTGCGCTATGCCCGATTAGCCAAAACAGGAAATCCCTGGCCAGGGTTGCTGAGATTTACTGGTAACTGTTATCAGTAGTTTGTCGAACCGTTATGGACCTTATATCGACATGACATATCAGGTTATTGGGGTCTGACGTCATACCACCCCAGGCTGTGATATGCGACATATCAGACGAAGAGACCGGACTGTACTGTAACACCTTAGAATGTGTTCTGTGGGTAATTATATTTTAATATATAGTTTTTAATAAAAAGTTTACCAAATTTGTTTTTAATTATTTTATCCTATTTATTGAATATTTTATTAGATTTTTCCTAGGCTTGCACATACTTGTGCATGAAAACTAGGGTTGTTTTGGGGTTAAACATGATTAGCAATCATGGTTAACTAACCATTTTCTCTATTCTAGCTTTTAGTTTTGTATTAGGTGATTTTGGGTTTTTATTTGAATATGGTTGTTTTTAAAATAAAATGAATTTAAAAAGGGTTTAAATTATGGTTTGAAGTGTTGACATTGGTGTGTGTGAGAGAGAGAGTGCATTATGAGGCATGATGGCTTTGCCCATGCCTTCATTAATGAAGAGAAAGAGAGAGAGAAAGGGTTGACTAATGCTAGATCTCATTTCCCTTTCCTTCTCATTCTCTCACTCTCATTCTCTCACACAATACACACACACCCTCACACCTCTCCATCAGCAGCAGCAGCAAAAACAACAACAACAACAATTTAAGCAGCAGCAGCACAGAAGGAGCAGCAGCAGACAACAGCCGTAGCAGCAGCCTCATTAGCAACAGCCACAGCTAGTAGCAGCAGCTCGAGACAACACCAACAGCACCAGCACGAGCAGGCAGCAGCAATAGCAGAGACACCAGCACCAGCTCGCAGCAGCAGCACCATCAGCAACACCAACAACAGCACCATCAGCAGCATCAGCATCAGCTTCATTGCAGCAGCAGCAACTTGCATCCCCTGCATCACCAGCAGCTGTAGCAACTCAGTTCTTCCCCTTCACCTGCTTCTTAGGGTTCTCTAGGGTATATCTTCTGAACCCATCTCTCTTTTGCTTAGCTTGTGTGCTAATTAGTGTCGGTTTGTGTTAAATAGTGGGTTTAGTGCTAGATTAAGGTGATTTGTGTGGAATGTTGGTTAAGTAGTGATTGTGTTAGTTAACCTAGCCTATTTTAGTGTTATTAGGGTTATCTTAACTGAGAATTAACCCAGATTACACTAAAATACCATAGGGTTTCCTTTTTAGTGAAATTGTCGTTTTTATGCGATATATTAGCTTTCTGTGATCTGCTTTTGACCCGGACCTTACAGAACAAAATTGAGAAGACTCGAGCATGTACACTAGGTATAGATACCACCACAAGAACACGAACCCACCATTCCCAACCACGGCCTCCAGTTTAATCAATCTGGCAGCAAATTGCGGCCAGGAAGGGGAGTGGGGTGCTGGGGTTTTGGAAATGGTTGTCTGCAGTGTTTTGTAGTGTTTTGGCATGTCTAGTTTTGTAAGATTTGGCCTGTAGGAAAATCTGGGATCAAATATCGTTTTGCATGTCCGTTGTGTTGCGCGATGCGCGCGATACGTGAGTGGGTTCTGTGATCCAGCGTATCGCGGCGTGTCGCGATGGTTTTAGACGCGTACACACACGATTCAGCGTATCGAGCACACGCGTGTTTAGTTCTCGACGCGAGTTTCTCGTTTTGGTTCGATATCACGTTTTGCGGAATATTTGGCTTATATATGATTTCCATGTCTTATTTGCAGGTTTGCACGCAGGGACTACGGACACTGCTACCGGAAGGAGCAGATGGTAGGATTCACCTAGCGTGGAGCGTAGGTAAGTAGATTTAACATCTACAGGGGAATCGCCCGCATGGTGTTATGCGTCTGAGCTAGGATTCAAATACCTGTCGCATATTCTACGTCATTGTTAGAATTGCACATTTACTTTATTTCCTTGATATAGTTGTACTGTGATTAGCAGCCGTAGGATACTGCACATATTATTGACGGTTCATGTTGCACGAGCACGGATTGTTTGCTACACACACACCGTCAATAATTGCCATGTCACACACAACCCTTTATAGATACTATATTGCTGATCACACTTGACATCTATCTTATCGGTATACCTGTAGTGTATCTTACCATTAGTGATAGGTACATATACACCTTGCGATACAACTACAGGTATATCATGCACATATTTTACTCATACCCAAGGGGGTATCCGTCATATTTTACTTATACCCAGGGAGGTATACGACCTCTTTTACTTATAGGTAGATACCTATACTTAGCTGTACCTTATTGATTTCGCATACATCTGGTTTCAGCTACCTGTTCTCATTTATATGCTCACATTCAGATATATCACATTTATTTGTTCCTGGATTTGCTCATTGTTCATTTGGATTTTACATGGTGTTTTCTGGATTTGGGAACCGTGGGAGTTCATGAAATTATGCATACATTGAAAAACCCCGGTTTCCTTGAGATGATATTTGCGCGTCCACCATGAGTTTTATCGGTGCTGATTATATACTCCATACGAGGTGTGGTTGCCGTATAAGAGTACATGGTGGGGCCCGGTATGGTTCCCCTCGGCAAGAAGATCGATGGATTTTGCCGATTGAGCCTGGAGGCGGGCGAGTACCTACCGGTGACAGTACCCATGACTCGGCGGGGGATCACGGAGACACCGCTGGGAGTCATGTACGTATGTATACGTCGAAAGGCGAGGGTCAGAGCTAGGCACTCGTGCTTTCGCGATAGCGTATGATACGTGATCAGGATTTCTGTGTCGATGCTTGGCACATTGGTTTTCATGATATTTCTTTTAATACCTTTGTATATATAACAGGGGATTTAGCCGTTGTTTTATATACCCTTACACCAATATTAGTGGAATGGGACGCTAATATATGTGTATTGCCCCCATCATATTTTACTTCTGCATATATATATATATATATATATTGGATGTTAGAAATTATTTGAGATTCGACTTGGGATATAGGTGATTTATTTGAAATTGGATATTGGATATGGAAAGAGATTGATGATTTGTACATTCGGGATACAGGAGATCTTTTCGATATTGTACATTGAGGAGGTGTGAGACTTATATGATATGAGAGCCCAACTTGGGGGCTGATTTGAGGATTTGGGATTTTGAGTGTCTTGATGGATTGTGATCCGGCCACGATGTCAGGTTTTCGTGGAAATGACATATTCCACCCCATACCTCACACTTATCTATTCTATGCATAGATTCATATATTGGTAGTATCTGTTGGTGTAACCTTATGATAGTTGCATATTTGCTTTCTCATATCCCTATTGCATAGTTATTGCATACTATTATCAGGTCATCATTGCTTCATATATTGATTGTACCTGCTAGTGTACATCTCCATTACTTTGCTTTCACATGACATGTTATTACTGTAATCACATATCTTAGATTCATGCTGTACGTACATTCCTGGGATTACTTGCATATGTTATCTACTATTCACGAGTTGGCAACTCACCCCCGTTGTGCCACAGGTGTTTCAGGTTGTTCCCCAGAGTAGTCGAGGCAGGCTATTCAGCTATTCAGCTATTCCGCTTTTCAGCTATTATCTTTTGCTACAGATACCGCATCAGCTCACGGTACTATTTTGCTTAGGTGGGTTAGATGATTATCTGTATTTCATATTGTACATTCGTTGTATTTTGTACTCTCCATCTACTATTGTATTGTTGACTTAGAGACTTGATGAGGACGCTATTGTATATTATTTGTGGATTTGTTGCCTTTTATATGCAATTTCCTTCCTAATGTCTTTATCTCTTCACTACGGCGTCGTATATTTTTGTTGTATTCATCTTGGTTAGTTTTTACAAAAAGGGGTGTTGCCAAATTTTAAGGAAAGAAAGTAAGACTTTTAAAGAATTTGGGTTGCGATTTCAAATGTTTCAAAAACTTATATTATATTTTCCGTATTTTCTTGGTTTAGATTTCTGGGTTTTGGTTTTCTTTTACTGCGTTACGTCTTTTGGCGTTGCGTAGTATTAGGGCCGTCACGGGCCAATTTTGGGTCGTGACAAAGTTGGTATCAGAGCGCTAGGTTTTACCTTTCGGAGTGTAGGATGACCTTAATATGATGGAGTAGGTAGCTTAAGCAGAGTAATGTAGCGTGTGTATGTTTGCAGCATACCCACGGTGCGGTACCATGCATTAAGTAACCTAAGTACAATTTTGCTTGAAATTCCTTCCTTGATGATTCATATCCTTAAGATTCGATTCCTTATTCTCATCGAATCTTATATCTATTCATAGCCTTGCCGCCGATGACTATGGGGACTCGGAGTGATGCAGCGAGGGCCGAGGTCGGAGTTGGCTCGGGTGGGACGAGTACTGACCAGGATGGCACTCTAGTTGCATGGGTGCAGACGGATCAGCCTACTACTTATACCATTGATAGACTTTTGGCAGAGATGCAGGACTTCCGCCAGACTATGAGTTCTTTGGTTGATGTCGTTCGGGAGCTACGACAGGAGGTTGTCACCCCTGTTACTCAGTTGTCACTTACGATCAGCATGCAGCAGTCCGTCACCTACATAGCACCAGTGGTTGCAGCTCCAGTTGATGAGGCGCATATTCCAGAGGCTCGGAGAGTTCCAGGACAGTGGAGGACTCGTACCAGTGTACCAGCCCAGAGACAGAGGTTGGGTCAGCGAGACAGATTTCGTGGCCATCGCGGGAGTAGCAGAGGCTTAGGACGAGGACAGTCGTTCAGCTCTCATCCCCAGGATGGTCAGCAGTCAGTGTGTGGATGTTTTTGATGCGGGAGCCTTCAGCACTTTGTAAGTGCACGGCGGCGCCCCGGTCGTCAATCCGACGGCCAAATGCGGAAACGGTGATAAACTTTAATTTTGCGAACTTTGCAAACCGGCACCACCGCGCACTAAACCCCGGATCGGGCCATTAAACTAGATCTAGCTAACAACAAGACGGGTTAGAGATATACCGAGTGATCCGAGTCCTCCGGTCTTCTCGTCGTCGTCCCGATCTCCCGCGGAAACTCCGGTTGTCGCATCCTTGCCGGAAGGGCACCACATCGTATGCATCTTTTACGGGCTCCCACCTCAATACCGAGGCAACTCGGGGATGAAGCTGCAAGTCGACATGCCCAAGATATGCTGTAGAATGTGTATTGTAGAGGCTATGTCTCATTTGGGGTTTTGTTGCCATTTGAAAGGTGATGGAGGAATCAAGAAGAAAAATGGTGCTTGCATTTTTCTAGCATGAAATGAGATCAAGAATAATGCCATCATACCAAAATGAAACTCTCTCATTTTTCTCCCCTCATCAAAATGTGTGGCCGGCCAAGCTCTCTTGAGAAATGGTGGTGGAGTGTGTAACAAATACAAGAGGGAGGTAATAGTAGGAGATGAGAAGAGGTGACCATAAACAAACATCAACCATGCTTACACCTTAATCAACCCATACCCATTCTTATCATAATAAATGCACCATCATGGATGAAAGATGCCAAATCAATCATAATGAATATATTTGCAAGAAACCCCCTCCACAATATGTTATTTGCACAATTGCAAATAACCCCCTCCATCGGAAAAGTCCGGCCGGGAAAGAACAAAGGAAAACCGGCCGGAACGGAAAGCAAACTGGCAACTCCAGAAAACTGGTCCCGTAATAGATTACAGGAAAACCCCCATACTGTGCATACACACCCGCATCTGTATTCTGTCCGGATACAAATGCAAAGAGACAAAATCAATACTGTACTAAACTAGGATCCGGCTTAAACCAAAGCCGGCTAGTAATGTTCGTCCGATCCTGATCCGTGCAATACCGCACGTATCAGATCGAACACTGCCATATAACTATACGGCCTCTAGTACAAACTGTTCGATCCTGATCCGTGCAATACCGCACGTATCTGATCGGACCCTGCCATATCTCCATACGGCCTCTACAGCGTTTCGCCCGAAAGCTGAGTAACTGAATGTGTGGTGGACTCTAAAGACTCGTCAATACTATGGCTGTGGATTTAACCACTAGCACGTCAGAGGTATAAGCCAATACGTAACGGGCCACCAGCTATTGACCAAAAGGGACATCGATGAGCGAACTCATCCTGACACCCTACTGAGCCTGTCAGTGACAATATCCGTACAGTCCGGTCCGTTCGTCTATGAGCATCGCATGTCGGGCCTAGGGGTTGGTGAAAGTCAGACCCCTAAAAGCGGTACAAGTCGTGTCGGAGTGTAGCCCAGAACATCCTGAGATACTACTGGAATACCTACCAGTAAATCTCCTGCCTTGGCCAAGGACTTTGTGTAATGGCTCTCCTAGACACAGCGCGACCTCACCCCCAATACCGGGAGAGACGAACCCCTGAAGATCCGCTCACTGCCTCCATGTGGCTCGGGACAGTACCCAACTAAAACCTGTTTGCATGACTCCTTTGAGCCGTGGTAGGGTAGTAATCAAAGCACAGTGGGAACTCACACGAGACAAATGACGATCCCCAGGTCGATGAACTAACCTGTACACATGTCACCTGGGAACTGCTATCTGACGTCAGGTATAAGACCAACTAGCATGTTCCCGGCGAGTCCTGTCCGTTGTACTCATAACCCAATGAGCACCTGTATAAATCTTAGGTGAACCAACTGACACCAGTGGCTTGTGAGACCGGCCACCGCCCCTCGTCGGGGTCTCGACTGTATACACTAGTCTACTCTGGAGAATCGATGCCCTGTCTCGAAACTCCCACGACTAGGGACCTTTTAAGGACGTGCTTATAGACTCCAGCTCTCACTTATATGATCGCCCTCATACTGCTGGCAGTCAAGCAAGAATCCTAGGGGCTCTATCAACGTATAATAGCGACCTGTCAGGTCACCTAAAGCAGTACACGATGATAAAGGTAAACCAGATAGCATACTATCATCTCGAGTTAGACTGTCCTACCGGGATAGGTTCTCCCTCAATCATTGCAATCACGTGCCTGTGATCCAATAATTGACTCTGAGGGCACTATCTCCAACAATCTCCCACTTGCACTCAAGGCTAATTATTGCGATGTCGCATACTCACAGCCCGTGTGATACCGAACACCCAACTCCTCTACTAGTCAGTCGCACAAAGCCTGTTTGCGAAACTATTGCGTTCGAGGAATAGCCTCAGTGAGTGGATCCGCCTTGAAGTTTCTTTCTATGTCTCTCTAAATCTCAAGTTCGCGGAGAATGCCATCTCCCGAAATGAGCAATACCTGTCTTAGAATGTCTGGATGTCTGATGGGACTTAGCTCATAAATGAACTCCAAATCCAAACTTCTTAGACTGTATCGACAACTGAACTTAATCAGTGTCCTGCGCCATGCCTCCCTCAGTATTGCCTTGGATCACCTGTCCAAAATACTGCTCCTCGTCAGAGGGAAAACTATAACTCTGACAACCTCCTTGTCGTCCATGTCACCTTGGAAGCCTGGAATGATAACTGTCTCCCAAACGAGGCTGTCGTTATCATATCCCTAGAACATCCACTTATGTTCTAAAACTGCTCCCGACTGTTCCTTCAGGATTGGATCAATATCAACTTATTGCATCTAGTGCAAGAACAACATCTGGTGTGGTACTTGACATCTCATGATTGACTCAATTGCCTAAGCAAGTGATCTGCCAATCATGCGCATCCCTCTCTACTTTAGTCTATAAGACACCTTTAGAGAGGGTGACTCCATCACCTGCAGGTATACTACCGTGCCAGGAGTCGTCCATTCTAAATACTCTTAGAATGCTGTCAAGGTACCCTGATTGAGAAACCACCCAAATCAAGATCTAAAACCATAGATCTAGTAACCAGTATGTCTGATATAATGTCCAAGTCCTTCGTGGAGAAACCACTGTGTGACGACCAAAGTGTAACCGATCGTAGTATAGGAATGTCACTTCCTACTTTGTGTATGTCATCCAAAACCCGGATATCACACCCTACTACCTTCTCAACAGATCCATCCCCTATTCTGATGACGTCAAACCTATGACTGTCACATCAGAAATAGATGATCTATCTCCGCTATATCTGCTTTAGTCTATAAATAGACATAAGCCTGATGTCCACCAATGCTTCCGCTGCTCCCACTGACTACGACAACCCTCTGGCAGAGTCATATAGACGTGCACTTCTAAAGCTAGTTTAGAACGACGCTATACTCATCCTCCTGCCGGGTCTCGCAGCCTGGAACAACAACAATGGCAAGTGTGGGTAAACAAGAACTTCCCTGTCACCGTCCTTGAGGCTACCGGAGTACCTCTCGGGTGCCTGAAGTTACCCACCTTATCTGCGGAGTGGCCAATGGAATGTCAAATCAGATTGAATCTTTAGGTTCGTTATCAAATCTTCAGTAATCGTTTGCGGTTCTGGAATCACTTCCAGTTCTACCATACTCCCACTACTGTTTTTGAAAAAATCCATTTTTATTAAAACTGTGGCGAGTCAAGAACAATATCACTATTGATCTTTCTTATGGTAGAAAGTCAACCCTCGTCATAGCCTGGGTCAACCCACAAACAGCCATTACAGAAACGTGCCTTGAGTTATCCAGAGTCTGGTTTTAATCATAAGCAGGACAACTCCCCGTACCTTAACAATGTTAAGATATGAACTGTACTATATCCAATATAGAACCAGAGGCACTGATTTAATTGAACCAGATTCAAATCATGCAGCTATCTCCAGTGCATGTCAACTAAATGGAAGGAGGCCGATCAGCGTTACTCAACTTAGGAATGCTTCCAATTATGAGTAACCTGAAAGAGAAGCAATTTCTCTTTATCATTACTATCGACTGAATACCATACAC
This sequence comes from Agapanthus africanus, assembly GCA_030015575.1. Taxonomy (NCBI): domain Eukaryota; kingdom Viridiplantae; phylum Streptophyta; class Magnoliopsida; order Asparagales; family Amaryllidaceae; genus Agapanthus; species Agapanthus africanus. The sequence continues at coordinate 143,039,877 of JASDDO010000029.1, read as the reverse complement.
AAGTATCTACATCTTCGATCACCTTGAAGAATCCCGATACTTGCTACACCTGGTTCTCTACTCTATTCAAATACCTATAACTCCTCAAAACTTAGACCCTGTGTTTCTACGAAACACATGTCTAAGAACTAGAGAAGTTAAAAGTAAACAGAATATAGTATGAGGACCAACCCCTCTGTCCTAATGGACACTGGACAACATACAATACTCTGTATAAGTCCGCTGAGTCTAACAACTCTTTCACTGTGTGTCGTAGGTTGAAAACTGTACTTATGGTTAAGAAGAATTACACCGCTGTTTAATGCTCCTTACCTAACCCTCCACTGATATATGGTAAATGTCATCGACATAATATCAAAGGTATATCTCACTCTATGAAAATAGACGTACAGATATATCAATTTGAAATTGGTGCACAACAGCGGATATTCAAAACCAAATATTCGCCGACCGGCAAACAGCTAAGGTGATTTCCTCAAATATCACCGATTACAACGAATCCCGATATAATGAGGATGATCACCCTATTCCCAATAACTTACTCTCACTCATCATCTGTAAAACCATACAGATGTGAGAATCAAACCTGGTAAATACATACCCTGGAGCAAGTGTCTAATCGGGAAATCAGTATTCTTTTAACAGTACACAGTTGAAACTGAAACATAGAAATGTTCCGTAGGGGTATCCTGGTATTCCTAGTAATGCCTCTTCCATTATCCAGATTCACAACTGTAACCGTGTATTTCTTAGCCACCTCTCCAAATCCCTTCATATGTCTTCAGTCATTACCTTCTGCACACCCCTTTAGGCCAAATGGTTTTCTTCCTTCCCTACCGTTCGGCACCAGCCTATGGTTTGGAAGAAGACTATCCAATAAGCATATTGGGTGTACTGTCCCAATCCTAGGAGCACTCGCAATGCGAGAGAAGGTGAAGATAAAAGACAACCGAATAAAACTTATTCTTATTTCTCCTGAACCAGAATCCATCCCCGAACTGGAACAAGTTCCTTTCGAGTTCGTATATGACCATACGATGGAATATCCAAATAACTGTGGATCTTCGTAGTGATACGGAGTGTCCTGGAGAAATACAAAGGTGATGTTGGAGTGGTAATGAAATACTTGGTTTGGTCGTGAATATCAGTCGCAATTTACTTTGCCCTCTTACTAATCCCTTGCTTTGTCTTAATCTTAATACCTTATGCACACCGTTTAGGCTAATTGGTTTTCTTCATTCCCTACCGGTCGGCACCAGCCTAAGGTTTGGAAGAAGACTATCCAATTTGCGTAATAGGTGTACTATCTCCTAAACTAAGGAGTACTCGTAACTTGAGAGAAGGCAAAAAGGAAAAGACAACTGAATAATCCTATCCGTTTTCTCCAGAACCGGAAACCATCCTCGAATTCCTTCGAGTTCGTATCTAACCATACGATGGTTTTGTCCAATGGAAGTGGACGTTCGTAGTAATACGGGGTGTCCTGGAGAAAAGGGTAAAAGTAGGAGTGGCAATGAGGTCTGCAACTCTGACAATCCAAAAGCCAGTGTTAAGAAGGTTCGGTCAATTTGGTCACTGAGTCATGGTCACTGAGTCATAGTCATAGGGTCGGGTCAATGGTCGATGCCAGAGAGAGAGAGAAAAGAAACACTCAGCGTGCACTCTAACCTAGATCAGAATGGTTACCAATTTATCTAATCAGGAAACCTCCCACTGTACCTCAAATTCTTCTCCAAACCTGAAAGAAGAATTAGTCGGGGTCACCCGAGGAGTAAACTAACTCATCAGTGGGAATCGGGATCCAACTCTCATCGCATGATAACGTGACGGAATCCGCTCACGGTATCACACTCCAGAAGGTATGCGCATATCTGGCAAGTTTCAGTTCTTTTGAAACTCCCGATGTGATTTTTACCCCATGCTCTTACGACCTTGACTTTGGCCAACATATCATAAGTCACATGTCAAGTTCAACCCGTCATTCTCCAGGTTAATTTGAGCCCACCCGTACATACCCTTGACTTGGGCCAAAATGGTAGTACGACTGCCCCAAACCAACACATCTATCTATGCTGCATATGAATAACCAACAGCTACCAAACACTGTGCCTTGACTTTGGCCAACATACACAGCTTGAATACTATTGACTATCCATATGAAACGACGGAGGGCTACGAATGGTTTCTGGCGAAAACCTTTAACGTAATGAACTTGATATCGTTGAAGGAACGGATAGCTTTTTAGAAAATATAGTGACGAAAACCTTTACTAAAGAGGTCACTCCCGGTGAAGGGATCTCGGCTCTTTCCCCGTAGAATGGGGTGCAGGATATTCCAAATGAATACCGCGATGCAAAGCAAAAGTAATCGGCTATAGTGAAGTTAGTGCCCTGACGCAAACTTCTGTCCAAGGGGTCACTCCCGGTGAAGGGATCTCGGCCCTTGCCTCGTCGACTGAGGAGCAGGATATTCCAAATGAATACCACGATGCAAAACAAAAGTGAACGTCCTTGCAATAACAGCTTTTTGAAAAGTGTTCCAACAACATCAGAATAGGTTTGTATTAACTTGCATTGATCCGAATCAATGCAGTCCCATCAATTGATCACACCACAAAGAACGAAAATATACTGACGTACGTATATGCCATCCGCATTCGCCACTGGGTCCCGTCATCACCCGTTAGGTTAGCTAACTAACGGCAGAGCGGGGACTGGACTAGCGCGGATGAAAAACATATACAACATCTAGTAATATATATACCAATATATTATATTCGCTCAAGGCGTGAATAAAATGCAACATCATAGAAATGTACAGCATCACAGAACAATACAGATATCTGGGATCCCCGGGTTTCACAGAGCCACTACTGAAACCCGACGTTCCCCTGGTCGTGTGGATAGCCTGTGAAATGAAATCCTAGAACCCTACGGGCGCGGCAAGTTACCCGCCAAAACCTGAAGCGAGGCAGCCCCCTTCAGCACCGTGAATGGACCACCCAGCACTTCACGGAATCCGGTAACTTGGGCACCCCTCCTGGGTCAACCTATACCCCCTACGAGTGCGGCGAATACCCGCCAATTCTAGAGCGAAGCCCCCTCCGTCCCAATGCCATGAGATGCGGGCTTGTTGCCCTCCAGAACCCGGCTATCCGTGCACCCCATCGCGGGGCAATCCTAGTACAGAAAGTAAAATATACATACAACGGGTACATCGACCGCAACCAGGTCGTGCCCCAAAAGAATAATACAAACAGGCAGTGACGGCAGTCCACAAGTCGGACGCTCGCCCCGCAATATCAAATGTACATAATACAACCACAACTGTACTAGCATTGCATCCAGGCTATCCCCCACGACCGATCCGCAACATCACAGCAAAATCACAGAACATCAACGTGAAAGTCACGTTCGCAAATCCGTCTAACCGGGCTATAGCAGTTAGACTGGATTTACCGATCAAGTGACATTCACGGTCGCAGATATAATGTAAATACTGTGAAAAAATGTGTTTAAAATATCCGATCGATCAAAAATTAACAAGTGGGCCCCCAAGCAATACAGTAGCACTCACAGAAAATCTGGGCCCAATTTTAATATTCCAAAACCCCTATTTTTAGCCCACAAGCCCACTGGGAAAAAATGATGACATGATCCCTCATTCATGCGGCGGATCCGCGGCCTCCAGAGTGGTAATGGCCGCGGATCCGCGGCCTCCAGAGTGGTAATGGCCGCGGATCCGCGGTCGTACGGAGGGATCGTGTTGTCGAATTTTTCCAGTGTTCTTAGAACTCCCTGCACATCATTCTGAGACAACCTGAAAAATTTTTCGAGACCAAAAATTTTCAACAGAAACTGATGCTAACACAAAATGTAGATTTTGGAATTTTGGTCGATCGGAAATGTAAAACACATCAAACGAAGCTAGATGAAGTTAATGGCGAGGCTCTGATACCACTGTAAGTGCACGGCGGCGCCCCGGTCGTCAATCCGACGGCCAAATGCGGAAGCGGTGATAAACTTTAATTTTGCGAACTTTGCAAACCGGCACCACCGCGCACTAAACCCCGGATCGGGCCATTAAACTAGATCTAGCTAACAACAAGACGGGTTAGAGATATATCGAGTGATCCGAGTCCTCCGGTCTTCTCGTCGTCGTCCCGATCTCCCGCGGAAACTCCGGTTGTCGCATCCTTGCCGGAAGGGCACCACATCGTCTGCATCTTTTACGGGCTCCCACCTCAATACCGAGGCAACTCGGGGATGAAGCTGGCAAGTCGACAAGCCCAAGATATGCTGTAGAATGTGTATTGTAGAGGCTATGTCTCATTTGGGGTTTTGTTGCCATTTGAAAGGTGATGGAGGAATCAAGAAGAAAAATGGTGCTTGCATTTTTCTAGCATGAAATGAGATCAAGAATAATGCCATCATACCAAAATGAAACTCTCTCATTTTTCTCCCCTCATCAAAATATGTGGCCGGCCAAGCTCTCATGAGAAATGGTGGTGGAGTGTGTAACAAATACAAGAGGGAGGTAATGGTAGGAGATGAGAAGAGGTGACCATAAACAAACATCAACCATGCTTACACCTTAATCAACCCATACCCATTCTTATCATAATAAATGCACCATCATGGATGAAAGATGCTAAATCAATCATAATGAATATATTTTCAAGAAACCCCCTCCACAATATGTTATTTGCACAATTGCAAATAACCCCCTCCATCGGAAAAGTCCGGCCGGGAAAGAACAAAGGAAAACCGGCCGGAACGGAAAGCAAACTGGCAACTCCAGAAAACTGGTCCCGTAATAGATTACAGGAAAACCCCCATACTGTGCATACACACCCGCATCTGTATTCGGTCCGGATACAAATGCAAAGAGACAAAATCTACACTGTACTAAACTAGGATTCGGCTTAAACCAAAGCCGGCTAGTAATGTTCGTCCGATCCTGATCCGTGCAATACCGCACGTATCAGATCGAACACTGCCATATAACTATACGGCCTCTAGTACAAACTGTCCGATCCTGATCCGTGCAATACCGTACGTATCTGATCGGACCCTGCCATATCTCCATACGGCCTCTACAGCGTTTCGCCCGAAAGCTGAGTAACTGAATGTGTGGTGGACTCTAAAGACTCGTCAATACTATGGCTGTGGATTTAACCACTAGTACGTCAGAGGTATAAGCCAATACGTAACGGGCAACCAGCTATTGACCAAAAGGGACATCGATGAGCGAACTCATCCTGACACCCTACTGAGCCTGTCAGTGACAATATCCGTACAGTCCGGTCCGTTCGTCTATGAGCATCGCATGTCGGGCCTAGGGGGTTGGTAAAAGTCAGACCCCCAAAAGCGGTACAAGTCGTGTCGGAGTGTATCCCAGAACATCCTGAGATACTACTGGAATACCTACCAGTAAATCTCCTGCCTTGGCCAAGGACTTTGTGTAATGGCTCTCCTAGACACAGCGCGACCTCACCCCCAATACCGGGAGAGACGAACCCCTGAAGATCCGCTCACTGCCTCCATGTGGCTCGGGACTGTACCCAACTAAAACCTGTTTGCACGACTCCTTTGAGCCGTGGTAGGGTAGTAATCAAAGCACAGTGGGAACTCACACGAGACACATGACGATCCCCAGGTCGATGAACTAACCTGTACACATGTCACCTGGGAACTGCTATCTGACGTCAGGTATAAGACCAACTAGCATGTTCCCGGCGAGTCCTGTCCGGTGTACTCATAACCCAATGAGCACCTGTATACATCTTAGGTGAACCAACTGACACCAGTGGCTTGTGAGACCGGCCACCGCCCCTCGTCGGGGTCTCGACTGTATACACTAGTCTACTCTGGAGAATCGATGCCCTGTCTCGAAACTCCCACGACTAGGGACCTTTTAAGGACGTGCTTATAGACTCCAGCTCTCACTTATATGATCGCCCTCATACTGCTGGCAGTCAAGCAAGAATCCTAGGGGCTCTATCAACGTGTAATAGCGACCTGTCAGGTCACCTAAAGCAGTACATGATGATAAAGGTAAACCAGATAGCATACTATCATCTCGAGTAAGACTGTCCTACCGGGATAGGTCCTCCCTCAATCATTGCAATCACGTGCCTGTGATCCAATAATTGACTCTGAGGGCACTATCTCCAACACACTTTGTCAGGGATTGTTCCTTAGCACCTCGTCAGAGTCGTATTCAGAGATGCCGTGGACGTGGAAGATTTGCTCAGAGGGCTCAGTCTACCAGAGGAGTTCAGCCAGTTGCGGGTAGAGGGCAGACACAGGAGTTTGCTTCTACTCATCGGGACGCGCAGACGTCCAATGTGGAGTTTTCAGGTACCCTTGATTTATATGTTCTTTGATGTATTCGTTTGTTTTTCATGCTTGTACCGTGGTTGGGTAGATTAGTCGTAGTTTTTTTAACTTCTGTCAGCGATTCTTTTGTTACGCGACACGTATTTCAGTTGTGTGCCAATCGGATAGGAGATAGAGATTCGTCCGTCGTTTTGGTCCTTCTAGAGATGTTGGATTTGACGTTCTCCTGGGCACGGACTGGTTAACTACGTGCTAGGCGTCTGTGGACTACCGTGAGGAAACAGTCAAGTTTGTTTTCCAGGTAGGTCAGTTCTTGTTGTGCAGGTGGATATTTGTGCCGCCTTTCACAGCTTGAATTCAGCCTTTTTCGCTAGTCAGCTGCTGAGGAGATGTCGTGGATTCTTGGCGTTCATTTGTGATACTGGAGCCACAGTGGGATTGTTGGACCAGATTCCTTTCGTACGAGAGTTTTTCCGACGTTGTTCCGGACAAGCCGGCGAAGCTTAGGGAGCTTAAGGATCAGCTGCAGAGTTGTTTGTTTGGGGAGGTTTGTGTGTCTGAGTGTTTCGCTTTTGGAGGCTCCTATATCTGTTCATCAAGGAGAAGGACGGCAGTTTGAGGTTGTGTATCGACGGATCGTCAATTGAACCGGCTTACGGTGCGGATAGGTATCCCTTACCTCGCATTGACGATTTCTTCGATCAGCTCCAGAGTGCGAGACATTTTCTAAGTTTTCTTGGGATCAGGTCATCATTACTGCGGATTCGGAGTGATGGCATTCCGAAGACTGCATTGTGCGTGCTACGGGCCTGGTGTGTTTTAGTGAGTCGTTGGATTCACTGATGCCCTAGCAGTATTAGTAGATGTGATGAACCATATTTCTGCAGGCCGTTCCTCGACCAGTCATTGTTGTGTTATTTACGACATTCTGGTCTATCTAACGTGTCTTGAGGGACAGGAGTAGCACTTGAGGATTTGTTGCAGATACTGGGAGAGTCCCAGTGGTTCACTAGATTCTTGGAGTGTTTCTTCTGTAGGGTTCCTAGGCACTCTCAAGAGGTCTCACAAGGCATCAACCATGCCAATTTCAAAAAATCTAGGTGCCGAGAAACCCGACTACGGATCGTTGGCTAGATGTCTAGGCAAAAAGATAACTAGTTAACACATAACTAAGAGATACGGAAATACAACCTTTGTAGATCCGGTTCTCCACCTCCATAGCTCCGCAATGAAGTCTCCTCGCTGTCCATAACAAGTCCCGGGCTCTAGCGTCGGCTTCATCGGAGAATGGACGGGCTAGGTCATCGATGTCCATGCCGAAGATGATCTACGTCGAGGCATCGCTAAATCAAGCTCCGACTTCACCAAGTGATGAAACTTGTGAAGAAAACACACTCTACTACTTGGCAAGAGGTAGAGGATGAAGAAATAGGAAGTGGGTAGACTTTAGAATTGTATTTCTCACTTGTTTTCATCAATCACCATTGATGAAGCAAGCTTCTTCAAGTGAAGAAGATGAAGAAGATGATGAAAGAATTATGATAAGTTAATTTTAAAAAGGGATAAATTATATCAATACTTATCATAACCTAACTCTAGTTAAGTGTAGAGAATAGACCATGGTTTGCTTAAATGGTTAGGGTTAAGAATGAAGACAAGAAAGGTGACTAAGTCAAAGGTTCATGAATCTTCAACAAACAAACAAACAAAGCCACCATTCTTTCTTTATCTTATCCAAAACAAATAAATAAATAAATAAATAAATAAATAAGATAATCAAAACCCTAATCATTAACTTAACCATGGTTTAATCTTTACACTTAACCAAATTAACATGTATCATCAAACATGATACAAACAAGTGCACAAAAGTATATCACATATACAACTTGTGAACTTCAAGTGAGAAAATCCATTTAAAGTGAACAAATACTAGTTAATGCAAAGTAATATATCAAATATATAATTATACATTAAATCATTAAATCAACACTTGATTTAACGATCCAGTCATATCGCATATAACCGACTAGTATCCAATGTATCGGCTTATCGAATCAATCCTCGATTCGATTGACTAGGTTATATCGCATACAACCATTCGACACATTCATCGCGAGAATAGAATACGGTATCACATACACGTATTATTCTCGGTCCCGCACATATCTCATATGCGCTCCTATTTCGTTTCGCTTGAGCCAGGAAACCTCTGTGTAGGACTCTAAAGACTCGTCAATACGCCGACAGCAGATGATGATCATATCAAACACCCACAAACCGCAAGCGGTCTGCTAAACGTAACGGCCACCCGGGTATTGAGCGATCTGAAGATCGACGAGCAAGCCCGCTCACACTTCAGTGAATCCAACCAGTAACACTACCGTACAGTCCGGTCTGATCGTCTGATATGTCGCATATCTCACCTAGGGATGGTAAACGTCAGACCCCAATAGCTCGATAAGTCGTGTCGATATGAGGTCTATAACTGTTCGAGATACTGCTGGTAACACTTACCAGTAAATCTCAGCAACCCTGGCCAGGGATTTCCTGTTATAGCCAATCGAACACAGCGCAACATCAACCCCCTATATCGGGAGAGACGAATCCCCTCCTATCGCTCATTGCCTCCATGTGACTCGGGACTGTACCCAAAAACCACCGTTTTGCGCGCCCTCTTGGACGTGGTAAGATGGAAATCAAAGCACAGTGGGAACCACACAAGACTCTATGACGATCTCGGGTCAACAGACTACTCTGTACCAGTGTCACCAGAGAACTGCCATCTGACGTGAGGTATAATACCATCTGGGAGTTCTCGGCGAGTCCGTCTAGTGTACCCAGTCTCTACTGAGCACCCGTATATCATCTCTGATGTCAAACACCAATGGATATGGGATCATCCATCGCCCATCTGTATGGGTCGAGAAGGTACACGCTAGTCTACTCTGGTATATCGATGCCCCGTCTCGATACACCCACGACTAGGGACTTTGAAGGATGTACTTGTGGACTACCATGTCCCCACTAGTATGATCCGCATCATAGTCCAGGTAGTCAAGTACACATCCTAAGGGCTTTACCAACATGTAACAGAGAGACAATCAGTGTACACGTTAAGGTAAAGGTCAACCAGATAGCATACTATCATGTCGAGCAAGAAAGTCCTCCCTATATATGTCCCAGCATCCACTACAATATACATCCAATGTACAGTAATGGCCTCTAGGGCATACATATAACTAACAATCTCCCACTTGCACTAGGGCCATCTGTAGCAGTGGTTGTAGTATCTCATACTCAACCATCCCATAAAAGTCTCTCTCTGGGAATAGGCCTTTGTGAGTGGATCCGCTGTGTTGTCCTCTGAGTCTACTCTCCTAACCTCGATCTCCCTGGAGATCAACCATCTCCATGATCAAGTGATACTGCCTTAGAATATGTCTGGATCACTGATGGGACGGACGTTCCTTGGCATAAGCCACAACTCCATTGTCACACAATGGGAGGAACTAAGTTCATCTCATGAACCAATATACACCCAGACTGCCTTTTTGGTAGCATCTTATGTAGCGATGTATCTAGCCTTTATCGTCTAGTATGTCACGGTATCTAGATTGGAACTCTTCCACCATACCGTCCCTTTACTGAGGGTAAAGACAATGCCTGTGACTGACATTCAGTCGTCTTTATCACCCTGGAACCCTTCCAGTGATTCTCCCCAGGATCGGTTGATACCGTCTCACTATAACTAGTGAGAGTCCTAACATCCAATTAGATCTATCTCATAGATCCAAAAACCTAGGATTTAGGAGGTATCACTTTGATCCTATATGGAGAATCATTGTGATAAGCGGAGATTGATCGAGCGTAGCATAGGAAACTTCTTCCCTATCAAGAGTATGTCATCCACGTACTCTACGAGGATCGTTACCATACTCCCTACTACCTTTTTGTTTATACAAGGTTCATCTACCATTTTGATGATGTCAAACTCTTTGACTACTCCATCAAAACAGATGTTCCAACTCCGCGATGCCTGCTTTATCCTATAAAGCATCTTGCACACGTTTCCGCTGCTCCCACTGTCTACGAGGCCCTCTGGCTGTGTACTTATAGACGCATTCTTCTAAAACATCATTTAGAAAAGCAGTCATGACACCCAACCGCCAGATATCATAGTCATGGTATGTAGCCGTGGCAAGTAGGATCTGGATGGACTTAAGCATAGATCCTTAGAAAAAGTTTCATCATGATCCACACCTGGTCAATGATGCAAACCTTTAACAAGTCTAGCTTTGAAAGTCTCAACTTTTCCATGTACACCAAGTAATCTTCTCAAGATATACTTGCTCCTGACGGGGATTTAACCCTTCAGATATAGCAACCAAAGTCCATACTTTGTTGGGGTACATGGATTCCATCTCAGATCACTAAGCATCCAGCCATTCTTACAGAGTCCCTACTCCTGATGGCCAGCTCGTAACTAGTTGGGTCAACATCTCATGATGCAATCCTCGCTCCCACTGTCATAGAGGAACTGAAGTATCTCTCAGGTGGGTGAGGAACCCTACTAGATCGGCGGAGAGGCTGAGGTTCGTTGGAATCTACTGAATCCTTTGGTTCTACCAAATCATCTGCTGTAGTTCGTATAGCTGGAACATTTCCAGTTCTACATAACAGATCTTGCCTCGAGCTTGTCCGGATTTTGCCTTTAGACATAGGCCAGACAACCCCAAATCTTAACCAACTTAAGATATGGGCTCTTCCCTTTCCATATCACATATGAAACGGTAGGCAACTGATTTGATTGGAACCTTATTCAATAGGTATGCAGCTTCTCAAGTGCATAACTCCCAAAAGGAAATAGGTAACTCAGTAGTACTCATCATAGAGCACACCATATCAAATAGGGTGTATCTGCTCCGTCCCGATATACCATCGTGCTATGGTGTATACGGAGGAGTAATGCTGAGAGAGAATCTCATTCTCCTTTAGAATAGTCCAGTATTTCCGTGCTCATGTATTCTCCTCCTTGATCTCATCATAGGACATAATACTTATACCCGTATTGGTTCTCTACTTCTAACTTATATTCTGTGAATATCTCAAAAGGTTCGGACTCATGTTTCAACAGGAACATATGTCTGAATCTTGAGAGATTATCAGAGAATGTAATGAAGTAAAAAGAACCGGTCTTGGCATTTGTAGACAGGGGACCTACATACATCATCATGTATCATCCCAAGAGTTTACTAACTCTTTCTCTGTTTACAGTAAACGGAGTTGTGGTCATCTTATCTTTGTGACATGACTGGCGAGTTTCACAAGATGCAAATTCAAACTAATTTAAATATGCATCTTTATGTAACTCTAGCTAGTCGGGTCGCATTGATATGACCTAGTCTATAATGCCTCAAGTAGGATTCGTTCATTTCTGAACTCTTCCTCTTGTGTGTGTTCCGCATACTAAAGAACTGTAGTTTGATTTAGAACTTCAATGCTTTTAGATAACGTGCCTGAACCGATCAACTTTTGATATAGGAAATGTTCAAAACATTATCCAACAATACAAAATTATATCCTTTCTTTACTAATAAAGAGACTGATATGATTTTGTATATCAGGTTCGGTATCTAATAACATTCGTTCAGAATCAATGTATTGTAATACAGGGTGACAGTGACCAACAGACTTGGCTGCAACTCTTGCCCCGTTTTCTGCCTCATGAAACTTATCACCCGTTCTCAGTTCTCTACCTATCTGTAGCCCTATGTAACAGATTACATATCTGGGATCCTGATCTGGTATCACATACCCAGGACGTAAAGGATACTGAGAAACAGTTCTCTGTAATGAACACACCCGAAGATGATGCATCAGCATGCACTCTCTTCGTTTGGGCGGCACGGGAATTCTGGTAATCCCCTATTTCCTGCTCTGTCTTATAACAATTATAAGTTGGAGCGGGACCAACGTTCCCCAGCTCAGTATAACAAGCGGGTTCGGTCAATATTCCGTATTATTATCTTGATTAAGGCGTGATATGGTCGCTACCTGGAGAGGGAGAGAAGAAAACACTCAGCGTGCGCTCTTTCAAGAATAGATTGGTTATTATTTTATCTAATCAGGATGGCTCCCACTGCTTTTTATCAAATCTTCCTTCAAACCCTAAAAGGAAAGACTAGCCGGGATTAATTACACACTACAAGTTCGCCAATCTTTCAGCCAGGCCAGTGTCGGTACTTTGAGGGAGGTCCCCCGTGCTTTCGCACGAACCTAATTAATGTAAACCTCGTTTTCCCAGAGGCGTAACCCCGTTGACACCTTTCTAGACACCTACTTGATCGGCTAATTGTAATGTATAAAACTCTCCCAGGAGTAACTCTTACTCGCAGCGGGTATCGGGATCCAACTATCTCATAGAAGGTATGCAATCCCATTGCAAATTTCAACACTTGAAATTCCCGATAATATTTTGCCCCTAGCGTCCTATGACCTTGACACAGGCCAACAAACCATAGTGCGCTAGTCAAGTTCAACCCGTCATTTCCTGATTGAATTAAACCCACCCGCACGACCCTTGACGCAGGCCAACAAAGTCGCACGACTACCCTAATCCAATCTGCATCATATGCATAAGCAGATAAATACTAGTTAGCTACCGCACATTACGCCTTGACGCAGGCCAACAAACGTAGCACGAATACTAACTACCACTTATCTGAAATGACGGAAAGCTACGACAGGTTTTTCTGAAAACCTATTGCGTAATGAACTTGATATCGTTGTAGAATCAAATGATTTTAAAATGGAGTGCTTTTGAGGCTTTTCTAGTTTTGCTAAAGGAGTCACTCCCGGTGAAGGGATCGTCGGTCCTTTCCTCGTCGAATGAGGTGCGGGATATATCATATATATCACTGTGCAAAGCAAAAACACTTAAAAGCAATCAAAAGACAAACCGAGTGTGTAGCATCTGCCAGTTATTGCTAAAGGAGTCACTCCCGGTGAAGGGATCTCGGTCCTTTCCTCATCGAATAAGGTGCAGGATATATCACATATACCTCTGTGCAAAGCAAGAACTGTAGCTACCTTTCTTATTTTGAAATTCGATTCTACAACATCTTAGGTTTCTTTTACTTTCATTAATCACATTAATGAAGTCCCATCATTTAAGTACCTAAACATCACAGATAAATACGACGTACACTTATGCCATTCGCATTCGCCTCGATGTCCCCTCGTGCACCGTTAGGTTAGGTAACTAACGGCAGAGCGGGGCAGGGCTAGCGCGGGTGTAAAACATAAGTAACGTCTATATAATATATCATATATACTATATACTGTATCTATCACAGAACATCACATGATCACATCACAGATATCGCAGCAGAAGAAACATATGAAATATTGGATACACTAGGACGTCCGTGTTTTCAATACGAGCCAGTATAAAACACGGATTCCACGGTCGTGATGAATAGCCAAACCCACACCCCTAGACCCCTACGACAGCGGCAAGCAACCCTACCAATTCTAGAGTTAGGAGACCCGGACTCGATTCCTCGAGTTGGTCTCCCACTGGACTCCAGAACCCGGTTACTTGTGCCCTCCTCCTTGGGTCTATCCTAGTGCGGAAAAGTAAATAATATACAAAGGGTGACATCTTCCGCAACCTGGAAGCGCCCCAAATAAAAGAATATTACATACAAGTTTTTACATGAATGAAAATGAAAAACACTCATCTCACATAAAAACCCCCGGCTATTCAAACACGACGATCCAATATAACATATCCAGCAACACATAACATCACATGTCATCAACGTAAGTAAATATGCGCATCCGAATTGTCGTTGACATATAGCAACGAAACCGGCGATATCACATATTACGCTTACGGTCACAGAAAAGAAAGTGTAAAACTACAACAGTTGGAATCCGCAACCTCCATAGACATCGCATACCTAATCAAATGAATTACTTAGACATCGCATGCCTAACAATTATAAACCCCGCATTTTAGTCTCATTATCGAAAACACTTTTCAATACCAAGTCGGGCAATTCAACAAGATTCCCGACATCCTGATCGAATGCTCGTCGCAAACTTCAGTAGACGGCCGCACCCCGATACCGTCGACGAAGTGCACCAAGGCGGAACACCGCTACCGCGAGCACCCGGACGGATGCTTTCGGCGACGGGGTTCTCCTACAGTCACTTGGTCGGGGCTATGGAGTGAGGCTGTCTATTAAGTTTACCCGGCGAGTATCCGCGTACGCTACGTGATTGCGACGGACTTTTGATCATGTTGGAGATAGTGCCCTCAGAGTCAATTATTAGGTCACAGGTACGTGATTGCAATGATTGATGGAGGACCTATCCCGGTAGGACAGTCTTACTCGAGATGATAGTATGCTATCTGGTTTACCTTTATCATCGTGTACTGCTTTAAGTGACCTGACACGTCGCTATTACACGTTGATAGAGCCCCTAGGATTCTTGCTTGACCACTAGCAGTATGAGGGCGATCATATAAGTGGGAGCTGGGGGTCTATAAGCATATCCTTAAAAGGTCCCTAGTCGTGAGAGTTTCGAGACAGGGCATCGATTCTCCATAGTAGACTAGTGTATACAGTCGAGACCCCGACGAGGGGCGGTGGCCGGTCTCACAAGCCACTGGTGTCAGTTGGATCACCTAAGATGTATACAGGTGCTCATTGGGTTATGAGTACACCGGACAGGACTCGCCGGGAACATGCTAGTTGGTCATATACCAGACGTCAGATGGCAGTTCCCTGGTGACATGTGTGCAGGTTAGTTCATCGACCTGGGGATCGTCATTTGTCTCGTGTGAGTTCCCACTGTACTTTGATTACTACCCTACCACGGCTCAAAGGAGTCGTGCAAACAGGTTTTAGTTGGGTACAGTCCCGAGCCACATGGAGGCAGTGAGCGTATCTTCAGGGGTTCGTCTCTCCCGGTATTGGGGGTGAGGTCGTGCTGTGTCTAGGAGAGCCATTACACGAAGCCCTCGGCCGAGGCAAGGAGATTTACTGGTAGGTATTCCAGTAGTATCTCAGGGTGTTCTGGGCTCCACTCCGACACGACTTGTACCGCTTTTGGGGGTCTGACTTTTACCAACCCCTTAGGCCCGCCATGCGATGCTCATAGACGAACGGACCGGACTGTACGGAAATTGTCACTGACAGGCTCAGTAGGGTTGTCAGGCTGAGTTCGCTCACAGACGTCCCTTTTAGTCAATACCTGGTAGCCCGTTACGTATTGGCTTATACCTCTAACGTGCTAGTGGTTAAATCCACAACCAAGGTGTTGACGAGTCTTTAGAGTCCCCCACATTCAGTTACTCAGCTTTCGGGCGAAAGGTTGTAGAGGCCGTATGGAGATATGGCAAGGTCCGATCAGATACGTGCGGTATTGCACGGATCAGGATCGGACAGTCTGTACTATAGGCCATATGGTTATATGGCAGGGTTCGATCAGATACGTGCGGTATTGCACGGATCAGGATCGAACAGATATTACTAGCCGGCTTTGGTTTAAGCCGGATCCTAGTTTAGTACAGTATAGATTTTGTCTCATTGCATTTGTATTTCAGTCGAAATACAAATGCGGGTGTGTATGCACAGTATTGGGTTTTTCCTGTAATTTATTACGGGACCAGTTTTCTGGAGTTGCCAGTTTGCTTTCCGTTTCGGCCGATTTCCATTGTTCCGTTCATTGGCCGAAGGTTGGTGGAGGAGGGTTTATTTGCATTGTTGCAAATAGGCATTAGTAGAGGGGGTTCTTTGCATCTTGTTGCATCATGATGGCTTTCATGGTGCACCATCCATTGACCATGACTTCTTGACTTCTTCATGATGGCTTGACCCTTTAAAGTCATCATGGTTGTTGATGATGGCATGACTTTTGGAGTGATGATTGTTGCTTTGAGTGTTGGATTTTCCTTACTATCATTTCTTTTGCATGATAGCTTTCCTCTCTCTCTCTTTTGTATTAGATGAGAATGACTCTCTCATTTTTTGCAACCATCTCATTCACTCCCTCCCTCATCTAGCATGGCCGGCCACTCTCTTGATGGGGGCTGTCCAAACATTTTGGTAAGGGGTTTTTGGTTCATTTCATGTTGGAAAATCCCTTTAGCTCCTCCTCCAAAAGCTTGTATCATCCCTCCACCAAAATGGCATCTCCATGAACCCCAAAGTGAGACTTGAGGACTACATATTCTACAGCGAACCTTGGGCACGTCGAGTAGCCGGCTTCGTGCCCGAGTTGCCTCGGCATTGAGGTGGGAGCCCGTAAAAGAAGTAGGCGATGTGGTGCACTCCCGGCGACGAGGAGGAGACGGGACATTCCGCAGGAGATTGGGACGACGACGAGAAGACCGGAGGACTTGGATCGTCGGTATATCTCTTTCCCATCTTGTAGTTAGCTAGGACTAATTAATGGTTCGATCCGGGTATTAGTGCGCGGCGGTTTGCCAGTTCAAGTAAAAATTAATGTTTATCACCGCTTCCGCATTTGGCCGTCGGATTGACGGCCGGGGCGCCGCCGTGCAATTACAGTGGTATCAGAGCCTCGCCATTAACTTAGTCTAGCTTGGTTTAATGTGTTTGCAATTCGGATCGATCAAAAATCCCAAAACCCGCATTTCCTTCAGCATCAGTTTCTGTTGAAAATTTTTGGTCTCCAAAAATTTTTCAGGTTGTAAAATATTGATGTACTGGAATATCTAAGATCTCTGTAAAAATTCGATGAAGTGAATCCACAGTGGGAGCGCGGAACCGCCGCAGATACCCCCTTCCCACCGCTGTTCCGCCGCACACTGTGGGGATCCCTGCACCAATTTTTTACAGAAGCTTTCTGGGCTTAAAATATGGGTTTTGGAATATTAATTTTGGGCCCATAATTTCTGTGAATGCTACAGTATTGTTTGGGGGCCCACTTGTTAATGTTTGATCGATCGGATATTTTAAACACATTATTTCACAGTATTTACATTATATCTGCGACCGTGAATGTCACTCGATCGGTAAATCCGGTCTAACTGCTATAGCCCGGTTAGACGGATTTGCGAACGTGACTTTCACGTTGATGTTCTGTTTTTGCTGTGATGTTGCGGATCGGTCGTGGGGGATAGCCTGGATGCAATACTAGTACAGTTGTGGTTGTATTATGTACATTTGATATTGCGGGGCGAGCGTCCGACATGTGGACTGCCGTCACTGCCTGTTTGTATTATTTATTATTTTGGGGCACGACCAGGTTGCGGTCGATGTACCCGGTGTATGTATATTTTACTTTCTGTACTAGGATTGCCCCGCGGAGGGGTGCACGGATAGCCGGGTTCTAGAGGGCAGCAAGCCCGCATCTCATGGCATTGGGACGGAGGGGGCTTCACTCTAGGATTGGCGGGCTATTCGCCGCACTCGTAGGGGGTACAGGTTGACCCAGGAGGGGTACCCAAGTTACCGGATTCCGTGAAGTGCTGGGTGGTCCATTCACGGCGCTGAAGGGGGCTGCCTCGCTTCAGGTTTTGGCGGGTGACTTGCCGCGCCCGTAGGGGTCTAGGATTTCATTGCACAGGCTACCCACACGACCAGGGGAACGTCGGGTTTTAGTAGTGGCTCTGTGAAACCCGGGGATCCCAGATATCTGTATTGTTTCTGTGATGCTGTACATTTCTGTGATGTTGCATTTTATTCACGCCTTGAGCGAATATAATATATTGGTATATATATTAGTAGATGTTGTATATGTTTTGCATCCGCGCTAGTCCAGTCCCCGCTCTGTCGTTAGTTAGCTAACCTAACGGGTAATGACGGGACCCAGTGGCGAATGCGGATGGCATATACGTACATCAGTATATTTTCGTTCTTTGTGGTGTGATCAATTGATGGGACTGCGTTGATTCGGATCAATGCAAGTTAAAAACAAACCTAATCTGATGTTGTTGGAACACTTTTCAAAAAGCTGTTATTGCAAGGACGTTCACTTTTGTTTTGCATCGTGGTATTCAGTTGGAATATCCTGCTCCTCAGTCGATGAGGCAAGGGCCGAGATCCCTTCACCGGGAGTGACCCCTTGGACAAAAAGTTTGCGTCAGGGCATTAACTTCACTATAGCCGATTACTTTTGCTTTGCACCGTGGTATTCAGTTGGAATATCCTGCACCCCATTCTTTGGGGAAAGAGCCGAGATCCCTTCACCGGGAGTGACCTCTTTAGCGAAGGTTTTCGTCACTATATTTTTAAAAGCTATCAGTTCCTTCAACGATATCAAGTTCTTTACGTTAAAGGTTTTCGCCAGAAACCATTCGTAGCCCTCCTTCGTTTCAGACGGGTAGCACGTAGTATTCATGCTATGTTTGTTGGCCTTCGTCAAGGCATAGTGTATGGTAGCTGCTTGTTGCCTTTCTGCAGCATAGATAGATGCGTTGGTTTGGGACAGTCGTATAGCCTTGTTGGCCTTCGTCAAGGGCTTGTGCGGGTGGGTTCAAATCAACCTGGAGAATGACGGGTAGAACTTAACATGTGACTTATGATTTGTTGGCCTTCGTCAAGGTCATAAGAGCATGGGGCAGAAATCACATCGGGAGTTTCAAAAGAACTGAAACTTGCCAGATATGCGCATACCATCTGAAGTATGATGATGTGAGCGGATTTCGTCACGTTATCATGCGATGATAGTTGGATCCCGATTCCCACTGATGAGTTAGTTTACTCCTCGGGTGACCCCGACTAATTCTTCTTTCAGGTTTGGAGGAGAATTTGAGGTACAGTGGGAGGATTCCAGATTAGATAAATTGGTAACCATTCTGATCTAGGTAAGAGTGCACGCTGAGTGTTTCTTTTCTCTCTCTCTTTGGCAGCGACCATTGACCCGACCCTAAGACTATGACTCAGTGACCAAATTAAGCGAACCTTCTTAAAAACTGGCTTTTGGATTGTCAGAGTTGCAAACCTCATTGCCACTCCTACTTTTACCCTTTTCTCCAGGACACCCCGTATTACTACGAACGTCCACTTCCATTGGACAAAACCATCGTATGGTTAGATACGAACTCGAAGGAATTTATTCGAGGATGGTTTCAGGTTCTGGAGAAAACGGATAGGATTATTCAGTTGTCTTTTCCTTTTACCTTCTCTCAGGTTGTGAGTACCCCTTAGATTAGGGGATAGTACACCTATTACGCAAATTGGATAGTCTTCTTCCAAACCTTAGGCTGGTGCCGACCGGTAGGGAAAGAAGAAAACCAATTAGCCTAACGATGGTGTACAGAAGGTGTTGAGTTAAGACAAAGCAAGGGATTAGTGAGAGGGCAAAGTAAATTGCAACAGATATTCACGACCAAACCAAGTATTCCTTCGCCAATCCTAAATCACCTTTGTATTTCTCCAGGACACTCCGTATCACTACGAAGATCCACAGTTTATTTGGATACTCCATCGTATGGTTATATACGAACTCGAAAGGAACTTGTTCCAGTTCGGGGATGGATTCTGGTTCAGGAGAAATAGGAATAAGGTTTATTCGGTTGTCTTTTATCTTCACCCTCTCTCATTGCGAGTGTTCCTAGGATTGGGACAGTACACCCATTATGCTTATTGGATAGTCTTCTTCCAAACCATAGGCTGGTGCCGAAAGGTAGGGATGGAAGAAAACCATTTGGCCTAAAGGGGTGTGCAGAAGGTAATGACTAAAGACATATGAAGGGATTTGGAGAGGTGGCAAAGAATTATACGGTTACAGTCGTGAATCTGGAAGAGGCATTACTAGGATTACCAGGATACCCCATCGAAACATTTCAATGTTTCAGTGTCACTGTGTACTGTTAAAGGAAAACTGATTTCCCAATTAGTCCTTACTCCAGGGTATGTATTTACCAGGTTTGATTCTCACATCTGTATGGTTTTACAGATGATGAGTGGGAGTAAGTTATTGGGAATTGGGTGATCATCCTCATTATATCGGGATTCATTGTAATCGGTGATATTTGAGGAAATCACCTGGGCTGTTTGCCGGTCGGCAAATATTTGGTTTTGAATATCCGCTGTTATGCACCAATTTCAAATTGATATATCTGTACGTCTATTTTCATAGAGTGAGATATACCTTTCTGAAATTATGTCTACGACATTTACCTATATCAGTGGATGGTTAGGTAAGGAGCATTAAGCAGCGGTGTAATTCTTCTTGACCTTAAGTACAGTTTTCAACCTACGACACACAGTGAATGAGTTATCAGACTCAAGGGACTTATACAGAGTATTGTATGTTGTCCAGGGTCCATCAGGACAGAGGGGTTGGTCCTCGTACTATATTCGGTTTACTTATGACTTCTCTAGTTTTTAGACAAGTGTTTCGTGGAAACACAGGGTCCGAATTTGGAGAAGTTATAGGTATTTGAATAGAGTAGAGAACCAGGTGTAGCAAGTATCGGGATTCTTCAAAGTGATCGAAGATGTAGACACTTGTGCATGGTATTCAGTTGACAGTAATGATTAAGAGATCTTGCTTCTCTTTCAGGTTACTCATAATTGGAAGCATTCCTAAGTTGAGTAACGCTGATCAGACTTCTTCCATTTAGTTGACATGCACTGGAGACAGTTGCATGATTTGAATCTGGTTCAATTAAATCAGTGCCTCTGTTTCTATATTGGATATAGAACAGTTCATATCTTAACGATGTTAAGGTACGGGAAGTTGTCCGGTTTATGCTTAAAACCAGACACTGGACGACTCAAGGCACGTTTCTGTAATGGCTGTTTGTGGGTTGACCCAGGCTATGACGTGGGCTGACTTTCTACCATCTGGATGAACAATAGCAATATTGTTCTAGACTCGCCACAGTTTTATTAAAAATGGATTTTTTCAGAAAACAGTAGTGGGAGTATGGTAGAACTGGAGGTGATTCCAGAACCACGAACGATTACTGAAGATTTGACAAGGAACCTAAAGATTCAATCTGGATTGACATTCCATTGGCCACTCCGCAGATACGGTGGGTAACTTCAGGCACCCGAGAGGTACTACGGTAGCCTCAAGGACGGTGACAGGGAAGTTCTTATTTACCCACAATTACCATTGCTGTTGTTCCAGGCTGCGAGACCCGGCGGAAGGATGAGTATAGCGTCGTTCTAAACTAGTTCTAGAAGTGTACGTCTATATGACTCTGCCAGAGGGTTGTCGTAGTCAGTGGGAGCAGCGGAAGCATTGGTGGACAGTTAGCTTATGTCTATTTATAGACTAAAGCAGATGTAGCGGAGATAGATCATCTATTTCTGATGTGACAGTCATGGGTTTGACTTCATCAGAATAGGGGATGGATCTGTTGAGAAGGTAGTGGGGTGTGATATCCTGGTATTTGCATGACATACACAGAGTAGGAAAAGAAACTCCTATACTACAGTCGGTTATACTTTGGTCGTCACACAGTGGTTTCTCCACAAAGGAAATGGATTTTATATCAGATATACTGGTTACTAGATCTATGGTTTTAGATCTAGATTTGGGTGGTTTCCCAATCGGGGTACTTGACAGCATTCTAAGAGCATTTAGGATGGACGACTCCTGGTACCTGCAGGTAATGGAGTCACCCTCTCTAAAGGGGTCTTACAGACTAAATTGGAGAGGGATGTGCATGATTGGCAGATCACTTGCTCAGGCAATTGAGTCAATCGTGATATGTCAAGTACCACACCAGATGTTGTTCTTGCACTAGATGCAATAAGTTGATATTGATCTAATCCTGGAGAAACAGTCGGAAGCAGTTTTAGAACATAAGTGGATGTTCTAGGGATATGATAACGACAGCCTCATTCGGGAAACAGTTATCATTCCAGGCTTCCAAGGTGACATGGACGACAAGGAGGTTGTCAGAGTTATAGTTTTTCCTTCTGACGAGGGGCAGTATTTTGGACAGGTGGTCCAAGGCAATACTGAGGGAGGCATGGCGCAGGATACTGATTAAGTTCAGTTGACGATACAGTCTAAGAAGTTTGGATTTGGAATTCATTTATGAGCTATGTCCCATCAGACATCCAGACACATTCTAAGACAGGTATTGCTCATTTCGGGAGATGGGTTTCTCCGCGAACATGAGATATAGAGAGACATAGAAAGAAACATCAAAGCGGATCCACTCACTGAGGCTATTCCTCGAACGCAATAGTCTCGCAAACGAGCTTTGTGAGACTGACTAGTAGAGGAGTTGGGTGTTCGGTATCACACGGGCTGTGAGTATGCGACATCGCAATAATTAGCCTTGAGTGCAAGTGGGAGATTGTTGGAGATAGTGCCCTCAGAGTCAATTATTAGGTCACAGGTACGTGATTGCAATGATTGATGGAGGACCTATCCCGGTAGGACAGTCTTACTCGAGATGATAGTATGCTATCTGGTTTACCTTTATCATCGTGTACTGCTTTAAGTGACCTGACACGTCGCTATTACACGTTGATAGAGCCCCTAGGATTCTTGCTTGACCACCAGCAGTATGAGGGCGATCATATAAGTGGGAGCTGGGGGTCTATAAGCATATCCTTAAAAGGTCCCTAGTCGTGAGAGTTTCGAGACATGGCATCGATTCTCCATAGTAGACTAGTGTATACAGTCGAGACCCCGACGAGGGGCGGTGGCCGGTCTCACAAACCACTGGTGTCAGTTGGATCACCTAAGATGTATACAGGTGCTCATTGGGTTATGAGTACACCGGACAGGACTCGCCGGGAACATTCTAGTTGGTCATATACCAGACGTCAGATGGCAGTTCCCTGGTGACATGTGTGCAGGTTAGTTCATCGACCTGGGGATCGTCATTTGTCTCGTGTGAGTTCCCACTGTACTTTGATTACTACCCTACCACGGCTCAAAGGAGTCGTGCAAACAGGTTTTAGTTGGGTACAGTCCCGAGCCACATGGAGGCAGTGAGCGTATCTTCAGGGGTTCGTCTCTCCCGGTATTGGGGGTGAGGTCGTGCTGTGTCTAGGAGAGCCATTACACGAAGCCCTCGGCCGAGGCAAGGAGATTTACTGGTAGGTATTCCAGTAGTATCTCAGGGTGTTCTGGGCTACACTCCGACACGACTTGTACCGCTTTTGGGGGTCTGACTTTTACCAACCCCCTAGGCCCGCCATGCGATGCTCATAGACGAACGGACCGGACTGTACGGAAATTGTCACTGACAGGCTCAGTAGGGTTGTCAGGCTGAGTTCGCTCACAGACGTCCCTTTTAGTCAATACCTGGTAGCCCGTTACGTATTGGCTTATACCTCTAACGTGCTAGTGGTTAAATCCACAACCAAGGTGTTGACGAGTCTTTAGAGTCCCCCACATTCAGTTACTCAGCTTTCGGGCGAAAGGTTGTAGAGGCCGTATGGAGATATGGCAAGGTCCGATCAGATACGTGCGGTATTGCACGGATCAGGATCGGACAGTCTGTACTATAGGCCGTATGGTTATATGGCAGGGTTCGATCAGATACGTGTGGTATTGCATGGATCAGGATCGAACAGATATTACTAGCCGGCTTTGGTTTAAGCCGGATCCTAGTTTAGTACAGTGTAGTTTTTGTCTCATTTCATTTGTATTTCAGTCGAAATACAAATGCGGGTGTGTATGCACAGTATTGGGTTTTTCCTGTAATTTATTACGGGACCAGTTTTCTGGAGTTGCCAGTTTGCTTTCCGTTTCGGCCGATTTCCATTGTTCCGTTCATTGGCCGAAGGTTGGTGGAGGAGGGTTTATTTGCATTGTTGCAAATAGGCATTAGTGGAGGGGGTTCTTTGCATCTTGTTGCATCATGATGGCTTTCATGGTGCACCATCCATTGACCTTGACTTCTTGACTTCTTCATGATGGCTTGACCCTTTAAAGTCATCATGGTTGTTGATGATGGCATGACTTTTGGAGTGATGATTGTTGCTTTGAGTGTTGGATTTTCCTTACTATCATTTCTTTTGCATGATAGCTTTCCTCTCTCTCTCTTTTGTATTAGATGAGAATGACTCTCTCATTTTTTTGCAACCATCTCATTCACTCCCTCCCTCATCTAGCATGGCCGGCCACTCTCTTGATGGGGGCTGTCCAAACATTTTGGTAAGGGGTTTTTGGTTCATTTCATGTTGGAAAATCCCTTTAGCTCCTCCTCCAAAAGCTTGTATCATCCCTCCACCAAAATGGCATCTCCATGAACCCCAAAGTGAGACTTAAGGACTACATATTCTACAGCGAACCTTGGGCATGTCGAGTAGCCGGCTTCGTGCCCGAGTTGCCTCGGCATTGAGGTGGGAGCCCGTAAAAGAAGTAGGCGATGTGGTGCACTCCCGGCGACGAGGAGGAGACGGGACATTCCGCAGGAGATTGGGACGACGACGAGAAGACCGGAGGACTTGGATCGTCGGTATATCTCTTTCCCATCTTGTAGTTAGCTAGGACTAATTAATGGTTCGATCCGGGTATTAGTGCGCGGCGGTTTGCCAGTTCAAGTAAAAATTAATGTTTATCACCGCTTCCGTATTTGGCCGTCGGATTGACGGCCGGGGCGCCGCCGTGCACTTACAGATCACATCAAAATTCCGTGGCAACCGATCAAGTGAGACTAAACTGCTATGTTTATGACATTCATTTAGTTATCTCATAACTACTTGTGAATTCCAATTATTGTATCACATTCCGGATAAATAGAAAATGTTAAACTTTCCGATCGAACAATCGAACACCGAAGTTTTCCCTATACAGCTCAACACATGAAATAAGTCTAACAATATTCAGTTTGTGCCTCAGTACCAACGGTCCAGCCGTAGAAGGGTCAAGCCAACGCCTCACATGTGGCACGCCGTACTGCCCCAAACCCGAAGGTTCAAAGGGCAGTTCAAGACGGTCACATAATCGAGTTAAGGTTTGTTGTCTTCTAGAGGGTCCATCGCGTTACTTGCACTACTTAGAACGTCGTCAAACTACGGAAAAATCCAACACTTGGAAATTTCCCGACAGGGGAAAAATTGGGTATTTATATCCGGTCGAACTTTTTAACATATTCTAAAAATTATCCGGAAATACACAAAGACGAAATTTGATACCCCGATCGAAACACCGAATCCGCAAAACAACTCCAGAAAAATTCAACTCTTGAAAAAATATTAAAAATACCCAGGAAAACCAGCACTGTTAAATAGGAGTTACTGTGCAAACATCACCTCACAACACGACAAACAGGCCGCGGTTCCGCCGCACGAGCCATGCTCGTGCCGCGGAAGCGCGGCGCTTTAATGGAATTAGGGCATCGAAATTTACAGTAACTCTTAGATATTCCTGCTGATATTTCTACATATTTTTAATACTGAAAAATCCCTGTTTTTAGAAAAAGTCCAGAGAGCCATTTTGTGATCGGGTTTCGGGTTCGTTCGGACTTCAAATTCCGTCTAGACTTCGCCTAAGGCTCTAGCTAGGCTCTGATACCACTGTAGGGTTCCTAGGCACTCTCAAGAGGTCTCACAAGGCATCAACCATGCCAATTTCAAAAAATCTAGGTGCCGAGAAACCCGACTACGGATCGTTGGCTAGATGTCACGGCGAAAAGATAACTAGTTAACACTTAACTAAGAGATACGGAAATACAACCTTTGTAGATCCGGTTCTCCACCTCCATAGCTCCGCAATGAAGTCTCCTCGCTGTCCATAACAAGTCCCGGGCTCTAGCGTCGGCTTCATCGGAGAATGGACGGGCTAGGTCATCGATGTCCATGCCGAAGATGATCTACGTCGAGGCATCGCTAAATCAAGCTCCGACTTCACCAAGTGATGAAACTTGTGAAGAAAACACACTCTACTACTTGGCAAGAGGTAGAGGATGAAGAAATAGGAAGTGGGTAGACTTTAGAATTGGATTTCTCACTTGTTTTCATCAATCACCATTGATGAAGCAAGCTTCTTCAAGTGAAGAAGATGAAGAAGATGATGAAAGAATTATGATAAGTTAATTTTAAAAAGGGATAAATTATATCAATACTTATCATAACCTAACTCTAGTTAAGTGTAGAGAATAGACCATGGTTTGCTTAAATGGTTAGGGTTAAGAATGAAGACAAGAAAGGTGACTAAGTCAAAGGTTCATGAATCTTCAACAAACAAACAAACAAAGCCACCATTCTTTCTTTATCTTATCCAAAACAAATAAATAATTAAATAAGATAATCAAAACCCTAATCATTAACTTAACCATGGTTTAATCTTTACACATAACCAAATTAACATGTATCATCAAACATGATACAAACAAGTGCACAAAAGTATATCACA
Organism: Agapanthus africanus; assembly: GCA_030015575.1. Lineage (NCBI taxonomy): Eukaryota > Viridiplantae > Streptophyta > Magnoliopsida > Asparagales > Amaryllidaceae > Agapanthus > Agapanthus africanus. Next base: position 143,013,214 of record JASDDO010000029.1, on the reverse strand, counting down.
TATACAACTTGTGAACTTCAAGTGAGAAAATCCATTTAAAGTGAACCAATACTAGTTAATGCAAAGTAATATATCAAATATATAATTATACATTAAATCATTAAATCAACACTTGATTTAACGATCCAGTCATATCGCATATAACCGACTAGTATCCAATGTATCGGCTTATCGAATCAATCCTCGATTCGATTAACTAGGTTATATCGCATACAACCATTCGACACATTCATCGCGAGAATAGAATACGGTATCACATACACGCATTATTCTCGGTCCCGCACATATCTCATATGCGCTCCTATTTCGTTTCGCTTGAGCCAGGAAACCTCTGTGTAGGACTCTAAAGACTCGTCAATACGCCGGCAGCAGATGATGATCATATCAAACACCCACAAACCGCAAGCGGTCTGCTAAACGTAACGGCCACCCGGGTATTGAGCGATCTGAAGATCGACGAGCAAGCCCGCTCACACTCAAGTGAATCCAACCAGTAACACTACCGTACAGTCCGGTCTGATCGTCTGATATGTCGCATATCTCGCCTAGGGGTGGTAAACGTCAGACCCCAATAGCTCGATAAGTCGTGTTGATATGAGGTCTATAACTGTTCGAGATACTGCTGGTAACACTTACCAGTAAATCTCAGCAACCCTGGCCAGGGATTTCCTGTTATAGCCAATCGAACACAGCGCAACATCAACCCCCTATACCGGGAGAGACGAATCCCCTCCTATCGCTCATTGCCTCCATGTGGCTCGGGACTGTACCCAAAAAACACCGTTTTGCACGCCCTCTTGGACGTGGTAAGATGGAAATCAAAGCACAGTGGGAACCACACAAGACTCTATGACGATCTCGGGTCAACAAACTACTCTGTACCAGTGTCACCAGAGAACTGCCATCTGACGTGAGGTATAATACCATCTGGGAGTTCTCGGCGAGTCCGTCCAGTGTACCCAGTCTCTACTGAGCACCCGTATATCATCTTTGATGTCAAACACCAATGGATATGGGATCATCCATCACCCATCTGTATGGGTCGAGAAGGTACACGCTAGTCTACTCTGGTATATCGATGCCCCGTCTCGATACACCCACGACTAGGGACTTTGAAGGATGTACTTGTGGACTACCATGTCCCCACTAGTATGATCCGCATCATAGTCCAGGTAGTCAAGTACACATCCTAAGAGCTTTACCAACATGTAACAGAGAGACAATCAGTGTACACGTTAATGTAAAGGTCAACCAGATAGCATACTATCATGTCGAGCAAGAAAGTCCTCCCTATATATGTCCCAGCATCCACTACAATATACATCCAATGTACAGTAATGGCCTCTAGGGCATACATATAACTAACATCTTCAGGCTTGTTCGTGTTGACTCCTAGGTCTTATAGTCACGGGAGACGGTTTCGTATGGACCCGAGGGAGATCGTAGCCGTACAGCTTAGGTCCAGACTTGTGTGCTGGACGGAGGTCCGCAGATTGTCGGGCTTAGCAGGTTTTTACCGCCGTTTCATGCAGGATTGCTAGAGTAGTGCTGCACCGTCGACTGAATTGACCGGAAAGGAGGTTTCTTTTCTTTGGACTGAGGCATGTGTGCGGAATTTTTACCAGTTGAAGATTCTGTTAAACAACTGCATCAGTTCTTTCCTTGTTTTTGGTTCGGGAGATTTTGTTGTTAACTGTAATGTTTCTTGAGTGGGCTCAAGTGTGTACTTAGGTGACACTACAGAGTCATCGCTTTTGCTTCCCTACATTTGGAGGAAGTACGAGAAGGATATTCCACTCATGATCTGGAGATGGCCGCGGTGGTTTTACGCTGGAGATTTGGGGACACTACTTGTTTGAGAGTCGTGTCAGATTTTCCACGGACCACTAGAGCTTAATGCACATCTTCCTGCAGCAGATTTTGATTGTTGTGATAGTCTTCGGCAGATTTACAGTTCTTGTGTGATCGTTGAGTACAGCTTAAGTTCGTCTCTACGGAGGCGACAGCTTGCTCATGTCCACGCCCGACCACTTTCCTTAAATCGTTTTTGCGAGACACTGCCCGCCCATGCTCGTTCGTCAGTGATACTTGAGCATACTCGGCTGGGTAATGATTCGGAGACCTTGATTTGTGACAATGGTGTGCTAAGTTAGGGACGCGTTTGTGTACCTGGTATCATCGGGTAGAGACGTGTAATCCTAGAACATGCACATCTGTCAACTCTCTGTTTGCATTCAAGTTCCACCAACATTTAGCGTGACTTGTGAGATAGTTACGGGTGGACCGGGATGTAAGGAGAAGTTTCAAGTTTCGTTTCAAGGTGTCTGTCTTGTTGTGTGCTTGGGTTGAGCACCTGAGACCGGCTGGAGAGTTGCAATCTTTTACCGTTCCGAAGTAGGAGTGGGAGCAGATCTCCACGAATTTCGTTATGGTTTCTACCCAAGTTTAGTCAGGGTGTGACTCCATTCGGATTCTTGTCGTCCGGTTATACTCAGTTGCTCAGTTGTTTCTTGTTAAGTTGTGTGTTTGTTTTGATTGTTGTCAGCGGTTGGGGATCGCCACTCGCCATCGTTAGGTTTCTCCTTCGATAGCTGTTATCAGGAGACACTCCAATTGGCCACCTTTAGGTTTAGGGGTTAGGTCGTGTCGATCACCAGTCTGTTGTCTTTCTGACTCTGTGTAAGTAGGACTTTGGACCCCAGCTAGTCTAGAGATTTCGGAGATGGTCCAGTTGTATTAGGTCAGGATGGGAATTGTCCATTACGAACTGAGGTCTTATGCCGACTGTGTTAGCCATAGACTCGAGTTCGCAGGGACAGATCATGTATTCCTATGGACTTCCGATGAATGACGTGTTGGATTTTGGGAAGCTTATCCCAGGATTTTAGGTCCTTTTAAGATCCTATAGGCGAGTTAGTTTCGTTGCCTTTAATTTGGCACTTCCGCCCAGATTATTGGATTTTCACCCCGTATTCCTTGTGATGATACTTTACAATTACCTTCTTGACCTTTCTCACATGATTTGGCACCAGATCAATTAGCTTGGGCGCGATCGTTTCGCTCACCGGTAGCCATTGTGTTAATGGCTCAGCAGGTGGAGGAACATTGGTCAAGGATCTTGCCATCTGTGAAGGGTTTTTCTTGGACGTAGCCGTATAGTGAGGTAATCACTTGGGAGGCTGCGAGCGAGATTGAGAGTTGTAATCTTCTCTTTGAAGGTACGCGTATCGGTATATTTTTAAATTCGGGGATGAATTTCTTTTATGGGGGGAGAGATTGTAACACCTTAGAATGTGTTTTGTGGCTAATTATATTTTAATATATAGTTTTTAATAAAAAGTTTACCAAATTGGTTTTTAATTATTTTATCCTATTTATTGAATATTTTATTAGATTTTTCCTAGGCTTGCACATACTTGTGCATGATAACTAGGGTTGTTTTTGGAGTAAAATATGATTAGCAATCATGGTTAACTAACCATTTTCTCTAATCTAGCTTTTAGTTTTGTATTAGGTGCTTTTGGGTTTTTATTTGAATATGGTTGTTTTTAAAATAAAATGAATTTAAAAAGGGTTTAAATTATGGTTTGAAGTGTTGACCTTGGTGTGAGAGAGAGAGAGTGCATTATGAGGCATGATGGCTTTGCCCATGCCTTTATTAATGAAGAGAGAGAGAGAGAGAGAGAGAGAAAGGGTTGACTAATGCTAGATCTCATTTCCCTTTCCGTCTCATTCTCTCACTCTCATTCTCTCACACAACACACACACCCTCACACCTCTCCATCAGCAGCAGCAGCAAAAACAACAACAACAACAATTGAAGCAGCAGCAGCACAGAAGGAGCAGCAGCAGACAACAGCAGTAGCAGCAGCCTCATTAGCAACAGCCACCGCTAGTAGCAGCAGCTCGAGACAACACCAACAGCACCAGCTCGAGCAGGCAGCAGCAATAGCAGAGACACCAGCACCAGCTCGCAGCAGCAGCACCATCAGCAACACCAACAACAGCAGCATCAGCATCAGCTTCATTGCAGCAGCAGCAACTTGCATCCCCTGCATCACCAGCAGCTGTAGCAACTCAGTTCTTCCCCTTCATCTACTTCTTAGGGTTCTCTAGGGTATATCTTCTGAACCCATCTCCCTTTTGCTTAGCTTGTGTGCTAATTAGTGCCGGTTTGTGTTAAATAGTGGGTTTAGTGCTAGATTAAGGTGATTTGTGTGGAATGTTGGTTAAGTGGTGATTGTGTTAGTTAACCTAGCCTATTTTAGTGTTATTAGGGTCATCTTAACTGAGAATTAACCCAGATTACACTAAAATACCATAGGGTTTCCTTTTTAGTGAAATTGTCGTTTTTATGCGATATATTAGCTTTCTGTGATCTGCTTTTGACCCGGACCTTACAGAACAAAATTGAGAAGACTGGAGCATGTACACTAGGTATAGATACCACCACAAGAACACGAACCCACCATTCCCAACCACGGCCGCCAGTTTAATCAATCTGGCCGCAAATTGCGGCCAGGAAGGGGAGTGGGGTGCTGGGGTTTTGGGAATGGTTGTCTGCAGTGTTTTGTAGTGTTTTGGCATGCCTAGTTTTGTAAGATTTGGCCTGTAAGAAAATCTGGGATCAAATATCGTTTTGCATGTCCGTTGTCTTGTGCGATACGTGCGATACGTGAGTGGGTTCTGTGATCCAGCGTATCGCGGCGTGTCGCGATGGTTTTAGACGCGTACACACACGATTCAGCGTATCGTGCACACGCGCGTTTAGTTCGCGACGCGAGTTTCTCGTTTTGGTTCGATATCGCGTTTTGAGGAATATTTGGCTTATATTCGATTTCCATGTCTTATTTGCAGGTTTGCAGGCAGGGACTACGGACACTGCTACCGGGAGGAGCAGATGGTAGGATTCACCTAGCGTGGAGCGTAGGTGAGTAGATTTAACATCTACAGGGGAATCGCACGCATGGCGTTATGCGTATGGGCTAGGATTCAAATACCTGTCGCATATTCTACGTCATTATTAGAATTGCGCCTTTACTTTATTTCCTTAATATAGTTGTACTGTGACTAGCAGCCCTAGGACACTGCACATATTATTGACGGTTCATGTTGCACGAGCACAGATTGTATGCTACACACACACCGTCAATAATTGCCATGTCACACACAACCCTTTATAGATACTATATTGCTTATCACACTTGACATCTATCTTATCGGTATACCAGTAATGTATCTCACCATTAGTGATAGATACATATACACCTTGCGATACAACTACAGGTATACCATGCACATATTTTACTCATACTCAGGGGGGTATCCGTCATATTTTACTTATACCCAGGGAGGTATACGACATCTTTTACTTATAGGTAGATACCTATACTTAGCTGTACCTTATTGATTTCGCATACATCTGGTTTCAGCTACCTGTTCTCATTTATATGCTCACATTCAGATATATCGCATTTATTTGTTCCTGGATTTGCTTATTGTTTATTTGGATTTTACATGGTGTTTTCTGGATTTAGAAACCGTGGGAGTTCATGAAATTATGCATACATTGAAAAACCCGGTTTCCTTGAGATGATATTTGCGCGTCTACCATGAGTTTTATCGGTGCTGATTAGATGCTCCATACGAGGTGTGGTTGTCGTATGAGGGTACATGGTGGGGCCCGGTATGGTTCCCCTCGGCAAGAAGATCGATGGATTTTGCAGATTGAGCCTGGAGGCGGGCGAGTACCTACCGGTGACAGTACCCATGACTCGGCGGGGGATCATGGAGACACCGCTGGGAGTCATGTACGTATGCATACGTCGAAAGGCGAGGGTCAGAGCTAGACACTCGTGCTTTCGGGATAGCGTATGATACGTGATTAGGATTTCTGTGTCGATGCTTGGCACATTGGTTTTCATGATATTTCTTTTAATACCTTTGTATATATAACAGGGGATTTAGCCATTGTTATATATACCCTAACACCAATATTAGAGGAATGGGACGCTAATATATGTGTATTGCCCCCATCATATTTTACTTCAGCATATATATATATATAGGATGTTAGAAATTATTTGAGATTCGACTTGGGATATAGGTGATTTATTTGAAATTGGATATTGGATATGGAAAGAGATTGATGATTTGTACATTCGGGATATAGGAGATCTTTTCGATATTGTACATTGAGGAGGTGTGAGACTTATATGATATGAGAGCCCAACTTGGGGGCTGATTTGAGGATTTGGGATTTTGAGTGTCTTGATGGATTGTGATCCGGCCACGATGTCAGGTTTCCGTGGAAATGACATATTCCACCCCATACCTCACACTTATCTATTCAATGCACAGATTCATATATTGGTAGTATCTGTTAGTGTACCTTTATGATAGTTGCATATTTGCTTTCTCATATCCCTATTGCATAGTTATTGCATACTATTATCAGGTCATCATTGCTTCATATATTGATTGTACCTGCTAGTGTACATCTCCATTACTTTGCTTTTACATGACATGTTATTACTGTAATCACATATCTTAGATTCATGCTGTACGTACATTCCTGCGATTACTTGCATATGTTATCTACTATTCACGAGTTGGCAACTCACCCCCGTTGTGCCACAGGTGTTTCAGGTTGTTCCCCAGAGTAGTCGAGGCAGGCTATTCAGCTATTCCGCTTTTCAGCTATCATCTTTTGCTACAGATACCGCATCAGCTCACAGTACTATTTTGCTAAGGTGGGTTAGATGATTATATGTATTTCATATTGTACATTCGTTGTATTTTGTACTCTCCATCTACTATTGTATTGTCGACTTAGAGACTTGGTGAGGACGCTATTGTATATTATTTATGGATTTGTTGCCTTTTATATACAGTTTCCTTCCTAATGTCTTTATCTCTTCGCTACGGCGTCGTATATTTTTATTGTATTCATCTTGGTTAGTTTTTACAAAAAGGGGTGTTGCCAAATTTTAAGGAAAGAAAGTAAGACTTTTAAAGAATTTGGGTTGCGATTTCAAATGTTTCAAAAACTTATATTATCTTTTCCGTATTTTCTTGGTTTAGATTTCTGGGTTTTGGCTTTCTTTTACTGCGTTACGTCTTTTGGCGTTGCGTAGTATTAGGGCCGTCACGGGCCAATTTTGGGTCGTGACATGTACGGTAGTGTTACTTATTGGATTCGCAGGAGTATCCGCAGGCTTGCTTGTTGATCTTCTGATCGCTCAATACCTGGGTGGTCGTTACGTTTAGCAGACCACTTGCGGCTTGTGGGTGTTTGATATGATCATCACCTACTGCCGGCTTATTGACGAGTCTTTAGAGTCCTACACAGAGGTTTCCTGGTTCTTGCGAAATGGAGTAGGAGCACATATGTGATATGTGTGGGACCGAGATTAATGCGAGTATGTGATACCACATTCTATTCTCGCGATATGTGACATTCGTAGGTTATATGTGATATAGCCAAGTTATCGGATCAAGTGTTGATTCGATAAGTTGTTACATTTGATATTAGTCGGTTATATGTGATATAGCCGGATTATTAATTCAAGGGTTAATTTAATAATTTAATGTAGAATTATATATTTGATATATTAAATTACATTAACGAATATTAGCTCACTTAAGTATTCATTTTTCTCACTTATGATACATTGATATATATGTGATATATGTTAAATGTATTGTTTTCTTTTTGTACAAAATATATATGTGATATATATTGTTGTGTCATGCAAGGTTACACATGCAGCATGTTTGTAAGAGACTCACACCATGCTAGGTTAATGCTAGGGTTTTATTAGTTTTAAATAATTCAAACATTTGGAATTAGTCATGGATGAGCTTGGAGAAGCTAGTAGAACATTGACTTAGTCCACTTGTTTGTCTAGCTTAAGATATTTGTTAACTCATAGCTATGGTTTAGTCTCTACAATGGTTAGTGCATGAAATACACTCGACATGGTTGCATTTCTAACCTCATGAGTTTTATTCATTCCTCCTCACTTGAGAAAAAGCTTGCTAGTTTTTTCTAAGTGATGAAACCTTGTGAGAAAAATAAAACTAAAGTGAGCCCACTTCCTACTTCATCATCCTCTACTATTAGCTATTTAGTTTAGGGTGTTTGCTTCACTAATCTCACCATTAGTGAAGAGGTAACATGACCTCGAGTCTCCTCGACGTAGATCATCTTCGGCCTCGAAGACATTGAGCAAACTTGTTCGTTTCTTCATGTGAACCCATACTTAAGTCCGGGTCTTCACAACTTGCAGCGAAGGGACTACGACATGGAGCTTTAGAAGTGAAGGACCGGTCTACAAAGGTTGTATTCCCTCATTCACTTAGATGTAAAGTGTTTACGTTTAGTTTCGTCGGATTTTCTAGTAACGATTCTAGGGTTAGGGTTAGCTAGAATGGCAGATTTTTGAAATTGGCATGGACGATGCCTCCCGAAACCTTATTGTTATGCTAGACAACCCTGCAACCCTATGCTTCGGCAGTAAGCTCTATCATGTACGCGATGCTATGTACTAGACCCGATGTAGCATACCCACTATGTGTAGTGAGTAGGTATCAAGCAGATCCTGGAGGGAGTCACTGGACAGCTGTGAAAAACAGTCTCAAGTACTTGAGAAGGACTAAAGAGATGTTCTTGGTGTATGGTAACGAAGAACTCCAGGTGGAGTTTTTTACCGATTCGAGCTTCCAGAGTGATAAGGACTACTCTAAGTTGCACTTGGGATTTGTCTTTACCTTCAATGGAGGGACGGTTTGTTGGAAGATTTCTAAACAGGAAACCATGGCAGACTCGACGATGGAGGCTGAATACATTGCTGCCAACGATGCTGCCAAAGAGGCTGTCTGGATGAAGAAGTTCATAAACGAACTTGTAGTGGTTCCGTCCATTGAGCATCCAATACCTTTGTATTGTGATAACAATAGAGCTGTGGCTTTGTCCAAGGAACCCAGGTCCCATCAGAGATCCGGGCATATTCTGAGGCGGTATCAACTGATCCGGGAGATAGTTGATCGCTAAGAGATCGAGGTCAGGAGAGTTGACACGATGGACAACACTGCGGATCCACTCACGAAGGCCATACCTGTTAGTTGTATGTGTTATGGTTGATGATACAAGCAACATGGGTGTATGAGACTTACACCATGATAAAGATAATGTATGGTTTATTTATTTATAGTAATTCAATTATTAGTTGGAAATTTGTCACATGGCATGAAACTTTGAGAAGCTTGTAGATCCATTGACTTAGTCCACTAGTTTTGTATTACACTAGATTTTTTTTAACCCGACCATTATCTAAACTCATGGTTAAGTCTCTACATGAGTGATATTAGATATTTTCTCACCCATGGTTGCCATTCACTCTCACAACATTATCTCTTTCAACTTCTTCTTCAAGCTCAAGAGCTCTCTAGATTTTGTGCAAGTGAGAAATAATAGTGAGAAAATCAATTCTAAAGGGAGCAAAAATCCTACTTCATCATCCTCTACTAGATTAGCACTTTAGTATAGGGTGTTAGCTTCACTAATTTCATATTAGTGAAGAGGTATCTTGGGTTAGTGTCTCCTAGACCTAGATCATCTTCGGCCTCGAAGACTTCAAGCAAGTTCGTTCCTTTCTTTTTGTGAAGCCATGCTAGAGTCCGGAAGATCACTACTTGGAGCGAAAGGACTACTACACGGAGCTATTGAAGTGAAGGACCGGTCTACAAAGGTTGTATTCCTAGTTCACTTAGTTGTATAGTAGTTTACAATTTGTTTCGCATGATTCTCTAGTTAAAAATCCAAGGTTAGAGTTCCTTAGGATGACAAAATTTGAAAATGGCATGGATGATGCCTCCTGAAACCTTGCTGTCGTGCATAAGAACCCTACAATATCTTAGATACAATTTGAGAGACTTTTCGGGATGTTCGATATGAGATACTAAAACATCTGGCCTTAGTGAAAGTGGGAGATTGTTAGTTATATATATGCCCTAGAGGTCATTATTGTACATATGATGTATATTATAGTGGATACTTGGATATATATAGAGGATTTTCTCGCTCGATATGACAATATGCTATCTGGTTGCACTTTGTCTTAACATGTTGACTTGTATTATGTTACTATCTTGCTCTCACATGTTGATAAAGCCCTTAGAATGTGTACTTGACTACTAGGACTATGATGGAGATCATACTAGTGGGGCCAAGGGTAGTCCACAAGTACATCCTATAATTGTTCCTAGACGAGGGTGTATCGAGACAGGACATCGATACTCCAGAGTAGACTAGCGTATACGCTTCTTGACCCATATGATGGGCGATGGATGATCCCACATCCATTGGTGTTTGACATCAAAGATGGTATACGGATGCTCAGTGGAGACTGGGTCAGATAGCAGTTCTCTGGTGACACTGGTACAGGTTAGTCTATAGACCCGAGATCGTCATAGAGTCTTGTGTGATTCCCACTGTGCTTTGATTTACACCTTACCAAATTCATGAGAACATGCAAAACGGTGGCTTTTGGGTGCAGTCCCGAATCATATGGAGGCAATGAGCGATAGGAGGGGTTTCGTCTGTCCCGGTATAAGGGGTTGATGTTGCGCTGTGTTCGATTGGCCATAACTGGAAGTCCCTGGCCAGGGCTGATATGGATATCTACTGGTAAGTTTTATCAGTAGTTTCTCGACTCGTTATGAGCCTCACATCGGCACGACTTATTGGTTACTGGGGGTCTGACGTTAACCACCCCTGGACTGGATATGCGACATATCAGACGAAGAGACCGGATTGTACAGAAGTGTTACCGAATGGATTCGCAGGAGTATGTACAGGCTTGCTTGTTGATCTTCTGATCGCTCAATACCCGGGTGGCCGTTACGTTTAGCTGACTACTTGCGGCTTGTGGGTGTTTGATATGATCATCACCTACTGCCAGCGTATTGACGAGTCTTTAGAGTCCTACACAGAGGTTTCCTGGCTCAGGCAAAACGGAGTAGGAGCACATTTGTGATATGTGCGGGACCGAGAATAATACGTGTATATGATACCGTATTCTATTCTTGCGATATATGATATCGGCCGGTTATATTAGATATAGCCGGGTTATCGGATCAAGTGTTGATTCGATAAAACGATACATATTATATTACTTGGTTATATGTAATATAGCCGGATTATTAAATCAAGTATTGATTTAACGATTTAATGTATAATTTTATATTTGTTATATTAAATTAAATTAACTAATATATGGTCACTTAAGTATTTATTTTTCTCACTTATACATTTAACATATATGTGATATATGTTTGCTGTATAATTTTTTTGTTCACAAAATATATATGTGATATATATTATTGTGTCATGCTAGGTTACACATGCAACATGTATGTATGAGACTTATACCATGCTAGGGTTTATATTATGGTTTATATTTATTTCAAGCAAATTCAAAATTATGGATATTTTGTCATGGTTCAAAGCTTGTAGAAGCTTGTAGGTTCATTGACTTGGTCCACTCTTTTGTCTAGCTTAAGATATTTATCAACCCAACCTTAACTCATAGTTATGGTTTAGTCTCTACAATGGTTAGTTCATGACATACACTCACCATGGTTGCATTTCTAACCTCACTCAACTATTCATTCATCACTTGATCATCTTCTTCTTCATCTCATTCTAGCTCTCTTGCTGTGATGAATTGATGAAATATTGTGAGAAAATAAAATCTAAAGTGAGAAAAATTCCAACTTCATCATCCTCTTCTATACTAGACATACAGTTTAGTGTGTCGGCTTCACTAATTCATAATTAGTGAAGAGATAGCTTGAGTTTGTGTTTCCTCGAAGTATATCATCATAGAATTTGAAGACTTCTAGCTAGCATGCATCATACACCGTGTGGAGCCTCTTAAGAGTTCAGGAGCTTGATGATCGTAGCGAAGGGACTACTACTGAAGGGTTTCCTACAGCACCACTACAAGGGTTTGGAGGCAACAAACATGCCATATTAAAAAATTTTATGGTGCTAAAGAAACTATCTTAAGGATCATGCTAGAAAATTTAGGGCAACATAACTTTAACATGAACACAAGTAGTAAAAGTTAGGGTTTTGAGAGTACAGCCTTTGTAGCTCCCTACGCTAGACTCCTTGGCTACTTAAGGGTTGGAAAAAGGTTCGCTTGAGATCCTCTAGGTCCACGACGATCTACCCGGAGTCCTCTTTGTCTAAGCTTGAAGTTCCACTAGATCAAGAGAAGAAATGGAAGCTAACACTCTACACTAATGGGCAAGACTAGTGTAGAATGGTGATATGGTTTGTTTTCTCACTTCAAAACCCTAACTTGGTGACTCTTTTGCTCACTTGAGAGAACTAGAGAGCAAGAGAGAAAGGAGGAAGAAGATGATGGCTTGTAAAGAGCTCAAGATAATGATAAGCTTGTGAATAAAAATGAGAAATGAACATATATACATTTTCACTTCCTCATTCTTAACCATAGTTATAAAATATCTAGATATTTTAGTTTGGAACAAAAATGGCCATATAAAATGAATCATGGTTAATCCAAGGGGTTAGTGCAAGAATAAAATATTAAACCATGAAACAATTTTCATTTCCATTTTTCTTTTCCAAAAATAATATCTATATAGTTATATATATGGTGTGAGTCTTATATTGCCACCATCCACTATATCAACAACCATGATAGATTATGTATGCATGTATGTGTGCATGCACATCCTATGTGCATGAATGAGAATGAATGCATACATGCATGCATACAACAAAAAAGACAAGAAAGGATTTAAAGTGAGAAACTAATGGTCAATGATAAATCAACACTTGATTTAGCAAACCGGTCATATCGCATACGACCCGACCAAAAATAAACCTCCTGATTAATATACGGTATCTCATATGTGCATTTTAACCGGGTCCACGCGCATATCTCATATGCGCACCACATCGTTTCGCCTGGACTAGGCAACTCCATTGTGGGACTCTAAGACTCGTCAATACGCCGGCAGTGGGTGATGATCATATCAAGCACCCCCAAGCCGCAAGCGGTCAGCTAAACGTAACGGCCACCCGGGTATTGAGCGATCAGAACAAAACAAGCGAACCTGTCACAACTCCCGTCGAGCCAACCGGCAACGCTACCGTACAGTCCGGTCTCTTCGTCAGATATGCTGCATATCGAGTTTAGGGATGGTAACGTCGACCCCAATAACTCAATAAGTCATGCCGATGAGTTGAGTGGTCTACAACAGATCGAGAAACTACTGATAACACTTATCAGTAAATCTCAACAGCCCTGGCCAGGGACTTTCCGATATAGCCAATCGAGCACAACACAGCATGAACTCCCAACACCGGGAGAGACGAAACCCCTCCTATCGCTCATCGCCTTCGTGTGTCTCGGGACTGTACCCAACAGCCACCGATTTGCATGACTCAGTAGAGCCGTGGTTGGGTGGTAATCAAAGTACAGTGGGAGAACACACAAGACTCTATGACGATCTCGGGTCTACAGACTAACCTGCACCAGTGTCACCTGAGAACTGCTATCCGACGATAGATATAATTCCATATAGGAGTTCTCGGTGAGTCCGTCCAGTGTACCCAGTCACCACTGAGCACCCGTATACGATCTCGATGTCAAACATCGATGAATGTGGGAACATCCATCGCTCATCATATGGGTTTAGTATCATATACGCTAATCTACTCTTGTATATCGATGCCCCGTCTCGATATACCTACGACTAGGGACATTTCAGGATATGCTTATAAACTACAGATGTCCCACTAGTATGATCTCTATCATAATCACAGTAGTCCTGAGGGCTTTATCAACATGTGTGAATGAATAAAAGCATGATCAAATCAACATGTCAGATAAAGAAAAACCAGATAACATACTATCATGTCGAGCAAGAATGTACACTGAATATATATATATATATATATATATATATATATACATGTATAAATACATCCACTATCATATAATGGATTCTACGGCATACATATATCCAACAATCTCCCACTTGCACTAAGGCCAGTTATTGGCGTATCTCATACCCAACATCTCAAAAAGTCGCTCATGCTGCGGCTGAGGGAGGGACTTGGTGAGTGGATCCGCGGCGTTATTCTTTGTGTCTACTCTCCTAATCTCGAACTCGCGGTGATCTACAATCTCCCGGATCAAATGAAAGCGCCTCAGGATGTGTCTGGATCGCTGATAGGACCTGGGCTCCTTGGCTAATGCAATAGCCCCATTATTATCACAATACAATGGTATTGGATCAATAATGGTTAGAACTACTCCTAGCTCCTAGACGAACTTCCTCATCCAGACGGCTTCCTTGGCGGCATCATTCGCAGCAATGTACTCAGCCTCCATCGTAGAGTCTGCAACGGTATCCTGTTTGGAACTCTTCCAACTTACCGCCCCTCCATTGAGGGTAAATACAAACCCGGAGATAGATTTGATGTCGTCCTTATCGCTCCGGAAGCTCGAATCGGTAAAGGCCTCCATTTGGAGATCTCCATTACCAAACACCAAGAACAATTCTTTAGTCCTTTGCAAGTACTTAAGAATGTTCTTCACAACTATCCAATGATTCTCCCTTAGGTTGGATTGATACCTGCTTACAACACTAAGTGCATAAGCTACATCTAGGCGTGTACATAACATCGCATACAATATAGATCCTACTGCTGAAGCATAGGGTATAATGCTCATGCGATCTCTCTTCATCGGTCTTTGGGCAAGAGTCCTTAGAGAGAGTGACCCCATGGCAAGCGGGTAAGGCACCCCGCTTGGAGTCTTCCATACTAATCCTTTTTAGGATAGAGTTGATGTACCTAGTTTGGGACAATCCCAATAACCTCTTGGATCTATCCCTATAGATCCTAATGCCCAGAATGCATGTGGCATCACCCAGGTCCTTCATGGAGAACCTTAGTGATAAGAAAGATTTAACCGACTATAGCATAGGAATATCATTTCCTATCAGAAGAATGTCATCCACGTACAATACGAGGAATGTGACAGCTCTCCCTACAGCCTTCTTATAAACACAAGGTTTATCTTGATTTTTGATGAAATCAAACTCTTTGATAACATCATCGAAACAGATGTTCCAACTCTATGATGCCTGCTTTAACCTATAAATGGATTTAAGCAATCTACATGCTTTTCCGCTGCTCCCACTGTCAATGAAGCCCTCTGGCTGATCCATATAAACGCATTCTTCTAAATCTCCATTTAGAAATATCGTTTTAACGTCCATCTGCAAGATTTCATAGTCGTAGTGAGCAGCAATAGCAAGTTGGATCCGAATGGATTTAAGCATGGCTACGGGAGAAAAAGTCTCGTCATAGTCCAAATCTGGTCTTTGACGAAAACCCTTCGCCGCAAGTCTTGCCTTATAGGTCTCTACTTGCCCATCTACACCAATCTTTCTTTTAAAGATCCATTTGCACCCCAAAGGTTTTACCCCACGGGTTACAACGTCCAAAGTCCATACTTTGTTGGTGTACATAGACTCCATTTCGGATCTCATGGCATCCGGCAACTTCACAGAGTCTCCACTCGTGATAGCTTGCTGAAAGCTGGTAGGATCATCATCTTCCATGATGCAGTCTTCTCTGTCACCATCAATGAGGAAACCGTAGTACCTCTCCGGTGGGCGAGAAGTCCTACCAGACCTACGGAGTGGCCGAGGTTCCTCGGTTTCTATTGCAACAGCCGGTTCAATCAAGTCGTCATTTATAGTTTGTGTCTCTAGAACCACTTCCAGATCTACCACATTGCCATCAGTTTCATTTGTGAAAAACTCTTTTTCCAAGAATGTGGCATGCTGAGAAACAAACACCTTTTGTTCCTCCTTATGGTAGAAAAGATATCCATAAGAATTCCTTGGATATCCCATAAAGTTACAGATGACCGACCGTGTCTCGAGTTTGTCCGGATTCTGCTTTTTAACATAGGCCGGGCAACCCCAAATCTTAATTCTCTTAAGAGATGGTCTCTTCCCATGCCATATCTCATATGGCGTGATAGACACGGTTTTGGTTGGAACCCTGTTCAGTAGAAACACTGCAGTCTCCAATGCATGCCCCCAAAATGAGACAGGTAACTCAGCATTACTCATCATGGAACGGACCATATCTAATAGGGTCCGATTCCGTCGTTCAGACACACCGTTGTGCTGTGGTGTGTAAGGAGGAGTGAGCTGAGAGAGAATCCCATTCTCTTTTAGGAAGTTTGCAAATTCTGTACTGAGGTACTCCCCACCTCGATCTGATCGAAGCATTTTGATACTCAAGCCGGTTTGTTTTTCTACTTCGAGTTTATATTGAGTGAATTTCTCGAAAGCTTCGGATTTGTGCTTTAATAAAAATACATGACCGAATCTTGAGAAATCGTCAGTGAAAGTAATGAAGTATGAAAAACCGCATCTAGCCTGTGCAGACATTGGCCCATATACATCACTATGTATGAGGCCTAGGAGCTCGGTAGCTCTTTCTCCGTGTCTGGTAAACGGAGTTTTGGTCATTTTACCCTTGATACAAGACTGGCAAGTCGCATAAGATTTATATTCAATAGTGTTTAAATATCCATCTTTATGTAACTTGTTTAGTCTTGTTTCGTTAATATGACCAAGTCTACAGTGCCAAAGAAAAGCTTCATTTATTTCTGAAAGTTTTCTTTTATTAGTGTGTTTTATGCTGAAAACTGTGTGTTGATTTAGGACGTATATCCCGTTATTAAGCGTACCATACCCAACCAACATTTGATTCAGGTGAATGTTCATAACATTGTTCTGCAATACAAAATTATATCCTTCATTGTCTAACAAAGAAACGGATATTTTATTACAAAGCATACTAGGTACAAAATAACATGGGTTCAAAACCAATATACACCCAGACGGCAACCCCAAATGATACTCTCCCACTGCGACTGTATGTACATTGGAACCATTTCCAATGTGCAGAGTATGGTCACCTGTCTTCAACACCTTTCTATTTCTCAGCCACTGCATAGAATTGCAAATGTGAGAACCTGAATCGGTATCTAATACCCAGGAAGCAAAATTTATTGAAAAACAGTTTTCTGTCACAAACACACCTGAAGCGGAAGCATTCCCATGCTTCTTCTTGAGATTTATGTATTCCGTGCAGTTGCGCTTCCAGTGTCCTGTTTTGTGGTAGTGATAACATTCCCCTTTCCCTGATTCTCCAGATTTGGACTTGTCCTTCCCCTTAACCTTTTTAACTCCACCCTTAGGCTTGGTGGGCTTCTTCTTCATCTTTCCCTTAGCCTTAGCCTTTGGGCGAGAAGAGGAAGATTGCCCAACACTCAAAACGGGAGTTTTCACTGATTTCAGTATGCTCTCTGCACTCCTTAACAAATTAAGGAGTTTAGGTGGTTCCTTCTCCATGTTGTGCATGTTGAAGTTAACTATAAATTGAGCAAAGGTGGAGGGGAGGGACTGCAGAATAATATCCGTATATTGTTCATTGTCCATCGTCCATCCAAGTTCCTCAAGCTCTTCTATGAGAGCTATCATCTTCAGAACATGGTCTCCTACTGGTGTGCTAGGGGCCATTCGCATCTAAAACAGTTTCTTTGATGCTTCGTATCGTAATACGCGGGATTGCTCTCCATACAACTCCTTTGTATAGAGGAATATGGCGTGAACGTCCATATTCTCGTGCTGCTTTTGATGTGTATTATCCATCGATGCAAGGGCGAGGCATTTGGCCGTGGCACAGTCAGCGTCCCATGTCTTGCGGACTTCAATATCCGTAACTGAGGATTTTGGACCTGGGACGGGCGGGGCTGGAGCTGTGAGGACATATGATACCTTATCATAAGTCAAGGCAATGTTAAGATTTCTCAGCCAGTCTTTATAATTGGTCCCATTCAGTTTATTTTTATTTAGTAGAAGCTTGAGTCATGTCATTGGTATCTGCCATTAAGAGAGAGAAAAGAATACACTCAGCGAAAGCTCTTACAAAGATCAGATTGGTTATTATCTTATCTATTCGATGTCTCCCACTGCTTTAATCAAGTTTTTCTTTCAAACCTTAAAAAGAAAACTAGCCAGGATTAATTACAGTCTACAACTTCGCTAACCGTTCAGCCAGGCCAGTGTCGGTACTTGAGGGAGGTTCCTCGTGCTTTCGCACGGTCCTAATTAAAGTAAACCTCATCTTCCCAGAGGCGTAGCCCTATTAACACCTTTCTAGACACCTAATGGGTTAGTTAATTGTAAACTGCAAAACTCTCCTGGGAGCAACTATTGCCCATAGTGGGATCGGGATCCAACCATCATATGGAAGGTATGCAATCTCATTGCAAATTTCAACTATTGAAATTCCCGATGTGGTTTTTACCCCTAGTACTCATGACCTTGGCTATGATCAACAAATCACAAGCACTAGTCAAGTTCAACCCGTCATTTCTTGATTAATTAGACCCGTTCACATGACCCTTGGCTAAGGTCAACAAAGTCACATGCCCGTCCCAATTAATCTGCATCATATGCATTGTAGGAAGACATCACTTAGCTACCGTACACTACGCCTTGGCTAAGGTCAACAAACGTAGCACGAATACTAAGTATTCTACTTCCTAAAATGACATAGGGTTGCGAATGATTTTAAGAAAATCTTTAACGCTTTCAACTTGATATCGTCGTAGAATCAAATGGTTTTCAAAAGGAGTGGCTTGAGTTCCGCAGTTTTGAAATATAGCTTTTTCATAAAGAGCCGAGAAGTTTTCAAATCTGATTCTACAACATCTTTTTAAGTTAATTTTTTTTACATTAATCATATTAATGTAGCCCCATCATTTAAGTCCTTAAGCCAATCACAGAAAAGAAACGAAAATACAACGTAAGCTTATGCCATTCGCATTCGCCGCAATGTTTCGTTATGCACCGTTAGGTTACTTAACTAACGGCATACCGGGACGGGACTAGCGCGGGTGTAAAACATAAGCACCGTCTACTATATATCTCATATATAATATATCAGTCGTCTCAGATATCACATCACAGTATACAGGCATCAGAAACTTAGATATGATAATATAGGATATACTAGGACGTCCGTATTTTGTATTTGGACAATAATAGAAAATACGGATTCCACAGCCGCGATGAATAGCCAAGCCCACACCCCTAGACCCCTACGAGAGCGGCAAGCGACCCTACCAATTCTGGAGTTTAGGAGACCCGGTCTCGACTCCTTGAGATGGCCTCCCACTAAACCCCAGAACCCGGTCACTTGTGCTCCCATCCTTGGGTCTATCATAATGCAGAAAAGTAAATAATATACAACACTGGTGGCATCAACCTCAACCCGGAAGTGCCCCAAATAAAAGAATATTACATTACATTTGAATTTTACATGAATGAAAAGAAAACTCTCATCTCATATAAAAACCCCCGGCTATTCAATCGCAACAATCCTGCACATCATATCTCAGCAACACATAATATCATATATCATCAACGTAAGTAAGTATGCATACCCCGATTGTCATTGATGTATAGCAACGAAACCGGCGATATGCGACATACTACACTTACGGTCACAGAAAAGAAAGTGTAAAACTACAACATTTGGAATCCACAATCACTTTAGATATCGTAAATCCGAAATATCACATACTTCGCATTTCATGCCTAACTATATGAATTCCACATATTGTATCACATTCCAGATAAATAGACAATATTAAACTTTCCGATCGAATAATCAAATACCCAAGATTTCCTTAATAGCTCAACACTTGAGCGGAGTTCAAAAATCCAGGAACTTGTCACAGTAGCAGCGGTCCAGCCTTAGAAGGGTCAAGCCAACGCCTTACATGTGGCACGCCGTATTGCCCCAAACCCTAAAGTTTAGAGGCAGTTCATACGGTCACATAATCGAGTTAAGGTTTGTGTTCTTCTAGAGGGTCCACCACGTTACTTGCACGTATTTCCGAAAGATTTAAACTCGAGAAAAATTCAACATTTGAAAGTTTTTCGTGCCGGGAAAAAGTGAGTTAATGATATCCGTTCGAACTTTTTAATACTTTCTAAATTACTCGAAAACAGCATGAAATTTAATTTTCCGATCGAATCAACGATTCCAAAATAATCCCCAGAACATTCAACACTTGAGTCAGATTAAAAATACCCAAAAATATGTACAAGCAGCTACTGACATTACTGTATAAAATCGATGCCATAAGGCTTCTGTACGGCCGCGGATCCGCGGCCCAAGCAAGGTATGGCCGCGGTTCCGCGGCGATATCTACGGATCATGGTGTCGTTTTTTACAGTATTGCTTATATTTACCTGCTGAATTTTTTAAGTATTTTTAATTCAGAAAAAACACAGTTTCAAAAAATGTCCAGAGAAGGGTCAAAATCCGTATTTCGTGGTTCGATCGGAGTTTTAACTTCGCCTAAACGTCGTCTAAAGCACTAGCCTGGCTTTGATACCATGAAGGGTTTCTTACAGCACCACTACAAGGGTTTGGAGGCAACACATATGCCATATTTAAATTTTTTATGGTGCTAAAGAAACTATCTTAAGGATCATGCTAGAAAATTTAGGGCAACATAATTTTAACATGAACACAAGTAGTAAAAGCTAGGGTTTTGAGAGTACAACCTTTATAGCTCCCTATGCTAGACTCCTTGGCTACTTGAAAGTTGGAAAAAGGTTCGCTTGAGATCCTCTAGGTCCACGACAATCCACCCGGAGTCTTCTTTGTCCAAGCTTAAAGTTCCACTAGATCAAAAGAAGAAATGGAAGCTAACACTCTACACTAATGGGCAAGACTAGTATAGAATGGTGATGTGGTTTGTTTTTTCACTTCAAAACCCTAACTTGGTGACTCTTTTGCTCACTTGAGAGAACTAGAGAGCAAGAGAGAAAGGAGGAAGAAGATGATGGCTTATAAAGAGCTCAAGATAATGAAAAGCTTGTGAATAAAAATGAGAAATGAAAATATATGTATTTTCACTTCCTCATTCTTAACCATAGTTATAAAATATCTAGATATTTTAGTTTAGAACAAAAATGGCCATATAAAATGAATCATGGTTAATCCAAGGGGTTAGTGCAAGAATAAAATATTAAACCTTGAAACAATTTTCATTTCCATTTTTCTTTTCCAAAAATAATATCTATATATTTATATATATGGTGTGATTCTTATATTGCCACCATCCACTATATCAACAACCATAATATATTATGTATGGATGTATGTGTGCATGAACATCCTATGTGCATGAATGAGAATGAATGCATATATGCATGCATACAACAATAAAGAAAAGAAAGGATTTAAAGTGAGAAACTAATGGTCAATGATAAATCAACACTTGATTTAGCAAACCGGTCATATCGCATACGACCCGACCAAAAACAAACCGCCCGATTAATATACCGTATCTCATACGCGTATTTTAACCGGGTCCACGCGCATATCTCATATGCGCACCACATCGTTTCACCTGGACTAGGCAACTCCATTGTGGGACTCTAAGACTCGTCAACACGCCGGTAGTGGGTGATGATCATATCAAGCACTCCCAAGCCGTAAGCGGTCAGCTAAACGTAACGGCCACCCGGGTATTGAGCGATAGAAGAAAACAAGCGAACCTGTCACAACTCCCGTCGAGCCAACCGGCAACACTACCATACAGTCCGGTCTCTTCGTCAGATATGCTGCATATCGAGTCTAGGGATGGTAACGTCGACCCCAATAACTCAATAAGTCGTGCCGATGAGTGGTCTACAACAGATCGAGAAACTACTGATAACACTTATCAGTAAATCTTAACAGCCCTGGTTAGGGACTTACTGATATAGCCAATCGAGCACAGCACAGCATCAACTCCCAATAACGGGAGAGACGAAACCCCTCCTATCGCTCATCGCCTTCGTGTGTCTCGGGACTGTACCCAACGGCCACCTGTTTGCACGACTCAGTAAAGCCGTGGCAGGATGGTAATCAAAGTACAGTAGGAGAACACACAAGACTCTATGACGATCTCGGGTCTACAGACTAACCTGCACCAGTGTCACCTGAGAACTGCTATCCGACGATAGATATAATTCCATATAGGAGTTCTCGGTGAGTCCGTCCAGTGTACCCAATCACCACTGAGCACCCGTATACGATCTCGATGTCAAACATCGATGAATGTGGGAACATCCATCGCCCATCATATGGGTCTAGTATCATATACGCTAGTCTACTCTGGTATATCGATGCCCCGTCTCGATATACCTACGACTAGGGACATTTCAGGATATGCTTATAAACTACAGATGTCCCACTAGTTTCATCTCTATCATAATCACAGTAGTCAAGCCTATATCCTAAGGGCTTTATCAACATGTGTGAATGAATAAAACCATGATCAAATTAGCATGTCAGATAAAGAAAAACCAGATAGCATACTATCATGTCGAGCAAGAATGTACACTGAATATATATATACATGTATAAATACATCCACTATCATATAATAGCCTCTAGGGCATACATATATCCAACAACTACAAGGAGCTATAGAAGTGAAGGAACGAACTAAAAAAATTGTAATCTCTAATCACTTAGAAGTAAAGCTGTTTACTTTATGATTCCGCATGATTCTCTAGTTAAAGATCCAAAAAGGGGTTCTTTTAAGGATGGCAAAATTTTAAATTGGCATGGATGATGCCACCCGAAACCTTGCTGTCGTGCTTAGGAACCCTATATATTAGACGATAAAGGCTGAATACATTGCTACCAACGATGCTACCAAAGTGGCTGTCTGGGCATTTCTTGTTCATGAGATGAACATGGTTCCTACTATTGAGCGTCCAATAACTGTTTTTGTAATTACAATAGAGTTGTGGGTTTGGCCTAGGAACACCGGTCCCATCAGCGATCTAGACATATTCTGAGGACAGTATCACCTGATCAGGAAGATGGTTGATCTCCAGGGGATCGAGGTCAGGAGAGTTGACGCGAAGGATAACACGGCGGATCCACTCACAAAGGCCTTTCCCTTGAAAGACTTCTATAGAACGTTGAGTATGAGATACTGCAAAAAATGGCCTTAGTGCAAGTGGGAGATTTTTAATTATTTGTATGCCCTAGAGACCATTACTGTACATGTGATTTATATTGTAGTGGAGGCTTGGACATATATAGGTAGGACTTTCTTGCTCGACATATTAGTATTGTCACGACCCGAAGGCACAGAACGCGACTGGCACATAAATTACGAAACGTCTAGAGGCGTAACGTAATCTAAGTAAGCCAAAGCCCAGAAATCTAAACCATTTTAAAAAGGAGTGAATGAAAACTTATTTAAAAAGTCAACATATAAAATCATATTGAAAGTCGTAGTAAGTATTTTTAAAAACATCAAGTTTTTCCCAAAAATTTCGGCAGAGTTTCATTTGTAAATACTGGCCCCAAACAGGTACAAACATGTATATACATAAATAATGAATAACGGCATCCCAAAGCGGGAGCTAACTCTTCGCCAATTGGTGGAAACAACCTCGCAAGCAGTATAATATACAACGCCGAAGGGCGAGGATCAAAACTCAGAAGAAAACCAAACATCCTCAAGAAAACCAGATGTCACGACCCAAGTTTGGATGTGACCGGCACTTAGATAAGTTTCTTGTTCATGAGATTTTAGTTTGGACTATGAGATTCATATTATAGATTCATGATTTTCACATAATTAACCGTTATATGTTAGTTATATAACGGTTAAACAATATATATATCATCTCTCATACAATATATATATCATATATAGAATATATATCATCTCTCACTCTAGTCAAAATACAGGTCTGATGGAGATTTTCTAGAAACAAAATACAATACCAAAAGGGAAGGTTACTACTTATGTAACCCACCTAGCAAAAGATATGAGAAAGCTGCAAACGTAGATCTGCACCGCAGCTAACCATGCACTCTACCCCTGCAAGGAACTGTGGCACAACGGGGGTGAGTTTCCAACTCAGTGAATATAACTAACATATAACGGTTAATTATGTAAATATGACGATCATACTAACTGAAATGTGAACAAGTATAGTGTATGATTATATGTGAAAATCATGAATCTATAATATGAATCTCATAGTCCAAACTGAAATCTCATCATGTAATCCCAATAAAATTCAATTCCCCGTGTCCATCATCGACACAAAACTTTCATTTTTTGCAGGCATCATTCCTCGAATGATCCTGAAATCAACAATACCGGTCGTTATCATCTAGATATACGCCGTATTTTACCACTCTATCCAGTATGGAGTAACCTCGTTAGGCTCCCCCGCCTCAATGCGGCTATCCTGCCCCTCGGTCTCGACCAGGTCCACCATGTATCCAACTGTATATCTCCCCTACTCAGTATGGATAATATAAAATCTGCGACCGTATATCTCCCCCACTCGGTCCGGAATAAAAACCAAATCATAAAACATCTCATGGTGGACATGACACATCAATCATAAAATCACTGGATTTATGTAATAATATTCAAAACTCAAAACCATAAATCCTTAATAATACATTTACCTCTTATATCAACATGAAATACACAGATATTAACATGATATTAATGATGCAATTTACTACTATTATTGGTATGTAAGATATGATATGAATCATTTTTGACAAGAATTTTACTAAGTGTAAAAAGTGACATGGCAATATCGACGAGGTGTGTGTAACATGTAAGCTGTGCACGTGACATGACTCGTCGATACTTGTGCGGTGTACTAGCAACTAAGCAAAATATATATACGAATTGTGAATGCATATTTTCAATTTAGCATAACAACATAAAGTATTACGTTATATGAACTACGGGCGTATCACGTCATCTTTACACAATTCCCTGGTAGATGTTTAGTCTACTCACCGGAAAACGTCGAATCTATTCAGGAATTGCCAATCCTTTCCCTTTCCTCGCTGCCTCCGTAAATCCCGTATTCGAATCTAATATCACAATTTAATTATATAAGTAAACGGCTACTCCGACATGACGGAAATGAAAAACACCCGTTCCCACGTACTAGTTATATTGTATACAATTATATCGAGTTATTAAACACTTAACCTTACTGAATTTTAACCTTAACCTGCATCGCTACAGAATTTAAAACGCGATGCGTTTTAACCGTGTCGTATTTGGTAATTTAAGATATCCTTTCCGATATACGCTTCCAGATTCTATTTGCTGTGAAACTAATTTAATTAAACAACACCAGAATTGCCAAAATTATACACTGAAACCTACCTAACAAGACAAACCCACCTAGCCTCCTATATAGCCGGCGACACCGGAATTTCCCTATTGGCCGCCGGCCAAAAACCGGTCCCCTGGGCTCGTGGTCCTTTGGTTTTCTCTAGGTGTTTCATACATCATTTTAGTACTATTTTGCTAACTTAATTATCTTCCAAACATTAGCATATTTCAACAGAGCTTATAATTTACTAAGCTACAGAACTAAATCTCCTACTATATTTAAGAAGTTTACCTTCTAAATAGTTGTTGGAATAACCCTCCAAGATGTTATGTCCCTCCTAGCTTGATGGTGATGAAAACCAAGAACATAGCTTCCTTCTTCTTCTTCTTCTTTTTTTTCTTTCTTTTTCTCTTTTAATTTTTCTTTTTCCCTTAAAATTTTGAGTTTTATTCTGAGCTATTGAACTGGATATGTGCTATATATATGAGAGAAGGAAGGGATAAGGTGAAGGAGGAGGTGTCAAAGGTTAAAGGGTGCTCATTTCATGCAAGGAGGAGGTGTGAGATGAGTGTGTGCATGCAAGCATGAGGTGCATTAGCCTTATCTTCATAATTTGCTTTAATTTGAAAATAAATTCTGAACTAAAATGATTTCTACTCCACTTTCACTTATACCCTTAACAATTTCCTATTTGCATAACAACCTAACTGTAAGTGCACGGCAGTGCCCCGGCCGTCAATCCGACGCCGGAATGCGAAAGCGATGCTTTTCTTTAACTTTTCAAACCGGCACCACCGCGTACTAAAACCCGGATCGTTCCATTAAACTAGTCCTAGCTAACTACAAGATGGGAAGAGAGATATACCGAGTGATCCGTGTCCTCCGATCTTCTTGTCGTCGTCCCGATCTCTCGCGGAATGTCCGGTCTCCACCACGTCGCCGGAAGGGCACCACGTCGCCGGCTTCTTTTACGGGCTCCCACCTCTGGACCGAGGCAACTCGGGCACGAAGCTGGCGAGTCGACATGCCCAAGATTTGCTGTAGAATATAGTGTAGTGCTATATGTCTCATTTGGGGTTTGTAGGAGTTGCCATTTGGTGGAGGAATGATATGAGCTTATGGAGATGGAATTGTGGGGATTTTTCCAAGCCAAAGATACAAAAATCCCACACCAAATAAAAATGGGCAGCCCCTCTCTATCTTGGCCGGCCATGCAATTGGGAATGAGAGTGGGGGGTATCAAAAATGAGGGAGACCAATAATAATGCAAGGGAGAGGAAAAATGTTATCATGAAACATGATCACAATCAAAACCCACACTCCCCCAACCAATCAACAACCATGATTGCTTCAAAAAGTCAAGCAATCATGAACTCAAGAAAGTCAAGGTATGGTGCAATTATCATGACATTACATCTTGCAAAACCAACCCTCCAAATTGCCAATTTGCACAAGGGCAAATTAACCCTCCTCCACCAATCTTCGGCCAATGAAAGATACAAAGAATAATGGCCGAAACGGAAAGCTAACTGGCAACTCCAAAAAACTGATCCCGTAATAAATTACAGGAAAACCTCGCTACTGTATATACATACCCGCATTTGTATTCCGACCGAAATACAAATGCAATGAGACAAAATCTACACTGTACAATACTAGGATCCGGCTTAAACCAAAGCCCGCTAGTATTTACCGTCCGATCATGATCCGTGCAATACCGCACATATCTGATCAAACTCTGCCATATCTCCATACGGCTTCTACAGCGTTTCGCCCAAAAACTTGAGCAACTGAATGTGGGGGACTCTAAAGACTCGTCAATACTATGGCTGTGGATTTAACCACTAGCACGTCAGAGCTATTAGCCATACGTGACGGGCTACCAGCTATTGACCAAAAGGAACGTCGATGAGCGAACTCATCCTGACACCCTACTGAGCCTGTCAGTGACAATATCCATACAGTCCGGTCCGTTCGTCTATGAGCATCGCATGGCGGGCCTAGGGGTTGGTAAAAGTCAGATCCCTAAAAGCGGTACAAGTCATGTCGGAGTGTAGCCCAGAACACCCTGAGATACTACTGGAATACCTACCAGTAAATCTCCTGCCTCGGCCGAGGGCTTTGTGTAATGGCTCTCCTAGACACAGCGCGACCTCACCCCCAATACCGGGAGAGACGAACCCGTGAAGATCCGCTCACTGCCTCCATGTGGCTCGCGACTGTACCCAACTAAAACCTGTTTGCACGTCTTCTTTGAGCGTGGTAGGGTAGTAATCAAAGTACAGTGGGAACTCACACGAGACAAATGACGATCTCAGGTCGATGAACTAACCTGTACACATGTCACCAGGGAACTGCTATCTGACGTCTGGTATAATCCCAACTAGCAGGTTCCCGGCGAGTCCTGTCCGGTGTACTCATAACCCAATGAGCACCTGTATACATCTTAGGTGAACCAACTGACACCAGTGGCTTGTGAGACCGGCCACCGCCCCTCGTCGGGGTCTCGACTGTATACACTAGTCTACTCTGGAGTATCGATGCCCTGTCTCGAAACTCCCACGACTAGGGACCTTTTAAGGATGTGCTTATAGACTACGAGCTCCCACGTATATGATCGCCCTCATACTGCTGGCAGTCAAGCATGAATCCTAGGGGCTCTATTAACGTTTAATAGCGACCTGTCTGGTCACCTAAAGCAGTACACGATGATAAAGATAAACCAGATAACATACTATCATCTTGAGTAAAACTGTTCTACCGGGATAGTTCCTCCCTCAATCATTGCAATCACGTGCCTGTGATTCAATAATTGACTCTGAGGGCACTATCTCCAACAATCTCCCACTTGCACTCAAGGCTAATTATTGCGATGTCGCATACTCACAGCCCGTGTGATACCGAACACCCAACTCCTCTACTAGTCAGTCTCACAAAGCCTGTTTGCGAAACTATTGCGTTCGAGGAATAGCCTCAGTGAGTGGATCCGCTTTGATGTTTCTTTCTATGTCTCTCTAAATCTCAAGTTCGCGGAGAAACCTATCTCCCGAAATGAGCAATACATGTCTTAGAATGTGTCTGGATGTCTGATGGGACCTAGCTCATAAATGAACTCCAAATCCAAACTTCTTAGACTGTATCGTCAACTGAACTTAATCAGTATCCTGCGCCATGCCTTCCTCAGTATTTCCTTGGACCACCTGTCCAAAATACAGCCCCTCGTCAGAAGGAAAACTATAACTCTGACAACCTCTCTGTGGTCCAAGTCACCTTGGAAGCCTGGAATGATAACTGTCTCCCGAATGAGGCTGTCGTTATCATATCCCTAGAACATCCACTTATGTTCTAAAACAGCTTCCGACTGTTTCTCCAGGATTGGATAAATGTTAACTTATTGCATCTAGTGCAAAAACAACATCTGGTGTGGTACTTGACATCTCATGATTGACTCAATTGCCTAAGCAAGTTATCTTCCAATCATGCACATCCCTCTCCCCTTTAGTCTATAAGACACCTTTAGAGAAGGTGAATCCATCACCTGCAGGTACACTACCATGCCAGGAGTCGTCCATTCTAAATACTCTTAGAATGCTGTCTAAGTACCCTTAATTGGGAAACCACCCAAATCTAGATCTAAAACCATAGATCTAGTAACCAGTATGTCTGATATAAAGTCCAAGTCCTATGTTGAGAAACCACTGTGTGACGACCAAAGTATAACCGACCGTAGTATAAGAATATCACTTCCTATTCTGTGTATGTCATCCAAATACCAGGACATCACACCCTACTACCTTCTTAACAGATCCATCCCCTATTCTGATGAAGTCAAACCTATGACTGTCACATCAGAAATAGATTATCTATCTCCCCTACATCTGCTTTAGTCTACAAATAGACATAAGCTACCTGTCCCCCAATGCTTCCGCTGCTCCCACTAACTACGACAACCCTCTGGCAAAGTCATATAGACGTACACTTCTAAAGCTAGTTTAGAACGACGCTATACTCATCCTCCTGCCGGGTCTCACGGTCTGGAACAACAGCAATGGCAAGTCTGGGTGAACAAGAACTTCCCTGTCACCGTCCTTGAGGCTACCGGAGTACCTCCCGGGTGCCTGAAGTTACCCACCGTATCTGCGGAGTGGCCAATGGAATGTCAAACCAGATTGAATCTTTAGGTTCCTATCAAAATCTTCAGTAATCGTTTGTGGTTCTGGAATCACTTCCAGTTCTACCATACTCCCACTTCTGTTTTCTGAAAAAATCCATTTTTTATTAAAACTGTGGCGAGTCTAGAACAATATCACTATTGATCTTCCAGATGGTAGAAAGTCAACCCTCGTCATAGCCTGGGTCAACCCACAAACAGCCATTACAGAAACGTGCCTTGAGTTATCCAGAGTCTGGTTTTAAGCATAGGCCGGACAACTCCCCGTAACTTAACATCGTTAAGATATGAACTGTTCTATATCCAATATAGAAACAGAGGCACTGATTTAATTGAACCAGATTCAAATCATGCAGCTGTCTCCAGTGCATGTCAAGTAAATGGAGTGAGGCTGATCAGCATTACTCAACTTAGGAGTACTTCCAATTATGAGTAACCTGAAACAGAAGCAAGTTCTCTTAATCATTACTATCAACTGAATACCATACACAAATATCTACATCTTCTATTACCTTGAAGAATCCCGATACTTGGAACACCTGGATCTCTACTTTATTCATATACCTATAACTTCTCAAAATTCGGACCCCGTGTTTCCACGAAACACCTGTCTAAAAACTAGAGAAGTCATAAGTAAACTGAATATAGTACGAGTTCCATCCCCTCTGTCCTAATGGACACTGGACAATATACAATACTCTGTACAAGTCCCTTGAGTCTAATAACTCACTCCATGTGTGTCGTAGGTTGAAAACTGTACTTATGGTTAAGAAGAATACACCGCTGTTTAATGCTCGTTACCTAACCATCAACTGATATAGGTAAATGTCATCGACATAATTTCAAAAAGGTATATCTCACTTTATAAAAATAGACGTACAGATATATCAATTTGAAAATGGTGCATTATAACGGATATTCAAAACCAAATATTCGCCGTCCGGCAAACAACCCAGGTGACTTCCTCAAATATCACCAATTACAACGAATTCCGATATAATAAGGATGATCACCTAATTCCCAATAACTTACTCCTACTCATCATCTGTAAAACCATACAGATGTGAGAATCATACCTGGTAAATACATACCCTGGAGCAAGTGTCTAATCGGAAAATCAGTTTTCCTTTAGCAGTACACAGTGAAGATGAAACATTGAAATGTTTCGATGGGGTATCCTGGTATTCCTAGTAATGCCTCTTCCATTATCCAGATTCACAACTGTAACCGTGTAATTCTTTGCCATCTCTCCAAATCCCTTCATATGTCTTTAGTCATTACCTTCTGTACACCCCTTTAGGCCAAATGGTTTTCTTCCTTCCCTACCGTTCGGCACCAGCCTATGGTTTGGAAGAAGACTATCCAATAAGAATAATGGGTGTACTGTCCCAATCCTAGGAACACTCGCAATGCGAGAGAAGGTGAAGATAAAAGACACCTGAATAAACCTTATTCCTATTTCTCCCGAACCAGAATCCATCCCCGAACTGGAACAAGTTCCTTTCGAGTTCGTATATAACCATACGATGGAGTATCCAATAAACTGTGGATCTTCGTAGTGATACGGTGTCCTGGAGAAATACAAAGGTGAAGTGGGAGTAGTAATGGAATACTTGGTTTGGTCGTGAATAGCAGTCGCAATTTACTTTGCCCTCCTTCTAATCCCTTTCTTTGTCTTTACATAATACCTTCTGTACACCATCGTTAGGCTAATTGGTTTTCTTCATTCCCTACCGGTCGGCACCTGCCTATGGTTTGGAAGAAGACTATCCAATTTGCGTAATAGGTGTACTATCCCCTAATCTAAGGGGTACTCGCAACCTGAGAGAAGGTAAAAGGAAAAGACAACTGAATAGTCCTATTCGTTTTCTCCAGAACCGGAAACCATCCTCGAATAAATCCTTTCGAGTTCGTATATAACCATACGATGGTTTGGTCCAATGGAAGTGGACGTTCGTAGTAATACGGGGTGTCCTGGAGAAAATGGTAAAAGTAGGAGTGGCAATGAGGTATGCAACTCTGACAATCCAAAAGCCAGTGTTTAAGAAGGTTCGGTTAATTTTGGTCACTGAGTTATAGTCTAGGGTCGGGTCAATGGTCGCTGCCAAGGAGAGAGAGAAAAGAAACACTCAGCGTGCACTCTAACCTAGATCAGAATGGTTACTAATTTATCTAATCTGGAAACCTCCCACTGTAACCTCAAATTCTTCTCCAAACCCAAAAGAAGAATTAGTCGGGATCACCCGAGGAGTAAACCAACTCATCAGTGTGAATCGGGATCCAACTATCATCGCATGATAACGTGACGGAATCCGCTCACGTCATCACACTCCAGAAGGTATGCGCATATCTGGCAAGTATCAGCTTCTTTAGAAACTCCCGATGTGATTTTTGCCCCATGCTCTTATGACCTTGACTAAGGCCAACAAATCATAAGTCACATGTCAAGTTCTACCCGTCATTGTCCAGGTTAATTTGAACACACCCGTATAAGCCCTTGACTAGGGCCAACAAGGCTATACGACTGTCCCAAACCAACACATCTATCTATGCTACATATGAACACCCAATAGCTACCAAACACTGTGCCTTGACTATGGCCAACAAACACAGCTTGAATACTATTGACTATGCATATGAAACGACGGAGGGTTACGAATGGTTTCTGGCGAAAACCTTTAACGTAATGAACTTGATATCGTTGAAGGAACGGATAGCTTTTTAGAAAAATATAGTAACGAAAACATTTGCTAAAGAGGTCACTCCCGGTGAAGGGATCTCGGCTCTTTCCCCGTAGAATGAGGTGCAGGATATTCCAACTAAATACCATGAAGGAAAGCAAAAGTAATCGGCTATAGTGAAGTTATTGCCCTGACGCAAACTTTTGTCCAAAGGGTCACTCCCGGTGAAGGGATCTCGGCCCTTGCCTCGTCGACTGAGGAGCATGATATTCCAACTGAATACCACTGTGCAAAACAAAAGTGAACGTCCTTGCAAATAACAGCTTTTTGAAAAATGTTCCAACAATATCAGATTAGGTTTGATTTTAACTTGCATTGATCCGAATTAACGCAGTCCCATCAATTGATCACACCACAAAGAACGAAAATATACTGATGTACGTATATGCCATCCGCATTCGCCACTGGGTCCCGTCATTACCCGTTAGGTTAGCTAACTAACGACAGAACAATACAGATATCTGGGATCCCCGAGTTTCACAGAGCCGCTGAAACCCGACGTTCCCTTGGTCGTGTGGATAGCCTGTGCAATGAAATCCTAGACCCCTACGGGCGCGGCAAGTTACCCGCCAAAACCTGACGCGAGGCAGCCCCCTTCAGCAACGTGAATGGACCACCCAGCACTTCATGGAATCCGGTAACTTGGGCACCCCTCCTGGGTCAACCTGTACCCCCTACGAGTGCGGCGAATAGCCCGCCAATTCTAGAGTGAAGCCCCCTCCGTCTCAATGCCATGAGATGCAGGCCCGTTGCCCTTTAGAATCCGGCTATCCGTGCACCCCTCCTTGGGGTAATCCTAGTACAGAAAGTAAAATATACATACAACGGGTTCATCGACCGCAACCTGGTCGTGCCCCAAAAGAATAATATACAAACGGGCAGTGACGGCAGTCCACATGTCGGACGCTCGCCCTGCAATATCAAATGTACATAATACAACAAAACTGTACTACCACTGCAACCAGGCTATCCCCCACGACCAATCCGCAACATCACAGCACAATCACAGAACATCAACGTGAATGTCACGTTCGCAAATCCGTCTAACCGGGCTATAGCAGTTAAACAGGATTTACCGATCGAGTGACATTCACGGTCGCAGATATAATGTAAATACTGTGAACTAACATGTTTAAAATATCCGATCGTTCAAAAATTACCAAGTGGGCCCCAAGCACTACTGTGGCACTTAGAGAAATCTGGACCCAAAAAATAACATTCCAAAAACCCCATTTTGAACTCAGAAGCTCTCTGGAAATTTTTGGTGCCATGAACAGTCTAGATTGCGGCGGAAACGCGGCCTAAGCATGGGTTTGGCCGCGGTTCCGCGGTGGAATGGTGAGATCATGCAACCAAAATTTCACAGAATGCTTAGAATTCCCTGCACATCATTCTGCAACATACTGAAAAAAATTTCGAGCTAAAAAAATTTCGACAGAAACTGATGCTATTGAAAACATGGATTTTGGAATTTTTTGTTCGATCGGAAATGTAAACACATTAGACAAAGCTAGACTAGGTTAATGGCGAGGCTTTGATACCACTGTAAGTGCACGGCGGCACCCCGGCCGTCAATCCGACGCCGGAATGCGGAAGCGATGCTTTTCTTTAACTTTTCAAACCGGCACCACCGCGCACTAAAACCCGGATCGTGCCATTAAACTAATCCTAGCTAACTACAAGATGGGAAAAGAGATATACCGAGTGATCTGTGTCCTCCGGTCTTCTCGTCGTCGTCCCGATCTCTCGCGGAATGTCCGGTCTCCACCACGTCGCCGGAAAGGCACCACGTCGCCGGCTTCTTTTACGGGCTCCCACCTCTGGACCGAGGCAACTCGGGCACGAAGCTGGCGAGTCGACGTGCCCAAGATTTGTTGCAGAATATAGTGTAGTGCTATATGTCTCATTTGGGGTTTGTAGCAGTTTCCATTTGGTGGAGGAATGATATGAGCTTATGGAGATGGAATTGTGGGGATTTTTCCAAGCCAAAGATACAAAAATCCCACACCAAATAAAAATGGGCAGCCCCTCTCTATCTTGGCCGGCCATGCAATTGGGAATGAGAGTGTCGGGTATCAAAAATGAGGGAGACCAATAATAATGCAAGGGAGAGGAAAAAAGTTATCATGAAACATGATCACAATGAAAACCCATACTCCAACAACCATGATTGCTTCAAAAAGTCAAGCAATCATGAACTCAAGAAAGTCAAGGTATGGAGCAATTATCATGACATTACATCTTGCATAAACAACCCTCTAAATTGCTAATTTGCACAAGTGCAAATTAGCCCTCCTCCACCAGTCTTCGGCCAATGAAAGATACAAGGAATAATGGCCGAAACGGAAAGCAAACAGGAACCTCCAAAAAACTGATCCCGTAATAAATTACAGGAAAAGCACGCTACTGTATATACATACCCGCATTTGTATTCCGACCGAAATACAAATGCAATGAGACAAAATCTACACTGTACAATACTAGGATCCGGCTTAAACCAAAGCCCGCTAGTATTTACAGTCCGATCATGATCCATGCAATACCGCACATATCTGATCGAACCCTGCCATATCTCCATACGGCCTCTACAGCGTTTCGCCCGAAAACTTGAGCAACTGAATGTGGGGGAATCTAAAGACTCGTTAATACTATGCCTGTGGATTTAACCACTAGCACGTCAGTGGTTTAGCCATACGTGACGGGCTACCAGCTATTAACCAAAAGGGACGTCGATGAGCGAACTCATCCTGACACCCTACTGAGCCTGTCAGTGAAAATATCCGTACAGTCCGGTCCGTTCGTCTATGAGCATCGCATGGCGGGCCTAGGGGGTTGGTAAAAGTCAGACCCCCAAAAGCGGTACAAGTCGTGTCGGAGTGTAGCCTAGAACACCCTGAGATACTACTGGAATACCTACCAGTAAATCTCCTGCCTCGGCCGAGGGCTTTGTGTAATGGCTCTCCTAGACACAGCGCGACCTCACCCCCAATACCGGGAGAGACGAACCCCAGAAGATCCGCTCACTGCCTCCATGTGGCTCGGGACTGTACCCAACTAAAACCTGTTTGCACGTCTCCTTTGAGCGTGGTAGGGTAGTAATCAAAGTACAGTGGGAACTCACACGAGACAAATGATGATCTCAGGTCGATGAACTAACCTGTACACATGTCACCAGGGAACTGCTATCTGACGTCTGGTATAATCCCAACTAGCAGGTTCCCGGCGAGTCCTGTTCGGTGTACTCATAACCCAATGAGCACCTGTATGCATCTTAGGTGAACCAACTGACACCAGTGGCTTGTGAGACCGGCCACCGACCCTCGTCGGGGTCTCGACTGTATACACTAGTCTACTCTGGAGTACCGATGCCCTGTCTCGAAACTCCCATGACTAGGGACCTTTTAAGGATGTGCTTATAGACTACCAGCTCCCACGTATATGATCGCCCTCATACTGCTGGCAGTCAAGCATGAATCCTAGGGGCTCTATCAACGTGTAATAGCGACATGTCTGGTCACCTAAAGCAGTACACGATGATAAAGATAAACCAGATAGCATACTATCACCTTGAGTAAGACTGTTCTACCGGGATAGGTCCTCCCTCAATCATTGCAATCACGTGCCTGTGATCCAATAATTGACTCTGAGGGCACTATCTCCAACAATAACTTTACTTATAAACCCTTCACAGCCTAACTTATTATAAAACACACATTTTATTAAAATGAAGCTAAAATTTCACTAAAACCCTTATAACTTATTTATGTTGCATACTAAAATTTTAATTTAAATTCTTTTACATAAAACTTAAGAAAATTGACTTATTTGTTTTTAACAACTTTGTGATTTATCAAATTATTATTAAATTAATTAAATTTATTTATTTCCAAATTTTCAAATTGCTACAATATTCCCCCCTTAAGAAAATTCGGTCCCCGAATTAAAAATAATTAACTAAACATACCTTTGAAAAGATGTGGAAATTTCTTCCACATCGCATCCTCGGTCTCCCAAGTAATCTCCTCGCGATTATTTCGTTGCCAAAGATCCTTTACAGACGGAAGTACCCTCGATCGTAGTTTCTTTGCCTGCCTGTCAAGAATAGCGACTGGCTGCACTGTGTAGGATAAATCCGGCTCAAGCTGTAAGGTCTGATGTTGGATCGCGTGAGATGGATCGTGAAGATACCTGTGAAGCATCGAAACGTGGAACACCGGATGCACATCTGGAAAACTCGGTGGAAGTGCTAAGCGATAGGCTACAGCACCCACTCTCTCCAGAATCTCGTAAGGCCCAACATATCTGGGCTGAGCTTCCCCTTCTTCCCGAAACGCATCACACCTTTCATTGAAGATACACGAAGGAACACATGATCTCCCACTCCAAACTAGAGTCTACGACGTCGTCGATCTGCATACGATTTCTGTCTGCATTGAGCCGCCTTCATTCTATCCCGTATCAACCGAATCTTCTCTGTAGTCTCATGTACTATCTGCAGTCCCAAAATGCAGCTCTCGCTCAGTTCCGTCCAGCATACAGGTGATCGACATTTCCTCCCATACAAAGCTTCAAAGGGTGCCATCTGGATCGTCTCCTGAAAACTGTTGTTGTATGAGAATTCTATCAAGGGTAGGTGACGTCCCAACTACCACCGAAATCAAGGCTACAAGCCCGAAGCATATCCTCTAGTGTCTGAATGGTCCGCTCCGACTGACCATCTGTCTGTGGGTGGAAAGCTATGCTAAAACTCAGTCGTGTATCAAGAGCGTCTTGAAGTTTCTGCCATAGCCTGCTGGTAAACTGGGTACCTCGATCTGATACTATGCATGTCGGGACTCCATGTAGACGTACCATCTTATCGATATAAATCTGAGCATACTGTGCAAAACCATACGTCGTCTTCACTGGGAGAAAATGAGCTGCCTTTGTCAATCTATCAACAATCACCCAAATAGAATCATACCCTCTGCTAGTCCTGGATAGACCCACCACAAAATCCATGGAAATCTGTTCCCAATTCCACTCTGGAATGGGTAAGGGCTGCAACTCTCCGGCTGGCCTCTGGTGTTCTGCTTTCACTTGCTGACAAGTCAAGCATCTCGAAATATATTCCGTAACATCCTTCTTCATTCCATCCCACCAATAAACATCTTTCAGATCATGATACATCTTGGTGGAACCAGGATGAATACTGTATGCTGATCTATGGGCCTCTTCCAAAATCTCCCGCCTCAATCCGTCAGAATCTGGCACACATAGACGAGTCCTAAAACGTAATACTCCATGATCACCAATCACAAGCTCTGTCTCCCTGCCCTGCCTAACCTGTTCCATAATCTCCATCATACGAGTATCTGTGAGCTACGCCTCTCGAATGCGACCAAATAACTGAGGTCTGGTGCGAACATGTGCTAGTTGGCCTCCTGCCGATGTGAACTCAAACTGTATACGACTATCACATAAGATCTGCCAGTCTATAGAAGACTGTCTATGCAAAATGCGCAAATGAGATAAGCTACCTCCAGGTCTCTGACTCAAGGCATCTGCTACAACATTCGCCTTGCCGGGATGGTACAGGATCTCACAATCGTAATCTTTCACCAGTTCCATCCATCTACGCTGCCTTAGGTTCAGATCTCTCTGCTGAAAAATATACTTTAAGTTTTTATGATCTGTGAAGATTTGATACGACTCTCCATACAAGAAATGTCTCCAAATCTTCAATGCGAATACCACAGCAGCCATTTCTAGATCATGAGTGGAGTAGTTTTGTTCGTGCCTCTTCAACTGTCGAGAAGCATAAGCTACAACCCTGCCGTGTTGCATCAACACACAGCCTACACCCACTCTAGAAGCATCACAATACACAACAAAACCTCCTGACCCGGAAGGTAAAGATAATACAGGTGCAGTCGTCAATCGTGTCTTCAACTGCTGGAAACTCTACTCACACACATCTGTCCACTGAAATGGAACCTCCTTCCTAGTCAATCCGATCAAGGGTGCAGCTATCCGTGAAAAATCATGCACGAAGCGTCGGTAATAACCTGCCAGACCTAAGAAACTCCAAACCTCCGTAACTGACACAGGTCTAGGCCTGTGTTGTACCGCTTCAATCTTCTTTAGGTCCACACATATACCCTTTCTCGTAACCACGTGACCCAAGAACTCTACACTATCGAGCCAAAAAGCACACTTAGAGAATTTTTAAAACAACTGATGCTCTTTCAAGGTCTGCAACGTAATACGCAAATGCTGCTCGTGCTCCGTCTGACTCCGAGAATAAACAAGAATGTCATCTATGAACACTATAATAAACCGATCAATGAAGGGTCTAAAGATACGGTTCATCATATCCATAAAAGCTTCTGGAGCGTTGGTGAGTCCGAACGACATCACCAGAAATTCATAGTGCCCATATCTCGTACGAAATGCTATTTTCGGAATATCGTCCTTCCGAACCCTCAACTGATGATACCCTGACCGTAAATCGATCTTTGAGAAGTAACCAGCTCCTTGCAACTGATCGAATAAGTCATCTATACGTGGTAGTGGATACCTGTTTCGTACAGTGATGCAATTCAGCTGTCGGTAGTCGATGCACAGTCTCATACTACCGTCCTTCTTTTTTACAAATAAGACCGGAACTCCCCACGGTGATACACTGGGACGAAAAAGCCCTCTATCTAACAACTCTTGCAACTGGCTTTTGAGTTCCTTCAATTCAGTCGGTGCTATTCGATAGGGTGGTATAGAAATAGGCCCCACACCCGGAATTAAGTCGATGCAAAAATTCAATGTCACGATCGGGTGGCAATCCAGGTAACTCAGCAGGAAACACCTTAGGAAATTTTCGTGCGATCAGAACCTGGTCCAATGAAATCTCAGCGACCCCTAAGTCCTGAACGAATGCCAAGAACCCATGACAACCCTTCTTCAAGAGTCGCCCCGCACAAAGAGCAGAAATCATGTTGGCAGGAGTTAATTTACAATCCCCCTGCACAACAAACACCGGTTCACCTGGAAAACAAAATCTAACCGCCTTTCCCCGACAATCTACATAGGCATGACAGGCGGCCAACCAATCCATACCAAGGAGTATATCAAAATCTAACATATCCAGGAGAATCAGATCAACTAGCAATTCTCTATCACCAATACGCACAGAGCACGATCTGAATACGTGCCAAGCTATAAAAGAATCTCCCACCGGGGTAATCACTACTAATGGTAACTCTAACAATGACGACTCTTTCCCCAAAGAAAGTGCAAATCGTGAAGATACATAAGAATGTGTAGAACCAGGATCAAATAAAACATGTGCCTCTAACGAGCATACTGTAAGAGTACCTGTCACGACTGCATTTTATGCCTGGGCATCCTGTGGAGTCAGCGCAAATACTCGTGCCTGGCCCCTGCCCGCATCCTGTCGTCCTCTACCTCTATCTCCTCGACCTCTTTGAGAACGTCCCGCAAAGCTTCGACGTCATGGTGCAACTGCCTGGTGTGTAGCGCCAACTGGGGGAGGAAGTAAAGCCATCGGCGTAGAAGGTGGAAGGGGTAAAGCAGCCTGTGGAACAACGGTCCCTCCCTAGGATCTACAATCCCGTGCAAAGTGTCTGGGAAGTCCACAACTAAAACATGTAGATGGAGGCCTTTGATCATCGGGATAAGAATTGAACATCTGGCCCTGGGTCCAAGCTCGTCCGACACTGCGACCTGGAGTATATCTTCCTCTACCTCCACCAAACTTTCTAGCCAGTGGCCCGGTCGGCCTACTCCTCTTTGGCTCCGGAACAACTACTGCCTCTTTCAACCGCTCCACTACTCGTATTGCTGCATCCATGGCCTGCGCATACGTATCAAAATGCTGGGAACCGATCGCCAGATATAACTGTGTATCCAGACTCCTTAGGAACCTCTTCACCCGAAGCTCCTCCGTAGGTACTAAGTATGGGGCGTAACGCGACAGCTGGGTGAATCGTAAATCATAATCTGCTACCGACATACTTGCCGATTTCCGCAACACTTCAAAACTGCTAGCTCTAGCGTCCCTCACACTCTGGGAAAGAAATCTGGCAAGGAAAACCGTGGAAAACTCGGTCCACGAAATCGAAAGAAGACTCGTAGCTCGCCCTCTCTCCATCGACTCACACCACTCCTGTGCAAGTTCCTCCAAATGAAAGCTAGTCAGCTCAACTGACCTCGCATCAGAACATCGCAATGATCTGCCAATCCTCGCCATCCTATCTAGAAAGGACTGAGGATCTTCCACTACGTCGGTCCCTGTAAACACTGGAGGTCTTAACCTCATAAACTCTGCAAGTGATACTTCCATCACCCTCGTATCTACCAGTGCCACCGTCTGCGTAGGTTGTACCTCGGACTCTGCTACGGTCGGTGCCGGATCCTATCTCAGTACTCGAGTGGCCTCAGCTAGCTGTCCTACCACTCGCTGTAATCCCAACATACCCTCCTCAATCCTAGTCATGCGATCTGGAGGAGGAGGATCAACATGCTCATGCACCGCCGGAACGTCCGGTGTACCAGTCGTCGTCACAGGCGGACTCGCCCTAGCTGCATCTCTGGCTGCGGCTCGCCTAGCCCGCGTAGCCATAGCAACTGGAACAAGAAACTGTAAGTCCACGTTGCGACCCCCGGTTCTTACGGGGAGGCGGAAACGGTATAAAATCAAAATTTTAACGCAAGAGGCAACATGGACTAAGCTAGGTCGGGATCTTTACCTAAACTAAAACTAGCATACTAAGCTAAAGATATTTAGCTACTCGGATAGAGATGGTTATACCTAGCTTGTCTTGAACTCCTTCTCTTCAAGCTCCGGTGGTGATCCGATGGCTCCTTCTCGTCGTCTCCGTACGCCGAAGATAGATCCACTTGAAAGCTCCAACCTTTCGCTCCTTCTTCGGTCTTTGAAGAAACTAGTTCACTTGGTTTGCTAAACCTACTGAACTAGAATGAGTAGAGAGGAAATGGAATGGGATTTTATCTATGGTTCTTGATTCTCAACTCATGAGACAAGAGAACCATAGATCAAGAGAGGGAGCAAGAGGTTGAGGGTGAGAGCAAGAGGAGAGCTCAAGAACAAGAGAGAGAATGAGCAAGAAAGAATGAGCAAGTATTTTGTCTCTCACCCTCTCATAATCCAAAGTGATCATAACTCATCATATCAAAAAAAGTCTTATGTGATGGTTTGAAGCAACCATAACCTTATCATGTCATGCACTCATTTTACTCAAATGAACAAGCAAGTAAAAGTCTTTGGCATGAAATGATAACCATGGTTATCATGATGGTCAACTAGTCAAGCCTAGTCAACCGGTCAACAAGTCAACAAAAGTCAACAAGTCAACAAAGTCAACAAGTCAACAAAAGTCAACAAGTCAACAACCATATCACCATAATACTTAATTAATATAATAGTTAATCACATATCATATTCTCATTAGGGTTGAGCATAAAGTCAA
This sequence comes from Agapanthus africanus, assembly GCA_030015575.1. Taxonomy (NCBI): domain Eukaryota; kingdom Viridiplantae; phylum Streptophyta; class Magnoliopsida; order Asparagales; family Amaryllidaceae; genus Agapanthus; species Agapanthus africanus. Next base: position 142,971,494 of record JASDDO010000029.1, on the reverse strand, counting down.
ATAGTCAACGGTCAACTGTCAACAACCCTAATGAGAATCCGCAGCCTCTGCCTCCCTGTCAACTGTGCATACACACCCGCATCCGCGTTCCGAGGAACACGAATGCAAACTGGATAAATCCAATCCCATAAGGTACACTAGGATCTGGCTTAAACCAAAGCCCGCTAGTGTAAACTGTCCGGACACTGTACGTGCACAAGTGCACGGATGTGACCGAACCCTGTCGCATAACCACGCGACCTGTCGCAATACCATGCGACCTCTACTCTTTTGCCTAAAGGCGAAAAGCTTTCTGTGTGGGACTCTAAAGACTCGACACTACGCTGGCAGTGGGTTTAACCACAGACCGCAAGCGGCACTAGCTGTGCGTAACGGTCCCCAGGTAGTGCCGACAAGAAGACCGACGAGGCGAAACCCATCTGAACTCCTACTGAGCCTGAGTGTGACATTCTCCGTACAGTCCGGTCTGTTCGTCTGATACATCGCATGGCGGGCCTAGGGGGCGGTAAACGTCAGTCCCCCAATAGCGGTACAAGTCGTGCCGGAGTGAAGCCCAATACACCCTGAGATAACACTGGAAACCTACCAGTATATCTCGTTTGCCCTGGCCAGGGACTACTCGTGTAATGGCTCTCCTAGACACAGCGCGATGTCAACCCCCAATACCGGGAGAGACGAATCCTGTCTAACCGTCACTGCCTCCAAGTGCTTCGGGACTGCACCCAACCACCACCTGTTTGTACGACTCCTTTGAGCCGTGGTAGGGTAGTGATCAAAGTACAGTGGGAACACACCCGAGGCGAAGTGACAGTGTCAAGTCAGCGGACTAAGCTGTACTCATGTCACCTGGGAACTGATAACTGACGATAGGTATAATACCAACTAGTCAGTTCCCGACGAGTCCTGTCCAGTGTACCCGTAACCTAACGAGCACCCGCATACTATCTCAAGTACGACGTACTGACGGCTGTGGGACAGACCGTCTCCCACACTGGGATGAGAAGCGCATGCGCTGGTCTACTCCGGAGTATCGATGCCCTGTCTCGATAGTCCTGCGACCAGGGACCTGCATAAGGATGTGCTTATAGATTAACCAGCCCCACTAGTGTGACGGCCATCACATCGCTGGTAATCAAGCAAAGATCCTAAGAGCTCTACTAATGTGTATAGGCGATATACTAAAATAAACACATGTACACATTGAAGTAGAAACAAACCAAGTAGCATACTACTATTTTGAGCAAGATTGTATATACAAGGTGAATATCCCAAGCATCCATTAAGTAATATACAAACCAGTATGATACAGTAATGGCCTCTAGGGCATATACACTAACAATCTCCCACTTGCACTAAGGCCATGTACTGGCGTATCGAAGACCTATCATCTCGATCAGCCGCTCGAACTGAGTCTGGGGCAGGGCTTTGGTGAATGGATCAGCAGTGTTATCTTCTGAAGCGACTCTCCGAACCTCGATCTCCTGGCGATCTACGATCTCCCTGATCAGGTGATACCGCCTTAAGATGTGCCTGGATCTCTGATGGGACCTGGGTTCCTTCGCTAAAGCTATAGCCCCGTTGTTGTCGCAATACAGAGGTATTGGATCAACAATGGACGGAACCACCTGAAGTTCTTTCAAGAACTTCCTCATCCAGACAGCTTCTTTTGCGGCATCAGATGCAGCGATGTATTCCGCTTCCATCGCCGAGTCTGCAACGGTTTCCTGTTTGGAACTCTTCCAACACACCGCCCCTCCATTGAGGGTAAAGACAAAACCCGACATGGACTTGGAATCATCCTTGTCACTCTGGAAGCTGGAGTCAGCAAAGGCCTCGATCTGGAGGTCTTTTCCGTCATACACCAAGAACATCTCCTTAGTCCTTCTCAGGTACTTGAGAATGTTCTTTACCGCTATCCAGTGTTTCTCCCCAGGGTTAGACTGATACCGGCTTACTACACTCAGTGCATAAGCTACATCCGGTCTGGTACACAACATCGCATACATTATAGAGCCTACCGCAGAAGCGTAGGGTATAATAGACATGCGATCCCTCTCCAAATCAGTCTTGGGAGACATCTCTTTAGAGAGGGTGATCCCGTGACAAGCCGGTAGGTTACCGCGCTTGGAATCTTCCATACTGAACCTCTTCAGTATGGTGTCGATGTACCTGGACTGTGAAAGTCCTAGTATCCTCTTGGATCTGTCACGGTAGATCCGGATACCCAGAATGTATGAGGCATCACCCAGGTCTTTCATGGAGAACCTGTGTGACAAGAACCCCTTGACAGATTGTAGCATAGGAATGTCATTTCCTATTAAGAGAATGTCATCCACGTATAAAACGAGGAATACTACAGTTCTCGCTACAAATCTACTATAGATACATGGTTCATCTGGATTTTTGATAAAGCCAAATTCCTTGACCGTCTCATCAAAGCAGATGTTCCAACTCCGCGACGCCTGCTTTAGTCCATAGATGGACTTAAGCAACTTGCACACCTTTCCGCTGCTCCCACTCTGAATGAAACCTTCTGGTTGGTCCATATAGACACACTCCTCTAAATTTCCATTTAGAAAAGCTGTCTTTACGTCCATTTGCCAGATCTCATAATCGTGGAAGGCAGCAATGGCAAGAAGGATCCGAATGGATTTCAGCATGGCTACTGGAGAAAAGGTTTCGTCGTAGTCCAAGCCAGGTCTTTGACGAAAACCCTTTGCTACCAGCCTAGCTTTATAGGTCTCAACCTGTCCATCTACACCAATCTTCCTTTTGAAGATCCACTTGCATCCTACGGGTTTTACCCCGTCTGGAGCAATGTCCAACGTCCATACCTTGTTGGTGTACATGGACTCCATTTCGGTCCGCATTGCATCCAGCCATTTCACTGAGTCAACGCTCTGAACGGCCTGCTGGAAGCTAGTAGGCTCATCATAATCTATGATGCAATCCTCTCTATCCCCGTCTATGAGAAAACCGTAGTATCTCTCGGGCGGATGAGTCTGCCTACTACTCCTGCGGAGCGGCGTAGGAATGTCCTGTTCTGTTGAACCCTCTGGTTCCACTAAGCTTTCAGCAACAGTCTGTGGTTCTGGAACTTCTTCCAGTTCTATTGTGCTCCCACTTATCTGGTTTTCCAAAAACTCAGTTTCCAAGAAGTAGGCATGCCGAGAAACAAGGACTTTTTGTTCCTCTTCACAGTAGAAGAAATATCCTTTGGAATTCTTTGGATATCCCACAAACTTGCACTGTACTGAGCGTGCCTCGAGCTTGTCCGCATGCTGCTTTTTGACAAAAGCTGGACATCCCCATGTCTTAATATACTTAAGATAGGGTCTCTTCCCACACCACATCTCATATGGTGTAGTAGGCACGGTCTTAGTAGGAACTCGGTTCAAAAGGTATGCGGCTGATTCTAGCGCATATCCCCAGAATGATCGCGGTAACTCAGCGTTACTCATCATGGACCGCACCATATCCAATAGCGTGCGGTTCCGTCTCTCCGATACACCGTTATGTTGCGGGGTGTATGGAGGAGTAAGCTGAGAGAGAATTCCGTTCTCTTTTAAATAATCCAGGAACTCGGCACTTAAGTATTCTCCACCTCGATCCGATCTTAGAATCTTAATACTTTTGCCGGTCTGTTTCTCTACTTCATTCTTATACTCCTGGAATTTTCCAAAGGCCTCGGACTTATGTTTCATCAAGAAGACATAACCGTACCTTGAGAAGTCATCCGTAAAAGTAATGAAGTAAGAATGTCCGCTTCGGGCATGTGTAGACATTGGACCGCACACGTCACTGTGTACGAGTCCCAAGAGCTCGCTCGCTCTTACTCCTTGTCCAGTAAACGGAGTCTTTGTCATCTTTCCTTTGAGACAAGATTGACAAGTGGCATACGATTGATATTCGAACGCATTCAAATATCCTTCTGTATGTAACTTAGTCAACCTTCTCTCATTGATGTGACCCAATCTACAATGCCATAAGAAAGTCTGATTCATTTCCGGAGACTTTCTTTTGTGTGTATTCTGGACGTTGAAAATCTGTGGTTGGTTTAACACGTATATACCATTACTCAATGTACCTGACCCAATCAAAACTTGATTAAGGTGAATGTTTACAACATTACTTACAAACGCAAATTCATAACCTTCTTTAGAAACTAAAGATACAGAAATGATATTACAAGTTGCGTTGGGTACAAAAAAGCAATTACGCAAAACCAAAACATGTCCATCTGACATTCCCAGGTGATAGTCCCCCACGGCTTTAGCATCCATGCTAGCTCCGTTCGCAACTTTGAGGGTCATGTCACCTGCCTTCAAAACACTACGGTTTCTCAACGCCTGCAAAGAATTACAGATATGAGATCCTGATCCGGTATCCAATACCCAGGAAGTAGAGTTTATTGAAAGACAGTTTTCAATAACATACACACCTGAAGCTGAAGCTGCAACCTGCTTCAATTCCTGTGTTCTGGCCTTCCAGGCCCTGCAATCATTCTTCCAGTGTCCTTTCTTATGACAATAGAAGCATTCTTCCTTATCCACAAGCTTCCCCGCTATCTTTGTTGCTTTTCCTTTTCCCTTCGTATCCACTTTACTAACACCGCCCCTTGGTTTGGCGGGGGCCTTCTTCTTCTTTCCCTTGGCTTTCGCCTTGGACCTAGAAGAAGATGATCCTCCTACAAACAAAGTGGATGTATCCCTACCTTTCTGTAGGGTGCCCTCTGCGCTCCTCAGCATGTTGAGGAGCTCTGATAGTTCAACCTCTTTTTCTTGTAGGTTGAAGTTCAGTATAAACTGGGCGTAAGTGGAAGGAAGGGACTGGAGAACTATATCCGTATATAGCTCACTCTCCAATGTGATCCCTAGGTCAGCGAGCTCCTCAATGAAGCCGATCATCTTTAGCACGTGCTCGGCTACTGATGATCCGACGGCCATTCTTGTCGAAAATAACTTTTTCGACGCTTCGTATCTTGCGATACGTGATTGCTCTCCATACAGTTCTTTTGTATGGAGCAATATGGACTCCATGTCCATATTCTCATGCCTCCTCTGATGTTCGTTGTCCATCGAGGCAAGCAGGAGGCATTTGGCCTTCGCGCTATCAATCTCCCAAGTCTTACGGATTTCCTTATCCGCGACGCTGGAAGTTGGACCAGGGACAGGGGGAGCTTTGGTGGTAAGAAAATACCCCAGCTTGTCATAAGTGATTGCTATCTTGACATTCCTGAGCCAATCTTTGTAGTTTGGCCCTGTCAGTTTGTTTTTATCTAGGAGTAACTTAAGTCCAGTCATGTTGATTGGTCGCTGCAATTAGGAGAGAGAAGAAGAAACACTCAGCATGATGCTCTTGCAAGTTTAGAGTGGTTTTTAGTTTGTCTAAACAGGATGGCTCCCACTGTTTCTCGAATCCCTCCTCAAACCATAAAGGAAGAATTAGTCAGGATCAATCCCACCGTACAATACTTGCTTAACCGTTCAGCCAGGCCGGTGTCGGTACTTCGAGGGAGGTTTTCCAACGCTTTCGCGAAGTTCCTTAATTAAAGAACCTCTTTTCCCTGGGGGCGTAGCCCCGCTAACACCTTTCTAGGCACCTACAAGGTTTATAGCATTGATCGTTAAGTGAGAAATTTCCCGAGGAGTAGCATATACTCACAGTAGGATCGGGATCCAAATATCATCGCGTGACGAAACTGAAGGAATCCTACCAGAATCATCACACTCCAAATGGTATGCAAATCTAGCAAGTTTCAGTACTTATGAAACTCCCGATGTGGATTTTTGCCCCATGCTCTTATGACCTTGACTTTGGCCAACAAATCATAAGTCACATGTCAAGTTCGGCCCGTCGTTCTCCAGGTTAATTTGAATCCACCCGCACCTACCCTTGACTTTGGCCAATAAGGCAGTACGACTGTTCCAAACCAACGCATCTATCTATGCTGCACATGAATACCCAATAGCTACCAATCACTGTGCCTTGACTTTGGCCAACAAACACAGCTTGAATACTATTGACTATTCATGTGAAACGACGGAGGGCTACGGATGGTTTTGGCAAAACCGTGAACGTAGTGAACTTGATTTGGTCGATGGAACGAGATAGCTTTTAAAAGGAGTGGCTCAAGCTCCGCATTTAAAAGTTGGTTTTGAAAAGAACCGAGTGGTTTTTCGAAAGTGTTCCAACGACTTTAACTTGGTTTATTATCTTGCATTAGTTCTTTTAATGCGTGATATTCTTGCATTAGTTCTTTTAATGCGTCCCATCATATAATCCTACCATTGCAAAAAACAACCAAAATATGACGTACGCTTATGCCATTCGCATTCGCCACGGGGCCCCGTCATTACCCGTTAGGTTACTTAACTAACGACAGAGCGGGGGCTGGGCTAGCGCGTCTGTAAAACATAAGCAACGCCTAAATAATATCATATATAGATATACTGCAATGATAAACATTTCAGATCACAGATAAATACATTGGATATACTAGGAATCTGTAATTTGTACGAGCCTGTAACAAAAACAGATTACACGGTCGCGGTGAATAGCCAAAACCCCACCCAAGACCCCTACGGGTGCGGCAAACTACCCGCCAAGTACCCGAAGCGTAGCAACCTCCCTCATCTCCATGAGTAGGCCACTCGACACTTCGGCATACCCGGTAGTTTGTGCACCCCTCCATGGGTCTATCCTAGGAGCAAAAACAGTAAAAAGAAATTATACAATGACGGCTACAACCCCGACCCGGTTGTGCGGCCATACAAATAATTATTACATCAATTTACAAATTTACATGAATTGCAAGAAAAGAAAACTCTCGTCTCACAACCCCCGGCTATTCACCCGCGACAATCCAACATATTTATATACACATTCCAGCACATTACAGATCATGTATAACCCCGACCAATCGACTTATAGCGATTAGCCGACGTTCAATACATGCAAACATCACAGATATAACCATCATAGTCAAAGTGCAGTGAAGTTCGGAAAAAATACGGAATTATAGGACCCCAAAAGGAAATTTCTTTTCTGGAAAATCTGGGCACATATAATATATTCCAAAAATCCCAAAACCAACACAGACACACACTGCACGAAAAACGATGCACAGAGGACTACAACGCGCGGCGCTTCCGCGGCGGATACCAGGCTCACGCGGCGGATGGGCGGCGGTTTAGAGGAATTACTGCATCGTTTTTCTTGGGTGTTCTCACAAAACCCTGAGCCGAATTTAGGAGTATAAAGTTTTTCATTTTGACCAGAAAAAATTTCAACAGAAACTCAGATTTTGTAAAAGTTTGGTTTTTGGATTTTTCCGGTTCCGAACTTCATTACACTTCACTACCAAGCTAGTTTAAGTTTAGTTAGGCTCTGATACCACTGTAAGTCCACGTTGCGACCCCCGGTTCTTACGGGGAGGCGGAAACGGTATAAAATCAAAATTTTAACGCAAGAGGCAACATGGACTAAGCTAGGTCGGGATCTTTACCTAAACTAAAACTAGCATACTAAGCTAAAGATATTTAGCTACTCGGATAGAGATGGTTATACCTAGCTTGTCTTGAACTCCTTCTCTTCAAGCTCCGGTGGTGATCCGATGGCTCCTTCTCGTCGTCTCCGTACGCCGAAGATAGATCCACTTGAAAGCTCCAACCTTTAGCTCCTTCTTCGGTCTTTGAAGAAACTAGTTCACTTGGTTTGCTAAACCTAGTGAACTAGAATGAGTAGAGAGGAAATGGAATGGGATTTTATCTATGGTTCTTGATTCTCAACTCATGAGACAAGAGAACCATAGATCAAGAGAGGGAGCAAGAGGTTGAGGGTGAGAGCAAGAGGAGAGCTCAAGAACAAGAGAGAGAATGAGCAAGAAAGAATGAGCAAGTATTTTGTCTCTCACCCTCTCATAATCCAAAGTGATCATAACTCATCATATCAAAAAAAGTCTTATGTGATGGTTTGAAGCAACCATAACCTTATCATGTCATGCACTCATTTTACTCAAATGAACAAGCAAGTAAAAGTCTTTGGCATGAAATGATAACCATGGTTATCATGATGGTCAACTAGTCAAGCCTAGTCAACCGGTCAACAAGTCAACAAAAGTCAACAAGTCAACAAAGTCAACAAGTCAACAAAAGTCAACAAGTCAACAACCATATCACCATAATACTTAATTAATATAATAGTTAATCACATATCATATTCTCATTAGGGTTGAGCATAAAGTCAAATAGTCAACGGTCAACTGTCAACAACCCTAATGAGAATCCGCAGCCTCTGCCTCCCTGTCAACTGTGCATACACACCCGCATCCGCGTTCTGAGGAACACGAATGCAAACTGGATAAATCCAATCCCATAAGGTACACTAGGATCTGGCTTAAACCAAAGCCCGCTAGTGTAAACTGTCCGGACACTGTACGTGCACAAGTGCACGGATGTGACCGAACCCTGTCGCATAACCACGCGACCTGTCGCAATACCATGCGACCTCTACTCTTTTGCCTAAAGGCGAAAAGCTTTCTGTGTGGGACTCTAAAGACTCGACACTACGCTGGCAGTGGGTTTAACCACAGACCGCAAGCGGCACTAGCTGTGCGTAACGGTCCCCAGGTAGTGCCGACAAGAAGACCGACGAGGCGAAACCCATCTGAACTCCTACTGAGCCTGAGTGTGACATTCTCCGTACAGTCCGGTCTGTTCGTCTGATACATCGCATGGCGGGCCTAGGGGGCGGTAAACGTCAGTCCCCCAATAGCGGTACAAGTCGTGCCGGAGTGAAGCCCAATACACCCTGAGATAACACTGGAAACCTACCAGTATATCTCGTTTGCCCTGGCCAGGGACTACTCGTGTAATGGCTCTCCTAGACACAGCGCGATGTCAACCCCCAATACCGGGAGAGACGAATCCTGTCTAACCGTCACTGCCTCCAAGTGCTTCGGGACTGCACCCAACCACCACCTGTTTGTACGACTCCTTGAGCCGTGGTAGGGTAGTGATCAAAGTACAGTGGGAACACACCCGAGGCGAAGTGACAGTGTCAAGTCAGCGGACTAAGCTGTACTCATGTCACCTGGGAACTGATAACTGACGATAGGTATAATACCAACTAGTCAGTTCCCGACGAGTCCTGTCCAGTGTACCCGTAACCTAACGAGCACCCGCATACTATCTCAAGTACGACGTACTGACGGCTGTGGGACAGACCGTCTCCCACACTGGGATGAGAAGCGCATGCGCTGGTCTACTCCGGAGTATCGATGCCCTGTCTCGATAGTCCTGCGACCAGAGACCTGCATAAGGATGTGCTTATAGATTACCCAGCCCCACTAGTGTGACGGCCATCACATCGCTGGTAATCAAGCAAAGATCCTAAGGGCTCTACTAATGTGTATAGGCGATATACTAAAATAAACACATGTACACATTGAAGTAGAAACAAACCAAGTAGCATACTACTATTTTGAGCAAGATTGTATATACAAGGTGAATATCCCAAGCATCCATTAAGTAATATACAAACCAGTATGATACAGTAATGGCCTCTAGGGCATATACACTAACAGAAACGAGAGTTGATAAAGCGGATGAATAGGAACAATCAATAACGGAGAATCAACGAAAGGATAGATCAAGATATACATCCTAAGGTTAGTTAGGCTGAATACGATAATGTAAATATGCCGCGGAACATACGTACGGTACTGCATTCATCCTAATTCACCTACTCCATCAAACCAAAGGTCATTCTAACTCACGAACTCATGTCAACCTATTGAAATCCCTTACTCAATTCCGTAAGGTTACTCCTAAGCTTTGATACCAACTTTGCCACGACCCAAGTTTGGATGTGACCGGCACTTAGATTATATCATATCTAAAGATATGCACACAGTCCAAGTAAGCCGAAAACCAAGATCAAAATACCTTATTGCGGAATTCTTTATATAAAAATTTAGTTTTTAAGTAAAATCACAGTTTATGGAGTTAAATTATTAAACAAGTATAAAGTTTTAAATTTTGTTGCATCCCTAGTTGGGATCAACAATCTCAACAGCGTAAAATAAAATCTCAGTATATAGAGCATCAGTATGAATCTCAGACATAAATAAATGAAATAAAAAATTATAAAACTAAATGATTTCAACTGTCAAACAATATATATATCATCTCTCACTCTAGTTAAAATACAGGTCTGATGGAGATTTTCTACATACAAAATACAATACAAAAAGGGAAGGTTACTACATATGTAACCCATCCAGCAAAAGATATGAGAAAACTGCAAACGTAGATCTGCACCGCAGCTAACCGTTCACTCTACCCCTGTAAGGAACTGTGGCACAGCGGGGGTGAGTTGCCAACTCAGTGAATATAACTAACATATAACGGTTAATTATGTAAATATGACGATCATACTAACTGAAATGTGAACAAATATAGTGTATGATTATATGTGAAAATCATGAATCTATAATCCGAATCTCATAGTCCAAACTGAAATCTCATCATGTAATCCCAATAAAATTCAATTCCCCGTGTCCATCATCGACACAAAACTTCCATTTTTCACAGGCATCATTCCTCGAATGATCCTGAAATCAACAATACCGGTCGTTATCATCTAGATATACGCCGTATTTTACCACTCTATCCGGTATCGAGTAACCTCGCTAGGCTCCCCCGCCTCAATGCGGCTATCCTGCCCCTCGGTCTCGACCGGGTCCACCATGTATCCAACTGTATATCTCCCCCACTCAGTATGGATAACGTAAAATCCGTGACTGTATATCTCCCCCACTTGGTCCGGAATAAAACCAAATCATAAAACATCTCATGGAGGACATGACACATCAATCATAAAATCACTGGATTTATGTATTAATATTCAAAACTCAAAACCATAAATCCTCAATAATACATTTACCTCTTATATCAACATGAAATACATAGATATTAACATGATATTAATGATGCAATTTACTATTATTATTGGTATGTAAGATATGATATGAATCATTTTTGACAAGAATTTTACTAAGTGTAAAAAGTGACATGGCAATATCGACGAGGTGTGTGTAACATGTAAGTTGTGCACGTGACATGACTCGTCGATACTTGTGCGGTGTACTAGCAACTAAGCAAAATATATATACGAATTGTGAATGCATATTTTCAATTTAGCATAACAACATAAAGTATTACGTTATATAAACTACGGGCGTATCATACCATCTTTACACAATTCCCCGGTAGATATTTAGTCTACTCACCGGAAAACGTTGAATCTATTCAGGAATTGCCAATCCTTTCCCTTTCCTCGCTGCCTCCGTAAATCCCGTATTCGAATCTAATATCACAATTTAATTATATAAGTAAACGGCTACTCCGACATGACGGAAATGAAAAACACCCGTTCCTACGTACTAGTAATATTGTATACAATTATATCGAGTTATTAAATACATAACCTTACTGGATTTTAATCTTAACCTGCCTCGCTACAGAATTTAAATCGCAACGCGTTTTAACCGTGTCGTATTTGGTAATTTATGATATCCTTTCCGATATACGCTTCCAGATTCTATCTGCATTGAAACTAATTTAATTAAACAACACCAGAATGGCCAAAATTATACACTGAAACCTACCCAATAAGACAAACCCACCTAGCCTCCTATGTAGCCGGCGACGCCGGAATTTCCCTATTGGCCGCCGGCCAAAAACCGTTCCCGTGGTCTCGTGGTCCTATGGTTTTCTCTAGGTGTTTCATACATCATTTTAGTACTGTTTTGCTAAGTTAATTATCTTCCAAACATTAGCAGATTTCAACAGAGCTTATAATTTACTAAAATAAGATATTATGGAACTTTGTTCAATTCAAATTAACTAAGCTACAGAACTAAATCTCATACTGTGTTTAAGAAGTTTACCCTCCAAATAGTTGTTGGAATAACCCTCCAAGATGCTAAGTCCCTCCTAGCTTGATGGTGATGAAAATCAAGAACATAGCTTCCTTCTTCTTCTTCTTCTTCTTCTTCTTTTTTCCTTTCTTTTTCTCTTTTAATTTTTCTTTTTCCCTTAAAATTTTGAGTTTTAATCTGAGCTATTGAACTGGATATGTGCTATATATATGAGAGAAGGAAGGGATAAGGTGAAGGAGGAGGTGTTAAGGGTTAAATGGTGCTCATTTCATGCAAGGAGGAGGTGTGAGATGAGTGTGTGCATGCAAGCATGAGGTGTATTAGCCTTATCTTCATAATTTGCTTTAATTTGAAAATAAATTCTGAACTAAAACGATTTCTTCTCCACTTTCACTTATACCCTTAAAAATTTCCTATTTGCATAACAACCTAAACTTTACGTATAAACCCTTCACAACCTCGCTTATTATAAAACACACATTTTATTAAAATGAAGCTAAAATTGTCACTAAAACCCTTATAACTTATTTATGTTGCATACTAAAATTTTAATTTAAATTGTTTTACAAAGAACTTAAGAAAATTGACTTATTTGTTTTTAACAACTTTGTGATTTATTAAATTATTATTAAATTAATTAAATTTATTTATTTCCAAATTTTCAAATTGCTACACCAGAGAAGAACCATAATATATAAGCGCGCGACTCTAAGGTCGAAAGAATAAACATCTGGGTTTCTAAGTCTATCAAATAATAAAAGTCTGGTTGATGGAGTTTACTAGATACAACTGAAATAAATACAAGTACAACGGTGGTTACGATGCAAGTGAACCCACCTATCAAAGCAATCACCCGGAAGGAAGCGATGTGCCAGCAAACCACAATGAAACCTGTACGGCCAAACCTACAAGAAATGGTGGCACTCTTGGGGTGAGTTGCCAACTCGTGAGTAGAAAACATCACCGAGAAGAAATCGCATGTATGACTCTCTCCTAGGTCATACAATAAATACACACACACACACACACATATATATCAACAAGGGTGACTGTATGTCATAAGTGTGATACCAAAGTACCCGTGTCCGTGTCAAGAGTAATAATATATCGATGCATGACATATACTAATGTATCATCCAACGTGTGTCCAGCAACGACACACAAATCACGATAAAACCCGAGTGCCCAGCATCGTCACTCAAAACATTATGAAGTCCGTGTCCAACAGCGACACATAATGCTCGAATCTCGGGCTCCGCATAATCAGGATCGACCCATGGGCTCCGTCAGTCTTGATCGGCCTATATATCCATCTCTCTCATAACTCCGAACGGTATCCTCCGGATATCCGTCGAGTTTCCATCCAATCACCGGTAGTTAGTGCTCCCCTGCCAAGCTCATCGTCATCCCCACAAAACCACTCTCGCCCTGGGGTACCTCACTAGGTCCACCATGTAGCCGCCGACGGTTCATCCTCCTCCTCAAATCGGGGCTCGAAAACCAACTCAGAACTGAGAAATCATCATGGTGGACGCTACTCATCATATCAAGGAAAACCACATCTTTCTCTTTTCAAAATAATCATAAGTTTATAAATATTCAAATGCGGTTTTCCAAATCCAGAAATCTCATGAAAGATCCGAAATCTCAAAATCACGAGTCAGTGAACAGTGAATATCGGCATAAAGCCCAACAACGGTACATAACCGAATGAATATATGAATGCACCGGGTATCTAAGTAAGGATTGCAATAACTAAACTAGCATATGAAATAAATTGTACTAGTACTTTGTTGCAACTACCAGCTAGCAATTTATACTTACGAAGTAATGTTTTCTAATATGTACGTGATATGGAAATTACTGACGATGATGTGTGTGAGCCGGCAAGCAAGTGTACGTGGAGCATACGCATCATCGGTAATGATGCTGGTGTCCTGACAGCAGAGGTTCATAATAACTAAAAAACACATTTATAAGCATGCAATGCGATGAGAACAGCATGAAAATACCGGAAAAGATGTAGTAACCGCAACATATAAGAATATACATTTCTATATACGAGTCATACAGTTTTTGGTGCTTGAAATAGCACGAATCGTGGTTTTAGAAAAATAGGGGCTACGGGGTCTTTGAGAAAATATATGTCTTTTGAAAAATCCGTAGTATCTCTTGACCTGTCTTTAAAATACTCACGATTCGTTAGGTTTTGAAATACAAGTATGACTCGAGCCCAGTCAAAAGGGTAAGGAAAATCCACCTAAAATCCGAGTCGATATATATAGTAGTCGGCGATCCCGCCTCAATAGCTCACGTACGGTAAAATACATAGTACGACATCCTTGAGTCAATGGTGCGGATCAATCATCTTATCTATATCTCGTACGGTAAAATCCATCGTACGTCATCCCAAAATCGGGGTACGGGTCAAATATCACATACACCTCAATATTCAAATGGTATCAATATCGATAAATCAAGAATTAGGGGTACCGTTTTAAAATCTAGTACAACCCATTATCATCAAACATATATCCTCGCGTGTATGAAAACACATCGCCAACGATCCGCTATAATATCATGCCGTATCATATCACGACACAATCACATATCACGATCTCACGGCATCATGCCCGATCATATCGGTTCACCTCCAAATATCATATACTGGGCTCACCATCCGTGTATACGTATATGTGTGTGTGTGTGTGTCTATATATATATATATATATACACATACACACACACACACACACACACCAACTCATATACATATGCATATATATATATATATATATATATACATAAAACATATACACCCAATATCATATCACTTGTGTGCATGTGTGAGTGTGTCGACCCTTACTCTAGGGTTTCGCGTCTAAGAAACTAAACCAAAAACACTTTCCTCCAATTACCCTAAATCCAACCCCTGGTCTCCTAAAGCCTTTCTTGCAAAGTATACACGTCTCACAATAACATATATGTATATATATCAGAACGCATCATATCCTACGAAATTGCGGGGGTGCTATACGCCATCCACCCGACTTCCCCCGTAGATATACATCTACTCACCTTGATCACTGCTTGCCGAAGTCGATGACGCTTGTTTTACCTTGTCATCCTGAAGTCCACACGAAGTGCCTACATATCACAAAATACATCATATCGCATCAAAATCCGACTCAAAAACCGACATGACACGCGAAGTGCTCATAGGTTAGAACCTATATCCCATGAATGAAAAAACAATCAACTTTCATCGTTGACGTACAAACGCCAATCGATCGAGATAGAACACAATATCAAAACTCAAGTTATAAAAATCCGCAAAACTCAAAATAGCAACTTAGGAAACTAGCTTTAGATTTTTACTCATGTAATCTGGGACAAAAAGAAAAATACAGTGGCTAAGTTATGAGGAGTGTGAGCTACAGGACAAATCCCAACATCAACAAACAAATTATGGCCGGCCCAGTTGCTACAGCAACCGCCCCCGCCGGCCAAAATATTTTGGTTTGGTCTCGTCTTCTCGTGGTGGTCTCCTATTGGTCTAACTAGGTTAATGTAACGCCTTAGAATTTCGGTTAGTGTTAATTAGACGATAGTTCAGGTTTTTGGTAAAAAGTTTACCAATATGGGTTCCTCACATTTTATAACATTTAATTATTATTTGTTATGTCTTGCACACACGTGCGCACGTTTATGTGAAGGTGTGTTTATATAATCTAGATTAGTGACCATAACACTTAACCCTAATCCTAATTCTTTGCTTTAACCTAATCCTTGCCTTGATTAATCCTTTAAATATTTGTTATGAGTGAGAGATATTTTTTCCTTTGGATTTTTGTTTTGTGAGAGGTGGCATGGTGAGAATTGTGTGCATTTATTGCATGGTGTACTCACCTCTCTCTCTCATTACACTCACCTCTCTCTCTTTTCTTCACACCTCACTCATTTCTCTCTCACTTATTCTCTTATCATTTTCTTCATCCCTCTCTCATCTAAACTGAACACTTATCATTACCTTCATAAATCTTCACTAATCCATCACTAAACTTCACAAAATCTCACAAAAATCACATCTTTAACTTTGTTTTGCTTCTTGGATGCCTTGGAGCTTGGAAAGCTAGGATCTTTGAGCTTGTGGGTGTAGGTAATGATCTCTATCTGTTCTTTATGTTGTTTTAGTGTTGCGTAGCTTATTAGTTTCAGTTTAGATCGCATTATGTATCGTTTCGTGGAAATATCGTAATTTTAGTGTAGTTTTGGGTCTCGGATGATCTGCTATCAAATCTGGTATTTGTTGCAAAAGTTCCCATCACAGTGACCCAGTGTAGTGACCTAGAACCTACCCTCAAAATACGAGCCCATTTCCTCAAGTACTGGCCGCAAATATATTGCTTCTGGCCGCAAATTGCGGCCAGACTGGTGAGTTGTGGGTTGAGTTTTGGTGTAGGGGTCTCTGGGGTTGTGTGTGGTCTTGTGGTACTTGCAACTTTTACAAATTGTTGGTATAGCAAAATCTGGGATCACTTGCTTGTTTTCTTGTGTTTTGTTTCACGTGTTACTTTATCCGATACGGTTCGTGTCGTTGTGTTCTGTTGCTCTTGAGTTGGTTTCGTAGTGTCGCTATGCACGTTAGCTACTAAGCGAACACTTGAGAGTATGTTTGGAGTTGGGGCGTCGGTCAAACGTAGTTTGTACGTGTTATTGGTCGTTTGCTAATATACATACTTGTTATATTATTTTATGTTTTAGGTTCGCAGGCGAGGACTTTGGGCCCTGCGAATAAGGGAAAACAGGTGGTTGGCTTTACTTAGCCAGGAGCGTTGGTGAGTAGATTTAACATCTACAGGGGAATCGCCCGCATGGCATTATGCGTCTAGGCTAGAGATGTTATGATATTAGTCTCATATTCTATTGCATATATAAAGTTTGCGCAAACACCTCATTGCTTATTTACTTGTTGTGCTTGGACTTGTACCCTTAGGACACTGCACTATTATTGTCGGCTCATCTTGCACGAGCACTGATTGTATGCTACTCACACCGTCAATAATTTCCTTGATATGCACAACACCTATACATATGTGATATTGTATTGTTTAGGGACAATGAGACATTGATCCTTATTTTCCTTTATGCATATGACATATAGCATACCTGTATACCTACATGCTTACACATATGCCTTGATATGTTTACATGCTAGTTACCCATATACCTATATGGTATTGTACCATTAGTGATAGGTATATACACATTTGAGACATAGCTACATGTACATCTTGTATACATACCTACACTTATTCCTGGAGGGTATTACATCATTACTGATAGGTAGATACATATACCTTGCTATACCTACATGTTTACACATATATCTGGCTATAGCTATATGTTCACCTTTATTTGATATTATATTGGACTTGGAGAAATTAGGAACCGCATGATATATATATTAACTTGTTGCAGTTAAATAGCGGCTTTTCCTTTATATGCTCACATTACAGTTTTATATTGCATATATTATATTCATGGATTTTAGCATTGAGATATGGATATTTCATGATGTTTTCTGGATTTGAGGACCATGGTAGTTTCATGAAATTATGCATTATTTGAAAAACCCGGTTTCTCTTGATATGATATTTCAACAGCCACCATGAGATTTATCGGTTCTGATATATATAACCAATGAGAGGAGGCGTCGTGGGCCGTGTGTGGGTACATGGTGGGGCCCGGAGGTACCCGGGGCAAGAAAGGTACTTCGATGGACCACGCCGATGAGCCTGACAGGGGAACCATACCTACCAGTGACAGTACCTATGACTCGGGGGTTATCATAGGGATACCGACCGGAGTCATGTACGTATCGATACGTCGAAAGGCGAGGGTCGAAGCTGGGCACCCTGGTTTTCTAGATAGCATATGATACGTACTTATCAGGGGGTTAGTCGTGATGATAGTACCTGATAGATCAGTATTTATGTGTTGATGCTTGACACTTGTTTTCATGATATTTTTACTCCTAAGTATATATAACAGTGGAATAGGACGTTGTTATATGTGTGTGTGTGTGTGTGTGTGTGTGTGGTATGGAATGCTAATATATATGTATACATATCTAATTTATATACATCATCATAATGATTCATGCAAATATACAGGATATATGAGATTTACTTGATATTGGATACTCAGGATATATGAGATTTACTTGAGATTGGATACTCAGGATATATGAGATTTACTTAATATTGGATACAAGATATATGAGATTTACTTCATATTGGATACAGGATATATGAGATTTACTTGATATTGGATACCCAGGATATATGAGAATTACATGATATGAGAGCCAATTTGGGGGCTGATTTGAGGAAATTGGGATTTGGATTGTCATGATGGACTTTGGTCCTGTCATGAAGTCAGGATTCCGTGAGGATGACATGTTTTATCCCATACTCCGCATTTATTCTATATGCATTGTTTCATGTATTAGCAATACCTGATAGAGTACCTTTCATGACTGTTGCATATACATATTGCCATATTATTGCTTCATGTATTAGTTGTACCTGATAGAGTACCTTTTATGGCTGTTTCATATACATATTGTCATATTATTGATTCATATATTAGTTGTACCTGCTAGAGTACCATTCACGACTGTTGCATGCAAATGACCATTTATTGCTATTAGCTTGCATGTGTTAGATTCGCGTTGTACGTGCATACTTGCAATTACCTGTGTTAGTTATATGTATGCCCTAGAGGCCATTACTATACATAGGATGTATATTATAGTGGATGCTTGGACATATATAGGGAGGACTTTCTTGCTCGACATGATAGTATGCTATCTGGTTGCTCTTTACCTTAACGTGTATACTGACAGTCTCTCTGTTACATGTTGGTAAAGCCCCTAGGATGTGTACTTGACTACCTGGACTATGATGCGGATCATACTAGTGGGGACATGGTAGTCTATAAGTACATCCTTCAAAGTCCCTAGTCGTGGGTGTATCGAGACGGGGCATCGATATACCAGAGTAGACTAGCGTATACCTTCTCGACCCATACAGATGGGCGATGGATGATCCCATATCTATTGGTGTTTGACATCAGAGATGATATACGGGTGCTCAGTGGAGACTGGGTACACTGGACGGACTCGCCGAGAACTCCCAGATGGTATTATACCTTACGTCAGATGGCAGTTCTCTGGTGACACTGGTACAGAGTAGTCTGTTGACCCGAGATCGTCATAGAGTCTTGTGTGGTTCCCACTGTGCTTTGATTTCCACCTTACCATGTCCAAGAGGGCGTGCAAAACGGTGGTTTTTGGGTACAGTCCCGAGTCACATGGAGGCAATGAGCGATAGGAGGGGATTCGTCTCTCCCGGTATAGGGAGTTGATGTTGCGCAGTGTTCGATTGGCTATGACCAGAAATCCCTGGCCAGGGTTGCTGAGATTTACTGGTAAGTGTTACCAGTAGTTTCTCAAACTGTTATAGACCTCATATCGACACGACTTATCGAGCTATTGGGGTCTGACGTTTACCACCCCTAGGCGAGATATGCGACATATCAGACGATCAGACCGGACTGTACGGTAAGTGTTACTGGTTGGATTCACTGGAGTGTGAGCGGGCTTGCTCGTCGATCTTCTGATCGCTCAATACCAGGGTGGCCGTTACGTTTAGCAGACCGCTTGCGGCTTGTGGATGTTTGATATGATCATCATCCACTGCCGGCGTATTGACGAGTCTTTAGAGTCCTACACAGAGGTTTCCTGGCTCAAGCGAAACGAAATAGGAGCGCATATGAGATATGTGCGGGACCGAGAATAATACGTGTATGTGATACCGTATTTCATTCTCGCGAACAATGTGTCGAATGGTTGTATGCGATATAACCTAGTTATCGAATCGAAGATTGATTCGATAAATCGATACATTGGATATTAGTCGGTTATATGCGATATGACCGGATCGTTAAATCAAGTGTTGATTTAATGATTTAATGCATAATTATATATTTGATATATTACTTTGCATTAACTAGTATCGGTTCACTTTAAATGGATTTTCTCGCTCGGATGTGCGCATTATATATGTGATATGATTTTGTGCACATGCTTGTATCATGTTTGATGGTGCATGTAAAATTGGTTAAGTATAAAGAATTAAACCTTGGTTAATGAAATGGTTAGGGTTTATTATTTTCTTATTCATTTTATTCATTTATTTATTCTTTTGGAAAAAGAAAAGGAAATGATAAAATGGTGGCATTCTTTGTTCTTTCATGAAGCTTCATGAATACTTTGACTTTGTGACCACTTTGTCTCATCCTTAACCCTAACCATTCCACTTAACCCTAATTAATTCTCTACACCTAACCATGGTTCTATTATGATAAGAATTCATTATTCTTTTCATTTTAGGATTAACTTATCATAATTCTATCATCTTCTTCTTCTTCTTCTTCACTTGAAGAAGCTTGACTTCATCAATGGTGATTGATGAAAATGAGTGAGAAATCCAATTCTAAAGTGAACCCACTTCCTATTTCTTCATCCTCTACCTCTTGCCAAGTAGTAGAGTGTGTTTCCTTCACAAGTTTTCTAGACTTGGTGAACTTGGAGCTAGATCTAGCGATGCCTCGACGTAGATCATCTTCGGCACGTCGTCGATGATCTAGCTCGCTCTTTCTCCGATGAAGCCGACGCTAGAGCCCGGGACTTGCATTTGGACAGCGGAGAGGACTTCATCACGGAGCCGTGGAGGTGGAGGAACGGATCTACAAAGGTTGTATTTCCGTACTCTTAGTTAAGTGTTAACTAGTTTGCTTTTCGCCTAGACATCTAGCCAACGATCCGTATTCTAGGGTTTCTCGGCACCGTAATTTTTTTGAAATTGGCATGGTTGATGCCTTGTGAGACCTCTTGAGAGTGCCTAGGAACCCCTACAGTGGTATCAGAGCCTAGCTAGAGCCTTAGGCGAAGTCTAGACGGAATTTGAAACCCGAACGAACCCGAAACCCAACTCAAAAATAGCTCTCTGTCCTTTTTTCAAAAACTGGGATTTTTCCAGATTAAAAATGCTTAAAAAATTCAGCAGGGAAATCTAAGAATCACGGTGCAAAATTTTACTCATGAACAGTCAAAACGGCGGCGGAACCACGGCAGAAGCCTAGCTTCTGCGGCGGTTCCGCGGCCCATTGATGATGTCAGCTTCCCTTGTTTGCACAGTAATTCCTATTTTCTGAAGTTGGATTTTCTGGGAATTTTTAATATTTATTCGAGAGTTGAATTTTCTGGGGTTGTTTTGGGGATTCGGTGTTTCGATCGGAGTATCAGATTTTGTCTATGTGGCTTTCCGGATAAATTTTAGAATATGTTAAAAAGTTCGACCGGATATAAATACCCAATTTTTCCCCTGCCGGGAAATTTCCAAGTGTTGGATTTTTCCATGGTTTAAAGACGTTCTAAGTAGTGCAAGTAAAGCGATGGTCCCTCTAGAAGACAACAAACCTTAACTCGATTATGTGACCGCCTTGAACTGCCCTTTGAACCTTCGGGTTTGGGGCAGTACGGCGTGCCACATGTGAGGCGTTGGCTTGACCCTTCTACGGCTGGACCGTTGGTACTGAGGCACGAACTGAATGTTGTTAGACTTATTTCATGTGTTGATCTATATCGGGAAAACTTGGGTGTTCGATTGTTCGATCGGAAAGTTTAACATTTTTTAATTATCTGGAATGGGATACAACAATTGGAATTCATAATGAGTTATGAGATAACTGAATGAATGTTATAAACATAGCAGTTTAGTCTCAATTGATCGGTTGCCACGGAATTTTGATGTGATCAAAAGTCCGTCGCAATCACGTAGCGTACGCGGATACTCGCCGGGTAAACTTAATAGACAGCTACACCCCATAGCCCCGACCAAGTGACTGTAGGAGAACCCCGTCGCCGAAAGCATCCGTTCGGGTGCTCGCGGTAGCGGTGTTCCGCCTTGGTGCACTTCGTCGACGGTATCAGGGGTGCGGCCGCCTACTAAAGTTTGCGATGAGTATTCGATCAGGATGTCGGGAACCTTGTTGAATTACCCGACTTAATATTGAAAAGTGTTTTCGATTTTGAGACTAAAATGCGGGGTTTATAATTGTTAGGCATGCGATGTCTAAGGAATTCATTTGATTAGGCATGCGATGTCTATGGAGGTTGCGGATTCCAACTGTTGTAGTTTTACATTTTCTTTTCTGTGACCGTAAGTGTAATATGTGATATCGCCGGTTTCGTTGCTATATGTCAACGACAATTGGGATGCGCATATTTACTTACGTTGATGACATGTGATGTTATGTGTTACTGGATATGTTATATTGGATCATCGTGTTTGAATAGCCGGGGGGTTTTATGTGAGATGAGTGTTTTTCATTTTCATTCATGTAAAAACTTGTATGTAATATTCTTTTATTGGGGCACTTCCAGGTTGCGGAAGATGTCGCCTTTTGTATATTATTTACTTTTCCGCACTAGGATAGACCCAAGGAGGGGAGCACAAGTAACCGGGTTCTGGAGTCCAGTGGGAGACCAACTCGAGGAGTCGAGTCCGGGTCTCCTAACTCCAGAATTGGTAGGGTTGCTTGCCGCTCTCGTAGGGGTCTAGGGCTGTGGGTTTCGCTATTCATCACGACCGTGGAATCCGTGTTTTATACTGGCTCGTATTGAAAACACGGACGTCCTAGTATATCCAATATTTCATATGTTTCTTCTGCTGCGATATCTGTGATGTGATCATATGATGTTCTACGATAGATACTGTATATAGTATATATGATATATGATATAGGCGTTACTTATGTTTTACACCCGCGCTAGCCCTGCCCCGCTCTGCCGTTAGTTACCTAACCTAATGGTGCACGAGGGGACATCGAGGCGAATGCGGATGGCATAAGTGTACGTCGTATTTATCAGTGATGTTTAGGTAATTTAAATGATGGGACTTCATTAATGAGATTAATGAAATAAAAGAAACCTAATGATGTTGTAGAATCGAATTTCAAAATAAAAAGGGTAGCTACAGTTCTTGCTTTGCACAGAGGTATATGTGATATATCCTGCACCTTATTCGATGAGGAAAGGACCGAGATCCCTTCACCGGGAGTGACTCCTTTAGCAATAACTGGCAGATGCTACACACTCAGTTTGTCTTTTGATTGCTTTTAAGAGTTTTTGCTTTGCACAGTGATATATGTGATATATCCCGCACCTCATTCGACGAGGAAAGGACCGACGATCCCTTCACCGGGAGTGACTCCTTTAGCAAAACTAGAAAAGCCTCAAAAACACTCCATTTTAAAATCATTTGATTCTACAACGATATCAAGTTCATTACGCAATAGGTTTTCAGAAAAACCTGTCCTAGCCCTCCGTCATTTCAGATAAGTACTAGTTAGTATTCGTGTTGCGGTAGTTTGGCATTCGTCAAGGCGTAGTGTACGGTAGCTAACTAGTATTTATCTGCTTAGGCATATGATGCAATTGGATTAGGGTATTCGTACGGCGTTGTTTGGCATTCTTCAAGGGTCGTGCGGGTGGGTTTAATTCGATCAAGAAATGTACGGGTTGAACTTGACTAGTGGACTATGGGTTGTTTGGCATTCGTCAAGGTCATAGAACACTAGGGGCAAAATATTATCGGGAATTTCAAGTGTTGAAATTTCCAATGAGATTGCATACCTTCTATGAGATAGTTGGATCCCGATACCTGCTGCGAGTAATTGTTGCTCCTGGGAGAGTTTTGCACATTACAATTAGCCGATCAAGTAGGTGTCTAGAAAGGTGTCAACGAGGTTACGTCTCTGGGAAAACGAGGTTTACATTAATTAGGTTCGTGCGAAAGCACGGGGGACCTCCCTCAAAGTACCGACACTGGCCTGGCTGAAAGATTGGCGAACTTGTAGTGTGTAATTAATCCCGGCTGGTCTTTCCTTTTAAGGTTTGAAGGAAGATTTGATAAAAAGCAGTGGGAGCCATCCTGATTAGATAAAATAATAACCAATCTATTCTTGTAAGAGCGCACGCTGAGTGTTTTCTTCTCTCTCTCTCCTGGTAGCGACCATATCACACCTTAATCAAGATAATAATACGGATTATTGATCGAACCCGCTTGTTATACTGAGCTGGGGAACGTTGGTCCCGCTCCAACTTATAATTGTTATAAGACAGAGCAGGAAATTGGGGATTACCAGAATTCCCGTGCCGCCCAAACGAGGAGAGTGCATGATGATGCATCATCTTCGGGTGTGTTCATTACAGAGAACTGTTTCTCAGTATCCTTTACGTCCTGGGTATGTGATACCAGATCAGGATCCCAGATATGTAATCTGTTACATAGGGCTACAGAAAGGTAGAGGACTGAGAACGGGTGATAAGTTTCATAAGGCAGAAAATGGGGCAAGAGTTGCAGCCAAGTCTGTTGGTCACTGTCACCCTGTATTAACAATACATTGATTCTGAACAAATGCTATTAGATACCGAACCTGATATACAAAATCATATCAGTCTCTTTAGTAGTAAAGAAATGATAAAATTTTGTATTGATGGATAATGTTTTGAACATTTCCTATATCAAAGTTGATCGGTTCAGGCACGTTATCTAAAAGCATTAATGTTCTAAATCAAACTACAGTTCTTTAGTATACGGAACACACACAAGAGGAAGAGTTCAGAATTGAACGATTCCTTCTTGAGGTATTGTAGACTAGGTCAGATCAATGTGACCCGACTAGCTAGAGTTACATAAAGATGCATATTTAAATTAGTTTGAATTTACATCTTGTGAAACTCGCCAGTCATGTCACAGAGATAAAATGACCATAGCCATGTTTATTGGAAACAGAGAAAGAGTTAGTAAACTCTTGGGATGATACATGTTGATGTATGTAAAGGTCCCCTGTCTACACATGCCAGGACTGGTTCTTTATACTTCATTATATTCTCTGATAATCTCTCAAGATTCAGTCATATGTTCCTGTTGAAACATGAGTCCGAACCTTTTGAGATATTCACAGAATATAAGCGAGAAGTAGAGAACCAAAATACGGGTATAAGTATTATGTCCTATGATGAGATCAGGGAGGAGAATACGTGTGCATGGAATTCCTGGACTATTCTAAAGGAGAATGAGATTCTCTCTCAGCATTACTCCTCTGTATACACCATAGCACGATGGTATATCGGGGCGGAGCAATTACACCCTATGTGATAAGGTATGCTCTATGATGAGTACTACTGAGTTACCTATTTCCTTTTGGGTGTTATGCGCTTGAGAAGCTGCATACCTATTGAATACGGTTCCAATCAAATCAAGTTTCCTACCACTTCATATGTGATATGGAAAAGGAAGAGCCCATATCTTAAGTTCCTTAAGATTTGGGGTTGTCCGGCCTGTGTCTGAAAAGCAAAATCCGGACAAGCTTGAGGCAAGATCTGTTATGTAGAACTGGAAATGTTCCAGCTATACAAACTGCAGCTGATGATTTGAAAGAACCAAAGGATTCAATAGTTACCAACGAACCTCCTCTCCGCTGATCTAGTAGGGTTCCTCACCCACCTGAGAGATACTTCTGTTTCTCTATGACAGTGGGAGCGAGAATTGTATCATGAGATGATGACCCAACTAGTTTCGAGCTGGCCAACAGGAGTAAGACTCTGTAAGAATGGCTGGATGCTTAGTGATCTGAGATGGAATCCATATACACCAACAAAGTATGGACTTTGGTTGCTATATCTGAAGGGTTAAATCCCCATCAGGAGCAAGTATATCTTGAGAAGATTACTAGGTGTAGATGGAAAAGTTGAGACTTTCAAAGCTAGACTTGTTAAAGGTTTGCATCATTGACCAGGTGTGGATCATGAGGAAACCTTTTTCTAAGGAGCTATGCTTAAGTCCATCCAGATCCTACTTGCCACGGCTACATACCATGACTACGATCTCTGGTGGTTGGGTGTCTTGACTGCTTTTCTAAATGATGATTTGGAAGAGAGAGTCTATAAGTACACAGCCAGAGGGCTTCATAGACAGTGGGAGAAGCGGAAACGTGTGCAAGATGTTTTATAGGATAAAGCAGGCATCGCGGAGCTGGAATATCTGTTTTGATGTGTTAGTCAAAGAGTTTGACATCATCAAAATGGTAGATGAACCTTGTATATACAAAAAGGTAGTAGGGAGTATGGTGATGATCCTCGTAGAGTACGTGGATGACATACTCTTGATGGGGAAGGAGTTTCCTATGCTACGCTCGGTCAATCTCCGCTTATCACAATGATTCTCCATATAGGATCAAAGTGATACCTCCTAAATCCTGGGTTTTGGATCTATGAGATTGATTTAATTGGATGTTAGGATTCTCACTAGTTATAGTGAGATGGTATAAATCGATCCTAGGGAGAATCACTGGAAGGGTTCCAGGGTGATAAAGACGACTGAGTGTCAGTCACAGGCATTGTCTTTACCCTCAGTAAAGGTGCGGTATGTTGGAAGAGTTCCAAGCAAGATATCGAGGCATACTAGACGATAAAGGCTGAATACATCGCTACTTAAGATGCTATCAAAGAGGATGTTTGGGTGTATATTGGTTCATGAGATGAACTACGTTCCAACCATTGTGAGACAATGGAGTTGTGGCTTATGCCAAGGAACGCCCGTCCCATCAGTGATCCAGACATATTCTAAGGCAGTGTCACCTGATCATGGAGATGGTTAATCTCCAGGGTGATCGAGGTTTGGAGAGTAGACTCAGAGGACAAACACAGCGGATCCACTCACAAAGGCCTGTTCCCAGAGAGAGATTTTTATGGGATGGTTGAGTATGAGATACTACAACCACTGCTATCAGATGGCCCTAGTGCAAGTGGGAGATTGTTAGTTATATGTATGCCCTAGAGGCCATTACTATACATAGGATGTATATTGTAGTGGATGCTTGGACATATATAGGGAGGACTTTCTTGCTCGACATGATAGTATGCTATCTGGTTGCTCTTTACCTTAACGTGTATACTGACAGTCTCTCTGTTACATGTTGGTAAAGCCCCTAGGATGTGTACTTGACTACCTGGACTATGATGCGGATCATACTAGTGGGGACATGGTAGTCTATAAGTACATCCTTCAAAGTCCCTAGTCGTGGGTGTATCGAGACGGGGCATCGATATACCAGAGTAGACTAGCGTATACCTTCTCGACCCATACAGATGGGCGATGGATGATCCCATATTCATTGGTGTTTGACATCAGAGATGATATACGGGTGCTCAGTGGAGACTGGGTACACTGGACGGACTCGCCGAGAACTCCCAGATGGTATTATACCTTACGTCAGATGGCAGTTCTCTGGTGACACTGGTACAGAGTAGTCTGTTGACCCGAGATCGTCATAGAGTCTTGTGTGGTTCCCACTGTGCTTTGATTTCCACCTTACCACGTCCAAGAGGGCGTGCAAAACGGTGGTTTTTGGGTACAGTCCCGAGTCACATGGAGGCAATGAGCGATAGGAGGGGATTCGTCTCTCCCGGTATAGGGAGTTGATGTTGCGCTGTGTTCGATTGGCTATGACCAGAAATCCCTGGCCAGGGTTGCTGAGATTTACTGGTAAGTGTTACCAGTAGTTTCTCAAACTGTTATAGACCTCATATCGACATGACTTATCGAGCTATTGGGGTCTGACGTTTACCACCCCTAGGCGAGATATGCGACATATCAGACGATCAGACCGGACTGTACGGTAAGTGTTACTGGTTGGATTCACTGGAGTGTGAGCGGGCTTGCTCGTCGATCTTCTGATCGCTCGATACCCGGGTGGCCGTTACGTTTAGCAGACCGCTTGCGGCTTGTGGATGTTTGATATGATCATCATCCGCTGCCGGCGTATTGACGAGTCTTTAGAGTCCTGCACAGAGGTTTCCTGGCTCAAGCGAAATGAAATAGGAGCGCATATGAGATATGTGCGGGACCGAGAATAATACATGTATGTGATACCGTATTTCATTCTCGCGAACAATGTGTCGAATGGTTGTATGCGATATAACCTAGTTATCGAATCGAAGATTGATTCGATAAATCGATACATTGGATATTAGTCGGTTATATGCGATATGACCGGATCGTTAAATCAAGTGTTGATTTAATGATTTAATGCATAATTATATATTTGATATATTACTTTGCATTAACTAGTATCGGTTCACTTTAAATGGATTTTCTCGCTCGGATGTGCACATTATATATATGATATGATTTTGTGCACATGCTTGTATCATGTTTGATGGTGCATGTAAAATTGGTTAAGTATAAAGAATTAAACCTTGGTTAATGAAATGGTTAGGGTTTATTATTTGCTTATTCATTTATTTATTCTTTTGGAAAAAGAAAAGGAAATGATAAAATGGTGGCATTCTTTGTTCTTTCATGAAGCTTCATGAATACTTTGACTTTGTGACCACTTTGTCTCATCCTTAACCCTAACCATTCCACTTAACCCTAATTAATTCTCTACACCTAACCATGGTTCTATTATGATAAGAATTCATTATTCTTTTCATTTTAGGATTAACTTATCATAATTCTATCATCTTCTTCTTCTTCTTCTTCACTTGAAGAAGCTTGACTTCATCAATGGTGATTGATGAAAATGAGTGAGAAATCCAATTCTAAAGTGAACCCACTTCCTATTTCTTCATCCTCTACCTCTTGCCAAGTAGTAGAGTGTGTTTCCTTCACAAGTTTTCTAGACTTGGTGAAGTTGGAGCTTGATCTAGCGATGCCTCGACGTAGATCATCTTCGGCACGTCGTCGATGACCTAGCTCGCTCTTTCTTCGATGAAGCCGACGCTAGAGCCCGGGACTTGCATTTGGACAGCGGAGAGGACTTCATCACGGAGCCGTGGAGGTGGAGGAACGGATCTACAAAGGTTGTATTTCCATACTCTTAGTTAAGTGTTAACTAGTTTGCTTTTCGCCTAGACATCTAGCCAACGATCCGTATTCTAGGGTTTCTCGGCACCGTAATTTTTTGAAATTGGCATGGTTGATGCCTTGTGAGACCTCTTGAGAGTGCCTAAGAACCCCTACAACCTGCATATGTTATTTACTACTCATGAGTTGGCAACTCACCCCCGTTGTGCCACAGTGTTTTGCAGGTTGTTCCTCAGAGTTGTCGAGGCAGGCTTTTCATCTATCATATCATCTTTTGCAGCGGATACCGCTACGGCTGACTGTGTACAGTTTTGCTATAGGTGGGTTTTGCGGTTATCCGATGTTGCTCATTGTATATTCGTTGTACCATGTACGCTCTATCTACCACTTTCATGTATGACTTAGAGATTTGATGTGAGGACGATATTGTACATTATTTTGTGACTTAGAGGTCTTTTATGCAGTTTTATTTATATCGTCTTTTATTTCTTCGCTACGGCGTCATATATCTGTTGTTGTGGTTGTTTTCCGCCTTTGGGCGTGTGTTTGCTCCCGTTTGGGGACGCTTTACTTATATCTTTGTTGTACCCATTTTTGGGGTTAGTTTTTACAAAGGAGGTGCTGCCAAAATTTTTAAGAAGGTAAAGTTGGACTTTAAAGAATTTGGTTTGAGATTTCAAATATTTTAAAATTGTTATTATCCCTTACTACTTTTGATGGTTTAGATTGCTGGGTTTTCCGCTTACTTAAATTGCGTTACGCCTGTAGACGTTGCGTAGTTTAAGGGCCGTCATGTCGCAAGTATGCACGTACCTACTAGAGTACCTTTCATGACTGTTGCATACATATGACCTTTTATTGCTATAAGCTTGCATATGTTAGATTTGCACTGTACGTGCATACTTGCGATTACCTACATATGTTATTTACTATTCACGAGTTGGCAACTGTTAGTTATATGTATGCCCTAGAGGCCATTACTATACATAGGATGTATATTGTAGTGGATGCTCAGACATATATAGGGATGACTTTCTTGCTCGATATGATAGTATGCTATCTGGTTACTCTTTATCTTAACGTGTACACTGATTGTCTCTCTGTTACATGTTGGTAAAGCCCTTAGGATGTGTACTTGACTACCTGGACTATGATGCAGATCATACTAGTGGGGACGTGGTAGTCCATAAGTACATCCTTCAAAGTCCCTAATCGTGGGTGTATCGAGACGGGGCATCAATATACCAGAGTAGACTAGCGTATACCTTCTCGACCCATACAGATGGGCGATGGATGATCCCATATCCATTGGTGTTTGACATCAGAGATGATATACGGGTGCTCAGTGGTGACTGGGTACACTGGACGGACTCGCCGAGAACTCCCAGATGGTATTATACCTTACGTCAGATGGCAGTTCTCTGGTGACACTGGTGCATGTTAGTCTGTAGACCCGAGATCGTCATAGAGTCTTGTGTGATTCCCACTGTGCTTTGATTTCCATCATACCACGTCCAAGAGGGAATGCAAAAAGGTGCTTTTTGGGTACAGTCCCGAATCACATGGAGGCAATGAGCGATAGGAGGGGATTCGTCTCTCCCGGTATAGGGAGTTGATGTTGCGCAGTGCTCGATTGGCTATAACAGGAAGTCCTTGGCCAAGGCTGCTTTTGGGATTTACTGGTAAGTGTTACCAGTAGTTTCTCGACCCGTTATGAGCCTCATATCGACACGACTTATCGAGTTATTGGGGTCTGACGTTTACCACCCCTAGACGAGATATGCGACATATCAGACGAACAGACCGGACTGTACGGTAGTGTTACTTGTTGGATTCACAGGAGTGTGAGTGGGCTTGCTCGTTGATCTTCTGATCGCTCAATACCCGGGTGGCCGTTACGTTTAGCAGATCGCTTGCGGCTTGTGGGTGTTTGATATGATCATCACCTGCTGCCGGCGTATTGACGAGTCTTTAGAGTCCTACACAGGGGTTTCTGGGCTCAAGCGAAACGAAATAGGAGCGCATATGAGATATGTGCGGGACCGAGAATAATACCAGTATGTGATACTGTATTCTATTCTCGCGATTTGTGACATTGATCGGTTGTATGCGATATAGCCGGGTTATCGGATCAAGTGTTGATTCGATAAGTTGTTACTATTGATATTAGCCGGTTATATACGATATGACCGGATCGTTAAATCAAGTGTTGATTTAATGATTTAATGTATAATTATATATTTGATATATTACTTTACATTAACTAGTATTGGTTCACTTAAGATTGATTTTCTCACTTGAATGTGCACATTGTTTATATGTGATATATGCAAGTGTACATGTATGTATCATGCTTGATGATACACACAAGATGGGTGTATGAGACTTATACTAAGATTAGGGTTAAGATTAGGGTTATTGGATTATCTTAAGATTTAACAAATGAGTTAAACTTAGTCAAAGTTGTCAAGCTTGGAGAAACTTTGACAAAGTCCACTCTTTTGTCAATTCTCTTGATATTTCTTTAACCCAACCCTTTAACCTCATACCTTAGTTAATTCTCTACATGAGTTAAGCATGAGGGCTTAACTCAACCATGGTGCCATTATTTGTTAAATAAGTTTTCATTTGGATATGATTCTTTTCTTCTTCTTCATCTTCATCAAGCTTGAAAAAGCTTGCTAGCTTCAATGGCATCATGAGAAAAAGAGTGAGAAATCCAATTCTAAAGTGAATCCACTTCCTATTTCTTCATCCTCTACCACTTGCCATGTAGTATAGGGTGTTCTCTTCACAAAGTTTTTGACCGAGTGAAGGAATAGCTTGAGTTTGAGTCTCCCCGACGTAGATCATCTTCGGCCTCGAAGTCAATGACCTAGACCGATCATTTGTCCGACGAAACCAATTCTAAAGTCCGGGATCCGATGATCGCAGCGGAGGGACGTCAACACGGAGCTAAAGAAGTGGTGGACCGGATCTACAAAGGATGTAATCCCTATCACTTATTAGCAAAGTTGTTTGCATGCTCGCTTTTCGCCTAATCTCTAGTTAACGATCTAGTTTAGGGTTTCTCGGCACCGTAAAAATTTTGTTTGGCATGGTTGATGCCTTGTGAGACCTCTTGAGCATGCCTAGGAACCCTACAGTGGTATCAGAGCCTAACTGGAGCATTAGGCGATGTGTTAACGAAGTTAAAATCCCGATCGAACCCGAATACCGCAAAATTCACCCCTCTCTGTACATTTTTTAAAATCTGGGTTTTTTCCGAATTAAAAATGCTTAAAAATTCAGCAGGGTTTTCTAAGAATTACCATGAAAAACGAGCCCCTAATTCCTCTATATGTCCGCGGAACCGCGGCAATACCCCCCCTCCGGCGGCAGTTCCGCGGCAGTATAATGGAATTAGTGACGGATTTTTTCACAGTAATTCATAACTCTGTTGTTTCTATTTTCTGGGCATTTTTAACACTGACTCAAGAGTTGAGTATTTTGGGGTTTATTTTGTAGTCGTTGTTTCGATCGGAATTTTTAATTTCGTTGTGTTTTCCGGATAATTTTTGAATATGTTAAAAGGTTCGACCGGATATAAATACCCACTTTTTCCCCTGCCGGGAAATTTCCAAGTGTTGGATTTTTCCGTGGTTTAAAGACGTTCTAAGTAGTGCAAGTAACTCGATGGACCCTCTAGAAGACAACAAACCATAACTCGATTATGTGACCGTCTTGAACTGCCCTTTGAACCTTAGGGTTTGGGGCAGTACGGCGTGCCACATGTGAGGCGTTGGCTTGACCCTTCTACGGCTGGACCGTTGGTACTGAGGCATGAAGTGAATGTTTTTAAACTTGTTTCATGTGTTGAGCTGTTTCGGAAAAACTTGGGTGTTCGATAGTTCGATCGGAAAGTTTAACATTTTCTATTTGTCCGGAATATGATACAATAATTGGAATTCACAAGTTGTTATGAGATAACTAATATGAATGTTATAAACATAGCAGTTTAGTCTCACTTGATCGGTTGCCACGGAATTTTGATGTGATCAAAAGTCCGTCGCAATCACGTAGCGTAGGCGGATACTCGCCAGTAAACTTAATAGACAGCCATGTCCCATAGCCCCGACCAAGTGACTGTAGGAGAACCCCGTCGCCGAAAGCATCCGTTTGGGTGCTCGCGGTAGCGGTGTTCCGCCTTGGTGCACTTCGTCGACGGTATCGGGGGTGCGGCCGTCTACTAAAGTTTGCGACGAGCATTCGATCAAAATGTCGGGAATCCTGTTGAATTGCCCGACTTGATATTGAAAAGTGTTTTCGATAATGAGACTAAAATGCGGGGTTTATTATTGTTAGGTATGTGATGTCTAAGGAATTCATTTGGTCAGGCATGCGATGTCTGAGGAGATTGCGGATCCCAACTGTTGTAGATTTACACTTTCTTTTCTGCGACCGTAAGTGTAATATGCGATATCGCCGGTTTCGTTGCTATATGTCAACGACAATTGGGATGCGCATATTTACTTACGTTGATGACATGTGATGTTATGTGTTGCTGAATATGTTATATTGGATCGTCGCGTTTTGAATAGCCGGGGGTTTTTATGTGAGATGAGAGTTTTTTTTTCATTCATGTAAAAACGAGTATGTAATATTCTTTTATTGGGGCACTTCCAGTGTCACGACCCGAAAGTACGGAACGTGACTGGCACTTAGATTACGAGACGTCTAAAGGCGTAACGTAACCTAAGTCAGCCAAAGCCCAGAAAAATCTAAACCAAAATCAAAAGCGAGTGAAGGAAAACCTTTAATAACAACGGTTTTTAAATCAATTAAGTTGCATAGAATCCAAAAAAAAACATCAAAAATTCCCAAAAATTTCGGCAGAGTCTCCCCTGTATTTTCTATCCCCCAAAATGGGTACAACAAGATAATAAACCTGTAATCATAAAAATGGCATCCCCAAGAGGGAGCTAGCTCTTCGCCCAAGGCGGATCACAACCACATGCAATATAATAGCAATATCAAAAAAAGAGCATAAAAGAAACGCAAAATATCAGAAAACACAACGCCGGCACAAGTGAGCTCGACCCAAAAGAAACCACAAATATACAAATCTCTCAGTCTCACCACTAGGTCACATATACAATATAAAGTGGTAGATGGAGAATACTAGATACAATGACAAAGCAAAAAGAAATAAAGTGTGCTCGCAACCCACCTACGGGCGATGTCGCGAGTCTGAGCAAAAGGAGCTGATGATAAGATAGCCCGCCGCTACAAGACTGACGGGTCCGACCTGCAAGACACTGTGGCACAACGGGGGTGAGTTGCCAGCTCGTGAGTAAATATAACATCTAAATAAGGCAATCGTAAGAATGCACGCAATGCACCACAACATGCATGTCCATATGTGATATAATAGCTCTAGTATGCATGCACATGTATGCAATGTCATTAATAAATCTTTAAGTGTTTTAAATGCTAAGGGTACTGCATTCTTAACTTTAGAAAATGAATATCTGTATAATAGCTAAGTACCATCAAGAATTCATCTGAAAAGCCGTGTCAAGCATCGACACCAAATATAAAATCATATCTGTCTCAATATCGGGCTCCGTCAGTCCGGATCGGCCCATATCATAAATCTCACGACAACGGTCGGTATCCTCCGGATATCCGCCGTGCCAGACATCACCGGTAGGTAGTCTTCCCCTGCCAGGCTCATCGTCTACAACTCGATCTTCTTGCCCCGGGGTACCATACCGGGCCCACCATGTACCCGAGACGGTTCATCCACTCCTTGAATCGGGTCTCGAAATCCAACAGAAAACATGAAAACTCATGGTGGACGACACATACATCACGAGAAAACCGCAACTTTGTTTTAAAAATGATAAATACAAGCTTTTGTTAAATTCTTGCGGTTTTCCCCAAAAATCCAGAAATCACAGAAAAACTGAAATCCTCAAGAAAATCATAGTGTCCACATGTTAAATATGATAAATGTCTATGATATCAATGTATATGATGTGAATTTTGGATAGAATCTATGTAAATATGATGATAATGCGAGGTATAAGCAAGCTATGCAATTTCATATATCATGTATGAATGCAAGTGGCGATACTAAGTTAAACAGGTTCTATAGTGCACGTGGCATGGCAATTACCAAAGGCGTGTGTGTCACATGGATAGTGCGCGTGCAACAGATGCCAATGGTAATGGTGTTCGTGTCCTACGAAGTGATATCGCATAAGTATAGATGAATGTCCATGCAATCTAATATACTGTTCGCTATAAGGGTATGCAGTGTACATGAATGGATAAGCTAGCTAACAATATAAATCTTGCAAAAAAAGTAGGGTAATCCTAACTAGGGGGGGCATCGCGCCATCCAGACGATTCCCCCATAGATGAATACATCTACTCACCTGAAATCCCCGCTAATCCGATCCGACCACCGCCTTGCCTTTACGCGCCGTGTCCGATGTTTCCCCGACCGATCCTATATTTGCCCAACACCAAGCATAAGATTACAAAACCCAAAAATTTGCAAGTCATGATACAATTTTATTAACACCATATTTTAGCTTATAAAGACTCCTAATTATGAAATTTACCTAATTAAATTTGTATTTATCACTAATTTAATGTATTTAAAAAGGCTTAAAATAATAAAAAAATAATTAATTACGAAAAAAAATTTATTTAACTAGAAAATTATAAGTGACATTTTAGTGACAAAATTATAGTAATATCTTATCTAAATTTTGTATAATTAGGTCTATAATGAAAAATACCTATTTAGACTTTTTACGGAAAAAGCCGAAAAATTAACCGATTACCGAAAAACTGCCTAAACGATTTTCGAAGGGTTACATCCAGGTAGCGGAAGATGTCACCCATTGTATATTATTTACTTTTCCGCACTAGGATAGACCCAGGGAGGAGGGCACAGGTAACCGGGTTCTAGAGTCCAGTGGGAGACCAACTCGAGGAGTCGAGTCCGGGTCTCCTAACTCTAGAATTGGTAGGGTTGCTTGCCGCTCTCGTAGGGGTCTAGGGGTGTGGGTTTGGCTATTCATCGCGACCGTGGAATCCGTGTTTTATACTGGCTCGTATTAAAAATACGGACGTCCTAGTATATCCAATGTTTCATATGTTTCTTCTGCTGCGATATCTGTGATGTGATCATGTGATATGTTCTGTGATGGATACTGTATATAGTATATATGATATATTATATAGACGTTACTTATGTTTTACACCCGCGCTAGCCCTGCCCCGCTCTGCTGTTAGTTACCTAACCTAACGGTGCACGAGGGGACATCGAGGCGAATGCGGATGGCATAAGTGTACGTCGTATTTATCTGTTATGTTTAGGTACTTAAATGATGGGACTTCATTAATGAGATTAATGAAATAAAAGAAACCTAAATATGTTGTGGAATCGAATTTCAAAAAAAAACAGGTAGCTACAGTTCTTGCTTTGCACAGCGGTATATATGATATATCCTGCACCTTATTCGATGAGAAAAAGACCGAGATCCCTTCACCGGGAGTGACTCCTTTAGCAATAACTGGAAGATGCTACACACTCGGTTTGTCTTTTGATAGCTTCTATAGTTTCTGCTTTTCACAGTGATATATATGATATATCCCGCACCTCATTCGACGAGGAAAGGGCCGACGATCCCTTCACCGGGAGTGACCCCTTTAGCAAAACTAGAAAAGCCTCAAAAACACTCCATTTTAAAATCATTTGATTCTACAACGATATAAAGTTCATTACGCAAAAGGTTTTCTTAAAAACCTGTCGTAGCCCTCCGTCATTTCAGATAAGTAATAGTTAGTATTCGTGCTGGGTTTGTTGACTTAGTCAAGGCGTAGTGTGCGGTAGCTGATTAGTGCTTATTTATAAAGCATATGATGCGATTGGATTAGGGTAGTCGTGCGGCCTTGTTGACTCGGTCAAGGGCCGTGCGGGTGGGTTTAATTCAATCGAGAAATGACGGATTGAACTTTACTTGCGGTCTATGGTTTGTTGACTCAGTCAAGGTCATAGATCGCTTGGGGCAAAATATTATCGGGAATTTCAAGTGTTGAAATTTGCAATGAGATTGCATACCTTCTATGAGATAGTTGGATCCCGATACCCGCTGCGAGTAAGAGTTACTCCTGGGTGAATTTTACACATTACAATTAGTCGATCAAGTAGGTGTCTAGAAAGGTGTCAACGGGGTTACGCCTCTGGGAAAACGAGGTTTACAGTAATTAGGTCCGTGCGAAAGCACGGGGAAGCTCCCTCAAAGTACCGACACTGTCCTGGCTGAAAGATTGGCGAACTTGTAGCGTGTAATTAATCCCGGCTAGTCTTTCCTTTTAGGGTTTGAAGGAAGATTTGAAAAAAACAGTGGGAGCCATCCTGATTAGATAAAATAATAACCAATCTGATCTTGCAAGAGCGCACGCAGAGTGTTTTCTTCTCACTCTCTCCTGGTAGCGACCATGTCACGCCTTAATCAAGATAATAAAACGGATATATTGACCGAACCCGCTTGTTATACTGAGCTGGGGAACTTTGGTCCCGCTCCAACTTATAATTGTTATAAGACATAGCAGGAAATTGGGGAATACCAGATTTCCCGTGCCGCCCATACGAAGAAAGTGCATGTTGATGCATCATCTTCGAGTGTGTTCATTGTAGAGAACTGTTTCTCAGTATCCTTTACGTCCTGGGTATATGATACCAGATCAGGATCCCGCATATGTAATCTGTTACATGGGCTACAGATAGGTAGAGAACTGAGAACGGGTGATAAGTTTCATGAGACAGAAAACGGTGCAAGTGTTGCAGCTAGGTCTGTTGGTCATTGACACCCTGTATTACCAGAATACATTGATTCTGAACAAATGTTATTAGATACCGAACCTGATATACAAAATCATATCAGTCTCTTTATTTAGATAAAGAAGGATATAATTTTGTATTGTTGGATAATGTTTTGAACATTTCCTATATCAAAAGTTGATCGGTTCAGGCACGTTATCTAAAAGCATTTACGTTCTAAATCAAATTACAGTTCTTAGTATACGGAACACACACAAGAGGAAGAGTTCAGAAATGAACGGATCCTTCTTGAGGTATTATAGACTAGGTCATATCAATGCGACCCAACTAGCTGAAGTTACATTTAGATGCATATTTAAATCTGTTTGAATTTACATCTTGTGGAACTTGCCAGTCATGTCACAGAGATATTATGACCATAGCTCTGTTTATAGGAAACAGAGAAAGAGTTAGTGAACTCTTGGGATTGATACATGCTGATGTATGCAGGTCCCCTGTCTACACATGCCAAGACCGGTTCTTTGTACTTCATTACATTCTCTGATAATCTCT
The DNA here is from genome assembly GCA_030015575.1 of Agapanthus africanus. Classification (NCBI taxonomy): domain Eukaryota; kingdom Viridiplantae; phylum Streptophyta; class Magnoliopsida; order Asparagales; family Amaryllidaceae; genus Agapanthus; species Agapanthus africanus. The sequence continues at coordinate 142,933,153 of JASDDO010000029.1, read as the reverse complement.
CAAGATTCAGACATATGTTCCTGTTGAAACACAAGTCCGAAATTTTTGAGATATTCATAGAATATAAGTTAGAAGTAGAGAACCAAAATACGGGTAAAAGTATTATGTCCTTTGATGTGATCAAGGAGGAGAATACTTGAGCACGGGATTCCTGGACTATTCTAAAGGAGAATAAGATTCTCTCTCAGCATTACTCCTCCGTATACACCATAGCACGATGGTATATCGGGGCAGAGCAATAACACCCTATGTGATATGGTGTGCTCTATGATGAGTACTACTGAGTTACCTGTTTCCTTTTGGGGGTTATGCACTTGAGAAGCTGCATACCTATTGAATAGGGTTCAAATCAAATCAGTTGCCTACCACTTCATATGTGATATGGAAAGGGAAGAGCCCGTCTCTTAAGTCAGTTAAGATTTGGGGTTGACCGGACTATGTCTAAAAGCAAAATCCGGACAAGCTCGAGGTGTCAGTTGTATGTATGCCCTAGAGGCCAGTATTGTACAGATGTTGTATATTATATTGGATGCTTGGACATATATAGAGATGACTTTCTTGCTCGATATGATAGTATGCTATCTGGTTACTCTTTATCTTAATATGTATACTTGTCTCTTTAAACTGTCTTATGGTTACATGTAGGTAAAGCCCTTAGGATGTGTACTTGACTACCTGGACTATGATGCAGATCTTACTAGTGGGGACATGGTAGTCCATAAGTACATCCTTCAAGGTCCCTAGTCGTGGGTGTATCGAGACGGGGCATCGATATACCAGAGTAGACTAGCGTATACGCTTCTCGACCCATGTGATGGGCGATGGATGATCCCATATCCATTGGTGTTTGACATCAGAGATGGTATACGGGTGCTCAGTGGGGACTGGGTACACTGGACGGACTCGCCGAGAACTCCCAGATGGTATTATACCTCACGTCAGATGGCAGTTCTCAGGTGACACTTGTGCAGGTTAGTCTGTAGACCCAAGATCGTCATAGAGTCTTGTGTGATTCCCACTATGCTTTGATCTCCACCTTACCACGTCCATGAGGGCGTGCAAAACGGTGGTCTTTGGGTACAGTCCCGAGTCACATGGAGGCAATGAGCGATAGGAGGGGTTTCGTCTCTCCCGGTATTGGGGGTTGATGTTGCGCTGTGCTCGATTGGCCGTAACAGGGAAGTCCCTGGACAGGGCTGATCAGAGATTTGGTGGTAAGTGTTACCAGTAGTTTCTCGACCCGTTATGAGCCTCACATCGGCATGACTTATCGAGTATTGGGGTCTGACGTTTACCACCCCTAGACTTGATATGCGACGTATCAGACGAACAGACCGGACTGTACGGTAAGTGTTACTGGTTGGATTCACAGGAGTGTGAGCGGGCTAGCTCGTCGATCTTCTGATCGCTTAATACCCGGATGGCCTTTACGTTTAGCAGACCGCTTGCGGCTTGTGGGTGCTTGATATGATCATCATCTGCTACCGGTGTATTGACGAGTCTTTAGAGTCCTACACAGAGGTTTCCTGGCTCAAGCGAAACGAAATAGGAGCGCATATGAGATGTGTGCAGGACCGAGAATAATGCGTGTATGTGATACTGCATTTCATTCTCGCGATAAATGTTTCGATTGGTTATATTCGATATGACCTAGTTATCGAATCATTGATTCGATAAATCGATATATTGAATACTAGTCGGTTATGTGCGACATGACCGGATCATTGAATCAAATGTTGATTTAATGATTTAATGTATAATTATATATTTGATATATTACTTTGCATTAACTAGTATTGGTTCACTTTATATGGATTTTCTCACTTGGTGTGCATGATGTATATGTGATATACTTTTGTGCACTTGTATGTATCATATTTGATGATGCATGTTTATATGGTTAAGTACAAAGAATAAAACCATGGTTAAGTAGATAATTAGGGTTTTGTTTTAATCACTCATTTATTTATCCATTCCTTTTTATTTAAATAATTTTATGAAAACAAAATGGTTTTCTTTTTGTCATGAAGCTTGATGAAGCTTCATGAAGGTTTGACTCAAAGACCATTTTGTCTTCATGCTAAACCCTAACTATTCCCACTTACCATGGTTTGCTCTCTACACTTAACCTTAGTTTGATTATGATAAGTATTGTTTTTCTTTTCATTTTAAAATAGACTTATCATAATTCTAGCTCATCTTCTTCTTCATCTTCAAGTTTGAAACCTTGAGGCCATCAATGGCAACTTGAGCTTGAGAGTGAGAAATCCAATTCTAAAGAGAACCTACCTCCTATTTCTTCATCCTCTACCTCTTGCCAAGTAGTAGAGTGTGTTTTCTTCACAAGTTTCATCACTTTGTGAAGTGGGAGCTTGATCTAGCGATGCCTCGACGTAGATCATCTTCGGCATCGTCGTCGATGACCAAGCCCGTTCATTCTCCGATGAAGCCGACGCTAGAGCCCGGAGTTCGACTTGGACAGCGAGGAGACTTCGTTGCGGAGCCGTGGAGGTGGATATCCGGATCTACAAAGGTTGTAATTTCCATATTCTAGTAGTTAAGAGTTAACTAGTTTACTTTTTGCCTAGATTTCTAGCAACGATCCGTTAATTAGGGTTTCTCGGCACCATATTTTTGAAAAATGGCATGGTTGATGCCTTGTGAGACCTCTACTGTGTGCCTAGGAACCCTACAGTGGTATCAGAGCCTAGCTAGAGCCTTAGGCGAAGTCTAGATGGCGTTTGAAGCCCGAACGAACCCGAAACCCCAAACCAAACATGCTCTCTGTCCTTTTTCTAAAATCGGGGATTTTTCCACATTAAAAATATGCAGAAAAATCAGCAGGCTAATCTAAGAGTTACTGTGAATTTCGATGGACTAATTCCATCAAAGAGCCGCGGATCCGCGGCACGAGCATGGCTCGTGCGGCGGATGCGCGGCGCTTTTGTCGTTTTGTGCATTTTAATTTTCACAGTAATTCTCATTTTTCTGTGGTGGTTTTCCTGGGAATTTTTAATCTTCATTCAAGAGTTGAATTTTCCAGGGTTGTTTTGGGGATTCGGTATTTCGATCGGATTATCAAATTTCGTCTTTTGTGTTTTTCGGGATAATTTTCAGAATATGTTAAAAAGTTCGACCGGATATAAATACCCAATTTTTCCCCTGTCGGGAAATTTCCAAGTGTTGGATTTTTCCGTAGTTTAACGACGTTCTAAGTAGTGCAAGTAACGCGATGGACCCTCTAGAAGACAACAAACCTTAACTCGATTATGTGACCGTCTTGAACTGCCCTTTGAACCTTCGGGTTTGGCGCAGTACGGCGTGCCACATGTGAGGCGTTGGCTTGACCCTTCTACGGCTGGACCGTCGGTACTGAGGCACGAACTGAATGTTGTTAGACTTATTTCATGTGTTGAGCTGTATCGGGAAAACTTGGGTATTCGACTGTTCGATCGGAAAGTTTAACATTTTCTGTTTATCTGGAATGTGATACAATAATTGGAATTCACAAACAGTTATGTGATAACTGAATGAATGTTATAAATCTAGCGGTTTAGTTTCACTTTATATTGAAAAGTGTTTTCGATAATGAGACTAAAATGCGGGGTTTATAACTGTTAGGCATGTGATGTCTAAGTATTTCATTTGATTAGGCATGTGATGTCTAAAGAAGTTGCGGATTCCAATTGTTGTAGTTTTACACTTTCTTTTCTGTGACCGTAAGTGTAGTATGTTCATATCGCCGGTTTCGTTGCTATACGTCAACGACAATTGGGGTATGCATACTTACTTACGTTGATGGCATGTGATGTTATGTGTTGTTGGATATGTTATATTGGATCGTCGTGTTCGAATAGCCGGGGGGTTTTTATGTGAGATGAGTGTCTTTCATTTTCATTCATGTAAAAACTTGTATGTAATATTCTTTTATTTGGGGCACTTCCAGGTAGCGGAAGTTGTCACCTTTTGTATATTATTTACTTTTCCGCATTAGGATAGACCCAAGGAGGGGAGCACAAGTAACCGGGTTCTGGGGTCCAGTGGGAGACCAAATCGAGGGGTCGAGTCCGGGTCTCCTAACCCTAGAATTGGCAGGGTTGCTTGCCGCTCTCGTAGGGGTCTAAGGGTGTGGGATTGGCTATTCATCACGACCGTGGAATCCGTGTTTTATACTGGCTCGTATTGAAAACACGGACGTCCTAGTATATCCAATATTTCATATGTTTATTCTGCTGCGATATCTGTGTTGTGACTCTGTGATGGATATAGTATATAGTATATATGATATATTATATAGACGTTACTTATGTTTTACACCCGCGCTAGCCCTGCCCTGCTCTGTCGTTAGTTACCTAACCTAACGGTGCACGAGGGGACATCGAGGCGAATGCGGATGGCATAAGTGTACGTCATATCTATCTGTGATGTTTAGGTATTTAAATGATGAGACTTCATTAATGTGATTAATGAAAGATAAGAAACCTAAGATGTTGTGGAATCGAATTTTAAAATAAAAAAGGTAGCTACAGTTCTTGCTTTGCACAGCGGTATATATGATATACCCTGCACCTTATTCGATGAGGAAAGGACCGAGATCCCTTCACCGGGAGTGACTCCTTTAGCAATAACTGGCAGATGCTACACACTCGGTTTGCTTTTGACTGCTTTTAGGTTTTTGCTTTGCACAGCGATATATATGATATATCCCGCACCTCATTCGACGAGGAAAGGACCGAGATCCCTTCACCGGGAGTGACTCCTTTAGCAAAACTAGAAAAGCCTCAAAATCACTCCATTTCAAAACTTCATTTGATTCTACAACGATATCAAGTTCATTACGCTCATGGTTTTCAGAAAAACCTGTCGTAGCCCTCCGTCATTTCAGATAAGTACTAGTTAGTATTCGTGCTACGTTTGTTGACTATGTTAAGGCGTAGTGTGCGGTAGCTGACCAGTATTTATCTGCTTATGCATATGATGCAGATTGGATTAGGGTAGTCGTACGACTTTGTTGACTATGTTAAGGGTCGTGCGGGTGGGTTTAATTCAATCAGGAAATGACGGGTTGAACTTGACTAGCACTTGTGATTTGTTGACTATGTTAAGGTCATATAGCTGCTAGGGGCGAAAGATTATCGGGAATTTCAAGTGTTGAAATTTGCAATGAGATTGCATACCTTCTATGAGATAGTTGGATCCCGATACCCACTGCGAGTAAGAGTTACTCCTGGGAGAGTTTTACACATTGCAATTAGCCGATCAAGTAGGTGTCTAGAAAGGTGTTAACGAGGTTACGCCTCTGGGAAAACGAGGTTTACATTAATTAGGTTCGTGCGAAAGCACGGGGGACCTCCCTCAAAGTACCGACACTGGCCTGGCTGAAAGATTGGCAAACTTGCAGTGTGTAATTAATCCCGGCCAGTCTTTCCTTTTAGGGTTTGAAGGAAGATTTGATAAAAAGCAGTGGGAGCCATCCTGATTAGATAAGATAATAACCAATCTGATCTTGCACGAGCATACGCTAAAGTGTTTTCTTCTCTCTCTCTCCAGGTAGCGACCATTTCATGCCCTAATGAAGATAATAATATGGATGTATTGACCGAACCCGCATGTTATACTGTGCTGGGGAACGTTGGTTCCATTCTTTCCTATAAGGGTTATAGGACTGAACAGGATATAGGGGAATACCAGGACTCCCATGCCACCCGAATGAAGAAAGTACATGATGATGCATTTTCTTCGGGTGTGTTCGTTACTGAGAACTGTTTCTCCATTTGCTCTACGTCCTGGGTATTGGATACCGAGTCAGGATCCCATATATGTAATCAGTTACATGGGCTTAAGAAAGGTAGAGAACTTGGAGAAGGTGATAAAGACATAAGAGTTGGAAATGGTGCAATTGTTGCAGCTAAGACTGTCGGGGAATATCACCTTGTATTACCAACTGGTAATACATTGGTTCTGAACGAATGCTATTACATGCCGAACCTGATATGCAACATTATATCGGTTTCTTTATTAAGCAAAGAAGGATATAATTTTGTATTACAGGACAATGTTATGAACATTTTCCGTAACCAAAAGTTGGTTGGATCAGGCACGTTATGCAATGGCATTTATGTTCTAAATCAATCAACAGTTCTGAGCATAACAAACACACACAAGAGGAAGAGTTCTGAACTCAACGAATCCTTCTTGTGGCATTGTAGACTGGGTCACATCAATGTGACACGACTGGCTAAGTTGCATAAGGATGGATATTTGAAACCTTTCGAATTTTCATCTTATGACACTTGCCAGTCATGTCTCAAAGGCAAGATGACCAAAACTCCGTTTACGGGACACGGAGAAAGAGTTACCGAACTCTTGGGACTTATACATAGTGATGTATGCGGTCCTATGTCTACACATGCCAGGGATGGTTCTTCATACTTCATTACATTCACTGACGATCTCTCTAGGTTCGGGTATGTGTTCCTGATGAAACACAAATCAGAAGCTTTTGAGAAATTTAGGGAATATAAACAAGAAGTTGAGAACCAAACCGGAAAAAGTATTAAAATCCTACGATCTGATCGAGGAGGTGAATACTTGAGCAATGAATTCCTGGACTTCCTAAAAGAGAATGGGATTCTCTCTCAGCTGACTCCTCCATATACACCACAGCACAACGGTGTATCAGAACGGAGGAATCGCACCCTATTAGATATGGTGCGCTCTATGATGAGCACAGCTGAGTTACCTATTTCCTTCTGGGGTTATGCGCTGGAAACAGCAACATACCTATTGAATCAAGTTCCATCTAAATCTGTACCTACCACACCATATGAGATATGGAGTGGGAAGAGACCATATTTTAAACGAGTTAAGATATGGGGTTGTCCGGCCTATGTCAAAAGGCAAAATCCAGACAAACTCGAGGCACGGTCAGTTCTTTGCAAGTTTGTGGGATATCCTAGGAATTCCCAAGGATATTTTTTCTACCATGCTGAAGAACAAAAAGTGTTTGTTTCTCAATATGCCACCTTTTTAGAAAAGGAATTCCTTGAAAAAGAAATTAGTGGCAAAGTGGTAGAGCTGGAAAAAATTCCAGATACACAAACTATAACTGAAGATTTAGTGGAACCAGAAGATTCGAATGCACCCGACGAACCCCAGCCTCTCCGCCGATCTAGTAGGGTTTCTCGTCCACCTGAGAGATACTACGGTTTTCTCATTGATGGTGGAAGCGAGGATTGCATCATGGAAGATGATGACCCAACTAGCTTCGAGCAGGCCATCACGAGTGGGGACTCAGTGAAATGGCTGGATGCTATGCGGTCCGAGATGGAATCCATGTACACCAACAAAGTATGGACTTTGGACGTTGCTCCTGAAGGGGTAAAACCCATTGGGAGCAAGTGGATCTTCAAGAAGAAACTTGGTGTAGATGGGAAAGTGGATACTTTCAAAGCTAGACTTGTAGCAAAGGGTTTTCGTCAAAGACCAGGTGTGGACTATGACGAGACCTTTTCTCCAGTGGCTATGCTTAAATCCATCCGGATCATGCTTGCCATCGCTGCTTATCATGATTACGAAATCTGGCAAATGGATGTTAAGACCGCCTTTCTAAATGGTGATTTAGAAGAGTGCGTGTACATGACTCAGCCAGAGGGCTTCGTAGACAGTGGGAGCAGCGGGAAGGTGTGCAAGCTGCTTAAATCCATTTATGGATTAAAGCAAGCATCGCGGAGTTGGAACATCTGCTTTGACGTCATTATCAAAGAGTTTGATTTCGTCAAAAATCCAGATGAACCTTGTATCTACAAGAAGGTGGCAGAGAGTAAGGTTGTCTTCCTCGTATTGTACGTGGACGACATACTCTTGATAGGAAATGATATTCCTATGCTGCAATCGGTCAAGCTCTTCTTATCACAAAGATTCTCAATGAAAGATCTTGGTGATGCCTCCTGCATATTGGAAATTAGGATCTATAGAGATAGATCCAAACGGATTTTGGGATTGTCCCAATCCAGGTACATTGACACCATACTAAAGAGATTTAGTATAGAAGAGTCCAAGCGCGGGAACTTGCCCACGATCTCTGGAGTCACTCTCTCCAAAAAGATGTCTCCCAAGACTGATTTGGAGAGAGCTCGCATGCAAGGGATACCCTATGCTTCGGCAGTAGGCTCTATCATGTATGCGATGCTATGTACCAGACCCGATGTAGCATACTCACTAAGTGTAGTGAGCAGGTATCAAGCTGATCCTGGAGAGAGTCACTGGACAGCTGTGAAGAGCATTCTCAAGTACTTGCGAAGGACTAGAGAAATGTTCTTGGTGTATGGTAACGGAGAACTCCAAGTGGAGTCCTTTACCGATTCGAGCTTCCAGAGTGATAAGGACGACTCTAAGTCGCAGTCGGGCTTTGTCTTTACCCTTTACGGAGGGGCGGTTAGCTGGAAGAGTTCCAAGCAGGAAACCGTGGCAGACTCGACGATGGAGGCTGAGTACATCGCTGCCAACGATGCTGCCAAAGAGGCTGTCTGGATCAAGAAGTTCATTACTGAACTTGGAGTGGTTCCATCCATTGAGCATCCAATACCTTTGTATTGCGATAACAATGGAGCGGTGGCTTTGGCCAAGGAACCCAGTTCCCATCAGCGGTCCAGATATATTCTGAGGCGGTATCACCTGATCCGGGAGATAGTTGATCGCCGGGAAATCGAGGTCAGGAGGGTTGACACGAAGAACAACACGGCGGATCCACTCACGAAGGCCATTCCCCAGATACAGTTTGAGAGACTCTTCGGGATGCTCGGTATGCGATACTACAGCAGCTGGCCCTAGTGCAAGTGGGAGATTGTTAGTTGTATGTATGCCCTAGAGGCCAGTATTGTACAGATGTTGTATATTATATTGGATGCTTGGACATATATAGAGATGACTTTCTTGCTCGATATGATAGTATGCTATCTGGTTACTCTTTATCTTAACATGTATACTTGTCTCTTTAAACTGTCTTATGGTTACATGTAGGTAAAGCCCTTAGGATGTGTACTTGACTACCTAGACTATGATGCAGATCATACTAGTGGGGACATGGTAATCCATAAGTACATCCTTCAAGGTCCCTAGTCGTGGGTGTATCGAGACGGGGCATCGATATACCAGAGTAGACTAGCGTATACGCTTCTCGACCCATGTGATGGGCGATGGATGATCCCATATCCATTGGTGTTTGACATCAGAGATGGTATACGGGTGCTCAGTGGAGACTGGGTACACTGGACGGACTCGCCGAGAACTCCCAGATGGTATTATACCTCACGTCAGATGGCAGTTCTCAGGTGACACTTGTGCAGGTTAGTCTGTAGACCCGAGATCGTCATAGAGTCTTGTGTGATTCCCACTGTGCTTTGATCTCCACCTTACCACGTCCATGAGGGCGTGCAAAACGGTGGTCTTTGGGTACAGTCCCGAGTCACATGGAGGCAATGAGCTATAGGAGGGGTTTCGTCTCTCCCGGTATTGGGGGTTGATGTTGCGCTGTGCTCGATTGGCCGTAACAGGGAAGTCCCTGGCCAGGGCTGATCAGAGATTTGCTGGTAAGTGTTACCAGTAGTTTCTCGACCCGTTATGAGCCTCACATCGGCACGACTTATCGAGTATTGGGGTCTGACGTTTACCACCCCTAGACTTGATATGCGACGTATCAGACGAACAGACCGGACTGTACGGTAAGTGTTACTGGTTGGATTCACAGGAGTGTGAGCGGGCTAGCTCGTCGATCTTCTGATCGCTCAATATCCGGATGGCCGTTACGTTTAGCAGACCGCTTGCGGCTTGTGGGTGCTTGATATGATCATCATCTGCTACCGGCGTATTGACGAGTCTTTAGAGTCCTACACAGAGGTTTCCTGGCTCAAGCGAAACGAAATAGGAGCGCATATAAGATGTGTGCAGGACCGAGAATAATGCGTGTATGTGATACCGCATTTCATTCTCGCGATAAATGTTTCGATTGGTTATATTCGATATGACCTAGTTATCGAATCATTGATTCGATAAATCGATACATTGAATACTAGTCGGTTATGTGCGACATGACCGGATCATTGAATCAAATGTTGATTTAATGATTTAATGTATAATTATATATTTGATATATTACTTTGCATTAACTAGTATTGGTTCACTTTATATGGATTTTCTCACTTGGTGTGCATGATGTATATGTGATATACTTTTGTGCACTTGTATGTATCATATTTGATGATGCATGTTTATATGGTTAAGTACAAAGAATAAAACCATGGTTAAGTAGATAATTAGGGTTTTGTTTTAATCACTCATTTATTTATCCATTCCTTTTTATTTAAATAATTTTATGAAAACAAAATGGTTTTCTTTTTGTCATGAAGCTTGATGAAGCTTCATGAAGGTTTGACTCAAAGACCATTTTGTCTTCATGCTAAACCCTAACTATTCCCACTTACCATGGTTTGCTCTCTACACTTAACCTTAGTTTGATTATGATAAGTATTGTTTTTCTTTTCATTTTAAAATAGACTTATCATAATTCTAGCTCATCTTCTTCTTCATCTTCAAGTTTGAAACCTTGAGGCCATCAATGGCAACTTGAGCTTGAGAGTGAGAAATCCAATTCTAAAGAGAACCCAACTCCTATTTCTTCATCCTCTACCTCTTGCCAAATAGTAGAGTGTGTTTTCTTCACAAGTTTCATCACTTTGTGAAGTGGGAGCTTGATCTAGCAATGCCTCGACGTAGATCATCTTCGGCATCGTCGTCGATGACCAAGCCCGTTCATTCTCCGATTAAGCCGACGCTAGAGCCCGGAGTTCGACTTGGACAGCGAGGAGACTTCGTTGCGGAGCCGTGGAGGTGGATATCCGGATCTACAAAGGTTGTAATTTCCATATTCTAGTAGCTAAGTGTTAACTAGTTTACTTTTCGCCTAGATTTCTAGCAACGATCCATTAACTAGGGTTTCTCGGCACCATATTTTTGAAAAATGGCATGGTTGATGCCTTGTGAGACCTCTACTGTGTGCCTAGGAACCCTACACGAGGCAAGGTCTGTTATGTAGATCTGGAAAGCTTCCAGCTATACAAACTGCAGCTGCTGATTTGGTAGAACCAAAGGATTCAATAGCAACCAACGAACCTCAGCCTCTCCGCCGATCTAGTAGGTTTCCTCACCCACCTGAGAGATACTCCGGTTTCTCTATGACGGTGGGAGCGAGGATTGCATCATGGGATGATGACCCAACTAGTTTCGGGCTGGCCATCAGGAGTAGGACTCTGTAAGAATGGCTGGATGCTTATCGATTTGAGATGGAATCCTTATACACCAACAAAGAATGGGCTTTGGTTGCTTTATCTGAAGGGTTAAATCCCCATCAGGAGCAAGTATATCTTGAGAAGATTACTTGGTGTACATGGAAAGGTTGAGACTTTCAAAGCTAGACTTGTTGAAGGTTTGCATCATTGACCAGGTTTGGATTATGATGAAACCTTTATTCTAAGTAGCTATGCTTAAGTCCATCCAGATCCTACTTGCTACGGCTACATACCATGACTACGATATCTGGCGGTTGGGTGTCTTGACTGCTTTTCTAAATGATGATTTGGAAGAAAGCGTCTATAAGTACACAGCCAGAGAGCTTCGTAGACAGTGGGAGCAGCGGAAACGTATGCAAGATGTTTTATGTGATAAAGCAGGCATCACGGAGTTGAAACATCTGTTTTGATGAGTTAGTCAAAGATTTTGACATCATCAAAATGGTAGATGAACCTTGTATATACAAAAAGGTAGTAGGGAGTATAGTGGTGATCCTCGTAGAGTACGTGGATGACATACTCTTGATAGGGAAGGAGTTTCCTATGCTACGCTCGGTCAATCTCCGCTTATCATAAGGATTCTCCATATAGGATTAAAATGATACCTACTAAATCCTGGGTTTTGGATCTATGAGATAGATCTAATTGGATGTTAGAATACTCACTAGTTGTAGTGAGATGGTATCAATTGATCCTGGGGAGAAACACTGGAAAGGTTCCAGAGTGATAAGGACGACTGAATGTCAGTCGCAGGCATTGTCTTTACCCTCAGCTCAGGGACGGTATGTTGGAAGAGTTCCAAGCTAGATACCGTGGCATACTAGACGATAAAGGCTGGATACATCGCTGCTTAAGATGCTACCAAAGAGGAAGTCTGATTGTATATTAGTTCATGAGATGAACTTCGTTCCTCCCATTGTGTGACAATGGAGTTATGGCTTATGCCTAGGAACGCCCGTCCCATCAGTTATCCAGACATATTCTTAGGCAGTATCACCTGATCGTGGAGATGGTTGATCTCCAGGGGATCGAGATTAGGAGAGTAGACTCAAAGGACAACACGGCGGATCCACTCACAAAGGCCTTTTCCCAAAGAGAGACTTTTATGGGATGGTTGAGTATGAGATACTACAACCACTGCTATCAGATGGCCCTAGTGCAAGTGGGAGATTGTTAGTTATATGTATGTCCTAGAGGCCATTACTATACATAGGATGTATATTGTAGTGGTTGCTTGGACATATATAGGGATGACTTTCTTGCTCGATATGATAGTATGCTATCTGGTTACTTTTTACCTTAACGTGTACACTGATTGTCTCTCTGTTACATGTTGGTAAAGCCCTTAGGATGTGTACTTGACTACCTGGACTATGATGCGGATCATACTAGTGGGGACGTGGTAGTCCATAAGTACATCCTTCAAAGTCCCTAGTCGTGGGTGTATCGAGACGGGGCATCGATATACCAGAGTAGACTAGCGTATACCTTCTCGACCCATACAGATGGGCGATGGATGATCCCATATCTATTGGTGTTTGACATCAGAGATGATATACGGGTGCTCAGTGGTGACTGGGTACACTGGACGGACTCGCCGAGAACTCCCAGATGGTATTATACCTTACGTCAGATGGCAGTTCTCTGGTGACACCGGTGCAGGTTAGTCTGTAGACCCGAGATTGTCATAGAGTCTTGTGTGATTCCCACTGTACTTTGATTTCCATCATACCACGTCCAAGAGGGCGTGCAAAAAGGTGGCTTTTGGGTACAGTCCCGAATCACATGGAGGCAATGAGTGATAGGAGGGGATTCGTCTCTCCCGGTATAGGGAGTTAATGTTGCGCAGTGCTCGATTGGCTATAACAGGAAGTCCTTGGCCAAGGCTGCTTTTGGGATTTACTGGTATGTGTTACCAGTAGTTTCTCGACCCGTTATGAGCCTCATATCGACACGACTTATCGAGTTATTGGGGTCGGACGTTTACCACCCCTAGACGAGATATGCGACATATCAGACGAACAGACCGGACTGTACGGTAGTGTTACTCGTTGGATTCACCGGAGTGTGAGCGGGCTTGCTCGTTGATCTTCTAATCGCTCAATACCCGGGTGGCCGTTACATTTAGCAGACCGCTTACGGCTTGTGGGTGTTTGATATGATCATCACCTGCTGCCGGCGTATTGACGAGTCTTTAGAGTCCTACACAGGGGTTTCCTGGCTCAAGCGAAACGAAATAGGAGCGCATATAAGATATGTGCGGGATCGAGAATAATACCAGTATGTGATACTGTATTCTATTCTCGCGATTTGCGACATTGATCGGTTGTATGCGATATAGCCGGGTTATCGGATCAAGTGTTGATTCGATAAGTTGTTACTATTGATATTAGCCGGTTATATACGGTATTACCGGATCGTTAAATCAAGTGTAGATTTAATGATTTAATGTATAATTATATATTTGATAAATTACTTTACATTAACTAGTATTGGTTCACTTAAGATTGATTTTCTCAATTGAATGTGCACATTGTTTATATGTGATATATGCAAGTGTACATGTATGTTTCATGCTTGATGATACACATAAGATGGGTGTATGAGACTTATACTAAGATTAGGGTTAAGATTAGGGTTATTAGATTATCTTAAGATTTAACAAATGAGTTAAACTTAGTCAAAGTTGTCAAGCTTGAAGAAGCTTGGAGAAACTTTGACAAAGTCCACTCTTTTGTCAATTCTCTTGATATTTCTTTAACCTAACCCTTTAACCTCATACCTTAGTTAATTCTCTACATGAGTTAAGCATGAGGGCTTAACTCAACCATGGTGCCATTATTTGTTAAATAAGTTTTCATTTGGATATGATTCTTTTCTTCTTCATCATCTTCATCAAGCTTGAAAAAGCTTGCTAGCTCCAATGGCATCATGAGAAAAAGAGTGAGAAATCCAATTCTAAAGTGAACCCACTTCCTATTTCTTCATCCTCTACCGCTTGCCATGTAGTATAGGGTGTTCTCTTCATAAAGTTTTTGACCGAGTGAAGGAATAGCTTGAGTTTGAGTCTCCCCGACGTAGATCATCTTCGGCCTCGAAGTCAATGACCTAGACCGATCATTTCTCCGACGAAACCAATTCTAGAGTCCGGGATCCGATGATCGCAGCGGAAGGACGTCAACACGGAGCTAAAGAAGTGGGGGACCGGATCTACAAAGGTTGTAATCCATATCACTTATTAGCAAAGTTGTTTGCTTGCTCGCTTTTCGCCTAATCTCTAGTTAACGATCTAGTTTAGGGTTTCTCGGCACCGTAAAATTTTTGTTTGGCATGGTTGATTCCTTGTGAGACATCTTGAGCATGCCTAGGAACCCTACAGCAACTCACCCCCATTGTGCCACAGTGTTTTGCAGGTTGTTCCTCAGAGTAGTCGAGGCAGGCTTTTTCACCTATCATATCATCTTTTGCAGCGGATACCGCTTGATCGCACGCTTTTGGCGTGTCGGATGTTCAAAGATCTAAAGTTATAACCGCGATCAGGATGGTGTCGCTATGCAGCTAGCCGGTTGAGCACGGGTCAATCCACAGGGAGATAGTTGTATGCCCGTTCGAGTTTTAGACGAGTCAATAAAGAATGTGTATATGTTTGTTCAATTCTATCCTAAGTGATATATGCAAGTATAAAGTTGTTAAGAAAAAGATACGAAAGTGTAAGCTAAAGAAATCCGCACTCAAAACGTTTGAGCCGATTCTTGACCAATTGAAGCTAGAGCAATCGGTAACAACGTGGATTAGGGTACTTAAGCACGGTATTCGTGGAATCCGGTTTATTGACCCTTGTCCGTCCGTTCTTGTCTCTTGCTTTCGCCTCCGGCCAAACCGAACGCAACCGGTCGCAGTTAGGAATCACTGTTACCTTGGTAGGGTAGGGTGCCTAACGGAGTGCTTGCGTAACGTTTGGGTGGAGTTCAAAGGAAAATAACGGGAAAAGAAAATGAGGAATGAAACCTTAACTTACAATATTGTATTTATTCTTAACAACAACATATTACAACCATTCACAAAACGAACCAAAAAGAGCAAAAGAAAAGATAAACAAAGAAAAGAAAAGATTACAAGCAAGTAATTAAAAGTGCATGGAATTTAAGTGCATGAAAGTAAAGCAAGTATTAAAGTGCAAGAAAGTAAATGAGCAAGAAATGAAACTAGGAACCATAGAACCCAAAACAAGACATGGGTTCAATAACCAAATCTTAAACTTGCAAGCTCAATTAAGAGGTTGCAAGATCAAGAAAAGGCAAAGAACTCATAGAGAATGAAGCACAAAAGAGAGAACATTATTGATTCCAAAATGATACAACCCCTTGAGATCAATGACCAAAGCTTAAACTTGCAAGCTCACTTAAGAGGTTGCAAGATCAAGTTAAGGTAAAGAGCTCAAGGGGGAAGCTAAGCAAAAAGAATTATACAACATAACCCTCATCTTCATTTTACATCCACTCAAAAGCTCTCACAACAATTTAATGGAGGGAAGATGAAGAAGAAGAAGAAGAAGTAAACTAAAAACTAACAAAAAGAGGGCATGAAAAGAACATCCATGGCTTGGCAAGTTCTGGGCAATTTATAGGCAGGGAACTGGAAACCTAGGGCAACAATCTGCCTCCTTATAAAATTACCAAACAGCCCCTAAAAGATCTCCTACAGAGGAGACCATACGGCCGCGGATCCGCGGCCTAAGCGTGCTTATGCCGCGGAACCGCGGCCCTATAGAGGAATTGGCTCTTCATCTTTTGTCGGTTTCCCTGGTTTTGTCTACCCTTCAGTGTGGTATATGTTGTTTCCCAGAATCTCTTCACAATATTTCCAGAATTCCAACAGAACAAAAGGTGATGTGATGTGGATCTTTTGCCATGATTTCCTCGAGCTCCGCGTAGATATGTTGGATCTTGTGTTGACATTGAGCTTTGTGCATGAAAATGACATCGATTTGCCATTTTGTCCCTTAAACTGGTATGCGGCAACATACGGATAGAGAGCGGAGACCCGTGTTTTATCTGTGGTTGGCAGTAATCCGGAATTTGTCGTACTTTTCCATGAATTTCACTGTTTAGAGCTGAGAACCAGTATCCTGCAAATATGTAGTAAACACTGATTAAAAGTACATGCCTATGAACAAACGAGCATAAGAATGGGCGGTATAAAATGCAATATTCTGGTATGAACACCGCTACGGCTGACTGTGTACAGTTTTGCTATAGGTGGGTTTTGCGGTTATCCGATGTTGCTCATTGTATATTCATTATACCATGTACTCTCCATCTACCACTTTCATGTATGACTTAGAGACTTGATGTGAGAACAATATTGTATATTATTTTGTGACTTGGAGGTCTTTTATGCAGTTTTATTTATATCGTCTTTTGCTTCTTCGCCACGGCATCGTATATCTGTTGTGGTGGTTGTTTTCCTCCTTTAGGCATGTATTTGCTCCTGTTTGGGGATACTTTACTTATATTTTTGTTGTACCCATTTTTGGGGCTGGTTTTTACAAAGGTGGTGCTGCCAAAATTTTTAAGAAAGTAAAATTGGACTTTAAAGAATTTAGTTTGAGATTTCAAAGGTTTTAAAAATGTTATTATCACTTACTACTTTTGATGGTTTAGATTGCTGGGTTTTTGGCTTACCTAAATTGCGTTATGCCTGTAGACGTTGCGTAGTTTAAAGGCCGTCACGTGCCAATTTCGGGTCATGACAAAGTTCACCAACACTCCTGGCTAAGTAAAGCCACCCACCTGTTTCCCTTTCTTCGCAGCGTCCGAAGTCGCCGCCTGCGAACCTAAAACATAAAACAATATAACAAGTATGTATATTAGCAAACGACCAATAACACATACTAACTACGTTTGACCGATGCGAAAACTCCAAACAAACTCTCAAGTGTTCGCTTAGTAGCTAACGTGCATAGCGACACAACGAAACCAACTCAAGAGCAACAGAACACAACGACATGAACCGTATCGGATAACGTAAAGCGTGAAACGAAACACAAGAAAACAAGCAAGTGATCCCAGATTTTGTTACCTAAACAATTTGTAAAACTTGCAAGTACCATGAGACCACACAAAACCCAAGAGACCCCTACACCAAAACTCAACCCCAACCACCCCACTCTGGCCGCAAATTGCGGCCAGAAGCAAAAAAACTGCGGCCAGAACTTGAGGAAATGGGCTCGTATTTTGAGGGTAGGTTCTAGGTCACTACACTAGGTCAGGATTCCGTGAGGATGACATGTTTTATACCATACTCCATATTTATTTTATATGCATTGCTTCATGTATTAGTACTAACTGATAGAGTATCTTTCATGACTGTTGCATATACATATTGTCATATTATTGCATCATGTATTAGTTGTACCTGCTAGAGTACCTTTCATGACTGTTGCATACATATGACCTTTTATTACTATTAGCCAGCATATGTTAGATTCGCGATGTACGTGCATACTTGCGATTACCTGCATATGTTATTTACTATTCACTAGTTGGCAACTCACCCCAGTTGTGCCACAGTATTTTGCAGATTGTTCCTCAGAGTAGTCGTGGCAGGCTTTTCACCTATCATATCATCTTTTGCAGCAGATATCGCTACGGCTGACTGTGTACAGTTTTGCTGTAGGTGGGTTTTACGGTTATCCGATGTTGCTCTTTGTATATTCGTTGTACCATGTACTCTCCATCTACCACTTTTATGTATGACTTAGAGACTTGATGTGATGACGATATTGTATATTATTTTGTGACTTGGAGGTCTTTTATGCAGTTTTATTTATATCGTCTTTTATTTCTTCGCTACGGCGTCGTATATCTGTTGTGGTGGTTGTTTTCCTCCTTTGGACGTGTATTTGCACCCGTTTGGGGATGCTTTACATATATTTTTGTTGTACCCATTTTTGGGGCTGTTTTTACAAAGGAGGTGCTGCCAAAATTTTAAAGGAAATAAAATTATATTTTAAAGAATTTGGCTTGGGATTTCAAAGGTTTTAAAAATGTTATTATCACTTACTACTTTTATGGTTTAGATTGCTGGGTTTTCGGCTTACTTAAATTGCGTTACGCCTGTAGACGTTGCGTAGTTTAAGGGCCATCATGTGCCAATTTCGGGTTGTGATAAAGTTGGTATCAGAGCTATAAATGGAAATAGGATTCGATAAGAACACAGAAATCGAATCACAAGGATACCCATTCTGTCACGACCCACCCCCAATATAGAGAGTATTGTCCGCTCTGGCCGAAACCGCACGGTTTTGTCTTTCGGGAAGAATTGGACCCAACCAGGGGCCACTTCACAGGAGGTCACCCATCCCAAGACTTCCCTGGCCCGAGCACGCTTAACTACGGAGTTCTCAAACTCTTGTAGTGCCAGTTCACTTAAAAGGCGTCTCTGTATTAAAAAGTGGTATCATTACATTTATAGTACAGATCTGTCCTATTTCGGAATGTATTCCGAATATTCCCCATTGTTTTATAGTGGGGTCCCCATGCTTATCTGGTATATATGGGTATACCGGATAATACCTGGGGTATTACAGTTAATTTATATTTTTAATTATTTTATAAAGTTCCCGGGTTGCTCCAGATTCCCTGTAGACCTCCAAAATATCACAAAACCGACACAGAAAGTTTAAATTTCAATTTTTAGGATTAGTCACTGGTTTGATCTAGATTTTTAACACTAAAGGGGTTTGTAGTAACCAATTACACTCACTACACAATCACAATTCATAATACCACTCTAAAGCTCAACTTGGAATTTTCCGACATCACTAAACCTTAAAAAATGAATTCTAAACTAAACTAGAAGCTATAGAAACTCAATTACTAAGCTAAGGGTGAATGAATTACCTCATTTGGTAACTCAAGAATTTTCTTGAGTGTCTCAAAGTTTTCAAAATCTTGCCTTGATCTATCCAAAGGGTTTGTGAGGGTTTATGATCAATTTTTGTGAAGGGAACATGTAATTTTGATATAAATTTAGGGGTGGTGTGAGGTGGATGAGGAGGTGGAGGAGAGAGGGCAGCCATGAGAGGAGGAAGGAGAAGAAAATGATGAAGAAAGGAAGTGAGGAAAAATAACCATGGTCAACAAAAGACCCCTCACCCCCCCCCCTCTCTCCCCTAAGCCCATGCTTCCTTGTCTCCCCATGTCACAAAATATCTCTCGTTTTCATTTCTTTTTTTTTCTTTTTCTTTCTCTTTTAATCTCATATTAAAACAAAGCCATTCTTGAAAAAAGAAAGAAGTCATGGTAGAAAAATGTAATAAGTGTGTAACATGACATGGTGCATGTCACATGCACAAAACAAAATCAATGCCTGATTAAGTACTAATCGAGTTTAGTAATACTAACTTATATACAATTAATTGTATACTAAATTGTAAAATTCCCAATCTTCATAAATTCTTTTTAAAATCAATAAATAATATAAATTTCCAAATACTTCCCAATTTATCGGTATATAATTATACCATATCATTAAAACCAATCCTTGCACTTAATAATATTCTTGAAATTTATTATTTTAATTATTTAAATTCTAAAATAATATTTTATTTCCTGAAATGTTACAATCTTCACCCCTTAAATAAATTCGGTCCCCGAATTTAAATTTAATCCCCCAAAAAACTAAAACATTTCAGTAAAACAATAAAGTCATCGGGGCTCCGAAATCCTCAATACTTAAAACGCATCTTAGCGCAATGCATGTGCATAAAAACGAATATATAATTCAAAATCAAAACTCCGTCAAGCATCACGCAATCATCGGAGTTATGGTGAAGATATCAATGTCAAAGTCCAATACGAAAACCAACATGATATATTCAAAACTACAACATATACATAGTACACATCGTTGTAGACTTGTCAAAACATCTTAAAGATATGCATGCCAAACCTTTTTCAAGTCGCTGTGCGATGCTCGTATCACGGCATAAGTAGCGGACGTTTAGCGTAAGAAAATAACTATATATATATATATATATATCTTCTGTTTAACAAACACGTCCCGCCGTTTTTAAAATAATTTAGAAGGTTTTCCTTTGTAAAATGTTTCGTGTCACCTCGAACACATAGGTAAATATTGAGACTATAGCACCTTTTTGGAAATCCCTTCAGTAACTATCGATGCGTGCAAAAACATATTCAGGTACTGTCCTCTGACCAGTCCTGCTCAGTTACTATACCAAATGGTAAATATCATAAAACATACTTCTCCAAAAGAAACCAATCCCAAAATGTGTATAAGAATGGCACGTGCATCTGGTGCGCACAGAAATCGAAATCAATGAAGGTGCCATACATGTGCACAAAAACAAAATCTAAGTGCAACGGGTGTGCACGAAAACACGTGTCAAGGGCTACAGTGTAACATTTTGGAAAAATTAAGAATATTTAATTATATTTTTTATTATAAAAATAATATAATTGATAAGTTTACGAAAATGATATCGCTTATGAAATTGGGTATCGGAATCATATCCGAAAAATGTAATTATTTTAATAAATATGAATAAGTGGGTGATATCAAGAAAATGATATTTTAATTAATTTATCATGACATTGTATTTTTCATTAAGCTAATGATAATTAAGTAATAGATTTATCATTTCATATCTTTTATGTTATATGGATTTGGATTTATGATATGAAGGTTCTTACTTGTGTTATATTTTATCATGGATGGCATATATCATTCTATGTTAACCTCCACACAAAACACCTCATTTAAACTCTTTCTTATAACCTTTCCTTCTTCAAATCCAACACCTCCTCCTTGCATGAATCAATCATGCTTCATCAAGTGACACAACCTCCTTCCTCTCATGACACCTCCACCTCTCATCATACACCTCATGCTTTCTCTACAAAGCTCCTCACCCTAATTACATCTAATACTTATGAAATTCAGTAGCTATTCCAATTAAAACACAACACTCTTCAGCCCCAAACTAAGAAAATTTTCTATGTGTTCATACCAAAGAGTGAGAGCAATGAATCCCTTCATCAACTTATGCACATCATCCAAGCTTGATCCATTATCAATCCTAGATGCTTCTACATACAAATTAGGAGCTACACAATCTCCATAGGTATATCTTCCTCTCTTTTTAATTTAATCAATTCTGTCTAATATCAGTTTTGTTAAGAAAAATAGAAAACATGAACTTTTGATGTTAAACCTACTGCAAATGAATCTGGAACTAATACGTATAATCACTAGAAAAACTAGCTAGACCAAAAGTATAATGAGCCAACTAGAACAATACACTTAAAACCTGAGCCCCAAACTCTCCACAAAATCTTGCGAGGCAACCTTGAAATCCGGCGACGCCGGCCATCTTATGGCTTTTGGTGTTTATTCTTCTTCTGTGGCTTTGAGTTGGTATTTTACAAGTCTCTGTATTGTTTGTGTTGTCTAAATATTTACACAGTAAAATCTGGGAACATTTTAGTAAAGGTTTTATCAAATTTCATATATTTACGATACGGAGTTTTCGTATTTTGATGTTGCAGCTGAACCGTTAACGTTTATACGTTAACGACAGAAATATATTGTCGTTTTGGGTTAAGCGAGCTGTAGGTTCTAACCTACGGGCGTTTAGCTTGTTGTTTTGGTTTACAATAGGATATTTACATCAATACGATTTAAATACGAATATATGTACGATTCGAGGATTCTGAGATGGATTTGGCGATATGGCAGCGTGGATTCAGCAAGCTTATTAAGTTGGTGAGTAGATTTATATCTACGGGGGAAGTCGGGTGGATGGCGTATAGCACCCCCGCAACCTTATAAATATTATTATGACATCTAGTTAGTGTAGTATTTATGCAAGATATTGATATAGTATTGCATTTAGTATGTTCTTCATTTGCATAAAGTTCCATACCTAGTTTTAAATGAGATCCGTATGTGATGTTAGATACGTACGACATGGATATGGTGATGGATTTGTACGAGTGATCATACCGTACTTGAGATGATGCAGATACAGCGATATGATGAGATATTATACAGGAAATTATACGTACTGGAAAAGATGAAATTCGTATGCCGAATAACAGCCAAATTATCCTTTAACTCGAAGAGTTAGATTATATTCCGTTTTTGGATGAAATACTTGTGTGAGCTATATTCTTTTAAAAAAACTATGATTCGTTTGTCTTTTAATAAAATACTAGGATGCGGTGCCAATTTCCAAAACGAATATCTATTTTAATCTAGGGCAGCTTCCTTATTTCAAACTTAACGTTTCGTCTCATTTCTAAAGATAATGGTATAGCTCATAGCAAGTAACTACAATAGTTATGTTTAGATTACTTTACATGTTTGCATTATATTATTGATGTTATCCGTTTCTGCGATACGAACACTCTGATAGAACACTGCACAACTACCAATGAGTACTATGCTGCACAAGCACGTATACCTATGTTACACTACACCTCATTGGTACTGCCATGTCACTGTAGGACCGTTATGATATATTGCATATGTAGATGTCGATATGAGTAGGCTACTTTTAGAACACTTACACAAATACTAATGATTGCCATGCTGCACGAGCACAGACCCGTATGCTAAACTACACATCATTAGTAGTGCCATAACACAGTAGAATTGATATCATTATGCCTGTATGATTTAATTAAGCAGTCTTTCTTTATTTTTCTATTATAAATTATGAATATCAATACTGCAGATGTTGTATTTGATTCTTATGAATTTTCTGGATATTTTACTCCTGATGGTATATATCGGTGGTATGGGACACTGTTATATATATGTATATATATTTATATAGTATATCATCAGAATGGTCTATGTAAGTCTTCTCATTCTTTATTTTATATTTCTGGATATGATGAGTTGGCGTCCACCATGGACTTTATGTTTTCTGAGTATTTATTCCGAACCGAGTAGGGGAGCTATAAGGTTTCGGACTTGTTACTTATCCAGACTGAGTGGGGGAGCTATACAGTCGGATACATGGTGGACCCGGTTCGTGACCGAGGGGCAAGAAAGCTGCATTATAGGAGGGGAGCCTAGCGAGGATATTCGATACCGGAGATAGATACTAGCACGGCAGATATCCAGGGGATACTGGCCAGGGTTTGATTTGGGCACGGCGGATATCCAGGGGATACCGACCGGGGCCAGGGATATCGGGTGGCGATCATCTGTTGAGAAGGTGTCAATGGTATATGCATTTACGTGTCGGTGATGGACATGATAGATTGAGCATTTGCATGTCGGTGATGGACACGAGAGATTTCTGATTTCGGGTGTCGATGCTGGATATCCATATATATTGATATGATTACTATCATGAGGTACTCAATAGATTATAGTATTGTAGCCGACCAGGACTGATCCGGAGGACAGAACCTGTATATATTTGCACGGACATTCATATACATAAACATGACTTCAAACTCGAGCTATAGCCTCATTATTTTGACGTGTCTGAGATGACCCTAAACTCTTGTAAACTGTAAACCTCTTAACATGATTTATTAAAATAGCAGGATGTATATCTTAAATAAGATACCTATTATATTTCATACTATCACGTCTGCCTTATGCCGTGTTATATCTATTCCACGGCTATTTTAAAGAAGAGGTTTATATATATATATATATATATATATATATATATATATATATATATATATATATATGTATATGTATACTTTCGGCTACATTGGGCTTATACCTAGATATAGGTCATCTGCATTGATATGTGTTACTTGGGATTGCATGATAGATAGTGTTGCATTATGATACATATGCATATCATATAGTATATTTGTACAGATTATGATAGTACTATATATATGACCTAGGTATAGTCATGCATTTCAATTTCTACGTTTAGATGTACTTTTATTCACTGAGTTGGCAACTCATCCCCGTTGTGCCACAGTTTCATGCAGGATTTACCGCTTGGATTTTTAGCGGCTTTGGGCACACATTCTTCTCGGTGACTGATGGGTATGTGGGTTACTATTGTATCGTACTCACACTTCATTATTCATATATTACTGTATCTAGTGAAAACTCCATCAATTTAGAAAGAGTATATTGTGGACTTAGAAGCGAGACTTAGAGTTGTGTCTTGTGTTATCGCACTCATTGGAGTCGACCATTTTATATTGTTACTTTTGTTTCGCTTTCTTTATTCGCCATTGTGCGTTGTATATTGTTACTTGGTTGCTCCACAGTTTGGGCGTGGAAGCTAGCTCCCGTTGGGATGCTATCTTATTATTTTGTTGTATCGTGTTATACAAAAATGCTTAGGAGATGCTGCTAAATTTCAAAACGTCATAGATATTTTTCAAACATACTTAGTTAAACTTAAATGCTATTTTAAACTGATTCCATCTGATGACTATTTTAAACTTCACCTCCAATATTTTCAAAAAGGGTTTAGATTCCGGGTTTCGGCTTACTTAAACCGTGTCGACATCTTTAGATGTCACGTGATTTAAGTGCCGGTCACGTGCCCCTTTTGGGTCATGACAAAGTTGGTATCAGAGCGTTTGGTTTATCCTTTGTTCGAGTCTAGGTTTGACTATATGGAGTCTGGGCATACATTTTGTTACCTGGACATACCTTATATGACTTAGACTTGACTTTGGGGGTCTTATACCCGAACTTTCGTTATATAGGATGACCTTTGTTGATAGAGTATGTAATAAGAAGAGTGACGTACCCTACATATGTTCCGCGGCATATTTACGATATGATACTCTGCTTAAGATACCTTAGAATTTATATCGTGAGGTCTTCTTTCTATTCCTTCCGTTGATCTATCTTCGTCAGTGCATGTTGATTGTTTCGGTCACTATGTTTATGAGGGCCGAGAGGGCTGCAGTTAGAGACACGGTCAGAGTAGACTTGTCTGGGACAAGGACTGACCGGGGTGACTTTCCGATGATATAGAAACACGCCGTTTATTCATATTTGATCGAGTTCAAACAGTGAAGCGAGTTTCTTCGGGATCCGCACCAGATGGTGGAGTCATTGTTAGAGATCAGACAGAATTGAGAAGTGATGTTTTCCCTCTTCGAAAATTATGTTGTTGTGTACTGTTCAGACAACGGTAACAATCATTGCTAAGATTATCGAGATGTTGCTCCCAGAGTTCATGAAGTTAAAGGTTGACGATGTTACCAGTATAGATGGATCAGCAGGATTCATAGCCATTCAGATGTGGGATGGTTAGGACTTTTAATCCATTGTGGCACTTCGATACGAGATCGGTGAAATTGATGTACTTCTGCAGATGGATTTTGCTCAGATTTGATGCAAGTCGTTCAAGAAGAAGATCGTGCAATAAGTTTTTCTCCGACGAATTAGGACGAGTTTTCGAAGGTGAGATTAGCTAAATTCTTCTACAGAGTATCAGAGATGATGGATTCATGTTTCTGAGTTTATAAGACTCCGAGTTTGGTCATAACCAAGTATGACTTGCAATTCATGTGACTATGCAGATACGCTCCTTAAGTGGTTGATATTGGGAATTTATGGAACAGGAGAATGGTGCAGTGGACAGTTGTTCTTCATAGTTGATATTGAAGATTTGATGACGCGTTCAACTACACTTTTAGGAGGAAATCTAACAGGAATGACCGTTGTTACTAAAGAGAAAGTGGGTTAAGAAATGAGTGCTAGTTCCGGGCAGGCTGGATAAATAAGTTTAGCAGAAGTCTTGATGGATTCTCTTCCAGGAGTTTATAATAAATAAGATTGGACTAGGATTAGTTGTTAGCACACAAGCAGAGGGCAGAGATTTCCGTTATCAACCTGTTGCGTTACAAGAGACTGGACTACTGGTCAAGAAGATGTGATGGGATGTATCAACAATAAGACGAATGGTGTCGTTGCACCTTACCGGACGATCGCATAAAGAAGCGATGGTATTAGAGATCCGTAAGAAGAACCTGAATTTAGAGACAGAGAATGTTAGAACGTGGCAGACGGCAAGTAGTAATCCTTGCTATGCCAATTCCGGTGGTATATGTTGGAGATAGTGCCCTCAGAGTCAATTATTGGATCACAGGCACGTGATTGCAATGATTGAGGGAGGACCTATCCCGGTAGGACAGTCTTACTCGAGATGATAGTATGCTATCTAGTTTATCTTTATCATCGTGTACTGCTTTAGGTGACCTTACGAGTCGCTATTACACGTTGATAGAGCCCCTAGGATTCTTGCTTGACTACCAGCAGTATGAGGGCGATCATATACGTGAGAGCTGGAGTCTATAAGCACATCCTTAAAAGGTCCCTAGTCGTGGGAGTTTCGAGACTGGGCATCGATACTCCATTAGTAGACTAGTGTATACAGTCGAGACCCCGACGAGGGGCGGTGGCCGGTCTCACAAGCCATTGGTGTCAGTTGGTTCACCTAATATGTATACAGGTGCTCATTGGGTTATGAGTACACCGGACAGGACTCGCCGGGAACCTGCTAGTTAGGATTATACCAGATGTCAGATAGCAGTTCCCAGGTGACATATGTACAGGTTAGTTCATTGACCTGAGATCGTCATTTGTCTCGTGTGAGTTCCCACTGTGCTTTGATTACTACCCTACCACGGCTCAAAGGAGTCGTGCAAACAGGTTTTAGTTGCGTACAGTACCGAGACACTTGGAGGCAGTGAGCGGATCTGCAGGGGTTCGTCTCTCCCGGTATTGGGGGTGAGGCCGCGCTTTGTCTAGGAGAGCCATTACACAAAGCCCTCGGCCGAGGTAGGAGATTTACTGGTAGGTATTCCAGTAATATCTCAGGGTGTTCTGGGCTTCACTCCGACACGACTTGTACCGCTATTGGGGGTCTGACTTTTACCAACCCCCTTGGCCCGCCATGCGATACTCATAGACGAACGGACCGGACTGTACGGATATTGTCACTGACAGGCTCAGTAGGGTGTCAGGATAAGTTCGCTCATCGACGTCCCTTTTGGTCAATAGCTGGTAGCCCGTCACGTATGGCTAATACCTCTGACGTGCTAATGGTTAAATCCACAGCCATAGTATTGACGAGTCTTCAGAGTCCACCACACACTCAGTTACTCAAGTTTCGGGCGAAACGCTATAGAGGCCGTATGGAGATATGGCAGGGTACGATCAGATACATGCTACACGGATCGTGATCGGACGGTTTTTACTAGCCGGCTTTGGCTTAAGCCGGATCCTAGTATTAGATAGTGTTGATTTTGTCTCTTTGCATTTGTGTTCAGTGGGAATACAAATGCGGACATGTATTTGCAGTAGCGGGTTTTCCTGTAATTTATTACGGGATCAGTTTTCTGAGGTTGCCAGTTTGCATTCTGTTCCGGCCGGTTTTCCTTTGTTCCTTCTCGGCCTGACTTTTCGTTGGAGGGGGGTTATTTGCAAGTTTGCAAATAACATTTGTGGAGGGGGTTTCTTGCATATGGATTGATTATGAAAGCATCTTTTGATACCATTCTTTTCTATCATCATTTCTTTGCTTTTTCATGATGAGATTCTTTATTAGTCTTTTCCTTTGCTTTTTGAGATGAGAAAGGATTTGAAAGTGAGATGACTTTGTTATCATGGTTTTTGGTGTGGTCACCCCTTTGCTTTACCTACCATCACCTCCCTTCTTGTTTTGTTGATTCCTCCACCATATTTCTAAAAGGGGGCCGGCCACAATTTGAAGAGAGTGAGAGAGAGGTTCATTTTTGAGGTGTAGCATATTTCCTCATATCATTCCTCGCAAGAAAATGATAGCTCCATTTTTCCAAAGTTCATTTTCTTCCTACACCTCCACATCCATGGCAACTTCACAAACCCCAAAGAGACAAGCCTCTACACTAGCCTACAGTACCCTTGGACGCGTCGGCTTGCCAACTTCACGCCCGAGTTGCCTCAATCCAGAGGTGGGAGCCCGTAAAAGAATCCGGCTACGTGGTGCCCTTTTCGACGAGGAGGTGACGGACGGATATTCCGCGGGAGATCGGAGTGGAGACGAAGACCGAAGGACACGGATCGCTTGGTATACTTCACTACCCATTCTCTTGTTAGCTAGGATTAGGTTAATGGTCACGATCCGGGTATATTGTCCGCGGTAGCGCTGGTTAAAGTTAAGAAAAATTTTGATTCCGCATTTTGGCCTCGAGTAGAAGGCCGGGGCGCTGCCATGGCACAACATGGTATCAGAGCCACGCCATTAACCTTGCCTAGCTTGTTCTAGTGTGTTTACATTTTCGATCGAACAAAATTCCAAAAACCCGCGTATTCAAATACACAGTTTCTGTCGAAATTTTTTTGGCTCCAAAATTTTTTCAGGTTGTTGCAGAATACTGTGCTTGGAAATAAAAGCAATCTGTGAAAATTTGGTCGCGAGATCACACCAAACCGCCGCGGAACCGCGGCCAAACCCATGCTTGGGCCACGGTTCCGCCGCGCTTTTAACTTGTCAACGCACCAAATTTTTGCAGTGGGCTTTTGGGCTGGAAATAGGGGTTCTGGTATATTCTTTTTGGGCCCAGATTTTCTTTATGTGCTACAGTAATGCTTGGGGGCCCACTTGATAAAATTTGTTTGATCGGATATTTTAAACACGCTAGTTCACAGTATTTACATTATATCTGCGACCGTGAATGTCATTTAATCGGTAAATCCTGTCTAACTGCTATAACCCGGTTAGACGGATTTGCGAACGTGACATTCACGTTGATGTTCTGTGATTATGCTGTGTTGTTGCGGATCGGTCGTGGGGGATAGCCTGGATGCAATGTTAGTACAGTTTTGTTTTATATATACATTTGATATTGCGGGGCGAGAGTCTGACATGTAGACTGTCGTCACTGCCTGTTTGTATTATTCTTTTGGGGCACGACCAGGTTGCGGTCGATGTACCCGTTGTATGTATATTTTACTTTCTGTACTAGGATTACCCCAAGGTGGGGTGCACGGATAGCCGGGTTCTACAGGGAAACGAGCGTGCATCTCATGGTATTGAGACCGAGGGGGCTTTACTCTAGAATTGGCAAGGCTATTCGCCGCACTCGTAGGGGGTACAGGTTGACCCAGGAGGGGTGCCCAAGTTACCGGATTCCGTGAAGTGCTGGGTGGTCCATTCACATTGCTGAAGTGGGCTGCCTCGCTTCAGGTTTTGGCGGGTGACTTGCCGCGCCCGTAGGGGTCTAGGATTTTCTTTGCACAGGCTATCCACACGACCAGGGGAACGTCGGGTTTTCAGTAGCGGCTCTGTGAAACCCGGGGCTTCCAGATATCTGTATTGTTCTGTGTTGCTGGTTACATTTCTGTGATGTTGCTTTTTATCACGCCTTGAGCGAATATTATATATTGATATATATACTAGTAGATGTTGTATATGTTTTGCATCCGCGCTAGTCCAGTCCCCGCTCTGTCGTTAGTTAAGTAACCTAACGGGTGATGACGGGACCCAGTGGCGAATGCGGATGGCATATACGTACATCATTATTTTCGTTCTTTATTGGTGTGATCAATTGATGGGACTACGTTGATTCGAATCAATGCAAGATAAACAAACCTATTCTGATGTTGTTGGAACATTTTTCAAAAAAAGCTGTTATTGCAAGGGCGTTCTCTTTTGTTTTGCACAGTGGTATTCAGTTGGAATATCCTGCTCCTCAGTCGACGAGGCAAGGGCCGAGATCCCTTCACCGGGAGTGACCCCTTGGACAGAAGTTTGCGTCAGGGCAATAACTTCACTATAGCCGATTACTTTTGCTTTGCATCGTGGTATTCAGTTGGAATATCCTGCACCTCATTCTACGGGGAAAGAGCCGAGATCCCTTCACCGGGAGTGACCTCTTTAGCAAAGGTTTTCGCCACTATATTTTTATAAAAAACTATGCAGTTCCTTCAACGATATCAAGTTCATTACGTTAAAGTTTTTTCGCCAAAAACCAGCCGTAGCCCTCCGTCATTTCTTACTGGTATTGTTTAGTATTCGTGCTGCGTTTGTTGACTCCGTCAAGGCGTAGTGTACGGTAGCTAAGTGGTGCTTGTTTGTTGCATAAATGGGATTGGTTAGGACAGTCGTGCGGCCTTGTTGACTCCGTCAAGGGCACGTACGGGTGGGTTTAATGCAATCCAGATAATGACGGGTTGAACTTGACTAGGACTCTTTGATTTGTTGACTCCGTCAAGGTCACTTGGGTCCTAGGGGTAAAAATCACATCGGGAGTTTCTAAAGAAACTGAAACTTGCCAGGCATGCGCATACCTTCTGGAGTGTGGTGACGTGAGTGGATTTCGTCACGTTATCATGCGATGATAGTTGGATCCCGATTCCCACTGATGAGTTGGTTCACTCCTCGGGTGATCCCGACTAATTCTTCTTTCAGGTTTGGAGGAGAATTTGAGGTTACAGTGGGTGGTTTCCTGATTAGATAAAGTGATAACCATTCTGATCTAGGTTAGAGTGCACGCTGAGTGTTTCTTTTCTCTCTCTCTTTGGCAGCGACCATTGACCCGACCCTAGACTATGACTCAGTGACCAAGTTGACCGAACCTTCTTAACGCTGGCTTTTGGATTGTCAGAGTTGCAAACCTCATTGCCACTCCTACTTTTACCCTTTTCTCAAGGACACCCCGTATTACTACGAACGTCCACTTCCATTGGACAAAACCATCGTATGGTTATATACGAACTCGAAGGAATTCGAGGATGGTTTCCGGTTCTGGAGAAAACGAATAGGACTATTCAGTTGTCTTTTCCTTTTACCTTCTCTCAGGTTGCGAGTACTCCTTGGTTTAGGAGATAGTACACCTATTACGCAAATTGGATAGTCTTCTTCCAGACCTTAGGCTGGTGCCGACCGGTAAGGAATGAAGAAAACCAATTAGCTTAAACGGTGTACAGAAGGTATTAAGTTAAGACAAAGAAAGGGATTAGTAAGAGGGCAAAGTAAATTGCGACTGCTATTCACGACCAAACCAAGTATTTCTTTGCCAATCCTAAATCACCTTTGTATTTCTCCATGACACTCCGTATCACTACGAAGATCCCAAGTTTATTGGATAATCCATCGTATGGTTATATACGAACTCGAAAGGAACTTGTTCAAGTTCGGGGATGGATCCTGGTTCAGGAGAAATAGGAATAAGGTTTATTCGGTTGTCTTTTATCTTCACCTTCTCTCGCATTGCGAGTGTTCCTAGGATTAGGACAGTACACCCATTATGCTTATTGGATAGTCTTCTTCCAAACCATAGGCTGGTGCCGAACGGTAGGGAAGGAAGAAAACCATTTGGCCTAAAGGGGTGTGCAGAAGGTAATGACTAAAGACATAAAAAGGGATTTGGAGAAGTGGCAAAGAATCATACGGTTACAGTTGTGAATCTGGATAATGGAAGAGGCATTACTAGGAATACCCGGATACCCCATCGAAACATTTCAATGTTTCAGTTTCACTGTGTACTGTTAAAAGAAAACTGATTTCCCAATTAGGCACTTGCTCCAGGGTGTGTATTTACCAGGTATGATTCTCACATCTGTATGGTTTTACAGATGATGAGTGGGAGTAAGTTATTGGGAATTAGGTGATCATCCTCATTATATCGGGATTCGTTGTAATTGGTGATATTTGAGGAAATCGCCTGGGCTGTTTACCGGTCGGCAAATATTTGGTTTTGAATATCCGTTGCTATGCACCAATTTCAAATTGATATATCCGTACATCTATTTTTATAGAGTGAGATATACTTTTTCTGAAATTATGTCTATGACATTTACCTATATCAGTGGATGGTTAGGTAAGGAACATTAAACGGCGGTGTAATTCTTCTTAACCATAAGTACAGTTTTCAACCTACAACACACAGTGAATGAGTTATCAGACTCAGGGGATTTATACAAAGTATTGTATGTTGTCCAGTGTCTATTAGGACAGAGGGGATGGTCCTCATACTATATTCAGTTTACTTATAACATCTCTGGTTTTAGACAGGTGTTTCATAGAAACACAAGGTCCAAGTTTTGAGAAGTTATAGGTATAAGAATAAAGTAGAGAACCAGGTATTGCAGGTATCGGGATTCTTCATGGTGATCGAAGATGTAGATACTTGTGGATGGTATTCAGTTGATAGTAATGATTAAGAGAACTTGCTTCTCTTTCAGGTTACTCATAATTGGAAGAACTCCAAAGTTGAGTAATGCTGATTGGCCTCCTTCCATTTAGTTAACATGCACTGGTGACAGCTGCATGATTTGAATCTGGTTCAATTAAATCAGTGCCTCTGTTTCTATATTGGATATAGAACAGTTCATATCTTAACGATGTTAAGGTACGGGGAGTTGTCCGGCTTATGCTTAAAACAAGACTCTGGATAACTCAAGGCACGTTTCTGTAATGGCTGTTTGTGGGTTGACCCAGGCTATGACGAGGGTTGACTTTCTACCATCTGGAAGATCAATAGTGATATTGCTCTTGACTCGCCACATTTTTAAAAAAGAAATGGATTTTTTCAGAAAAACAGTAGTGGGAGTATGGTAGAACTGGAAGTGATTCCAGAACCGCAAACGATTACTGAAGATTTGATAAGAACCTAAAGATTCAATCTGATTTGACATTCCATTAGCCACTCCGCAGATATGGTGGGTAACCTCAGGCACTCGAGAGGTACTTCGGTATGCTCAAGGACGGTGGCAGGGAGATTCTTGTTTACCCAGACTTGCCATTGCTGTTGTTCCAGACTGTGAGACCCGGCAGGAGGATGAGTATAGCGTCGTTCTGAACTAGCTTTAGAAGTGTACGCCTATATGTCTCTGCCAGAGGGTTTTCGTGGTCAGTGGGTGCAGCGGAAGCATTGGTGGACATCAAGCTTATGTCTATTTATAGACTAAAGCAGATATAGCGGAGATAGATCATCTATTTCTGATGTGACAGTCATAGGTTTGACTTCATCAGAATAGGGGATGGATCTATTAAGAAGGTAATAGGGTGTGATGTTCTGGTATTTGGATGACATACACAGAGTAGGAAGTGATATTCCTATACTACGGTCGGTTATACTTTGATTGTCACACAGTGGTTTCTCCACATAGGACGTGGACATTATATCAGACATTCTGGTTACTAGATCTATGGTTTTAGATCTAGATTTGGGTGGTTTTCCAATCTGGGTACTTAGACAACATTCTATAAGTATTTAGAATGGATGACTCCTGGCATGGTAGTATACCTGCAGGTGATGGAGTCACCCTCTCTAAAGGTGTCTTACGGACTAAAGGGGAGAGGGATGCGCATGATTGGCAGATCACTTGCTTAGGCAATTGAGTCAATCATGAGATGTCAAGTACCACACCAGATGTTGTTCTTGCAGTAGATGCAATAAGTTGATATTAATCCAATCCTGGAGAAACGATCGGAAGCAGCTTTAGAACATAAGTGAATGTTCTAGGGATTTGATAACGGCAGCCTCCTTTAGGAGTCGGTTATCATTCCAGGCTTCCAAGGTGACCTGGATGGCAGAGTGGCTGTCAGAGTTATAGTTTTCCCTCTGACGAGGGGCAGTTTTTTGGACAGGTGGTCCAGGTGGATACTGAGGGAAAGGCATGGCACCGGATACTGATTAAGTTCAGTTGTCGATATAGTCTAAGAAGTTTGGAGTTCATTTATGAGCTAGGTCCCATCAGATATCCAGACACATTCTAAGACAGGTATTGCTCATTTCGGGAGATGGCTTTCTCCGCGAATTTGAGATAAAGAGAGACATAGAAAGAAACATCACAGCGGATCCACTCACTGAGGCTATTCCTCGAACGCAATAGTTTCGCGAACGAGCTTTGTGAGACTGACTAGTAGAGGAGTTGGGTGTTCGGTATCACACGGGCTGTGAGTATGCGACATCGCAATAATTAGCCTTGAGTGCAAGTGGGAGATTGTTGGAGATAGTGCCCTCAAAGTCAATTATTGGATCACAGGCACGTGATTGCAATGATTGAGGGAGGACCTATCCCGGTAGGACAGTCTTACTCGAGATGATAGTATGCTATCTGGTTTATCTTTATCATCGTGTACTGCTTTAGGTGACCTTACGAGTCGCTATTACACGTTGATAGAGCCCCTAGGATTCTTGCTTGACTACCAGCAGTATGAGGGCGATCATATACGTGAGAGCTGGAGTCTATAAGCACATCCTTAAAAGGTCCCTAGTCGTGGGAGTTTCGAGACTGGGCATCGATACTCCATTAGCAGACTAGTGTATACAGTCGAGACCCCGACGAGGGGCGGTGGCCGGTCTCACAAGCCATTGGTGTCAGTTGGTTCACCTAAGATGTAAACAGGTGCTCATTGGGTTATGAGTACACCGGACAGGACACACCGGGAACCTGCTAGTTGGGATTATACCAGACGTCAGATAGCAGTTCCCAGGTGACATGTGTACAGGTTAGTTCATCGACCTGAGATCGTCATTTGTCTCGTGTGAGTTCCCACTGTGCTTTGATTACTACCCTACCACGGCTCAAAGGAGTCGTGCAAACAGGTTTTAGTTGGGTACAGTCCCGAGCCACATGGAGGCAGTGAGCAGATCTGCACGGGTTCCTCTCTCCCGGTATTGGGTGTGAGGTCACGCTGTATCTAGGAGAGCCATTACACGAAGCCCTCGGCCGAGGCAGGAGATTTACTGGTAGGTATTCCAGTAGTATCTCAGGGTGTTCTGGGCTTCACTCCGACACGACTTGTACCGCTATTGGGGGTCTGACTTTTACCAACCCCCTAGGCCCGCCATGCGATACTCATAGACGAACGGACCGGACTGTACGGATATTGCCACTGACAGGCTCAGTAGGGTGTCAGGATAAGTTCGCTCATCGACGTCCCCTTTGGTCAATAGCTGGTAGCCCGTCACGTATGGCTAATACCTCTGACGTGCTAGTGGTTAAATCCACAGCCATAGTATTGACGAGTCTTTAGAGTCCACCACACACTCAGTTACTCAAGTTTTGGGTGAAACGCTGTAGAGGCCATATGGAGATATGGCAGGGTTCGATCAGATACGTGTGGTATTGCACGGATCGTGATCGGACGGTTTTTACTAGCCGGCTTTGGCTTAAGCCGGATCGTAGTATTAGATAGTGTAGATTTTGTCTCTTTGCATTTGTGTTCAGGGGGAATACAAATGCGGGCATGTATTTGCAGTAGCGGGTTTTCCTGTAATTTATTACAGGATCAGTTTTCTGAGGTTGCCAGTTTGCATTCCGTTCCGGCCGGTTTTCTTTTGTTCCTTCTCGGCCGGACTTTTCATTGGAGGGGGGTTATTTGCAAGTTTGCAAATAACATTTGTGGAGGAGGTTTCTTCCATATAGATTGATTATGAAAGCATCTTTTGATACCATTCTTTTCTATCATCATTTCTTTGCTTTTTCATGATGAGATTCTTTATTAGTCTTTTCCTTTGCTTTTTGAGATGAGAAAGGATTTGAAATTGAGATAACTTTGTTACCATGGTTTTTGGTGTGGTCACCCCTTTGCTTTACCTACCATCACCTCCCTTCTTGTTTTGTTGATTCCTCCACCATATTTCCAAAAGGGGGCCAGCCACAATTCGAAGAGAGTGAGAGAGAGGTTCATTTTTGAGGTGTAGCATATTTCCTCATCTCATTCCTTGCAAGAAAATGATAGCTCCATTTTTCCAAAGTTCATTTTCTTCCTACACCTCCACATCCATGGCAACTTCACAAACCCCAAAGAGACAAGCCTCTACACTAGCCTACAGTACCCTTGGACGCGTCGGCTTGCCAACTTCGCGCCCGAGTTGCCTCGGTCCAGAGGTGGGAGCCCGTAAAAGAATCCGGCTACGTGGTGCCCTTTTCGACGAGGAGGTGACGGACGGAGATTCCGCGGGAGATCGGAGTGGAGACGAAGACCGAAAGACACGGATCGCTTGGTATACTTCTCTACCCATTCTCTTGTTAGCTAGGATTAGGTTAATGGTCACGATCCGGGTATATTGTCCGCGGTAGCGCCGGTTAAAGTTAAGAAAAATTTTGATTCCGCATTTTGGCCTCGAGTAGAAGGCCGGGGCGCTGCCGTGGCGCAATAGTATAAACACCTTTCGACATTGAAAAGAATATGCTTCGATGTCCTTTGAGTTCGATTTACGTTTTTAAAATCTAAAACGTTCATTTTCAAACATTGGAGAAAGGACAACTCGACGTCCGTGATTTCGGTATATGTATTCTGAGGATTTGAGGATAAATTAATATTTTGCGCACACCAGGTGCACTTGATGAGATTTCTATATACAGTAATTTTATTTTGACTTATGTTTTGTGCAAACCAGGTGCACTTGTTGAGATTTTTGTGCGAGAAGATTGCACTCGATTGGAGTGTTATGTACACCGGATGCTGATCAGTCGAAAATAATGTATTTTTAACATGTCAATTTCCCTATCATTTGCATTCATCTAAAGATATTCAGGTTAAGTATAGCACATATTAGCAAAACACCCGTAAAATACCAGATTACCTGTGTTGTATACTTAAAACTGGCATTTCGAGGGAAATTGAGTGTTTATCATGGCATCGCATCATCCTTGTATAGCGCAACACTTGTTTCGAAGTCTGTATAGGAAATTCCAGGAAAAAAGCCAAATCTGTGAAAATAATGCTGATAAAATACGCCAACTCCAAGACTTGAGTTTTGGCAGTAATGTAGAAGGAATTTTGAGAATCAACATATCATAAAAATACCATTAAGTCAGCAGAAAGCCACATTGTGAAAATTCATCAACTGAAGCCCTCACGTGACCGCGGATCCGCGGCCGGAGCAGGCACATGCCGCGGATCCGCGGTGGAACTGCCACGTCATCATCTCTGCTCCACTTCATAACTCGTCATTCAGTGCCTACACCTCAGCAAGCTATAACAATTTCCAGAATTCTCCAGAGTCTTCTGCCAGATCAGCAAGTCCTTATTCAACCTAAACTTTCAAGCTTCCAAAACAAGCCAAGTAACTGCCTCAAAGCCTAGAAGCATCTCCCTAACCTCCAAGCTTAAGAAGGAAGCTAACCCTAACTAACTAACTCTAAAACCTTCCTCCTAACTACCAAGCTTACAAGGGAAGCTAACCTAATCCAAGCTTACAAAGGAAGCTAACCATTCTTAAGGCTATAAAAGGGACCCTAAATCATCACTTCTATGGTTGTTCAAGAGTTCAATCTTCAACCCCAACACAAGTTGAGTGACACAACTTGTAACTCCAAACCCTAACCCTAATTCCAATTCCAAAGCCAAGATCAAGAATTTCGAGTACCAAATCAAGCATGAAGCCTTCGATCCATTAGAAAGCGACGCCGGACTTCATCGGAGCAAGTGATCTAAGGAGATCCGCGACTCAAGGAGCCGAGCGAAGCCAAAATCGACGATCAAGTTTCTTACTCTTGTAGATTTCAAGAGATTTGTAATGAAATTGTTGATAAATAAAGGTGACAATTCTATATCTTGCTTATCTTTTTAATTCAAGCATTATGATTCAATCTAGATTCTTGGATGTGCTCTTTGTGATAATGTTTGAGTAAAACTTCGCTCGTGAAGGAGTTGAGACGATCAATAGATGATGATGATTTAGATTCTCTTACAATTCTTAAGTCCTACGAGTTTGTAAATTCTTAAAAATCGAATGATCGACGATCTAGTTTCGATGCGAAATGCTTTCTTGATTATTTTCTCTCGGAACTAGAGATCAACGATCGATTATTTGATTTACTAGAAGCTAGCTTGTGAACGAGATTCATCGAAAGCACAAAGGATGAGATGAGGAAACCCTAGTTTCTTTGCAAGATCCTTAAATCTCGATAAATCGTCATCGATCTAGCATCAATTCTTCGATGGATAAGAGTATGTAATCATTAGATTTCATCACATCTAAAGGTTCAATCGACTCCTACGAGCCTCACTTCGAATCTTGATATTTGGTTTGGAAATCATAAATTCTCAATTCTTGATTTTAATGTTTTCTTGATTTAGACCTAAATTTTACTAATTCTTGAACTTCAATTCTATAAATCATGAATTGTCTTTTCTCTTTTCTTTAAATTTTCGATTCATCTAATTCGAAATACGAACGGATTACACTTTCCCTGTGGACGATCCGCACTTACTAACGCGCTACAAATCGACACCGTTATAGATTGCGGTCAAAATATTTTTGGTTGTGATTTCTACACATTTTCTACATACACACCGGAATTCGTTCCAATCAAATGGCGCCGTTGCCGGGGATAGTGCGCTAATTCGTTCGTTTTTGAAATTTGAGTTGAAAAGTTTATTCCATTATAATTTTGAGATCAAAATTCGCGCAAAACACTAAACGATTCGTTGTGATTTGTGCAAGGAAATCTGGAGTCTGCTGAGAAATTGGAAAAATATTTGGAAAATTCCAGAGAGCTGAGGGAGTGAACAGAGGCTTGCTGTGAAATTTTTGTGCAGTGAACAGTGAAAAGCGTCGCGGATCCACGGTTTAAGCTTGTTGTTGCGGCGGAACCGCGGTTGAACTGTAGCCTCTCTGTACCATTTTTTCTCAGGTGAATTCTTATTTTCGTATCTCCTTTTCAATCTGCTCCAATTAACAATTTGCTGCAGGTTTCTTTGCAAAATTTGCAGCGCCGCAAAAAAAAAGCAATAAAAAAATTGTGCGTGTTTTTGATTTTTGGTTGTTTGCATATTAATACGGAAATTAAGGGGCACGGCCAAATTCAGATTAGGTGGGGAGTTCATTACCCTTCCTAAGCCCCGAAAATCACAAACTTGCATCCACATTACCCTCATTAATTAAAAGAAATCTAGACTTGATTCTAAGGACCGTCGTGCTCATTTAGGACAGAAGAAGGCCGTGGGTAATTCATTGCTTATCCGTGTTTCTTTTGTGGTGTCTAAGGCAAGTGTGTCGAAGGCTAGTGGTTACTTAATTAGGCCCACTACTTACGTAGTGGAGAACCTCCCACTTACCTGGCACTTACCTGGCCACAGGAGAGACAAAGAGGCAGTGGAGGATTGATCCTGCGACTTGTCTTTTGGCAGTTAGGAGTGGTCTAGAGCCATGACCTAGGTGACCATTAGACTTAGGGTTGCTTGTTGCATTTGTTGTGATTTGCATCATTGTTTCAAAAATCTGTTTATTTTTCAAAACAAACACCAATCACATTCACATCATTTTCTCTAATTATATTCACGCTGCCACTTGTACTAAACCCTTTTAGTGCAAGATAGGCTGGACACGAGATTCTAGTGCCCGTTTAGTCCACGTTTCCCCGATCGACTCCAAAGTCGGTATTTCTACGTTTACTTCTTCTTTACCCACCACCACACCCACATCGATGGATCCTTCTTCATCGAACTTCTTTACCACTAATCTGCCGCCGTCCGTTGGTGTGCAGAATCCACCCCACATCTCTCTCCAAGATAGGTGCTATCCTATGCGAGGTCCTCTTTCGACCTGCTTATCCATTCCACCAGCCAACGGGGATAATTTTGAGATTAAACCCCAATACATCAACCTTCTACCCAAATATCACGGTCTCGAGGCTGAAGACGCATATGTCTTTATCACCAAATTTGAAAATGTATGCGCAATGATGGGTACGTCACAACTTTCTGTGGATGCTATGCGTCTACGTCTTCTTCCATTTACCTTGTGCGATATAGCCGAGAAGTGGCTGTATAACACTACCGTACATTCCATTACGAATTGGGAAGAATTCGTTGCAGCATTCCTTAAGAAATTCTACCCTAATCTCAAGACAGCTCGAGTCCGTAGCGAAATAAATCAATTCACCCAGCTTCCAAATGAACCATTTTCAAAATTTCTTGATCGCTTCAAAGATCTGTTGGTTCAATGTCCACATCACGGAATCCCGAGATGGGAACTGTGCCGAATCATATATGAGGGCAGTAACCCTACCACTAAACAGAGCCTTGAAAACATGTGTCAAGGAAATTTTATGACCAAAGACGATGGGGAAGCTTGGAAATACTTAGAAGATTTCGCTGAAAAATCTTTACAGTGGGAGAGTCCATCGTTTAGGGGTGGCAATAACCAATCGGATGTTTCCATAGGAGTTAGAGCTGACATTTCAGCTATACACAAGAAACTCGAGACTATGGAAAACAAATTTTTAGCTGCCACCCTAAATCAAATGTCGCTCTCCAAAACTGTATGTGGATACTGTTCTGATCCTTCTCATTTAACGGAAGAATGTCCGTTTCAAGGTCAAGAGCATACTAATGCCGCATTTCAAAGACCTAGAAACGATCCATATTCTTCCACATACAATCCGGGTTGGAGGAATCACCCTAACTTTGCTTGGAACCAATAACAAACTCAAAACACGGTTCCAAACCAAAACAATTTCCAAAAGGCTCTTCCACCACAACAGCAACCACTTCCACTCATTCAGAACCCCTACCAGTCACAAAATTTTCAAAACCAGGTCAACACTCTTGCACCCTCTAATCCTTTGCAGTTGACCTGTTCTGACGAGTTCTCTGCATTCACACAAACCATGAAGTCACTCTTGTCAAATTTCATGGAAGTGTCGGCTGAGGTTAGATCTTCCGTCGGTGAGATAAAGAAAAACACAGCGTCCCAAGCTGAGAGTATAAAATCGATGGAAGCAGAAATTGCACGACTAAAAGCGGAAATGAGTGCGAGAGAAAAAGGGAAACTTCCGTCTCAATCCCGACCGAATCCTGGGCATTACAATGTAAATGCCATCACAACGTTGAGATCAGAAAGAGTGCTGAATAATCATGTTGGGGAAGAGATTGATGATACTGAGAAATCTATCAATAACACCCCGGCTGGGACCTTTCCTCACACACACAATTCTACTTTTGATCCTTGTTCTTCTACCCCACTGCCTTCTCACGAGCCTATTCTCCACTTCCCACAAGGCTCGTTACCTCAGCAACCCTCTTCTAGTCCACTACAGATGATCCCCACTCCTATTCTGGGATCACGTCTACACACACCACCTTCTCCTATGATGGACCCAGCGCTTATTGCTAATGCTCCTTATCCTAATCGGTTAAGGGGTAACAAATCGAGTCCACATATGGAGAAGATTATGGAAATGTTTAAACATGTTAACATCAACATCCCTCTCCTAGATGCTATTCAACAAGTCCCTGCTTATGCGAAAATTCTTAAAGACTTATGCACTAGGAAGAGGAAGACTCAAGTGCCAAAAAAGGTCTTCATGTCTAATAATGTTAGCACTGCTTTTATCCCACAGCTACGAAAGAAACGTAAGGACCCAGGATGTCCTACGATATCGATTTCTATTGGGGGTAAAAACATTAACCGTACTCTTTTAGACCTAGGCGCAAGTGTTAACCTACTTCCATACTCTGTTTATGAGCAGCTAGGGATTGGAGAGTTGAAACAAGCTCACTGCACTCTCCAAATGGAAGACCGTTCAATCACCAAACCTAGGGGTGAACTAGAGGATGTGTTGATAAAAGTCGGGGAATTTGTATTCCCTGTGGGATTCATTGTTCTCGATACACAACCTGTAGCAAACCCACGGAGTCAAATTCCGGTGATTTTGGGTCGACCATTCCTTGCCACTTCCAATGCTGTTATTAACTGTAGAAATGGTTCGATCAACTTATCATTTGGAAATATGACAATTGAACTGAACATCTACAAAATTGGAAGTCAGCCATCTGAACCATCTGCTCATATACTTGATGTGTGCTCTGTCCATGAGATTGTTCCCGAAAGTTGCGAAGTTGATGAACTTTGCTTTGAAGATCTCGACGACACTACCACATCAATGTTTGATCTTACACATCTTAGTGAGGACGCATTTTCCATGCTTGAGTCCGACACTCCTGACTCATCACCATCCGAGTCTGTATCTTATGCAGGCTGTGAGCTTCTTTGTGACTCCGAAAATCATTCGATGATCCCACCTTCTATTATTTCTCCGCCAGCATTAGATCTCAAACTTTTACCATCTCATCTTAAATATGCATATTTAGGTGAGAATGAGTCTGTACCGGTTATCATATCCGCTTCTCTAGCATCAGAGCAAGAGAATGCACTTTTGACGGTATTGAGATCTAATAGGCAGGCGTTTGGTTGGACCATGGCGGACATAAAAGGGATTAGTCCTTTGATTGTAGAACATCATATACACTTGATAGATGATGCCAAACCAACCCGAGAACCACAGAGACGGTTGAACCCCGTCATGAAGGATGCAGTGAAGAAAGAAATCGTCAAATGCCTTGACAATGGTATTATTTACCCAATCTCCGATAGCCAATGGGTGAGTCCAATCCATGTCGTCCCTAAGAAATCTGGCATCACTGTTATTACCAATGAGGCGAATGAGTTAATTCAGACACGCGGCCAAACTGGGTGGCGTGTATGTATTGATTACAGAAAACTCAATGCCGCTACGAGGAAAGACCACTTTCCTCTACCTTTCATTGACCAGATGCTGGAACGCTTAGCTGGACGTGAGTATTATTGCTTTATGGACGGATACTCTGGCTATAATTAGGTCCCCATTACCAAAAAGGATCAAGATAAAATCACATTTACTTGTCCTTTTGGTACCTTTGCTTATAGTCGCATGCCTTTTGGGTTATGCAATTGTCACATCCCGAAAGTACGGAACATGACCGGCACTTAAACTATGAAACGTCTCGAGGCGTACGTAATCTCAGTAAGCCGAAAACCCAGAAATCCAAACCAAGAAAAGTAGTAGAGTGAAGGAAAACCAATTTAAAATCAAGTAGTTTTAATAGCATAAGCCGAATTATGCGGTTTTGAAAACATCAAATATTTCCTGAAAATTTCGGCAGAGTCTCTTTTGTAAATACTGGCTCCCAAACGGGATACAACATGAATAGTATACGAAATCAATAAAAGGCATCCCCAAGCGGGAGCTAGCTCTTCGTCAATCGACGGTCACAACCACACAAGCAATATAATATACAACGCCAAGGGCGAGGATCAAAACTCAAAAGGAAACTCAAACAGTAAGAAATCCATAGAAATACAACGCTCGACTCTAAGGTCGAAAGAATAACATCACTGGTCTCTATCACAAAATAAATACATGTTTGGTTGATGGAACTTCTAGATACAACTGAATAATAATATACAATGTATAATGATGGGTACGATACAAATAAACCCACCTACTAGCAAGTCACCCGAAGGAAGCAGTGCCAGTAAAGCCGTAATGAAACCTGTACGGCAAAACCTGCAAGAAACTGGGGCACAACGGGGGTGAGTTGCCAACTAGTGAATAGAATACATCTACGAACAGGAATCGCATGTATGACGCAATCCTAGGTCATACGATCAATATATATCCTCAAATATATAACCAGCAGCCTATAACAATGGCTAGGGTATAACTCTAAACAACAGTAATACCAAGTGCTCGTGTCAGTGCCTCAGATAGCAATATATCATATGGATGATGTATGAATGCATGAAAAAAGAGTACATGTACTGAAGAAACTGCTTTCATAACTCAGTGAGATTTCTGTATTTTTTTTAAAAAATGAGGTATCATAAGGAAATCAGTATAAACCGTGTCTAGCATCGACACAAAAACATAAATCCACATATCTCAATATCTCAGGCTCCGGCTACCCGGACTGACCTGGATCATCAAATCTCAGTACCTCAATATCTCGAGATCTCAATGTCTTAAATCTCAATATCTAGGGCGCCGTCAGTCCAGACCGGCCCCTACCATCCATCTCAAGACTATGACGGTATCCTCCGGATATCCGACGCGTCGGGTAAAATCACCGTCGGTAGTGCTCCCCTGCCAGGCTCAACGTCAACAACACGTTCCTCTTGCCCCGGGTACCGCACCGGGTCCACCATGTACCCAAAACGGCTCCTCCACTCCTCGAACTCGGGTCTCGAAATCTATCAGCAAACTCATGGTGGACGACTTATACATCATGGGAAAACCGCGCTTTTTATTTAAAAAGAGAGAAGAAGTTTGTATAAGTTTTGTGGTTTTCCCCCAAATCCAGAAAATCTCATGGAAATCCGAATCCAAAACCTCAATAGCACGTAAGATAGTGAATATTGCATGAGAATCCATAAATGCGGCATAACAGGGAATAATAACATGCATGAAGTAGCAGGTAATAACTACAACGTCTAAACTA
The DNA here is from genome assembly GCA_030015575.1 of Agapanthus africanus. Taxonomy (NCBI): domain Eukaryota; kingdom Viridiplantae; phylum Streptophyta; class Magnoliopsida; order Asparagales; family Amaryllidaceae; genus Agapanthus; species Agapanthus africanus. The sequence continues at coordinate 142,888,564 of JASDDO010000029.1, read as the reverse complement.
GCATATAAGGCAAGTACACTAATATCATGTCTAAACTATTAGCTAACAGGCTATGTCAATTTAATAGTATTTTCTAAGTGTACGTGACATGGCAATTACCGATGAAGATGTGTGTGAGCCGGCAAGTAAGTGTACATGGTACATACGCATCATCGGTAATGGTGATGGTGTCCTAACAGCATGATATCAATAATAAAATATGAATTATAATAAGTATGCGATGCGGAGCAACAACAATAATATGCGGGAGCTGAATACTAGACACAACGATAACTAAACTGCATTACCCTAATATAAGTCCTACAATAGTGCCTTTTGAAATAACACGAATCGCGGTGTTTTGAAAATAAGGGCTACGGTGTTTTTAAGAAAAGATACGTCTTTTGAAATATCCGTAGAATCCCTTGACCTGTCTTTTACAATACTCACGATTCGTTAGTTTTGAAATAGGTAGGAGTCTAATCTAATCTAATAACTACACTAAACTATACGGCTGAACTAACAAGCTGAACTACAGGTAAGGAAACCGCCTAACATCTGAGTCGATACGTATACATACCTGTATATATATTAGGCGGTGATCCCGCTTCAATAATATCATATCCGATACCATATCTATAATCAGACATCCCAAGTCAGTAGTGCGGATCAATCATCAATATATAGCTCGTACGTAAATCCGTCGTACGGCATCCCCAAATCTGGGTACGGGTCAATATCATATTCATCACACTGTTCATCTGGTATCCTCTTTATCATGATCATCATCTGGGGTACTGACCTACGTCTAGTACACTACTAATATCACTATTCGCATGGCATTATCATCCAAAGATCCGCTATAATATCAGGACGTATCTCAAGTACGAATCCTGCCATATCACCGATCTCACGGCCTCAACTCAAATCTCATCGACTCATCTCAATCCCAAGTATCATCCGCAAATCCAGTATGTGAACACCTAGTCCCATACCCAGGTGAACACATAAATACATCTCCCCATATACTGTCACGACCCGAAAGTACGGAACATGACCGGCACTTAAACTACGAACGTCTCGAGGCGTACGTAATCTAAGTAAACCGAAAACCCAGAAATCCAAACCAAGAAAAGTAGTAGAGTGAAGGAAAACCAATTTAAAATCAAGTAGTTTTAATAGCATAAGCCGAGTTATGCGGTTTTAAAAGCATCAAGTATTTCCTGAAAATTTCGGCATAGTCTCCTTTGTAAATACTGGCTCCCAAACGGGATACAACATGAATAGTATACGAAATCAATAAAAAGGCATCCCCAAGCGGGAGCTAGCTCTTCGTCAATCGACGGTCACAACCACACAAGCAATATAATATACAACGCCAAGGGCGAGGATCAAAACTCAAAAGGAACTCAAAACAACAAGAAAACCATAGAAATACAACGCGTGACTCTAAGGTCGAAAGAATAACATCACTGGTCTCTATCTCAAAAATAACACATGTTTGGTTGATGGAACTTCTAGATACAACAGAATAATGATATACAAGATATATAATGGGGGTACGATACAAGTAAACCCACCTACTAGCAAATCACCCGAAGGAAACTATGCCCGCAAAGCCGTAATGAAACCTGTACGGCAAACCTGCAAGAAACTGGGGCACAACGGGGGTGAGTTGCCAACTCGTGAATAGAAAAACATCTACGCACAGAAATCGCATAAATAACGCAATCCTAGGTCAATGATCATAATATATCCTCAAATATGTATATAACATGCAGCCTATAACAATGGCTAGGGTAAATATCTAACCTGAGTGTAATCTCATGTGCCTGTGTCAGTGCCTCAGGTAGAAATATATCATATGAATGAGGTATGAATGCATGAAAACAGAATACATGTAAATGAAGAAACTGTTTTCATAATTTAGTGAGATTTCCTTGTATTTTTAAAATGAGGTATCATAATGAAATCAGCATGAAACAGTGCCTAGCATCGGCACAAAACGTAATCCCAAAATCTCGATATCTCTGTATCACAGTCTCTGTACCTCAATATCTCGAAATCTCAATGTCTCAATCACAATATCTAGGGCGCCGTCAGTCCAGACCGGCCCCTACCATCCATCTCAAGACCACGACGGTATCCTCCGGATATCCGACGCGTCGGGTAAAATCACCGGTAGGTAGTGCTCCCCTGCCAGGCTCACATCGTCATCATCACGCGCTTCTTGCCCCGGGGTACCTTACCGGGTCCACCATGTACCCGAAACGGTTCATCCGTCTCCTCGAATCGGGTCTCGAAATCCATCAGCAAACTCATGGTGGACGACTCATACATCATGGAAAAAAAACCGCACTATTTTATTTAAAAAGAGAGAAATCAGTTTATATAAGTTTTGCGGTTTTCCCCCCAAATCCAGAAAATCTCATGGAAATCCGAATCCAAATCATCAATAGCATGTAAAACCATGAATATAGGCATAACAATGAATAACAGTATGCAGGAAGGGACAAGTAATAACTACAATGTTAAGCTGGCATATAAGGCAAGTACACTAATATCATGTCAAATTACTAACTAACAAGCTAAGTCAAGCAATAATATTTTCTAAGGTGTACGTGACATGGCAATTAACGATGAAGATGTGTGTGAGCCGGCAAGTAAGTGTACGTGGTACATACGCATCATCGGTAATGGTGCTGGTGTCCTAACAATATGATATCAACATTGGAATAAGAAATTATAACATAAGTATACGATGCGAAGCGAACCACAATAATAAGCGGGAGCTGAATACTAGATGCAACTGTAACTAACCTGCATTAATCTAATATAAGTCCTACAAATGGTGCCTTTTGAAATAACACGAATCATGGGGTTTTGAAATTAGGGGCTACGGTGTTTTATGAAAAGATACGTCTTTTGAAATATCCGTAGGATCCCTTCGGCAGTCTTTTAAAATACCCACGATTTGCTAGTTTTTGAAATAGGTAAGAATCGAATCTAATCTAACAACTAAACTAAACTAAAGGGCTAAGCTAACAAGCTGGACTACCGGTAAGGAAACCGCCTAACATCTGAGTCGATACATATACATACCTGTATATATATTAGTCGGTGATCCCGCCTTAATAATATCATATCCGATACCATATCTATAATCAGACATCCCAAGTCAAGAGTGCGGATCAATCATCAATATATAGCTCGTACGTAAATCCGTCGTACGGCATCCCAAATCGGGGTACGGGTCAATATCACATTCATCATACTATTCATCTGATATCCTCTTTATCAAATATCATGATCGGGGTACTGATCTACGTCTAGTACAATACTGATACCGCCTAAGTATGCATGCACGTGTGTGAAACACTATGTCAAGGACCCGCTACAACGTCATGTCGTATCTCAAATACGAACCCTGCTATACCACCGATCTCACGGCCTCAAATCAAATCTCATCGACTCATCTTAAATCCCAAGTACTATCCTCATTATCCATGCATGCGTATATGAATGTACATATGCAAAGTCCCATACCCACGCATATATACATATATACGCATCCCAATCTGCGCACAAGAAAGTAAAGTATGCAAGTATGTAGGTGTGTATGTGTAGTGCAACACTACCCTAGGGTTCGCAACACTAAAATAATCCAACACACCAATATCCATCCTAAACATCGTTATTAATCCCAAATAACATATAATAATTGTTGGTGTGTATACGCGTCCGTATACACCACCACGGATTGCGGGGGTGCTATACGCCATCCACCCGACTTCTCCCCGTAGATATAAATCTACTCACCTGGTCCTCGCTCGCCGGTGCCGACGTCGTCACGCGCTTGCTTGTCGTCTCGAAGTCCACATGGGGTACCTACATATCATAACGCACCATATCGCATTAAAATCCGACTCATGACCAAAACGACGCACGAATCCCACATAGGTCAAAACCTATGGTTGCTTTCATAAATCGACCCAAAAGCCCTCGACGTCGGCGTACAAACGCCAAACCATCGAGAAAAACCCAAACACACCCATTTATACATTCAAAAACACTAATTATAATATGAAATAGGTTGCAATTCACAAAAACCTCAAACTCACTTTAAAAGCTATTTTTCCGAAAATCTAGCTAGCAAAATTAACCGTTTTAGAACAAAACTCGATGTTTAAACAAATTTAGCGGCCACAATATCCACTAAATATCATAACTAAGTCATATAAACCATTTCTATAATTTATTCTCATAAATTTGCATAATTTCCAAAATCCTAGTTTTCAAAAATATCAATTTTTAACACCTTTTATAGCAAAATTCACAATTCATCAATTAATCTTGGTTTTGCATGATCTAAATTGCTAAACAACAAATTAAAATGTTAATAAAGTCATCAAAACCTTAATTAGATTTTAAATCACCCATTTGGAACCAAAAGCTAAAAACTAGTTTGCTTAAATAAAGCAAAATTGGATATTTTAAAGTTACAATTAGCACTAAGCAACAAGATTACATTTTGCATGCTCTAAGATACAAAAATACATCACATAACCATGCATAATTGATCACCATTCAACTCCAAAACAAAACCTCACTTCAATTTCATAAACCCTAATCTTGAATTTGGACTTGAAATTTAAAATCTAAACTAAACCCTTCATTAACATAATTTGAAGTAATAACAAACAACTCAAAAAAAGAACAAGATTTATACCTCATAACCATCTTGAGATCAACATGAAACTTGTCTCCAAAATGCAAACTTTTCACCAAAATCCATGCTTGATAAGTTAATGAGAAATGGGTAGAACTCGGATTTGAGTTTTAGCTTGATTTTTGATGGAATTTTAAGCATTTTGTGGATTTTTTTTGAGGTGAAATGTGAAGAATAAGAGGGGGGGAGAGGGTTGCTGTAATAAGAGGGTGTGGTCAGCTGGAAATGGGGAGGGGGAGAGAGAGAGAGAGAGTGGTGTGGGTATAAGGAATGGTCAAAGTCAACCAAGTCAAGCTTCTTTCTTTATTAAACCCCTTTTTCTTTACACTTCTCTTGATTTTTCTTTTAACAATTCAAGTGGGGAAAATGAGGGGGCACTTGGGCTGCTGATTTGGAGAGGGGAGAGAGGGTGTGGGTGAGTGTGGGTAAGGGAAAAAGATAAATGCTATACCCCAATTCCCATTAACACTAATTTCACCGAAAAAAGCCTTTTTCTTCGATATTTTCTAAACCGTTTTGGCAAACGATTTCATTTCCAAAACCACATGATAAAATTTTATTTAATGTTTTATTATGCACAAAATTTTTTTCAACTCATTCCAATTTGTAATTTTCCCTAATTAAATATATTAGTGACGGCTTAAAATAATATTAAAATAATTAATTTCGGAAAATTTTTCAGAAAATTTGAAATTTCACCAGTGGCTCAATAAACACCAAATACTAGCAATTACATAGCTAGAATATGTATATTTAATTTTTATAATAAGATATTTGTATTTTGACTTTTTACAGAAACCCTCCTTATTTTACCGATTTTCCGAAATTTCACCGAAACGATTTTCAAAATGCTACAATCTTCCCCCCTTAAAGAAATTCGGTCCCCGAATTTAAATTCAAACTCCCCCCAAATACAAAAACATCTAAGCAAAATCATCAAGTCGTCGGGGCTCCGAAACCATAAGTACATAATACGCATCATAGCGCAATGCATGCGCATGAGCAATGAGCATATAACTCAAAATCAAAACTCCGTCAAGCATCCCACCATCATTGGAGTCATGGTAAAGACACAAATGTCAAATCCAATACAAAACCAATATGCTATAAATCGGAACTACACACGTAAATATCAAATCTATATATGTAAATATCTGAAGGAAATGAATGCCAAATATATTCAGGTACTGTTCTCTGACTAGTCCTGCCCAGTACGAAAACACATAGTAAATATCATAAAAACGTACTGCTCTATAGGAAAAATCAATCCCAAAATACGCGTATGAGTACTACGTGCGTTTGGTGCGCACGGAAATCAAAATCCAAATACGTGCCATACAAGTGCACAGAAACAAGATCTAAGTGCATCGGGTGTGCACAAAGCATCTGTCGTAGGCAACGTGTGTGCCTGACAGCAAAATCAGGTGCATCTGACATACACGAAAAATCTCGATTTAGTGCATCTGGTGTGCACCAAAATCACACTTCAAAACATGCGCCCAACATGCGCGAAAATCCAAATCAGGTGCATCCATCGTGCACGAAATCATGAAATCCAATATCAAGTGCCGAATATACGCAAAATCCAATCAGGTGCACAAGGTGCACAAAACAAATATCGAACATCACCATTGAAATCGAAGTCCAGGGCATCTAAATGCACAACATACGTAACACTGCACTACAAGCATATATGAACTATACCGAGTGCAAAAACCAAATCGTGTGCGTATATACGCACAATCAACTCAACTGTATGAAATCCATATAATCACAAACATGAGAACCAAGGCACGAAAACGATATCAAGTGCAACAACCGTGCAAAAATCGTAAACACTCAGCAGGTGCAACCATGGTCCATGAAGACAAATATCATGAAACTCAATCATCAAAATCAATCATGCGAATAAATCGCCCAAAATACGCAAATCGAGTATGGCGGAATAGTCCCGCTCAAGCACATCCTCCAAGAATCTCTGGCCAACTGCCGTGGTCACTCATAGCATGTCTCGTCGACGATCCCGAACTCTGGCCTGCCGGTGTGCATAACATGACCACTACTGGGTCCAAGTGTTCTCATAATTTATTCCAGAAAGGTCCTATCGAGATCTCTCCCAAATCTCGTCTCTGCCGAACTGTCCGGAAGTCATCGTCCCTTACTAGATCTGTTCTCGTTCTGGAACGGCTGCATACTCAACGCGACTCCTTCTGGAAGGTATACCCAAGTACAATGCCTCGGCATACGTATCGCATCTCTGATGTCGGCGGAGTGGAACGTCGTCTCATCAAGACCTCTTTACTCCACTTTCTCTAATGTCGACTGCTTCGGATTCGTCTCATCGCGGCTACATGGACTGAGCTCCAACGGCTATCCTCATATCGGGAGTCTCCCAAGAAATGCATCTCACCACCTAGCATCCGAATTAAGTCGAGCCATCCGATCGAGTCGTCAAAACTTCATAATCTCCCAAGAGCTCAACCTCTTGGGCATAGTTTAATAGTATCGAGTACATACCACAGCATCGGTGGTCCAGCCGTAGAAGGGCAAACCCAAGCCTCACTAATGGCGCCGTGGAACTGCCACAAACCCTAAGGTTCAAAGGCTTTCACACGGTCATTAAGTCGAGTTAGTGTTTCATTCTTCTAGAGGGACCATAGAATTGCCTGCATGTCTTTCCGACTACTTAAAACTTGGAATGATAGGTTTCTGACATTCGATCGTCTCTGTCGACTCTCAACGTCTCCGCGTGAAGTCGTCTCTTGCTGGAATCAATCTATCTGATGACCTCTCATCGGGTAGGCGAACGAACCACATGTCCTAGTCATTCATCCTCGGGTGACTAGCGACCTTCTATCATCTCTTAGTACAACTTGTGCTGCAATAGCTCCAACATATAGGGCAATATCTCGTCGCTCGCAGCAACAATTGGCTCACTCGTCTGCACGCTGAACAGTGCCTCAATCATCATGAGTAAGCAATACACCAACAGTCATCAAAATCTGGCTGGCTTCTATCATTGGCCCAATCCTCTAGTGTCGATCCGCACATCGGAGTAACCTCATAAAGGCGATCCGCCAAACGCTCGTGGCGCGGAAACACAGTAAAAAGACACATCTCCGCAATCGTGTGTCGCCGGAATTTCGCCCTGGTCAGTCCTCGTTCATGACGAGCTCGTGCTGACCGCAACTCTAGCTGTAGCTCTCCCTGCCCGTAATCGTGGCAGCAAAACCATAACTGGTACTGATGAGGCTAGATCGGAATGAATATAATACTGAGCAAAGAAATGTACATCCTAAGGCTTCTTAAGTGGAGTAGCGTATCGTAAATATGCCGCGGAACATACCTACGGTACGTCACACTACTTTAGTCACCTATTCCATCAACCAAGGGTCATCCTACGCTCCGAAGGTAAAAACCTAACGCTCTGATACCAACTTTGTCATGACCCGAAAGTACGGAACATGACCGGCACTTAAACTACGAACGTCTCGAGGCGTACGTAATCTAAGTAAACCGAAAACCCAGAAATCCAAACCAAGAAAAGTAGTAGAGTGAAGGAAAACCAATTTAAAATCAAGTAGTTTTAATAGCATAAGCCGAGTTATGCGGTTTTAAAAACATCAAGTATTTCCTGAAAATTTTGGCATAGTCTCCTTTGTAAATACTGGCTCCCAAACGGGATACAATATGAATAGTATACGAAATCAATAAAAAGGCATCCCCAAGCGGGAGCTAGCTCTTCGTCAATCGACGGTCACAACCACACAAGCAATATAATATACAACGCCAAGGGCGAGGATCAAAACTCAAAAGGAACTCAAAACAACAAGAAAACCATAGAAATACAACGCGCGACTCTAAGGTCGAAAGAATAACATCACTGGTCTCTATCTCAAAAATAACACATGTTTGGTTGATGGAACTTCTAGATACAACAGAATAATGATATACAAGATATATAATGGGGGTACGATACAAGTAAACCCACCTACTAGCAAATCACCCGAAGGAAACTATGCCCGCAAAGCCGTAATGAAACCTGTACGGCAAACCTGCAAGAAACTGGGGCACAACGGGGGTGAGTTGCCAACTCGTGAATAGAAAAACATCTACGCACAGAAATCGCATAAATAACGCAATCCTAGGTCAATGATCATAATATATCCTCAAATATGTATATAACATGCAGCCTATAACAATGGCTAGGGTAAATATTTAACCTGAGTGTAATCTCATGTGCCTGTGTCAGTGCCTCAGGTAGAAATATATCATATGAATGAGGTATGAATGCATGAAAACAGAATACATGTAAATGAAGAAACTGTTTTCATAATTTAGTGAGATTTCCTTGTATTTTTAAAATGAGGTATCATAATGAAATCAGCATGAAACAGTGCCTAGCATCGGCACAAAACGTAATCCCAAAATCTCGATATCTCTGTATCACAGTCTCTGTACCTCAATATCTCGAAATCTCAATGTCTCAATCACAATATCTAGGGCGCCGTCAGTCCAGACCGGCCCCTACCATCCATCTCAAGACCACGACGGTATCCTCCGGATATCCGACGCGTCAGGTAAAATCACCGGTAGGTAGTGCTCCCCTGCCAGGCTCACATCGTCATCATCACGCGCTTCTTGCCCCGGGATACCTTACCGGGTCCACCATGTACCCGAAACGGTTCATCCGTCTCCTCGAATCGGGTCTCGAAATCCATCAGCAAACTCATGGTGGACGACTCATACATCATGGAAAAAAAACCGCACTTTTTTATTTAAAAAGAGAGAAATCAGTTTATATAAGTTTTGCGGTTTTCCCCCCAAATCCAGAAAATCTCATGGAAATCCGAATCCAAATCATCAATAGCATGTAAAACCATGAATATAGGCATAACAATGAATAACAGTATGCATGAAGGGACAAGTAATAACTACAATGTTAAGCTGGCATATAAGGCAAGTACACTAATATCATGTCAAATTACTCACTAACAAGCTAAGTCAAGCAATAATATTTTCTAAGGTGTACGTGACATGGCAATTACCGATGAAGATGTGTGTGAGCCGGCAAGTAAGTGTACGTGGTACATACGCATCATCGGTAATGGTGCTGGTGTCCTAACAATATGATATCAACATTGCAATAAGAAATTATAACATAAGTATGCGATGCGAAGCGAACCACAATAATAAGCGGGAGCTGAATACCAGATGCAACTGTAACTAACCTGCATTAATCTAATATAAGTCCTACAAATGGTGCCTTTTGAAATAATACGAATCATGGGGTTTTGAAAATAGGGGCTACGGTGTTTTATGAAAAGATACGTCTTTTGAAATATCCGTAGGATCCCTTGGGCTGTCTTTTAAAATACCCACGATTCGCTAGTTTTTGAAATAGGTAAGAATCGAATCTAATCTAACAACTAAACTAAACTAAAGGTCTAAGCTAACAAGCTGGACTACCGGTAAGGAAACCACCTAACATCTGAGTCGATACATATACATACCTGTATATATATTAGTCGGTGATCCCGCCTTAATAATATCATATCCGATACCATATCTATAATCAGACATCCCAAGTCAAGAGTGCGGATCAATCATCAATATATAGCTCGTACGTAAATCCGTCGTACGGCATCCCAAATCGGGGTACGGGTCAATATCACATTCATCATACTATTCATCTGATACCCTCTTTATCAAATATCATGATCGGGGTACTGATCTACGTCTAGTACAATACTGATACCGCCTAAGTATGCATGCACGTGTGTGAAACACTATGTCAAGGACCCGCTACAACGTCATGTCGTATCTCAAATACGAACCCTGCTATACCACCGATCTCACGGCCTCAAATCAAATCTCATCGACTCATCTTAAATCCCAAGTACTATCCTCATTATCCATGCATGCGTATATGAATGTACATATGCAAAGTCCCATACCCACGCATATATACATATATACGCATCCCAATCTGTGCACAAGAAAGTAAAGTATGCAAGTATGTAGGTGTGTATGTGTAGTGCAACACTACCCTAGGGTTCGCAACACTAAAATAATCCAACACACCAATATCCATCCTAAACATCGTTATTAATCCCAAATAATATATAATAATTGTTGGTGTGTATACGCATCCGTATACACCACCACGGATTGCGGGGGTGCTATACGCCATCCACCCGACTTCTCCCCGTAGATATAAATCTACTCACCTGGTCCTCGCTCGCCGGTGCCGACGTCGTCACGCGCTTGCTTGTCGTCTCGAAGTCCACATGGGGTACCTACATATCATAACGCACCATATCGTATTAAAATCCGACTCATGACCAAAACGACGCACGAATCCTACATAGGTCAAAACCTATGGTTGCTTTCACAAATCGACACAAAAACCCTCGACGTCGGCGTACAAACGCCAAACCATCGAGAAAAACCCAAACACACCCATTTATACATTCAAAAACACTAATTATAATATGAAATAGGTTGCAATTCACAAAAACCTCAAACTCACTTTAAAAGCTATTTTTCCGAAAATCTAGCTAGCAAAATTAACCGTTTTAGTACAAAACTCGATATTTAAACAAATTTAGCAGCCACAATATCCACTAAATATCATAACTAAGTCATATAAACCATTTCTATAATTTATTCTCATAAATTTGCATAATTTCCAAAATCCTAGTTTGCAAAAATATCAATTTTTAACACCTTTTATAGCAAAATTCACAATTCATCAATTAATCTTGGTTTTGCATGATCTAAATTGCTAAACAACAAATTAAAATGTTAATAAAGTCATCAAAACCTTAATTAGATTTTAAATCACCCATTTGGAACCAAAAGCTAAAAACTAGTTTGCTTAAATAAAGCTAAATTGGATATTTTAATGTTACAATTAGCACTAAGCAACAAGATTACATTTTGCATGCTCTAAGATACAAAAATACATCACATAACCATGCACAATTGATCACCATTCAACTCCAAAACAAAACCTCACTTCAATTTCATAAACCCTAATCTTGAATTTGGACTTGAAATTTAAAATCTAAACTAAACCCTTCATTAACATAATTTGAAGTAATAACAAACAACTCAAAAAAAGAACAAGATTTATACCTCATAACCATCTTGAGATCAACATGAAACTTGTCTCCAAAATGCAAACTTTTCACCAAGATCCATGCTTGATAAGTTAATGAGAAATGGGTAGAACTCGGATTTGAGTTTTAGCTTGATTTTTGATGGAATTTTAAGCATTTTGTGGATTTTTTTTGAGGTGAAATGAGAATAATAAGAGGGGGGGAGAGGGCTGCTGTAATAAGATGGTGTGGTCAGCTGGAAATGGGGAAGGGGAGAGAGAGAGAGAGAGTGGTGTGGGTATAAGGAATGGTCAAAGTCAACAAAGTCAAGCTTCTTTCTTTATTAAACCCCTTTTTCTTTACTCTTCTCTTGATTTTTCTTTTAACAATTCAAGTGGGGAAAATGAGGGGGCACTTGGGCTGCTGATTTGGAGAGGGGAGAGAGGGTGTGGGTGAGTGTGGGTAAGGGAAAAAGATAAATGCTATACCCCAATTCCCATTAACACTAATTTCACCGAAAAAAAGCCTTTTTCTTCGATATTTTCTAAACCGTTTTGGCAAACGATTTCATTTCCAAAACCACATGATAAAATTTTATTTAATGTTTTATTATGCACAAAATTTGTTTCAACTCATTCCAATTTGTAATTTTCCCTAATTAAATATATTAGTGACGGCTTAAAATAATATTAAAATAATTAATTTCGGAAAATTTTTCAGAAAATTTGAAATTTCACCAGTGGCTCAATAAACACCAAATACTAGCAATTACATAGCTAGAATATGTATATTTAATTTTTATAATAAGATATTTGTATTTTGACTTTTTACAGAAAACCCCCTTATTTTACCGATTTTCCGAAATTTCACCGAAACGATTTTCAAAATGCTACATATACGCACAGGTAATAACGTAGATGTATGCATGTGTGTGCGTGCGTGTGTGGGTGTAACAACTACTCTAGGGTTTCGCAACTAACACTAAACTAATCCATGAACACCTAGAATCTACCTTTATCATCAAGTCTCATATCAACATAATATATATAATCGAAATATATGTATGTATACGTGTTCGTATACATCACCACGAACTGCGAGGGTGCTATACGCCATCCACCCGACTTCTCCCTGCAGATATAAATCTACTCACCTGGTCCTCGCTCGCCGGTGCCGACGTCGCCACGCGCTTGCTTGTCGTCTCGAAGTCCACATGGGGTACCTACATATCATAACGCACCGTATCGCATTAAAACCAAATTCAAAATCGAAACGGCATACGGAAATCAAATCGGCACGCGTATCACGCATAGGTCAAAACCTATCGCCTACGCAGGCAAGAATAGACAAACCAACCCTCGATGTCGATGTACAAACGTCAAACCATCGAGAAAAACCCAAACACTCTCATTTGCGCATTCACGAACACTAATTATAATATAAAATAGGTTAAAATTCACAAAAACCCCAAATTCACCTTAAAAGCCATTTTTTCGAAAATCTAGCAAGCAAAAATTACCCGTTTTAGTACAAAACTCGACGTTTAAACAAATCTAGTGGCCATAATACTTATTAAATATCTTAAATAAGTCATAAAATTAATTTCCATATTTTAATCTCATTAAATTCCATTAACCCCAAAATTCTAGTTTACAAAATACTCAATTTTTAACAATTTATAGCAAAAATGCACAAACAACAATTTTGCTTAGATTTTCATGAACTAAAAGCATTAAACCACTCAATATAATATTTATAATGACATGAAACCTTAATTTGAATTTTATCACACAAGAATATAATTATTTTAAAAACCTAGTTTACAATTTATATAAATATCACAATTTAAATCAACAAAAAGCAAATTAGCAACTTAATTTGATTTAGCAAAATATTAATATGGCAAATACCTCCCACAACCATAGTCTAACAACACAAAACCCTAACTAGATTTTTCACAAACCCTAATCTAAACCTTCTCTTGCAAACCCACAACATTCAATTAAACCGAAATTAAGCACCTAACAAGCTTCAATAAGGAATTTAAACCAAAAAGAACAATGGGTCAAAAGTTATACCTCAAGACCATGAATCAAACTTGAAATCTAGACCTCCAATTTGAAATCCTTGCACCAAGATCCATGCTAAAGATGATGAGTGAAAATGGGTAGGAGTCGGATTTTGATTTCGGTGAGGATTTACTTGATTTTTGACAATTTTTTTGATGGAAAAAAGAGAGGAGAAGAGGGAAACATGGGGTTGCTGTTCGCATGCAGAATTTCGGCCAGGAAATGTGGGGGTGTGAGGGAGGAGAGAGAGTGAGGTGGAGAAAGTGGGGGAAAGTCAAAGTCCACCCTTTTACTTTTATCTTTTTCTTTTCTTTTCTTTTCTTTTCTTTTCTCTTGAAAGTGAGGTGATTGGAGAGAGAGAGGGGGAGGGGCTGTCAAGTGGGGCCAGCCACATGGGGAGGGGGAGAGAGGGTGAGGTGTGGGTGTGTGGGTTAGGGAAAAGATAAATGTATTACCCCAATTTCCATTAACACTAATTTCGCTAATTAAGCTCTTTTTCTTCGATATTTTCTAAACCGTTTTGCCAAACCATTTCATTTCAAAAACCACATGATAAAATTTTGTTTAATGTGTTATGATGCACAAAATTTGTTTGAACTCATTCCAATTTGTAATTTTCCCTAATTAAATGTATTAGGGATGCCTTAAAATAATATTAAAATAATTAATTTCGGAAATTTTTTCAGAAAATTTGAAATTTCACCAGTGGCTCAATAAACACCAAATACTAGCAATTTCATAGCTAGAATATGTATATTTAATTTTATAATAAAGATATTTGTATTTTGACTTTTTACTGAAAACCCCCTTATTTTACCGATTTTCCGAAATTTCACCGAAACGATTTTCAAAACGTTACAGCAATGCTCCCGCTATATTACAGCGGTGTATGATGGGGATATTTTCGGACATGGTCGAGAATCTTTTGGAGATTTTCATGGACGATTTCTCGATTTTCGGAGACTCTTTTTCTGACTGCCTATCGAATCTTGACGCAGTTTTTACTCGTTGTAAAGAGAAGAACTTAATCTTGAATTGGGAAAAATGCCATTTCATGGTCCAAGAGGGAATTTTGCTTGGACATATTATTTCACGAAACGGCATTGAGGTTTACAGAGCTAAGATAGATGTCATTCAAAACCTTCCTCATCCCAAAAGTTTCAAGGATATCCGATCTTTTCTTGGCCATGCAGGCTTTTACAGGAGATTCATTAAGGATTTTAGCAAAATTGCTAGACCTTTAACTCTTCTCTTGGCCAAGGATATAACCTTCCACTTTGACCTGGATTGGGAGGCAGCATTCGACTCACTCAAACACTCCCTCACTACAGCCCCTGCTCTATCATCTCCAGATTGGGACCACCCTTTTGAGCTTATGTGTGATGCATCAGATTTTGCAGTTGGTGCAGTCTTAGGACAGCACATTGAAAAGATGCCACATGTGATCTATTATGCAAGTAAGACCCTGAACGATGCTCAGATTAACTATACAACTACCGAAAAAGAACTTTTGGCGGTTGTATTTGCATTAGAAAAATTCAGGCCTTACTTGATTGGCTCACAAATAGTTGTGTACACTGACCACTCCGCCTTGAAACATCTTTTGGCGAAGAAGGATGCTAAAGGTAGGCTAATACGTTGGATCCTTCTATTACAAGAATTTGACATTGTTATCAAAGATAAGAAAGGATGTGAAAACGTTGTACCCGACCATCTTTCACGCATCTCTTCTTCACCTGTGACCCTGCCGATCAATGATTCTTTTCCGGACGAACAACTCTTGAATGTATCCGATGAACCTTGGTTCAGGGATATTGTGAACTATCTTGTCACGGGACTTATACCCAGCGATTGGTCAAAACAGGACAAACATCGTTTTCTATCCCAAGTAAAACATTTTTACTGGGATGAACCCTATCTGTTTAAGTATTGTCCTGATCAGATCATTCGCCGGTGTGTCCCGAATGAGGAATTCAAGAGTGTTCTTTCTTTTCGTCATGATCAGGCATGTGGGGGTCATTTCGGTCCTAAAAAGATGGCGGAGAAGGTTTTGCAATGCGGTTTTTATTGGCCGACTTTGTTCAAAGACGCATTTGATCATTGAAAAATCTGTACACAGTATCAATACACGGGTAGGATTTCCCAGAGAAACGAGATGCCACAGCAACCCATCTTAGTGGTTGAAATTTTTGATATTTGGGGCATTGACTTTATGGGTCCTTTTCCTAACTCCTTTGGGAATCTGTACATACTGCTTGCGGTTGATTACGTCTCAAAGTGGGTTGAAGCTATTCCATGTCGCACTAATGAAAAAAAGGTTATCACTAAGTTCTTAGAAGAAAATATCTTTTCGCGATTTGGACACCCACACGCTATCAGTAACGATAACGGGACACATTTCTGCAACAGGTCTTTCGAAACCTTGATGCTGAAATATGCAATCAACCACAAACTTTCCACACCCTATCATACCCAAACAAGCAGGCAGGTTGAGATTTCAAATAGACAGATCAAACAAATCCTGGAGAAAACTGTTGCGAAGAATAGAAAAGATTGGCCGACCAAATTGACGGATGCTCTTTGGGCATTCCGAACTGCAAATAAAACCGATCTAGGGATGTCTCCTTATAGGTTAGTGTTTGGGAAGGCTTGTCACTTGCCAGTCGAGATTGAGCATAAAGCAATGTGGGCTATTAAAGAAATCAACTTTGACTTGAATCAAGCCTGCAATTTTCGGAAGCTGCAATTAAATGAGCTAAGCGAACTCCGCGATGAAGCTTATGATAACGCTGTAATCGTAAAGAATCGGACTAAGGTATTTTACGATAAAAACATTTTGAGGAAAACGTTTACACTTGGTCAACAAGTCCTTCTTTATGATTCACGACTACACCTTCACGCGGGTAAGCTACGATCTCGGTGGAAGGGACCTTTTGTTGTGCAGTCTGTATACCCGCACGGGGCAGTTGAGGTAGAAAATGTTCAAAACGGTACATTTTTCAAAGTGAATGGATATAGACTAAAGCCGTATTTTTCCACTGACCCGACGGAGGAGCTCCTGTTCTTACAGGAGCCATTTTATCTTGATTAAAATTCCTCCGTCTCACCTCCATGTCCTGTAAATTACTGTATTATCTTTTGAATGGAGGTGAGTGAAAAGAATAAGTTTGGGGGAGGTTCTTCACTTATATATTTTGCCCCCATTAATAATTTCCTTCCAAGCTTACAGGTTTTTTGTACGATAGCAGATGGCAACAGTGAGGACACTGTTGAAAACAAGTTTGGGGGAGGTTTGTGCTTATTTTCGCATCATTTGCATATCATTTTGCATAAGCACAAAACATTTTAAAACATATAAAAATTTAAAAAGTTTCAAAAATAAAAAAATAAAAATATTTTTGTACATAAATAAGATAATAAAAGATTAGATAGTGAAAAATTACATCCAAAAGATTAGGAAAATTTAAGAAAACCAAGAAAATTATAAGTTCTCTTATACGAACTAATAATAAGTAGTTATGAGTCGTTGTCCCAAGGGTTAGTAAGATGAAGGAAGTCACTAATCTGAGGATAAAAATAAGTCTGAAAAATAGTTCTTATTCTGGAAGCCAAATATTTTGAACGTTGATACCCTACTATTCGCACTTACACACGTCTTAAAACTCGGGATAGTGGAGGATACCTTGAAATGCTCTTGTCTAAAAGCCAAAGTATGAAGAAAATAAAAAATGAAGAAAATATAAAATGAAAAAAAATAAAATGAACACTGGTTTTGTTATCGCCAAGGCAGCAATAAAAAAATATAGCGAGGGTGCCTCTTCACCCAGTACTTTAGACCAACTGGTCTGGGAGTCACTGCTAAATCGTAGGTGGTGCAAGACGAGGAAAAACACCAAATAAGCAAACTCATGAGTAATCGGTCGGTTAGTACCTTAAGAAATATTAACGGTCGCATGAAAATGTGTGAGCAAAACCATCTAAATATTCATTAATTAAAAAGTACTGAGGCAGATGGACAAGAGTATGATAGCTTGAATTGAATTCTCCGGGTGTAGGGATGTCCTTTACACACACGTAGAGTGATATGATCGATGTTTGGAAGAAAGATAGGAATGAAGAATAAAGACGGTGTTTTATTGAGGGATGATGTGATTTCTGACATTTTTTCATGACTATTAAGATAGGGCTCATGACAACCGAAAAGCTAGCATAGTTAGAAACCCTAATTTTCAAAGTTTTTCTTTTACAATTCTTATCTTTATATGTAATATTCACGGTCTTCCTTTTATTATTGGATTTTATGGGTGCAATCCACTGAAAACCCTTAGGCGACAACACTCCTCCTACTAGGGACACCTAGAGGTTTAAAGGCTTGTTGCACGTGCTCAGTGCAATCGTGTTGCCTACGAAAGTGTGCTAGTTAGTTTTTCTCTTTCTTTATTTTCTCCTTCTCTTTTTAATAAAACAATTCGCTCGAGACGACCGAAAATAAGTTTGGGGGAATTTGATCAGTCGAAAATAATGTATTTTTAACACGTCAATTTCCTTATCATTTGCATTCATCTAAAGGTATTCAGGTTAAGTATAGCACATATTAGCAAAACACCAGTAAAATGCCAGATTACCTGTGTTGTATACTTAAAACTGACATTTCGAGGGAAATTGAGTGTTTATCATGTCATCGCATCATCCTTGTATAGCGCAACACTTGTTACGAAGTCTGTGCAGGAAATTCCAGGAGAAAAGCCAAATCTGTGAAAATAATGCTGATAAAATACGCCAACTCCAAGACTTGAGATCTGGCAGCAATGTAGAAGGAATTTTGAGAATCAACATATCATAAAAATACCATTAAGGCAGCAGAAAGCCACACTGTGAAAATTCATCCACTGAAGCCCTCACGTGACCGCGGATCCGCGGCCGGAGCAGGCACATGCCGCGGATCCGCGGTGGAATTGCCACGTCATCATCTCTGCTCCACTTCATAACTCGCCATTCAGTGCGTACACCTCAGCAAGCTATGACAATTTCCAGAATTCTCCAGAGTCTTCTGCCAGATCAGCAAGCTCCTTATTCAAGCTAAACTTCCAAGCTTCCAAAACAAGCCAAGTAACTACCTCAAAGCCTGGAAGCTTCTCCCTAACCTCCAAGCTTATGAAGGAAGCTAACCCTAACTAACTAACTCTAGAACCTTCCTCCCAACTACCAAGCTTACAAGGGAAGCTAACCTAATCCAAGCTTACAAAGGAAGAAGGGACCCTAAGGCTTCACTTCTATGGTTGTTCAAGAGTTCAATCTTCAACCCCAACACAAGTTGAGTGACACAACTTGTAACTCCCAACCCTAACCCTAATTCCAATTCCAAAGCCAAGATCAAGAATTTCGAGTACCAAATCAAGCATGAAGCTTTCGATCCTTTAGAAAGCGACGCCGGACTTCATCGGAGCAAGTGATCCAAGGAGATCCGCGACTCAAGGAACCGAGCGAAGCCAAAATCGACGATCAAGTTTCTTACTATTGTAGATTTCGAGAGATTTGTAATGAAATTGTTGATAAATAAAGGTGACAATTCTATATCTTGCTTATCTTTTTAATTCAAGTATTATGATTCAATCTAGATTCTTGAATGTGCTCTTTGTGATAATGTTTGAGTAAAACTCCACTCGTGAAGGAGTCGAGACGATCAATAGATGATGATGATTTAGATTCTTTTACAATTCTTTAGTCCTACGAGTTTGTAAATTCTTGAAAATCGAATGATCGACGATCTAGTTTCGATGCGAAATGCATTCTTGATTATTTTCTCTCGGAACTAGAGATCAACGATCGATTATTTGATTTACTAGAAGCTAGCTTGTGAATGAGATTCATCAAAAGAACAAAGGATGAGATGAGGAACCCTAGTTTCTTTGCAAGATCCTTAAACCTCGATAAATCGTCATCGATCTAGCATCAATTCTTCGATGGATAAGAGTATGTAATCATTAGATTTCATCACATCTAAAGGTTCAATCGACTTCTACGAGCCTCACTTCGAATCTTGATATTTGGTTTGGAAATCCTAAATTCTCAATTCTTGATTTTAATGTTTTCTTGATTTAGACCTAAATTTTACTAATTCTTGAACTTCAATTCTATAAATCATGAATTGTCTTTTCTCGTTTCTTTAAATTTTTGATTCATCTAATTCGAAATACGAACGGATTACACTTTCCCTGTGGACGATCCGCACTTGCTAACGCGCTACAAATCGACACCGTTATTGATTGAGTTCAAAATATTTTTGGTTGTGATTTCTACACATTTTCTACATACACACCAGAATTCGTTCCAATCAGATGCACTACACTTTCCATGCACATCAGATGCACATGGTTAAAAGATTTTATAAATATATACCCTAGGTGTACTTGATTTTGATTTTGTGCACTCTGATGCACTTGATTTTGATTTTGTGCACCCCGATGCACTTAATACTATTTTGTACACTTTTGTTCCATGCACAATAGATGCAGTAGATATCGTTTCGTGCACGCCTGTTGCACTTAGCGCTGTTTTGTTTTCATGCACACCGTGAAGTGTGGTTTGAGATTTATATGTAAACCCATTATGGTTGATTTTGTTTTCGTGCTTTGCACTTGATAGGATATGTGATAGAGTTAAGTTCTATATTTTCAATTGGTCATATGCATTGATATTGCATTGCGATTATGGCTTTGATTATGTACTGAGAATACATAACGGTTTTCGTATTTGGTAAAATTTTTGTCATAACTAGAGTAATTCTCATAGCAACCACTAGAGTTAAAGTTATGAAAGATTATTGTTTTTGAGTTTTCACGCACACGGTTGCGTTGTGATGCGTTTTAGCTCATATGGGACTTTGGAGTCTTATTATATCGAGCAAATTTCATGTTTTAAAGTTGAACCCCAGGAAATTGTTTTGAAATAAGTTGATTGGGTTAAAAAAATGTTTTAAGAAAGAGCTTTAATTTAAATTCAGGGACCGATTTTCTTTAAGGGAGAGAGACTGTAACATTTTGGAAATATTAAGAATATTTAATTATATTTTTTTATTATAAAAATAATATAATTGATAAGTTTACGAAAATGATATCGCTTATGAAATTGGGTATCAGAATCATATCCGAAAAATGTAATTATTTTAATAAATATGAATAAGTGGGTGATATCAAGAAAATGATATTTTAATTAATTTTTCATGACATTGTATTTGTCATTAAGCTAATGATAATTAAGTAATAGATTTATCATTCCATATCTTTTATGTTATATAGATTTGGATTTATGATATGAAGGTTCTTACTTATATTATATTTTATCATGGATGGCATATATCATTCTATGTTAACCTTCACACAAAACACCTCATTTAAACTCTTACTTATAACCATACACCTCCTTCATACCTTTACACCTCCTTCTTCAAATCCAACACCTCATCCTTGCATGAATCAATCATGCTTCTTCAAGTGACACAACCTTCTTCCTCTCATGACACCTCCACCTCTCATCATACACCTCATGCTTTCTCTACAAAGCTCCTCACCCTAATTACATCTAATACTTATGAAATTCAGTAGCTATTCCAACTGAAACACTACACTCTTCAGCGCCAAACCAAGAAAATTTTCTAAGTGTTCATAACAAAGAGTAAGAGCAATGAATCCCTTCATAAACTTATGCACATCATCCAAGCTTGATCCAATACCAATTCTAGATGCTTCTACATACAAATTAGGAGCTGGTGTTATTCTATACACAATCTCCATAGGTATATCTTTCTCTCTTTTTAATTTAATCAATTCTGTCTAATATCAGTTTTGTTAAGAAAATCAGAAAACATGAACTTTTGATGTTAAACCTACTGCAAATGAATCTGGAACTAATACGTATAATCACCAGAAAAACTAGCAACACCAAAAGTATAATAAGCCAACTAGAAGACTACACTTAAAACCTGAGCCCCAAACTCCCCACAAAATCCGGCGAGGCAACCATGAAATCCGGCGACGCCGGCCATCTTTTGACTTTTGGTGTTTATTCTTCTTCTGTAGCTTTGAGTTGGTATTTTACAAGTCTCTGTATTGTTTGTGTTGTCTAAATATTTACACAGTAAAATCTGGGAACGTTTTAGTAATGGTTTTATGAAATTTCAGAAATTTACGATACGGAGTTTTCGTATTTTTATGTTGCAGCTTAACCGTTAACGTTTATACGTTAACGACAGAAATATATTGTCGTTTTGGGTTAAGCGAGTTGTAGGTTCTAACCTACGGGCATTTAGCTTGTTGTTTTTGTTTTCAATAGGATATTTACATTTAAATACGAATATAGGTACGATTTGAGGGTTCCAAGATGGCAGCGTGGATTCAGAAAGCTTATTAAGTTGGTGAGTATATTTACATCTACGGGAGAAGTCGGGTGGATGGCGTATAGCACCCCCGCAACCTTATAAATATTATTATAATATCTAATTAGTGTAATATTTATGCAAGATATTGATATAGTATTGCATTTAGTATGTTCTTCATTTGAATAAAGTTCCATACCTAGTTTTAAATGAGATCCGTATGTGATGTTAGATCCGTACGACATGGATATGGTGATGGATTTGTATGAGTGATCACGCCGTACTTGGGATGATGCAGATACAGCGATATGATGAGATATTATATAGGAAATTATACGTATTGGAAATGATGAAATTCATATGCCGAATAACGGCCAAATTATCCTTTAACTCATAGAGTTAGATTATATTCCATTTTAGGATGAAATACTTGTGTGAGCTATATTCTTTCAAAAAAACTACAATTCGTTTGTCTTTTAATAAAATACTAGGATGCGGTGGCAATTTCCAAAACGAATATCTATTTTAATCTAGGGCAGCTTCCTTATTTCAATCTTAACGTTTCGTCTCATTTCTAAAGATAATGGTATAGCTCATAGCAAGTAAGTACAATAGTTACGTTTAGATTACTTTACATGTTTACATTATATTATCGATGTTATCCATTTCTGCGATACGAACACTCTGATAAAACACAGCACAACTACCAATGAGTACTAAGCTGCACAAGCACGTATACCTATGTTACACTACACCTCATTGGTACTGCCATGTCACTGTAGGACCGTTATGATATATTGCATATGTAGATGTCGATATGAGTAGGCTATTACACTTTTAGGACACTTGCACAAATACTAATGATTGCCATGCTGCACGAGCACAGACGTGTATGCTACACTATACATCATTAGTAGTGCCATGACACAGTAGAATTGATATCATTATGCCTATATGATTTAATTAAGCAGTCTTTCTTTATTTTCTGTTGTAAATTACGAATATCAATACTACAGATGTTGTATTTGATTCTTATGGATTTTCTGGATATTTTACTCCTGATGATATATATCGGTGGTATGGGACACTGTTATATATGTATATATATAGTATATCATCAGAATGGTCTATGTAAGTATTCTCATTCTTTATTTGATATTTCTGGATATGATGAGTTGGCGTCCACCATGAGCTTTATGTTTTCTGAGTATTTATTCCGAACTGAGTTGGGGAGCTATACGGTTTCGGACTTGTTACTTATCCGGACTGAGTGCGGGAGCTATACAGTCGGATACATGGTGGACCCGGTTCGAGACCGAAGGGCAGGAAAGCCGCATTATAGGCGGGAAGCCTAGCGAGGTTACTTGATACCGGAGATATAGACTAGCACGGCAGATATCCAGGGGATACTGGCTGGGGTTCAATTTGGGCACGACGGATATCCAGGGGATACCAACCGGGGATAGGGATATCGGGTGGCGATCATCTGTTGAGATGGTGTCAACGGTATCTGCATTTACGTGTCGGTGATGGACACGATAGATTGAGCATTTGCGTGTCGGTGATGGACACAAGAGATTTCTGATTTCAGGTGTCGATGCTGGACATCCATATATATTGATATGATTACTATCAAGAGGTACACAGTAGATTATAGTAATGTAGCCGACCAGGACAGAACCTGTATATATTTGCACGGATATTCATATACATAAACAAGACTTCAAACTCGAGCTATAGCCTCATTATTTTGACGTGTCTGAGATGACCCTAAACTTTTGTAAACTGTAAACCTCTTAACACGATTTATTGAAATAGCTGGACGTATATCTTAAATAAGATACCTATTATATTTCATACTATCACGTCTTCCTTATGCCGTGATATATCTATTCGACGGCTATTTTAAAGAAGTGTTTTATATACATATATATATACAGTTTCAGCTACATTGGGCTTATACCTAGATATAGGTTATCTGCATTGATATGTGTTACTTGGGATTGCATGATAGATAGTGTTGCATTATGATACATATGCATATCATATAGTATATTTATACAGATTATGATAGTACTATATATATGACCTAGGTATAGTCGTGTATTTCGATTTCTACCTTTAGATGTACTTTTATTCACTGAGTTGGCAACTCATCCCCGTTGTGCCACAATTTCTTGCAGGTGTTACCGCTTGGTTTTTCAGCGGCTTTGGGCACTGTTAGTGTATATGCCCTAGAGGCCATTACTGTATCATACTAGTATGTATATTACTTAATGGAAGCTTGGGATATTCACCTTGTATTGACAATCTTGCTCAAAATAGTAGTATGCTACTTGGTTTGTTTCTGCTTCAATGTGTACATGTGTTTATTTTAGTATATCACCTATACACATTAGTGGAGCCCTTAGGATCTTTGCTTGATTACCAGCGATGTGATGGCCGTCACACTAGTGGGGCTGGGTAATCTATAAGCACATCCTTATGCTGGTCCCTGGTCGCAGGACTATCGAGACAGGGCATCGATACTCCGGAGTAGACCAGCGCATGCGCTTCTCATCCCAGTGTGGGAGACGGTCTGTCCCACAGCCGTCAGTACGTCGTACTTGAGATAGTATGCGGGTGCTCGTTAGGTTACGGGTACACTGGACAGGACTCGTCGGGAACTGACTAGTTGGTATTATACCTATCGTCAGTTATCAGTTCCCAGGTGACATGAGTACAGCTTAGTCCGCTGACTTGACACTGTCACTTCGCCTCGGGTGTGTTCCCACTGTACTTTGATCACTACCCTACCACGGCTCAAAGGAGTCGTGCAAACAGGTGGTGGTTGGGTGCAGTCCCGAAGCACTTGGAGGCAGTGACGGTTAGACAGGATTCGTCTCTCCCGGTATTGGGGGTTGACATCGTGCTGTGTCTAGGAGAGCCATTACACGAGTAGTCCCTGGCCAGGGCAAACGAGATATACTGGTAGGTTTCCAGTGTTATCTCAGGGTGTTTTGGGCTTCGCTCCGGCACGACTTGTACCGCTATTGGGGGACTGACGTTTACCGCCCCCTAGGCCCGCCATGCGATGTATCAGACGAACAGACCGGACTGTACGGAGAATGTCACACTCAGGCTCAGTAGGAGTTCAGATGGGTTTCGCCTCGTCGGTCTTCTTGTCGGCATTACCTGGGGACCGTTACGCACAGCTAGTGCCGCTTGCGGTCTGTGGTTAAACCCACTGCCAGCGTAGTGTCGAGTCTTTAGAGTCCCACACAGAAAGCTTTTCGCCTTTAGGCAAAAGAGTAGAGGTCGCATGGTATTGCGACAGGTCGCATGGTTTTGCGACAGGGTTCGGTCACATCCGTGCACTTGTGCACGTACAGTGTCCGGACAGTTTACACTAGCGGGCTTTGGTTTAAGCCAGATCCTAGTGTACCTTATGGGATTGGATTTATCCAGTTTGCATTCGTGTTCCTCGGAACGCGGATGCGGGTGTGTATGCACAGTTGACAGGGAGGCAGAGGCAGCGGATTCTCATTAGGGTTGTTGACAGTTGACCGTTGACTATTTGACTTTATGCTCAACCCTAATGAGAATATGATATGTGATTAACTATTATATTAATTAAGCATTATGGTGATATGGTTGTTGACTTGTTGACTTTTGTTGACTTGTTGACTTTGTTGACTTGTTGACTTTTGTTGACTTGTTGACCGGTTGACTAGGCTTGACTAGTTGACCATCATGATAACCATAGCCATCATTTCATGGCAAAGACTTTTGTTTACTTTCTCATTTGTGTAAAATGAGTGCATGAAATGATATGGTTGTGGTTGCTTCTAACCATCACATAAGACTTTTGTTAATATGATGAGTTATCATTGCTTTGGATTATGAGAGGGTGAGAGACAAAAATACTTGCTCATTCTTTCTTGCTCATTCTCTCTCTTGTTCTTGAGCTCTCCTCTTGCTCTCACCCTCAACCTCTTGCTCCCTCTCTTGATCTATGGTTCTCTTGTCTCATGAGTTGAGAATCAAGAACCATATATAAAATCCCATTCTAAATCTTCTCTACTCATTCTAGTTCACTAGGTTTAGCAAACCAAGTGAACTAGTTTCTTCAAAGAACGAAGAAGGAGCTAAAGGTTGGAGCTTTCAAGTGGATCTATCTTCGGCGTACGGAGACAACGAGAAGGAGCCATCGAACCACCATCGGAGCTTGAAGACGAAGGAGTTCAAGTTTAGGTATAACCATCTCCATCCGAGTAGCTAACTCTCTTTAGCTAAGTTTGCTAGTTTTAGTTTAGTCAAAGATCCCGACTTTGCTTAGTCCATGTTGCCCCTTGCGCTAAAAATTTGATTTTTATACCGTTTCCGCCTCCCCGTAAGAACCGGGGGTCGCAACGTGGACTTACAGTGGTATCAGAGCCTAACTAAACTTAAACTAGCTTGGTAGTGAAGTGTAACGAAGTTCGGAACCGGAAAAATCCAAAAACCAAACTTTTACAAAACCTGAGTTTCTGTTGAAATTTTTTTGGCTCAAAATGAAAAAATTTATATACCTAAATTCGGCTCAGGGTTTTGTGTGAACACCCAAGAAAAACGTTGCCCTAATTCGTTCAAACCGCCGCGCTTCCGCCGCACTAGGTAGGCATGTGCCGCGGAAGCGCCGCAGTTTGTCGTCTTCTCTGCATCGTTTTTCGTGCAGTGTGTGTCTGTGTTGGTTTTGGGATTTTTGAAATATATTATATGTGCCCAGATTTTCCAGAAAAGAAATTTCCTTTTGGGGTCCTATAATTCCGTATTTTTTTTCCGAACTTCACTGCACTTTGACTATGATGGTTATATCTGTGATGTTTGCATGTATTGAACGTCGGCTAATCGCTATAAGTCGATTGGTCGAGGTTATACATGATCTGTGTTTGTTGCTGGAATGTGTATATAAATATGTTGGATTGTCGCGGGTGAATAGCCGGGGGTTGTGAGACGAGAGTTTTCTTTTCTTGCAATTCATGTAAATTTGTAAATTGATGTAATAATTATTTGTATGGCCGCACAACCGGGTCGGGGTTGTAGCCGTCATTGTATAATTTCTTTTTACTGTTTTTGCTCCTAGGATAGACCCATGGAGGGGTGCACAAACTACCGGGTATGCCGAAGTGTCGAGTGGCCTACTCATGGAGATGAGGGAGGTTGCTACGCTTCGGGTACTTGGCGGGTAGTTTGCCGCACCCGTAGGGGTCTTGGGTGGGGTATTGGCTATTCACCGCGACCGTGTAATCTGTTTTTGTTATAGGCTCGTACAAATTACAGATTCCTAGTATATCCAATATATTTATCTGTGATCTGAAATGTTTTATCATTGCAGTATATCTATATATGATATTATTTAGGCGTTGCTTATGTTTTACAGACGCGCTAGCCCAGCCCCCGCTCTGTCGTTAGTTAAGTAACCTAACGGGTAATGACGGGGCCCCGTGGCGAATGCGAATGGCATAAGCGTACGTCATATTTTGGTTGTTTTCTGCAATGGTAGGATTAATTGATGGGACGCATTAAAAGAACTAATGCAAGAATATCACGCATTAAAAGAACTAATGCAAGCAAAACATGCATTAAAAGAACTAATGCAAGAAAATAAACCAAGTATAAGTCGTTGGAACACTTTCGAAAACCCACTCGGTTCTTTTCAAAAACAAACTTTTAAAATGCGGAGTTTGAGACACTCCATTTAAAAGCTATCTCGTTCCATCGACTAAATCAAGTTCACTACGTTCACGGTTTCGCCAAAACCATTCGTAGCCCTCCGTCGTTTCATATGAATATTCAACGGTATTCAAGCTGTGTTTGTTGGCCTTAGTCAAGGCACAGTGATTGGTAGCTGGTGGACATTCATATGTTGCATAGATAGATGCGTTGGTTTAGGACAGTCGTATTACTTTGTTGGCCTTAGTCAAGGGTATATACGGATGGATTCAAATTAACCTGGACAACAACGGGTAGAACTTGACATGTGACTTATGATTTGTTGGGCTTAGTCAAGGTCATAAGAGCATGGGGCAAAAATCCACATCGGGAGTTTCAAAAGTACTGAAACTTGCTAGATTTGCATACCATTTGGAGTGTGATGATTCTGGTAGGATTCCTTCAGTTTCGTCACGCGATGATATTTGGATCCCGATCCTACTGTGAGTATATGCTACTCCTCGGGAAATTTCTCACTTAACGATCAATGCTATAAACCTAGTAGGTGCCTAGAAAGGTGTTAGCGGGGCTACGCCCCCAGGGAAAAGAGGTTCTTTAATTAAGGAACTTCGCGAAAGCGTTGGAAAACCTCCCTCGAAGTACCGACACCGGCCTGGCTGAACGGTTAAGCAAGTATTGTATGGTGGGATTGATCCTGACTAATTCTTTCTTTATGGTTTGAGGAGGGATTCGAGAAACAGTGGGAGCTATCCTGTTTAGACAAACTAAAAACCACTCTAAACTTGCAAGAGCATCATGCTGAGTGTTTCTTCTTCTCTCTCTTAATTGCAGCGACCCTGTGACCACGCCTAGGTTACATCTAGATAAAAATATGACTGAACCTGACTGTTATGACTGGCAAAGGTCTGTCCAGATGTCCATTGCCCATGACAAGCTGGGACACCTCTTAACTAATCAAAACCCTGCTGTCTCAGGTCCAGTTTCCCCTGTCACGGATGTTCACATCCGCAGGACATCGGAAAAGGATTGTGCGAAAGCCAAGTGCCTCGTGTTAGCCTCAGTTGATGGTACAAACCAGAGGCAGCACGAGAAGATGGACTCAGTTTCTATCTTCCTCCATAACAAAGTTTTATATGGAGAGCAATCTCGTATCGCAAGATATGAGACCTCGAACGAATTGCTTCAAGCGAGGTTGGCAGTCGGGTCATCTATAAGGGGCAACGTCCTTACAGAGACCAGCTATATTGAGCTCACGGACCTGGAGACCACGTTGGCGAATGGGTCAAGTACTGACCTAATTCAACAGTCCCTGCCCTCTGCTTATACCCTGAAAGAAACCAGGGAAGAAAAAGGAAAAACAAGGGCAAAAGTTTCAGGACTGGATATAGTAAAAGAGGGACGTTCCTATTGTAACGGGAATGAACTATGGCAGAAAGATTGCAGGGCTTGTAAAGCCAGTAGCCAGAATTCGAAGCATGTTGTGGCTTCGGCTTCGAGTGTGTTTGTAATTGAGAACTGTTTGTCAGTTAACCCTACTTCCTGGGTATTGGATACCGGATCAGGATCTCATATCTCTAATTCGTTACAGGGTCTGAGAAACCGTAGGGTTATCAGGAAAGGTGATATGACTCTCAGGGTTGCTAACGGAATGAGCATGGATGCTGTATCCGTAGGGGAATATCACCTAGGACTGACAACTGGGCAGATATTGATTCTGCGTGACTGTTTGTATGTACCAGGTGCGACTTGCAATATCATATCTGTATCCTTACTTTCTAAGGAAGGATATGATTTTGCTTTTGTAAGCGATGTAGTAAACATCCACCTAAATCAAGCACTGATTGGGTCAGGTACATTAAATAATGGTATATACGTATTGAATCAAGCTCAGATATTCAGTGTCCAGAACACACTTAAAAGAAAGTCTCCAGAATTAAATCAGGCTTTCTTATGGCATTGTAGACTGGGTCACATCAATGAGACACGGTTGACTAAGTTACATAAAGAAGGATACTTGGATCCGTTCGAGTACCAGTCTTATGCCACTTGTGAATCTTGTCTCATGGGAAAGATGACAAAGACTCCGTTCACTGGACACGGAGTAAGAGCGAGCGAGCTCTTGGGACTTATACACAGTGACGTGTGTGGTCCAATGTCTACATATGCGCGAAGCGGTTATTCATACTTCATTACTTTCACAGATGATTTCTCTAGGTTTGGACATGTCATCTTAATGAAGCACAAATCCGAGGCCTTTGAGAAATTTCGAGAATATAAGAATGAAGTAGAAAAACAAACAGGCAAAAGTATCAAGATCCTAAGATCGGATCGAGGTGGTGAATACTTAAGTGCCGAGTTTCTGGACTACTTAAAAGAGAATGGAATTCTCTCTCAGCGTACTCCTCCATACACACCACAACACAACGGTGTATCGAAAAGAAGGAATCGAACCCTATTAGATATGGTTCGTTCCATGATGAGTAAGGCTGAGTTACCGCGATCTTTCTGGGGTTATGCACTGGAAACAGCTGCACATCTCTTGAACCAAGTTCCTACTAAGACAGTGCCTACCACACCATACCAGATGTGGAGTGGGAAGAGACCCTGTCTTAAATCCTTTAAGACATGGGGATGTCCGGCTTTTGTAAAAAAGCAGCATGCGGACAAGCTCGAGGCATGCTCAGTACAGTGCAAGTTTGTGGGATACCCAAAGAACTCCAAGGGGTATCTTTTCTATTACGCAGAGGAGCAAAAAGTCCTTGTTTCTCGTCATGCCCGCTTCTTGGAAACTAAGTTCTTAGAAAATCAGATAAGTGGGAGCGCAATAGAACTGGAAGAAATTCCATAACCACAAGCTATTACTGAAACCTTAGTAGAACCAGAAGGTTCAGGGGAACCGGACATTCCTACGCCGCTCCGCAGGAGTAGTAGGCAGTCTCATCCGCCCGAGAGATACTACGGTTTTCTCATAGACGGGGATAGAGAGGATTGCATCATAGATTATGATGAGCCTACTAGCTTCCAGCAAGCCATTCAGAGCGGTGACTCGGTAAAATGGCTGGATGCAATGCGGACCGAGATGGAGTCCATGTACACCAACAAAGTTTGGACTTTGGACTTTGCTCCAGAAGGGGTAAAACCCGTAGGCTGCAAATGGATCTTCAGAAAGAAGATTGGTGTAGATGGGCAGGTTGAAACCTATAAAGCTAGGCTCGTTGCAAAGGGTTTTCATCAAAGACCTGGTTTGGACTATGACGAGACTTTTTCTCCGGTAGCCATGCTTAAATCCATTCGGATCCTTCTTGCCATTGCTGCCTTCCACGATTATGAGATCTGGCAGATGGACGTTAAGACGGCTTTCCTAAATGGAAATTTAGAAGAGTGCGTCTATATGGATCAGCCAGAGGGTTTCAATCAGAGTGGGAGCAGCGGTAAAGTATGCAAGTTGCTCAAGTCCATCTATGGACTTAAGCAGGCATCACGGAGTTGGAACATCTACTTTGATGATACTGTCAAAGAATTCGATTTTGTCAAAAACCCAGATGAACCATGCATTTACAGTAAGATTGTAGGGAGAAATGTGGTATTCCTCGTCTTGTACGTCGATGACATTCTCCTAATAGGAAATGATATTCCTATGCTACAGTCAGTCAAAGGATTCTTGTCACAAAGGTTCTCCATGAAGGACCTGGGCGATGCCAACTACATTCTGGGGATCCAGATCTATCGTGATAGATCTAAAAGGATGTTGGGACTTTCACAGTCAAGGTACATCGACACCATACTGAAACGATTCAGTATGGAGGATTCCAAGCGCGGTAATCTACCGGCTTGTCACGGAATCACCCTCTCCAAAGAGATGTCTCCCAAGACTGATTTGGAAAGGGCTCGCATGTCATCAATACCCTACGCATCTGCGGTAGGCTCTATTATGTATGCGATGTTATGTACCAGACCAGATGTAGCATACGCATTGAGCGTTGTAAGCCGGTATCAATCGGACCCAGGGGAGAAACACTGGATAGCAGTAAAGAACATTCTCAAGTACCTGAGAAGGACTAAGGAGATGTTCTTGGTGTATGGCGGAAAAGACCTCCAGATTGAGGCCTTTGCTGACTCCAGCTTCCAGAGTGACATGGATGACTCCAAGTCCATGTCGGGTTATGTCTTTACCCTCAATGGAGGGGCGGTTTGCTGGAAGAGTTCCAAGCAGGAAACCGTTGCTGACTCAACCATGGAAGCGGAGTACATAGCTGCTTGCGATGCCGCAAAGGAAGCTGTCTGGATGAAGAAGTTCCTCACGGAACTTCAGGTGGTTCCTACCAGTATTGATCCAATACCGCTGTATTGTGACAACAACGGCGCTATAGCTTTAGCGAAGGAACCAAGGTCCCATCAGAAGTCCAGGCACATTTTGAGGCGGTTCTACCTGATCAGGGAGATCATTGATCGCCAGGAGATCGAGGTAAAGAGAGTAAAATCAGAAGATAACACTGCAGATCCATTCACCAAGGCCTTTCCCCAGACTCAGATCGAGCGGCTGATCGAGATGATAGGTCTTCGATACGCCAGTACATGGCCTTAGTGCAAGTGGGAGATTGTTAGTGTATATGCCCTAGAGTCCATTACTGTATCATACTAGTATGTATATTACTTAATGGAAGCTTGGGATATTCACCTTGTATTGACAATCTTGCTCAAAATAGTAGTATGCTACTTGGTTTGTTTCTGCTTCAATGTGTACATGTGTTTATTTTAGTATATCA